>CM066143.1:10010000-12410000 GCA_033617975.1 Populus alba x Populus glandulosa | reverse complement strand
GTCCGCTTGCACCTGCAAGGATAAAATTTATTGTTTTCTCTGGAGTTGGGATTCTTACTATGGACCGAATTTATCAGTCTTCTTTTGCTGGTTTAATGTGATCCTGTAAAGTTGATATAAGGATACCACACTAGATGTTATAATGCGCACAGTGGCAACTTGGCACTAATGCCTCTGCATTAACAGGATTGAGGCAATTGACCACTGATATATGTCCCCATATTCATTTGTTTTGCTCTTAAAAGAAATAAACACTAGTTGAACTGTTGTCTTTTTGTAAGGTTTGTGACATACTTGAGGAAAGGGCCTTGATGTCAACGAGAGTAAATGCAGAATGTGAACCTTGGGTGGTGGCCTCTCGATTACGGGATCATCTGCTTTCGCCCAAAGAAAGGAAAGATTTTGTTTTATGGAAAAAGGTATTAATCTATGAATCTGATCATGCCTATAATCGTGTATCTTTCCCTATGGGTTGATATTGCAAGCGAAATAGTATTTGGCTATTTGCTCTTGTGTTGACTTGCTTGAATTGGTTGGGAAAGTTTGCTCTAGCCATCATTTTTTTTGTTTTTAAGAAATATGAGGATACAAGCAATTTTAGAGGAAGGAGCTGTTGCTCAAACTAACTGCAGCTAAAAAGGGTTTGGTTTCTTTAATCAATACTACCCATCCTTTAAAATATCTACTTTTGAAAATGTAGAGGACCATATCTTTTGTAATTTGTACCGGCACCATCAGCTTTGGTTAGCTTCCATTTTTTGTTAATATCTAATTGTTACTTCTTCAAGGCGACCAGTTTCCCCTATTGTCATCATCATCAAAGCATTTGGCTATAAATTTTTGAAAGCTTTTGTTGTAACTTTGCCAATCCTGCACTCAAATATTTTGAGACCAATTCATTGCAATTAGAACACTGGTTTGTTCTTTCTATTGAATTTCTTAGCATTTTTAATTTGTAATGGAGTTTTGTGATACAATGACTTCTATGCCTGATAAATAGTTTGGCAATTAATGATCTTATGTTTTGTGGTGATAAGTAATTTGTATCATACAGGTTGAGGACTTAGTGCAGGAAGATTCAAGAGTAGATCGGTATCCTAAGCTAGTGAAGGGTGAATCAAAAGTGGTGTGGGAATGGCAAGGTACAAGAGCTGCATTATTTCCTTTCTCATGCAAATTGTGTCCTAACTCCTAATTGTCCTCGTTTCATTGTGTTATCAACACAGGTACGTGAAGAGTATAATTCTAAATAAAATATCTTTGGAGATAAGGGGCTTTTGGCAAAGTGCCTTAGAATATAAATGAACAGTAGGGACTAATTAATTTAAGAATGATCTGAGTATCTGACACCCAGAGCAGGGTTCTTATGACTGAAATGGTTTCCCCCATGCTCTGCATTATGGTTAAGTAAATTTTTTTATTTCCTTTACATTTTAAACCATAATGGACGAATCGACCACTTTCTGTAAAGCATCAGATTACCTTTTGTCGTCCGAGATGATGGCATGTGGTGTAATATCTGCAAAATTTGTAGGATATATCTTGGATACATGCACAAGTTTTCCATTTCTTCTTTGTCCCTTGGAGGGTGGGAGATGACAGGGTTGTTCTTCCTCTGGAATCCTTGGAGTATGATTGTTATTTTCTATTCAATGCCACACAATTACTAGTTGGTTATTCCTTTGTTGTTAAATGGCTTTCATCTTGTCTGCTGTGGGGTTTTACTGCCTGTTACTTTTAGAGTGCTTCCAGTTGGTGGAACAAATATTAATTTTCAAGTGAATGACATTGCTATCGTGAAATTGGGATAGATTAAAAATAAGAGGCTCTCGATCCTCTTTTTCACAAGTCCCAACTCTTGTACAAGTTCTCTGATTTGAGCAAACACAGGTTAACAAAAGTTAGCATTGTGAAACTAATGGCATGAGTGACATCGCAATCAATTCAGCTGACCTAGTTGTATTTACATAGCAGTGGCCTAAAAAGCATGTGTATACCAATGAATGAAGGGATCAAAATAATACTGGAATGACTAAAATAGAATCAATGCTGACTCTATTGACTCCAAACCAGAAAAATTGTGCTTCTTATCCCATGGCCATTTTAAAATCATGTTTGATCTGTCACTTTACCAAATTGTACAATTGTTTAGTTGGCAGTTTATTTTGCTTTCTGAGTTGGATTGACATGTGTCTTATCTTTTTTTTCATAGTTGAAGGTTCGTTGAGCTCGGGGAGAATGAGAAAAAAAGTAGAGTCAAGCAAATTAAAGTCCAATGATGGTGTAAAAGAAAATTTTGATAAAGAACGCCATGAGTTGAAGCCTGGTGAGCTCATGATTTAATGCTCTTTGTTTCACAATTGCACTTCATCCAATGACTTGATGAACTTGACCTGTTCACCATTCCCTTTCTCAAGTTGCATTTTTCTGGGATTTCTTTGCATGCGGGTATATTATTTCACTAACATGTATAGATGACAAATGTATGTACAGAGCCCAAGATACTGATGTTTTGACCTGAGGTGCTTTGTCCTCACTTATGAGCTAAATCGACCAAATCCTGGCAAACATTTGGAAGGTTCTCCTAGCTTGTGTATTGAATCAATTTTGTATAAAATGTCTTTTCAATGGAAGAGAACATGATAGAAGGATGTAAGACTTTTGCGAGTTCAGGGTAACCTGTGAGTTCCATGGATGAGTCAGGTCTTCAGAGGTTGGGAGGTGTCCTATACATTTTCTCTGTCCCTGGATTGTGTGGCTAATAGTTGGAACATTTGTTTCCCTATTTGAAGCAATATGAGGCCAAATGGGGTATTGGGCGTAGGAATTCCTTGTACATGGAATTTTCGTGTGTAATCTGAGATGTAGCTAGTACTTTTGGCTTTAGAAATTAAATGATATGCGTTTAGCCTATGCTATTTTGTCAAAACTTTTGATCAAGTGTGTTAAAAAGGAAAAATACATGGAAAAATGACTCAAGACTACATTGATTACCAGCCAAATGTTCTGCAAAGTGGATATAACTAGAAATAAATTAGTTGCTCTTTTGTTCAATAGTTTTAGATTATGCTTGTTTATTGTTACGGAATAGAAAAAATAATCGGGAAAAAAGATTTTGTGTTTTGAAAAAACATGATTTTGTTTTAAAATTGTCCTTGGTTTATTTCCTTAACTAAGCATGTTATTGTCCCTTCCTTCTACATTCGTATTTATATTTTGAGATATAAACTAAAAGGGAAGGGAGGTCTAAACAATGTCCTTATCAGAGCTAAAAACTAATTTTATTTTGGATTATAATAATAAAATGACTCTTTTACCTCTAAATCAAATAATATGTGGTAGAAATACTAAACTGCCATTTGAGAGAAAAAAAAAAAAACATGCCTTATCTTGAGGGGTAGTTTTGGTTTTTGAGTTTTCGATGCGCACTTAGATTACTTAAATGATTTTAAAGTGAATAAAAAAATGTATTTGAAAAGGTTGATTGTGTTGATGCCTGTGAGAGGCGCTCTTGTAATTTGATCACTGTGTGTGGTGCTTTCTAATGGTGAAACTAGGAGTGTGCAAAAAAACTAGAAAATTGAATAAAAGAAAACTGAAAAAATATTAACTAAAAAAACCAAACCGAAAAATAAAACCGATCAAACCGATTAGAATAGTTAGAAAAAATCCCGGTTTGGTTTTTGATTTTATAATGCAAGAACCGGTTAACCCGGACCGAACCGAACCGGTTCAAAAAAATGCACTATAAATAGAAAA
This sequence comes from Populus alba x Populus glandulosa, assembly GCA_033617975.1. NCBI lineage: Eukaryota > Viridiplantae > Streptophyta > Magnoliopsida > Malpighiales > Salicaceae > Populus > Populus alba x Populus glandulosa. The sequence goes on along the minus strand of CM066143.1, from coordinate 12,406,241 downwards.
TGGTACTATAAATATAAAAAGTTATCCCCCCCAGCAGCCAGTAACCCTAGCCCCCTGGCCTCTCCCTCTCACTCAGCAATCACCCCCCTCGCCTCTCCTTGTCCCTCTCCCTCCCCCTCAGCCCCCTCGCCTCTTCATCTTCCTCTTTCTCTTTCTCTCCCTCTCCCTAGACTTAGAAGCATCACCCTCTTGCCTCTTGATCCTAGGATGAATCTGGGTGTAGCGGATTTTGCTAGGCTTGGGTGTGAGAGAGCGTTGATATTTGTAGTTGAGGAAGACTTGGACTGTTGCAGCTAAGAATTATTATGAGAAGTTGAAAAAGAGTGGATGAAAGGGAACTGTTGAACTTGTTGAGAATGAAAAGACCACTGTTTCCATTTACTGGATCTCGATGATGGCAAGGCTAAGGAAATGAGGCATAAGTTTGTTTTGTTTGATAGTGACAAGGTTCCGGAAATGAGGCATAGGTTTTCTTGGTTTTTTAAAATTAAGAACCGGACCGGACCGAAACCGGTCGGTTTGACTCGGTTTTGGTTCGGTTTTGGTTTTTTTTTTCAAAAAAAAAAAACGGTTTAATTGTTTTTTATAGGTAAAAATCGAACCAAACCGAAAATAATCACCCTACGTGAAACATGCTCTTCTGTTATGTCGTTTCCTCTGAATTATCTTCTTTCTAATTAATTTTTTATTTTTTATATGGTTTTTTTCTCTATTTTTTTTAATTTATATTTAGATTAATACTCCTTCTCTTTTCTATTTTTTTTAGAAAGTCTTTTTTAAATAATATATTTTTTTTATTATATATTTAGATTTTGAAGAGTTTTTTGGATTTATCTATATTGTTTTTTATCTTTTGTATAGATGAATTTTATTTTTAAAAATAATTTTTTTTTATTTTCAGATAATATTTTTAATATCTACAACCGTGCATGATGTTTTTTTTTCTTTTTATTATATTCAATTAATTTAATTTGTGTCTCTATTTATATTATTGTTTGCTTGAATAAAAAAATTCAGCAAACACAATTGAGTAAATGTCTCAACTTATGAAACTAAATATCTTTATTTATATTTGTTTTTTTAATTTTACTATTTTTTTTTTAGTTATCGTTTATAGTTTTTTTCTTATTTATTAATACACATGGTTCTTGTTTTATTTAATTACATATATGCATAAACTTTTTAATCTTCAATTTTTTTTTAACTACAAAAACATATATAAGAAGCTTGTGTATATAATTTTTTTTATTTGAAAAAAAAAACACGGCAAAGCATGGGTCAAGTATCTAATTTACACATAAATAATAACAACATCATCTATCATCTTCATTAAAATCTTGGATTTTAAAAAAAATTAGCATAACATTCAATTTTTTTTTTTTTTTGTAGAATAACACCTTTTGAAGATTGTTTTTGGCAAAATAACATATTTTTATTTTATCATATTTAAAAAACATAATTTTATTAAATATTAGTATTTTCAAGGACGATAAATTTTAATAATTAACAACTTCAAAAAAAAAGTTTTGGTAAATCTCAAGCTTTCCAAGCATGACAAGTTAATGTTAAATTTTAACATTTAACGTAAACAGACTCGTGGACTCCCTTCTTCTCTCTTTAATTGTGTTTAAGGAAACCACAAGAAACTTTCTCATTAGATGTTTGTTATTAAAATAGTCATTTTTATCAATGATTCTAAATGCTATTGAATTCTGATTTATGTTGATGATACAACAATGCATTAAAACAGCTTGAATTCTAGTTCATGTTATTTTTTATTATTATTAATATAGATATTCAGATTATCTTATTTATATCTTAACTAATTTTATAAGTTCTAAAATTAATGGCTATATAAATCTCTAGTAACCTTAAAATTTATAAAATTTAAATTAATAATTTATAAAAAACAAATCTGATTAACTAAATTATATCCTTTAAAATTTACTTTCAATGTTATTGACAGAATAGGTGACTGCATTAAAAATTTAAAATAGCTTCCATAACAAGCTTTGATAAATTTCCTTGAGCACAATGTGGATTAGGGGTGTTCATGGTCCGGTTCGGTCCGGTTTTAATATAAAAATTCAACCGAACCGAAAAATACTATTCCTTATTAATATAACCCGAACCGAACCGAGAACCGGTTCAAACCTAACCGGTTTTGTTCGGTTCGGGTCGGTTTTTTAGCTTTCGAAACCAGAAAAATCGAAACCAATTAAATAAGAGAAAACTTAGATGAATCACAATCACTGAACAAACTTGGTCGAATCGCATTCAAAAAAATCCTTGTTGAAAACTTTGAATCCAAGCTCTTCGGTTGAGATCTGAAAGATCTCCCTTAATTGAATCACAATCACTGGATCTATCCATATTAGCACAGCTACATGTTAACAAAGATTTCAATAGCATCCCGTAAAGTAGAGAGTAAAAAGGCAACAATATGAGAGAAAATGAGTTGCTTTAAGCCTTCCTTGTGCACAGAGAAGAGGGAAAGGGAGAGAGGAAGGGGTAAGGCCACTGGAAAAGGGGAAGGGGGGAGAGAGAGCGGGGAGGGAGGGATGGGTGGGGTTGCTAGAAAAGGAAGGGGGAAGGGGAGAAAGGGAAGGGGGAGGGGGAGTAGCTGGAAAGGTTTTGGGGGGGGCGGGCTGGAAAGGTTTTGGGGGGTTAGGGTATTTATTATTTAGGCTTAGGATGTTTCCTTTTATATTTTGTTTTAGATTCAATTAAACCGGTTCGGTTTGGTCTGGTTCAATCGGTTTAAGCCTTTTTAAACTGGAACCGGACCGGACCGAGTATTTTTTTTTATTTTTTAATCGGTTTATTCGGTTTTTTCTATCGGTTCGGTTTTTTCGGTTAATTTTTTCTCGGTTTTTTCGGTTTAATCGGTTGGTTGATTTTTTTGAACACCCCTAGTGTGGATGCAAGCCAACAGCTTCCACCCAATTTCATTCAAATGGATGATAATTGATGCTGAAACAACAATTAATTATATCACGGTTGATATCCGTGATCTCAATTAAAATTTTATTTTACAACTGTGATATTATTTAGGCTGTGTTTATTTTTTTAAAAGTGATTTTTTAAAAATAATTTTCCAAATTGTTTTGTGTTTATTTATTATTAGGAAAGTTGGTCAACAAAAAATACTTTCCAGTCAACGAAAAATACTTTTTAGTTAAAGAAAAATTTGGTTTGGTTTCTAGGAAAGTGTTTTCCTTTTATTTTGGGCGGAAAACACTTTTCAGAAGTTATGAAAAATTTAGAAATATCATATTATCTGTTGATTATATTAAATTTGGTCCTCAAACTTTTGATTGCTATATATATTTTGTTTTGAATATTTGTTTTTCAATTTCATCCCTTAGAATTTAATTTTTATATTAGCTTTGATTCTTATTTTTATAATTACTATTTGATTTTTCCCTTATCATTTTTTAATTAAAGTTTTTTATTTATCAAATTTGGTTCTTATTCTTTTGATTGTTACTTATTTTATTTGAAATACTTTATGAAATGTTAATTATTATTATTTTAATTTCTTCATCTTCCTATTTTTTTTATTTCTAGATTTGATCTCTATTATTTTGATTATTATTTATTTTATTTGAGATAATTTATGAAATTATATATTTTTTAATTTTATTCTCATTCAACTTTTTAATTTGTAAGATTTGTTCCTCGTTATTTTAATAAATTTAAGAAAAATAAAATATTAATAAGTTATTTTGCAGCTTATTTTCCATGATATAACCAAATACTGAAAAGTATTTTTCAATTTATTTTCCATTATACTACCAAATATTAAAAAATATTTTCTCATAATTCATTTTTTCAGAATATACTTTCTAAATTAAACTACTTTTCAGCAAATAAATTTAGCCAGTGCTACATTTCATATACGTGCGAACTGTTACAAGCAAAAATATACTATTTCGTAAAAAAAAAATTGTCATATTAGTTTGCCTTTTTTTCTTTTCTAATTTATTTACCAATTTTCCAAAAATCTTTGATTGAAGATGCACTGCTCTCCAATCTCTTACTGCAGATAAAATTGTAAATAACCAGGATAGAAGTTTTTTTTATCTTGTGTAACTACCTCTACCAGACCAGAGTCCCAGTGTGAATATTTATTTATGTACAAGCTACTAAAACCCTGTCTTTTAATACTCTCTCCCCGTTTGCCTCTCTACTTGCACTGGGACACTTGAAAACCCAGTTCTAGCACCATAGAGATCGAGAGAGGGAGCAAGGTTTCTTGTGAGTCTGAAGTAAGCTCTCATTTAAGAGCTAGCTAGATTTATCTTTCAGGTTTGAATCGTTTGATCCATTTCTCTACTTCTTTTAATCTTTTTTCTTCAAAAGTTCAATTCTTTTTGCTTAATTGGTTGGTGGAATGCTATCAAATGATCTCAAAAGTTCATGTCTTTTTGCTTGTTTTGCTCCTGTTTCTTTCTGGGTTTTTGAAATGCTTTCAAATGATGTTACTTTCTCTCTATCTCTCTCGCTTCGGTTTGCTGATTTATGATCTTGTTGGGTTAAAGATGGTAACTTTGTTGTCAAATCTATTGCTTGACCATAAACGTTTAATTCTTCTGTCCGTCTTTAACATAACCAACCTTTAGGCCTATGAATCGCAGCAATAACTTTGAGAGTATCTTTTAGCTATTACAGCTTAAGAAACAAATCCAGACCTTTTAGACCCAGGAAGTGAATCTAAATTTCTTTTAGCTGCTTGTGTAACAATTCATGACAATAAATGACTTCATTTGTAAATCTAGATCCCATATTCAGAACGAAGCGTTCTGCTGTTGTAACTATTTGTGCTGTTTCTTTAAGTTTGTTCTTTAATTCCGTGTCAATGAGCGATGACTAATTTGAGAGTTAGCCTTCCATGGAAGTAGATTTGTTTGTTTTCCAATTTTTGAGTTACTTCATGAATTCTATCGGAGACTGCTAATGTTAAAAATGCTAAAAACACTGGTCAGAGATTCTCGTGATACATCTTGTTCTTATTAGTGAGCCCGCGACCATCTTGATAAAAAAAGAGCTTAAATTTTTTAAATGAGACAGTAAATGTATTTATTAATTGAAGTAAACCTGAGGTTAGCAATGATTTCACGTGGAAGACAATCTATTTGTCATACGTGTTGAGATTAGAAGACATTTTGTCAATCATATATGTAAACAATTTGAGTATATTAAGAGTCATGCATTTGCCTTCTGAATGGCAGTAGGCATCTTAATCTACTGATAGTGTGCTTAAATCTTAAATCTCACCTTTATTCTCTCCCATAAATGCTACATGGCAACTTAAATCTTCTTCTAACTATATTACATCCTATTGTGTGCTTCAGGGGATTCTCCCAACCACATCATCGGTACCAAGCATAGCTCCATGGGCTTCAAAACACGAAGCCCATTGTCTATATTCGTTGTTATCTGTTTATGTTGTCTCTTTTACATCTTGGGAGCATGGCAGAAGAGTGGTTTTGGAAAAGGAGATGGCATAGCTGTACAGATGACCAAGAAGACAGATTGCAATATCTTTACCGAGCTGAACTTTGAAACCCATCATAATTATGTTGAGATTATTGAGCCTTCTCAGCCAAAAGCCAAAGTATTTAAGTCATGTCATGTTAAGTATACTGATTATACTCCTTGCCAAGAACAAGATCGAGCCATGAAATTTCCACGGGAGAATATGATATACCGGGAAAGGCATTGTCCTCCTGAAGAGGAAAAACTGCACTGTCTTATTCCAGCACCCAAAGGGTACAAGACCCCATTTCCTTGGCCTAAAGGACGTGATTATGTCCACTATGCTAATGTTCCTCATAAAAGTCTAACTGTGGAGAAGGCTGTTCAGAACTGGGTTCAATTTCAGGGTGATGTATTCAAATTTCCAGGAGGAGGAACCATGTTTCCTCAAGGGGCAGATGCATATATTGATGAACTTGCATCTGTGATCCCGATAGCAGATGGCTCTGTCAGAACAGCACTAGATACTGGTTGTGGTGTATGTTGATTACTCTTATTATTAATATTTTCAATCAAATTGTAATCAACTCATGCATACGCAAATTGTATATAAATGTTCAGCGGCCTAGTAAGCTTAGAATTGAGCTCCTACCAGTGATTAGTCCGAACCTTTGGTTAACTGTTTTGCTAATATCTCTATAGCTATTGTCTTGTCTTGAGATATTTATCATGGGTGTGGAGCCACCTAAATACTGCTTGATAGTCCTGTAATGCTTTACCAAGTTGGATATTCCCCTGTAGTTCAAGGGCTGTCATAAATTCATCTTATTTATAACCAGGCACTTGGTATTGTCCTTTTTTCGATGCGATGGCCACACCTCTTCAAAGGTTCTAATATCTTTATGCAGTTCCAATCTTGAGTCTCTAATGTTCCATAGTATATCCCTTGTTTTTCGGTGATTCCTTAAAGTACAAAAACCTCTTCACTATCTTGCTCACCGAATGTCATATGACCTGTCAGTTTTAGGATCATTAGGTTTTTCCTTTTTATGTGTTAATTACATGACAGTGGAGAAAAAAATGTATCATTTGTTACACCAGTGGTCCTAACATACTGCCATCCTCCCCTTCCCCTCTATTCTCGCAAGCAGTGCATGAAAGCTACTCATTTTTAATGTTGGTTTCTTTTTATCTTAAGTTGCAAAACTAATGAATGCAATTATCATATAGGTTGCAAGCTGGGGTGCATACCTGATGAAAAGAAATGTGTTGGCTATGTCCTTTGCACCACGAGACAATCATGAAGCACAGGTACAATTTGCATTGGAGCGGGGAGTACCTGCTGTTATTGGGGTTCTAGGTTCAATACGCCTTCCTTTCCCATCAAGAGCCTTCGATATGGCCCAATGCTCTCGATGTCTTATTCCATGGACTGCAAATGGTTAGTGCTACTACTATTAATATCAGTGATGATTTTGTTTATATTTCTTAAAGCAAGAGACTTCAGTGTTTCAGCTGATAGATGGAAATATATAAATTTATAGCATTAAGGATCCTTTTCATGAAAATTATAAGTTTGCAAGAGTTGATTGATGATTGAATGCTAATATATATATATAACCAACTGACGACACTTTCTGTTCACTGCAGAAACTATATATCAAAGTAAAAACATTAATGAAATGTGAACAAACCATTTCTTGTAAAAATCACTTACAACTTCAAAATAAAGAAGGATTCTTTATGGTGCTTATGAAGAATTAGGATTCTTTATGAATTAACATTGAAATTATGGTAGAAGTACCAAATCTAAAGAGGGAGCTAAATTGTAAAGCACAAAGAACAATAAGTCTGATCTGCAATTTTTACCAATGTTTATTTTGATTCACAAGTTCATTTTATTTGTTTTAAGATCTTTTAATGACAGAGACTCGCCAAAAAATGGTGGTAGAAAGAGAAAGTGGTTGGTTGTCACGATTGCGGGCATAAAAGTGATTAAGTTTGGTGCCCAAATGTTCTATTCAACTAGGGAAGTTGGATGGTGTTGGTTATTGGCATTTAAATTGGTCGAAAATACAGATTGGGGCTTGGGAAAGACATAGGGTGTAAATTATGATATTGCCCGGGGGTTTACAGGGGGTCTTGGGTTGATTTTTCATTTTTTGATTGATTTTTGGCAACTTAAGGGGACAAGTGAGTTTTTTGAGTTGTGTATATTGTTTTTTATGTGTTCTCAAGTGAAAAATTGGTAGAAAAATGGATTGTATGGTCCAAAAAACTAGGGAGTTTTTTCCCAGTTTTTGCCCGCTTCAGTCGTCGGAAACTGGGCAAGTGAATTACATGTCATTTGCCTCAACATATGACGCGCTGTCTGCACCCTTGATAAAAAAAACAAAAAAAGTAATTCCAGGGTGGGCCTGCTACTAGGGGCCTAAGCAATGGGCCTGACCTTTTATGTCCTTTTTTTTGCACTTGAAAACAAACAATTAACAAACTGCTTCACTTACTCATGGTTTTTAAATAATAATATTATTTTATTATTTTTATTTTTATTTTTTTAAGATGGCACTCCATGAAAAGAAAATTTCTTATTCTAGTTTAACATTTACTTGTAACTTTTATGTTCAATTATCTGAAATTTAAGGTTTCATGAACTGATTGTATTGAATAGATCTCTGTTCACCTGGTGGAAGTTTACAACCTTTTAACATGTGGATTCCTGTATCCAGATGGAATGTACTTAATGGAAGTTGACCGTGTCCTCAGACCTGGTGGATATTGGATCCTTTCTGGCCCGCCAATCAATTGGAAGACCTACTATCAAACATGGAAGCGGTCTAAGGCTGATCTCCAAGCCGAGCAAAGAAAGATTGAAGAGCTGGCTGAAAGTCTTTGCTGGGAGAAAAAGTACGAGAAGGGAGATATTGCCATCTTTAGGAAAAAAGTAAATGACAAAAACTGCCACATGAAGTCTGCTAGTGTTTGTGAATCAAAAGATGCTGATGATGTCTGGTGAGTTTGCATGCAACTTGATTTGCTTGTATTTTATTATACCTTATGGAGATCTTAACATCCAATTAGAAGATGAAAACATTAATTGTTTTGCTCATTGAGTATGATGTGATGTTGGAATGCTCATGGATTTGCGAAGTTCGCCATATTTACTTTTAGAAAGATGGCATTGAGTGGTGGTTTAAAAGGAAAAGAAGAAGCTCAAGAGTTTGCTTCCTTGTGTTCTATTTGGTTGAAATTTGGAGGGTTAGAAATACAAGATTTTTGAAAGGGGAGGATATCCCATTTCTAGGTTAAAAATATTTCTTTTGAGATGTTTATAGTTGGGCTAGACAGAGTAGTACTAGGTTCACCCTTGTTTCATTTGTGGTTGTTAGTGAATCTTCTTGCAATGCCAAGGCTTAGTTTCACCCTGTTTTGAATTCATACCAAGCATCTAAATTAGAAAATGTCTTATTAATGGTTGGACTAACTAGATACATAGCTTGTGACATATGCTCAAAATAAGATAACCATGGATTGACCGACTAATTGAAGGGGCCAAATATAAAATAAATAAATAACATGATTGCTGGTCAACCTGCAGAAAGAGTGTTTCGTTCTATGTGCCATTTTCAATTAAAGCATCCTTTTCTTCTTCTTTTATCCATTTCCATGGTGAACTAATCGGATTAGCCTTCCCTCAAGTGACCCCTTTGACAAAATTGAAGGTATCACTGGCTATAATGGTCCTTGCAATTTCTATAATTAGCAATTCTTTCCCTGATTCTTTCTTCTGTGATTTATTTTAGGTACAAGGAAATGGAAACTTGCAAAACTCCTCTCCCTAAAGTATCCAGTGCAAATGAAGTAGCAGGAGGGGGGTTAAAGAAATTTCCAGAGAGGCTTCATGCAGTTCCTCCTCAAATAGCCGAGGGACTTGTTGAGGGTGTCACAGCTGAATCTTTCGAGGAGGACAATAAACTTTTGAGAAAGCATGTGCATGCTTATAAAAGGATCAATAAGTTGATTGGCACTACAAGATATCGGAACATCATGGATATGAATGCAAGGCTTGGGGGATTTGCAGCAGCACTTGAATCCCCAAAATCTTGGGTGATGAATGTAGTTCCAACAATTGCTAAGAACACTTTAGGAGTTATTTACGAGAGAGGTTTAATTGGAATTTATCATGACTGGTATGTCCTTTTGAATCTTACCTCTTTATTCCATGCTAATAGTGGTCTGATTTTTTCCTTTTGTTTAACAGTTAGGTTTTGCAATGTGCCTTAGCCCCCCCTCTCCCTGGTGCAAGTAAAATCCAGTTTTCTTGGACTCTTAACACCAACAGATTTTGCCTCTAAATTAATACCCTTGAGCACTTATTTACAAGAAATTAATGCAGTTTTCTGATCATACTGGGATTTACCGAGAAAATGTAGCATGAGGCACCGTGCACAATGTTCATGAGAATTGGCTTATTATATCGACTATGTCTTAGTAGTTTTACTTGCTTGCAAAATTTTTGTTTTCCTTTGAGAAACATTTAGTTCATTTTTTTGTAGTGAATTCATTTTTCTAATTGAAACTTTTGTTGCTGCTGTCTATCAAATTCCTTGCATCTCATTAACCACCAGTGTGTCATGGCAATTGAGTGGAGTTCTACTTATCCTCAATAGATAAGAATATCAAATACCAGAAGGTAAATAAATAGAAAATAGGAGTGTAAAAGAGAGAATATGAGGCCCTTACAATTATTCTCAAGCAAAATGCGTATGACAGTGCAAATGGCAAATACGTTGAGAATCACAAGCCATTTCGTGCCCCTTTAAATTCCATCTCTTAAATGAAATACATTGAGAGATGAACTTGAGAATTTCACTATTGAAACCTAACAAGGTCATTGCTTTGAAATCCTCATGACATTTTCATTTTTTGTCTTCTTTCAGGTGTGAAGGGTTCTCAACATACCCGAGGACATATGACTTTATCCATGCCAATGGTGTCTTTAGTTTGTACCAGAACAGGTAAGCCTCATCTCCATCACCATCATCATTTTCTTCTCCCTGCAGGCCATAAATTGGGTCAAATTTCAGTAATATCAAATGATTGTTCATGAAGGAATCACATAATTTATTGTTCACGAAGGAATCGCAGAATTTTATTTAATTTGCTAGTAAGGATTTTTTTTTTATTTCGTAGACGAGTCACATGATGCATTTTATGTCCATGCTAATGAGCTTTTATTTTGCTTAACATACTGTCCCAGCGCAAGTTGTGCATTTAACTTAAATAGATGTCATGAAATCCATATCTTCTACTTTTCTTACATAAATCTGCTTTAGAAATCTGATAGACAGCTCTCGACTCTGATATTCAAAATATTGATTTGGTGATTTCAAGAGCTGGTCATTTCAGTTGTAGTTTGCAACATGACTAAAACCTTCTAGTTTAAAAGTCAAATAGTGAACATCTTTGGGTATATATAATAGAAGTTGGACCTGTCTAGTGTCAGCTAAGAGTTTTGCGGCTTGTCATCCAACTTTGAGCATCACTGATTTCTAATCTAATGTACCTGAATGATTGAAACAGGTGTAATCTGGAAGACATCCTTCTGGAAATGGATCGAATTTTGCGGCCTGAAGGGACAGTAATCTTCCGAGATGAAGTTGATGTTCTGAACAAGGTCAAGAAAATTACTGGAGGAATGAGATGGGATACAAAAATGATGGACCACGAGGATGGTCCCCTAGTACCTGAGAAGATACTGGTGGCTGTTAAGCAGTATTGGGTTGGTGGAACAGGAAACAGCACATCAAGTGATCAATGATCCGGCTGTCATTGTTTTCAAGGCAAGAACATGCCAGCAATTACAATGCTAAAAAAGTGATTAACTACTCGACTGAGATATTGCAGAACTGAAGGGTTCCGATTTCTAGAGATGGCAGAATGCAAGTTACTAATCTGTTATTGGTGAAGGGGAGCATATGCTCGAGTTGGAGAATTATCAAGATTCAAGAATGAGATACTGATGACAAGAAGGACGTCCCCTGCAATCAAAGATTATATATATTTTTTTATTTAACCACAGCCAATATTCAGTAAATTATATTCTTCTAATTCATATGGATTCTCCATTTTACAAAGTTTTATTCTTCTCTCCTCTCACCTTTTTCCTCATGGGCAATGCAATGCAAACCTGTGATTTTGCAGGTGCTCAAGAGATTGGATTCGTTGTTCTCTAACTCATGCTGCGTGGCTCTAATGGAGCAGCAGGCAGCATTAAATGCAACTGAATTTAATTGGCCACCCAAGTAGTAGCTAGAAAGATTTTCCTGTAAGGTAGGTGAAATGTTTGGGATGATATATGGGTCCATTACTCCATTGTTGTCTGAGGGTGCCCTGTAAAGCACAGCTCCTACAAAGGGTGGTTGGATAAATGAGAGAGACCATCAACATTGTGACATGCTTACCTGGAAGATCAAGGTCGCTAGGCCCGACCTATCTCCCCTTGGTGCCCGACAACTGGAGAAGCCGACCAGCATCTACGTGTCGCTGCATCAACTATGTAGGATCTGGGAGTTGGCCATGTTAGTAGAGCTTGCCAAGGAGTACAGCAAGCCGAGACCTGGCCCAAGTGAAGCCTGGGTCACTTTTCAGGCCACGTAGATGATAAAATTGTAACATCAATCACACTCACACAGTGGACTCAATAACTGCCGAGTTTGATGACCATACCAGGATTTTTCATTAAACAAAGTTTCTGTTTGGTAATGTTTTTTAAATGGGGTTAAGTAAATTTTGAGATTTCTTTTTTAAAAATAATTTTTTTAAAATAAAAAACAATCCGATGTCTTAACTGGGAGTCATCAGTGAATTAAGATAATGCTCGAGTTCAGTTCCAGTTAAAAGGAAACATTCTATACTTTGAGAGGTGTGAGCCCAACAAATGTTTTTAGGGGAACTGTGGTATGTATGTTGTGAGAAGAAAATAAACCCTCTCGACGACTACACGACAATAAAAATGAAGGGAAAAAAAAGAGGAGAGAGTTATAAAAATATTTATATTAACGGAAGCTGTTACAACTTGCGTGCATATTGGGTTAAAGTGTATAGGAGTTATTTGAGTATGAACAGTTAATTTGACAGTTAAAAAAACTTGATTTTAAAAATATTTTTAAGATAATATTTAAAAAAAAATTTATTGAAACCACGAAATATTAGATAAACTTGAATTAACCTGGTTTAACTATTTTATTTAATGATATGATAATGAAATAGACACTTGTAAAACCAAATATCAATTCAATATCAAGATTTTTTTTTTTCTAAGACTATGATAACCCATAACAAAATTTAAAAAATCATGAAATCTATTTCTCAATAATTATATTTTTTTTCTTGAATAATTTTTAATTTAATAATATGATAAAAAAAATAGATGCTCAAAATACCAAGCACCAACCCAATGCCAATATGTTTTTTTAGAAACGTGATAACTTAAAAGAAAATAAATCAAAATAAATCATAAAACCCAATTCATAATAATTATTTTTTAATAGTTTTTTATATTGAAAATATGATAGATCATTTTTATTTAATAATATGGTAAAAAAATAGACGATTATAAAACTAAACACCAATCAAATACTGAGATGTTTAGTCAAGATTATAATAACTCCGTAAAAAAAACTAAAATAAATAATAAAATTTAATTTTTAATAAACTTAATATTAAAATATATATAAAGAATAAAAATAAAAAGCAAAAAAGATGGTTATTGTTCCAGTGAACAATAACATGTGAGGAGGGGAACCATGATTTCCCCTCCCCTGTTAGTTCTTGTTAATAAAAATAATTGAAGTAGTTCCGCCATCAAATAACTTGATTCGTACAAAACACAAAATTTATGTTGTCGCCCCCAAAAATGCGTAGACACTTGTATTATCTAGCATTTAACCTAGGATATTATAAATGCTAATTTTACAAATTTTAGCAAAAACAACAAATATTAAACTAAAGGGTCTGGAGTGTATGAATTTTACAAATGATCACTTAACAACATTAAATTTCATGTATTATAAAAATTCTACTAACAAAAACTACTAAAAATCTTATTACAAGTACTCAAAAATATTAATAATAAATGTACAATAATAAGCTACAATATTTATTTCATTCCTTCAGCTCAACTAAGAAGTTAAACTAACAGTGTAGACTTCGGAGCTTGAAACTCAATAAGGATATATTTGCGAATGTGGTAAATATTATTTTTTAAAGTGTGTTTTTATTTGAAAATATATTAAAATATAATTTTTAGTTTTTAAAATTTATTTTTGAAGTCAGGATCAAGGTTGTCAAAAATGTTTTTTTAACACGACACGGAACATACAATATAAACCCAACTCGTAAACTCAAATCGTAAAATTATAAAATCATAAGTAAAATATTTTAACTAAAATCATAAAATTACAAGTACAATATTTTAAACAATAAAAATATCCAAACATCTTAAAATACATAATTCAAATAAAAATAAAATAAACAATACAAATACCCACACATATATTACATATACAATATTAGGCTGTTGCTTGCAGACAACTAACAAATGGAGGGCTACCAAGACTTTTGACAAAATAACTATTACAATGCTGCACGTTTCATATATATTTAATTACTATCAATATGATAATAGTTTTTAAAGCTAATTAATGGTATTGGATGTAGGAATTGTGTAATGGTTTAGATCAGGGATTGATCATAAAATATATGTTCTTGCTACCTTCGGGTTCAAGAAATAGCTATGGTGCACTTGACCACTAACATTAATTAATTAAGGAATGAAACATGTATCATAATCACTAGTGAAAAAAGGGCTCGCTGCTAGACAAGAAACAGAATCTTTACGTGGTTCTTATTGACATTGTCTGCATTTTAACAGTTTTGAAGCAAATTCCAGGAGTTTCTTTGCAACCAAACAGGCCACAAATCTGGTGCTTCCAAGTTTATGAAATTCAGAAGATCCAACAGGTTGACAACCATGTCCTAAACCTCCACTGACATCATATGTTAAAGTTTCAAATTCTCAGAAGCTGTACCATAAATATAACACTTAACATGACAAAAGATTCAGAATTTATATTAAGCACTGTATTTTATTCTATATTAAGCACAGATGGATAGATTGGACAAAAAAAAAAGGTTATCTTATCAACACAGAAAACTAGTATTTTATTCTATATTAAACATATTGGTAAACTAATGGGGAAACGAAAGCACCAACATCAATGATTACCTGAAGTTCGAACACAACCGACCCTTGAGAATGAATATATGCCATAACTCCTCTCACCAGTACAAGTCCTCTCTCTTTTCCATACTCATTCTTAATTCAAGCTCCATTTCCATATTCAAATATTCTTCCATTCACACCTTTTTTTGGTTTTAATTCACAGTTTAGGAACTTATCAACTGAAATATGGTTATATTCATTAAACAAAAGCACTCCTAAAAACAGAGGCTGTTAATTCAAAACAATGATAATTTAGTTCTTTTCTGTTTCCAGCTCTGATGTTTTTTTAACTTGATTGAAGCATAATAAAAAAAAAGAATTAAGAAAAAAGAATTGAAATAAAATAAAATAAAATTATAACTTAATATAATTTTTCTAAATACTGATAAAAAAATAGAAGCAGAAAAAAATATAAAGGGAGAAAACAAAAACAAAACAAGAAAAAATGATGTAAAATATAAAGGCTCCACTCTAGTTTGGATAAGAAAAAATTTAGGATAAAGCATAATAATCGACAGAAATTAAACACACACGCAAAAAAAAAAAAAAAACTAAAATAAACACGATATT
This sequence comes from Populus alba x Populus glandulosa, assembly GCA_033617975.1. NCBI lineage: Eukaryota > Viridiplantae > Streptophyta > Magnoliopsida > Malpighiales > Salicaceae > Populus > Populus alba x Populus glandulosa. Next base: position 12,390,904 of record CM066143.1, on the reverse strand, counting down.
TTGAAAATATACCTAATGAAATCAATCGGGTATGAAATCACGAAAATCAAAGTCGATGAAATGAGGAGGGACTGAGCCACTGAGGAAATGAATTTGGAGAGAGCGAAATCGATAGGATTGTAGGAGGTCTTTCGATCGGGAGAGAGAGCTTTTCAATAGGATAAAAGAATGGAAGAAAAAAACTGCTGATTGTTGTGCTGAGTCAGATGACAGAGGGCATTTTAAAATTCTGCATTTGTTGAAAGTTTTGGTTAACTCATATAAAAATGTTACATTTTTAATGTTTTTTCCGAGTTGATCTATTTTTATGTGAGTTTGACTGATCGATTTTACTAATTTTTGAATTTTAACCTAAATTTTATATATTTTATATGTTTTGCCTCGTAAAATCTTTTGATTTTACGAGTTAAAACGTATTTTTAACGATCATGGTTAGGACATCAAAACAATAAACAATACACAAAAAATTAATTTAAAGTTAAACAAAAAATTAAAAACATGGTCCAACCGTAATTACAATCACCCGTTAACTTCTTTACTTAAGTCATCTACTTGTCTAAAAGGGGGAACAAAGGGGTAAGGAAAGCTCCACACACACTTTGCTAGGTTAAGCACAAGTTTTATATATATACTAGCCTTGGTACCCGCGCTATACCGCGAGTCATTTTTTTTTTTGTATAAAAATATATAAAAAAAAGAACAAAAATTTAAAAATCTTCGGTTTTTTTGCAAGGCTATACCCAAGAATCTTGAGTTTGGCTGCAACGCCTGACTTAAAAGTAATATTTATAATATTAATAATAAAATTAAACTTGCATGATCCAAGTTTAAGTGAGCCTAATTGCAACACCGGACTCAAGAATTTTGGATGTGGGTCTGGCTATAAGGTCGTGTTATAAAAGTGTGATAATTAAATAAACTAATTAAAAAAAACAAAGAAAAAAATCAACAGAAAGGAAAAAACTAATGAAGAAAAAGAAAAAAAAATGAATTAATTGGGTTAACCATTTAAACCAGGTTATCTCGTAAAACCTGAGATTCGCGTAATGAAAGTTTGATAACTAAATAGAAAAAAAAAATGACGGGTTTACCCAGAATTAATTGGGTTAACCTATCAAACCAAGTTAACCTGTCAAGCTCAGGATACGTATCATGAAAGTATGAAAGTCTGATAATTAAATAGAAAAAAAATTAACTTTAACAAACTAAATTAAATGAAAAAAATAACTCGTCAAATCAGGTCAACACATCAAACTCGAGATCCGTATCATGAAAATCTGATAACTAAATAAAAAAATTTAACATTAACAAACTAAATCAAACAAAAAAATTCATTAAAAAAAATTAAATTCTATTTAGTTAGCAAACTTTCATGACACAAATCTCAGGTTTTACGGGATAACCTGGTTTAAAGGGTTAACCCAATTAATTTAATTTTTTTTTCTTTTTCTTCATTAGTTTTTCTCTTTCAGTTGATTTTTTTTCTTTGTTTTTTTTAATTATCACACTTTTATGACACGACCTTATAGCAGACCCAATATTCCTAGGTCCGGTGTTACAGTGAGGCGCACTTAAACTTGGATCATGCAAGTTTAATTTTATTATTAATATTATAAATATTACTTTTAGATCGGGCGTTGCAGCCAAACCCAAGATTCTTGAGTTTGGCTGCAACACCTGACCTAAAAATAATATTTATAATATTAATAATAACATTAAACTTGCATGACCCAAATTTAAGTGGGGATGGCTACAATACCAGATCCAATAGTCTTGGATGTAGGTCTGGCTGCAAGGTCATGTCATATAAGTGTGATAATTAAATAAATTAATTAAAAAAAAAGAAAAAATAACAGAAAAAAAAACTAATGAAGAAAAAGAAAAAAAATGAATTAACTGGATTAACAGAAAAAATTAACGGGTTTACCTAAAGTTAACTGTGTCAACACATCAAACCAAGTTATCTCGTCAAGCCAGGATAAATGTTATGAAAATCTGATAATTAAATAGAAAAAATTTAATACCATCAAACTAAATCAAACAAAAAAAATTCTTTAAAAAAACAAAAACATTAAAAACAAAAAAAAATAAGACAATTAAATAATATAATATAATATAATAATAATATATTACTAATGAGTAAAGTGAGGCGTAAAAAAAATATATTAATATAATAATAATATATTAATAATAAGTAAATTGAAGCGTAAAAAAAAAACATCCTTTCATTCACTGATACACAGGAAACGTGGAGAAGCTACAGTGCTTTCCCCCACATTTTAGAGTTCTTTAATGTATAACAACTCATCAACACTTGTTTTTACTTGTCATTCAATACCATAAAATATGATTATACTCTCGTATAAAATTGTTATGACAACATTATATTCGTGACCATGCTATTAATTGACTATTCTTTACCAACTATTAGTTGACTATTCTTCACCAATTATTTGTAGCCCATTGATAAAGGCTATTACCAATTATTATAACTTACTGGTGGGCTATTAGAACAGGTTTTAGAATTCATTCACCATATATTATTATTTTATTCATAGTTACGTGAAAGTCATTATGCAACCTTTTACATATCCATTTCAAAACACTTTCTTTCATAAATCAATTTATAAAACACTCTTACCAAAATTCTATACAATGCATTCACAAACATCACATATAAGCAAATCAATCTAAACATAACAATTGTTTTATTTTTTTTAATTATAAAATATAACACATTAAGTAGATGAAAAATACACAATTCAAAAAAATATATATTATATTTAAAAATAATAGTGTATGTGAATATACTTTCTTTTCTTAAACAATCAAGGTCTAAAATTTTAGCTCAAAAAACTTATTTGCAAGCATATAACCCGTTAAAATCCCCCAACACTTAACTACACTAATTTGTTAACTACATGCTACTTAATAAACTAATCATAGCTCCTTCTAGAACATTCATAATTCCCTATGGTTTTTGGGTTATAAACTAGTTTCAATTACATTGCAAAATCGCTAAGCACTCCTAATTTATCTTGCAAAATCTTTTTTTTTTTTTGGTAAATCAAGAGAACGTAATGTTACCTGAATCCTTCACTGATTTGTGATGGTGAATAAAACTATCCCGATAATATTCGGGATGGGAAATTACATTTTGTTTTCATGTACACGTCAAGGGAGAGCTAACCAGTTCTGTGATCGATCAAATCATGGCAAGCAGCCGAGAATCTTTACACGGCTCGTCTCTAAGGACAACCAGCCAATTCTCAACGATGACACGGCCTCCGACAAAGAGATTTTATCTGATGGGACCCACTCCATGAAGTCTGTGGGCTTGTAAACTATGTGCATCAGCTCAACAAAAGATGTTTTTATCAATTATTGTCTTGTTTTTGGGTTGAAAGTTGAAACCATTTCAACGATCACAACTCTGTTCCTTCTGCTTGCCCGCCCTCTTTCACTCTTTCTGGCCCCTCTCTGATACGTCATAATTCACCGTGTAGAGAGGGAAAAAAAACGTGGATGAAAATATTTTAAAAATAAAAATATTATTATTTTAATATATTTAAAAAAAAATTAAAAAAATAAACACTTTACCACTCAAGAGGTACAGCAGGCATTTAAGACCTTCCGTATAGTTGCCTTCGTAGGTGCTGGCTGCCCTTCGATTAGACTGACGCTTGGATGGTTGTCTTTCCTTGGAAATAAAAAAAATAAAAATTCTTAGTCCTATTTTTTAAGTAATGCCCTTTGTTCGTACGAAGCTATAGTACTGAAGGTGTATACACACACACATGTTAGACGAGGCTAGTGGTGCCCCGTGTGCCAATTGCAAGCCAGCCTCATTTTAAAAAAAAGTAAAAAAAAAAAAGTAAATACACAAATAAGAAAGTAAAAAAAATATACATGAGATTTAGGTTAATTAATTTAATAATATAAATAAAAAATACAATAATAATAAATAAAATGAAGAAACGACAATAAAAAAACATTAAGGGTGGTAGTTTAATTCTAAATTTCATACCTTATTTATTTATTTATCTATTTCATTTATTTTAATATATAACATTAATAATCAAATTACCATGCAATACTAATTTTACATCTATTTTAATATTTATTTATCTATTGCATTTATTTTAATATATACATAACAATCAATTCGTTCATTTCACATGCTTTTTACTCTTTAATATATATATATATATATATATATATATATATATATAGAGGGGGGGGGGGTTATAAATTGACCTTGTTGGAGGAAATAAAGTTCTGAGTCCGCCACCATTTCTACGAGTGAGCTGTTATAATTATATACACAATTCTTCCACAAAATTATTCTAATTATTTATGTCATGCCTCATTCCCAGGGCATTAATAACATTTTTTTTGTTAATCAGGATTTGTTAAATGGTTAATTACTTAATTAGGATTTTCTTTTATTTAGGACTATTAACGTGAGAAATAATATTTGTTTTGAGAAAATCGGAACAATTTAACTCTAGTCTCTGGATATATAGCACTCATAATTAACGACCCCTTGAGAGTTTCTAATTATCTATTTTATAAAAATCTGCACCCTCTACTTGAAATTCTCAATTTTAAAAACCAAATTCCAGTCCGACGCCACCAGCGATTTGGATCATGCGTAACCCCAAGAGATTTTGGTAGCCATTTAAACTAAATCCAAGGTTTTAAGCTAGCCATTTAAACTCCCTTTTAAATATTATAGCCGACAAGCCATCTTCGAAATTAATTTAGAACCAGGCAGCCAATGACAGTGAAGAAGAAAAAACATCAGAGCATTAAAAAAAATAAACAGTGTTAGTCAATATGATAAGAAAAGGAATATATATATATTAAATTACAGGGATGAGTTGAAGCCCTGAAGACATACACACGTATACCTATATTAATTTGTTACATCTTCATATCATTGGTTAAAAAAATCACATATTCTACCTGTGAGCATCATATATATAGATGACGTGCCATAGCTAGATTGCGTTTAGTCCTTTTTAATTAATTCATGATTTTACAATTATAATTATTATATTATAGAAAAATAATCTAGAATCTCATGTCTTAATCATGACAAAACTTTCTTTTTATACTTTAAAAAAATTAAAATCTACATCTCTAATCAACACTAATGTAAAATGACATAAAATATCTTGCATTTTAATAACCCAGGCCGCAAGAAAGCACGGTCTTTTTTAAAATCTTTTTATCTTTTCAACCAGAATCCATTTTTCCTCTCTTAAAAATTCCCTAAATTATTAGGGTTTTCAATATGAAAGATTACGAGAGAAATAGCCTAAATACACTTGGTTTCCCTGATCTTCCTTGATTGAAACAATGCCATCAAAGCTTAAATCCGGGTCTTGTTCAATTCTTTGTAATTATGGACAGGAAAAGTGGTAGCTTTTTATGCGATATGAATCAGGCATTCTTTGTTCCTTGATTTCTGGGTTGGATTTGTTGTTCGAGGACCTGGCAATTTTCTGCAGATTACGCAAACCTTTCAATGAAGCTTGGTGTTATTTAAGATAGCCGAATCGTAGCTTTGCCTTGCTTCTCTCTCACTTGGACGTTAAATAATGATGGATTTTTGGTGAAGAACGGTAGTAGTAGCAAAGCTTGAAATCTGATATGGTTGTTGTGGCGGCCATGGCTGACGAGTTTTTTGACGAACAATGGTGGGAGTGGCAAAGCTTAAATCTGATTTGTTTGTTGCGGAGGCCATGGTGAATTTGGTTTTCTCCTGGCCATGATTGGAGTGATGACCGATAATAAAGGTGGTTTGAGTATTAAAATAATTATAATGAAAACCTATAACATCTTAAATATATTTTTTATCGATCGAGTTAGTACATTTCCGACTCAGTATCTAAATTCACGTTTGCTAGCATAACTTTGATGCTGACGACTCAGGCCAGAGAAGAATCACAACTGAGAAGTGAGAACCATAATGATGATAATCAACCAATTCAAACCACGTGCTGAAGACTTTTTCGTACGTGTAGTTCAAGATAAGATAAAGTTTTGACGCCATCTAATCTGTGCTGTGTATGCATGAACGAAGAAAGAGTTGTATAGCAGTTTGCCTATCAAACGATGACTAATTCTACATAGCCTGCAGTACAGTTCCGATAAGAGCAAAGCGAAAAACACGAACCTAGCAAGTGATCGTAAGGCTCTAAATAAGAATTAGCACATTAATTTGTGGTTCTCGAGTAAAGAAGGGGTTTGGTTTCTACGTGTCTCAAGTTAATCCATCATTCAGCAATATCAACAGCAAAAATATTAGAAGATAATAAAAATTATATCTAACAACTTAAATTATTAGATCGAGATAATTCCTTGACATGATATCAAAATCTTAATGATCAAACGATCACGAGTTTAAATTTTATCATCCTCATTTATTTGATAAAAATTAAGCAAAAAATAATATAGATTTATTTAAATTTCAAGCTCAAATAATTTTTATTTAAAAAAATATATTAAAAAATAATATATATTATATTTTAATATCTCATATTTATTGGATTGAGAGAGGTTTTTTTTAGGATAATTATCTATTATTTAGGTGCTCGTGCTTTGAATATAACTGGGAATTGACGAAGCCCTGTCAAGATTGAAAATGAAATAGCCCTGAGGTTTTGAATTCCAGCGAGGAGGGGTAGACAAGGATCTAGCGAGGGATCTTGTGGGGTTCGCCGCTACAGAGAGAAGATGGCGAAGACAGGACTAGTAAGCTTTGGTATTATTGTCAATAAGCTATCATGCCTTTTTGCGTCAGTGGCGGATGCATTTTCCTATGCCCTAAGGTACTGTAGGGTCGTGCTGTCGTGGGATACGTGTAAATTTAAATAACTTATTTCACTGTGAATCGTCTCACATGACACTATTTGTCCTCTCACGTGAGAGTCAAGACTTTTCATCTTGTTTTTTTAGTCTTTTTTTATTTTTTAATTTAGTCAGCAATTTTATTTTATTTTATTCTTGTACACTGCATTATTTTGTATTTTAACATGAAACTTGTTTTTATTATCTTTCCATGAGTTTCTCGGGTGTAAAAAAAGTCCTCATATTTAGTTGATGTTCATTTAAAAAATATAAATTATTCAAAACATGTCGTTTCTTTTCTTTTCTTTTTAAGATTTTGTCAAACTTTTTTTATTTCTTAATAGTTTGAAAGTTACTCATTTCAATTAAAAACTTTATTTTCTTTATAAATAAAAAAGAAAGTTATCAACAAATAATAAATGAAAGAGAAAATATTATGTTAACCTTATTATAACAACCATAATAATCGATTTTAATATCAATAAAAAAAAATTTAATAATAATTGTTTTTTCTAATAAAAATGTCTAAAGAAATAGATTGAGGTCTGTTTACAATTTTTTATTTAGTTGGTCTAAGATTTCTTAAATTATTTTGAAATCGTTAAGTGATTTATTAGGTTTTATGGTGTTTTAAGGTTGTTTTCGAGTAAAATCAATTTAAAAATTAAGTTTTTGATATTCAAAAGTTTAAATTCTAATTTTTTTTATTAGTAACAAAAAAAAATATCAATTCAAAACAAAACAAAAGAAAGCGAAGACCTCTTGAGAAAATTTTTTTAAGAAAATCTAGGTAGAAGTGTGGGTTTCTAAGCCGATCCTCTTGGTTAGGTTTCTAGGCTCAAGTACATCTAAGCTTTTTGATTACAACCATAAACGTGCAAGGTTATCAAGCACGCACACTTGATATATTTTTTTGTTTTGTATTTTTTTAATTTAAATTTATTTTCAATTAAAAATATATTTTAGATATTATTTTGTTAAGCAACTTTTAATTTTTAGTTTGCTTTTAAATAAGATTATAATAATCTTTTTCATAATATTGGCAAACTTTATATGATTATTTTTTTAATTTTTTTATTATTATATAATTAAATTAAAACTATTTTAAAAAATGACATTATTAGATTAGCAGGGTCTATGATTCGAGTTGCAAGTTTGACGGGTTAAATTAGGTTAGTCCAAATAGATCGAAGATGTTTTTATCTTAATATTTCAATTAAAAAAGGATTTACTTGGTATACATCAAATTTGAAGTTGATAATCAAAATTTTACTTGCAAATAAAAAAAAATATTAACGACATCTCTTTTTTTTTTTTTTTTACAATGAATCCATAACGAAGCACGAAACAGTTACCTATTGATAATACTAAACAACATATCTAGCTTCCTTTCTTTTTGAGAAATTAAATTAACGCTAATCTGAAACAGAAAAATCCTTCGATACAACTTCCCTTCTTGCCAGAGGCAATGCATCTGTTAAAATATCCTGGACAAGTAAAATTAACACTGTAATTGATAAACTTAATTTTGATTTTACATATAGACAGAATCAATAGACTCCAATTTAAATATTCATTATTGTATTTAAAAGGATGTTTGAAAATATAGTAATAATTATTTTTAAAAAACAAATTTTAAAAATATTTTTTTTATTTTTTTTATACTAACATATAAAAACTATTTAAAAACATTAAAAGATTAATTTAAAACAAAAATAATTTTAATTTTAATAAAAAAAAAACAGATTAAAACTCACTCTTGAATACTGTGCCGTTAAACCTAGCTAATTTTGAGTGAATAACACCAAAGTGCCTTCTCCGTTAGATGAAACTTATAAAAACACTATGCGCATACCAATATTTTAAAAATAATTAAAATGGACATACACAAATTTTAAGGAAAATAAGGATTAAAGAGAGAAAAAAAATAAAGATTTTGAATTTATTATAGAATTTATGCCCAAATAAATTATTATGGTAAGGGTTTATGTAGAATTGTAGATGTTTTGACATGGTTTATTTATCATAAAGATAAAATGTTTCCCACAACTCACATATATTGTAATGAGAAATACTATCAATTAAAATTAATAAATATTAAAAAAATTATGAGAATTTTGTATTGAACTCTTGATATTTAAATATCAGCCTACTTATAGGTTTAATATTTATACCACAATATTGATCATTAATTTTCAAAGAAAGAAAAACAAAACTTAGAGTTATTGAAATATTGGTCAAATACTTGAGAAATTTCATAAACTTATTGAAAATTCCACAAAAAAAGTAAAGTACAAAAAGATTTCTAAAACATTTTTTTTCTTTTTTTATATAAATAAAAATACAATTTTTGCAAGGATTGAGTTTTATGCAATAATCAGAAATCATTTTTTCATATGCAATTAAAACATTTGGTTAAAAAACTTTTATCTTTTTATTATTTTATCTTTTTTTTTATTCATTTAACACAAGATAAAATAAAATGTAAACACGTGCACATATTTTTTTACTATATCTTTACTTATACACCTCACGACTATATATTTACAAACCATAAAAAATTAAAATTTAACAATACTTTTAAAACACACGATAAAAATTTAGAATTTGCAAAATGATCCTTAAAAAATTGAAAACAAGTTGGAGAGATTTCTGAGAACTTAAAAGGCACACTGAAAGATTCCGGGACTATCACCATGCCTCCATAGCAAACAAATCAGATTTAAGATTTTCGATAGAGCATTGATGCTACTGATGCAAACATTTATGCTTCTAACAAGGTGTTAGAATGGATGGTTCAAGTATCTAATTCTTCTAAAAGCGTGTTTAATATTATAATAACAGCTGTTTTTTTAAGAATAAAATTATTTTTTATGTCAATACATTAAAACAATTCAAAAATATTAAAAATATTTAAACATAAAAAAAAACTTTTGAGGGGTGAAACCAGAAAAAAAAATTAATTAAAAACCACAATAAAAAAAATGAGAACTATTTTTTTTTTTGTTAATTTTTTTCAAAACTCATTGATTTTATTTTGTTAAATCTTTATCAAAAACATGTAATTTTGACATTTATGTTGAATAAAAAAATCAATTGATATGAGTAACTCAGGTCAACTTACTCAACCCGTTACCCAAGAGTTGCTTGGGGTCAACCCCTGAGCCAGATTTAAAAACCATAATTAAAAGGATAAGGACCCAATTTTTTCGTTAAATTATTTTAAAAAAAACCATCGTAAAACCCATTGATTTTTTTTTAATAACCAAAATAATGTCATTTTTACATATTTGTAAAATAAAAAATTTTGTTGTACAGATAACCCTGGTCAACCCACTCGACCTGTGACCTAAGACTTAAGGGTCGACCTTCAGGTCAGGTTTAAAAATCATGATTAAAAAAACAAGATCACAACTTTTTTTGTGAATTGGCAGGGTCGACCCCTAGGTTAGGTTTAAAAACCATGATTTATAAAAATGATGATCAAATTTGGCATCAAAATCAAATAAAATCAAACAAAAAGGGGTGGATCTAAAAAAATAAATTAAAAAAATAAATGAAACCAAAATAAATTATAATGAAAATAATGGAGACCAAATTAAAAAAAAACAAAAATTAGGTATTGAAAAGAAAATCAATTAGAATGAGGGTGAAAAACAAAATAAATATTAATTAAAAGAAAAATGACCAAATTTAACATAAAAATAAAATAAAATAAAATGATAAATGATGAAATTAAAAAAAATCATAAAAATAATTTAAAGCAAATACAAAACAATAAAAAAAAAGGACCACGATTGAAATAATACAAAAGATTAGGACATTTTTTAACTTTGAGTGAATGGAGAAGAGAGAAAAGAGAGTGGACACAAAATTATTCATCCTTTGTCTAAAAATAAAGATGTTGACAACAAGTATCAGACAAAAAGAAGTGTTGCCCTTCACTTGAGAGGACAATTGGGTAATTTTAGAGACTAGAGGAGGTCTCACATGCCGCCATAATGGCATGAATATCCTCAACATGTCGATGCATGATCAATATGTACTTGTAGCTTTTAATTTTTTTTTTACTTTTTTGATAAATACCAAAACACCTCTAGCCCCGTATGAAATTTATAAAAAAAACAATGCAAAAGACACAAATACCCCTAAAGATAAAAGTATTTATTTAAAATCCAAGGATATTCTGGTAATCTCACTAAGCTAAATAAAAGGTAAAACCGAAAAAGCCCCTCCCCCAAAGTAAATCGAATTTTGCTTCCAAGGATATTTCGGACTTTACACTTTGCAATCAAGAGGAGAAAAAACATGTATGCCCTTTACCAATGCTAAATACCAGATATATCTTGTGAAAAAAAATTCAAAAATAACCAAAAAGCCAGCCCATGTGTTTCTCTTTCAAGTATAATATGATAATTTTAGTATGCGAATCCATGATGAATTATGAGAGGGATTACATGAAAACATTGATCTATTTTAGTATTTTTTGTAACAATTTTCTCTGATTATTAAAGGATCACTCTTTTGGTTTTCCATTGAATTCTCATTTTTTTTCAAATAATTCATCTAGTAATTCATTTTCTTTTAAATTAACTAATTTTAAGTTTTTTTTTTTAAAAAAAAATTTAAATTTAAATTTTTTGGTTTTTTTTTTTATAAAAATCAAACTAAATTCTAACAGAGTTATACTTTCAAATTAATTGGACGACATCAAATCAAATTAATTTTTATATAATTAAATTTAAAACTCATCTTAACAAGAGATTGATCTAATAAGTCATTACGCGCGCAAGCTATATCAATTTACATAACATTGTCAAGAAGTTTCGTGCAACAGTGCAGGGCAACTAACTAGTTATATCTATTTATGTATTTTTAAAAACGTTTTATTATTATTTTATATAATATTATCCCATTGTCAAAGATATGTGGTTGTGAACCCGAAGGTTAAAAAGTTTGATCGTCCGATCTCTTATTTTAAGACATGCTACCATCTTTAATATAGCATTTACTTTTTATCTTAGGCAAAAAAGACACAGAGAATATAAGAGACATGTTTTTTTTATTTAAAATAAATAAAAAATTATTATAGATTTATTTTGTATCATTATCTTTATCTTTTCAACCAAATATATTTTTATCTCTATTGTTTTTACTTACAAATTTTTATTTTTATTGGCACTGTCTATAACTATTAATACATATAATATAAGAAATAAATATAAAAAATGAGAGATAAATACATATTTGAAATAAAAAAAATCTACTTATTAAAAATTATTTTTAAATGATTTTTTTTATTGTTTCTCTCAATTTTCATGTTTATTTCTAACAAGTTTTGATCTCTATAACCTGGGTAAAATTACTAGTCACCCAGAATTGTAAATTAACATTCATTTTCTAAATTAATTTATTTTAAAATCATTACTGCAAGAGAATACAATGAGTAGCCAACGGTGTGCAGTAAAATAATAAATAATAGAGTTGTTTATTCCCGTGGCCAAGAAGGCAGCCACGGAGGGCACGTGACAGTAGACGCTTTTTAACCTTATCTAAATTTTGACAAGACATGACTTTCCGACCGCTATCTAATTTTGGATAATATAAAAAACTAAACTGAAGTTCTTGCGTGGTAGACTTTCATTGGTTCAACATAGTTGATTTACTGTGAATTCAAATGCATCTAATAACTGCCATTAACTTATAATATAATTAACGAACTACCTACCAACCTATTCTTAAACAAATCTTAAAGCATCAAGGAGATGATTGGCTGAATTACTGACTCATTTTTATGCTTTAATAAATAAATACTATCTTCCTCCCTTTAATTTACGTACTATAATTTCTGTTCTTTTCTTTTTCTCTTGAATTCGTATAAACAGCATGAACAATTTTCATCAATCAATTATGATAATATATATATATATAAGCACATTATACGATTAACTTTTTTTCATTAATAGGTAAGTTTTTTGAAGTTTCTAAACCATGTTCTACTCTCGTGCGGTTACTCTGGAGTAGTGAATTAATTACAGATTGTTTATTTTTGTATTTAAAAAGTATTTTTAATTTTTTTAAAATTAACTTTTTATAATATTAGATTATTTTGATGTGATAATATTAAAAATTAATTTTAAAAAATAAAAAAAATATTTTTTCAATATATTAAAAAAAAACTTAAAAAAGCAACCGCAAACCCTAATATCTCAAAAGAACTTCCCTAGAACGAATTACATGAATATATAAAAGAGAGAGAAATAAATATACTCTAGGAAGGTAAACCATTATTGTACATGCAGCTGTCGTGAGATTGTTCCAAAAGCAAATAACCAGAGACGGAGTTTAATTGTGATGCAAAAGAGATGTTGGTACAGGGTAACATGTTGCTGTCGAGAATTTTGTTGAAACTTGAAAGATTGTCCAAAAGCATTGATCGAGCATGAAAAACTTGGTAACTTGAAAGTTCAACCCATCAATTCTCAAGAATTTTGTTAAGTCAATTACATTTTATTGCGGATGAAGGAAAATCAAATGCCTTATGCATTCCGGAACTATATATTTTTGCTTTCATAGATCCTTAGACTTGACAGAAACTATTGACTATTCTGGTTTTTATTTGCTAAATTTTTGTTATATATATATATATATATTCAAATCACTATCAATATAATTAATGTTAGAAAATAATATAGATTATATTTTGAAACCTCACTAATTAGTTTAAGTTATTAAATTGAAATAATTTTTTAATATTGTATCAGATTTTTGATGATTAAATAATCACGAATTTAAATTTTATAATTAAGCCTAAGGTAATTTCAAGCTTAGAGGGTTTAAACTAAGTCCAATTTATTTATCAACGGGTAAAGTAATTTGCAAGATTTGTTTGTTTGACGAACCACTTGACCAATCTTAAAGGGTTGTGTGTTATTTGGTTTTCTCCTCCGGCCGATCCTTGTAAATGATAAACAAATCATTACAGGACAATCAACTAATTACGATGAAGGGATATATCAGACATGAGCTTTTGTTAGCTTATGCATGTAATGGAGTCACGTTGCAATATTGCCCGTTTCGGGCAGCGATGCTGCTCGAGTTTCATGGTATTTTGATTATTTTTTTATTGTTTTAATACATTATTGTTAAAAATTAATTTAAAAAATAAAAAATAAATATTATTTTAATATATTTCTAAACAAAAAATATTTTAAAAATTATTACTATTATTATAATAAATACCCTATTAATATTTCTTGTAATGTAGTTTCTTTTTTTTTTTTACCATTCAGCATCCTTCATTGCAACCAAAGGAGGATCGTTATTGTTTATTTATTTATTTTAGAAAATTAATATATTCAACTGTACATATCTTATTTTCAATAAAAGATGTTTAAAATAAATAAAAATTACACATAACGCAAGTTGTAAGAGTTCATATTGTAAAATTCCCCTTTCAAGTTTCAACTGGAATCCCAGAGACCTTCCAAATATATTTTTATTCTTCTAATTAATTACTTTATTTATGAAGATAATGAGTATATAGCTCAATTAATATTTATATATTTTTCTTTCTAGGAGGTTTTGCCTTTAAATATTTTTAAAAAACAGTGATGTCATAACTTGAAGGGTTACAATTGATCAACAATAGAAAATATCGAGCAATGTTTTTTTTTTTTCACAGCCAATAAATTAATGAAAAATGATATAGTCTTTATATTTTTTTTCTTTAAATATTTCTGCTGTGACTGTAGATGATTTATACAGACCAATGATAACTAGTACAGGGGAATAAAAAGATTGCAAAAAATGAGGTTGATGAAGACGCATGATATATATTATAAAGGGATATATTATTTTTTCCCACAAAGGTAAGGCTTTTTATTAATCCAAGCACTTCCTGCATCATTGTTCAATTATTGGCCATGAAACTATCATCACCAAAGCAAAACCACTAAACGACACCTTAATTGGAATAAAGCTGAAAAGACTGGCATCCCAAATAATTATACAAAAAACTACGTCGTATTAAATTTACTGTAGTTTTTTATTTTTACTATTCATTCTCTCACATGTCACCATGAATTGAAATAAATAGAAAGTACGAGTAAAATAAATGGTGCGTCTTAGAATTTCATTTTAGTCCCTTTTTTTATCTACCAGGTAATCGGCCCTTTTAGTTTTTTTTTTAATTTAATTTTAGTATCAAACTTTGTTCTGTTGTCTTTTCTCATTTTTCAATTTCTTTTTCGGTGAGAGGAGGGAGAGAGGCTCGTTGTATTCCAATATAGAGAAAAAATAAATCGTTTTCAATTATTCTATAAAAAAATGATTGATTTTTATGTCAATGAGTTTTATTTCATGAGAGGAGTTTAATCTAGGTGTTTTTTTTATCATTTTATTTGCCCGAGGATGTAGGTTTGACAGCATGAGTAGTTTTATCTCTAGCTTAATTTTAGTTTTTTAAGCTGTTTTTTTTTTGTCATGGATAAATTTATTAAGATATTTAAGGTATTTTCTGTGTGTTATGGTTCAAAATAAGTTTTTAATAAAAAACATTAAACCCCTTATTTTGGAATTTATAGAAAATGGATGATATGTTATTTTTTTTTAGATGATGTCATCTATCTCTTTAAAAAATAAAAAAAATAAGTACACACTGGCTAGGCTAGAAGGCCCTGTGTCTAGGCTATATATATATTAATGCCAAGACCATGCAAATAGGCTCCTTTTAGTTTTTTTAAAAAATAATAAAATAAATCATTGAATCAAATTAAGACTATTGTTGATTTGAAGGTTTAATGGGTTAATTCACAATATTTGGCTATTATTTGTTTTTCATTTTTTGTTTAATGCCTTTTCTATTTCTCAATTTTTGTTAAAAAAAAAACAAATTCACCATTTGTTATCTATGGTTTTTTTTATTTAACTCAAACCTAAAAGAATGTAATTTTATTTTTTGTTGTCAATGATCTACCTTTGTTATCCCAGCCTCACATGCATGTTGTGGTTTTTTCACTTTAAAAAATATTTTATTTCATACAAAAAAATACCATACTCTTTATTATCATATATTTAATAAAAATTAATTTTTGGGATACAATTTTTATTAAATCTAATAAAGTACATTACTTTCATCACGAGTTTGCTTAGCTGAGTCGAGTTCATTTTATTTTTAACTGATTTAATACTTCAACACTGAGTTAATTTGATATCAAGCATTTCAATTTGTTTTTTCAAGGTTATTATTATGAATTTCATAAATTAGCTTAAATTAATCTAAATTGATCTTAATATTAAATCAAAATATTATTTAATTTATGATTAATTTTTTTTTAAAAACATGTTTTTAATGCTTAAATATTTTTTAAAAAGCTTTAAAATATTTTTTATTACAGCCCGCGGCGTAGCTTTGAACAACAGGGCATGTCCCACTAGATACAAGCTCGTGTTCGTGCAAGACTTTGGGTGAGTAAATATCCTTAAAACGAAGCAGAACCTTTTGCACTAAACGCTTAAAATTTTCAGCAGTAGGAAGTGTAATTTATAAAAAGAAAAAGAGAAAAAAAAAGGGGAAAGAGTAATAGAATTTAAAATTTGTTAAAGATTTGTGGGAATATTCACTTTGAAAGGAGGTTAAAAGTGGTTTTTGAGCTTATGGAAGGCTTTTCTTGCATATTCTGTGGTCTGCAGACAACCGAAAGCAACTTTTTACAACTGAAGTACCCAAAAAACCTACAAAAGCAAAACAAAAAATCAAAATCAAAATAATAAATCAAAACTCTGCCCTACAAAAGTCACAGAAGCCCTGTCACAGAAACCGCACTTAAACGTATCTCTCTCTACCCTTGAGGAGTTTTGGCTGTGTATACTCTATATACGAGCCAAGGCAGAAGCTGTAAGAGAAAGAAAGAAAGACTTTTCAGTCAAGAAGAGACCTTCTCTATCATATATGCTGTGAGTAGTAGTACTGTGCATGCACAATACAAAAACTTATGTAGAGATCAAAGTATATATATGATGTTTTATTCCATTTTGTGTTTTTGGAATAGCTGAGGTATGTTGCATTCACTCCGATGTTTCCTTCATGTGATCTACTGGGGTTTTGTGATGACTTTGTTGCTACTGTTTGCATGCATGTCCGGTTTTAGTTTATACATAAATAGCATCTTGTCTCCCCTTAAAGAATTCCCAGTTTTGGTTTCAAACTTTGTTCCCTTTCTCTCCTTGCTCCTTCCTTTCTCTGTCTATGTTTTGGATTTTCTTGTGTTTATTGCAGAGATCTTACATGGTTCTTTGTTTATGTGTTGTTTTATAGAACTAGAACAAACCAAGAAGATCTTGATACTTTGAGCAATCTTTCTGTACTGATAGCTGATACTGTAAATGGCATGTGCTGTCTTCTATCAGTTCCTTTATCCGGGTCGTTTTCTAATGATCTATATAGTGGTGTTAAGTAAATGATCCAGCCATCGCACCATGACTGATCAAGATTCTTTCTTGATTTTTTTTTTCTTTGAAGTCAGGCATTAGAGTCTGAACATTGTTCTGTTTTCAGTGGAGACTTGTTATGTGGGGTTTTTAAAATGTTGAATTTCTTGGGTTTTTTTTAATTCTCTTCAACTTAGAGTTTTTTGTTGCTTAAGCAACAATAATAGTTTCAATTAATGGGCTTTCTTTGTTCTTTTTTCTCTTACATTAATTACTCAGTTCTTTGTCTGGCTTAACAGTATAGTATACCAGATCAAGTAGCGATGAATTTGATGTGTAGTTCATGTTCATGTAGATCGTGCAGAATTGGTTTTGTTGCTGATAAGGAGTGATATTGGAAACTTGTAGGTGACCTGAGAAACGATGCCAAGCAAGCTATGGTTTGCACCACTAATGATTTATCAGAATGGAAGGATTTTCCAAAGGGCCTCAGAGTCCTTCTCCTTGATGAGGACAGCATGTCTGCTGCCGAGATAAAATCGAAACTGGAAGCAATGGACTATATTGGTTAGAGATTTTGTGACTCCCTACTTTCTCAAACCATTTGCTTTTCCTCGAATAGCAATTTCGACGGCATTGTTTAACTTTCGTTTCATCCTACTTTTCTAGCTAAACCAGTCCCCATCTTTATCGAAAAAGGCATCTCGAGTGGTCCATATCTTTAGATAGTCTGTATTGAAATATGGTTTCGGGATTTATAAATTATGAAACGGATACTAATTAATTGTACAGTTTGAAATGACAGTGACTGACATCTGTAAATTGAAACCATTTTCTTGCAATGATCAAACGTGTTACCGACAAACTGGTTTTCCTCTTTACCTGTATGGAGGAACTTTTTCGGACGGTAAACAGAAGCAGTAAGATTTAATTAGGTTTAGGCATTTTCATTGTCAGTGTTTCAGAACTTTATAGATCAATTAGTGGAGATTGGAGAATGTTTTATCGTAATTTTTTTTTCAAAATTTTGTCAGTTTGTTATTGCGAATTTCAACATTCTTCAACCAAAATTTTAATTTGGATCTTTTACAATGCAAATTACAACTTTAGGATGATGTTCATACCGCATTATATGATATTAAAGCTACATCATTTAGACTCCAATCCTTTAAATACTTAAAACTTGTTTGTTTCTTGCTCTACTTTAAATGTCTATCACTTTTGTGTCCTTTTTCAGTGTCATGTTACAGTGATGCGTTCTCTCGTGTTTGAATCTCTCTGCTTAACCTCACCGTACCTTTTTCAGTTTATACATTCTGCAATGAGACTGAAGCGCTCTCTGCAATTTCAAATGAACCTGGAAGCTTCCATGTTGCTATAGTGGAGGTAATTCCTTTTAATCTAAACCGGAAGTTCTAATTTTTGGTGAAAATTCAAATTGACTGCACTGCTTTGAGAAAACTATAACCCTTGAAATGACACTGCTGTTTCTTTGATAATCTCATGTCATTCATTAGCCTAATGTGACCAATTATCATCATTTTCGCTGTAATCACTTCATCTAAGTGCGTTATTGTGGATATAATATTGGTTAAAGGTGGTTGGATTGGCCAAATTGGAATGATTATCTAATAGAACCTATTGTCACAGGTGAGTATGAGCAATAGCAGCAGGAGTTTCAAGTTTCTAGAAACTTCAAAGGACTTGCCAACCATTAGTAAGTTGATATAAAACGTTAATATTTCATATACTTGAGAGTAATGCTTTTAACATATACATCTTTTAGCTCTTCATGTTTTGTTTGCTTTCCCATGTGTTCTGTCATTTTCTTCAAGAAACTCTACTATATCAACTTGGATAGATTTTCATCAATATAATTTACAGCTTCTAATACAGTATGAAATTGTGTTCCTTTTCAGTGACTTCGAGCATTGATTGCCTGAACACCATGATGAAGTGCATAGCGGTAAGAATTTTACTAATTAGTGTCATGTACTGTAATGGTTGAAGACACTAGGTTTTCTCAAGTTCTAATTGTCTGCTTTGGTTCCAGTTCTGTTTAGTTCAGCTATTGAAGAAAACTCCATTCAACTATTAGCGCTTTAATTGAATTTTGACTTGAGTTTTTGCTCCATTCATGTAAAGAGAACCTGGAGGCATTCACCATTTGCCATTATCATGTAATGTATTTATGTGGCAATTTATTTTCAGCTTGGTGCAGTTGAGTTCCTTCAGAAACCACTGTCTGAAGATAAACTGAGGAATATATGGCAGCACGTGGTGCATAAGGTTTGCTTGAATTTTGTTTACTAAACACAGGAACTTAATTTTATGATCTCAATGCTATGAAGAGAAAGTTTCTGACTTCATGGATCCTGAGCAGGCATTTAATGCAGGGGGGAGTGTTCAATCCAAATCACTGAAGCCTGTCAAAGATTCTGTAGTTTCCATGCTGGAGCTCGAAGATGGACTTGAAGAAAATGAGAATGAGAACATGGAGAAAACAGAAAATGTGTCTCAGGCTCAGGAAAGTAATGAGCAGCAGTCACCAGCTAGTGACAAGTATCCGGCTCCTTCAACCCCTCAATTGAAACAAGGAGAGAGACTGCTGGATGATGGAGATTGCCAAGACCATATTAACTGCTTAATAGAAAAGGAGAGTGTGGAGCAAGAGGGAGATTCTAAATCCGTTGAAACTACTTGTGCCATGTCTGAAGAAACTCTACAGGCAGGGGATCCTCAGAGCTTTACAGAGACTGTGATCAAAGAGGAGGATGACTCAACTGATGGTGTCAAGAGTGAGAATAACATTTGTCCCAATTCACAAAATAATGACACTCTTAACCATTCAACTGGTCCTGCTGAAAAAGCTTCTAGCCTTCATAATTCACATGGGACTAGAGCTAATAGAAAGAAGATGAAGGTGACTGATTATTCTGTATATCAAATACTTTTGATGTTCCTGATCCTCTCCTGAGGCATTATCATAATACCCTTTTTCCTCCTTCAAATCGTCTTACATTTATGAAATGCTTTCTCCACTTGTATGCTACCTCAAAATGCTCAAAAGTTTATTCTCTCTCTCTCTCTGTTTTTGTTCCTTCACACATTTCCCTCCAGTAAACACTTTCAATTATTTGTTGATTTTCATTTGTTTATTCTTGACTTGCATCAGAAGTGAAGTCGCAAGCATTAGCTTTTTTCGTGTTTGGATTTCCTTATTTACATAAGGCGTATGTTTTTTCTAATTTCATCAACTTGATTTCTCTGTGGTGATTGTTTTTTGTTCTGAGTTTCAGGTAGACTGGACACCAGAGCTTCACAGAAAGTTTGTGCAGGCAGTAGAAAAACTAGGTGTAGATCAAGCGATTCCTTCACGAATATTAGAGGTAATGAAAGTGGAAGGCTTGACGAGGCATAATGTAGCAAGTCATCTGCAGGTTCGTTGTGGGCTTACCCTAACCAAATTTGTTAGCTTCTGCTCCTACACAAGTCATTTTTTATTTGTTAGAAGCTCATGTAGAATTTGCTTTCCCTGTAAAATCTGTTGCTAGCTTCTAGCAGCAAAGACATTTTATAGTTGACTTTCTCTCGTTCATCTCGTGGTCTGATTGGACTTGCGCAGGGAAGAGGGTAAAGATGCATTTCCCATTGTCATTGCGTGTTTGCACTTTGAACTCTGTTTCTTAAATCCATGAACGATATTTTACAATTTACCTAGTGCAGTTCAAAATGAGCCCCAGTTCACATAAATTCATACTCTAGTTATTAATTAAATAGCATTGCCTGTTTCCTAGCAGAAATATCGAATGCATAGGAGACATATTTTGCCCAAGGAAGATGAACGGCAGTGGACGCAGCATAGAGATCAAGTACAAAGGAGTTACTATCCACATAAACCTATCATGGCGTATCCTCCATATCATTCTAACCACGCTCTTCCACCTGGTCCGGCCTATCCTATGTGGGGAGCAACAGGCAGCCACACAGCGGGGGTGCATTTTTGGGGCCCACCCGGCTATTCCCCATGGCCCCCGACAGAAAGTTGTCATTGGAAGCCTTATCCAGGGGTAGCTCTTGTTATCTACAACACCTTGAATTTCTTTTAGCGTGCTTCAAAACTGATGGTTTAAGCATTTTCTGGAGAACTTTGAATGCGGCTGCTTGATTAGATCTCCTTTTTATGTTTCAGATGCATGCAGATGCGTGGGGTTGCCCTGTGATGCCACCACATAGTCCTTATTCTTCCATTCCTCATGTGAGTATACCTGTGTATGGGTCATAATCTGTTTTTGTTCGTGTACAAGCCTCTTATTGTATGTTCTTTGTTTGGAAAATGCAGTATGCATCTGGGTTTCAGAGTGCCAGCATGGTCAATAACAGCTTTGGTATGCCACAAAAACTGTTTGACCTACACCCGGTATGGTAACATCTTACTGCACTTGATTTTATCTGATTTTTAGAGAGAATTATTTGTATGGTTGTAGATTGCATTCAAGAACAGATGTTTTAGAACTTGATCATAAAATGTGGTCTAGTTTATGTAGCAAGAGCATGACAGTATGACTGAGGTGTCACATTTCCTAGGAGCTTTTGGGATTTCTTGTGATTACAGAAAGATAAATTGTGGAAACATATTCCATGAAGAAAGCATTTTAACCTAGCAGCTTCAAACCCTTCTAGTAATCAATTTTAGGACAGTAGTTTTGTGTCGACGGAAGATGTAAAATTCTGAATAATTCGTGCTTCCCGATGCCATGCAAAACATGGTAGACGTAACACACTTGAAGGGCTATTTTGTTCTAGCAATGTCAGCAAAAGATTGCAGTTGTTGGTTTCAGATGTTCTTCAGAAAAGTTGCAGTATGTCGTTTGCATGTCCAAGTTCATAAGAGTACCCACGTAATAGCAAATAGTCATCGTTTCTTATCTTTCACGCAGGCCGAGGAGGTAATCGACAAGGTAGTGAAAGAGGCAATCAACAAGCCATGGCTACCGTTGCCCTTAGGCCTCAAGCCCCCGTCAGCCGACAGCGTCCTAGCAGAGCTCTCCAGGCAAGGCGTCTCGTCAATTCCTCCCCCGCATTAATGGCGGCTCTAATTCCTTCTAATGTGGTGCCATTTCATCAGATTATGCTAATAAGCCCATTCCAGTTCACCTGGTCCTTCATCAATCAAAGATAGACCCTACCAATCATAACAAATTTTTCGACCTGTATAATTTGACAAGAACACAGCAGATTCTCAATTGGCTTGAGACCATCAATGTTCAACAGACAAGTCACGTGTCTTCGAAGTGCATGCGCAGGAGCTGACATCAGGCCCCATAGCCAGAAAGGTCTCACAGATCCCGTCGATGGCACAGCAAGCAGTCATGTCCGTAGAGGCAACTTAAACGGCTATGAAAGAGCCATGTAGATCCACCACGCACCTCATGTCAAATTTGTGGTTGTGAATGGATCATCCTAAGAAAGGGCGCGTTGCCCTTCCGGGTGCTCTGTTTTCTTGTAGATAAAAAGCCTGAGAGCTTCGATCCAGGAGTGGCTGGTGGGGTCATTGTTTGGTGCCTGCTGTAATAATGGGAAATGAGGTTGATTGACATAATGCTCTGTTTCTCCATGGACTTTTCAATAAAGTTGAGAACTTTGACATGGAATCTTTAATGCATGCTGACCTGTTCTTATGTCAGTATCAGTCTTGATGGAGTTTTAAAAGACGGTGCCAGTAATTTGATTAGAAATCAGTGTGACTGATGCAATCACAGCCGTACCAAAGGTGGGATTTTGTTTCAAAATGTCCTTTTTAAAAAATATATATTAAAATAATGTGTTTTATTTTTAATATTAACACGATTAAGACATGTGAGTGATTATTGAGCAACTTTTGGGTAGGAGGGGATAACCGGATAAGGTATGATCCAGCTCTATCTTACTAACCTCTCACACGTGCCCGTTTACCAGCTTTTCTTGATCCTTGAGAAAAGTCGTTTAACTTTGTTTCTTTTTAATTTTATCTTTACAAGTTATATAATAATGTTTTTATGTATATCGATTTGTCTTTATTTGTATACTCGAGTCATATAATATTCATTTTAGTTCTGAACTTTCATATGGGAATTTTAGTTTGTTGTTAAACAAAAAATTAAAAAAAAGAAGATCAAAATTAAACAAATCAAAGCATTTTTTTCAAAAATCCCAGCAAGCATCAATTTCCTATCTCAACCTTTACTTATTTTTTTTAATGTTTAGTCCCTCAATCTTTAAAGAGGAGATTGAAAAACATTGACAAAAAAAAAAGTATTTGAATGATCATGTGTCAATGATATAAATTATTGAACTTGGTGTTAATAAATTGTATTAGAGACAAGTGTTCGACAGAAGAGGGTTTGCGCAACAGAAAAAAATAGATCAAGACAAGCAATTTTTATTTTGATTTGATTTTATCTTGGATTTTAGTTTGATTTGAAAAATGATGTGTTTTTTTTTATGCAACATGATTTTATAGCCGACCGGAAAATGCTTCCACAAACGACACAATGTTTTTCAAAAACAGATGATGTATCATCCGATAAAATAAAATAAAAAAACACTGAAGCAAACATTAAAAAAAAAAGTGTTCCTAACATTCATTTTTTTTTTTTACATTGAAAATTAACTAAAAATCATATCCATAAAAGTAAATGCAGGTGCTGACTATTCTAGTTATTAAAGATTTATATAATTATTCTAGTTATTAAAGATTTATATAATTGTTAATTTTACAATTTATAAAATTAATTAAAATACACATAAATTAATATACCTGATATTTATATTAATAATAATAAAAAAATTGCTGTGGACTTGGCTTCCTTTTCAGTTTTGAGCCAGGATTATTTTTTTTAATAAACGTTGTTGGTGCGTCTTTAGTTTGCTTTCTTGTACTCCGAAAGAAAATTATTTCTGTGTTTGCAATTTAGATTCAAATTTCAAATGCTGGTTGTGGTGAATATTATTTACCTACCAATCATGCTATTTCCACTCTTAGCTTATCTTAATTACATTTTCTTCTATGAAATACTTGTAATCAAAGACTTCTCTCACTAACTTCTTTCTCATAGTTTTTTTTTTCCCCTACTCTCACTATTTTCTATTATTATTTTTTGGATATATTATGATAATTGATGACGGTCACATTTTGGATCTCTCATTTTTTAAATATTATATTATACATATAAATAGATTTTCTTAGATTTTTTTTAATAATGGACATATTTATCATTTTACACTTTATCTATTTATTACTGTTTTTTATCTTTATTTTTTTGTATTTTTTTTCGGTTTTTCTTTTTTTTTATTTACACCTTTTTCTTTTAAAATATTATTTTTTATTCTTTACACTTAGAATATGTATCACTATACACTTATCCTCTTTATACATTTTTTTTTAATCTTCATTCTTTTGTAAATTTTTTTATTTAATTTTTTTTTTAAATATTATACAAAACTAAAAATAAATGATGTTTCACTGTAACAATTAGAACATTATCTTATTTATTTATTATATTAAAAAATAATTTAAAATTTTACATGTTTTATAAACCAATATAATTATTACTTTTTTTAATTATATATAAGTATAGACTTTTTAATTCATGGTTATATTTTTTAATTAATATTAAAAAAATATTAAAAAAAAATTAATTTATGACTTTAAAAAGACACGGTTGGAACAATGAATTTAACCAGAAAAGTCAAACTCCAGACTAAACCCATCTCTAACCCCCAAATAAAAACTTTAATCAATACCCTAACTCCAACTCTCAAAAACAAGCTTTAAATCCCTACACTAATCACTAACCCTAAAAAAAAAAACTGCCGACCGCATTTATTAAAAAAAAAAAAAATCTTTGAATGATGTTGGACCACGACTTTCTCAACAACCGCATTTATTTAATTGCCGACAAATCACTAGCTAATCCAGTTCCATTTTATTTTTTTCCAACACTTATCCTTGCACGCCGACTAGGGTATGAACTGGGATTTTTTTATATGATATTTTATTGTTTATATCTGAGTTTCTTTACTGTTTATATAAATAGTAAATTATTTTAATTATTTTAGAATAAATCCAACCCTCAACTCATATTCTTGAGGTCACAAGTTTGTGCGCTGGTTGTTGCAAATTGTTTTTAAACATGACAAATAATCTGTCATTCATCACATTCTTTTCAAAAAATAAAGAAGGGTTAAATGCACGGGCCTCGTCTGGAAACGTGAATGGACCTAGCCTGGAAATACGAGTGGGCCAGGTGTTGGGTGTGGCCCCTTACTGTTTTTTTTTTTTTGACAGTTTAAAAGATTTTTCAAATTCACTTACGTTCTTAAATACTATAATAAATTTTTATTTTGATTTTAATATATTTATTTTTAATTTTATCTGATCTTAAAATAATAATACTAATACTAAATTGTTCATAAAAAATCAATTGAACTTGGTTTTTTATAAACATGTATAATGATTTCAATTAAAAATATTGTACTATATAAAATAAATAGGAGATATATTAATAAAAAAATTATCTTGATGAAGAAAATATTTCAAAATAAATATATTTTTAAATTTAATAACAAAATCAAAACATTTCCTGAGATTTATATATATTTTATATCTAAAAAAACTTGAATCTCCCGACAATACAGCGTCGGTACACAAACTAGTAAAAAACTAAAAGAACCAGGATTTTCTTATTCAACACGCATGCAGTTACATCATGGATTGGAGCTGTACGGTTGAGTGACGTACCTCTTCTTCTTTTCTCAACATTTTTTATTCCAGGCGCCAAACCTTTTTTTTTTTTAATTTCATCCTCTCATGCTACATTCCCGCGAATTTACATATCATAATTTGTTTTGTGAAGCATGCTGTATTGCTGTTGGATTTTGGTGGTGTTGGAAAACATCACGGAATTGAATCGACGCTCAATGCTTGATTTTGCTAATTAATAATTTATTTTTAGCAATATAGAATAATTGATATTGTTTTTGGTTTTGGTACATTTTTTGAAAAAGTTTTTATGTTTCAATTATAACCTTTATTTTATTTATGTTTAAATCCTTAAATTTAAGAGATTAAAGAGAAAATGTTTGAAAATAGAAGAAGAGAGAAAAAAATGGTAGGCTAACCATATTCTAACAACAAAAACAATAAAATTTAATATCAATAAATTTCAAATGATTAGAGAAGTATCGCTGAGATACTTTTTAATCTTTCATCTTATTAGAATACCTAGTTCAAGGCTATAAATGTTTTTGTTTAGGATGATTTTTCATTTCATTTTTTTTTATTGATTATTGGATGTTTTGAGCCTAAAATAGGTTTATATAATTTTTTGGAGTGTTTCTTATGTATTTTCAAGTAAAAATAATTTTTAAAATTAAAGGCATCAAACATGATTTTCTGGCTACTAAAAGTGGCCAGAGATGCATTTATTGGTGATATATCACCTGGTCTTATTTTATTAGATAAAAGTGACATGTCATTCACCTATTTGAGAAGAAAAAAAACCTTAGGCATACATGGCTAGTCTGTAGGCCCATGTATAACTGGCCATTTTGGTTATACCCCTTAAAGCATTTCTAATAAAAAATATTATATTAAAGAACTGAATTAATAAAATAGTTTTTTGAATAGTATAAATATATCTTTTTTGATTATGTGCATTCTAACAGTAAAAGGTTATTTAAAAAAGTCTATTATATTTAAATATATTTCATGTTAAATTAATTTTATTATAATTATATAACTATTTTAGATATTTTATATATAATATAATTATGATGTTATTAATATTAAAAAACTAATTTAGATATTTTATTTAACTAATTATATATATATTTTATGTTAAAAAACCGAGATGTTTTCAATCTTTCATCTGACTAGAATACCTAATTCAAGGCTAGAAATGCTTTTTGTTTATGATGATTTTTCATTTTTTTTTATTGATTATAGGATTTTTTAAGCCTAAAATAGGATTATAGAATTTTTTAGGGTGTTTCTTAAATGTTTTTAAGTGAAAATAATTTTTAGAGTTAAAAGTATCCAGCATGATTTTCTAGCTATTAGAGGTGGCTAGAGATCCACTTGTTGGTGACATATCGGCTGATATTATTAATGACATGTTCATTCACCCATTTGAGAAGAAGGAAAATGCTAGGCATGCATGGCAAGTCTTGTAGGCCTGCATGCGGCTGGCCAATTTGGTTATGCCTTGGAGCATTGGCCAACCTCTGCTCGTGTACTTGCGATTTTTTATATGAAAGTCTTTATTTTTTTCCTCATTAAATTCTAATTAGACATGATTAAAATAAAACAGTTAGAAAACATATTTATGCATTGTTTTTTTTTTAATATCATTAGTTTTTTACATTATTTTTAAATAAGATTATAATATTTTTTTTCATGATGTTATCAAGCATATTTTTTTTGTACAACCTTTGTTTTTTTTTTTTCATTGTTTTTTCTTAAAAAATGGTTAATTGTCTCTATTATGAGTATCTATTTTTATTATCATATAATTAATATATTATTTTTATATTTATTTTACTGATTTCATGAAATATATATTTTTTGTTTTTATATTTAAACTTGCTTTTGTGATTATAATAAATTATTATTTAAAAAATAATTTTTTTCTTTGAAGAAATGTGGAATCAAAATAGAAGCCCATGAATAATATAAATGAATTTTGAATATAGAGATACCTTCTTTATTCTCATTATATATATATATATATATATATATATATATATATATATATATATATATATATATTCTGATTGGTTTAAGTCTTGTAGTGTAGCAACTTGAGTTGGCTCAAGGCAACACGAAAATACAAAAAAAAAATTATTATCACAGTTTAAAAACTCAATTTGAGGGTTAACTCGAGGTAAGATCTAACTCACGAGCTGAGAGGGTCAACTCGGACTGATCTGGATCAATGTAATAATAAAAATATTTATAATTATAGTTTTAACTTTTAAAACCTAATTTTGAGGTGGACTCGGTATAAGGTCCGAGTCACAGCCATGTGCTATGGCTTGAATCCGTAGTCAATCCTATTTTCGATAGGAGCAGTTGACAATTGAATTCAATTTTCCCATTAATGCGATATCTCACACTGGGTAAATCCTTAACCCTTCCTCCGGGAGGGTAAACCCGGGTTAACCCGAGTTAACCCGAGTCAATATATAGATAAAAATTATTATTATCATATATTTAAAACATGAATTGGTAGTCGACCAAGAGCAAGGCCCAAATCATAGGTTATAAAAGTCAATTTGAGTTAATTTAAATTTAAAAAATAAAATGAAAGCAACCTTATTTTTACAATTTTTTTTAAACACTCAATCTTTATTTTATATTGAGTTGATTTGATTGTATGTTGACCTAAGTTTTTGATCATATTAAGTTGAATCAATTTTTTTTTTTTTTTTTTAACTCAAACTAGCTAAAAACTTGGGTTGGCTAGATCTCCTTCAGTGTCTACCGGTTATAAAACAATACAAATTATATAGTCTAGTTGAAAGCATATCATGGTGCGTGTATAACATTTACAATTTAGAGATATTTAAACAACAGCTATACCGTGGCAGAGATTTAGAAATATTCACGAGTGAAATTCACTATGTATATGCTCAATTTTTAATCAAGTTGGAAAGATGAACTTAGGCTTGATTTGTGAAGGATAGATAGAGATACTTTTAGTATAAAACCTAAAAAGAAAAAGAAAATCTTTTGAAATTATATATCAAGGCTCATCGAATAAATAACAAAGATGCCTTATGGGGATTGATTTATTTTCTTTTTTGATCGTATAATAAATTCTCAAACATCCGTTTTAGGATTAGGATGGAAGCAAAGGCATTGGATCCCACTCAACGGTGGTTTTGAGAAGAACATTCTCCTTCTCCAGCGGAGTAAAAGAACACGCAGCCTCTGGTCTACGTCGTCGTTTCTTGCCCCTCCAGGCTCCAAAGCTTTTTGCCGCCTCCTCCGCACCGAACGTACAAGGCAGCAAGCCCGGGAAATTGACGCTTTTACCCCGCACCCCTTTTCTTACAAAAACGATAGAATTCCCATCCGGCCGCATTCAGTCCACACTTTCACTACGGAAGCGTATACGTTATTGTCATTTTATTAATGATATTAATTCTACATATTATTTTAGTTATTAGTATTCATGTTATCATTTAATAAATACATCAATATTTGATTAATACATATAATTTATTATATAAATAAAAAAATAAAAATAAAACACTAAACTGTGAAGCACTCTGAAAATTGATTTATGCCGTGTAAAAATGAAAATCAATTTGATATTCCTCGGCAACAGTGATGACGGGAAGGGCATAGATGTCATTCCAGAATCTTGTCAAGGAAAAGAAAGAGGGGACAAACTGCCAGCTCACCCACGAGGAGCAAAAGAAGTAAAGGTGTCCTCCCCTCATCCTTCACCCTCCTCTGATCCTCTCCATCTCCATATCTCTGTGTTTCTCCCAAAATTAAAGCTCCCCAAAAATAATCCTCTCCATCTCCATATCTCTGTGTTTCCCCAAAAATTAAAGCTCCCCAAAATTAAAACTGTAAGTTATTATTTTCTTAAAATAATCCTACTATCGCAACACGATTCACGCTAATTTTACGTCACCTTGATCTTCTTTCTATCAAATAAATTAATTGGGAAGGCGGATTTTAGCTCTATCATTTTGATGGTTATGCTTTTTTTCATTGACGTTTCTGTTTGGTTGCTGAGAAATGATTAGAAAAAAAAGAAATTTTCTTTTCTTAATTGTATATCTGGTAGTTGACAGAGCAAACTGGTTTGTGTATCCTAAACTCTCAAGTATTGGATCTACCTTATAATTTCGTTTGATTTCTGATTTTTTTTATCTGAATTATTTCTATAATCTGTGATTTTTTGAAGATTTTTCTTTTCTGATATATTGGCGAAAATATGGTGTTTTAAGTAATTGTGTTGTTAATGTGGGTTTCGATATTGAAGTTAGAAGGTGAGTGAGCTGATGATATAGAAGACGAGATTCAGTGGAAGTTCCAGGGATTTGATACGGAAAATGTCGTGTAAAGGGTGCTTGGAATGCCTACTGAAGCTCCTTAACTTCTTGCTGACTCTTGTGGGTCTGGCTATGATTGGTTATGGGATCTACTTGTTTGTTGAGTATAAAAGAGCGGATGACAATGTGGGACTAGTGTCGACGCCGAGTGATGGTCAGGGTTTGACGCTTCTTGGCCGCCCCATGCTTATTGCTGTGTCTCTTTCGGAAAGCATCGTTGATAAGCTTCCAAAAGCTTGGTATGTGGCTTTTTTGTTTCTGGTGATTTTGATTTGCGCTTTAAGGTTGTTGTTGATAGCGTAATTGTGCTTGAATTTGTGGTTGATAGACCTGTTGCTTGGTTTGAATCGTAAAAAGTAAGTTCATAGGAGATGGGTCATTGAACTTTTGACGGGTTTGATCCTTGTGCAAGCTCCATCGGGTTCTTGAAAAGAATCAGGGAACATAGTTGAAGTGGTTGAAAGTCTCTACGAAGGGAAGCCACTTTCAACAAGTTTTAACCCTCTTCCCTCTCATTCTCTTGAGGATTGACAGATAGTTAAATTCTGTTTTCATTATGTAATTTTATTGATGTGAAACATCATGAACTTAGTTTCTTTTATGGCTTGTTTTCCACTGATCTCTTGCAAAGCATTGCTAGATTTTGTTCCGGGGCTTTTGTTACCAGGTCTTGGTTGAATTGTTGAAATGTGGGTGGATCCTAGTTTTGATTTCAATAATCAGAAAAGTTATTTGGAAACCCAGTTGGCTGCCATCACTTAACTCAACTGTAGTGCAAAAAGTTTGTTTATTAGTTTGAAATTTACAGTTAACAAATATCCTACAAGTTTCATTAACGCCATATTATTTCATCTTACCACACTAGATTGTTTGTTGCATCACATAATTGATACAGACCCTAAATCAGCAAAAACCATATATAGCATAGACGATAATCCTGGACGATCGAAGAATTAAATTGTTTTGATGGTGTTCAAGGGACTGTGATGCTGGTATGCTATTGATAGTAGTGGTGCTCACTGTAGTGATGGTGATTGTATAATAGTGTTGTTGGAAACTGGAAAGTGATGGTGGGGCAGTTATGGTGATGATTATAATATTGGAAAGCAATAACATACCATACCCATCTATCAGTTTTCCATCCCAACTCATTATTTCTATTTCTGATCCCAGTCCTCTGCATTTTGCACTTGGTTCTCAGCACTCTTTATTTAATCAAGAATAGGACTCCCAAAAGAATAATACAAACTTATACTACTTTGGCTTGAAAATATCATTATTTCCATAAGATGTGCCCTTTACAATTAAATAGTCTCTCAGAAAATGATGCCTGTAAAAAGATGTACCTTTTTTCCCCTTCTCGAGGTTAGTTGTCAGGGTATTGCTAAATTTTGTTAACTAAATGCAAGTTTAGTCAATAGGTTTTTCCTTTACTAAGCGCAGGGGAATTGTTGGCAATGAAGAAGAGAACCTGCAAGTTCATTTGCACTAGCTAATTGAATCTACACTGGCTGCTGAATATACTCATATTTTTGCTTATTAGTTTGTTGACTGAAATCTCCAAATTCTAATTTTGTATCCATTTCTTATGCAGGTTCATATATTTATTTATTGCTGTAGGAGTAATTCTCTTTGTCATCTCTTGTTTTGGTTGTATTGGAGCTGCAACACGGAATGGATGCTGCTTGACTTGTGTATCCTAATTACACATTTATTTTAAACTCATCAGTAATTAGTTAGTTGTGCCTAACAACCATTTTTTGATGCAACAACAATTACCTGCTGGAAAGATAGCTGCATAAGATGCATTTTTTTTTTCTTTGGTTCTTGCCAAGTAAAATAGCATCAGAAGTGATCTGTCCATATCTCTCAGACCCATAAAGAGTGTCTTCTCATTGTCTTTTCACTGAAAAGTAAAAGCATTATGATTTTGTTTCTTAACTAATGTACAAAGAGATTGGAAAACATTTGCTGCTTTAATTCTGTTTGTTTCTTTTGGCTGGTTTTGCAGCTGGATGTGTCATTCTCTTCCTTTTCTCATCTCTTCTATCTCATTAAAATCCCTTTTTTTTAAAAAAAAAATGTCATCTTTTAGTTTTCCTTGTGAATGCTACAGTAGTTTTTAGTTTGCATCATTTCTATAATTGTAAGAGTGGACAACTTACTTGTCAATAAATTAAATCCTAAATATTAAGCTTATCCAAAGGTCACATGTTTGAGGAATAGTTTATATGATCTCCAGGTTTCTGGTTTATGAATATGATGATTGGTTTCCTTAAACCAACATAGTATTCTGTGTTGATCATCTTGTTGATATTGGTAGAGTTGGGATGTGCAGCCTTCATATTCTTTGACAAAAGCTGGAAAGAAGTGAGCCTTTTATTTAACTGATTTTTAGAAGTTTAATGCGCTTTAGTAATCTAATTTGTGTTATAATTTTTGTCCTTCAGGTACTCCCAACTGACAAAAGTGGTGATTTTGACATGATATATAAATTCCTCAAAGAAAACTGGAACATTGTCAAATGGGTTGCTCTTGGAATAGTTATTTTGGAGGTACGCGTGAAATGTCACCTTTTGTTTTTGTGAGGGTTTGGTACTTTCCAGAGAGACAGAATCAGAAACTGGGCAGCAGGCTCTGTGATGTTAACATTTTTATGAATTTCTTACACAAGGTTGGGTTGAGAGAAAGTTAAACTTCATGATACGGTTATCTTCCCTCTTGTGTTCAAGTGCTAACCATGTCCCAAAGCATCTTTTCTCTGTATTTATGACTCTGTTTATATATGTGCTCAATTTGTTTTGAAGTTAAAGCATGATGGCTTTCTTTAGTTAATTGATGCAAAGTATTGATGGCAAATCAGTCACTTGAACTAATGCCATGAACTTTTCTTTCGCTATT
The DNA here is from genome assembly GCA_033617975.1 of Populus alba x Populus glandulosa. Taxonomy (NCBI): domain Eukaryota; kingdom Viridiplantae; phylum Streptophyta; class Magnoliopsida; order Malpighiales; family Salicaceae; genus Populus; species Populus alba x Populus glandulosa. The sequence continues at coordinate 12,357,601 of CM066143.1, read as the reverse complement.
GAAATAAATATTTTTTTTTTAAAAATCATAGTGTAAGAAAATCAGATTTCAGGTAAGGAATGCTGAAACAGGAAAACAATTCAAGAGAATCTAGTATCGAGGGGTAGTTTATGTTTGGAGTTTCCATGGAGATTTAAAGATTCTCATGGACATTTCTATGTGAAAGTGCACTTAATTCTCTACGACATTTCCCTCCACTGAAAATGAATGCTCTATATTTTCATGAACCATATAATTATCTATTGGTAAGACTGGGATTGATTTTTTCAAGACTATGAACTGGGAGATGGTCTTTGATGTATCTGTTTCTGTATGATTTTGAACTCTCTCTCTCCCACTCTAAAATAATCGAAGAGCTTCTTAATAGCTTGTTTACAATGAATCATTGTGTCTTTGCAGGCTTTGATTTTCTTGTTAACCCTTGTGGTTAGAGCAGCAAACAGGCCTGTAGAGTATGATAGCGATGATGAGTTCATTGCTTCTAGACAACAGACCCGACAGCCTTTGCTTAACAGGCCACCAGCACCTGCAACAGGAGTGCCTGTTGCCGGAACCCTTGATCAGCGTCCAGGCAGAAATGATGCTTGGAGTACACGAATGAGGGAAAAGGTTTGACTTTCCTGAAATTTAGTTTAGTGAAAGTTTGATTCCCCGTCTGGTAAATATTGCATGTTTCTATTGCCGTTAGCCATATAGGTCATTCTATTTAGAGACACCATTTAATGTGATATGTGTTGGCAAAGTTCTACACTATAGCTGGATTTTCTTGAAGCATTGGGAATTCAGTTTTGTGACATTTTGAGTAAAATTACAACAATTTCAGACTATAAGAGAACTATTAAACATCAGTTACACCTTGATCCTGTGTTTTATTGCATTGGTTGTGATGTGTTTGCTGCAGACATGATGGAGTATAAACAAGCACATCTTCATGTTACGTAATCATCCTGATTCTTGAATGTTCATATGAGATCATTTTCATGGTTTAACATTTAGATTGTTTTTTAGTACTGCCATTATGTATCAATGGTGAATACCATCATCTTGTTTGTTTTTTTTTTTTTCCCTTCTAGTAGCGTCATTATGTATCTATGGTAATTCATCATCTTGGTTTTGCATAAAGTACTTGTAGGTCTGATGTCTTTTTTCATCACCTGTACATACATGTTATGTATCTATCAATTTGTTTTGCTTTCTGGCACGTATTCTGATTCTACTGCTGTTCTTTGCTGCATGGAAACCAGTATGGGCTTGATACATCAGAGTTCTCATACAACCCATCCGAGCCACACAGGCTCCAGCCAGCGCCTGCACAGCCTACCGAGGAAAGGAGTCGTTGCACCATCATGTGATGACTTCTTGGATCTTGCCGAGTTGGTTTCTGCAGGCCATTTTCCAGGACAAGGGTGTGAGAGTTTTGTACGAGTTTGTGTACAATAGACATCCTTCAGGAGTTCCTGTATCACAGCCTTTCCCACTTGTTGGTATCTTCAAAAGTCTTGATCTAGCAATCTACGGAAACCAGGTCTAAGAAGGACATGATTTTTGAGATGTCAGCACTAGTTTCCTTCCATTTCCCTCTATTTACTGAACTGTTCGTGCCCTGAGAGATGTATGATCCACCTTAATATTTTTTTATTTGAAGAAGAACCCGACTGGAAATCTCTTGTGCGCGTTGAAACATGGGTTGGGGAGAAGGGTGTCTGGTAAAGGTTTTAAACTTTTTAGAACAGGGTCGGGAATTCAAGAAATCTTGGGGCAGTATTTGTAATTTCGAAATACTCGAAGGAGATTCACGCCATATGTCCGTACGGTCATATAACAAATTAGTCCACCGAAATTAAAATCATTAATTATATATATTAGGGGTTAGACAACGGTTATTAATTACTTGACTTGAAACTGCGAAGTCACCATTTTACTGATTCATAATATCATCGCCGGCCACTCCCTCTCCCTCCATAGCGCTCTTTCTTGAAACAGTAACAAAATATTGGCCTTGCTGTTGCTTTCTACTTGAAGAATGCCCATTTCCCGTTCATTTTTAACCATCTTGAGCAGCAAGTAATTATTCAATCCTTGACTTAATTTACATCCAAAAAGGAAGATAATCTTTCATTTTACTTCGTTTATAATATTACCTTGTTTCCGGGCGCAAACCATTTGGAGTTGAATTGCTAGCCTGAAAAGCATCGTTGAAGCGTCGGTTTATAATAGTTGGTATGATTATCAAATAGATTTCTAGAAACATATTCTTTGCTTGTGATTTGGGCTATTGGAATCTTCTTGTAAGGTGCATGGAAGGTGAGTCAATGGAATTTTGTGCTAACAGGTCTTCATTGATTTATGTACTCTTTTTTTCCTTTTTCCATAGGGAGTAGATAAAGCTAGCTAGTGGAATATTGACCTTGACTTAGTTTTTATAAGATTAATGGTAGTAGCAAGACTATTTGTCATTAGCAAACATGGAGGATCAGAAGACAGATTGTTCCAGCATTATTTCTGATATGGGCGCAAAGGGTCTCGTTTGCCATTATCAGTTTGAAGAAGGGTCGTCTCAGTTTGTTTTTCTAGACATTGACAAAGAAACAGGAGGCGCCAGTATCAACAACTCCCTTAGTTTCTCCACCAGCACTTATCTGCATTTTATCTCTTCATCTAATGGCTTGCTTTTATTGTCTAGTTTTGGGGAGAATCAGCTCAACTATCATGTATTCAATCCCTTTACCAGGCAGTCTGTGACTCTTCCACCGCATGGTATTACCAGGCAAGTCATCAGGTCAGGTCTCGCTTTTGATGGAAAACAGTATCAGGTTGTGCTTGTACATGCTTTCAAAGATGAAGAGAATGGCTTGGGCCCGCTTCCTGATGATATTGAACTGGAAATCTTCTCTTCCGAAACTGGGTCTTGGAGAAACCATCAACCCTTCAGCTTGTCTTTGAATGTTGAAGTACCTGTCTGTGAGTTTCCTCAGTTGAACGCAACCCCCCTTTTTTCCAATGGAGCTATTCACTGGGAAATAAGTGGACGGTTGCTTGTTTATCATGTTAAAGATGATTACTGTGAAGTAATTGAACTGCCAAATGTTTTTGAAGATTGGTCCTGGCAATCAACAATGACTTACAGGCGATGCTTGTGGGAATCTGAGGGGAGAGTACACTACACTTACACTGATTTTGATGGGGTTCATACCTGGAATCTCCTCAAGGAAAATGAGCACGATGTCTACTCACAAAATAATGTCTATGACAGCGAAAAATTCAGGTGGGCATTAGTATATACTATCGATCATAAAGAGTTGGCAGAGTTGGGAAAAGAGGATCCTGATATTCTCTATCTTGGTAATCAGTGGGAGACTCACAACATATCTTCTTTTGCTTATGTTGAAGATTCCGAGACCATGTATTTGCAGCTTCCAGGAATTGTTGTAGCATACAGTACCAAAAATCAAGTTCTGCAGAAAGTATGCAGGTACAAATTTCCAGGCATCGATTTTAATTGCTGTTTTTTCTTCCCCTTCATCCACAGCAACGAGGGCCACCAGAAAAATGCAAGTAAATCACTACAAGTTGGAGAAGTGGTTGATTTACCTATAGAAAAAGAGGTGAATTCGCTTTCGTTTTAAGTGGAGTTTTATTGTACTAGCATTCCACTTCTCTATAGCTTCTTGCATCGTAAAATCAATTTGATTTCCAGCTAATTGTATCTGGTCTTAGCTCTATTTGTGTCTTAATTATGTGTTTCTGGGCTTCTTTTTCGCATGAGATTTGTGAGTCTCATATCAGTGAGGAGCATTATTTATCATCTAGTTTTAAAAATTGATTAAAGATTCCAAATCTGGCTTAAGGGCTTCACCATAGACATTGGAAGATCACATATTCATTTCCCAGATAAAGGTTTTCTATTTCTATTAATCATACAAATAGAAAAAATCAATCACTGCAAGCTCTCATGACCAGAACTACTATCAATTATTCGATTAAAACTCCTGGCCTGCACTCACAGGCAGGAACCCTACAAAAAAAGAAAGAAAGAATTAAGTAATTGAATATCCCGAGCTTGCTGGGCTATTGTTGAAATCAATCAACAAGGAATCAGATCAATAAACCATCGAATGACATTCACAGGCAACTTCACCAGGCTCACTGCAAGATTTGCGAGTCCAGCACAGCAAATGCAACAAGGGCAGAGGCAACTCAGCACAGAACTGTCACCATCAACTCATTCATTGCCTCAATGGTTATTAATTAACAATAATTTCATCAAATCTATTTAATAAACAGAAAAACAAATCGTCAATAGATTATGAAATTTATTAACTTGGCATAAGATCCAGTTCTAAGGAACCGGGGACAAGGAACATGTCTAGATCAGTAGCAAGGAAAATATAATGCAAGAAGCACGAACTAATTAAAAGGAAAAAGAAATGAAAGTAAATTCCTTTTTTTCTGTTCTTAATTGGTTTATATGTATATCAAAGATACAATGGCATGAAGTACATGAGAAATGCAGAGTATATTCATAAAAAAAAATGAACAACGCAGATGGGAATGGAAGGGAAGACTCACCCGATAACCCAAACAACAGCTCCGATGAGAGACAAAACCAAAGCAATAAGAGCAAAGGGCAATCCAATCAAGAAACCTAAAGGCCTGCAATCATCAATAATATATAATCTTCTCTTCTCTTTTTCGTCTATTTTTATCTTTCTTTCTTCAGGTATCAACAACACAGGACAAATCCCTTTTCGCCAACAAGGATATATTTGGTGTTTGGCGAGAGAAAGGGATCCAAAGCAAGAAAGGTTAATTACAATCATTATCTTCCCAAGCAAATTTTAATTTTATAGTAACATGCAAATGAGTGCAGGTTGCACGCGGAACTTGGGCTCTGTAAGATTCTAGGAGATAGCTGCAAAACAAGTGTCCAGATGGCCCTTATGAGCTATGGTATAAATGTCCATTAGTTTTGCTGGCTTGAAGTAAAATACGACTCTTATTTGTAAGATAAGAGCAGAAACAAATAAATCGCAAAAACAAATAAATCACAAGTATGCTACGCAGAGAGAATTGCAAGTTTTAATGAGCTTGCCTCGCATCTTAGACATTTTACTTGTATCTGTGGCAAAGCTAGTGACAACTTGACTAGAGCAAAAGATATGGAAGGAAGATGTATAGAGATTCCTCTCTCCAGGGATCTAATTCTGCTTTCGGAGCCATTCCCGTTCCCTGCAAACACAATTTTCTGTTTTTGTAGGGCAGAAGGACAAACAGGGTCCTCTGTCCGTCAATAATCACACATATTCAAAAAGTTTAGCTTGCTGATGAGCTTGAGGATAAGTTGCTATTAGGTGGTTCAACACATTAGAACAACATGGCAGAACCACCAAAACCATCTTTAAGGTTTGGTAGGTTGTCTGAATCGTCGAGTTCTTCTGCATCATCTTTTCAAGTTCCGTTCTATCTGGATCAGTATTTTTCCGAGAACTATTAATTCTTGTTAATATTGATACTATAACATATTTTTCCAAGTTTAAAACAAAAATAAAATCTCGAGTTAAACGGACTTAACTTGTAAAATTTGAATTATAAAACTAAAATAAATTTATAAATAAAATTATAAAATTAAATTCTCAATCAACCTGATATTGAAATATAAAATAAAAAAAATCATTTTAAAAAAGAACAAAAAAACCTAGAGTCAATTAAGCTAATCTCAAAACTCGTGATCTGAATTATAAGACTGTGATAATCTCATGAAAAGCAAATAAATAAAAAAAACTTAATTCTCAATCAATTTAACATTTTAAAAAAATTAATTAAAAAACAACCTTTATTAATTTGGGTTAACTTGTTAAACCCGAATCATATAACTAGGATAATTTTATAAAAAAAATTATAAAATATTAAAAAAAAAACTAAAAAAAAACTAAACTTGAAATTTAAAAATAAAAAACACAAACAATCCCTGAAATTAAAAAAATCTAAAACATTTCATTATTTATTGATAGAGTGAAATAGTAAAACGCCAAAGCCTTAGAGTACATGTTAGTAATAATAATAATATTTAATGTCGAGGTCAATGACATGGATGCTACTGAAAGGCACCTCTTTTCTAGTCATGTTTTTTTGTTTGATGCTAGCCTTTAAGGAAGGTGCTGCTGCCTTCCTTGTAGACCACTGATGTGTCCTACTAGACTACAATATTTTAGTGCCAGAAAGCTGTATCGCCGGTGGCCATTTCCCCCCTTTCTCCTTCCCCTCTCCTTTGATTTATAGCTCTAGATGACGATTTCTTGTGTTTGATTTGCTGTCCAAGAGCTCAAGTAGGTAATGAAAGCAACCGTTTTGTCTTCACCTTGTTCTTATTTTCATCCCAATTGCTCTTAATCTTCTTATTGTTGATTTACGTGAGATATTAATTCAACGAAATTATCGTTTTACCTTGAAAAAGAGAATCCTCCGACCGTTTGATTGAAATCACACGTGAAGCACTCCATCTCTTTTTGTTTCTTTAAATTGAAGAATCCCTTGCTTATGAAAATGCTCAAACAGCTGGGGAATTCTTTTTGGATGATAAGGTAATTCTTCTTCGTGTGGGTGTGCATGGATTTACGTAGCAACAAAAACAAATGGAAATTATGGAGCATCAAGATTTTTAAAAAAGAAAAGGAAAATGGAATGAAACAGGGATACCACCTTCTCGAAACAGAGATTTAGACTTTGATATAAACATTTTGACACACAGACTAGGAATCTGTACAGAGATTTAATTATATATTCTGGCCAAAAAGGACGATCGAGCTGTAAAGGTCAATATCTACCCATGCAAGATCAGGAGCTTTGCGGGATGCTGATGGTCTTTTGTTCTTGCGCCAGAGGAAGATGCTTGCTTGCTGCTTTCTTTTCTGTTCCTCATGCCTCTCTTCTGCTCTCTCATGTGCTGGGGCAACTTTTGGATTTTTTTTTATTTTTTTTTAATGTGCGTGGCTGTCATGAAATATATTAAAAAAAAAGGCATTAAGAGAAACCATCTGGGATTTTTAAATTTTTAATTCTCTTAAATATCAAATTAGTTAGCACTCCAATTTGGAGAGATTTTTTAATTATATGGAAACCTAATCAGTTAATTTGCTAATATTTTTGTAAAAAATACGAAATCTTTTTTATTTTTATTCTTAAAAAGAAGCAATGTTTAATTTGCTGTGCCCATCACTGAATCCAAAACATTGCACTTACCAACAACAACAGGGACAGGCTACCGGACGTCCACACGGCGAAGTTCACCAGCAAAAAAGGAAAGAACCCTATCAGCACACGGCTGGCTCTTGATGATGATTCGCGAGAAAGAAAATCTCACCTTCCTTAACATTTAAGAATAATTGTTTCTTCCATGAAGAAAAACCTTACCTTCCTCCAACAACCCCATTAGCATGCAATTAACAATATTGATTTATAAAATGGTTGACTGTCGTGGAAAGGAAGCGTTTATGAATACGACTTTACGTGTGTTTCCAAATATCTTAAATTATTTATATTTTGATGTTATTTAGATGTATTTTTAAATAAAAAATATTTTAAAAAATAACTATTATAACAATATCATATATACATCAAATCTTCTTCAAATCCAACCATGAAATCACTATCTAAATTAACCCAGACAAGGAGAAGATTTTTTAACATCAATATTTTTAAAAAATAAAAAATATATATAAAAAATTGATTTAACGCAATACCAAACAACGGATTATAACTGATGCATATGTATGGTTAATAAAAGTTTAGGAGAGTCTGATAGAACACTACCTTTTGACTTTTCCCTATGAGTGAAGGAAAGTCTTTATCAACCTCAACCATAGACTCCTTATATGTATTAGTATTACCCTAAAAAAAAAGAAAAAGAAAAAGAAAAAGAAAAAGAAAAAGAAAAAACAGTTGGAGTTTTAATAATAGTTGAAAGTTGAAAAACATGGAAGAGCGCTTCATCTTCACATATAGTGCGCTGAAGTCTGAACCCATCTTTTGTTGTCCACTTTTGCATCAGTTCAAGGGTCATTTCTCTTACACAGGACATCTGTGTCTCTAAATATCATGCAATATAAAAATTTTAAAAATAAAAAATAATCACTGTCCTACCAATGAGTCACAGTTGTCCTTTGAATATAATATTTTCTTAATTACTTATGGATTATCTGTTTGACATAAAACCATATTTTAGTGTCAACCCCCACTTTTTTGGCTATTAAAATATTTGCATGTTTGAGGCTGTCTTGTTCTGGTGCGTTTCAAATCTAGGCTGTGACTGGAGGTATGCTCAGTTTTGTTTATGTTTTGAGCCTAATTTGTTTGTTCACAATTAATTTATAGTCACTCCTCTTGATCAGCTTTCGTCCATAAACTTTATTAGATTGATGTGGGCCGGGGCTCCCACTTTGATTTGGATTTTATGATGTGATTAAGGATCAGTGATTTGCATGGTGGAAAATTCCCAGTTGGATTTCCTCCAGGTTTGATTAGGATCTGGGGGCAATGTGTATTTCTTTTATGCTGTGTTTAACTGTCACTTTAGTGGCCTACTTGCCTGTACGCTTGCAATTGTAATGGCAGTAACATCAATTGATTTCAAGTGTGCTTTGTAGCGCTGTATTGTTAAAGGAGAAAGTGACCTTTCGATATTCATAGAACTTGATTTTAGATATGTTGAATTTTCTATAATATCATACTGGGATGTTTTTGTATCAGAAAATCTAAGACGTGTCCGTGGACCTTTGAATTATTCTTATTTGGCAACTTGAGATTGTGGATTGCTGTTAAATATGTCCACACTTTTTCTGTCCTTTCTGTTTGCTCCTAGTATGAATCTTTTTTTTTTTTGTGGTTGGCATCACAAGAAGCCTAGCCTTAGGCCTTGTTGTTTTATAATGGTCTTTAAATCTTTTATTTTAATGCTAATCTCCTAGGATGGTGACAATCCCACGCCTGTTCCTGTTCCCTTTTGAAGGTCTTGTTTTTCTTCGAAAGTCTGCTATATAAATTGTTTTGCAAATCTTTGTTCTTGATTCAGAATGAGGACCAAGAGAGGGAAGCGAGCTGAGGTATGCTTCAATGCTCCTTGCCTTGGTACTGCTTGTATTTCTTTCTCTTGTTGTTTCTTTAGATGGTTCTGCATGTTGTTTATTTTGGAGAGTTGCATTTGGTTGCAGCCTTTCTGGCCTTCACTTGTGATGAAGAAATGGTTGAACATAAAGCCCAAGGTTTATGATTTTAGTGAAGATGAATACACTGAAACTGAGAGTGAAGATGACGGTATGGTTTTTGTGTTTGCTTGTCATCATTCTTTATTAATTACTCTTAGCTACTACGTGCTTGATCATGTTCTGTCAATTTTTATACAGCGTCCCCTGTTAAAGATGAAAGAGTTAATGTGAACGAGGATCATGCAAATAGGACACAGGGGAACCCATATGTGTTTCAGAGTCGAATTTCAGGCAACAATCCTTTTCTTTATCTGTTATTGAGCCTCCTTTTGTCATTTTCAATGCATTCAAGCTTAATAGCATATGTTGTCTCTTGAATGTATCACTCGGTCCTATTGCCTGTCACCAGTTTCCCTTTTCATTAAGATTTTCAGAAATTTGAGCTTCCCCAAGAGTAAGATTTCGAGGTTTACTTACAAAAGATTAAGCTTTTGAAGTATTTGTAATTGTGGGTCAGAAATTTGAGCTATACTGGTCATTCAAAGTCTCTTACATTCTGCAACTCTCATCTCAGTGATGTTGCTTTTCTTTTCTTTCTTGTGTGTGAGCAAGGCACTTTTTGTGATTTAAGATTCTGTTGCAACTTGTTATTGACAATTTGGTTTCTTGAATTTGGAAGAAAGCTGTTTTGTTATGGTTCTGCTGAAGCATAAAGAAATAGTTGATTATATGCTTCCTAGTGGACTTGCGAATTATGGAAAGATCATTTTATCTCATCTGATTACATACAAGGCCGGTTTGTGATCATCTGTTGTTTTGATGTTTAATTGATCCAGATGCACCTTCCAAGGGCTATCCATCAAGACATAAGCGAGGGAAATCTGAAACTCTGCGTCTTCAATACATAAATATGAAGGATGTGAGGTTGGCTGTAATCTGCTTATTCTTTGAATATTAGGCTAAGGATTATAATTATTAAGAATACTGTGTTAAACATTTGGTTATTGTAGGGTGACAATAGGTACTTGGAATGTTGCTGGAAGACTTCCATTCGAGGATCTTGATATTGATGATTGGCTTTGTACAGAAGAACCAGCAGACATTTACATCATTGGGTGAGTATATCATCGCTTTGTTTTCTCGTCTTGATGACTGGACTTGTTGTAAGAATTTATATGTACACATATCCAATGCTTCTTTTTGTATCCGGAAATCTTCACAATCGTTCTCTCTGTGTCTTCATGCATGCATATGCCCTACTTTGTTTGCGAATGTGATTGCTTCTGTGTTCTCTGATCTGTTTGATTGCAATGTTCAGAAAATCTTTGGATCTATTTGTTAAGAAATCCTGCAGAGGATTTTCCTTGTAGAGAATCAGATTATAAGTACATAACTAACAAAGCTGACTTTATTTCTTGTTATGGTCTAGCCCTCAAAGAATCTGGCATCAATTGGTCAACTATGCACCCCAGAGTAAGGAACTGATTGGAAATCTAAAGCTTTAATTGAATCATCTGCCATCCAAGCAGCATCTGGTTGTCACTTGTTTCTAGAGCAAACACATGAAAAACTTAAGAAAAAATACGCTAATAACTCATTCTGTATTTCTGGGATTTGCTGTTTCTCAGCAAGTGGATGGCAGGTGGAAATCATAGGGCCAGTTGTACATCTTGTGGCCCACACCTGATCAGTTCCTCAACCAGAATTATCTCAAAAAACCCACCCTAATAATTATCAGACCCCGGCTGCTTGGGTCCAGAATGTACAGTTTTAGAAGCTACTCCAAAAGCATACATCCATTCCTATAATATTCTATGTGCTTGTTTACATTTGTATACAATAGATTTTAGCGTTCTTTTTATTTTTTTCCTTGAACAGTTTCCAAGAGGTGGTCCCTCTGAATGCTGGGAATGTTCTGGGAGCAGAGAGTAACAGACCAATTACAAAATGGGAGGAAATCATTAGAAGGACTCTGAACAAATCGCTACAACCTGAAAGAAAATACAAATGTTATAGTGCCCCTCCCTCACCAGTATTAAGAACTTCTTCAGTTGCTGATGAACTGGCAGATGAGGTTGATTCTCTACCATTAGAGATGATAAATGAGGAACATATAGAAGCTGCTGATGGTTGTGAATCTAACATACTGGAGTTTGGCAAAGCCATTGGTATAGGAAAGAATTTGCACTTAAAGAGAGTATATGGAATTGATTGTGAAAGTAGATTAGACTGGCCTGAACATTCATTGGCTGCCACCCCACAAGAAGTTATACCTTCCAATTCCAAGTTACGGAGAGTATCGAGCAGTTCTGCAAGAATAGGCTTCAGTTGGACAGAGAATCCTTCATTATTTAGTCCTCAGAATATTGCTCTGAACAGGAGTGGACTGAAAAGATCTCACCACAGTTTTGGAAATTTAGGCTCAGTGTGGGTGGAGCAACAACAGAGGCACAAGGTTCCTGAAGTCCCTGAAGTTATCGATGCTTTCTCCGAGGTCTCTGATTGCTTATCTGAAGCAGAGGATGACACTTTCTTAGAAGTACCAAGCGATCAATGCTACAGTGAAATCATCAAAGATAATGGCAGGCCACTCACTAAGTATGTGCGAATTGTTAGCAAGCAAATGGTAGGAATATATGTATCAATTTGGGTGCGCAAGAGGTTGAGGAGACACATAAACAATTTGGAGGTCTCTCCTGTTGGAGTTGGTCTGATGGGCTATATGGGAAACAAGGTACTGCCTGTTCTTCCATTTTCTTTGTTCATCACAATAGTCGACAAATATGTTTTATTTCTACATGCATTTATATGAAGTATTTAGACTTTTTCACTGGGATATTTTTGTGCAACCCAAGTATGTAGACATAAGGACCACAAAATAGAAAAGAGAACTAATAAAGCAGTGTCATAATTGTACAACACGCCAGTTGTAATTCCAATCGTTGCAGCGGTGCAACACATCAGGTTGCATCGTGCTATGGAGGCTACTGTCTGAATTTTACTATAATTGGGAGTAAATGTTGTATACATTGTTACCTTTTGTATGTTGGATGGGATGAGATCAGGGCCTCCATATTGTGATGTAATGCTGGGGGATGGTTTCATACTGAAGAGTATTGCATGGAACATAGAGAAGATAACATTTGCATTGATCATAGTTGAACATGCTTGCCTTTGCTTTGCCAGCATCTTATTAGAAGCTGCTGCTGATGCAGGGATCTGTTTCCGTTAGCATGTCTCTTTTCCAGTCAAGGCTGTGCTTTGTTTGTTCTCATCTGACCTCAGGTCAGAAAGATGGGGCTGAACAAAGGCGTAATGCTGATGTCTATGAAATTATACGACGTACCCATTTCTCATCTGTCACGGACGCCAATCAACCACAGACAATTCCATCTCATGAGTAAGCAACCTTTTGATATTAAACTTCAATATGCATTATGTTTCATGACTTTGCTTTTTTTATTGTATTTCCAAATAATACTTCAGCAGAGAATACTGAATCTCTCAAGTACTAAGCATCTTTATGCTAATTCATTCCATGAATAAATTTGTGTGATGCATGTCTAGATGCTGTGTGTTATTCATAGCACTCAGCAGGCATCTTGTCTTCTCATGGATTATCTTTCCTAGCTGGTTACAATATGGTTGTCTTGAGCTCCATACTCATGCTCAATAGTTTTCATGATTTGCCTAGGAAATTAAACTGGTTGGAGTAACCTAGGAATTCAATGTATATTCCCGTTTTATAATCATAGTGTGATTTCATTGAGAAACCTAGTTCCTGGAAATAAATAACTCAACTGCACCAGAGTGCTATACTTGTGCCTTTTCTGGTCCTTGTGTAGGTATCAAGACATTTACTTACAAGAACAGAAAACGCACACATGAGTTGTTTCAGCGTAAATTTTCTTACAGTTATCATGTGATGACAAATACATGTTGATTTATGATAGTTACTGGATGTATTATCAATGACTTCAAATCCCTTTTCCTTTTGTGACTGTTCTCTATAATTTTCCTGGTCAATGTATTTATAATTGGGTGCTTCTGTACAGTCATATATTCTGGTTTGGGGATTTGAATTATCGTCTCAATATGTTGGACACAGAGGTCAGGAAGGTTGTTGCTCTGAAGAAATGGGATCAACTTATCAACAGTGATCAGGTGAGACTCATAAACAATCAAGTTTCCACTGCCTTCTGGAATTGTTTCAGCCTCTTTAATCAGTGACACATTTTTTTTCCTGAGAAGCATGTTGTTCTAAGATCTAGATATAATGTGGATCATAAGAGAGTGATTTAAATTTCATCCTTCCTATAATAACAATGACAAAACTCACCAAATCACCTGACGAGGAAACTATTGCTTTCGGAATTATTGGATCTGTAACTGTAAATGTTCTAATAGAAGATTTATATTAGAGTTTTGAAAGATGGTACAGGGCTTATCTTTAAAGGAGACATTTGTAGTATTCTAACTGGTTAAGTTTTCTGGATAGATTAAAACCAACTGTGATCAAACATGTCAGGAATAGCTTCCTCACACATTGATTTGTACTTTTAGAAGTGATAGCTTTCTCACGTTTGAGTAATTTCATGGTTTGCACTTTCTGCAAACAATGCTCTCTATTTTCTTCTAAGCAGCATCTTGCTTGCTTTTTTTTTTTTTTTGGAGGAACTGTTAAAGATTCATCTTGTTTGGCAGCTAAGCAAAGAACTTCGCAGTGGGCATGTATTTGAAGGATGGAAAGAGGGAATGATAAGCTTTCCACCAACTTACAAATACGAAATAAACTCTGATAGATATGTTGGGGAGAACCCTAAAGAAGGCGAGAAGAAGAGATCTCCGGCATGGTAAGTACAGGTTATTTTGAAATAGCAGTTTGCCTTTGTTTTCTTATTTCCTATAATCATAGTGAGGAAAAAGAGATTGGTAGGAAGAAATCCAAGATTTCTGGTAAAAAAAATTTCCTTTTCTCTTAGTTTGGATGGTTTGAAAAGTAAATCAATCTAACATTTGAATGATCATGGTCACCTAACTATGTAGTTGACATCATATGCAGGTGTGATCGAATACTTTGGTTTGGAAAAGGTATAAAACAACTTTTGTACAAGCGGTCAGAATTAAGGCTCTCGGATCATCGACCAGTCAGTTCAATGTTCCTGGTTGAAGTTGAAGTCTTTGATCATCGAAAGCTGCAAAAAGCACTCAATGCCAATAGTGCAGCAGTGCATCCTGAGATTTTCCTCGATTAATGAGGGAATTATAGTAGATAGAAGGTAACTATATAATGGTTTGTAGGTTAGATTGGTGTACTGATTTACATGAGAGTTTTAAGGCCTAATTGTGACCATGCTGGTTTTTTGTTTTCGTTGGAAGGTATGCTAACTCTGCTGTCATATTCTTTCAAGCAGGGAATTGCTGATCAATCTAACATGCTGAAGATATAAATAAACTTCGATTTCATTGGAACACCAACAATGATGAGCCTATACTATATACAAGCAAGAAACACAAAAGCTTTTTTGAATTTTTTGAAGATGATAGCAGGAACAGACGTAGTTGTCTGGGTCTTGCATGTTAGGAATGGAACGTGGAGAGCTGAAATAATGGGGTCCCCCCACCCCTCTCTTTTTCTAGAGACCCTCCAAAGTATATCCTCTTAGTTTGGTTCGTTGGTAATGTACATTAAACTTTAAAAATTAGGTGCTCTGTTTTTGCAATTGAAATTTTGGAGTCTGTCAGTGGACATCGCGTGATTAATTCATGACAAAACTTACGATAGCAATTTCTTTTGTTCTTGTTTTTCTCTCTTCCTTTCTGTTTTATTCTGAAAGCAGAATACCACTGAGACAACGTTTAAAGAACAAATCTCATTAAATTTCAAGCTCGCTCAAATTATGCAAGGCTGGGATGTCAGCAACATAGCAATTCATCTGTTAATTGAATGTCCAAGTTAGCTCAAATTTTTGGCAAAACAAAGTTGAGCGAAGCATTCAAGACAAAGACAGGTAATTCTGGATCATTTATTTTCTGTCTCCCGTTCGTGTCAGATTGTTAAATTTCTTTCGTGATGCAATGTTTTATCCTTGAGAAAAAAAACAGGGGCTCCCCAGTGTAGAGCGAAGTCAGTCAACCGAGTGATCCATAATCAAATCTTTGCCTTTCATCAGATCAGGGATGAGAAAGATGTTACAAAGCGGAGACAAACATTGTCCCACCTCTATCACCTCTATTATATGCAAGTGGGAATACCTAATCTCCCACTTGTCATATAATAGAGGCTTAATTGGTGGCATAAATCATGGCATGATTTATGCCCCATGTCTCCCCCAACTTTGTCTACAATTAGACACATTAAAGAGGTGAGTCTGTATGAGTACAGAGAGAACAAAGAGAACAAAGAGAAAGAGAGCTTGAATGAGTAAAGTTAAGTTGAGAAGAGTTTTCTCTTCTTTTTTGTTTGTATTGTTTCTTTGAGTGATTAATACAAATTAGTAGCTCCGTGAAGTAGGCAAGTTGCCGAACCAATTAAATTTGTGTGTGTTTGATTTCTGGAATAACTCAACAACTGGTATCAGAGCCTGTTCTTGAAAAAAAGGGTGTTTGATTCAAACCCAGAAATCAAAGTTCTCAAAACGTGTTTTTGAACATACCACCATGTAGGGGAAGATAAGACCAATCCACTGGTGAAAACCCGGTGAAGAATCGACGTGCTGCATGCCCGCACGCTCTTACACGCGCCGACGTCAGGATTGAGCACGCGCACTAACGCGCCACGCGCTCCTTCGCTTGAATTCCTACAACTGAACCGGGTTGACCCGCCATGTCATCATCCAGTCAGTAGCACACCGGCAATTCTGCACAATCATTCGCCACGCCATCCGTCCAGCAAGCAAACCACGGCAGCACATGCCACGTCATCAAATGTGGTCCGGTTTGCTTACATGGATGCCACGTCATCTTGCCATGTCATCTTATTGAGCTTTGATTCGGTGCGCCATATGCACTATTTCACTTGACACGCGGCTTTATCGGCACCTTCTGTTGACCCAAAAGTTTTATTGATAAAATCTGAGCCATTCGAAGTCTGATTTGGGTGATCTCAGTGTCGTTTCCAGTATTTTTGGTCATTTTAGACACATTCGTAAGGTCAGATTTGGCAGATTCAAATATGAGAAGTATTAAAAACGGCAGATGAAATAAAGGCTGCTGGAATTGAAAAATTTGACGGAACATATTTTGGATACTAGAAAATGCAAATCGAGGACTATCTATATGGGAAGAAACTTCATCTTCCTTTGTTGGGGAGAAAATCATAAAATATACAAGAAGAAGATTGGTTATTTCTTGATAGACAAGTTTTGGGCATTATCCGACTATTCTTATCAAGAAGAGTTGCTCACAACGTTACGAAAGAAAGATCCATTGCAAGATTAATGGAAGCCTTGTCTGGGATGTATGAGAAGCCATCAACAAATAATAAAGTGCACCTGATGAAAAAGTTCAACTTGAAGATGACCGAAGGCACCTCTGTTACATAACACCTCAACAACTTTAATACCATCACAAATCAATTGTCATCTGTTCAGATTGAGTTTGATGATGAGATTCGTGCACTCATTTTGCTAGCTTCACTTCCAAGTAGTTGGGAAGGTATGAGAACAGTCGTGAGTAACTCAGCTGGAAAATCCAAATTGAAATATGATGACGTCCGAGACTTGATTTTGGCTGAAAAAGTGCGAAGGAAAGACTCAGGTGAAAGTTCAAGTTCAAGTTCAGGTTTAGCTCTCAACCTTAACACTCGAGAGAGGACATGATAGAGGCTTATCTAGAGACAGATCAAAATCAAGATACAGAAGTAAAAGCAAGTTTGGACCTAGAAAGCAAGTTAAATGTTGGAATTGTGGCAAACTTGGTCATTACATGAGGAATTGCACAAAACCGAAAAAACCTGAAGTTGGCTCTGCAAACGCTACCACAGATGAGGTACAAGATGCTTTGATTCTTGTTATACAAAGTCCAATTGATGATTGGATTCTTGATTCTGGTGCTTCATTCCACTATACACCACACCATGAAATGATGCAAAATTATGTTGGTGAAGATCACGGTGTAATCTATTTGATCGATGGACAACCAATAGATATTATGGGTATAGGAGATATGCAAATCAAGACAATGAATGGATCTATATGGAACTTACAAAATGTAAGGCATGTTCCTGGATTAAAGAAGAGGTTGATCTCCATTGGACAACTTGACGATAGTGGTCATTCAATCCTTTTTTCTAGAGGTATGTGGAAAGTATCAAAGGGAGCAATGGTTTTAGCTCGTGGAAAGAAAACCGACACCTTATATATGACCACAAGATTTGCAGATATCATTGCCTCTATTGAAGCAGAAAATCAAGCACAACTATGGTATTGTAGACTTGGCCATATGAGTCAAAAGGGGATGAATATACTTCAGTCGAAGGGAAAGCTGCCAGAGTTAAAAAAAATATCGATCTAGACATTTGTGAAAGTTGTGTTCTTGGAAAATAGAAGAAGCTTAGTTTCTTAAAGGTTAGCAGGACCTTAAGATCAAGAAAGCTAAAACTGATACACACAAATTTATGGGGACCATCTCCAGTAGCATCTCTTGGAGGTTCTCTATCACGACCCGAATCCCGGATCCATGACCGGCACATAGGCAAGGTTCCCCTCCAAGGTTCCAAACCTATGCGAACCCAAACTTACATACAATCCTTTACAACTCAATCAGAGTTTAACGCATAATTAACAACAAACAACTTCATAATATAATTCGATTGTCTTAATACAAGAGTTAATAATTTCATAGTTTTGGAGCACTAACTTGACACAAAAGGAAGGTACAAATTACAACCAAAAGGCAGTCGGAAGGTTCAACAAAAGTAACCTGCTATCAAGCTATAAGCCTGAAAAGGATAAATAATGAGAGGGTGAGTTCAACAACTCAGTGAGTAGATAACATTCAATATACACATACGAGGTAATATAAAAATGAGAAATATATATACAAGTATGGCTTTAGTTCTTATACGAAGGTTTATCAAATAGGCCATAACAAGAATATCATATGGTAAAACTCGTCAGAAAATCAAAATGCAATGAGCATGAGGCTCCGTACTGTGGGATGATCAGTCCACACAGGTTGGTGACTCCCCCGACCAACTAGGGTTCAGATACGATGTGCACAAAGACTAACACTACCCTGTTAGCATGGGTATTCTGACTGACATACCATAGGTTCATAATCATAATCAAACAAACATATTCATATCTCAAAGCTCAACTCATGACATCCATCAAATGAGGAGCTATCAATTCAGAAGTCAAATCATATTGGTTCATATCAAGAAATCAGATTCAATAATTGATCATGCTTTATCATATTAAGGATAATAATCAGCATATATATTATCAAGAAGCATGATCCAATTCATATTAACAAATCAAATATTTATAATATTTCTCATGCATATGGAAAATTATCCACTCACCTGACTCAAAAGCAAACAACACACACAAGCTGAAACCGAAGGAAATTCTACTGACGTCCTGCCGGTAGAATATCAGGATTATCTGAATACAAAGAGACATATTCAAAAACGATTCGAAATAACATTTAACCTATTTAATACACTTAACTAAGGGTGTATTCTGTAACCCTATATTTTTTTTGAACTAACTAGTCAATTTTCTTAAAAACCCATAATCTAACGATTTTCTCGAAATCTAATCCATAATAAAAACAACTAATAAAATTGGTAATAATTCACTAAATAACCCTTAATTATTCATCAAACTAATCTGCAAAGGCTAATATTACAGCTAGGGACTAATCTAGAATTTTTCCATATTTTTAGGGCCAAATTGTAACTTTTGTCAAATGGAGGACCAAACTGAAATTTGTCATAAATCCATGAATATACTGAAATTCTGACCTTAATTAATCCTCAATTCTGTCCAGGATGTATCATTATGCTTTAGGGATCATTCTGGAATTTTACTAAATTTTTAGGGTCAAATCGTACTTTTTGTCAAATTGGAGGACTAAATTGAAAGTGTTAAATTATCTTATCTATACAGTAATTATGTCCATAATTCATATGTTATTCTGTTCAGAATCTCGGAATATGCTCCAGGGACCAATTTGTAATTTTCCAAAGTTCGGGGACTAAACTGTAATTTTTGGAAATTGAGGGACCAAATTGAATTTTCGTCATCTTCAACCTCCAGTCCAGATTTTAACAGAAACCCCACTGTTCTCCCCTGATTTCTAACTCAAATTTCACCATTTACACAATTCTATAACTCAAAATCATCATAATCTTCCATAATCAACTAAATCATCAATTAACCACAACAATTAACCTTCAAATTAATTCATCAATTTAAATCAAACACAAATTCTCAAAACCCTAACATTCATAAAAAATGAAATTAAAGCTTAATTAGCATATTATACACATTAAACAACCTAAATCTTACCTTTTTCACTTATTTCCTCCAAAACTCTTCCTTTTTCCCTTATTTTCCCTTCTTTTCTCTTCTTCTTCTTCCTCCCTCTTCTCTCTCACGGTTCTGCTCTCTAATAATTCAGATCACACTTTTTACTTTTTTCTTTTTACTTCCTATTTATATTTATCAACTATTTATCCAATTACTACTATACCCTTATTTAATTTATTCCTATATCTAAGCCTTCAAGGGCTTTCTAGGATTTTCCTATCCCTTTAATACAAAACATCACAATCTCCCCACCTTATAAAAGTTTCGTCCTCGAAACTTAATAGAAAAGATTGAGTACTTACCGAGATTATCGAAAAGATGAGGATACTCCTCACGCATCTTATCCTCGAGCTCCCATGTAGCTTCCTCACGTGAATGGCCTTTCCATTTCACTTTCACTGAAGTTATGTCCTTCGACCTAAGCTTCCTCACTTGTCGGTCGACTATAGCTTCCGGTTGCACCTCATAAACCATATCATCCCTCAAGTCAATGGGATGAACCTCTAACACATGCGATGGATCTGACATATATTTCCTTAACATGGAAACATGAAATACCGGATGAATAGCAGACAAGTTTGGTGGTAATGCTAACCGATAAGCAACTGCCCCAACTCTCTCCAGAATCTCATACGGTCCAATGAATCGAGGACTCAACTTGCCTTTCTTCCCAAACCTGAATACTCCTTTTGTAGGTGATACTTTTAAGAACACACAATCACCCACTGAAAACTCTAAGTCACGCCTTCTTCTATCTGCGTAACTTTTATGTCTACTCTGAGCTGTTTGAAGCTTCTTTCTAATTATCTCAATCTTCTCTGAGGCAATCTGAATCAACTCTGGTCCCATTAGCCTCTTCTCACCAACCTCAAACCAACAAACCAGTGATCTACACTTCCGACCATATAAAGCCTCATAAGGTGCCATCTCTATGCTAGCCTGATAACTGTTGTTGTAAGCAAATTCCACTAATGGTAGGAACTTACTCCAACTAACTCCAAAATCCATAACACAAGCCCTTAACATATCCTCCAAGGTCTGAATAGTCCTCTCAGACTGACCATTTGTCTGAGGGTGAAAAGTTGTACTCAACTGCACCTTAGTACCCATAGCTTCTTGAAATTTCACCCAAAACCGCGATGTAAACTGTGGACCTCTATCAGACACTATCGAGATTGGCACTCCATGCAACCGTACAATCTCACTAATAAACAATTCCGCCAACTTTGCATATCCATAAGTAATCTTAACTGGCAGAAAATGGGCTGATTTTGTCAACCTGTCAACAATCACCCATATCGAATCATAACCCTCCTGACTCCTAGGCAATCCTGTCACAAAGTCCATTGTGATCCTTTCCCACTTCCATTCTGGAATCAACAATGGTTGTAACAATCCAGGAGGTTTCTGGTGTTCACCCTTTACCCTTTGACAGGTCAAACACCTAGAAACAAAATCTGCTACATCAGCCTTCATCCTATTCCACCAATAACACACCTTAAGGTCTTTATACATCTTGGTGGAACCTGGATGCATTGTGTAAACTGTCTGATGTGCCTCTATCATCAATTCTCTCCTCAGATCATCAACATCAGGTACACAAAGCCTATCCCTATATCTCAGCACATCATCATCACCAATCACAAAACTTGCAGCCTTACCCTGCTCAACCTCATTTCTAATCCTGAGTAGTGAATCATCTTTTTTCTGAGCTGCTTTTATC
The DNA here is from genome assembly GCA_033617975.1 of Populus alba x Populus glandulosa. Taxonomy (NCBI): domain Eukaryota; kingdom Viridiplantae; phylum Streptophyta; class Magnoliopsida; order Malpighiales; family Salicaceae; genus Populus; species Populus alba x Populus glandulosa. The sequence goes on along the minus strand of CM066143.1, from coordinate 12,336,140 downwards.
TTATCAAACAAATCTGACTTAACCTGAAAATGAGCAATCATTGCTCCAGCTTCACTAAGATCAAATCTGACTCCTTCATCCACTAACTCATGCAGCTCCCTAATCAGAGGTCTTCGTACCTCCTGAATATGAGCTAAGCTCCCTGATGATTTTCTACTCAAAGCATCGGCAACTACATTTGCCCTACCCGGGTGGTACTGTATGGTACAATCATAATCCTTCAGTAGTTCCATCCACCTCCTCTGCCTCAGGTTTAGATCCCTTTGCTGAAAGATGTATTTCAAACTCTTATGATCTGTAAAGATCTCACAAGTTTCACCATACAAGTAGTGCCTCCAAATCTTCAAAGCAAAAATTACAGCCGCCATCTCTAAATCATGTGTAGGATAGTTCTGTTCATGCTTCTTCAGCTTCCGTGAAGCATAGGCAATAACCTTGCCATGTTGCATTAGAACACATCCTAACCCCACTCTCGAAGCATCACAATACACTGTGTAACCACCAGAACCTGATGGTACTGCTAGAATAGGCGCTGTAGTCAATCTTTCTTTCAACTCTAAGAAACTTTTCTCACAAGCTTCAGACCACTGAAACTTAATATTTTTCTGCGTTAACTTAGTCAATGGTGCAGAAATTCGAGAAAAGTTCTCCACAAACCTTCGATAGTAGCCGGCCAAACCTAAGAAACTTCTAATCTCTGTCGCCGAAGTAGGCCTAAGCCACTGCTTAACTGCTTCAATCTTTTGAGGATCAACCTCAATCCCATTCCTTGACACTACATGCCCAAGAAATGCTACACTCTCCAACCAAAACTCACTCTTTGAGAACTTGCCATACAACTGATGATCTCGCAGAGTTTGAAGCACCATTCTCAAATGCTGCTCATGCTCCTCTCTAGACCTCGAGTACACCAAAATATCATCAATAAAAACTATCACAAATCGATCAATAAATTGGCCAAACACTCTATTCATCAAGTCCATAAAAGCTGCTGGTGCATTCGTCAACCCGAAAGACATCACTAAAAACTCATAATGACCATACCGAGTTCTAAAAGCTGTCTTTGAAATGTCCTCCTCCCTAATCCTCAACTGATGATACCCAGATCGAAGATCGATCTTAGAAAAGAATTGAGCTCCCTGTAACTGATCAAACAAATCATCTATACGAGGGAGTGGGTATCTATTTCGAACTGTCACTCGATTCAATTGCCTATAATCTATACACAACCTCAATGACCCATCTTTCTTCTTCACAAACAACACCGGAGCTCCCCAAGGGGACACACTTGGTCGGATGAACTTTTTATCCAATAAATCCTGCAGCTGCTCCTTTAACTCTCTCAATTCTGCTGGCGCCATTCTATATGGTGCCATTGATATTGGTTCAGTGCCCGGAACCAAATCAATACAAAACTCAATCTCCCTATACGGAGGCAATCCAGGTAAGTCATCGGGAAATACATCGATAAACTCTCTTACTATAGGGACTTCCTCTAACTGGGGAACTTCTTTCTCTACATCCATTATATATGCTAGGTAGCACTGTACCCCTTTTCGGGCCATTTTCCTCGAGATAGCCGACAACATAATTGATGGAGACCCAATCTTATCTCCTTGAAATACCAACCCAACTTCTTGATCTAGATCAAACATTATTTTCTTACCCCAACAATTTATCGAAGCCCTATGTTTAGCCAACCAATCCATTCCCAAAATCACATCAAAATCAACCATATCTAAGACATTTAAGTCTCCCATAAAGATATTATCTCCAATCTCTATTTCACAATCCAGATACACATACTTTACTAATATTAACTCATCTAAGGGAGTGGAGACTGAAATGGGGGATCTTAATAAAGTTGGTTGCTTATCTATCCTCGTGGCAAAAATATAAGGACACGAATGAATGGATTGCACCCGTATCAAACAAAACTTTTGCTTCAAAAGATCAAACAGGAACAACATGTTGAGGTGTGGATGTACTGCCCTACCTCCTATACCTTGCATTTCTAAACTACACAATAAGGACATTATCTTTATTGTCATTTACTCTAATAGTATAAGTTCTTCGTCTATTCCTCGTCATTTCCTAAAATAAAAGAGAGATCACTTAAGTCATGCTAGAACAATAGCATGATAATTATCTCAGAATTATAAGAAAGCATATCTATCACAAGGAAGAAGACATACTTGATGAGAATTTAAAATTTAAAAAACAACAAACAAGACGATACGGATCCTAATGCTCCACTTAATATAAAATGAATTATATTATTTTTTATTTTTTTTAACCTAAAGCTCTGATACCAAGTTTGTCACGACCCGAATCCCGGATCCATGACTGGCACATAGGCAAGGTTCCCCTCCAAGGTTCCAAACCTATGCGAACCCAAACTTACATACAATCCTTTACAACTCAATCAGAGTTTAACGCATAATTAACAACAAACAACTTCATAATATAATTCGATTATCTTAATACAAGAGTTAATAATTTCATAGTTTTAGAGCACTAACTTGACACAAAAGGAAGGTACAAATTACAACCAAAAGGCAGGTTCGGAAGGTTCAACAAAAGTAACCTGCTATCAAGCTATAAGCCTGAAAATGATAAATAATGAGAGGGTGAGTTCAACAACTCAGTGAGTAGATAACATTCAATATACACATACGAGGTAATATAACAATGAGAAATATATATACAAGTATGGCTTTAGTTCTTATACGAAGGTTTATCAAATAGGCCATAACAAGAATATCATATGGTAAAACTCGTCAGAAAATCAAAATGCAATGAGCATGAGGCTCCGTACTGTGGGATGATCAGTCCACACAGGTTGGTGACTCCCCCGACCAACTAGGGTTCAGATACGATGTGCACAAAGACTAACACTACCCTGTTAGCATGGGTATTCTGACTGACATACCATAGGTTCATAATCATAATCAAACAAACATATTCATATCTCAAAGCTCAACTCATGACATCCATCAAATGAGGAGCTATCAATTCAGAAGTCAAATCATATTGGTTCATATCAAGAAATCAGATTCAATAATTGATCATGCTTTATCATATCAAGGATAATAATCAGCATATATATTATCAAGAAGCATGATCCAATTCATATTAACAAATCAAATATTTATAATATTTCTCATGCATATGGAAAATTATCCACTCACCTGACTCAAAAGCAAACAACACACACAAGCTGAAACCGAAGGAAATTCTACTGACGTCCTGCCGGTAGAATATCAGGATTATCTGAATACAAAGAGACATATTCAAAAACGATTCGAAATAACATTTAACCTATTTAATACACTTAACTAAGGGTGTATTCTGTAACCCTATATTTTTTTTGAACTAACTAGTCAATTTTCTTAAAAACCCATAATCTAACGATTTTCTCGAAATCTAATCCATAATAAAAACAACTAATAAAATTGGTAATAATTCACTAAATAACCCTTAATTATTCATCAAACTAATCTGCAAAGGCTAATATTACAGCTAGGGACTAATCTAGAATTTTTCCATATTTTTAGGGCCAAATTGTAACTTTTGTCAAATGGAGGACCAAACTGAAATTTGTCATAAATCCATGAATATACTGAAATTCTGACCTTAATTAATCCTCAATTCTGTCCAGGATGTATCATTATGCTTTAGGGATCATTCTGGAATTTTACTAAATTTTTAGGGTCAAATCGTACTTTTTATCAAATTGGAGGACTAAATTGAAAGTGTTAAATTATCTTATCTATACAGTAATTATGTCCATAATTCATATGTTATTCTGTTCAAAATCTCGGAATATGCTCCAGGGACCAATTTGTAATTTTCCAAAGTTCGGGGACTAAACTGTAATTTTTGGAAATTGAGGGACCAAATTGAATTTTCGTCATCTTCAACCTCCAGTCCAGATTTTAACAGAAACCCCACTGTTCTCCCCTGATTTCTAACTCAAATTTCACCATTTACACAATTCTATAACTCAAAATCATCATAATCTTCCATAATCAACTAAATCATCAATTAACCACAACAATTAACCTTCAAATTAATTCATCAATTTAAATCAAACACAAATTCTCAAAACCCTAACATTCATAAAAAATGAAATTAAAGCTTAATTAGCATATTATACACATTAAACAACCTAAATCTTACCTTTTTCACTTATTTCCTCCAAAACTCTTCCTTTTTCCCTTATTTTCCCTTCTTTTCTCTTCTTCTTCTTCCTCCCTCTTCTCTCTCACGGTTCTGCTCTCTAATAATTCAGATCACACTTTTTACTTTTTTCTTTTTACTTCCTATTTATATTTATCAACTATTTATCCAATTACTACTATACCCTTATTTAATTTATTCCTATATCTAAGCCTTCAAGGGCTTTCTAGGATTTTCCTATCCCTTTAATACAAAACATCACAATCTCCCCACCTTATAAAAGTTTCGTCCTCGAAACTTAATAGAAAAGATTGAGTACTTACCGAGATTATCGAAAAGATGAGGATACTCCTCACGCATCTTATCCTCGAGCTCCCATGTAGCTTCCTCACGTGAATGGCCTTTCCATTTCACTTTCACTGAAGTTATGTCCTTCGACCTAAGCTTCCTCACTTGTCGGTCGACTATAGCTTCCGGTTGCACCTCATAAACCATATCATCCCTCAAGTCAATGGGATGAACCTCTAACACATGCGATGGATCTGACATATATTTCCTTAACATGGAAACATGAAATACCGGATGAATAGCAGACAAGTTTGGTGGTAATGCTAACCGATAAGCAACTGCCCCAACTCTCTCCAGAATCTCATACGGTCCAATGAATCGAGGACTCAACTTGCCTTTCTTCCCAAACCTGAATACTCCTTTTGTAGGTGATACTTTTAAGAACACACAATCACCCACTGAAAACTCTAAGTCACGCCTTCTTCTATCTGCGTAACTTTTATGTCTACTCTGAGCTGTTTGAAGCTTCTTTCTAATTATCTCAATCTTCTCTGAGGCAATCTGAATCAACTCTGGTCCCATTAGCCTCTTCTCACCAACCTCAAACCAACAAACCAGTGATCTACACTTCCGACCATATAAAGCCTCATAAGGTGCCATCTCTATGCTAGCCTGATAACTGTTGTTGTAAGCAAATTCCACTAATGGTAGGAACTTACTCCAACTAACTCCAAAATCCATAACACAAGCCCTTAACATATCCTCCAAGGTCTGAATAGTCCTCTCAGACTGACCATTTGTCTGAGGGTGAAAAGTTGTACTCAACTGCACCTTAGTACCCATAGCTTCTTGAAATTTCACCCAAAACCGCGATGTAAACTGTGGACCTCTATCAGACACTATCGAGATTGGCACTCCATGCAACCGTACAATCTCACTAATAAACAATTCCGCCAACTTTGCATATCCATAAGTAATCTTAACTGGCAGAAAATGGGCTGATTTTGTCAACCTGTCAACAATCACCCATATCGAATCATAACCCTCCTGACTCCTAGGCAATCCTGTCACAAAGTCCATTGTGATCCTTTCCCACTTCCATTCTGGAATCAACAATGGTTGTAACAATCCAGGAGGTTTCTGGTGTTCACCCTTTACCCTTTGACAGGTCAAACACCTAGAAACAAAATCTGCTACATCAGCCTTCATCCTATTCCACCAATAACACACCTTAAGGTCTTTATACATCTTGGTGGAACCTGGATGCATTGTGTAAACTGTCTGATGTGCCTCTATCATCAATTCTCTCCTCAGATCATCAACATCAGGTACACAAAGCCTATCCCTATATCTCAGCACATCATCATCACCAATCACAAAACTTGCAGCCTTACCCTGCTCAACCTCATTTCTAATCCTGAGTAGTGAATCATCTTTTTTCTGAGCTGCTTTTATCTTATCAAACAAATCTGACTTAACCTGAAAATGAGCAATCATTGCTCCAGCTTCACTAAGATCAAATCTGACTCCTTCATCCACTAACTCATGCAGCTCCCTAATCAGAGGTCTTCGTACCTCCTGAATATGAGCTAAGCTCCCTGATGATTTTCTACTCAAAGCATCGGCAACTACATTTGCCCTACCCGGGTGGTACTGTATGGTACAATCATAATCCTTCAGTAGTTCCATCCACCTCCTCTGCCTCAGGTTTAGATCCCTTTGCTGAAAGATGTATTTCAAACTCTTATGATCTGTAAAGATCTCACAAGTTTCACCATACAAGTAGTGCCTCCAAATCTTCAAAGCAAAAATTATAACCTTCAAATTAATTCATCAATTTAAATCAAACACAAATTCTCAAAACCCTAACATTCATAAAAACTGAAATTAAAGCTTAATTAACATATTATACACATTAAACAACCTAAATCTTACCTTTTTCACTTATTTCCTCCAAAACTCTTCCTTTTTCCCTTATTTTCCCTTCTTTTCTCTTCTTCTTCTTCCTCCCTCTTCTCTCTCACGGTTCTGCTCTCTAATAATTCAGATCACACTTTTTTCTTTTTACTTCCTATTTATATTTATCAACTATTTATCCAATTACTACTATACCCTTATTTAATTTATTCCTACTTCTAAGCCTTCAAGGGCTTTCTAGGATTTTCCTATCCCTTTAATACAAAACATCACATTCTCGGTATTATGTGATATTCATTGATGATTTCAGCAGGAAGGTATGGGTCTACTTTCTAAAAAATAAATTTGATGTGTTTAAAACATTCAAGAAATTGAAGGCTATGGTTGAGACTGAATCAGGTCTAAAGTTAAAATGCTTAAGATCTGATAATGAAGGAGAATACATTGATGGTGGTTTCAAAGAGTATTGCGATGTCAATGGTATCAGAATGGAAAAGACTGTTCCAGGCACACCACAACAGAATGGCATTGCTAAACGGATGAACACAACCATTAACGAACGAGCTAAAAGCATGAGGTTACATTCAGGGTTACCTCAAACATTCTGGGCTGACGTAGTTCATACTGCAGTTTACTTAATCAACCGTGGTCCATCAGTTCCTTTGGAATTCAGATTGCCTGAGGAAGTATAGAGAGGGAAAGAGGTACAACTCTCTCATCTAAAGGTATTTGGGTGTGTTTTATATGTTCATATAGATTCTAATGCTCGCAACAAGTTAAATGTCAAATCCAAGAAATGTTTCTTCATTAGCTATGGAGATGAATAATTTGGATTTTGGTTTTGGGATGATCAAAATAGAAAGATTATCAGAAGCAGAAACGTGATCTTCAATGAGAAAGTTTTGTACAAAGACAGATCAAGTGTAGAAACAAATATGGCTAATTCAAATACAAGTCCACATAGATCTGAATTCATAAGATTAGAAGGGTTTCCCGATATTATCGAGCAGAACAACAATCAAGAGTCTTTACAAAAAGATTCAAGCACATCTGTACCCACAACTACACAAGAAGATGGGGAGCAAATTGAACCAACTGTTCGCAGGTCTTCGAGGACTGTAAAGCCCCCACAACGGTTCACACTTCTACTTAATTATATTTTGCTGACAGATGGTGGGGAGCCACTAACTTATGAAGAATCTTTACAAGATGGTGTCAAAGAACCATCTCAACCCAAAAGCTTAAGCTGTTAGGTAAGGTCCTAGGATATGATTTATATTATTCTTTAACACACCCCCTCAAGTGAAAGTCCTTTGGACTTGAAACTTGCACAGGCCCACATTACCTTGTGCTTAATTTTTACTAAATAAATGGAGGTTGTGAGATTCAAACTTGTGACCACTTGGTCATCAAGGCTCTGATACCATGTCAAAGAACCATCTCAACCTAAAAGCTTAAGCTTTTAAGTAAGGTCCTAGCATATGATTTATATTATTCTCTAACAGATGGAAACTCAAGCAAATAAGAGTTAGCCATGAAGGATGAGATGAGTTCGTTGCTGAAGAACAAGGCTTGGGAGCTAATCACACTACCTGAAGGAAAGAAGGCTTTGCAAAACAAGTGGGTTTACAGAGTAAAGAATGAGCATGATGGAAGCAAACGGTTCAAGGCAAGACTTGTTGTAAAAGGGTTTCAACAAAAAAAAAAAGGATTGACTACTCTGAGATATTTTCTCCAATTGTGAAGCTCACAACAACTAGAGTTGTTTTGGGGATAGTAATTGCATAAAATTTACATCTTGAACAATTAGGTGTAAAAACAACATTTCTTCATGGTGACTTAAAGGAAGACATTTACATGCAACAGCCAAAGGGGTTTGCAATACAAGGAAATGAGAATCAAGTTTACAAGCTAAAGAAAAGCCTAAACGGTTTGAAGCAAGCTCCAAGATAGTGGTACAAGAAGTTTGACAACTTCATGTGCAGTTTGGGGTACACAAGATGCCAAGCTGATCATTGTTGCTATGTCAAACATTTTGACAACTCCTACATCATTATATTATTATATGTAGATGATATATTGATTGCTTGATCCAGCATTGAAGAGATTGACAAGTTAAAGCAGCAGTTGTCAAAATAGTTTGAAATGAAGGAGCTGGGAGCTGCTAAACAAATACTTGGCATGAGAATCATCAGAGATAAAGACAAAGGCATACTAAAGCTTTCACAAACAGAGTATGTCAAGAAGGTTCTCAGCAGGTTTAGTATGGATAATGCTAAACCAATAAGTACACCTCTGGGGAATCATTTCAAGCTCAACAAAGACCAGTCACCAAAAACTGAGTTAGAATATGGATACATGGATAAGATTCCATACGCCTCAGCTATCAGCTCTTTGATGTATGCTATGGTCTGTACCAGACCAGACATTTTCCATGCAGTGGGAGTTGTAAGCCGATATATGAGCAATCCTGGAAAGCGGCATTGAGAGGTGGTAAAATAGATCATGAGGTACTTAAAAGGTTCCTCAGAAACTTGTCTTAGTTTCACAGCTGGTGGTTTTAAACTTGAAGGTTTTGTAGACGCTGATCTAGTAGGAGATGTGGATAGCAGAAAGAGTACTACATGATATGTATACACTCTAGGAGGCATTGTTGTTTCCTAGAGTTCTACCTTGCAAAAGATCGTCGCTCTTTCAACAACAGAAACTAAATATGTTGCAGGCTCAGAATCTGTAAAAGAGATCGTATGGTTGTAGAGTTTCCTGAAAGAATTGGGCAAGATGAATGGAAAAGGTACTTTGTATAGCGACAGTCAGAGTGCAATCTTCCTTGCTAAGAATCCAGCATTTCACTCTAGGACTAAGCATATTCAGATAAAATACCACTTCATCCGACAATTGTTAGACGATGAGCAACTGATGCTAGAAAAGGTCTGTGAAAGCAAGAATCCAGTTGACATGTTAACCAAAGGAGTTACACTTGATAAACTGAAGTTGTGTAAAACTTCAGTTGGTCTTTAAGGATAAAAGATAATTTCATTGTTTGTCTCCAAGTGAAAGATTGTTAAAAAGTGGAGACAAACATTGTCCCACCTCCATTATATGCAAGTGAGAATACCTAATCTTCCACTTGGTATATAATGGAGGCTTAATTGGTAGCATAAATCATGGCATGATTTATGCCCCATGTCTCCCCCAGCTTTGTCTATAATTAAACACATTGAAGAGCTGAGTCTGTGTGAGTACAGAGAGAACAAAGAGAACGAGAAAGAGAGCTTGAGTGAGTAGAGTTAAGTTGAGCAAAGTTTTCTCCTCCTTTTTTGTTTGAATTGTTTCTTTGAGTGATTAATACAAATCAGTAGTTCCATGAAGTAGGCAAGTTGTTGAACCATGTAAATTTATGTGTATTTGATTTATGGAATAACCCGACAAAAAAGGGAGTATGTTAAGCAATCCAATATCAAATGGACCATTTAAAACACATCAATAAACAAACACCTATTCATCTGTATCATAATTAATGGTGCAAAATCATAGTCATCAACAACCTTATTAATAATTATTCTGATAAAGCGTATCGTAATTGAAAAAAAGCTACTACTATTTTACAAGAATTAAATATTGTCTCCAGAAAATGAAAGCATACGGTGCTCGATTAAATTAAAAAGGTTAGCCTTGACATGGCCAATGTATTCCTTCAAGAAAGGAATCACGTCCCGGAGGAAAACAAAGCTATAAAGTTAGGTTCAAGTAGTTGTATCAACTTTGATTTTTAGGAGATAGCAAAAGAATCCCATTGCTACTTTATTAGGATAAATTAAGTTGGTTTGAAAACATTAGAAGGAACATGGAGAACGGTCCAAGGAAACGTCATTATCACCTGAGCTTGTTCCTATAAGTAGGAAATGTTGGTCCAACATTAAGCAATCTTCAACTAAACCATCTTTCTGGTGCGTGGTTGTCATGTCATGTGGTTTCTCAATGAATCCCTTTACAATAGTCTTTATCACTTTACTGGTTTTGGTCTTGCAAAGCTTGTCGACCTTTGGTGATGAACAGCTTTTGGTCCGTGATTATTACAAGGAAACATGCCCTGTGGTTGAAGAGATTGTGAGGTATAATCTTCAGTTTGCCGTGCTTAAAAATCCAAGAATGGCCGCCTCTCTGCTTCGCTTGCATTTTCATGATTGCTTCGTTATGGTCAGGCCTCTCGTTTTCTCTAATTCTGTGTCTCTGTTTCCTCGTAATGAATATTGCACTCCCTTTTCTTGCTGTTTTTCTTTTCGGAAAAATAAATAAATGAAGAATTGCTAGAGAACTGAATACTTCTTGCTAACAGATAATTCTCATTAATTTTGTAGCATTATCATTCTTTCTATCACAAATTCACAATTCCAAGTCTTGAATTCACCAATCCTGATTGGTTCTGGTATTAATCAGGGATGCGATGCATCGGTTCTTCTAGACAGCTATGGAGGCATGGTCAGTGAAAAGCAGGCACTGCCTAACGTGAACTCATTGCGTGGATTCGAAGTCATTGATAGGATCAAGTATCAATTAGAAGAAGCATGCCCTCTCATAGTCTCATGTGCTGATATCTTAGCCATTGCTGCTCGTGATGCTGTTGCAGTGGTAAGTGTGCATCTATCTATCTATATATATATATATATATATATAAATATATATATATATATACATACACACACACCTCTCTCTTTCTGCCTTTCATCTCACTACTGTCTCATTATATATAAGCTCCATTACAAGGTGGCTTCAATAACATAAATGTTAAGAAAGCTGGTGATCATGTCGTATGTCACATTATTGATTCCTTGATGACATTTGGGATCAAATAATATATGTAGTTTCTAATTTTCCTTTTACTTTGGAAGAGAGGTGGCCCTGGTTGGGAGGTTTATCTAGGCAGAAAGGACTCCCTCACGGCAAGTTTTGATGGTGCCAATCAGTTTATACCCGCACCAAATTCCTCTCTGGAGACTCTCATTGCCAATTTTAAACAACATGGTCTTGACATAGGAGACTTGGTTGCTTTGTCAGGTAAAATCCACAACATTATCTCATGTAAATAATTACTTATTTATTTATAAATCTTTTAAAAAACACCACTAAACACGTAGGTTGTAATGACATATAGTGCTTGCCCATAAGCGTCTTGGTTTCACAGGTAGCCACACAATGGGAAAGGCAAGATGCTTAAGCTTTAGGCAACAAATACACGACGAGAGTGCTGAAGAACATTACGATAGATCCGAGAGATACACCCCCTTTCGAAGAATCCTACGGTCCATATGTCCAAAAACAGGAAAAGACAATCAATTGGCTCCGCTTGATTTTGAAACCCCGGCTAGGTTTGACAACCACTATTTCCTCAACATTCTTGAAGGAAGAGGGTTGCTGGGGTCCGATAACGTGTTGGTGAGGGAAGATCATGAGGGGGAGATAAGAAAGCAGGTGTGGGCTTATGCCGCTGATCAAGAGCTTTTCTTCGCATCGTTTGCCACTTCTATGATAAAGATGGGGAATATTAACGTACTTTATGGGAATGAAGGCGAGGTCAGGAAGAATTGTAGGTTTGTCAACACCTAACAAGTTTCTCATTCTGGACGAGTTAAATTGTGGATCTTGGTTACTTAATTTATGGACTACTGGATTACTTCTACTCTTCAGTGATTTGCATTTGGAGATGTTTAATATGTTTGTTGTTGCTCTAGAACAGTTGAACAGCACTTTTGAGCTATATCACAATGATGTGTAGAGAGAGAGAGGGAGAGAGAGAGAGGAAATTTAAATCCAAAATGATAGCTTTTACGTGCACAAGATTTTGGCTTAGATTATTTATTTTAGAGACAAGAAATTATCAACTGGTGACGCCTCGAAGACTTAGGAACAGTACCTCTGATGGCCGAACTAAGTTATAACCCTACATAAAAGAGAAGGAGAAGATGTTGGATTTTTAAAATAGATGAATCTAAATTAAAAATGCATTAATAAACAGGGACTGAATTAGTTTACTCTTAAGAATATGATCTTGAGAGAAGTGCAGTCTCAAAAATGGAGAAGGGTTACAGAATTGCAGTCCATATACAGAGCCCATTATTTAGATAGAAACCAGCAAATGCATCCCTTACCTCCCACCATGAATTCTCCATATCATAAATGAAGATTTTCCGATCAATTTCAGGCATTGAAACACTATTTTTCCTTTTCTTCATATGAACAATATTACACAATGCTATTCTAATAAATAAGAGTCGGTCAGAACTCGGAAGCGCCATATAATAATAGAATTCGCGCCTCATAAAAGCCATGTCATTCTAAACAGACAGTTGTTCTTTCATTCCTGGTTCGGTCAAGAGCATGGATAATTAGTATGATTCGCTATCATGCCCGTTTGCACGATTCCTTAGAAGGCAATCGATTTTTTCAGAGTAATATTAAAACAGTGGATCCAGCAGCTGCAGGCGTCTTGCCCGGCAACCTTCGTGCATGGCGTGCATCTCTGTGGACTCTGCTTACCACACTTGGAATGATGCTAAACTGTTTTTCTTGAGGTAGCTTCAAACCCTAAACTGCTTTGGACGTCTTCTGTTTGATATGATGGTTTGCATCCTCTCGCTTAAAAATTAAAGAGCTGCAGACCATCTCATGTAACAAGATCATTTCTACACCACCATTATAAATGGCACAAAATCGCTTCCAAGTCAAAATATTTTCAAGATTAATGTTTCATATTTTCAAATTAATACAAATCATGCAAAGGCATAGCTCAGATCACACTTCTACCAAACATAATCACCATCTTCTACTGGGATTCTGAAAAACAATGCGCTTCTGCATTCAATCTTCTACTCTTCCCAGTCAATTCAGAAGCCAACAGTTCACATGGGGTCGCTCCAGCACCAGGCTTCCTTTCTCTTTTTTTTGTTCTCTTAACTTCAGCACCATGCCATCTCATGATTTGAAGATTGCTTCTAATAACATGTTCAGTTTAGCCCATGCCCGGCATCATTAACTGCATAATGACTTTTATACTTGCAATCACGCTCCAACAAGCTTGAGGAATTATATAGTAATCAGAACCTGTCCGTATGAACATTACAGTGCAGCTTTGAGCTAATTAATTAACATTCTAACCTCATTTTAACCCTCATGATTAACCATAAGAACAATAAAATTGTTGATACAATATGATTGTACAATTTGGCAGCTCCAATTCAGTGGTGGTGGAAACAAACAGTTTCTCGCAATGGGTACACACTGATTCATCAAAGCAATAAAGCATAATAAATCAAATGACAACGGAAGAATCGACATGAACAAGATAAACAAGGGCATTAGGTCTCCAAGGTGTTACAGCATTAACGATATTCAGATGAAAATTACTCATTAAAGCACATGATTCATCTGCCCCCAAATAAAGAAAAGTATCATTAGACAAACTGACAATAAATAAAAACCTGCCAAGAACTCGAAACTCTAAAATCACCTAATCAAGACCCGTTTAGTAATGTGGTAAAGATTGTTTTTTGAAAATATTTAAAAATAATATTTTTATTTTTTCAAATTGATCCTCGTATATATTAAAAACCAACTGATAACATCTACATGTCGTTCAGAAGTTTGAGAAGAAATAGAAGGGAAGTGATGAGAACGGCATCAGGTCTCCAAGGTGTATAGCATCAAGAAAAATTCAGACGCAAATTACCCATTAAAACATGAGATTCATCATATGCCACAAAACAAGGAACTACAGAAACAAAAACATGACAAGACTCCAACTTAAGGCTCTCACAAAACAAAACCCATTGTTATACAAACAATGTAGAAGTCTATCAAGATGAATATGAGGTGATTATTGGGATTATTAAAAATATAGAAAGCGATCAGAACCTGTCGGGATTCAAGATAACATCACACAGTTACTAAGTCAGTGGATTGACAGACATGAATTTCTATCTTCACCTCGCTTTCTATCATCAACAAATCAAAAACACACAGATATATGTATATATACAGAAAAGGGTAAGCTCAGAACTTCTTAGAGGTTTGTGCAGCCGTCAAAGACGACCTCATCTGAGACCGTCTCCGGAACACAGAGAATTTCATCACAGCTTGATTTTTAAAAACTACGAAATAAAAAACACAGATAGAATGAGGAGCAGATTAACGTGGAGCTTTCAAAAAGGCCTGCAAAGAAATACAGATATCTAATTGACATTGGAAAGTGAAATAGTGCTGAAGGAAAGCAAGCGACGGGGTAGTGGTTGGGGGATAGTGAGTATATTTATAGATAAAACAGGTTGCTGAAGAAGCCGAAAACAAAAGGAAAGGCAAACCCTAATTCCTCATGTCACGTGACAGTACGTGACTAAAGTATATGTAAACTCAATTATTATAAATTATTAAAAACATTAAAAGAATTGTGCTCATATAATAAACATGAACAAAGCTCGCATCCTTTATTTATGTTCAGAAAAAATATTTCACCCCGTTGCGTGGCACAATGAATCAAACTAGTTTATTCACCAAATAAAACTGGTAAAATGAAATGTAAGTGGAAAACTCAATTTAATCCTTCAACTATATACTTCAGCTTTAACTATAAATTTCATTTATTTTCTCTCAATTATTCTAATATTTCTTAATAAGATCCAACAACATTTTCCTCCAAAAAGAATTTCAAATTGATATTTTGTATATAACTTTTTGGTCAATTTTTCCTTAAATCAACACCATTTCAATATACAAATATACACAATAGACTCAAATTATCAAAAACAAATTTCATAAAACAATGCAGGAAATGTTTAGAAAATGGATATGTAGTTTTGGGATTAAATTTAGGTTTCCCCAAATGGAACCCATTAGTTTATTTGATTTTGCTTCATCCACAATAAAATAGGAATGACACCAATAACATGTTAAACATCTTCGAGTTTGCATGTGTGTCAATTGAAACTAAATCATTATTCGTACAATACATTTTAAAAAAAAGTTATTTCAATATTAACTTCAAAAAATAAATTTAAAGAACAAAAAAAAAAACATCTTTAATCATCAATAAAATCCCTTAGGATTGCACCATAGCTTGCGTCTTCGTAGGTTTTTGCTCAGATTGTTGAAGACTTTCAGCTTATAATTAGCGGGACAATATAAATGCATAGAGTATATGGGATGAATTATGTATTTTTATATACTGGGCCGTTTTATGTTCATGGCCTCTCTCCTCTTTCATCATATTTCGGATGATAATGCTATTACGAACAAAAATACTACATTCATTAAAAGCACATAAAAGAAATAGAAGAAAATTAAAAAAAAAAAAAACCATGTCCATGAAATGTTGCATATAAAACATGCTCCCAATTTATATTAAATGTTGCATATAAAACATGCTCCCAATTCTTTCTATTGAATCCCAGTTGACATGTACAAGTTTTTTAACGACCAAAAACAATAAAGACATTCACAAATTCATGAAAAGAGTACACCTAGAAGACCTGAATAAATCCAAATCTATGTTAGAAGGCTTGAGAACAAGAATTTGGCAAAATCTATGTATTTATTAAATGAGACTAATGTAGAGGTTCGTATGCACGACAATCGAAATTTTGCCTGCAAACATCATAAATAACACACATCCCATGTATTGATTTTCTTGTTACTATGAAAGATTTTATCGCCATCTTGCCAGGGAATCCCTGTTTGAACTAAAAGGGTCTACTGCCAATGGATACTCCTTCGCTATTGAAAAATGCTACTTACAGAACAGTCATCATGAACACGCCAAATTGTCTCGCCCAACAGATTTGCTACAGAAAGCACGGTCAACTGGGGGAAGTAGTTCTTCTCCGCCACTGGCATTGTGTTTGTAATGATCACCTCTTGAAACAGGCCACTCGACAACCTCTCAATTGCAGGAGGACTTCCAAGTAAAAGGGGAAAAATGTCAACACAAATATGAATGAGATGGTCAGTGTAGATAGTGAGTTCCGACTTTCCAAAACCACATAGAGCCATGCCAGAAACCACATTGTAAAAACTAATGTGATTTTTTGAAAATACAGGATGCTAAGTCCATACGAATCCAGAACTTTGAGCTGGAAAATCAAAAAGTTTTCTTGCAAGTTGACATCTTGAAATAAAATACCAGAAAAGGAAGAGGAAAAAAACCACTGTTGTCTTGAACATTTCACTTGGGACAGTAAACTAACACTACCTATCTAGTGGATTGACCATTTTGTACTTAATGAACAGTCATAAATTTATGTTTATGATACGTTTCTCAAGGTAATCCAAGAAACTGCACTTAGTTATATGTGGGAAAAGTAGAAATTATTATACACACCATTAAGAAGTTAATCAGATATTGTAAATGAACTGAGTACCTAAAGACAGCATGAGTGCAGCATGCATAAACTTCTCTGGCCCCCTCTTCATGTAAGAGAGCCGCTCCTTTTGCAATTGTACCTACAGTGTATAATCAATTGTTTTAGTTAAATATTAATAAATTTTAAAAGGAATTGGATACAATCATCTACAAAAACGTTTTTTGAAAAATCACCAAATCATAAACCAGGTAAAATTGCACTTATCCCCTTTGTCTTGGATTGGAATTTGACATCAAGATTACTCACCAGCAGTGTCAATCATGTCATCTACCATAACTGCAACCTTTCCTTTGACGTCACCGATAAGGTTCATAACCTGCAGCATCAGATTAATCATGGTTCTGAGATTGTGAAGTGGATAACAAACCAAAAAAAAAAATGAAACAGAGGGAACTTCCCTTACTAGTTATTGCGCATAAACAAAAGAATCTAAACTCTAAAATAGGCCACACTCAATATCTGCTAATGAAATTGGCATTAAAAAGAGAAGCATGTACATGCAGTAAGAAAATGTCATAGCTAATAAGGGAAGTAGCAGAATTAATAGATAGTCTTTCAAGTGAGATAGCGAAGTTGAAAACTTTATTTGGATGCAAAGATAATAATAAAATAAAATAAACAGCTTACCTAATAGTGTAGTGCAGGAATCAAGATATAAATAAAGAAAATACTGTCAGCACTCAGCAGTGACTTGGTCAGGAGATTACCTCAGCAACATTGTGTCCATGATGCCTTTTGTCCACTATAGCTAAAGGAGCATCCGACAGTTTTTTTGCAAAAGCCCGTGCTCTTGCAACTCCACCAACATCAGGTGAAACCACTACCAAATCACTGGAATTAATTGTCTTGCTTGCAAGATAATCCAGAATCACAGGCTAGAGTCACAGAAGAAGTAGTGAAAAAGAAGTTGGTGAAAATTTGGATAAGTAAAGGTCAACAACTAAAAACTATAGTAATTACCTGACCATACACATGGTCCACAGGAATATCGAAGTAACCCATAGATTGCCCAGAATGAAGATCACAGGCAAGAATGCGGTTTGCACCTGCTTCTGTGATAAGGTTTGCAACAAGTTTGGCTGCAATGGATTCACGACCTTGAGTCTGCCCCAAAAAAAAAAAAAAGCTAAATGCATACACAAGAAGAATATCACTGTTTAATTCTTACATAGTCGTGATAAAACAATTAAAGGCACCAATCATACCAAATGTCGCCTACAACCAAATTCAAACTGTATTGAAGTAGAACACAAACATGAAACAGATGTGTTCGAAACCTAAACCCATCCTTGAGATAATGATGTTCCATTTCATATAGACAACTTATCTAGCATCGATCTTTTCTTCTTGAAAAAAAGGCAATTGAAGTACTTACCTACTCATCTAACCAGGTTGATGCATTACTGGAGTGAACACTTAAATAGCGGCCCGTCAAATAGTTAATTTACATGACCAAGCTTTTGCGAGAATTCCTGGTAATGATTGGAAATATTGCTCTTTATGTAAACCAAACCATAAAACTTGCCTTTCGATCTGCTCTGGCATATCCCAAGTACGGGATCACAGCAGTGATGTTCTTGGCTGATGCTCTCCGACAAGCATCAATCATTATCAAAAGTTCCATGAGATTCTCATTTGCTGGAGGACAGGTGGGCTGCAGTAGAAACACATCGCATCCTCTGACACTCTCTTGCAGTTGAACATATATTTCCCCATCTGCAAATCGCTTTATGTTGATCTTTCCCAGTTCTAGGCCCATACACCAAGCAGTTTCCTGGGGATGAATGACAAACCGTTACCAGGTAGGAATTCCAATCGCATAGAAAACCATGTCACTTAAGAAATACATTTTTTCAGAGTTTCTGAGAGTATGTAACCAAACCACACATCAATTAACACCAAAAAGAATCTCAATTTGATTTTGGAGAATAATCTTTTAATCAAAGGCAAAGACGGAAATGACAGCTTTACACATGAAGAGCTAAATCAAGTGAACATCTTACAAGATTCCAGCACAAGGGGTAACATTTATTACGATTTATAACATGATGAGATTTCTATAAAAGCAAATTCTTAATATTCCACCAGTTTTACCAACAGAAGTAACCACCAATAATAAAGCCATATAAATATAATTCTTCTGTACATGACTATCTAGAACTAAATAGTTACCCGAGATAGAGAAGGATTTGCTGTGCCAGAAAACAACTTCAGCCTGATATCATTTCTGCTAACAGTTTTCTCCACTCGATCAGATTCCAAGAACTTAGGCAAGATCCGATCGTTAAGGACAGGAATAGTAGGCTTCCCGTTCCCAAAATTCAATGGTTCAGAAATATCGCATTTCTGGCACAATAATAAATAACTGAGAATCAGTAAGAAACACAACTTCGCAACTCTTTTGTTTACATGCACATTTGCTACAAAGCTACTACCATGAAACATAATTTACTTCCCATCTCCTAATGCTCTGTCTGCAGAAAGCAATAAGAAATCAATATGAGCCATGTATATAGCTAAGGATTTACCGTTTCCCTTTCCCCCCCTTATCCATTAATGGAGCTAGTTTTCACGAAATATCTAAAAGAAACAGGGCCCAGATGATAAATATATAATTAATCTGAACAAATAAAAAAAATCCAAATTCAATTATTAAATTAGAAAAAAATAAACAAAAAAAGGCGAAAATTATACACGTGCAAAAAA
The DNA here is from genome assembly GCA_033617975.1 of Populus alba x Populus glandulosa. Lineage (NCBI taxonomy): Eukaryota > Viridiplantae > Streptophyta > Magnoliopsida > Malpighiales > Salicaceae > Populus > Populus alba x Populus glandulosa. Next base: position 12,316,635 of record CM066143.1, on the reverse strand, counting down.
ACAAATAAAATAGTATCATTATGAATTTCAACAGGATGAAACGGTCTCTATCTGTTTCATTAATTTTACCAGTTAAGAGGATGGCAATGAGTGCTCACTGATCGCCTTTTTGCTATATATGTACCCTACCCACTACCCATGAAATAAAAGATTTAGATATACTTATTTTATCAATCCAGTTTCGAGCATCCATTATAGGAATACCGTTTGTTATTCATTGAAACATAAAATAAAAGAGTAGAACACGTTAAAGCATGTGTATATTATATTTAATTAAAAAATAGATAGGTTTTATATATAAATATATATAATCCTTAAGAAAATATAAAACAAAAGAGTGATGTTTTTTTATTATTATCTGCGCTTACAATGGTGTTCCTAGGAGAAATCCGAGTGCGAGGGCCATTGAAACTCAAACTTAAATGTGCAAAAGAGCAACGAGACAGAGACGAGGAGGACATAAAAAACGAGGGCGTTTGGGTAGGAGATGATTGCACAGCCAATGAAGAAGCCATTTTCTTTTGTTTTCACAATCTAGGGGTTAGGGATTGGCTTAGCTTTTATTTGAAAAAATAATTTAGAGTGGTGAGGGGGGAGAAAGCCCCTTGAAATAGATGGAGGAGGGGTCTGTCTTTCTCACTTTCATCCTGTGTTTTCCTTATTTGCTATTTAATTTAATTTAATTTATAGCAGGAAGGTAGAGAGGCGACAGATTCACAAGCGTAAACGACACCCCGGTTTTTCCTTGCTTATATATACATGTGTGCATTTAAAATTAATTGAACCTGGACTTTTGAAATAATCATGATTCATTTATTACAATTATTATAACGTCAAAAACGGTTGCGGAGTGTGGATTTTTGAGGAGGTGAGTCAGTGAGTCAAAATCATAGAGTGGACTGGAAAAAGGTTGCCACGTTGACGGTACTCTTAATGTTGCCACGTGTGAAGGGGACAAAATCCAAGAGGAGTACTGTGACAAAACGTTATTATTTTTTTTTATTTAAAAATATATTAAAATAACTTAAGAGTATGCTCGGATAAAGGTATGATTTTTTTTTAATATAGAATATTAAAAAAATTAGTGTAAACCTTGGTTCTGATGGGGATTTTTCATGAACGACATTATTGTTAAACGATCAGTACTTTTTTTATTATTATTATTTTGGTCATTCGACTTTATTTAATTATAATCTCATCCCCGCATGTTTACAACTTTACATGCTTTCACCTATACGAAATGTCACCGGAAAGAGGCAACCAATTAACGATCAGTTTTATGAAATTCAATTTAACGTTATAGTCACAGAGAAAAGAAAGAAACATGGATGCATATAAGCAAGGTCCTTATCTCCATGGATGCATATACGGCCTGTTCTGTCACATTAAACACGAGGAAGCATGGAGACGGAAGGATTGCTCAAGTATTATACCAGAGAGTATTAGCAGCTTGCACTCTCCTGCTTGGGTGGGTGTTTGAAAGAGAGAACTAAATCAACGGCTACAAAGTAAACGACCACTAGAACTTTCAACGTAAACGTGTTCCCCGACCCTAGGAAAAATCAAAGACACGGACATGTTCTTGGTCCCCTCCAAGTACATAGGGTATGGAATATTTTTTTTGCGTCAAAAGCGTGCTTCAGATGGTTGGGGACATTGACATGAGAATACTAATAATGGCATGTAGTGTGCAGTAGACTATACAAAGTGGGGCATATTTAATGGACCGCAAGACTGAAAGCATGGACACCGTGTATTGAGACCTTATAGTTATCTCCGAGCTTGGGACTTTGAAGGCTGGCCAGCCATGATCTGATGGCTGGTACTGTTAAGCTTCTGAATGACGGTGAAAATTTAGTCCATTAAGCTGCCTCTGGAGGTTGACTTGACGGCTCAGATTCCTGAGGGAGGGGAAGGAAATTAAGATGAAAACATGTTACTAGCAGTTTAGACATTCAAAGCAGTCATCAATTAAACATAGTAGTAGATGGGCTATGAATTAGCACATTGCAAAAGGAATCACACGCAGCCACAAAAATGAGGGGGTTTGTACTTGTTGAGAGAACTGAGCTTGGGATAGAGAACTGAGCTGGCAGCTCTCCATGTTTGCAAGTAACTGGATTGCAGTTCTCAGATGAGGAACACTGCAAAATTGATACTTTAATCAGCTAACGGAACAGGAAAAATTAAGGGAAAAAAATAAATATCCTCAAGTTGATTGTAATGGTTCTAATGGATGGATTCAGATGATCTCTATTTATAGGAGGAAAGGAAACGATAAGAAATTATTAACATGAAATGACATCAGCAATCCAAAACATCCAGAGAATAGCTACATTATTATCATTATGTTGCCTTCAAATATATGCAAAAGAAAATTGTTTTGAGCTCAACTTGATAGAACTTCAAAATTGCCTTCACTATATGAAAGAATCCTATCACTCAATGAGTTTCCAATCGTTTCTCTTTTTAAATTCTTAAGTTTACAATTTTAGCTATCATGTCATATTTATAGCATCAAAGACTTCACGTAGCCAGACCCAAGCAGGAAATAAAGCATTGTTGAGTTGCTCATATGGCTGTGTGTGCTGTATGCATCGAACCAATCCTCATGGATAAAATTTTAACTACCAAAAGCATTCAGTTACATGCTAAACACTTACAATTTACAGTTGCAGAGTTGCAGTGACACGTATAAAAATGTTGAAGATGCAATGGACAATCAAACAAGGCAAATTAATGTATGAGTGATTTACAGTTGCAGAGTTGCAGTGACACGTATAAAAATGTTGAAGATGCAATGGACAATCAAACAAGGCAAATTAATGTATGAGTGCGATCTGCTGTTTTTAAAAGGATACGGACGAATCTAGTGTACCCAAAGAATTTATGAACTCAACCTTTGTAATCCACTGTCCATATGTGCATCCAGGGATGAGATCACCTTAGGCATTTGGTCTAAAACCTTCAACAAATGAGGGGTAAGAAAACAGGTAATTCAACTATAGAGAAAACAATGAGAACTTTGACTTTTCCTACAAAAGTTCACATTTGTTGACAGAAATACATACTTGTCCAGTGTTCTTGATTGTAGAGGCTTTTGCCAGAAGGTTCTTTGGGAGCTTCATTAGTTTGGCCTGCAAATGACAAAAGAGATACAAGTTTATGCATAATTATACAGATAATAAATACAACTAATTAGATTCTACTATCCATCTTCAACAATTAAATCATATGAGATTATCTTTGCTGACTGACAAGAAAAAATCAAAACAAAATTTGCAACTACAGATATCATGTACTGGATTAGAGAAAGAGGGCTGCATATTTCATAAAATACAGAAGTCAGCTAAGTGAGCATGAAGAATAAGTGAATCCAACTCCTCAAACAAGGCTTCACTTACTCTCAACAGAATGGTATGACGAGGCACCATGACTAAATTGAAAACCCAGTTTCTTGAAACTCTTTCACAAAACAAATCCACGCGTCAAGTAGAAGGAAAGACTATTAAATGTTATATGAAAATTCTGGAGTACTTTTAAAACTTCACAACTGCTTCTTCTCAAACAAAGAAAGGTAACTGGGCTTTTATGAATGGACTAAATAACATTGTAACCTACATCAAAAGGTTCTTCATAAAGACATTCATCATATAATTTTAACCAAAGACTTCTTTTTTAACTGTCATTAGCTAATCTTTCTTTTTGTAAACTATGTTACAGATATTTAAATCTTTAGCTCATGTCGACTTCAGTGTTTACACTCTTTCACATACAAGGCTTCCGGACACACTTTATTAAATGTTTTCAAATTTGAATGTAATCACCAAAATAGAACCTGAGTTAATTTCTCTTAAAGTTCATCTTAAACATTTTCTCTGTTTGCATGAAGCAGAATTCTGAAAGTACTAAGCACAGTTAAGGACTATTCTCCTTTATTTGAAATTCCCCTCTCCTTACTTTTTTTCGAGTACACACAAGCAATCCTATACAATTTTTCTATTCCACCCACTTCCTCCCAGCACAGAGAGCCTAAAAATGCAGAATTTGGCTTCTCATCCAAATCTAGAAAAGCCCACTCCACCATTGCTCTTGTCTATCCTGCTAATGCTCACATATAATTCCTAACAAAACGTAAGCAAATTGCACTAATAACCCCGTAAAATTTTCTTCTTCATAATTACATAGATTGCCTAAATACACATTCACTGGTCTATCAATTTTTGACAAAATAGTCCTACATGAACATAACCAAAAACCCTCAGAACTGAGTGTTTAATAAAAAACTGAACAAAGCCAATTTGCACAGTGCTCATCAATATCATTAAATTTCAATATCTTGTCTTAAAATCAAACCTCCATGACTTCTAACACACTAACACAGAGACCAAGCAAAGTTCATAAGGTATTAAAACACTCCAGACAGCTGCAGGAATCTTAATAACCATGTACAATAGATGATAGAGAATTTGATTCAAGAAAAAAGAAGGGGGGGGGGGGTGCACAATAAGCATCGAGAATCTTAATAAGCATGTATGAAGGGAAAGATGGAGGTACCTGGGAAGGAGAGGATTGTTGCATAAGGTGAAGGAGATTGGAGGTCGATTGTACAGCTTGAGAGATTTGATCAGCCACTATTGACTTTGCTGTGCCTTCTCTTGCGCTTGTACCTCCACCCGATGACGCTGATCTTTCAATTGCTCTCTCCATTTGCCTTGCTTCTCCAAGGACAGAAGACATCAATCACTTCTCTTCGAGCATTTTTCTGTGCTTCTTTGTTTTTATTCTTACTAACATTGTGGACCAGACCAGGCCAGGCCCGGTATTAGACCAGGCCCTATCAAGTATTACTGTAGCAGCAACATTAAATTCCAAGAGATTCTAGTTCTGATATTGTTATTACATAAATTCTTGTTGTATTTTACAGGGATGATTATTTTTTATTTGATTTGGTTTTTATTAAAATAAGGTAATTAAACTGAAATTTTTTTTAAAAAAATCAAAATCAAAATCAAAATCAATTTAAATTATTAATTTAATTTTTTTTATTTCAAGTTTATAAAATCTGAACTAGTTTTTTAAAAATTTTAATTGGTTTAATCAGTTTTTTTTCAGGATTCGGTTTTTTGATTTTTTTTCCTGGTTTTCTTGATTTAATTAGTTTTTCTAGTTTTCAGTTTTTTACCCACCCCTAATTTTAACTCTGTTTATAATAGATTCTTCACTTAGAAATTTCTTTTTTCTATATATATTAATTTGCCATGACAACTTAATGTAACGAGTAACATTCGAGTTTGGAACTATAAATTTAAAATATAAAGCATATGGGTTCTGGTCCAACGATAAAAGAGACTTGTTTTCTTTTATTGAACATAGATTTAAACCTCATTGTATATGTTTGTTACCCCACAGTGCTTTATATGTTCACTAAGCTTACAAGATATTTAATTGATTTTATAGATTAATTGTGATGCGTGCAAGCTGATTCGAACACTTTGAATTATATATATATATATATATATATATATATATATATATATATATATATATATATATATATATATATATAGTTCAAATCATCAGATGGACGCAACGATTACAGCAACAATATTCCACATAATTGAAACTAGTAATATCTTATGCAGAGGCAGTCATCAAGGCAAACGTGAATGCTCTTATGTTTTTAGGAAATTAAAATCCATTCTAAAAAAGGATGAAATGTTATGTTTACTACCTAGATTTTTTTATTCACGCTATGCTGTGAGGTAGGTTATTTTTTTTTCTTTTACTATAAAAAAATATTTAAATGGTGATAATCCGAGTAAATTCAGGTTAATTTGATTAACCAGTAATCTGGGATAATCCCAAATAAAAAAAAATTCAAGATAATGTTAAAAGATAAAATAAAAAAAATAAAAAATAAAAAAATCAAAGTTAAATCGGACTATTTTTTTAAACCAATAACTCTAGCTATGAAACTAAGATTATCGTATAGAATACCCAAAAAAATGTTGAACAAATTTCTTAACCATTAAAATATTAAAAAGAAAATAAATAGTAATCAAAATAATAAGGATCAAACTTGGTATAAACTAATAAAAAAAATAATGAGGAACTTAATTGAAAAATAAAATAAGAAAAAGATTTAAAAAAACAATTAAAAGAATGAAAACAATGATTGGATTAAAAAAAACAAATAAAATAGAATGCCGAGGGACACAATTGAAAAATAAATTAAAAAAATAAGAATTAAATTTTAAAAAATAAAATAAAATGTCGAAGGAAAAAATTGAAAAAAAAGAAGAAGAAGAAAATGACAAAAAACAACAATAAAGAGAATGAGTATCATATTTGATATATAAACAAAACAAAAGCAAATGAAAACGGATGAAAAAAAATTCAAAACAAACAAAGACTAGTAAAAAAAGATCATAATTGTTTTTTTTTCTCCATTATTTTTTTATCAAAATAATATCATTTTTACTTCTTGTATAATAAAAAAAATCTGATTGACCCTAGTAACCCCAATCATTCGATCCAACTTGTGCCTCGAAACATAACAGGTAAATAACAAATATGATATGAAAATTCAATAAAATTAAACAATGAGGAATGAAATTGTAAAAAAAAATCAACCAAGAAAAAACTCAAAATAAAAGGAATTGCAATCATAAGAATAATTAAATTCAACAACAACAAAATAATTAAAATTGAATGATTATGGATGAAATCAAAAAAATAAAATCCAATTAGGAAAAAAGATTAAAAGCAAAATAAATAGAAATCAAAAAAATAAAAATCAAATTTAATTTAAAAATCAAATGTCAACGGATAAATTAAAAAATAACTAAATCAAATTCACAACAATTAAAAGATTGAGGATCACTTTATAGTTTTGTAATAACAGCACACCTTTTGAGATGGAGAAGAGAAAACAAGAGGAGAAAAATTATGGCCGAAGCTTCATCGTGCCCTTGCGACTAACATGCACCAACCATTTTTTTTAAAAAAAAAAATTTATAAAAAAATCATAACACTTTTGACCTCACATGATAATTGTAAAAATAAAATAAAATACCAAGGTCTAAAAATAAAAAATACCCATTTACCTTGGGTAATAAAAGTTTACCCCAATAGCTATAAGGTAATTAAATTATACAAAAAAATAAAAATTCAAAAAAGCCTTCCAATATTAGCTGTATTTTTTTTAAGGATATAAAAGTAATTACACTATACAACAAATATATAAAAATACTTATTTTACTGTGGTTTATACTGTGTATAATTCACAATAATAAAACACTGATGTCTTTGGGTTTTATTTGCATTCGTAATGAGAAAAGAAAGGAAGAAAGAGCTCGGACAAAGCAAAACCCCGGGATATAAGATTTATTTAAAAGGAAATAGGAAAAGGATATAAGCAAAACCCATTGTTTAATTTTCACAACGTCAAACACTTACCCTTCTTTTGGTACGTATTTATCTTTTATTACCAAAACATTATAAATTGTTTTGATGGGTTGAAAAGTTGATTACCTTGACTTTCAATAAAATTATGATACATTCCATCAATCTTTAATGAATGTTTAGCAGAATATGAACCGTAAATGTTTAGCAGAATATATATGTAAATTAGCCGACGAGGCCTATTTGTTTTTTTATTTTAAAAATATTTTTAAAATTTTATTTTTTTACTTCAAATTAATATATTTTTTATATTTTTAATTTATTTTAAAAATAAAATATAAAATATAAAAAAATATTATTTTAATATATTTTTAAATAAAAAATATTTTAAAAAATAAATACAATAACACTCTCGTAACTGCTTTTTAATTTTCACTTTGTCCCACATCAGCATTTGTTTTTACAGTTAAACGATGTAATGCCTGTTCAGTTCCTAGAATCCAACGGAGATTGTAAACCCTACATTAACAGAGAGAGAGAGAGAGAGAGAATATTGAATCAGGATCCGATCAGATCCAATCAGACGGCAGCGCCGGGATGAGCTCCTGCTCCTGCTCCCAGCGCTGAAGCTGTTATCAATGCGTTTGTGGAGCAACATTATCATATTCTGCACAAATCACCGGGATTGGTTCATTGGTTTTATCAAGATTCAAGCTTTTCACCATATACATTGATTTTATCATTAGTACTTTCTATTAATTGTTAAGCTTGTCAAAAATGTTGTAACGATATGATTTTATTTGATTAATTGTTTACGTTAAATATTTTGTATTGCATGATTATAATTTTTTCCATTTATTATATTTTTAATTAATCTCCACATTAAAAAAAAATAATTTTATTTTTCTGTTGTGATTTCACTTGCAGAAATAGTTTGTGATTTTAATTTCATCTCCAAAATATTGTTGCATAAAATGACATCTTGGTCATCTAGTGTCTAACCTTAAGCCTACGCTTACCATGAACTCGACCATTAATGATACCCTTAGGACCATTCAAAGATAACTACAATTTATACAAACCGAGATAACCAACATTTCTAAAAGAATTGAACCTTGAAAACTTCTCAAAGACTAGAAGGAATTATAGCAATAACTATTATATGCAAGCTCATCCTAAGCACCATCAATGTAATTATCATTTAGATTATTCTAGACACAATGACACAATAAATTTAATGAGCGAGTCATTAGCCCTAACAAAATGAAGGCCCCTATTTTTAACAGTTGTCACGATCATTGGATATGTTATAGATGGATTCATGACATGGATCAATTTTTTGAGTGAAACAACTTGTCTAATAATAAAAGAGTTAGATTTGCTAAAATGATGCTCATTGGTGAAACCCAACTTTATCAAGGAGATATTAAGGATTGTCTGCGAAGAAGAGGTAAACCTCTTGTAACTTACTAGACTAAAATGAAACAAAAACTACAGGAGAAGTAACTACACCAGCCTTATAAGAATAAAATCTTAGACCAATAAAAACAAACTAAAACAAAGGAACAAATCTAACAATGAGTATATAACATAATTTAATGATTACATTATGATATATGTCATAAGGGACAATGAAGTCATGACTTTATATAGGTTTTGTAGAGGTTTGAATGATGATTTTAGAAAAGAGATCATGTTCATAAGTGTTTTCACTCTTGATCAAACATATACTATAGTGCAAGATTATGAGTTGTTTATAAAGATTCAATGGACAAACCATCAAGACCGACCTTTTTTAGGTCTCCATTTAGGAATAGTGATTATTTGTTAGGTGTTACACCTTAAAGACCTAGTCCTAGTAGTGCCTAAATTTATAAAAAAAGATGAGGGAAAAAATAGTCGTTAATGAAATGTCTAGGTTAAGTTTAAAAGTTTAATGTATTAAATATCAAGGTTTCTGTTATATTTTTTTCAATTACACCTCTAAACCCATAGTTATTCAAGAACACAAGGAATTGGTGAAAAAGAAAACTATTATGTGCAAATACAGGAATCCAATTATGAGGATTTTAGTGAATTGGATGAAGATGATGTGCAAGAAAAGAGACTTAACACAATAAGTCCAAACAAGTCTGAAACAAAAGTTAATAAAGAATATAATAATTCTGCTTCAATAGTACATGAAGAAGTTTTAGAAAACTTTTTAGTGGAATATCTTGAAGAGGTAAATATGATTTTAGAAAAGTCTTACGATACTAGTTTTCTTAAATTACTTGATTCCCCACTCACCATACTTGACATCCATCACATCATAGATTTAGAACAACATGCTCTTCGTCTCCTCATGATTGACATCCAACACAACATAAGTTTATAACAACATATTAAGTTCCCTGTTCCTTTACCCCTAACAATATGACAAGGAAGATGAGGATAATCCTAATTTACTATGTTGTGTCAAAATTATATTTACTACGGCTTCAGATAATATTTGTTCCACTTTACACTCTTATGCATATAATGTTCATAGTTATAAACCTAGAAAGCCAGTAGATCTCCATTCTTATATCTCCTCACTATAAAATATCTGATTCAACTGAGTCTTTTTCATGTAAAATTTATAATTTTCATGATAAGGTCATAAAATAAATTCAAACAAGCAATGGACAATATAAATTTTGAACTAATTTACATAAGTATCATGATGCATTTAATGTTGGAAACTATTTCATGATACAAATTAAGCCTGAATGATGTCCCTTAGAAACCAATCATAATTTTTAAGTGAGTAGTGCCAGACCATTCAAAGTGTTGCAAATAATTGAATCAAATAATTGTGTTATTTAATTTTGATATTAGCTCTACTATTGACATTAAAAACCTTGTTATATATAAAATACAACTTATCCTTTATGCTTCTTTTGATATCCCTATCCCATTATTCTTATCATTGACATAAAAAGAAACATATTAAAATTATTTTAGATGTACAAGTTGTTTCAACCAGTGACGGTGAAGTTCAATGAATCTCAGTATATAAGTTAGACAACCAAATTCAAATTATACTTTACCAGAAAGACATCACATCAACTTGATCCTTATTTTTAAAAACATTATTGGAGCCACCTTAAGCTATTCTCGACAAGGTCAAGTTCTTCCAACCCCGTAAGAGTTGATGAGAACATCATACTCAAGAAATAGTTCACATGTTTGTATGATCTATAACAACAAAGAATAGCCTAACCGTTGTATTATTGAATTTGATTTGGGATTATTTATTGGACTTAATTTCATTATTGTTAGATATTATATTTAATGAACTAAAAGCCCAATTGTTCATTCTAATAAGAGTTTTAGTATTTAGATTTTTCTTTTACCATTATTTTTTTTATCAAAATAATGTTGTTTTTACTTTATGCTCAATAAAAAAAATTGATTGACCCCAGCAACCCCAATCATTCAATCCAACTTGTGACCCGAAACATAATAGGGGTTGATTCCCAAGTCGGGTTTTAAAAGTATCATAAAAAAAATAAACAACAAATATGATATGAAAATTCAATAAAATTAAATAATAAGGGGATGAAATTGCTAAAAAAACAATCAATCCAGAAAAAAAAAATCAAAATAAAAGGAATTGCAATAATAAAAATAAGGATTAAATTCAACAAAAAAGAATTAAAATCAAACAATCAGGGATGAGATAAAAAAAATCCAATAAAAAATAAAAGATTAAAAGAAAAATAAATAGGAATCAAAAGAATAAGGATCAAATTTGATTTAAAAATCAAATGTCAAGTGATGAAATTAAAAAAATAACTTAATCAAATTCAATATAAAAAAAAGATTGATGACCACTTTGTAATTTTGCAATCCGAGCAAACATTTTAGGTTGGGGAGAAAGAAAACAAGAGGAGGAGAAAAATTGTCGTTGGAGCTTCATTGTGTCCTTGTGGTTGACACACACCAATCACTTTTTTCTTTTTTAATTTATAAAAAAACCATAGCACTCTTGACCTCACACAATAATTGCAAAAAATCCAAGGTCTAAAAACCAAAAATACCCATTTACCTTGGGCAAAAAAAATGTTGACCTCAAGGGCTATAAGATAATTGCACTGTATAAAAAAGTAAAAATTCAAAAAAGCCTCCCAAATATTAGTTGTGTGTTTTTTTTCTTTTTTTAATGATATAATATTAATTACACTGTGCAATAAATATATATAAATACAAAATTAACCTTGAGTGTTTATTTAATTATTTGGTTTTTTAAGACTATGAATTGTACTGTGCATAATTCACATGTCTTTGGGTTTTATTTAGGCATGTTTGAAAGTATACTTGTGGTTTTTTTTAAAGTACTTTTCACTCAGAAGTATATTAAAATATTATTTTTTTTATTTTTTTAAAATAACTTTTAATACGAGCGCATTAAAATGGTTTAAAAATACTAAAAAATATATTAATTTGAAAAAAAAAATAATTTTTTTAAAAATTATTTTTAAAATACAAAAACAAACATTAATAATAAAAAAAAGAAAAAAAAAGATGGTGATCGGACAAAGCAAAACCCGGGATACAAGATTTATTTAGAAGGAAACAGGAAAAGGATATAAGCAAAACCCATTGTTTAATTTTCACAACGTCAAACACTTACACTTCTTTTGGTACGTATTTATCTTTTATTACCAAAACATTATAAATTGTTTTGATGGGTCGAAAAGTTGATTACCTTGACTTTCAATGAAATTATGATACAGACCGTAAAATGATTCCATCAATCTTTAATGAGTGTTTAGCAGAATATGAACTTGATTTGGAGGTTTAGTTGGTTTTTTTTTTTATATATAAAATCCACATAAAAAACATATATATTTTGTTTTTATAAGATGTAGTTTATATTTTAAAAGAGTTATATTTTAAAAAAAAAACCACCCTCCGTACCAAACAAACATTTATATGTTCAAGCAACATAGCAGACTTAGCGTGACTGCTCTTCAATTTTCACTTTGTCCCGCATCAGCGAGGTATATTAATTTTTTTACAGTTAAACGATGTAATGCCTGTTCAGTTCCTAAAATTCAATGGAGATTGTAAACCCTACATTAGCACACACAGGCAGAGGACTAAATTGAATCACAATTTTCTTTTTCCTGTATTGAATCAGGATCCGATCCAATCCAATCAGACGGCAGCGCAGGAAAGAGCTCCTGCCCCTGCTCCCAGCGATGAAGTTGTTATCAATGCCTCTGTGGAGGAGCAATATTATCATATTCTGCACAAATCACCGGGATTGGTACATTGATTTTATCAAGATTCAAGCTTTTCACCATATACATTGATTTTATCTTTGGTACTTTTCTATTAATTATGAAGCTTGTCGAAAATGGTGGAAGAATATAACTTTTATTTGATTAATTATTTGCGTTAAAGATCTAGAATTACATGCTTATAATTTTTCTCATGTATTATGTTCTTTTTAATTTTCACATTGAAAAAAAATGAGATTAGTTTTATTTTTATGTTGTGATTTCACTTGCAGAAATAGTTTGTGATTTTAATTTCATTTTTGAAATATTGTTACATGCATTAACATCATGGTCATCTAGTATCTAACCTTAAGCCAACACTTACTATGGACTCGACCATTAATTATACCATTAGGGCGTTCAAGGAGAACTACAATTTATGCAAACCAAGATCACCAACATTTCTAAGAGAGTTAAACCCCTAAAAACTTTTCAACTGAAGTACTTGAAAACCAGAAAAAATTATAGCAATAACCATTATATGCAAGTTCATCTTAAGCACCACCAGTATAATTACATTTAGATTACTCTAGACACGATAAACTTGATAAGCAAATCATTAGCCCTAACCAAAATAAAGGCTCTTACTTTTAATGGTCATCACGACCCTTAGATCTTTTATAGGAGGAATCATGACATCGATTAATTCTTTGAGTGAAATAACTTATCTAATAATAGGAGAGTTAGATTTGCTAAAATAGTACTCAATGGTGAAACCCAACTTTATTAGGAAGATATTAAGGATTGTCTATATAAAAGAGGTAAACTTTTTATAACTTACTAGATTAAAATTAAACAAAAACTACAGGAGAAGCAACTACACTAGTCTTATAAGAATAAACTCTTAGACCAATAAAATAATCTAAAGTAAAGGAACAAATATGTCAATAAGTATATAACATAATTTAATGATTACATGATGATATATGTCATAAGAGACAATGAAGTCATGACTTTGTGTAGGTTTTGTAAAGGTTTAAATGATGACTTTAGAAAAAAAAATCATGTTTATAGTAATTTTCACTATTGATTAAGCCTTGACTATGATGCAAGATTATGAGTTACTTATAAAGATTCAATGGGCAAACCATCAAAACCTACCCTTTTTAGGTCTTAATTTAGGAATAATGATTATTTGTTAGGTGTTACACCCTAAAGACCTAGTCCTAGTAGTTTCTAAATTTATAAAAAAATTTAAAGGAAAAAGAAGTCATTAATGAAATGTCTATATTAAGTTCAGAAGTTCAATGTGCTAAATATCAATGTTTCGGTTATATCTTATTCAATTGTACCTTTAAACCCTTAGTTATCCAAGAACACAAGGAATTGGTGAAAAGGAAACCTATTGTGTGCAAGTGTAGGAATCCAATTATAAGGATTTTAGTGACAAAGATGAAGATGATATGCAAGAAAATGGACTTAACACTATAAGTCCAAATAACTCTAAAAAGAAATTTAATAAAGAATATAATAATTCTGCTTTAATGGTATATGAAGAAGTTTTAGAAAACTCTTTAGTGAAATATTTTGAAGAGGTAAATATGATTTTAGAAAAGTCTCATGATATTAGTCTTTTTAAACTACTTGATTCCCCACCCACCATGCTTGACATCTAGCACGTCATAGATTTAAAGCAACATGATCTTTATCCCCCTCATGATTGACGTCCAACACAACATAAGTTTATAACAACATATTAAGTTTCCTGACCCCTTACCCTTAACAAAATGACGAGGAAGATGAGGATAATCCGAATTTACTAGGTTGTATCCAAACTATATCTACCAAAGCTTCAGATAATGTTTGTTCCACTTCACACCCTTAGTCATATAATTTTCATAGTTATGAACCTAGAAAGGCAGTAGATCTCCATTCTTATATCTTCTTACTATAAAATATCTGATTCAGCTAAGTCTTTTACATGTAGAATTTATAATTTTCATGATAAGATCATAAAATAAATTTAAACAAGTAATGGACAATACAAATTTCCAACTTATTTACACAAGTATCATGATGCACGAGATTATTTCATGATACAAATTAAACCTAAACAATGTCCTTTAGAAACCAATCATAATTTACAAGTGAGTAGTGTTGGACCATTTAAAGTGTTGCAAATAATTGAATCAAATAGTTATGTCATTAAACTTTGATATTAGCTCTACTTTTGACATTAAAAACTTTGTTATATGTATAACACAACTTATCATTGATGCTTCTTTTAATATCCCTACCCCATTATTCTTATTACTGACACAAAAGGAAACATATTAATATTATTTTGGATGCACAAGTTGTTTTTACTAGTAAATAGTAATAGTGAAGTTCAACGAATCTCAGTATATAAATTAGACGATCAAATTCAAATTGTACTTTGATTACCAGAAAGACATCACATCAACTTAATCCTTCTATGTAAAAGTGTTATTGGAGTCACTTGAGCTATACTCAACAAGGTCAAGTTCTTCCAACCATGGGAGAGTTGATGAGAACATCAGACGACATAATTCACATGTTTGTATGATATACAACAACAAAGGATAGCCCGACCCTTATTTTATTGAATTTTATTTGGGATTTGAGATTATTTATTGGGCTTAATTTTATTTTTTTAAAATATTATATTTAGTAGGCTAAAAGCCTAATTATTTATCTAGTTAGAGTTTTAGTATTTATATTTTATTTTATAAATGTTAGACAATTGATGATTAATTGATTAAAAAGATAAGACTTTTGTTTTCCAACCCCTAATTTTCTTCTCTTTTTCAGCTGATTTCTTTCTCTTCCTCGGCTCCTTTTCTTCTAATTCCAAGCTTTGTCTTTATGCTCTCTTTACTTGTTTCAATTTTCACTTTGTCCCGCATCAAATTTCCAATTTAGTATTCGTTGTTATGCAAAGGGGAGGCCTAAAACGCAAGGGTGCACATAATCCAAACGAGTAACACCATTTTACTTGGTGGAGCCCGGTCAAAGAAGATACATGCTGTATTTGAAAGAGCAGGAATATTCTGCGAGCTGAAAGAACCTTTCAATCTAAATTCTAAAGTACACTGACGCAACAGAACGCATACATTCTATGGTGATGTCATGCAATTTCTCTCATCAACCAAGAAAATGAAACCTCTCCTGTCCATCATGATGGAAGGAACAGAGCTCAGGGACTGACTTCGCGGTTTATGAATGGGAAATCTCAAGTTCTCAACGTCTCAGCTCGTAAGGAATAAATGGTCTTAATGGAAGGGAGGTATTGCACTGCTGAGCTTTCAAGAAACTTGTGAAATTTTCGAATAAGGAATTTAAAATCATAGGGCACAGGGGCATATACTGCAGTCTCATCAATTCAGAAAGAGATACATGTAACTTAAGCAGCTGGGCTTCATGATGTATTTCGCTGAAATAAAGTTTTTTAGCCTTCACTTCAGCAAATAAATGTTGGAACTACCCAGCTGAATCTAAAGACAGTGCAACGAGCTGCCAGATAAAGCAATCATAAATGTGAAAGTTTCTTTGAATCTTGATCGATTAAACCTTTCTCCGTTCAAAGAAATACTGATATCTATCATCAACCCCTACTATTAACATGATAGGATGGCAATCTTACAAACCAAACCCTAAACTACTCTAATAAAGCTCGCTATACCACCCATGTTAAATCCTCGCAGCATGCTGATCGTGGCATGGTTTACATAAAACTGAAAGCTCGATTAATATATATACATTCAAGTCAAAACAAGAGGGCACGCATTGTAATAAGCATTTCAAACCTGGTTAAGAGGAAGCAGCTTTAATAGCCTTTTGTAACTCGCTTTCCAAGTCAGTCACCTTATTTGCAGGCTTCTTCAATTCTCTTTGCCCATTTCCTTCTCCATCATTTTTCTTGCTCTTCCACTGGTCAAACTCATCAAGACTACCAATTGAAGATGGCACCACTCTCTTAACAACACCATTAGCCTCCCTGCGCGATTTCCTCTCCGAAACTCCCAATCTCATGTCCTCCAAATGTTGCTTCATTTCCCTATTTTCCGTCTCTAACACCTCCAAATTCCTTCTCATCCAAAAGCACATTCCTTTCAACGACTCTAAATCGCCCACATTACTCTCATTGCTATTTTCTTTCTTCACTTCCTTAAACACCTCAACCCTCTCAATCCCAATCTTATTCACTATCAAGTAAGGCATTTTTATTCCAAACTCACCAGGAAAATTCACAGCCCACCTCATAGTCATCATCACCCTTTTAGTCAATGGCAACACTGTTCTTGCCTTTACACCAATTCCACTAGAAAACCCTTCTTTCTTTCCATCTTTCCAGACCGGTTGCCTCTCTGGCAAAAACCCAATTCCATTATTATCAACGTAAACATCATCAATGTAATTATGGTTTGCAAACCCCTCTTTCCCTTTACCATTACACGGCTCCAATTTCAACTCCTGCCAACCTGATGACCCATCTGAGGCAAACCCGTCTCCAAGTTGAGAATTTGAAGGTGACCCGGATTCCAAATGGGGCCCATTTGTGTAGGACCCACAGCTAGGATCATAGTTAGGGCTTGAAGATGGAGGTGTGGTTCTCTTGTGGAGAGAGAAATGGCCGAAATTTGGCTTGAATTGAAGAGAGAAAGTAGGGACAATCACACTGGGGCTTGAATTTGAGAGAGAAAAGTGAGCAGAGAAAACAAGAGGGGAATTATGTGGAGAGCCACGAAGGCCTAACCCTGATTTAAGAGAAAGAGAAAGAGGAGAAACGGCAGCCATTGTTGTGGATGGAGTATAGGTAAGCTTGAGAGAAGGACCGGAAGGGAAGTTTGTAGAGAGAGCAAAAGTAGGGTCAGAAATGGAGTTTTTCGTGGTGGTAGTGAAGATAGAAGTGAACGGTTGATTGAATATTGAAATGGGTAGTTTGGCCTTCAAGAGAAGGTTTTGGATTTGGGGGTCATCTTGAAGATTGAGGGAAAGCTTCATTTTTTACAGTACCTTTGGTTTCCTTGAAGGGTTAAAAAGAGGGGATGGAGAAGAGGTGAAACTTCGATTATTAGGGGGTTTTAATCCTTTTTCATAAACTAAAACTGGGAAGAGGGTGATTCGGCATGGGAGATTGGGAGGGAGAGGGACGAAAGGGAGCAAGCAAGGGCCTCATGTTTAGGCGCCAATCTCCAACGTGAGGGCGAGAGGAGAGCTTTGGGGAATAACGCCATCTATTCTCCGACTATGTTCTTTGAAGCAACTAGCAAGGGGGAGTTGTTTTAAAAGCACACCTGATCCAAGTACTGTGGAGCCCAAGAGTACAATGGATCAAAATAGGAACTCCTATGCCAGAAAAGCACAGGCCTAACTCGACAAAACTAGCCCAGATACACGGAATTGAAATTTTAAAAAAAAAAGACAACAATTTTTACTGTTGACCAAGACAAAATTAAAATATGAATTAGAGAAGTATAAGAATAATTTTTCTATAAAAAAATTTAATTAATCTGGGGTAAAAATGTTTTTTTCACGGGATACATTTGATATTGTATATTTGACTGGGAGCAAAATAAAAATGTTTTTTTTCACGGGATACATTTGATATTGCATATTTGACTGGGAGCAAAATGATACGCGAATTTTTTTTTTACAATATAAATATTATTTTGCTTTTAGAAGCATAAAAAATTAATTCACGACCCGAGATATAAGATTAAGATAACTCAATAAAAAAAATATAAAAATCAATTATTAATCAATTAAATGTTAAAAGATGAAATTGAAAAAATAATTCTAAAAAAATCTAAAAAAAATCAAAGTCAACCCGGGTTAATCTTCAATACCCATGACCTTAGTGATAAGCTCGAGACTAACCCCATAAAAAGCAAACTCTAAATAACCATGAAGAAAATTATTTAATTAATCAAATATTGAATGATAAAATTTAAAAAAAATAATAAAAAAACCCAAAAAAAAAATCAAAAGTACAAAGACTAAATTTGATATAAAAATTAAATGATAAAAAAAAATTAAAAAAAAAAATCAATCCAAAAAATAATAAAAAACAAAACAAATAATAATAAAAAAAATAAATTTAATACAAAAATAAATACAAAACATCTTTAAATTTTAACAAACTAATATGAACCAATGAAAAAAAAGAAAAGAAAAAGTTTACCATAGCTCAACTATCGTGCCATCGTGATAATAGACAAGAAGATTGATCGCACTTAAACTAAAACACCATTTGCTGCATAAAATGGAGAATCTATCATCCACAACAGCTTCTTGGAGCAACTCAGTACACAATGGAGATCAGTCGACTCTTAAGATCCTAATTCTTTCTGCAGTGAAATGCCTCAGAGCCATTAATTTCAAGTACTTGTCAGGGGGGCTTTCATGTTTACTCTTCCTCTTCAACAAACAAGCACCTTACAATTACATAAGAGAATCACAAATTGTTTGCTAGACAGTGAATGACAGACTCTTGAACATGGCAACAACTTGTTTTCTTTTTCCTGGATTATTGGAAATTCATAGTGCACTTTAAAGATCTTTCAACAAAACCAATTAAGATTCAATAAATCTCCGTTTTATTTGCACATAACTTTAACCGATAGCCTCAAACTTTGATTACGAGCAGCTTTCAAGTGCCTCTAATAAGAAAGGGCTCGCCTTGATCCTAAATACACTCCATAACCATCAACAAGTTCATATGAGCTTTGAGATTCTTTCACAAAATACAAAGTTGCTATCAAGGCTAATGACATTCCGAAATTTCCGAGAACCTTGTATTATCAACTTCGAATCTGGTAAGAAACTCCATGACTCGGGAGTGAGAGAGGAGAGGTAGGGCAGAACCAACAGATTACCAATCAATGGAGTGAGAGAGAAAAGGAGAGGCTAGAAGAAGCCACGAGCAGCTTAAATCATGGCCCGTTAGCAAAAACCATTGAAAAGGAGAAATAAAAATTACTTCCAAGCTTCACCCATCATTTGACAACTCAAAAACCCATATAAGTTGCCTTTGCCTTCCCATTACAAGGACAGTAAATCTTTGAACAAAAACGAATAATTCTCTAACAAATTCCATTGATTTATTTGTTATTAATCTATGATGAAATATCTTAATCCATGTCATAATATGCTCCTTGAAAGCTAGTTTCAGCAACACATTTTCTTGACTGGCTCAACTACAAATTCTGTGCAATTGCGGACCATCAAGGAATATTCAAGATTTAAGACCATCAAGAACTAGCCTCTACGTACCTGCCATGGAAACCTCCAGAGACATTATCTGATTGAATTCTTTAATCTAAAGACTCAGCCTTAACAATAGCCATAGGAAGATTGGTTGTTATAACACTAATGGCATGCAATCGATATATTCTGCACTCACTAATCTTTTCACATCCAGAAACAATAAAAGCTTGGTGATCAATTATCACCAATTCATTGCATTCCTGTAATTCAATTTATATAATAATAGAGAAAACGCAAGCGCTAAAACATGGGTTACATGGAAAGGATAAGTATCTGTTGACAAGACTTTTTCTATTTTGCATCATATAGATATATTAATACCTTAGGAACACCGTACACACAGTTGTGCAGCAGGAGAGCCACTGAAAAAGTAAGCCATCACTTTTGCAGGCATCATCAAGGGTTCATCTTCATGATCCACTTTCAACTTCAAAGATTTCAATCTACTAAAGGGAGAAGGTTGATGCTCAAACACGTCCGGATCGTTGAGCAAGATCTAGAACAATATGATACATCCAAATTTATCAGAGAATATAGACCTGTAGTTACTTACTACTTGCTGTAACGGAAGCATTTAGCAAAAGATATATATCAACCCTTTTACAGTTCAAATACACTTAATTTTCGTTCTCGCACCTGCTAGTGCAACATATCTAATGAAAATAACGAGCAAATAATAATGCAAACAAGTGAATAAGCAAATAGTTGCATCGGATATCCAAGCGTACCTCAATGATTTCGGGGTTTAGTGTGATAAATTGTGCATTATGAATCCCTTGCATCAGTTTGAAAAAATTGGGATAGCAAACCTCTATCTTCCTTGGGTATGCATATGGCCTATAAATATCCACGTTCGCGTGTTCTAGGGAAGGGAGATGAGTTACGGACAAATGTGAATAGTAGGGTATAAACTTGAAAAATGTAAGCTTCGGAGCCGAGATTTCCAGCTTATTACCACACACATATTCCAGAGTCAGGTTAACTAGCTGGGGTCCCGATATTTTCAAAACCTCAAACATTCCAAAAGCACAGTGGATGAGACACAAGTTGATCAAATTAGGACAAATTGCCGAAATATCAAAGCATCCAGTCCTGTCACTACCATCAGAGAAGTAGCAGTGTTCCAGATGCAAAGTGGTGAGTGCTGTGACACCAAATGATTCAGATAGATAGAATCTTTTGCTAGTGACAAGTGGATGGGATAAGCATTGACACCCAGGGTCTAATAAAAAAAGATGATCAGTATTGTGGGATAAGGCATAATCGATAACTTGATTCATGAAAGATCTATCAACGTTGTTTCTTGAGGTTAAGCGAAACCTGCGTATCTTTGAATCACGTTGGCGGCGTTGCAAGACAGTAAGCACGAAATTCTTGAAAGAGGTGAGCTTATCGAAGGATTCTCTGTCAAAGTTGAGGTCAGGGACAGAAGTCCAGAAGAATCTCCATCTCTTGGAAAGCGCAGAGGTTAGGACTGCGTATTTGGTGTCGAGGAAGGAAAGGATGTAGTGGAGAAGGTCATCAGGTAAATCCCTTAATCTGTCTACCCCTACACACGTCAATTTCTTTCTCGTCTTTTCCATTCGTTTTTCCATTGACATGGTGGTATCTCAATTCTGGCCGCAATTGCCACCTCAGGAAAGTTTTTTTTTTTTAATTCTTGGCAGGAGGGTAGCCAAGATTGGAGAGAGAACAGTCCCTTAAGAAACAGGTCAGAATTAAGAGTATCAGAGTTCTGATTCTGAGACACGTCTAGCTCTGTTAGGGCATGTTTGTTTTTGCGTTTCAAAAGCGTTTTTGAAAAAATTTAAAATTTTTTTATTTTTTTATTAACTTCAAATTAATATATTTTTAGTATTTTCAAATCATTTTGATGTGCTGATGTCAAAAATAATTTTTAAAAAATCAAAAAATATCATTGGCATGCATTTTGGCACGAAAAGCTATTTGAAAAGCAACCACAACCACACTGCCAAACAAGCTCTGTAGAAGTTTAATGCGACATTCGTTGATAAAAATACATTAATTAACTCAAAAGGGCCTCTAAGATAGCGCTTGTAGAGCCCAATACAACAAGACCCAGCTTGACCCAAGAATAGAAACCTAGCAACCATGTTTCTCAAAAAGAGAAACCGTGCAACAGGCGAGGGAATCCGGTGAGCCTTGAGAAAGAACGTCGGCTGAAAAGATTTCCTGTTCTTGTCGAAACTTCCTGAATCGGCGATCACTGCAACCTCCGCTGGGCCGATAAAACTGTTCTTGTCGAAAAACTAGAATAGAATGTTCCTGGGGATCATCTAGCATACAAGTATCAATATAAACAAATGATTCGCCTTATGGGATAAGGCATAATCAAAAGAGATTCATGCATCCATACTGTTCTATTTGGTCAAGCAAAACCTATGATATCTTTGCATCATAGGATTGTCTGTGGTGCAAGACTGTTGTGAGCAGGAAGGATATGTGGTGTCAAGGTTAATGCAAGGAGCAGAAGCCTAGAGGGGTATCCATCTCTTGGAGGTACGGACTTACTGCATATTTGATGTTAAGGAAGGAAGGAAGGAGAAGATGTGGTGAAGGAGTTCGTCTAGTAAATTGCTTTTTTTTTTTTTTTTGGTTTCAACCAGATTAATCTCTCAAATTTTAAAAATATCTCATGAAAATTTTATAATTAAATACAAAAAATTAATATTAATAAACTAAATTAAACAAAAAAATTTTTGTTAAAAATAAAATAAAATAAACAAAAAAAAATAACCCTGAAAAATATAAAAAAAAAATAGCTTAAATTTTTTAAAAAAACTAAACTATCAGTGTTTTGGACTGTTCTACGCAGTCCATATTAAAAAAAAAACCTTTTTAGTATATGTTATAATTATAATTATAATAATATAATAATCTCTCTGCTCTTCTCTTCTTGCACTCGCTCAACAAAATCTGTAAATTTAGGTACGCTATGTACCTCTAATTAACGCAGTCCGGACTTCTCAGGCCCGTATTAACTTGATGCGATGGCCTAAAATTTGGTTTTTTTTTCTTCTTCTTTTTTAAGTCAGAAATTATGATGTCTTTCTTTCCTTCTTGTTTCTATTTTATATAGTTGAATTTATAAAATAAAAATTGTAAATTGAAATAAGTTAAAATCCCTTGTAAAAACAGTGTAACTACACACTCGAATATATTGTTTACTAGTGCAGTATAATGATGATTTTTTTTTCACCCAAAAAAAATTCAATACTTATTTCACATAATTTATTTGTTATTGTCAAATTGACAAGGCATAAATAAAATTTTCTCTTAGTAGAACAACCAAAATACACTTGAAAGCAAAAAAAATTAAATATATTATCAAGGATATTTTTGTATTTGCATAGTGGGTTTTTTTATTATTATAATATCAACTAAAAAGCAATTTGGTATTTGCATAAATATAAAAAATAATATAAAATTAAAATGCACAATTAAACAACTAAAATGCCTTTAAAAGTAAAATAACTAAAAAATGGAGTCAAGGGGCTTTGTGGTTTTCTAACAATTGTTGTTGTATTATTATTAAGTCGACTCGGGGGTAATTTGGTTTTTGGTTAAAAAAAAAAGGATGTTGGAAGCGTCTGATGTTAAAAAATATACTTTCACCTTGTTGTTGAAAGCATCATTGTGTTCTTTTCTTTTTGGTGTGGCAGAGTTTCTACTGGTAGTCCAATTTGTTATTGGTGAACTTTTTTTTCTCTTTCCTTCCAAAAAATTATAATTCGACCCTCTTTGTTGTTAATATTTCAACTTCAATCTTTATTTTTTTTATTTTTAATTCTTGTTATTGATCCTTTTATAGATGTTTTATTCATTTTCAATTTCATCTTTTAATCTCAATTTAGGGGCGTTTATTTGCCCGGAAAGTGTTTTTTTGAAAACAACTTTCTGAACTTTCATATGTTTGTTTGTCATTAGAAAAGTTGGTCAACAGAAAACATTTTACAGTCAAAAGAAAATTTAGTTTAATTTTCAGAAAGTGTTTTCCTTTTATTTTGGACGGAAAACACTTTCTAGAAGTTGTAAAAAATTTTAAAATATCATATTATTTGCTGATTATATCAAATTTGATCCTCAAGCTTTTGATTGATATGTATTTTGTTTGAATCTCTTTTTTTTTCATTTGCATGCCTTAAGATTTGATTTGATTTGATTGTTATATTAACTTTGATTCTCATTTTTATGATTGTTATTTGCTTTTCTCTTATCATTTTTTTTAATTGAAAGTTTTTATCTATCAAATTTGGTCCTTATTTTTTTATTATTATTTGAAATAATTTATGAAATTGTAATTATTATTATTTTAATTTCATCATCTTTCAGTTTTTTTATTTGTTAGATTTGATCTCCATTATTTCGATTATTAGTTATTTTATTTAAGATAATTTATGAAATTAGATTTTTTTTTTAATTTCATTCTTATTCAACTTTTTAATTTGTAAGATTTATTCCTTATTATTTTAATAAACTTGAAAAAAAAACATCAATAAACTATTTTTCAGCTCATTTCCCATAATACAATCAAACACTGGAAAGTGTTTGTCAACTTATTTTCCATGACACTACCAAACATAAGAAAATAATTCATTTTTCAGGAATTTAAATTTTTAAAAAAAACCTACTTTTTAAAAGGAAACTACTTTATAGCAAACATACATGGTCTAAAAAATACTATATTTTTCAATTTGGTCCATATTTTTTTTATTTCTAATTTTTTTCCTTAGTCTTTTTGTAAAAGTTTTATTTGTTTTTAATTTCATTCTTCAATCCAAAGTATTAGTATTATGTTTTCCAATCTAGTCCTCATTATTTTAATTTCTAAATTTTTTCTTTACCATTTTGGAAAAGTTATTCTTCTTTTCAATTTCATCATTCAATTATAAATTTGTTTTTATTTTTTTTGTCAATTTTGATCCTCATTCTTTTAATTTTTTTGACATTTTATTAAATTGATTTTTCTTTTCAATTTAATCCTTCAATAAAACATAAGATTTTATTTGGTACTTGAATTATGATCCTTATTCTTTTAATTGTAATTTTTTAATCTTTTTGTATATAATTGATTTTTTTTCAATTCCATCCTTCAATACTTGATTAATTGGGGATTGAACTTTATGATATTTTCAAATAAGGTGTTTTGAGTCTAATGACCCAGGTCATGAGTTTAAGAAGTTAACATTTTGTGTGTGTTAACTAGGATTTATAAAGCCTTTTTTTTTATCAAGTTATTCAATTTCGTGATTGGGGTCATGAGTTTGACGGGATATTCTAGGTTGGCTCGTCTCTAATTACTAGGATTACAGATTTGTCATGCTAACTCTTCTTAATTAGGATTGGTTTTTTTTTTTATGTCCTTTTTAACCCTATTTTGTTCTTTTATATTGAATGGGCTATGAATTGAGATACATCGTCTGTCATTTTTTGGAATTTTTTTTTCCTTAGGTTATCCTAAACACTTTTCTTTCTGAATTTGATTAATTTATTGTTGTTTCTTGTTTTCTTTTGTCCAATTAAATTGAATTTTATTTTCTCAAATATGGTGTTTTCAGTCCAAAGCTCTGGGTCATCGGTTTGAAAAGTTAATACGGATTGATATCGTTTTTTTCAAGCTTTGTGATTTTATTACATTTTCTTTTCTATCATATTATCCCGATCTCATGATTTAGTCCATGACATAGTTTTGAAACCCAGGCGGCCCGAGGCTGGAACCGGGTTGGGTTGAAGAAAAAATGGGGAAAGGAAAAACCTGATATGACCCGCGCGGGCTGGCCCGGCTGCAAACCTGTTGACCTTTATTTTTTTTGTTTTTTTTACTAAAACGATGTCGTTTTGATTTAAAAAAATTGAGCCGAACGACCTGGTGACCCAGTCAAAACCTGGAACCCGGGTCTTGGACCGGGTCAGGTTTTAAAACTATGGTTTGACATATTAACTTGAGTTAGCTTGCCCCTTGTTCCCTAAGTTATAGGTTTGTTATGCTAACTCGAATCGACTCGAGCCATGTTTGTTTCCTTTTTTTTTATCCAATTTCATACTTCTATATTTAATGTGCTGAGAATTGAGTTAAATCGTTTATCCTCGTTTACAAAAATATTTCTTTTCTAAGGTTATATTTATCATTTAAAAAAAAAAACTAATCCATTTGTTATCATTACCTATTTTTTATATCATATGATTAAAATAATACTAGTTTATTTGACCTGGACTGGTCTATGATTTGATTCATATATTTTTTTTAATTTTTAAAATTCGCTGACATCATTTTTAAAGCAAAATAAAAACACGTGTGGCCAGCTTGGGTACATGGCTAATACATTTTAAAATTAATGAATTATATTTTAGGCAGTATGTTTTTTATGATTTAAAATAGTAAAATAAAAAAAATTATTTTTTAAAAAATACTTTTAAAAGAAAAAACAATATTTTAATATAGAACTCCAATGGAACGACCAGTAGTAGTTCAAGAAAAGTCTTGAGAGTGAAACATATAATAATGACCATCTGACTTTTTTGTCGTTTTCTTTTTTAGTGTTTGTGGGAAAATAAGGACCACATTACTATAAATTTCCCAAACGGGGATTTGTACGTCATTATCTCCCCTCTCTACAAAAAGGATTTGCACGTGCTGTCGCCCAACAACAGAAGTTAAAAAGGGCAGTCACCTGCGTGAAGTGAAGCACGTGCTTTGGCTTCATTCGATTCGGTATTCTCGATGGAAAAACAGAACATACCTGAAGCCTAGGTCCCTCTACCCTACAAATTCAAACCAGGTTATTCGACACGTGTTCCGTGTTTGATTTTAAAAAATATTAATTATTAACAATGTGTGTTTGTTTTGCTGTTTATTTTTTTCCTTTTAATTTTTCTATTTCATCTTTTTATAGTTTAACTTTATAATTTATTTTTTTATTTTATCTTTCCATATTATTAGTATAATTTACAAATTTTCCATAATAGCTTAGGTTGTTCTGATTTACTGGTTCGGTAAAATTTGTTTTTCTTGTTTTTTTATTGAACTTGATTTTTTATAGTTTTTTTTTCTTATAATTAAAAAAATAATTTCAAAAAAATTCATGTCGTTAAACCTTATAAATTAACAAAAAAACTAAAAAGTATGGGGGCAATCATTGTTCATCCACACACCCATTGCACATTGGATCATAATATTTTGCTCTTTTTTTTCCCCTTTCATTTATTGATTTTTGTTATGATTTTTTAAAAAATTATTTTTATCAATTTTATATTTTAATATTGGGGTGATTGAAGATTTAGCTTTGTAATTTTCTAATTTTTATTTTATTGTCTTCCTATAGGGTTAGCATGATTTGAGAGTTTGTTGAGATAATCCAGGTTACCCTGGTTTATGGGTTTGGAGGAGTTTTTGCTTTTTTATTTTTCTTTAATTGAACTTGATTTTGTTTATCATTTATTTTTTTCTCATATAATTAAAAAAAATCATTTAAGAGAAGAGTCATGTTATTAAATTTTATAGAGTTCATGCGAACCTGTTTACAAGTTTGGCTGGTTGACTTGATTCACGAGTCTAACAAGTTTAACTTTTTTTTATTTCATCTTTAAATATTGAGTTAATTGAAAATTAAGTTTTATAATTGGTTTCATTTCACTTTCCATAAAATTATCGCGATCTAAAAAAAACATCTCAGTATTGGATTGATATTTGACTCTACGATCATGCATTTTTGTTATCATATAATTAAATATAAAATATTTTAAAAATAAATAAATTATAATCTCAGTAGAGTCCATAACCTAGTTTACAAGTTTGACATTCTAACTTGGGTTACTCGATTCACATGTTTAATGAGTTTACCCATTAATCGGATATGTGTTTTTTTTGTCCTTCAATTGTTTTTATTTTGTCTTTCATTATTGAATTGGTTGAGGAATAGATTGCATGATTTATTTTTTGTTTGTTTTCTATAGTGTTATCATTGTCTTAAATAAGTGACTATTTTAAGGTTAATGATCTATTTTATAAACATATATTTTTATCATATAATTAAATAAAAAATTATTAAACTCAATCGAGTTCATGACTCAAGTAGCGGGGGGCTGCAGCCAATTTAATCTATTATTGTTTCGATATTATTTTTTTAAAATCATTATCTTCCAAGTTTGTTTTAAAAAACTAAGTATTATTTTTAGTGGTCATCAATGTTGTATTCAAACCAATAAAATTGATTAATTTAAGTTAGGTTGGCTAATTAAGATTTTAAAATTAACATATTTAGCCAAATTTAATAACATTATATATATAAAAAAATCCACGCTCTTAATATTTTTTATATTTTAAAAATATTTGATCCCACCAGCCACGGTGCACCGCCGGACAATCTACTAGCATCTACTAGGTTGTTTGCTTTAGGTATTTACGCCGTTGGATGATGGCTGATATACACGGCCGAGATCCATTGGCGAGAATGTCGATGAAGAGCATAGCGGCGATTATTTCTATGACTGGTGGAGCATTAGAGAAGCTTTCTTGTTTCGCAACGCGGTGATGCCCTAATGACTCAAAAATTGAAACCCACTTCCCTCTTGCCGCTTGTTGCTCACTCGCCATTTGTGTTGCCCGGAAATTTATTTGGGTCACACTCAGAAATTGCTCGTTAGAGCAGTAAACTAAATTCGGACTTTTTACTGCAACGCGTTCTTGCACGGTATTTTTATTTTGATAATTTAATTTACTTGTTTTTAATTTCATTTTATTATGTGATGTTTGTAATTTTTATTATGTTGATATTTTCTTCTTTTTTTATACTACTGACAATTAAGGTGTTTGGTAAAATTTAAAAATTAAATTAAAGAACAATTTGATAAAATAACATTTAATATGTAATATTAAAAAAATAATTAAAGGAAGAAGGAAAAAATAAATAAAATGGCTTTTTATTATTATTTTTGTGCAAAAGAAAACATTGTTTTCATCCTAGTCTTCATTTAGACATATTTGGTTCCTTTAATTTTATAATTTTATTCACAGGTCCTAAACTTCTTCTTCTTCTTTTTCTTCTTCTTTTTACATTTTTGTTTATAAGTTTCGAGAAAAGAGATAGAAAATCATTGAAAAATAGAAAAGTTGAGAGAAAGTATTTGATTAGTTATATTTCAAAAATAAATAAAAAATAATTTTGATGTCAATAATTTTTTTTTGACGAGAGGAGTGTCATTGCAATGTTTTTAAACTCCCATCTCTATGAAAAAGTAGATCATGGTTAAAGAATATAGTTTTTATCCAGTTTAATTTTGTATTTTTTTTTTTACCAATTTAGAGGTTTTTTAGGTTGAGAATGGGTTTATTGAGACTCATAAGGTGTTTATTAAGTGTTTTCACATAAAAAAATAGAAATGGGATTTCGATGGCCAAAATCTAAAATATCAAACAACATATCGTCTGCCACTTCAGACGACATGTTGTCCATTTTATTTATTTTAAAAAAATAAAAGGGCAGATGATCATTCGCTCTAAACATAAAAAAAAACAACAACAACTAATGCTAGACATGCAGACCCACAATGCCAAGTCTTCTTTTTGCGAGGCTAGACATGGAAGCCTAATCTCCTAAGCTTAGGTGCATGGCTTTTTTCTTTAGTTTTTTTTTTTCAAAATTGCCTTTTCTTCTTCTTTTTTTTAAATTGAAATGCACAATAAATAAAGATAGTTAACAAGATATTTACATTAATGTTCTTAAATAATATTAGAGGTTTTTATAGGAATGTTCTTAAATTTCACACTAAGACTGAACCACCATGCCTTAGATAAACCTGTTGCAACTCAATCATTCCAACCCCATCATTAAGTATAGATTCTAACCTTGTTTTACCTTGAAATTATAAATTCTCTACAACATTATATCTCTAGGGTTAATATATAAAAGTGCAGGCCTCAACATTTTAAATATTTGCAATCATTCAACTTAAATTATTGATCAATCAAGAATAATAAAAAATATTTTATCACAATATTCAATAATATGATAAAACTTATTCAAGAATTCATTTGGGGATCAGAATCAACATTTTAAAGCGATTGAAGTTGATTAAAAAGCTATTGGAATGGAAGTAATGGTTCTAGACAGCTTTGGCACACGAATTCACGTGTTGCCATGATTGTCAATGTGTGGGACCATTATGTTGTTGTTAGGTGTGTTTTTTAGGTGGGCTAGGAGCGGCTCTCTTCTTTATTTTTAGCCTGATGGTGAATACTATTGCCTCATGTGAAGAGAGAACAAGTCACACACAGATTCATTTATCTTTCCCCACTCTCTTCTTTCTCTCTTTTAGTCAATCCCCCCCCCCATAAATTTGGTTTCCTACTACTATTGTTTGTTGTTGTTGGATGTGGAGAGAAGAAAATGGGTTATGATGGTTGGTGGTATTGATGATGGGACTAGTTATTATAGAAAAAATAAAAAAAGAGTTGTTATGGTTTATTTTGGTGATGGATGCTATGATGGTGGTTAATGTCGATGTTGAGGGTAGTTATGGTGTTGATGATGGGTGTTGGTTATAGGCTATATTGGTTGGTGATGGCGTTGCCGATATTAATGGTGGAGAATTAGTTTTTTTAGAGAGTGTTTCTTCTCTATTATTTTTAACTCTTTTTCCCCTTAAGAATATCTCTTTGTACAAAATTTCTTTTTAAGAAAAAAAAAATTCTATCTTTTTTTTTTCACTTTATTTTTCTTCCTTTAAAAATTTTCTCCCCCCACTCCTCATCTTTTCTTTTGATTTTTTTGCACCTTTTTTTTTATTCACCATTAACACATCTTTTATACTACTCTATCTAATAATTTTATTATTCTTTATTTCTTATTCCTTCATATCCCCTCATTCACTAGAATCTTCTACTAGTTTTTGCTTTTTTTTTTAATTACCTTTTCTTTGTCTTTTTATTTTTTTTTATTTTTGATTAACATGGATGTCCGGGTTAGTTTGCGTGTACCTCGACTAATTTATTGTCTCTTTGTCTTTAGTTGCTCGGGAAGGGGTTGGAAATTTGTGTTTATTTTAGTCACTTATTACTTACTTCATTATCACCTTGCACACTAAAATCTTTTTTTATCTTTATCTTTGATTTTTTTTCTTTTAACTTTTTAGAACTCATTAATAAAAATACAATAAGTGAAGTGATAAAAAATAATAAAATTACTTAAAGTTAACCGAATTGTGTTGAAAATGTATTTTTAAAAAAATCTTGTGTTTTCTTAAAAAAAATATTTGAAAATGAGAGGTCAAAAATTGGATTGTGTAAATATGTTTATTCAAGAACAAGGATTGCATTTCATTTTGTTTTTGTGTTAAAAACTTAATAACAATTGACAAGGCAAAATCACCCCCATTAAGTGGGTGTTTGGTATTGTGGCTGCGGGTGAGGTTCATCCGCAACCACAAATTTTTCTGTTTGGTAACCTTTGCACCACAGTTTTTCAATGGTGGACCCCACCATTAACTGTGGTGCAACCACAGGTCTCAAGAAGCAGCTCTCGGCTGCTTCTTGAAATGGAAAAATGGATGAACAGTGGAGCATGGCTCCACTGTTCATCCATTTTCTTCTAAACAGTGGAGCCATGCTCACTATTCACCCATTTTTTTTCTATTAATAGTAAAATTAATTCGGCCGAATCGGTCCGGTTCAAAGTTAAAAATACATTGAATCAGGTTTGATCCAAAAAAATATATTTTTTTTATTTTTAATTGTGTTTTATTCAAAAAACTAGTGCTAAATATTATTTAATGACTATATAAATTAGACGGGGATCACTTGATGACACTGCATTTATAGAATTTGACTGCAATCTCAATTTCATACGTGATGAAATTGTAGATAATTTAATGGAATAATAAAAAATATTTTATATAAAGTGTGATTTATTTTATGATGTAATAACAATAGTTAAATCCATAATATTTAAATTAAAAACCATCAATATTAATATATATTTTTTAAAATTATTTTATAACCTAAATTTCAAAAGCATTTTTAACCAAATACATTAAAATTACTTTTTTTTCAACCTCAATTTCAACCACAGTTTTAAC
Organism: Populus alba x Populus glandulosa; assembly: GCA_033617975.1. Taxonomy (NCBI): domain Eukaryota; kingdom Viridiplantae; phylum Streptophyta; class Magnoliopsida; order Malpighiales; family Salicaceae; genus Populus; species Populus alba x Populus glandulosa. The sequence goes on along the minus strand of CM066143.1, from coordinate 12,284,596 downwards.
CAAACACCTATTTTTTCAAACCAACCGCAACTAAAAGTACTTTTTATAAAACAACTTTTTTCAAACCAGAATCATAAAAGTTACCGCAATACCAAACACACCCTAAGATCGCACTGTAAAATAGCCTCCTTTTCTGATTTTTTTTGTCACCCTATTTTCGCCAAACAAGAGGGGAAAAAGAAAAGAAAAGAAAAAGGTTTTTCCTTTAATTTTCGTTTAATCTTTGAGCGAGCGAGTGATTGGGCTGGGCAGTGTCACAAACAGAGTCGTGAGAGAGAGTAGGTCTGTCCAGCACTTGGAAAACCCCACAGGCCACAAGGCAGCCACCTGTCCTAAGCAAACAAACCCCTCTCTGTTTCTCTCGCTGTTTTGTAAGCACCAGCCACAAACATATCCCTTCCCTTGCTTCCTGTACCTTTCTTTAAACTCTCTCTAACCATTTCTCTCAGAAGCCTGCCAGTTTTTTCTGTGGTCCCTCTCCACCTCTCTCTCCCCGTCTCTCTCTCTCTCGCTATATATATATATATATATATATTGAAGAATAAGAGACGCCAAAACCTGAGAAGAAATGGCGACGATTAACAGTATGTCGACCACAATGTGTAGGGATCATCGGAGTTTGTCTTCGTCGAGTAAATTGAGTGATGTGTTTATGTTGGAATCAAGGCTTAGAAAGAGATGCTTCTTTCAAAATCCCAACTTTACAGTTAGATCCATGAAAGTCAGGGAGCAGAACCAGACGGCTAACCTGGTCTCTTCTAACGGTTCTTTAACTGCCTCTGTGAGTTCTTCTCATCTTCTTTTATTATGCACATGCACACACACACAAACACACACACACACACACTCTGTTTGGTTTCTGAGATATTGCGGGGAAGCAAAAGAAAGTATTTTATTCAAGTATTCGGAAATATCTTAACTAAACACATGACGGGTACTGTTGTAAGTAGTGCCTTGGAGCCACTAATCGAGTCTTATTAATTAGAAGAAAGAAAGAAAAAAAAGGAAACAGCTTTCAGCTTTCAATACCATTATAAGAAAGGTGATTATGTTTTTATTTATTTTTTCCTCCGATAGAATAACAAATGAAAATCGTTTTTGTGCAACTGGACATATCTCGTAAGAGCTCTTCCATGGTTAGTGCTGTTCTGTATTTCATAAGTGGCAATTAGTGTTTCTCTTGCATTTTAGTATTTTGTTAATCGGTATGAATGTTCTGTTTTAGATAGAAAAGATACTTGTGCTTCCTGGTTTAAGCATTTTTAAATTCTAGACTTGCAAAAACCACATGTCAAATGCTCTGTTTTGTAGTTCTGCTTCATTATAAACTCTTGCATATGCCTTTTCCCTTTAGAATGTTTACATTGCACTTGCTTTCCTTTGCAACTCTGTAACTTGAGATTCTATTGTTTTAGGACAAGGTGAACTCTCCTTTAGAGCTTCTGACCAACAGCCAAACTTTGGTAAAGGAAAAGACAAATCCAATCTCTCGAAGGAAAACAAAAATAGTTTGTACAATTGGTCCTTCCACAAGCTCACGTGAAATGATATGGAAACTGGCTGAAGCTGGAATGAACGTGGCCCGCTTAAATATGTCGCATGGAGACCACGCTTCCCACAAGATAACTATTGATCTTGTTAAAGAGTATAATGCACAATCTGATGACAACGTCATTGCCATAATGCTAGACACCAAGGTATATTGGCTTTTGAAAATTTTGATTTACTTCTCTATCAAGTCTATTCCTTTCCCGTGATTAGTTTTTTGAATAAGACATCCCCCTCCCCCCTCTCAAGTTGGTCAAGGTCAAACACAAGTTCAATAAATTCAAGTTTGATCCTTATTTATCCTTGTTTCTTTGGTGAAACTGTTTCGTGATAATTTTCATGAATTATCATATAACACATTCATTTGGTTTTATTTCATTTTTAACCAATGTTAGTGATAGCTGGTGGGTTTCACTCATTTTTATTATTTACGATCACCGTGCAATGCATGAGTTTGGATGACCAAGTTTTCTTTGGAATATGTTTTGGGGGGATGCTTTGGAAGAGGTTCAGTGATTGCATGCCAAGCAAGTCTTACATTAAATATTGTCATTGTTGCAATCACTCGTCCAACATCCTGCTCAATGTTCTTGCTGGTGTGTACTTCCTATTTAGACCTACAGTACAAATGTCAAAGTTTCAGATTCTTTTATCGGAATGCAGGGTCCTGAGGTTAGAAGTGGAGATGTGCCTCAACCAATTATTCTTGAGGAGGGAAAAGAATTTAATTTCACCATCAAAAGAGGAGTCAGCTCTGAAGACACTGTTAGTGTAAACTACGATGACTTCATAAATGATGTGGAGGTTGGGGACATGATACTGGTGGATGGTAAGTATATATATGTGTATACTTGCACTGCTTTCGATTGATGGTGTGTGAGTTACCTGTACTTCCACCATCTGATTAAAGGTTTGATGTAATTGGAATCTATAATTCGAAACAAATGAGTTTAAAAACAGAAAGAAGTGATATATCACTATGAAAATAAAAATAAAAATAAAAATAAAAATTTATTCAATTTCTTTGGATTTCTGATTTTAATATAGTTGATGTACTATATGTGTTTAGTTTTCCTTTCTGAGAACTCTCTATTTTTGGACAATGGTCAATTTTTATGTATGATGACCTTATGGGAAACAGGAATTGTGTTACAACTGCCTAACTATCATGACAACACTTAGTTGAATTGAGGTGCAGCACTATGAATAATTCATCATGATGGAAACAAAGTTATTCTATCAACTCCTTCTGACATCTAGACTTGCCTCTTGGAAGTGTGATTCATTATTTACCGAATAGGTTGATGGCTTCTCTTACAGTATATGTCCGAGTTTCTAGTAATGTATGGTAACACAATAAATTTAATTTCCTAATGTTTGGATTTTATTCTATCTGTGGATTCTCAATAATCATCTTCTTTTCTTTTCCTTTTCCTGTCTATTCACAAAGGGAACACTCTACAAAATATTCCCCGAACTCTTAAGTTTCTCTTCTGCTCACATGACTTGAAGTGTTATTTTCTGTGACATAGGTGGAATGATGTCATTGGCTGTGAAATCAAAGACAAATGATCTAGTTAAATGTGTGGTAGTTGATGGTGGAGAACTAAAATCAAGGCGCCATTTAAACGTGCGTGGAAAAAGTGCAACTCTGCCTTCAATTACAGGTCTCATCTGTTTCAATTTCTTATTGTATAACAGTGATGATGTGGAGATTTGATTCTTCATTTTTCCTCTGCTATTTTCTGAACACTTTGCTGTGTTTTTGTGTGCTATATGGTCATTATCTACAGACAAAGACTGGGAAGATATCAAATTTGGGGTGGATAACCAAGTTGATTTTTATGCCGTCTCCTTCGTGAAGGATGCGGAAGTGGTTCATGAGCTAAAAGAATATCTCAAAAGTAAAGTTTTTTCTTCTTTATAAACACATTTTCATGTTACAGCTGCATTTGAGAATTCATACCTGTTCAATTTATCTATTTTAACTATTTCAATGCAGGCTGCAATGCTGACATTCATGTGATTGTAAAAATTGAAAGTGCTGACTCTATACCAAATCTTCATTCAATAATTTCCGCATCTGACGGGGTCAGTTTTCAATATTCTTAATGAATTACTACAGATTTTTTATGCCATTATGAAGTCAAGGAAAAGAAATTAATTTGTGTTTGTAGCGAGTGTTTTCATTAAGGGCTGTTTTTTTCCCTCAAGTGTGCGTGTGTGTTTTAGTCTTCTTTACAGGATAATGATTTTCTGTTCTGTGCCAGGATGTGCCTTGTGCACACCCCATGCATGTGTTCATGTGCTAGAAGTCAGGTTATCTATTACTTTGTATCATAATGTTTAGTTCCTGTTTAACTGTTTTTTGTTGCCTTTATAGGCAATGGTTGCTCGTGGAGACCTTGGTGCTGAACTTCCAATAGAGGAAGTCCCTCTATTGCAGGTAATTGAACTGCATGTGACATGTCTAACTAACTTCCATGGTGCACATGATACATGTGTCAAATTTGGCTATGGGGCTTGATTAGAATGGAAAAGTTTGAGGACTCACCTCTTTCTTGGAGATATTGAGAAGTTACTTCTGAATCTAAGAAAAAAAGATTACACTAGTAATAGCTTAAAATGAATTCTAGAGATCCATCATATGGGTCATTTTTATAGTTTGTCTACATGCATTTTATTTGGCGGATTTAGTACATGATGTGTTAGGAAGGGTGCACAGCGATTCATAAAACCAACCCCAACAAGTTTAAAATCGAGGTTCGGTTGTTTTTGTTGTTGTCTAAATACATATTATTTCTTAGCAAAACCTACTCACAGTGCATGGCTTATCCAACCAGGTAAAATTATAGTAGGTGAAACAGCCATCTGTACCTGTATGTAGCCTTTTTAACTGGCAACAACACTTACCTTTTTAATACTTGTCCTGTTTAGAGTTTAATCACTGTACTTGAATTCCTTGTTTAGTCAAGAGTTTTATGATCATGCAAACAGGAAGACATCATTCGAAGGTGTCACAGTATGCAGAAACCAGTTATTGTAGCGACAAACATGCTGGAAAGCATGATTGATCATCCTACGCCAACAAGGGCAGAGGTTTCAGATATAGCAATTGCAGTACGTGAAGGTGCTGATGCAGTCATGCTTTCAGGGGAAACTGCCCATGGAAAGTAAGTGAAGATGGTTCATATCAAGTGATTTCACTGCTCATGTCAATTTAATAATATTATGATGGTAGTCCTTTTGTTGCTTGAACTGGAATAAGCTACTGCCCTGTATATTAAAATTGTGAGTTTTGTTGTGAAATACCTTTTGTTAGGCCTCTGAGCGTTTTTAAGTATCTGTCTGGTAGAAGTAGAATAGAACATTTCTAACATTTATAATGCATGGCTTGAGTTCCATTCTTGCTTGCATCACCTTTTCCAAGGAGTAAATTGATGTTTTGCTTGAAAACTGCGTTGCTTCTTTTTTTTTATCTGTCCTTTTCTTCCTCCTGTGTGTTCGATGATAGAACAGAAAATGGCAACTGGGATATTTTTCTAGCCAGTAGAGATTTGGCTCAAACTTGCAAACTGCTTTGTGTCGCAGGCCTTCCACCACCATAGGTATATGGTCTTACCACTCAGTTGATTTGGCTTTCACCTTCAGTGTAGGCATTTTCCATTGGTCTACTATTGCCCATTACTGAGTGCCATCCATTTCCAACCATAGCAATAGTTGCTGATGATCGCCATAATCATGTTTCAGTTGACTCAATGTCAGCTGTCTACCATTGCTGGAAACAATCACCAGCCACCTGAATCCCGTCTATAATTATGTGAACATATGATTATTTTTTACACCGGATCAGAAAATTACAAAAAATTATCTTTAAAACATGTTTTCCATAAAAAATATTTTTCAGTCAGTACATTTAGGAACCGTTTGAGAACGCGGTTGAAACCGCATTCCCAAAAAATTCAATTTTTTTTTTTTTACTAAAATTTAATATGGTTTGTATGTTTTGGATCGTTTTGATGTGCTGATGTCAAAAATAATTTTTAAAAAATAAAAAAACATCATTGACATGCATTTCGGCACGAAAAGTTATTTGAAAAATAACCGCTACCACACTTCAAACACATCATTAATAAGCTTACTGAGTTATATAATTAGAGAAGTTTCCTTCATTGTCTTAAAACTTTTAAGACTCTGATAACACAATATAAGTTTGAGTTTTTCGCAATCTCTTATCGATGATAACTGGGTGAAGTTTCTGTATGGTGCATCCTTATGATAACTAACTCAAATTATTTCTCTTTCACATAGATTCTTTGGTTAAACTTATGTTATTCTAACTGGTTTAATGGCATGCTCAGGACCATGTTTTTACTTATATCGCTTTTGCAAGTTATGATTTGATTTTTTCAATTTTTCATGCAGAAAAATTTTACTTTGTTTTTGCAGTTGATTTATTATTATTATTATTATGTTTTTTTGAATTAAGGTATCCTCTTAAAGCTGTTAAAGTCATGCACACAGTGGCATTGAGAACAGAATCAAGTCTGCCAGTAAACACAACAGCACCTACCCACAACGTCTATCAGGTATGCATTATGAGAGCTTGCCATCTAATTCTTGTTCCTCTTATAATACATACAAATTGTTTGAAAAATAGAATCAGATGTTATGTCAATTTTATATCAGAGTTGTGATGACTAATGCCAAATTTGGCCGCTGCTGCTACTGTCCACAAGTGACTATTTCTAATTTCCAACTCCTGGTCATATTCATTGTTTGAATACCTCATGGGTATTTTTTGCAGAGCCATATGGGTGAAATGTTTGCTTTCCACGCCACAATTATGGCTAACACTCTCAATACACCTATCATCGTCTTCACAAGAACAGGATCCATGGCTATACATTTAAGTCATTTTCGGCCTTCCTCAACAATATTTGCCTTCACAAATGAGTGAGTTCTGAAAGCACTATGAATGCTGTAGTTTTTGTTTCTAATTTACGATCTTTGAGTCTGTAAATAGAATAAAGGTCCTTTCAAATACAATGTTGTTCAAAGCTTTAACAATGTTAGAAAGCTTGAAATGCCACATGAACATGCTTCCAAATAGATTAAAAAGAAATGCTTCATGGTGCAATTAGCAGACAGAAGACTAGTCATACTAACACTGGCAATTTGTTTATAGGGGTGTGATACTGTTCATCCTTCAGTTTGGTATACTAGTTTTCAGTAATTACTAGATGGTTTTCAATAATTTGCTTATATGGTTTTCAATAACTACTGTACATCCTTCAATTTGTTTGTTCTAATTATTTTTCTCGTGGATGAAAGCATTTTCTTGATGCCAATACATTTCCTGTCTCTCTGCCATAATATTAAAGAAGTTAGGACCTTGTTGATGATATGCGCTGATGACTAGAATATCATTATTCACCACCATTCATGCTGTGTGCTGTCTTTTAGCTTTCATGCTTACCTTTCCTATGATCTGTGCATTGAATCTTTTAGTGACTATCTTGTTGGTGCAGTGTAAATTTGGGTAACTTCTTCATTTCTAACTATTTTCGACATTTTCATGCTTGGCAGAGAAAGGATAAAGCAGAGGTTGGCACTTTATCAGGGTGTCATGCCAATATATATGCAGTTTTCAGACAATGCAGAGGAAACCTTCTCTCGAGCACTCAAGCTACTATTGGTTAGCGATTCTTCCATCTCTCTTGTTTCTACACTTGGAAAAGCACTTCATGAAATTAATCTTTTCAAATATTTTCCATGCTTTAGAATAAAGATCAATTGATGGATGGGCAGCACGTTACCCTTGTCCAGAGTGGAGCACAACCTATCTGGCGTCTAAAATCTACTCATCACATTCAAGTTTGCAAGGTCCAGTCCTAATTTTGTAATGATAACGGGTTTTTGTTTGAGCAGCTGATATTTAATTTGAACGTTATTTTATCTTTGTTTAATTACGATTTTTGTTGTTCCAAGTGTGAACTTGAAAAAATCCTAATGAGTTTGAATACCTCAAGGGCAAATTTTTTTTGCAAAGATATTGATGTGGAAAAAATTACTCTACTGATTGGATTAGATTAGATGCTATGAAGATTCCTAAAGTCTTGCAACAATTCTTCTGGTATTTTGAAGTGTTATTTGTTTTTGACTTTTTTCGCTCTGTCCAAGTCGTTGTTTGTTCATCAGAAATAAAGAGTTCCATTCCAGCTTTGCTGTCAACCTGAGCCTACCTTTTCAGTTGTCTATCTTTGCTTATTCTCTCCTAGACTTGTAGGTATTATAACTTAAGTTCTGCACAGGTATCTTTATCTAGCCTTAGTTTATCCTAATGAGGTTTGCTTTTCTGACCACTAATGTATTGTTTTTGCTTTTATCTGAATCAGTCTCACTTTAACATGATTTCACCATAATGTTCTTTTCGGACCCTCTATATCAGAACAGATACGTTGTATTTGTTTTGCCTTGATGTTGGCTCCTATCTGTCTTGTTCCATTACTAATTAGTAAAAATTATAATAGTGGAAAGATTTTGTGTTAGTGGTTGGGGCTATAATATTGGTATAAATTGTCAGCCCGATATCTGAGTGGAAATCCATGATCATCCTTCACTGTTGTCTTGGCCCTTCATGATCTACTAAGGTCCTTTTGTTAGGACGCGACAATCTCAGCGTCATTCTCGGCCACCCTGGGACTTCAACTGTTGTTCTTTGAGCCAGCAATGTATTCAAAGTCAGCATTTAGAGTGTTCCTAAGGAGACACCTTGATGGTCAAGACCTGGGTTTCCTACTAAGAGGCATTAGGTTTAAACCATGGGAGGGGCGTGCGTGTCTCGTGACCAAAAAAAAAAAAAGAACTCTTGATTGAGAAGAGCAGCCCCTTTTTCACCTTTCCAGACACTGAGAGTTCTCATCTACTCCGCCTGAAGACATCAGACTCAAGATACTTGCCATATGATTTGGCTGAATAAAATCCTCGATGCATTTGTGGACCTCTCTTTAGAATACAGTGTTTTGGAGACAACAAAACCATTAGTGGAGTCAATTCTGTTTTGATAACCAGAAGGTTTCCATCAACCCCCGCTCTCCTTTTTTACCCCATGAATTTCTCTAGACCATAGAAACATAAAATTTCTGTCAGAATTAAGAGCCACCAGGACATATCTGAAACCTTAGCCCTCGTAACTCCAGCTTCTGTGAACTGTTTATTCTCCGTTTTATACCCTCATCAGAGAATCTTTAATAAGAACCTCTTACAATGAAACAAGTCGTGACAAATAATTGAACTACTGTCACCAGAATTACCGTGCGCACTGTATAACAGCGCATTGGACTTGATCTTTTTTTACTTTTTTGGATTTTATTCAGATCCTCCTGAGTGCTCTTGCTCCCTTAAAACCAATCTACACTTGAAACCTGGTAGGCAGAGTGAGGTTTTATGATAACTGACGTGTATATCTTACAATGCTTTAACCAGCTTTAGCTCATGTGAGCAGTTTCAAATATGTTTCACTTGGTTGGCATCTGTCCAAGTTTGGTGTCCAAATCTAATTGGTCGTTGTAATTATAGAATTAATGCTTGAATGAGCACGAGAAAGTTGCTGTAGGATTATTAGTGAAGCAAGCAGGAATTACGTTGTCTTGTCTGCCTCAGGAAGGATGACTTTAGAGTCCAAGTGCTGGTGGTTCGCGTGAAGGGGCTGGAGAAGTGCAAATTTGGAGAGAAGATATACTGCTCCTATTATTGTCAAACACAATTAAATATATAATAGGAAATCATTATAGAAAGACATCCATCAAGCCAACTCATTTGACATAAAATTCAATACAAACTGATGTTAGTTCCATGGCTTGCAATAGAACCAACAGGTTAGAATGAGGTAACTTGAACCAAAAGCTGCCCGCCTCATCATACTCATTTCTACTTAACCTAACTTCAGAAACAGAGTGAAAAGGGGAGTTAGATGTTGCAGAAACTGAGGCAAACGGGTGTCATGGGAGTTCAGCGAAAAGGTCGTGCACTCTCCCCTTTATACCCACCTTTTCCTTTGATACAGGAACTTTCTGCAAAATGTTAACGGTCACCCCAATCCCTCCCTCTTATGTATATATATATCTATATGTATGTATATATATAGATATATATGTATGTATATATGCTGGTACCATAAGCATTAACATTTTTCCGTGGGACATTTTATTAAGTACATCAGACTCTGAAGTTCTCTTCCTGATCATTCAGCTCGCATTTTCCTTCCAGTTGGATAGACTTGTACCACCTAGCACATGCCATATACACAACTAGGTCTACAGTTGTCAAGGTTGCTAAGAGGAAGTAAAACCTATCCAGGTGACCTTTGTTCAGATTTCCGGGGATCCATCCGGGCATGTGATCCTCAGTCGAGATCTTCATAACCATAGTCACAAGCAAGCTACTCACGTAATTCCCTAGCGAGATAGATGTCATACAAAGTGCGCTTCCGAAGCTCTTTAATCCATCAGGAGTTTGTGCATTGAAGAACTCCAGTTGACCAACATACATGAAAACTTCAGAAGCTCCAATAAGTGCATACTGAGGAACTTGCCAGAAGATGCTCAAAGAGCTCGAGCCTTCACAGTGTGTGCAGTCTTTTCTTGCATACCTGAGTCTATAACACTCCACAAGCCCAGCCGAAATCATTGCTACTATTGCTATCACAAGGCCAACACCCATTCTTTGAAGTTCAGTTAGTCCTTTTGAACCCGTCTTTTTAACCCTGCTTACAAGTGGATCAAGAACTCGCCGATATAGGAAAATGAAAAACGCAACACTTAGAATATCGAAGCTAGACATGCTGGCAGGAGGGATTTTGAAGTTTGATACTGTAGTTTTCATTGCAGCACCCTGCTCAACAAACAGAGAGGCCATCTGTGTGAAAACCACTGAATAGATTATGGTGCACAGCCAAATTGGGAGGAGTCTCAGTATGCATTTAACTTCTTCCACTTGTGTAATTGGGCACAGACGCCATGGATTGCGACATCCCCGCTTTTGATCATCAATATCTCTTGAAGAGATGAAAGCTGCTCTATCCAAGAACCTAAAATGATACGTGGATGAACACGGGTTAGCATTGTTATTAATCAAAAGGAACTTGCAATGCTTGTTTCGCGGAATCTAAGATACCCAGTTTGTTCGAATCGCGATAAACTGGATAAAATTGATTCCTATACATAACGTGTAATGGATGTCAAACTACCCAAACAATCTATTCTTGTTTTTAGTGAGGATTATCAGTTCTGTGGAATTTGAATAAATCAAGTTTATGAGTCCGTGACCGATCTCTCAATACTTACTTGAATCCATCAGTGTGGAGAATCTTTCTGTTGCCATTCATCGAGCAATCTTTTGCTTGGACATTATACAGCTCCTCCTCTCCATCTCGTGGCATCTCGAGCTTCCATTTCTTCATTGCAGCGATGATGACTTGGCAGAACCTGGAGAGAGGGTTACCACTTGGTTTGAAGTGCCGGTATCTAGCTGTTCCTCCTAGAAACAAGACCAATGCTGCAAAGGCAGAGCCCGCAGACGCCCAGAATCCTAGTGCCCACACCCCGTTATCCTCAAAATATCCCAATATCGTGTTGGAAAAGAGGGAACCGAGGTTCAAGGCCAGGTAGAAGTAGCTAAAAAACGCAACCTTGGAATGTCCTTCCCTGGGGTCCTCTTCATCAAACTGATCAGCCCCAAATGTAGCAATGATAGGTTGATACCCTCCATTTCCTAGAGCAACGAGGTAAATGGAGAGGTAAAACAATGAAACTTCCATGCTTGAATGGGATCCACATGGAGTCAGCTCATCCCCACATCCTTTTGGTCTGATTAAGAAAAGGTATGACGAGAATGATAGGATTACTAGGCCCTGCCAATCAAGACACAAAAGAAGCAATTAGAACATGTATACAATTAGATCGCGGCACCTACACACTGCTTAATGTTCTAGATGTTAGTTTTCGTAAGCAGATTCGCTGAAGTTCACTCGATTAACTACATGCACAACTTAATGGATTAAAAGCTCACTGTACAAATCTTCCTGTAAATTTTGAGGCGAAATATGCAAGCTATACTCGAATGCAAAATGTATTAGAGAAGATTTGGAGTCAAAGTAACTTACTATGACAAAGATGACCTGAAAAATTGCACAGGTTTTGTATCTTCCCCAGTAGGAATCGCTGAGGAAAGCACCAACAAGAGAGAAAATGTAGACGGTCCCGGTCCATTTGCTAACGTTATTAGCAGCATCGGCATTGCTTTGTTGCAAAACCCTTGTCAGGAACAGAACTAAGTTCACACCAACACCAAAGAATGCAAGTGTTGCTAGACCTTGGTTCACTGGGATTCATAGAACAGAAACAAACACAGAATTCAAAGTTTAGAGGCTTTATTTTGTAGGGATTTCTAAACCAGATAACTACAGGTACAAGATCTTAAACGTTTGCTTCAATGACAACTTTAATGGATTAATCAATAATAACATCGAGTGGAAACATTTGTAGAGCGGGCTAGATTGCTGATGGATTAAGGTTATACTACATAGCAAAGTTGTACAGAGTATAATGCAGGTTTGGTGTTCATTACCTTCCATTTCTGCAGAAAGTAAAAGAAAGAGCCCTGTGACAACTAATTAATTTAGGAGCATTGGGTATCGTTTACGGTTTCTGTTTTTTGTTTTGTTTTCAAATTATATGTTAATAATAATAATAATAGCCACTATCACAGAATTTTAAAACCATTTGTAAGGTTTTGAGAAATTCTGTAACTCGTTGTTGGTTTTTTACTTTCTTTAATTAGTAAAACAAGTTGAGAAAAGATCATATCTCATCGTATTTCTAATTAATGACTAGAACCGGAGAACTCCTCGACTCGACCATGTAGTTTAATGGGTACCTATATTTTTCCTCTAGCAGGAAGGAACTCCAGCAAGCAGGGCTTATAGCTAATGTTGTCTTTTTGTTATTAAACTGTGTTTGAAAATAGGTTGAAACTGTATTTCTTGAAAAACTGAGTTTTTAATCAAATTACACAAAAAATAAATGGGATATTTTTTTTTTAAATGGGATTTGGACAGCATAATTAGGCCAAATGGACCTCCCTAGCAGGAAAAAAAAATAAAAAAATCCCAGCCGGCTGAACTATATCCCACCAAAGTTTCGGATCCACAGAGAGTAGTGTGCCTAGAAAACAAATTGGGTGACTAAAACCAATCAATCTGGAAGATCGAAACGTCCCATCGACAATATTTTTGTCATGTGCTCTACCAGCTACTGAATTTAACGGTAACAATCATTTCCCATTATCCTCACACACCTCTCACCATTCATGTGCTGGGGAAGTTCATATTTAGCAAAATGACAAACGTTAGAACTTGATATTTTTGTACCAACTTTGTATAAAAGAATGACAAAGATCTCTGCAAGAATTAATTTCAAGCACATCAAGCGACTTCAACCACGTATTTCACATCTAACTTGCCTTAGAAACTTCTTTCTGATTGCTTCTTCCACAGTCCCACTATTGCTGAATTTTAATTCCCTAGGCCAACCAGTGGGAGTTTTAACTTTAATGGGTGTAAAGCGAGAGAAACAGGAATTGATTGCGGCCCTTCGCTTTATCTCTCTACCCTTCATTATCTAATTACAAAGAAAGTTCCTTTCTTTCATTTTTTTCCTGCTTGTTGAGTGTCATGATCTCTGTAGACGACAAAAGTGGATGACCTTTTGCCTAAGACGATGACAGGAGTTTCTGCGGCTGACCTAAGCAAATCATGATCAATAATCAGGCTAATGTTTTTATTATAATTATTCCTAGTCACTCCTTGAAACTTATGGCTGTAAGAACTAAGGTGAGGAGCTTATAATCGCTTGCCAAGTTACATCTAGATCTAGTAGCAACTCCAAGATGATCACCTGAATAATTATGCAGTCTATATGCATGCATGCGCATGGCCATGGGCATATACAGGCCTGCAACATGTATCGTGCTGAGATCAGGGTTTTGTTTTCAGGGTGGTGAACGACACGTGGCCGAAACCTAGACCATGCAAAGTAGGAGACATAGTTACGTGCCAGGTAAGCTTTTAATGCATGCTTTCCTCACCCCACTTTCCATGGTGTCGTATAGCAGTCCTGGAAATTGGGCGCTACCTGGCGAACTCAGAAAAGAAAAGAGTTCCTTCCCGTGCTGTCTCTATCCCTCTCTAAACCTCTAGTGGATTTTTTTCTTGTTCCTATCCATATCTGACCTAGCTATGTCTCGCTGTTTGCATTTATTGGCTGCCTGAAGGCCAGCATGTAGCCAGAGTCCGACACCTGTTTCCGTTACACGTTCATCGTTTATCTTTATCATCTTTTCCGAGACTGGAAAATTGTATACTGCTAGCAAAGAAGAAAGGACCATGTGCTTATCATTACAGCCCATCCCTCTCTTCTTTTTCCCAAAGAAATTTGGTAAATCAAAAGGAGGGCTTGGATATTTACAAGAACATATGTTTTCTCAGCAATTTCTACATATAAAATAAACATGTAAATGATACACACACGTATATTTGGGTGGATAGATCATGGGATATATTCCCTAGTGCGTTAGGACCAAGCAAAAAAAAAAGAAGATCGATGTGATGATATGACATATACCACAACATGCACCTATAATACTAGGAATTTGGATTTTGGGCCCATATTAATTTCTAGCCAGAAAAATAACATATACAGTACCTGTGACAATGACCATTTAAAGTAATCGACAGGGCTCCTGGTATTTACAAAAGAATGCAGAGCTGGGAGATATTTCTAAAGAGAAGATCAACCGTAGAAAAACTAAGCAGTGTTCTCATAGAGAAAAATATTATTTGTGGTCATCTCTTTAATTATTTTATGCTGGTTAGGATATGAACTTACAAAGTATAATAATTCCAGCAACCCATTGCCCAGATTTGTCTTTGATAGCAGGACGACCATGCCAATCAACTGTTCCATCAAGAGTGCATTCTTCTCGTCCCTCTTTGAACTTACCCTGCATATTACATTTTCATCCCATAGTAAATTCATCTTCGGGACCAAAAAGAAAAACAAATACTAGTAATTAAAAAGTATAATCAAAACCACACAACATCAATTATAATGTCTGTGTTTCATGGCTTGCAGTTTGGTTTAAGCCAGCCAAGAAATGGGAAAAGGAGAGGGGAAAAGCTCTTAAATTAAAATCATCTCTTCGTACGTAGAGGGGGAAAAGAAGGAGGAGCAGCAGCAGCATATATATCAAAAAAGATTTAAGAGGAGATCGAAGAAAACAGCTAGAAGCTTTCAACTAACCTCCCTACAAACCTCCAAACAAGCCATGAATGATGCAGACAAGAGAGAGCTGTATAGATAAAATGCTTGATAAGAAAAGAAGAAGGTGTTTCGTGTCGGTAATGAGAAAATTAACAAAGACGAAGAGAAGGCAAGTTGGGAGTGAATGAGAAGAGGCAGGGGTGTATAAATAGAGAGTGAGCGGGGTGCTATGAACGGTGTAGATTTTAGAGGACAGAAGGAGGGGTCACCCACAGGAAAATAAATTTTATCGGGAATAACTAATGATTTATCGTGTTTAGAAGTTATGCTGTTTTTTAAAATAATATATTTTAGTTTTTAAAAATTATTTTAAACTTTAACACATCAAAATAATTTTAAAATATAAAAAAATATTAATTTAAAATAAAAAAATTAAAATTGTTAAAAATACTTTTGAAATGCAAAAAATTAGAACAAGTAATTAAATATTTTCAAAATTTATTTTTTAAAAGAAAAATATAAAATCTACAAATCTTAAATAATAATAAATATATCTCCACTTAATTTTTTTTATTTTAATTATATCTCTTTTTTTATTAGAATAAATTTTATAAAATAACTAATAAAATATCATTAATTATTTTTTAAATATAATAAAATTACTCACGACCCACACGTGTTAAATCATTGAAATTAATGTTTATGCAGTCATATGTAATATGCAAGTTGTTTCAATTGAGAAAATGATTGTCCTTTACTTTTTTTTTTTGGTAATATACAGATTATTTCTATTGAGAAAATGATCGTATTTTTATGTTTTTTTTTTAATATATAATTTATTTCGATTGAGAAAATGATCTGTTTTTTATGTACTTGTAACCCACAAGTGTTAAATCAATGAAATTAATGTTTATGTAGTTAGACGTAATATGTAATTTATTTCAACTGAGAAAATGATCTGATTTTTTTTAATATATAATTTGTTTCAAATTGAGATATTCTTCGCCTTTTTGTGTTTTGTGTTTTTTCTTTTTCGGTGTACTTTTTCTCTCTCACTCCCCAATCTCTACTTCTCTGTTGCGTGTCCCTTTTTGAAATTTACTAGCTGTAATTATGGCATTATAATTATATTATATTACAATTCCTTTTAGTGGCATAGAAAGACAAATCTATTGTGGATTCTTACGTGCACCCACGGTGCATTTTCTATGAGGTCCTTAATTTTCTTAAATTAGATTATTCAACTTTATTGCTTTGTAATTTTATCTAGTATAATTTTATATGCTAAGATTTTTTTTGCTCAATTTGCTTGCTCTTACATATGCGAAGTATCAAAGAATATTCAACATTAGATTAAAGATTGATATTACAAAATAAAATTCTAGGTTACAATTAAAAAAAACATGAAAAACAAGGACCAAATTTTACAAAAAACATAGCCCCTTTCATTTTCATTTTCAAAAAGCATGAAAAACTTCGGTTTGTCCATGAACTGTTAAATTATGTATATTTGATCCATGCTATTTTAGTGTTATTTTAGCCTTTTATGTTTCACTTTATAAATTTATATTTATCCCATTTATCTTCTAAATATCAATAAAAAATGGAGAAAGTCGTTGAAAAAGATGGAGGGGAGAAAGTATTTCTTTATTTATATTCTGGTCATAAAAAACAGATCTTGATGCCAATTTGTTTATTTTAAAGAAGAAAATTCAATATAGATGATTTTATCTTTCAAACATGTTGTAATATATCTATGATTTTTTTCCGGATTGATTTGTGGTTTTTTAAACTATTTAAATGGTGTTTAAATGAAAATGGCTCTATAGAGGTTTTTAAGATGTTTTTAAGTTAAAACAAGCTAAAAATTAGATTTTTGGGGTCCAGACCTTGGACCTAAACTTTGGGTGGTCAGTAATGTATATTATATATTATGTTAAGAAAAAAAATAAATGACACATTATTTATTTATATTTTAAAATATAAAATGTTAGGTATACATATCTAGCCTTTCAGGTCCATGCATATCTAAGGATTGTTTTTAGGCTAAGCATATGGTCTGTCTTTCTAGGCTCAGACACATATAGCTTTAAATCTTTCTTTTTTAAAATTAAAATAAAATTATCTTTAAATAAAATTTTAAAATTATATTGAAATTATTATTCAATAAATTAGAGCTTTTATGGTGATATTAATAATTAGATTATGAATATTTATATATTAACCTAATATGTAGTTTTTTAAAAAATATTGTTCATTAATATTCAATGAGAATAAAATATTTATTTTGTTATTTTTTTATTGTAAGTTATTTATATAATTCTCTCAAAAAAAATTTATTGTAAGTTATTTATATATATATATTTTCATTTAGGGGCGTACTTTAGAATATATAGATTTGTAGTTTTATATTTTTTTAATCGAAACTTGTTTTAATGATTATAATATTAAAAAAACAATGCTTTTTATAAAAATAATTCTTTCGTCAAAATGAATAAGTGAGTTCATCTATTATAATTTTTAATTGGTGGCCTATTTAAGCTTTATGCACGATTATAGCTATCTTTAAGAAGATCAAAAGCTTTAGCCTCGATATAGATGCGATGACGATCCTTTCAGATAAAATAATGATGTAATACAGGCACGATATCTCTTGTCAAAGACTCAAAGGTACTGTAAAATAACATATCTACCTTTTCATCTTATCTAAAAAAAATTAGTATAATTAAATTAATTAATGAAGGTTATTGGGTAAAGTATAGAATTTATTCCTCTAATTGAAAAAGAAAGAAAGGGTTTTTAAAATAATAAATTAAATTATTATTTTTAATAAAGAAATAAAGTTGTTTTAAATAAAATAATTTATCAAGGTAAAGTATATATTTTTCCCATAATTTTAATTTAATTAAAATTAAGGTTTTTTTTTTATATAATTTGTTAATTTTTACGTATAATTTTCTCATATCTCAATGGATAGACCTTTGACATACTTATTGTACTGAAATCAAATAGAAAGATATAAACCATAAAATGACCTATAATACAAGCAGAATTTTCTAAAAACAATATACAAAAACAAATTCTATGAAAAATAAAATAAAATATAAAACTAAAATGTACCATTAACTAACCTATATGTACTCAAAAGTCTTTCTAGAATACTTTTTATAATTTTATTTATATCATATTTAACATTGTATGATATTGTGGTTTAAACACTTTAATATCATATAAAATATTAAAAATTTAAGTTGTTGGATAAATTTTTAAAAATAGTTTAATAGTACTTTTATATTTAGATTTGATGTTTTTATATATATTTTTTAATAGTTTAGATAAAAGGGTGTTAAAATCATAAAAAAAAAACTCAGACGATATTCTAAACATTTTGTTGATAAACACAACACTAATATCCATTCTTAAACTATGTGGCTATTAAAAAATAATGTAGAAACCATTTGAAAATAATCTATACATAAGTGATGCAGAAAAAAGTATTTTAAGATTAATCATTTCTTAATTTGGATAAAGACCGAAGCCATTGCAAAATTAATTTGTCATTGACAGTTTGAAGGCACTAAATCAAATAGTTTTTTCTAGAACTGTGTGTGAGTTCCATTTTGGTGCCCTGGAATCTGATAGCTTTACCATTTATACTCAATAAATGAGAGCACAATATATATTCCCAGATCATGTCTGAAATTAACAGCAAAGGAAAAGAAAACCCCTCCAGTCTCTCCTTAGATTCCCCACCTTTCCTCTCTTTTGTCTGCTTAGCTACTTGATTAGTGAACTCATTAAGATTCATGTTCCAAGAATGAATTTCCTTCAACTGTTTTTCGGTGTTTAAAATCTAATTTCACTTCTATCCATGTAATGATATCAAGAGTGTGTGTGTGTAGGAGCTTGCTAGATGAGTGATGCAAGATAATCTTTGAAGTAATTTGTATACTTAATTTTTTTTTTCTTCTAAAATCGAGCATGAACTAGGGATAAAATACATGTAAAGATAAACTATAAAATTAACATGTTAACTAGTGGTGATAAAATTGCATAGATAAATTGAAGAATTATTCTATTAATTGGCGAAGAAGAAGAGGAAAAGTGAAGGATTATAAGGAGAGTGATAACAAATCCATTGCTCTATTTGAAAATCCATTTCAGAGTCTTGAACAAACAAGACAACTTTTTAAGTGGGACGAGTATAATATAAATTTCGAGGATTCCATTTATGATGAGATGAATGTTAGTTGGTATTCTCTACAAATATATGATGTTTATTTTGATAACAATTATATTGATAATAATAGCATAAATAATAAATAATAATAATAATAATAATAATAATAATAATAATAATAATAATAATAATAATAGCAGTGATGATATCATCATTAATGCTTTTATTAATGAATTAGAAGCTCAGTGTAAAGAGAACACAAAAGGTGTTCAACAAAAAAAAAATTTATTTAAGCTATATTGATCTTTTTGAATTAAAAATTTACTATTATCATAAATGTATATTTGTTCAAGAGTTATATTCATACAATAAATGTTCAAGTGAAGATAGAAAAGAAGTTGGAGAGTCTTGATTGAACATTCATAGAATTAAGGCGAGATTATTTTGAACTCGAAAACGAGTTTTTTCCAACTCTAGAAGACTGATGTTGAAGGATTTTTAGAGAAAACTACTTGTTTCCTTTGTTATTAATTTTTATTATGTTTAGTTTGAGAAAATATTTTTTTTTTATGGTGGTTTTATTCTTTCTATATATGTGGTTGAAGAATTTTATTTTTTCTTATTCATTTTAGGCCTAGGAGTAATACAAATAGAGTTTTTTAATTTATATTTTAAAAAACTAAAAAGAAATATTCAGTAATAAAAATTTTATCTTGTTACTCTATTCAGAATAATTTTGTGTTACTTGTGCTTGTTGATTTTTTAATGTTGTTTCGTTTGTCAATGAGCTACCCATAAATATTCTCTTTTCCATAGCTTTTTGAATTGCACGACATCTACAAATGAGATGAATGTGAGCATGTTTTTTCTTAATTAAGTGCTCAAAAGTGTCAAGTAGGTTTAATTTCTAAGCATAAAGAATGAACTACTCGTAATAATTGAAGTTATCTCGTGGAATAAATGAATTTGTTATCCAACAAATATACACTACTTTGATTTGCATCTAACATCTTTGCTTTTTCGGCTCAATTATTATGAAGGATATGATTCCATTTCCATTTTTCTATGTGATAGTTCCAGTTGTTGACGCTAGAGTTTACACAATTTTCTCTCCTTAGTGGAAACATTGGCATATTATCTGTTCTAAATGAATATAATGTTGAATAATATGTGCAAAATAATATACTTCTCTTCTACGATGCTTTATGCCTCAACTTGCGAAGACATTTCTTTTATATCAGGAGGAGGAATATTTAGACTCAAAATCTAGTATACTCCAAACACCTCATTCAACTCATGAAACAATTGGCACGTCTTATTGACATCTTAAAAGCTAAATGTAAGAATTTTTTTTTTTAACTTTCTGCCATTGCATCATTAAACAATTTTACCAACGGATTTAGTCTCTCGGTATGGAACACGAAAACCATCAGTAATATTTTTATTAATAGGTTCACCGATGAAATCTGTTCGTCAGAATTTTAATCGTCATATGCATGTCTCTTTTTCCATTATGAAGCTATTTTCAAAAGACATTCTTCCATCTAGGCATTGAAGTTCCAGAGTCTAAAGATACTCAAAAATCAAGCAAAGATTACAGATCTGAGGCCTTCATAGATATATTGTATTTTACGCTAAATGATAATAATATCACGAAATTCTAGTGATCATTCAAAAATCTAAAGATATTACAAAACCTTTTTTTTATACATCAAATGTCTTTAATGTTAAGGGGGGGATAAAAAAAAATATTAAGAACCCTTTTTTTTTATACATCAAATGTCTTCAATGTTAAGGGGAAGCTTAATTAAAAAATATTAAAGAGTATTTTAGATTAAAAAAAAAAGAAGGTTTTTGTAATATTCACTTAAGTGAGTTTCTTTCTTCTTCTTCTTTTTTGTAATATTTTGAAATTTGTAGATGATCACTATAATTTCATAATATCTCAAAGAAGTTATTATAATTTATCCTATAATTTATAATTTTGTAAAGTTTACAAGAATCATTAATGGTTGAGGAGGTGTGTTTTTTTTTTTTTTAATCATTAGAGTTTTAAGCTCAATTATTTTAGTCACGCGACTATATATGACGAATAAAATTCTTGATTCGAAAGGTCTCTGCAAAAAGTGGATTAAGGTATATCTCTAGCCACGAAGCCACGGGAAAAAAAAAAACTTCAATTACTCTTAGTCTGTAACTTCAGATTTATGACGTTGCGCCCAACAATAATTTCTGGGTTTTGTTTTATTTTATGTTATGAACAGGACCTGTGGTTTTATATATATATATATTAGTAAAAGAAATATAATAAAAAGATCGAAGCCATTAAAGACAGCGACAAACCATATATAAGATCGTCTCAGCAAAAAGAAGAACAGAATATCAGACGATATATAAGATCGTCTCAGCAAAAAGAACAGAATATCAGGTATAGCATAAATATTGTATTTGGAAAAACAGTGAAAATGATATCATAAAACAACAGTAGCAATTTAAAGTCCAGTTCTATATCAGTTTTTATATGTGGACATATCTATTCCACTTCTTTTCTCGTTAGTGGTCGGCTGGCTTTTAGTTAACCCGTATTTCGCTGTAAGCTGAACAAATTTTTTTGCAACATAATAAAAACTCGCTTATGAGCTGTTATTATTGTATTTTAAAGAATAAAAAAAAGCCCACGACTTGACATCATAAAAAAATAATAATTGTTGATTCTCAAAAATTAAAAAAGTAGAATGATAAAATCAAGAAAAAAAATCAGCAAAAAAAAAAATACTAAAAAACAAAGCACTAGTAAAACCAAGTGAAGTTGTCAAAACCCACAAGTAGGATCATGCGGACAAGATAATCAAATAGAAGACAAAAAAAAATTAATTTTAAAAAAAATGATAAAAAAAGTGACTTCAAAAGAAACTTAGGCCACTTAGATAAACGAATCTCCTTTTTTAAAACAAACAACTTCAAAGGATGTAATCAGGAAAGAAAACTATATAAACCTATATAAACTTTTCAAACTCATGACCCTACGTGTTGACTAAACTAGAAGCATGATATTTGAAAAGTAATTATTTTAAAAATTGGTTTGGTCCGACGGTTCGACCCATGACTGGGCTATTCTTAAAAAGTGATTGAGGGAGAATTAATCAAGTGTAAGACTATCGAAAACCCGGCTTGACCCATGTTTCGATTAGCCCAAGGAAAATCCAGTCAAAACAGGGCCAAAACCTGTTGACTATTTTTTTTTTTCAAAATGATATCATTTAAAAAAAAATTTAAACAAAAGGATTTGGTTGGCTTAGGTTAACTTGAGTCAACCCACTCAACCTGTGACCCAATCATTGTCCTTGATTGACTCCTAGGTAAGGCTTATAAACAATGAGAAAAACCTAGGAGATTAAATCCCAATAATTGAAATGTTGAATGATGAAATAAATAAATAACTAAAGGATAAAGAAATAATAAAAAAAAATAAAAACCTATTTGAAGAAAAAAATTAAGAGGACAAATAAAAATCTTGAATTGAAAGGAAAAATTGAAAAACAATTCAAATTAACTAATGAATACAAAACCAAAAAATAAAAACAAACAAAGAATACCAATTTCCAACAAATTCAATGATTATTGATGTAATTTTTTAAAAAATAATGAAAAATAACTAAACCCAACCTGATCCAAGATTTAGAATTTTATAACATGTATCATGAGACCAAATCACAACATCAAAGTCTAACCTGAAAAAATAACAACGTAAAATTCATAACCAACCAAAATAATTAGGGATAAATTTTAAAAAAGAAAGTGATTTAAAATATATAGATTTAAAAAGAAAGAGAACCAAATTTGACACAAAAATAAAATAAAACCAAATCATAAGGGATGAAATTGAAAAACAATTTCAATCTAGAAAAGAATAAGAACAACTAAAAATAACAATCTAAAAAATAAAGACCATATTTGATATAAAAATAAAATGTCAAGGGATGAAATTCAAAGATAAATCAATTCAATAAAGGATTCAAGACCAAATACATCACAATTAAAAGAATGATGATAAAATCTAATATAAAAATCAAGTGTAAAAAGATGAATTTAAAAAAAAAATAACTTTATAAATAATTCAAGATCAGATACACTATAATTAAAAAAATAAGGACTAAATCTGACATAACATCAATTATGAAGGGATGAAATTGAAAGAAAATTAACTCAAAAAATGATTCAAGGCTAAATAGATTACAATAAAAAGAATGAGGACCTAATTTAACTTAACAAACAAATGACCAGACCTTATTATTATTATTATTTTTTGCAACGAAAACCACGATTTTCTAGGAGAGAGGGGGAAGAGGGAAGGAGGGAAAACCCCCTGGCCAGAACTCTTCTGTATACCGTCTCGACACAAGCCCCTTGCTACCATGCTTAGGGTGACAAGGAGCATTGAACGCCGCCTCGAAATGCAGCGTTTAGTGCTATTTTAACGGTACACATGCCTTCCAATGGGAGTTCGCGACGCCTACTTGCTGGCACGTGTCTAGCATGCGTTAACCATTTTCAAATATATATTTATTCTCCTAACTACTTATTATTTTTCATGGATGTGGTAAAACTGAATTTAATAGGCCAGAAAAACTCCCCAAAACATCTAAAAAACCTTAAAAGCCCAAAAACATCTATATAGGCTTGGGCTATCATGTCTGAGCCCAATTACTACCAAAGTAGATGGGCTTGGGGGTGGTAGCGCGAGCCCATGTTAGGCCCATACCTAGGCAGGGCATACGTCTATTACTGCCCAATGTTGGGTATGTTGTCATGCCCAACACCCAGCACACATGTGACCTCAAGCTATCAAGCCCAAGTCAAATGTATTTGGGTTCAGGCAGCATGTTTAGATCTATTTTCCACCTTTAATGAGCTCATGCACCTTGGCCAAACCCAACACTCATTTGAGAATTTTTTCTAGGACCCTATAAAGGTCCCTATGTATGTTGTATTGATTCATTACATATCGTTTTGAGTAGAATATAACTCAAAATATCACAATGATAGAATTACACTTTAAATCCTCATCTCCACAAAAAAACACCTCTTGCGGTTATAACCTGAGAACATAGTTTGTTATGGAAAGAAAGGAAAATTAGCAACAAGATATATTAGTTCCTTTAAGATTACAAAAACAATTGGGCTAGTAGCTTATAAACTAGCATTGTCGCCTCATTTGTCTAGGATTTATGATGTGTTTCATGCATCACTACTTTGAAAAGCTGAATTGAATCCTTCTTGAATCTTGCCACAAGTCCCGATGGAGATCAAAAGGACATTTAACACTTAAGGTAAAACCTATAATGATTGTTGATCAAAGCAAAAATAAATTACAGAACAAAAGAGCTCCTTCGGTGAAAGTAATGTAAAGGAATTTCCAAATAGTTGGGGAGACTTGAGAAAAGGAGTTAGCGGTGAGAAAAAAGCACCCGAGCTTATTCCTAGATGAAGGTATGAATTCAAATTTCATGAAAAAATTTTAAAAAGAGGAGAGAATGTAAACCACAACCTAAAATTTTAAACTCGTGTACATTAATTTTATTTTTCGACCAAAAAATAATAAATTAAAAGGAAAGTTTTATGACTAGGGCTAAAAATTCCCAGTTAATTAGCGTAAAACCTTGGACGAAATAAAAAGATAAATCTATACATGAAAATATCGATGCTCAAAGACTTGACTGAAATAACTTGTAGGATATTAAATGAGTGGAATTGTTATAAATAGAAGGAAAACCCTTCTTTCCCATTTAAAAAATAATCAATGGTATTAGAGATGGAAGGAAAACATGGATTTCTTCTTCTTCTTTTTTCTTCATGAAGAGGGCCAAATTAAGAGGGCCAAATTAAAAGAATTCTAAAAAAGATAAAATTTTAGTTATTTTACTACTAAAATTGTAAACATTGTTAAGAAAAAGATTGGAAAAAACATGGCCCTAGCCCTCCGCCTCTGCCACTGCCAACGCCTAAGATGCCTAGCATAAAATAAACTCTCTTACCAACCCTATTTCAAATTTAATTCATAATTCTAACCATATTCAATTGCCTTTTTAATCATCAAATCACTCAACAAGTTGGTCGAGGCTTTCAAGTAATGATCTTTAACTCCATTAACTTTCATTATGTTTCCCAGGATCCCAATAAACTCCAAAAGAAGTCCTAGTCAGCTACTTTCATGCACAGAGTTTTAAAGATAAAAGGCTTAATATTTAACAAGGAATACAACTGTTAAGCATGATTAACGCACACCTTCAGACCAAGAAGAAGAAGAAAAGAAAGGAAGAGGGACAACTTCACGATAACCATGTGGTTGATCCGTGGTAAACCGAGGCATTACATGGAAACAACAAGGACAAAGGATCGATCGTCATGCAAGCACGACAGTGCTAATAAGAATACCATTTTAAAAAAAATAGTTTTTAACTCGTAATTATTTAATTATCAATGTTTTAATACAATATTAAATAATTAATTCAATATAAAAATTTAAATTTTTAAATGAAATTCTAGAATATAATTTATATTATTTTCTAACATATTAATGCCATAACAAAAATAGCTTGATTTGATGCATGACAAAAATAGGTGTGTAAGAGTCAATGAGACATGACATGAATAGCTTGGGGGCATTAAGCTGTAGTCAAATTTGTTCACTGAAATTGAATGAATCATTCCACACATACCTAATATTGATTATGAAACGCAATAGCTCGTATTTTGTCTGTGCAATGACTTATCTACCGATCGAGAGTTTGAATGGGATTTTGATACGCAAGCACAAACTATTCGATCATTTTCCTTACTATAAAGTTGTTTTGATTTTAATATGAACAAGGCATACAATATGAACCGCAGACCAATTCATTGTTGCTTCTTCTCTCGCAGTTTTTAAATGCAGAGGCCCTTATCAACGACGTCGGATTCCACTCGTTGCATTTATAAAAAAAAACATCAACATCGTTACCAAATTAATAGAAATATACATCCGATGAAAACATTTCAAAATCTTGATGATGCAACACATTAATTTGAAGGAGGGGGCCAATGACCAACTTTAGCAATCCTTTTTTACCAGCACATTTCAAAATCTTGATTGGTCCACGGCGCCCCCCTCCGAGCGGTGCCCCAGATTTAGAGGCAGTTTTCTAGGAGCTCCATGGGCGATTTCTCCTTTCATGTCAACCAAAAGCCCAATCTTCAGCCAGTCAATTGTTGCGAGGCTTCATATCAATATACATGGTTAAGGAAAAAAAACATACTCACAGCATGTTATAAGCAATCTTGCTCTCATTTGATGATGGCTCATCGTGAGTAGCATAATTAACTAATAATTATTTGTATTCTGAAAGTTCTTGTCATATTTTTGAAATTTTTTTCGTTGATTTGATGGTGGATTATATATGTTATGGTATTAATCAGGGGGTAATCATGATTGATTGAACTTCAATGAGCTCCATGTAATTAAATAATTACATGGCTGCTGAGCCACTAATTAAAACCGGGGACTAGCCACAGAAAAAAATACTAGTAAAAGTGCTTTGGTTAATTTCACACCACAAGTGCGTAGAGGCTTGTCTCCATTTAAATTATTTCTTTAGTGAAATTTGATGGGTGAGGCATGTTACGTATTTTTTTTATTTTTTAAAATGTTTTTTATTTGAAAATATATTAAAATAATATATTTTTTTATTTTTTAAATATTATTTTTTATATCAGCATATCAAGACAATTCAAAAACATTTAAAAAATTAATTTAAAAAATACAAATTTAAAATTTACCCACAATACTAAACAAATTCGGGATGACTAGATAGCAGATTTTGTGCACTGAAATCGCGCATGCTTTTATATTGCATCAGCAAAATCCATATTTGGATACAGCGGCCACTAGTAAAGGAAACACCATTTTCAACATATCTTTATTTGCATTGATTTTCAAATAATTTTGCTCCTAATGGGAGACAAAGACCTCTCTTGGCCACTGAGATGGAGATAGCTAGGGACATACAATGTCTGAGCTATCTCTTCAGTTAGGTCATCCCACAAACAATTAATAGCTGTTTTGTGCAGTTGCCTTTCTAATTTATCTTAAGTTCATGCTTGTCAACGTTCTACTGATCTCCTTAGTCATCCCGTGGTTTCACTAATAGGAAACTAACTTCACTACCTGCAAAAACAATGGTACTTAAAAAAAAAAAAAACCCATATTAGAATCGTTATATATATATATATATAAAAACAGACAATTTTTAATTCAATTACTGGATGAGACTAGGATTTTATAAGTGAATTCTACGTGCAAGCATGTTTTTATAGTGGATTTAGCTTTTCAAAAAATTATCAAACTAGAGTTCTCTACATTTCAACTATAATTTTAGAGCTTGGAAAATCTTAGTTTCTTTTTATATAGTTTAGGACTATTATTTTTAGATATTGAGAAACCATATCTTTCTTTCTTATCACTATACACTATGTTAATTAGTATCACAGTAGGTGTACCTGTTTGAAAGACAAAGACATTGGCAACTTCTTCCCACCCTCCAATGTAGGAATAAAGGCCATGTAAGATATTATGAAGGCTCGAGAGGCAACACAAAGAAATTATTACATAAAAAGACTTGATTGGATCAACTATCAAGGGAGCACAAACAAGGATCATTAGAAGGAGAGTGGCATGCTCAAAGACTTACCTCGAAGTAGACCAAAACCTATATTTGTTTATACAAACCCATATAAATATCATGTCTTTATGGAGAGTGTTTTTTTTTTTTTTTATGATAAGTTATGCACTAGAGGCTTATTTTGTTGTTACCTTTTTTGTAGTCACATTCATTATTTTGATGAAATTCTTTTAATTGTTAGGAATTGTTTAAAAAAAGAATGTATTAGATGATTATAAGAGTTAGAAGCATCACTACAAGATTTCACAGTTTTACCGACGGACAAATTCTGTCGGTGTGTGATTCATAGCTCGTCTGTAATTTTATTACCGACAACATTACCGACGGAAATAGTCAGCCAGCTTTCCTTTTGTCGGTAATACCTAATTCCATTGCTAACACGGTCAGTAAAAACCAAACAAATAATTGCTGATGGTTTTACATATGGAAATTGCGCATCAAAAAAAAAAGTGTCCGCTTGAAATATAAAAACAGAATAAATCCGTCGATGAGTGAATTCAATACCGACAAACTATGTCCGTCAGTAAATTCGCTGGTGATTGTGAAATTTACACCAAGCTACTGTGAAATGCCAACGGAGTTATTCCGTCAGTAAACTCGTCGGCGATTGTGAAATGCCGACGAAATTAGTCAATCGGTAAAACCCTAAGTGAGTATTTTTTATATTTTTTTATTTGCATAATTTTAAATATTTTTAAAAAAAATTATATAGAATTCATAATATAAAATTATATAAATTAATAGTAAAAAAAACCAATTATGCAAATAAAATTTTTATTAAACATCAAAAAATAAAGTTAAATAATATTTATTACAAACTAATGTGTTTTTAAAAAAAATAATAAATTAACTATTAAAATTAAATAATGTTCATTACAAATTAACATAATGGTGGAGCTGGAGGAGGAGGAGGAGGAGGAGTCTGGTTATTATACGGCCAAAAAAAAAAAAGAAATGCACATGGATCACCACTCTGTGATGCCATGTTCATGACTATTTGGCGAAACTATTCATGATTCGTTTGAGTATAAAACATAGGTGGATCGATGAAACAGTTCATTGTCCTACCTAAATTTATATCCTTCCAAGTTTTGTGAAGTTAAAGGTGTGTTAAAAAAAACACTAATTTATTTATATTATTTGTATTATTTGATTCGGTTTAACCTGTTAAATTAGATAATATAGATATTATAAATGATAGTAGAACAAAAACCTAATTATATATAATATTTTTTCTTCTCTTTCTCTTTTTTTCCTCTCTCCCATCTCATTCTCTTAATCTCTTTCCATTCATTTTATTCTCCACTTTCTCATAAATTATAGTTGTTTCCTTCAAAGTTTAATTTGTCAAGTAAAATTTTTTAGAAGTTTTACCTATTTTCAATAGTTGTAATCCAAGATTTTGTAAGATTGTTTAAGAATAAGAAAATTAATATATCTAACACGTAGATATTGTAAAATTCACAAAAAATTTAGCTATTTAATTTGTTTAAGTTTAAAATAAATTTGAATAGATAAAATTTATATTTATAAAATATTAAAAATTAAGTTGGAAGTAATTATGAATCAAATCTAACCAATTATATCTACTAACACTCTAAAAAAACGATTAATTGGTTAATTTAGCCATATTATGTATACCTGATATTTGAGAAAGATACATGATGGTGACGTTATGTGTACCTTTTCTCGATTCATTGAATTGTGTTCCCATTTCCCAATATAATCGATCATGTAAAATAAATAATTACTTAGCATCCTCGAAAAAAAGAAGGGAAATAAAAACAACTTACTTGTTGTGGGTTTCTTGTGTCTGTTTAGTTATTTATTGGCTTGTTATAGTTTATGTTTTTATGTATGTTTTATTTAAAAATATATTATATTAATTTTTTTATATTTTTAAATAATTTTAATGTATTAATATAAAAAAAATTAATATATTTTTAAATAAAAATTACTTATAAAATACATTATATAATTAGATAGCATGTTGTAAAGCAACCACCATACTAGTGTTTCCTTACTATTGTGTGCAATATCATGCTTATGATAATTTTATTCAAAAAAAATCATATTTTTTATTTTTAAGAATGTTAAAATCAAGTTCCCATACCTTTTAACGGTTGTCAAAGATGTTATCATTTTTCCAATAAATTGGAGCTATATTTTTTTAAAGAGCTCTTATGTGTTAATGATATGACCTCAAAAAAAAATGAACAAATTTTCAATTTTTAGAATTATATACAAAATTCATCATTATACCAAGGATAATATAACCTCACCATTAACTATTTCATTCATTGAACAAGTGAAATACAACTAAACCTCTATAAATCAATGTCCTTGAGATCATAAAAATTTATTAATTAATTGAGATGTTATTTTATCATTAAATCAATAATTTATTAATTTATACATTAATTAATAAAAAAATTAACTTATCATGGTACATTTTTCCAAGAAATTGATCTTAATGCATGTATTGTGTATTGTGATTATACAAATATTACTTCATTATCGAATTACAAAATATCATTATAAATAATGTACTAGTTTACCAAAACATTAAACTTAATACATTTTTGAAAGAAAAATAATAATAATTAATATACTTCATGAATATTAAGTTAAACGAAAACATCTATAAAAAGAATTACAATATCTAATGTAGGCAAGTCTAAATAATATAATAGCTTTAAACAGTTAATTGTAGATCTACCATAATTGGATCATGTAGAAAGCCTAGCAAACTCGTTTATGGACTACTAGGATAGAGCTAAGCCAAGAAAGAGGCTTGTTCGCGTCAAGCACATAGCCTGATTAAAAAAAATCATATTTTTATATTTAATCGTTAGGTCGTGCTTAAATTTCACTAAATAATTCTTAGACCCAGTCTATAGAAGGCTAACTCGCTATAACCAGTCAAAGTCCATAAGACTCTCAAACTAGACTCATAAGATGTTATTTAAGTCAACTTCATTATTTACCTTTCTATTTGACATAGGATTTTGATTTTACTACCCTGTAAAGGCCAGATTGTAGCCTATTTAAGAAGCTGTAAACTTCTTAAAGAGGTAAAGCAAGTTAGATAGGAAAATCCAGTAATAAAATTGCTCTTTTTATTTTAATATTTTTAGTTTAATTTTGAATTTATGTTGTTTATCCTATTTCACTTAGGATTCTGATTTTTTGTATTTTATAAAGGTTGTTTCTAGCCTATTAAAGAGGCACACCAAAATTGAGAGGAAAGCAATAAATTTGCAAATAGTGGTTTTTTATGGACACCTTTTTTTACTCCTCGCTATCTGTCTTGTGTTTGTTGTCTTTTTTGTGTTATTTTCATATTCGTTAGTATCATAAAAGGTGAAACCAAATACAAAGGCTTATCATCTCGAAGGTGTAAAGAAATGAATAATTATGGATGAGATACATAAAGTATTGTACGAGTACAACATAGAAAATACAACTTGCACCCAAAAGAAATTATAACAATGCTTGTTAGAACGATTTAACTTGCAAGCACATCAAGCAACAATATCAAATATGATAAAAACATCATTATAGTATATATCATCCAATATTGAAAAAGATGGTGTTAAACGACATAAAGTCACAAACATCTTAGAGCTAGAAAAGGTTCTCTATGAGTGGTTTATTCAAACCAAAAATACATGAATATGACTAGATAACTAATCATGGAGAAGGTGAAGGAGTTTTAAAAAAATTACACCCTGTAAATATGTCAAAATTCTATTTTTTTCTCAAAGTTGGCTTGAATGTTTCAAATCAAGATATGACATGAAGATGTATCTTCATTTTAGAGAAGCAAATCAATTGATATGGAACTCGTGAAGAGTAATTTGTAGTCTACAAGAGAAAAATCTAGATCAATTTCTTATGAAATATAAAGATTATTGTTGATAAAGAGATCAACATTCTTGTTATTTTTTATGTTGTTGAGTGATTTTCATACTAAATTCTTGATTGAACTTATAAATTATTCAAAAGATTGATCAATTTCGTTGTAATTTTATATTAATTATTCGTATTTTTTTATAGACATAGAGTAAGAATAATCATTATTTATAATTTTGGTTGTTCAATGAAGGTTTTGTTGAATTAAATTGTAAACTATTCAAATTGATATTAATAAGGTGTCAAATGTTGAAACTCGAGTTTTTGAAGAGCATATTGCACGTTATAACTTGAGAGTTTTAATTGGATTATCTTTAGTACCGCTTTCTTTCAGGAAAAAAAAAAAACATATTTTGATTCCTTGCACAGTTCTCCTAGAAATATAAATGTTTAATTGTTTTTTTCCTTTGGTCTGAAACCTCAGTGCTTTTAAAAAAAAAAATGTAAAACCAACGAAACAAAATCAATCATAAGATTGTTTTGAAGGAAATCGTATAACTAAAGGCATCGCGATTAATTCTTCAAAAAAATATCCGGTCTGCCTAGAGCATAAATCATAGTAATAATGAAATCAATCTCACCTGCCCTATATGGCTTCTTCCCTTTTCTTGTGCTGTGAGTGTTTTATTGAAAAGAAGAAGAAGAATCCCAGTTGTGGATATCTACCTCGCCTGTGGCAAGTAGGTTTTTTTTTTTTTTTGTTTAATGGAAAAATAGATATGTTATTAGCACCTCCCTTGTGAAATTTCTTCCCTGTGAAGAACTGAGAAGGGTGGGGACTCGTATATCACATCTCCTTGGGAAAAATCTCCATCTATCGAAACGACGTTAAGAAAAGGACGAAAAAAACACAAACCCTAATGTCACATCATGTCTTTAGTGATCTTTCAACGACACCCAGGACCAAACCTCTTCTCTTTTCTTCTCTACTGTCAACGTGTGTAGGTATTTGAGTTGGTTTTTACATATCCATATTAATTTTGTATCCATGCATATCTTTTAGTCTTTGACAAACAATTTATCCACAAATTTCTTTATTTATGGGAAACATTTTCTTATAGTCTGCGGGGTTTATATTAACTTTTCAAACTATAATCCGAATTATTAAATCAAAAATATCTTATTTAAAAAATCACAAAACTCAATTCTTTACTATTTAAATATTTAAGGATTAAATTAAAAAAAATAATTAAACAAAGAATCCTTGAAATAAAAGTTAACAATTGTTGAACTTTGAAGTCACATACTTGTGAGGTTAGTGTATTTGCAAGGAAGATGCAAGAAATGATACGAGGAAAGAATGTGAACTTCCATTTTCTGTGTGTTTGTAGAAAAGTTGATGAGCTTAGAGCCCTTTTGTACTTGGTGATTCATGGATTTTTATGGGCGGCCTCTCTATCAAGTATTTATGAAATCGTGCGGATTGATCATTTTTATTGTGGACAATTGAGTTGTCATTATAGCAGTCACCCTCTCACATAAAATGAGATGTTTGGTGAGCGGCTCATGCCATAGCACAGTTTTGTGTACCTCGTGATGGTGAGAAATCATGTTAGTATATATATAAAAAAAGAATTGCACAAAATATGCAAAAGCTTTATATAGGATATGCGATATATTAAGATGAACCTATATAATAATTTAAAAAATGACCATGACTAAGTAGATGTTAGTTCCAAACAAGGATAATTGGATCATCAGTCATTCATTCACGGAATACTAGTTCTATATCAAGATAACCTATCCACTAGTTTTTCATTTTCAAATAAATTATTATGAAAAAATCTATCAGCATAATACATAAAATTTTATTAATCGTGAAGATAATTTAAATATCTAAAATTTAGAAAATAAAAAATAAAAATATTTAAGGTATTAAACACCTAACTAATGTTTGTGTCATGTTCGCAAAACCTGTTTGCCGAGTGATTTTTGTAGCCTCACCCGCTCCAAGTTCATGTTGTTAGCAATTAAATTGTTGGATTGGGCCCTCTTCTGTTCTGCCTGCGTTGCCATTCAGTTTTGCCGTTGCTGAGCTGATGAAGATCTTCAGCACCAACATTAGGCGACCCTGATCTTGTAGTAAGTAAAATTCCATGCAGCCTGCATAAAAGCAGAACATAATTTGCTGTGACGAAGACAACATTTGAAGTGTATAACCGACAAACAGGCTTCTAAAAAAGAAAACAGAGGTGATAAGAGGCACTTGTCATCTGCTGCAAAAAAGAAACGGTGACCTGTTTTGTGATAGTTTTAGTGTCATTTTTGTATTTCCCTTTTGATTGGAGAATGCCACGGCTGGATTCAGGTGAACGTCTCTTCTCGATCCTCCGTGGGAGAAAATAAATCAAAAGGTGCCATAACTAGCTGGACTCCAGGATTCTATTAAGAAAATATCTCTATCCTTTCTGTTCTTTTGTGGATGGAAAAGTAAACGCTCTAGTTTATAGGCTTTTAGAAAGCAGAGTACAATTGCAGAAAAGAGACCAAAGACACACTGATGACTCGGCTGAGTTGATAGCGTACCTTCACCCTCCCGAAGGGTCTCAAGTTTGAGATTTCTAAATCAAACGAAACAAAATAGATGAAGCCTAAAAAGGGCAATTATGCTAGGGCTATATGTGCTGTCCCATGTCTCACCTAAAGCGTGGGGCCGTGGGCGCAGTTAAGAAACTTTAGCTCAGAATAATGACCAAATATTATCCC
Source organism: Populus alba x Populus glandulosa (assembly GCA_033617975.1). Classification (NCBI taxonomy): domain Eukaryota; kingdom Viridiplantae; phylum Streptophyta; class Magnoliopsida; order Malpighiales; family Salicaceae; genus Populus; species Populus alba x Populus glandulosa. The sequence continues at coordinate 12,250,208 of CM066143.1, read as the reverse complement.
AAACTAGACAGGAATGTTTAAGAGGTTCACAAAGATGTGCCTCGTGCTCTGGTCAGAATACAAATTTCCTGTCCTATCAATTGCGATCATACATTTATGGCAAGATGTCGGCTACAGAAGACATAACGTAACCCTTTAATTTTTTTGTTTTCAAAATTTAATTGATTGTGCTCTTGGGAGAAGCGTGTTAAATTGAGTCTATATTTATTTTCTAAAAAATAATTTTTAAAATTTTTATATGTTTATTTATTATTAGAAAAATTAGTTAACAAAAAATATTTTCTAATTAAAGAAAAATTTGACTTGATTTCTAGAAAAATATTTATAGGAAAGTGTTTTTTTTTTATTTTGAGCAAAAAACACTTTCTGAAAGTTATGAAAAATTTAAAAATATCATATTATTTATTGATTATATTAAATTAGATCCTCAAATTTTTTATTATTAAATATATTTTGTTTTGAATATTTATTTTTCAATTTTATTTTTTAAATTTTAATTTTTATATTAATTTTGATTCTCATTTTTATAATTGTTATTTGCTTTTTCCTTATCATTTTTTAATTGAAATTTTTTATCTATCAAATTTGATATTTATTCTTTTGATTGTTACTTATTTTATTTGAAATAATTTATGAAATATTAGTTATTATTATTTTAATTTCTTTATCTTTCAATTTTTTTTTAGTTTTTAGATTTGATCTCTATTATTTTGATTATTATTTATTTTATTTGAGATAATTTATGAAATTATATTTTTTTTCAATTTCATTCTCATTCAACTTTTTAATTTGTAAAATTTATTCCTCATTATTTTAAGAAACTTGAAAAAAATAAAAGATTAATAAGTTATTTTCCAACTCATTTTCCATGGCATAATCAAACACTAAAAAATATTTTTTAATTTATTTTTCATTACACTATCAAATATCAAAAAATAATTTATTTTTTTAAAAAAAATATTTTCCATCAAACAAACAAAGTCTAAATTGTGCTACCATTTTAAATAGCACAACCAATAAAATGTTCTGTACTCAATTTTTTTCTAGTTCAATTAGTGTTTAATTTTATTTATTTATGTTTACTAAGTACTACTTTGAAAGAAAAAAATGACCCATTAATGACAAAATCTCTCTACACGCATCATTTCTAGAAATCAACACAATCATTTCAATTTTTCTATGACATAAACCTTGCTGAACGGAGGGTCACATTTGCCGGCCCTGAACGTAAGAAGGGGAAAAGATGTTCTGATGTTGATGGAACTAATTTGATAGAGCTTGCTTCAAAATATCTTCAATCTGAGGCTAGGGATAGGCCTGATCCCTAGTTTCTTTCTCCTCGCAGCGGTTGCACCACTTGTAAACAGATGGTGGTGAAAATTTTGTAATCTTGAAGCTGTGAGTTTTTGCAGCTTCTGACACTTGATATTCAGCAGATGTCTTTTTCTTGTCTGCGTTTTCTGACACTCAGGTTTGTCTAGCCAGTCGGATCCTTAACAAAAGTCCACATGTGCTCAGGTTTTTACTGGGGAGTTATCGCATTTTATTGTGGATTCGATATTATCTTGTTCTTCATAATAAAAATTATATAATTTATTTTTAGAAATAAAATTATCTTATCATAAGATTTATTAATTTTTATTATATTGAACGGAGATAGAATGCAGGAGTCGTTTTTTTATATTAATTATCTTTTAGTTTTATCATTTAGTATTTTATTATATTTTATTTTTATATAAAGATTTGATTCTTTTTTTTCTATTGTTATTTTTTAAAAGTTTATTTTTTTTATTTTTTTATATTAAGTATCTTTTAGTTTTATTGTTTATTTCTCAATTTTATTTTTTATCATTTTGTTTAATTTATTTTTTATGTTAGACTTGACCCTTATTCTTTTAATTTTTATTGACTTGGTTTTTTTTTTAAATTAATTTTTTTGTTTTAATTTTATTTTTCAATATTTGATCTGTTTAGAATTGGATTTCGTTAATTTTTTTCAGTGCAGTTATCCCAATCTCATAAATAAGGTCATTTCTATAAAAGTTTTTCCTAAATTGATATCGATCTCTTTTTTTAGCAATTAAATTTTTTATTTTATTATTTATCATTGATTTTATTGAAGATTAAACTTCTTTAATTTATTCATTTTGCTTTCTATGATGATAACTTAGCCTTACAGTCCTAGTTATATATTTTTCATGCTAACTTGGATTAACTCAGGATTTTTATATCATTTTATTTTATTTTTATGTCGAATTTGTTTCTTATTATTTTAATTATTTTTTATCTCTTTTTTATTTTTTCTATTTTCTACCTTCAGCATTTGATTGTTGAGTATTGGGCTTCGTTAATTTATTTTTTTTGCCATCCTTGTCTTATAACCCAGGTCACGGGTATGAGATATTAGCTCAGGTTGACATCTATCTTTGTTTTAATATTTTATTACATCTATTTTCTTTCTTGATTTTAGCCTTTGAGATTGGGTTTATAAAATATTATTTATTTTTATTTTTTATATATGCTTTTTATAAGGATGTCCTGATCTTATGATTCGGGTTACAAGTCCGTCATGTCATGCTAGCTTAGATTGGATTGAGGCTCTTTATTATTATTTTTTAATTTATTTTTATTTTTAATGTTTTAGTATTGAAATCCTTAACTCGAGTTACAAATTTTTTTATATAAAAAAGAAACATTTTGGTAACACTTTAATATTATTTTTTAATTTATAATAAAAATTGGATCATTTTATAGCAAAACAGGTACCACCTATCTAGTATGCTAAAATAAAATTTTGAGGTACCAAACCTTTTTCTTGTATTGTTGATTACTTATCAATTATTATCAATATAATTTAAAAAAAAAAATAGGAAGGAAACACTGTTCATATGGAAAATGGGTCACCTCATTTTTCTTTTCTTGCTTTTTTTTTTTCAATTATTATTCAACTTTCAAGGTTTGAATATAAAAAATAGAAAAAATAAGGGGAGCCCTTGCTGATTCCACGTACACATACCCTAACGCCATTCCCGAAGCTTCCTTATGATAGTCGATAATCCTTTGGTCTTTGTAGTTAAGAAAAAAAAAATCAGTTAATAACTACAAATGTTTTTGAAAAAGATTATATTTAAAATTATTTTTTTATATTCTTAAATTATTTTAATATGTTAAAATTAAAAATAAATTAAATAAAAAATAATTTTAATATATTTTCAAAAATAAACTTTTAAAAACTACTACCATGTTATTAAACGCTACTTAAATTAATAAAAAAAACATGGGCGGGGTATGTTTGTAAATTTAGCCAAAATGGAGAGTTAAGAAGGATTGACAATTTGGCATCAAAGAGGTGCAGTCCAAACGGAGACGCATCAGTCGTTAGATCTATTAAAGAGGAAAAAAAGGTACGATAATATTTCGATTTTCTTTATTTTTTCTTTATTTTTCTTTTGATCAATCAAGGATTTACCTGTCTTTATTTCTTTTGTCTTCATGATATTGCTTGTCGGATCTTAATAACTTCCGTTTGTTTTTCGAGAAAGAAACAGATAATTTTCAATTTCACTTTTTTCTTGCCCCTTTTCACCTCAGAAATCAAGAAAGAAACCTAATATTTCGTTACGATCTCAATGATTTAATAATCGAACTTTGAGTTGTTTACCCATCGAAAGTTAGGGTTCGCGAAATTGAAATAACTATTTAGGATTGATCATAATTCCACCTTTGTATTTGGGATCTTGCAACACAGTTCTAATTATTTTTTATTTTTCTGGTATTACATTTAATTGATTAATAATGGGTTCCGTTGATGTACTTGGAAAAAAAAAATTCAAGCAAGTTAAGTTTTGAGTTTGAGTTGATTTTGTTTGGATTCAAGTTGATGTTGAGATATTGACGACAAGAAAGTAAATAAATAAATATATGTACTTGGTTGGGAGAAGAATGTAAAAGAAGTGATTGGCTTGGCTAATTGTAGTGGAATCTATCCCCGGTGTTTTTTGGGGGAATGAAATAAGGAGAAGCTGAAAAAAGCGAAGAAAAATGGATGAGGAAGAGACTGTAAAATTTTCTCTCTCCCTCTCCTCTGGTATAGGAACAGAGAAATGTGTAATCAGTAGTTTGGATGAGGTAACTATTTGCTGAATTATTCGGGTGTTGTGTTGGGAGAGTGAGAACAAAAGGAAATAAATTATGAGGAATAGAAATGAGGATAGTTTGAAGTACTCCATTAGCAGGATTTTAACAAGTTTTTAGTCAAATCTTTGTTTTCTGTTTTTTGTACAGCACATCTGCTTGCCTTGCTGGTAGCCACTAGGTAAGCCTGATTTGAGATTTTCTGCTGACCAGCGTGACACTAGAGGAGGGAAAAAATTAGGCTTTTTTTGTGTGTGTGTCTTTTCCTATTGGTTGAGTATTTCTGTCCTGTGCTCGAAATTTGAGATTGAACTCCTGGTTGTTTTTCAGGAAAAAGAGACATTTTATGGATAACAAAGCAGCTTGTGAGGAGATTTCTCAGGAACTTGCACGGGAGTCACTTATTGGTTTATCTTATTGCCTACCAGATAAGGTTCAAAATTCAGAAGGTGTGCCGCAGAGTGTCAATGACGAGGAAAAGCTTCCAGTCATAAATGGTGATGAAGCTGAAAAGTATAGATCAGAACTAATTTCCATTTCAGACAGTCAATCACCTGATACTGCAACATCACCTGTGACATCAGATAACCACGAGGGTTAGCAAGAACCAGCCTTTCCCTGAAAAGTTGTTGTAGCATATTCCCCTGGTTTAATTTCTCGCAGAACTCTTAACTGTTGTGTTATGGGTTTAAACCAATGATTGGTTGTGCTGTGTGCTTCTGTTGATATCAATACAAACAAGAAAATACAGAAGTTTTATGTACAGATTACAGTACTTATTACTGTAAAAGAAGTTTTTCTATATAAAAAAAACAGATGTGTTTCGGTAACAGTTTGTTGCTTCTGGTGGTTTATATTGCGCAGCCGCAGCATGGATTTCCTAGGAGCTGTATGATCCTGCATGTTTTGTTTGGTTTCTGGAATTTCCTTCTTTCTTCTTAATTTAGCAGTTGAGTTCTGGCAAATTCTTTTTCTTAACATGGACTTGAAAATTAGCATTTAGCAAAAATATTCACGTTATGCTTGCTCATTATTTTGATGAAACTGGATTTGTTGAGTTTTTTCTCTCATTCTTGTAATTTAACAAATTTACTAGAGGTCAGAAAGTAAATAAACAAATTTCACGAGGCAGTTTCTCTTGCAGAGCAGAGCTGTGGGAAGGGATAGGGTGTGTCAGTAACTTCGAATTTGTTTATGGGCCACATTTATGCTTCCAGGTGCTCCTTGAATCATTGCAGTTTTGTTGGGTGCTATATGTTTGTGTAGTTCAATTTACACTGTCAAGTTGTTAGCTGTAGATTCAGGCTCAGCATCCATGGAGGAAGACTACATTTCTTTTCGCAACCATTGTGGAAATCTCAACTGCCAGTTTTAAATTCCAACACATCGACATCTTCTACTTCTGCTCAATTTCATTTTAATTTTTACCCTTTTTCTTTCTGTTTTTTGAGGTGGCTTCCATTTTTCCTTCAGTGGTGCTGATAATACAAATGTTGCTGACCCCTTATAAATGTGTGGGATTAGGGATTTGTTTATTTCCTGAAAAGTGGCTCTCCAAACGTTCTGTGTTTATTTATTACTAGAAAAGTTGGTTAACAAAAAATACTTTTCAGTCAAAAAAAATTTGGCTTAGTTTTTAAGAAAGTGTTTTTCTTTTATTTTTGGCGTAAAACACTTTCCGGAAGTTGTGAAAAATTTAAAAATATCATATTATTTGCTGATTATATCAAATTTAGCCCTTAAATTTTTAATTATTATATGTATTTTGTTTCGAATATTTATTTTTCAATTTCATCCCTTAGAATTTAATTTTTATATTAATTATGGTCCTTATTTTTATAATTGTTATTTGCTTTTCCCTTATCATTTTTTAATTGAAATTTTTTATCTATCAAATTTGGTCCTCATTCTTTTAATTGTTACTTATTTTATTTGAAATAATTTATGAAATGTTAATTATTATTATTTTAATTTCTTCATCTTTCAAGTTTTTTATTTTTTAGATTTGATTTCTATTATTTTTATTATTATTTATTTTATTTGAGATAATTTATGAAATTATATTTTTTTTTCAATTTCATTTACATTTAACTTTTTAATTTGTAAGAGTTGTTCTTTGTTATTTTAATAAACTTAAAAAAAAATAAAAACATAAATAAGTTATTTTCCAGCTCATTTTCCATGACACAATCAAATACTGGAAAGAGTTTTTCAACTTATTTTTCATTATACTATCGCATATCAAAAAATAATTAATTTTTTTAAAATTTATTTAAAAAATAATAATAATTTTTCAGCAAACCCCTCGGTGTTGTAACCCTACAATATACGCCTTTAGTCAGTATTATCCGTTTGGGCTCAGGTGGAAATCAGGATATGGTACCTGGTTGGAGCAATCTTTATTACCATGTACGATTTCCACAAGCTTTTATGATTTGAATCTTCCATAGAAGAAACCCCTAAATAGTAAATACAGCTATATATTGATTGAATAGCATTTCCACCGTGATCGAGGTAAGCTACAGTTTTTAATTAGATATGCTGCTATAATGTTTTCCAGGTCACTTTGCTAGCTCAATCCCAACATTGCCTTGCACGGCTATAAAGCTCACATTACAGAGAATTACTCCAAACTAGGAAATCAAATCACTATTGTAATAATTCTTGTAACAGTCAAACAAATTCTCCTATATATATATAGCTGTATATTGTAAACAGAATCAATAAGAAAAACCATTTTCTACAACTATAAAGGTCCAATATTCTTAAACCAGCTGATAACAGAGTATTACACTTGACTGTTTCAAGTTTGGAAGCTTGCTCATAGCTTCATTGTCCTCGTGATTCTGGCATGGGGCGTGCTGTGAGCAGTGTACAAAGTTCAGTTAACCCTGTTCAGAAATGCTTCAACTCTTCTTCGTTTCTTTGTCCAGTGAATACTTGAGTTTTTGGCTTTAGCCCTTTTGCGAGCTCTGTTAGTTCATCCTCTTATAGAAAATTATTACACTAGAAGGAACAAAATTTGTACTTATTTGTTGAAGAATTTCCGATAAAAAGTAAAGTAAATAAAAAACGTTCTACAAGCTAAATTGCTTGTAACTTGGTACAAACCCTTCTTATGTAAATTTGTACTTATTTGTTGAAGAATTTTCGATTAAAAGAAAAGGTAAATAAAAAACCTTTTGAAAGCTAAATTGCTTGTAACTTGGTGGTGTAAACGGTTCTTATGCAAGTAGTCTTTCTAGATTACAGTAACACTTTCTAAAAAGGTTACATAACCAATAAAGGTCTATAAATTGAGACAATGGTCTCGAATTCTCTTTGCAACACAAGAACCTTAAGCTATAAAAAAAAAGTGCTGAAGAAAGAGTAGGAGAAGGAAGGCAGAAGAGGCAGAATCCTGCATATCAGTAGAATCAAATAATTGTTTCAAGTCTTTACTCCTGCACAGCTTGCAAGTAACTTTGGTAGATCATTTGAGAAGTCAAGATTTAATACAACTAGAATCGCATTAAAATACCTTTTGTAGATCTATTTATAATCAGAACAATAATAAAAGATCAAAATTAGCATATCTGAATCTCCTTATTCTAATCTTTTTATAATATTTGAAAGTTCACCTTAACTTATATATCTTCAAAAAATCTATTGAATTTTTTTTTTAATCTCATAGCCCTACGTTTTGTTATAGTCAACTTGAATCTCCAACGGATTTTTTGGTATTGTTTGGATGGCGTCAATGAGGGTTTTTATGTGGCTAGAGTTTTGGTGAGTTCGGAGTTATGCAGAAGAGTTCCAAGAAAATAAATTGAAGTATATTAACTGCTTGTCTGGAAATTAAACGTTGGATAGAAGCGACTTGCTTTGCTTCATGAAACTTATCTCATATTGCCTATTGGCTAGGTTTGTGTTATATGGGGGCATTGATTCTCTCTTTTGTTTAATAGGAAACCAGGTAGAAGAAATAAGAATACTTTCATTTTTTTTCTTTGTTATTAATTTTCAAGATTGCATAAAATTTTCGTGAACACACCAAGCATCATCTTCATGCAACTATGGAGCAGGAAATCCTTAGAAAAGAAGAATCCAGTGCAAGGGGAGGAATGGTACTCAATTACAAGAAATTGCAGAATTACAACATAAAATGTAACAAAAGAAAGGCAAAAGCAGAATTTAAAAAAAAAAAAAAGGATTGGAGAAAAGTAGGAAATGATTTGTAATATAACTGACAAGAATTCAGAGAAAACTTTTTTATAGTTTTAGAACAGGTTAGTCCAGGATAATAACACATCCAAAGCATACTAAATTCCTAATGATCTTCTTCCTCGCAGAGTTTGGTGTATTCCTTTGGACCCAGTAAGGATTCTATTTCTGATGGGTTGCTTGGCTTCACCTTGATCATCCATCCCTCTTCATATGGACTTTTATTTATCTTCATTACACAAATTGTCAAGATCAGGCATGCATATATAGTACAGTACAAATATTTCTCTCAGCTATTAGAAATTTATAAAGCCGAAACAATCTGCTCTTGCATGGCTTGATACTTACCAGTCCAGGAGTCTCACTAAGCTGTGTATTAACCTCAACAATCTCACCGGAGATCGGAGAATTGATATCACTAGTTGCCTTCACACTTTCCACTGCTCCAAAGCTCTTCCCTTGGCTGACAGAATCATCCGCCTCTGGCAGGTCCACGAACACTACTTCACCCAAATGGTCCTGTAAAATGTGCCCAATATATCCAAAACTACGTAAGGATGTTACGAAAGGTTATTGACTCCTTCATTCAAGAAACTCAAAAAAAAGAAAAAAAAAAAAAAAAACAGAGCTCAATTTCCATCATATCCTGCGTGGTTAAATTGTGGCTGCAGCTTACAACTTGAACAATTTTAAAAAAGAATGGCTATCGAATCACAATGGCATACAGCCATGCACTATCTAATCCAAAATCACCAGTAAAAGAATGTCTATGGAAACGAGATTCCCCACAGAACTGGCTTAACCAAGTAATGTTCTATATGAAATAAAGAAAGAAAATACTCTACTCAGTGAGGCCAAGAAGAAATCCAGTGCTACAAGGAAGGAGATAAAAGAAAAGATGACCTGAGCATGATCGGTAATGCCAATGGTAGCCACCGAGCCTTCATGCTTCACCCATTCATGTGAAGTTGCATACTTCAACCCATCTAGTACTGCAAAACCCAACTAGTTGTAATAAATATTATCCTCCTACACTACAATAAAGTCTGCTAAATAGCTTTTAAAGGACTAAACGAGAACCCCATTTTTAACCAACAAATTGATGAAATAAACCACCGGCTGATGACAAAGAGAGTACCAGTGGAGAAGCATCTTGAGAGGGAGTATGGAGGAGAGACGTGAGCTGTGGAGGCGACTGAGATTCTCAGTGCATTGGCTGTAGAAGAAGCCCACAACCTCAGTGCCATGTTTTCTCTTGATCTCTATGAATTGATAGTGTGTATTTTTTGGTTGGCTCCAAAGCCTATGGACAAGTGATAGGTTCCGTCAGCACATTTCTCAGGTTTTTATCTTTTGGATGAATGGTGGGCAACAAAAGCCTCATCCTCAGACCTCGGCACAAAGACCCAGTGCGTGCTCTCTTGCCGTCCTCGTCATTGTTTTTGTGATAATATGCATACAATAATCAACTTTATAGCACCTAATAAGTACTCTCCTTTCTAGGAATTAATTGAGTTCAACAGGTTGTCTGTCAAGTGTGGTCGTCCAATGGCATGGTTCAAAAACCCGGCCGGCCAAGCGGATTAATCTAGGACCTGGCCGATCCAGAACTAGAACCAGGTCAGGTTGAAAAAAAAAACAGGAAAAGAAAAAATCTTGTGTGATCCAGTGACCCGGTCAAAAACTCGGTTGCAACCTGTTGATTTATTTTTTACTAAAACAACGTTGTTTTGATTTTTTAAAAAAAAATTGACACGATAACTCGGTCAAAACCTGAAATCTGGACCCTGAATCGGCCAGGTCTAAAAATTATGGTTCAAATCTTATTAACTACCGGCATGTTTAGAATCTATGGATTCAATTTAATTTATAGGATTAGAATAATTTTTGTGTTTGAAATTTTTTTAAGATATTGATTTAAATTTTAAGTTAAAAAAAATTAATGATTCTAAATGTAATATAATATTTCAAAAATACCCTTCTTCTCTTAAGTTTGACTTGATAAAAACTCAAAAACAATTCCTCAACATTTCAAGAAAATTTTTTGATAGAAAATTTTTTTTAACAAATATGTATTTTTCAAGTTTTGAACAAATATTTAATAAATAATTAATATGGGATAGGTTTATTTATGTCTTCTTTAAATTGTCTATATTTTATATCATTTTAAATAAATATAAAGATCCTTCTAACATAAAGAAATAATTTAGGTAACAAAAATTATTTTTCAACTAAAAAAAATAGTTAAGATTGCCCATTTAATTCATTTTTATTTTTAGCACTGCTCATGGAGGAGAGAATTGGCTGGTAAGGAAGATTAATAGAAGATTGTGATTTAACATGGAAGAATAATAATGTTAGAGCTCCTAACTATCATGGCAACCACCCGAGGATGATTTTATCATATTGAAGGTAGCTCTCTAGGAAACCCAAGTAGAGCTGGTTGGCCTAATTCACCATAGAGAAGGCTTGTTTGTGGTGGGCTTTACTTGATTTGAAGGATTTGGGTGTGAACTATTACCAGAATTGATGGCTTTGAAGAAAGGGGTTACTGACGGATTCTCTGCAACTCTGCCTCCATGGATGCTATATGGTTGGTCACCGCAGGTATTGATCATGAGTTTCACAAGTTCAGAGCTCTTACAGTGGAGACTAGTTACATGATCCCATGTGATGTTATAGATTATTTTTTTTATAAAAAAAATTAAAATCTGTTAAGTTTTTTTGTGAATCTATACCAAAAAGTCTGGGATTTGGCTGCAATGTCTGATCCAAAAATAATATTTATAATATTAATAATAACATTAAACTTTCATAACCCAAGTTTAAGTGGGTCTAGCTGCAATACCAAACTCAATAGTCTTGGATGTGGGTCTGACTGTAAAGTCGTATCATAAAAGTGTGATAAGAAGAAAAAAAAACTAATGAAGAAAAAATATATATATATAAATTAACTGGGTTAACCCTTCAAACCAAGTTAACATGTCAAATCTTGGATTTGTATTATGAAAGTTTGATAATTAAATAGAAAAAAAAATTGACGGGTTACCCAGAATTAACTGGACCAACCTGTTAAACCAAGTTAACCCATCAAACTTGGAATCCATATCATGAAAATTTAATAAATAAATAAATAAAAAATAAATTGAACATTAACATATTGAATTTGCATCTTTTCTCGGATTCGATGGGGACCTTGTATGCTAGGGCTTCTTAGTTTTTCTTTCATCTTTCCACTGTGCCAAAAAAAATTTCACATTTATTGAATTTAATTATTTTGTTTAGAATTTCATTCTAGACTTAATAATTGTAATAGATTATGAAATGAATTCAAATTTATTTATGAATTGAATTCAATTTATCATGTAATTTAATTTTAAATAAGTTATTAAATTTATCACAATCTGATTTATTATTATGAAGAATCCATGACGGAGGTCCAAGATCTTACTAGACATTTAATAATTAATGCAGGTTGCTTATTTTATTAAACAAGTTCAAGCCTTATTAATTTCAATTTTCTAAAGATAATTAACTCTTTTAAAAACAAAACAAATAAAAAGATATTATTACAAAACCTAAAGCATACTTGTGAATAATTTTAAGTTCATGTTGAAAAATCTTGAGCGCGTGAAGTCGATTGTTCTGTTTGCGACATTTATTAAAAAATTGCCAGGTAAGAGAAGTTGATTCTTGTCTGTGATTTTAGTTTCTCTTTTGTAATAGATAGGACTTAGGAGGACAGAAATATGGGGACCTGCGAGAGCAACAGGCCCATCTACGAGCTGCCTCAGTATTTATTGTATTTTTATCCTCAGGCCCAGAAAAAAAAAAGTCAGGCCCAGCGTCTCGTTACAAACTCACTGCTAAACACGAACGGAAGTGGAAATTACAGGAGCTTATCATTCATCAATGATAAGTCATTGTCATTTGCATTAAATTAAATTATCATGAAAAGAAATGGTTGGAAGATGCTTCACTTGGATCCTACTTCATTTTCATCTTTTTTTCCCAGCTTGAAATGGCGACGTTTAGTTGTCACTTCTATCTCTTTGTTCCCCAATCAACTCTCCTTTTTGTTGAAAAATCTCTACTGCAAGGTCGCCATGGCCCACGCGCCAGTTAGTATAGGTGGTAATTGATAATAGGATTGGAAAATACTTTTAAAAAAATTTAAATTAATTTATTTTAAAATTATTTTGATGTGTTAATGTCAAAAATAATTTTTAAAAACTAAAATAAATTATTTTAATATATTTTAAAATAAAAAGCATTTTTAAAACCATGTAACAATTGATACCTGAAAAGCTGATTTCTTTTCTGTTCCTTTGAATATAACCATACGAGTTCGGAAACGCTAGAGGAATATTCAAGTCGACGCCTTTCCGGTCACTCTCCGTGGAGGAAAGCAAGCAACCTCTCTTGCACCTAAAACGATAGTATAAAGAGGTATTGCAAATTCAAAATCCAGCAATACAACGTGATTGGAAAGTCTATTCTTGTGGGTTGACAAAATCACAAACCAAAGTTTGAATTAAAGTTTGAATTCATGTGCCTTTATATATATATATATATAAAGAAAACGAGGCCTTTTTTGTGTTTTTAAAATTTTTTGAATTATTTTAGTTTTAAATTAATTTTTTGATATTTTGTAAATCGTTTTGATGTCCTAATAATATATATATATATATATATATATATATATATATTATTTTCATGTATTTTCAAATATAAAAAAATCTTTACATTAATTTAGATATTTGTATTTCCTTTCCATTGAGGTATTAGAGAATCTGTTTGGGAGTGTGGTTGTGGTTGTTTTTTAAAGTATTTTTCACTAAAAAATGTATTAAAATAATATTTTTTATTTTTTAAAAAATTATTTTTGATATTAGCACATTAAAATAATCTAAAAACATCAAAAAAATATTAATTTGAAGTAAAAAAAAATTTAAAAAATATTTTTGAAATAAAAAAAATAATGAAATGAAAAATTGTCACAAGATGCGACAAGCAATTAGAGACTATATTTTTGAGGTGGACAAGAAAAGGCTTGTAAGTCCTTCTCATGCATTTATCTATTAACACGTCCTAAATCATCATGAATCCTTTTCAACCAAGGCTCTTCCACCACCTTCTCTTTTCAAATTCAAACTTCAAAATTAGGTCAAAGCTTCTTTTCTTTTTTTTCCTTAGCTATGTTGCTATGTAAACATATGTTTATGTGTGAGCGCACCAATATGCTTGTCTCGCACGTATACGCAATCCATTGAAAGGAGGAAAAGGAACATAAGTAGACAACCAAAAAAAAAAGACGTTATGAAAGTGGCCGGTAGACTTAAAGCCTTTAACCAAATTGGGAGAAGAAAAATCTTGATGTCAATTCTGTTATGTTTGAAATAATTGGTATATCTTGTTTCGGTTTAAAAAATTAAATAGATTTTATCTCACTTTGAATTTCAATTTATTTCAAAAATTCCATCCAGATTCTAGCCAAAATATTCTAGTTCCATTCCGACCAAATATTATTTTGTTTTGGTTTTTTTTTTTTAAAATATTATCCAATTTCACAGTGCTAATCTTATCTTTCAATTCGATTATTGGATTAAACTGAATTTTCACGAAGAGTCTCCTGATTTATTTTTATATCTCATATTAAAACTTTAGAGCAATCAAATTTTAAAAAGTTCCTGCAAGGATACAGATGGCATGATTTTGTTCAAATTCATAATCTTGTTTAGAAATATCATTTTATTGTATCCTTTTTTTTATTGAATTTTTTTCAACTTCATCATTCAACAATTGGTTTATTGAGAATTGAGTTTCATAATTTATTTTTTATTTATTTTATTTAGCTTTATTATATTCTTATGATCTGGATCACAAATTCAGAAGGTTAACTAAGATTGGTCCTAGTCGAGCAAATATATCGTCATTTTAATATTATTTTTTAAAAAGAGTTTTAATTTTAAATTTTTTTAGTTAAACTATATTTTTATCAATCTTACATATTATATTTGGACTTGTCGAGTTGATCAGATCATACCAATTCAATTTTTACTTATATTTGAATTTGAATAGTATAATTTTAAATTAGTTTATTTTTTAATTTGAATTGAATTAAAATTATATTTGCTAAATTAATATTTTAAATTATATATATATACACACACAATCCCGCCTCAAACGATATACGAAACACTTCAAAACCAAAACATACTATTCTAAATATATATAAAAAAAAAACAAACAAGCTTGAGAAAAATCACATGTCCTTCTCAGTTATCCATGGATGCATGCATGCATCCTGAATCAAAACCTAGTCAACTGAGACTTTTACTTTTAGAACCATTCCCCTGTATATATAATTCCGTCTCTCATCCCAAACTAACGTCAATGCAATTAATTTTGTTTTCCAAGTATTCAATGTAGGGCCCTTTTGAGAAAGTGTTTAAAAAGGCTTTTTTTAATTTAAATTTTTAATTGTTTAAAATTATATTTTTATAATTGTTTTGATGGGTTGATATTAAAAATATTTTTTTAAAATTAAAAAAATATTATTTTAATATATTTTAAAATAAAAATACATTAAAAACAAAATAATTATTGTCCTATTAATTAATTATATACTAGGAAAGATATTAACTGTCATTAGTTGCTTTTAATTAGTTCATATGATGCATTTCTTTAATTGAACTATGAGGGATGATACTTATTTATGTATTAGATTCAACCCTCTTTTTTTTTTTTCAGTAATGTGCCGCGTATATATACAGTGAAATTTGACTCCATACCTATGGATAATACTGTGATTTTATTTATTTATTTATTGAGAAAAAGGGCGGTTTAAATAGCTAGATTATAGCTTAATTAGCGGTAGTTGCGCTGCCAATCCTTGACGGCACGTAACAACGAGCGAAGTCAACCATGTGGCTCGAAACGACGACATTTTCTATTCTCTCGTCAATTTGCACGAGACCCCATGCTCACCTACCCTCTAAAACATTATTAATATGGCCCTTAAATTTGTAAGCACAATTGTATATGTTCTCATGTACTGTTGCTTAAAATAACATTGCTAAGTAAACTTTCTCTTCAAAATCGGATCTTACATACCGATATCCCTGACCAATGTACTTATGACAATTGCTTTGTTACGGTCCCGATAAAAATTTAATTTGAATACGAGGGATATTGACCCTACCTGGCGGATGAGTATATTTTTTACTTAATAAATAATAAATAAAATATAAATATTATCAAAGTCGACTTGAAATTCACTCCAATTTAACTTAAAATATATGTTTATATTATATAAATAAATTTGTATAACATTTAGATTTTTTAAAATATAATATGATATATGCATATCTTAATATTAATATAAAATACATGTATATGAATAATATTTATTATTTAATATATATATCTCAATGTGTGTGTATTATTAATTAATAAATAATAGTAAATAATATATGGATATTCGATGAATACCTGAAATTCGATGAATATATAGTATTTAAAATTTTAAATATCTAAATTTCTCAACTAATAAATAATAAGTTATGTATATCAAGATTATTGATATGTAAAGATATCCAACCCGCGGCACCCATTATCATCCCTATAAAATAAGGATTATTGGTATGGAAATGTACTCGCTTCTTAGGCTAAACTTTAAAAAATAGGCTATGTATGGGTCTCTTATTCGTATTATGGTACCCAATGAAATAAAATGCCAGGTTGCATGTAATATTTTTCTTTTGTTTTTTCTTCGACGAGAAATTCCTCTATGCTAGAACCATAATTTTAAGACCCCGTCTGGTTCAAGGTTTGGGTCTTGATCGGGTCGTCGGGTCAAATTTTTTTTTTAAAAAAATCAAAACGACGTTGTTTTAGTAAAAAAAATAAAAATCAACGGGTTTGCGGCCGGATTTTATCGGGTCACTGGGTCATATCAAGTTGTTCCTTCCTTCGTTTTTTCTTCAGCCTGGCCTTGTTCCAGCTCCAGACCGACTCGCGGGGCCGGGCCGGGTTTCAAAACTATGACTAGAACCAATAAATACAAATCTTGATGATTAATTTTAGAGGATGTAACTCAACTAGTCAGGTCTTAAGTTTATTTCATAAATATCATCAGTTCGAGTCCCACAAATCTCAGGACCACTAGAGATTTATATAGTTATTAATTTCAGGGCCCGTGGGATTAGTTGAGGTGCACATAAACTGGCTCAAATACCTACATTAATAAATAAATAAAAATCTTGATGATTAATTAGCTTCCTTTCAATGCATGTGGAGTGGACCTTACTACTTAAATAGAATTTGGAGTCAATAAATACCTTAATCACATGTAACGTCGTCGGTTGACTTGTATGCGATTCCCTTTTACTACTATTGATCTTTCATGAAAATGCTATGGTAGATCGATTATATAAACATGATAGTCGCATGGTTTGGTTTGTCTATTTGTCCTATCTAGGACGTACGTGTCTGATTTTTTATTTATTTTTTTGTATTTGTATATTTGACCTATCAAAATTATAATAATTACCTTAGCATGGTTGACGGGTGTCTTCTCTAGAGAAATGTGAAACCAACCAATGTGAAACCAACCACCTAAGTCAACAATGGTGGGAGTCAACAATGGTGGTGAAGCCATCCTTCCTTAGTCACAAATTGTAGGCACCAAACTTGTGCCACTTGCATTGCCCCTTGTATTTGCATGGATGTTTGCCTATAAATAGGCATTGCATCCAAGCATTGAAAACACACCACAAGAGAGAAACAAGAGAGGAAGAGAAGAGTGAGAGAGGGAAAGTAATCCCACAAAATTGTGAGGTATTTGTGAGAGAGTAAGTGAGGTGTTTTCTCCTAGTAATAGAGAGATTCTTAGTTGTTCTCCTATTATATGAGAGAGGTTGTAATTCCCACATTACTAGTAAAATCCTTCTATACTTGCCCGTGGACGTAGCCTAATTGGGTGAACCACGTAAATTCTTGTGTGTCTCATTTCTCATTTTATCCTATTCTTTGCCTTTTGTCTTGTCGGGTTTGCATGCCAGTATCCTAACAGTGGTATCAGAGCCTTCTTGGTTGGTGTTGTTAACACACAAAAGTTATTCGTGTATACGGTCACTATTCACGTATACGGCACTATTCACCTATACGGCACTATTCATCCATACTGTACTGTTCACATACGTTACTGTTGGCATATATAGAAAGTCAGTGCGGTGATTAAATACAGTCTAGGAAGTTCTGTCTAAGGAGATTGGGTTTTAAGCGGGACCGTTTGTGACCCCTCCAATCTTTCCTGGGAACTTACTTAGTGAAGTATTATTCACACGATACTATTTCTATATACGTTACAGATCTGTGAAACGGTGATAGCTGAATAGATCTCGGTGAATACAATGGCAGCAAAGTACGAGATTGAGAGGTTCAAAGGGAGCAATTTCTCACTGTGGAAAATGAGAATCAAGGCAATCTTGAGGAAAGACAATTGCTTGGCAGCAATTGGGGATCGGCCCGCGGAGATCACTGATAATGCAAAATGGAATGAGATGGATGGCAATGCTATTGCTAACATACATTTAGCACTAGCTGATGAAGTATTATCAAGTGTGGCGGAGAAGAAAACAGCTAAGGAGATATGGGAGACTCTAACAAAGCTATACGAGTCCAAGTCTTTGCACACTAAGATTTTCTTAAAGCGGAGACTTTATACCCTTCGAATGGTAGAAACCACGTCAGTGACTGACCACATCAACACAATAAGAACTCTATTTTCACAACTCACTACGTTGGGTCAACAAATAGAGGAAAATGAACGTGCAGAGCTTCTACTTCAAAGTCTTCCTGATTCGTATGATCAGCTCATTATCAACCTGACCAATAATATCCTCTCAGACTATTTAGTCTTCGATGATGTTGCAGCCGCTATCTTGGAAGAAGAAAATAGGCGCAAAAACAAAGGAGACAGAAACAGTTCAAACCAAGCTGAGGCATTGTTGGTATCAAGAGGAAGATCAACGGAACGTGGCTCCAGTGGGAGTCAAAGGCAGGGGAGGTCCAAATCAAGAAGTAAGAAGATGGTGAAATGCTACAACTGTGGCAGAAAAGGGCACTTCAAAAAGGATTGTTGGTTTAAAAAGGGTATAGAGAATACTGCAGAGTCATCAAAACCTCAAGGATGTGTTGCAAGCACCTCAGAAGATGGAGAGGTTCTATATAGTGAAGCAACAACAATCTCTACAGATAGAGAAGAGCTCACTGAGGTCTGGCTAATGGATTCAGGAGCAACATGGCATATGACCCCTAGACGAGATTGGTTCCATACATATGAACCTATCTCTGGAGGCACAGTGTTCTTGGGTGATAATCATGCTGTAGAGATTTCTGGCATTGGCACCATCAAATTGAAGATGTATGATGGCTTAATTCGTACTATTTCAGGAGTGCGACATGTGAAAGACTTAAAGAAGAATCTTTTGTCCGTAGGACAATTTGATAGTCTTGGTTGTAAGATCCGAACAGACAATGGAATCATGAAAATTGTCAAAGGCGCGCTGGTGGTTTTAAAGGCAAGAAAGACAGTTGCAAACATGTTTGTATTAATGGGAGAAACACATCAGGGGGCAGAAGCATCAATCGCATCAGCCAGTCCTGCAGAAGAGAAGACGATGATGTGGCATCAAAAACTAGGCCACATGTCAGAGAAAGGTTTAAAGGTTCTCTCTGATCAGAAGTTACTCCCTGGGCTTACAAAGGTTACTTTACCTTTTTGTGAGCACTGTGTTACAAGTAAACAACACAGGTTGAAGTTTGGCACGTCAACAACGAAGAGCAAATGCATCTTAGACCTGATTCACTCTGATGTTTGGCAAACACCGGTTGTATCCTTGGGAGGAGCAAGATACTTTGTATCATTTATAGATGACTTCTCCAGGAGATGTTGGGTGTATCCAATAAGAAGGAAGGCAGATGTACTCGCAGTCTTTAAAACATTCAAAGCGCGGGTAGAACTTGAATCTGAAAAGAAGATCAAGTGTTTGAGGACTGATAATGGAGGAGAATATACCAGTGATGAATTTGATAACTTCTGTCAACATGAAGGTATCAAAAGGCAGTTCACAACGGCATACACTCCACAACAAAATGGAGTGGCAGAGCGGATGAACAGAACTCTATTAGAAAGAACAAGAGCAATGTTGAAGGCTGCAGGTCTAGAAAAGTCATTCTGGGCAGAAGCAGTCAATACCGCCTGTTATGTGATAAATCGATCTCCATCTACTGCAATTGAGTTGAAGACACCAATGGAGATGTGGATCGGAAAGCCAGCTGATTATTCTCGATTGCATATATTTGGAAGTCCTGTGTACGTGATGTACAATACTCAAGAGGTCAGCAAGCTGGATTCAAAATCCAGAAAATGTGTATTCTTGGGATATGCTGATGGAGTGAAGGGGTATCGCTTGTGGGATTCCACTGCCCACAAGGTAGTCATCAGCAGAGATGTCATATTTGCAGAAGATAAAATGCAAATGGAAGAAAATAATAGCATTTTAAAGGAGACTACAGAAGTCCAGATAGAAAATACTCAGAATCATACTTCTTCTGAAGCTGTACCAGAGCATGAAGAACAAGAACAAATAGAGTCTGAAACTCCTGAAGTTCGACGGTCAACTCGTGAAAGAAGACCACCGGCTTGGCACTCAGAATATGTTATCGAGAGCAACATTGCATATTGTCTTCTAACAGAGGATGGAGAGCCATCAACTTTCCATGAGGCTATCAAAAGCACAGATGTATCTATGTGGATGACAGCAATGCAAGAGGAGATTGAAGCTCTGCACAAGAATAACACTTGGGATCTTGTTCTGCTACCACAAGGAAGAAAGGCCATTGGCAACAAATGGGTTTACAAGATAAAGCGTGATGGCAATGATCAAGTGGAGCGGTATCGTGCAAGATTGGTAGTGAAAGGATATGCTCAGAAAGAAGGAATAGACTTTAATGAGATATTTTCTCCGGTGGTACGACTTACTACAATCAGAGTAGTCTTGGCGATGTGTGCTATTTTTGATCTTCACTTAGAGCAGTTAGATGTAAAAACTGCATTTCTTCATGGAGAACTTGAAGAAGAAATTTATATGCTCCAACCAGAGGGTTTTGCTGAAATAGGCAAAGAGAACTTGGTTTGCAGGTTGAACAAATCTCTATACGGTCTCAAACAGGCGCCGAGGTGTTGGTACAAGAGATTTGATTTCTTCATAATTAGTCTTGGGTACAACAGACTCAGTTCAGACCATTGTACGTATTACAAGAGGTTTGAAGAAAATGATGTTTTCATCATTCTGTTGTTGTACGTGGATGACATGTTGGTAATAGGCCCCAACAAAGATCGAGTCCAAGAATTGAAGGCACAGTTGGCTAGGGAGTTTGATATGAAGGACTTGGGACCAGCAAACAAGATTCTAGGGATGCAAATTCACCGAGACAGAAGTAAGAGGAAGATTTGGCTTTCTCAGAAGAATTATTTGAAGAAGATCTTGCGACGCTTCAACATGCAAGATTGTAAGCCAATTTCCACCCCACTTCCTGTTAACTTCAAATTATCCTCAAGTATGTCTCCTAGCAATGAAGCAGAGAGGATGGAGATGTCTCGAGTACCGTATGCATCAGCAGTGGGAAGTTTAATGTTTGCCATGATATGTACAAGACCAGACATTGCACAAGCAGTGGGAGCAACTAGTCGATACATGGCAAATCCTGGTAAAGAGCATTGGAATACTATTAAGAGGATCTTGAGATACATCAAGGGTACCTCAGATGCCGCATTATGTTATGGAGGATCAGAATTTACTATCAGAGGTTATGTTGACTCAGATTTTGCTAGTGACCTTGAGAAAAGAAAATCCACTACAGGCTATGTGTTCATAATTGCAGGAGGAGCTGTGAGCTGGGTCTCTAAACTTCAGACTGTTGTAGCATTATCCACAACAGAAGCTGAGTATATGGCAGCTACACAGGCTTGTAAAGAAGCAATATGGCTGAAGAAACTTATGGAGGAGCTCGGGCACAAACAAGAGAAGATTCTTTTGTATTGTGATAGTCAGAGTGCCTTGCATATTGCAAGGAATCCAGCGTTTCATTCAAGAACAAAACATATAGATGTTCAGTATCACTTTGTTCGCGAAGTGGTGGAAGATGGAAATGTGGATTTTCAGAAGGTTCACACAAAGGAAAACCCAGCAGATGCTTTAACCAAACCAGTCAACACTGATAAGTATATATGGTGCAGATCCTCTTGTGGCCTAGTAGAAACGTAAGCAGCATGAAGATGGCAAGTATTGAAAGGATAGAAGAATCACAAATGATGAAGTGTGAAGACTTGATTCAATCATCAAAGTCTTCAAGTGGGAGAATGTGAAACCAACCAATGTGAAACCAACCACCTAAGTCAACAATGGTGGGAGTCAACAATGGTGGTGAAGCCATCCTTCCTTAGTCACAAATTGTAGGCACCAAACTTGTGCCACTTGCATTGCCCCTTGTATTTGCATGGATGTTTGCCTATAAATAGGCATTGCATCCAAGCATTGAAAACACACCACAAGAGAGAAACAAGAGAGGAAGAGAAGAGTGAGAGAGGGAAAGTAATCCCACAAAATTGTGAGGTATTTGTGAGAGAGTAAGTGAGGTGTTTTCTCCTAGTAATAGAGAGATTCTTAGTTGTTCTCCTATTATATGAGAGAGGTTGTAATTCCCACATTACTAGTAAAATCCTTCTATACTTGCCCGTGGACGTAGCCTAATTGGGTGAACCACGTAAATTCTTGTGTGTCTCATTTCTCATTTTATCCTATTCTTTGCCTTTTGTCTTGTCGGGTTTGCATGCCAGTATCCTAACAAGAAAGCCAAAAGAAAACCCAAATAAGGAAGAAAATAAAATAATTACACCAGGTGGTGCCTTCCCACCAACTGTGCACGTAATGTGCACGTATCAAATATAAAATTATACCTTGAGGAATCATTCAGCTTTTTCTCTCTCTTTTTTTTGTGCAAATTCAGACACTTGATCACCTTACTTCCAACTTTTACAGTTTGATAACGGATCGCTACTCGGATTTGAAAAAAAAAATCAATATAGAGTATACGATATTTTACGAATATTATATACGGTGGTGACACTAAAATCTTACATGTCGAATATTATATGATTTGATGGATGCTGGCGGCCATCAGATAAGCAAGAGGGTTTAGAAAGAAAGGGAAAAAAAACATTTCTTGTGATGAATCTTCTGTCCATGGATGTGCATGAGTCAATACTATAATATTATATCAGTTGTATTTTTTTATTAACATAAATATTTGAATAGCTTATGTGTATTTTAATTAATCTTATAAATTTTAAAATTAATGATCATGTAAACTTTTAGTGACCATTATATTAGCAATTTCAGAATTCAAACTTAAAATTATAAGAAAAAAAAACTTTTTAATCCTAAATTTTTATCATTGGACCATCTATTAGATAGTTATGTCTATATTAAATTAACAAATATTAAATTAACGAAAGAAAGCTTGATTAAAATTATTTTTTTTAATCGAATCTTCGTATAAGCCAAAATGGAGTTTATAGCAGATAATTAATCTAGCATATCCAATCACAAGGTTAAGTGCTTAAAAGAAAGAGAAATTTAATGGATGGTTCAAATCTAACTACCGAGAACATCTCAAAGTCAAGTTACATGAACACTTCAATTTCAAGATAATATCTATTAATTACGGAATAAAAAAGTAAAATATTTATCCTTTTCTTGAAAAAAATGAAAATTATGATGTCAGCAGTGCTGTTCTATAATCTATTGATTATTTTGAAATAAACTTCCATGCCTTCATGTGTGGATTTTTATACCCTTTAATTTCCCCCCCTAACATGTCAAGTGGTAGACCAGTTAAAAAGGTCGTAGTTGATAATGATATCTGCTAGTTCAATATTTACGTTAAAAGTTTCTGTCTTTCCAAAAGGAATATGAATAGTGAACATGCCTTCAAGTTCTAAATTGTATTTTTATGACCTATTTCAGTGAATTCCCATCCATGGCAAATAGCAACGGTACTCTCGTTATATAATATTATGAATATCCTATTTATAATAATAATAATAATAATGTCAACAACAATAATAAAATACTAATTTCAAAAACTTTAAATTTTTTTTATTCGGTTGAGAGAGGGCCATTTTAAATAAACAAGTAGTAGCGGTCCTCTTATTATACAACAAGATTATGTATATTTTATCTATAATAACAACAATAATTATAACAATATCAATAACAATAACAACAACAATAATAATATAATATTAATTTCAAAAACTTAAAATATTTTTATTTGGTTGAGAGAGGACCATAGGTTAATCTCCGGAAATTAAAAATATTATTAATGTTTTTCTTAGAATGTTTACCTTTTTAGATGGGCAATAAAGTATTCGTTGTGACTTGTTTGATATAATTTTTTTTTGTTAATTATTTATTGACATGGAGATGTAGTCAAATAATTGTAAAATGAGATAAGTGTTAAGGAAAGTAAATTGGCTTGTATATGCGTTTAAATACATATTTTAAGGAAGAAGTGTTCTAGATATTGTTGTAGATATGTGATCATGCAAGCCTGAAAAAGAAATTGTGATTTTTTTTAGAGATATGAATCATAAAAACCTCGAGAAACACTGTTTTATTGAAAAAAAAATCGAGAGATGAAGATACAATTCATGGATAGTACCTAATCTTAGATAGTTTCATCATAAAAATTATTCTTTATTTGTTCAGGTTGCATCTTATTCTAGAATTATCGGAGATATCTTGGCAGTCAAAGCTCCAAGAAAGTCTCCAAAACAAAGCCCCGATGAAGCCTGTCGTTATCATTTTTAATTACCATTCAACCTTTTTTGTAGTTTCGACACCTTGTGAAATGAAGAACCTCTGGAGTCTCCACCACCATCACGAGACGCGCATTAACAAGTCCAAATTTAAAATATAATATGAACACATTAACGATCTTTTTGACAAAAAAAAACGAGCTTAACTTTTAATTTAATGTCAGACTGGGCTGAAAAAATAATAAACATGTCGCGCGGGCCCTGCCTTTTATTTTTTACTTTTCATTACGTTTTTTTTTAAAATTTACTTAATATTTTTAAAAATCTTATAATACTTCAAGCATTTATTGTAATTTATCTTTAAATTCTTTCCTATTATATTTTATATGAATAAGCTGTATTCTTATTATATGTGTTGGTTATTGATAACATAATTAATCTTTAAAATAAAATAAAAATATAATATAAATAAAATATTTATTATGCTGATGTGCTTCTTTGTATTATAAAATAACTTAAAATCTTATTTGCGGGTTACAGTAAAATATTATTGGAGTAGGTGTAGTAAGATGACTTGAGATGTGTAAATGAAAAAACTAAAGAAGTCCGACAGAGATGACATCATTTCAAAGGTCCAGTCACAAAAGTGGACCCCACATATCAGCATTTGTCTAAGGTCGTTGACCAACTGATTCACCATGGACCCCACTCCGGCATCACTAACACTACCCTCCGGTGTTTTCTTTCTTTATCAAAATCAAATCCCTCGCCTCAAAACTCTTTTCATTTTTTCTTTTGTTTTTTGACAAATTTATTTGTTTCCCCCTTAATTCCACTCCTATTTTGCTTTCTCTGTACTCGAAGACATATCCCACGAGCAAACGCACAAAACAGTGAACCGCGTAAAGCGCGTGGAATATTTTTTGTGTGAATTATTTATCATCCTTTTCCTTTTCCTTTTCTTTTTTTAATCTTCGGTCTCTCTCTTATCTGCAAAATAAATCATTTTGTTTAATATTAACCAGGTCATTGCCCAAATGCCGCTTCAACAAAAAAATTAAATATGAAAATTAGCATTTAAATTATCAAAAATTTATCAGTATTGTTATTAAATTTATTACAATAGTTAAAACTTGTAAAATTTTTATTTAATATAAATTTTAAATTAAATTATATAGAAATTGTTTCAACATGGCTCTATAAATTGGATAAATCCCAAAAACAATTATCAAAAAATAAATAAACATATCAAATTCACCCTAATTAACTCATCAAATATATTATATCGTTTATCCTATTCTATTACATAAAACATTGCCCCCCATATTATGTTAACATCACATATTAACCGATTCAACTACAGAACAAATATATTGTCATATAATTAAAATAATATATTAACTTCGTGTACTCTTTATATGAATAACCAACCCAAATTCTTTTAGTTGTTTTTATTTTTTATTTTTTAAAAAACTTTGTAGGCGCTTCTAAAGTTCATTTTTTAAATGAAAAATAATTTTCTCTCCAATAACCTTATTATATAAATTATCTATATATGAATTTATAAATTCATGAGAAATTTTATAATTTCAAATTAAATTGACATTATAATATGTATAAAAGAATCAAATAAGTTAATACCTCATAGATTTGTCATTCGTTGTTGAAAAAAAGTGTGATGAATAAAAACGAAAAATCTCCATGAATTAGATATTTTACTGTATATTTACAACATTCGCGAATATATTCAAATATCAATCATTAGCATAATTGGATATTTTATATACAGTTATCATTAAAAAAAATTGTGTGCACTATTAATTAAAAAATCATTGCAAGATCCTTAAATATATTCAAATATATTAGTAGTCGACACTAGGGTACTTTAATTGTTTGTAAATATTAAAAATTATAAATATAGTTAATGTTGGGTTGCCGAATATATATCTGGTAGCATAAATTAGCCGAATGTAGGGCGTGAATAGAACGATTGGTGACATAATTTTAAAAAAAATACATAAAACAAAATTATTTGAAAGTTCTTAGAATCTCATTAGACATATCTAATGTTGTTTACTGATTTATTACCTGAATATCTAATCTTTCTTGACTTTGAATAATTTTTTAAAAGTTATATCGTCACAAACTATAAGTCATCCAATTCTTCACTATTTAGAAGAGAAAGATTGTTGTGCGTATAGTGTTAGCTCTTTATCTTGTGGCTTATGTAATTTTTTTGTTTAACAAACAATCTTTTAAAAAATAAAAAGCATCATTTTAAAATATAAAGAATCCTGAAAATACTATAATAGCCAAATATATATTTTTCTCTTAGATAGTATCCATATATAATTTTATAAATTTAATCAATTAAGTCTCTACTTGATTATTTTAGGATTAGAATTACAACTCCTGAATTAAACACATTCTAGTGCTTAATTTTTTAAATTATTTTCAATTGAGTCACATTTAATTAATTATCCTAGCTTAATTTAAAACAAATAGTTCTTAATATGTGTAACTCATTAGATTCATAATATTTTAACCCAAATATAAATTATAATTCTAAATAAATATTATCTTAATATATTTTTAAATAAAAAATATTTTAAAAAATAACTATTATTAAAATATCAAACTAACTCTTAATTGATTAAAATTGTTCAGGATTAGGATTGTAATTGATTAGCATCATATGAAAATGATGAGCATATATAACTAATATCACGCACATGCATGATGTGCATATCAACCATAATTAGCAGCCATAATTGCACTATTAAGAACAACAGAATCCTTAAATATGATATGCATATTAACCATAATTACCAGCATAATTGCACTATTAAGAACAACAGAATCTTTAAATAGGATGATAACATATATACACCACCCTTCTTTTATGTAGTCTTGTCCAACAACATTGACCCACGTGGTGATTTTGTACTTTGAGTAATGGAGCATCTACGTAGTCAACGTTCCCATTCTCCATGCTTCAACGCATCAAACTGCTTTTCTTTCATCAGTGCCATTCATTCCATGCTAATTGCTACCTAGCATTATAAACCGAATGTTTTGTAGTCCACATGGCACCTGCGCGCGCGTGGCTTCACATGCTCCTTGTCGTTTTGCTTCAAAATTTCTTATCAGCCAACAAACCCTTTGACTTGTGCCCGGAGGGGAGAGAGAGAGATTTCCCCGCCTTCACATGCAGAGTTCTTCTTTTTTATTTACGACTCCTATTCCGAGGCTCTCTCTTACTTCCCAATAATATTCAATAATTATATATCTTGCTAGTTGCCTTTATTTATTTATTTATTTTAAATAAAACATTTTTTTAGTTTAACATGGATGTTCGGGCCAGCTTGCGCGTACTTCGACTAATTCCACGGGCCCTGAAGTTAACGACCATGTAAGCCTCCAGTGACCATCATATAAGCAATCTAGGACTCGAACTTGAGATTACAGAGAAATCAAATCTTTTTGTCCGAAACTCTTACTTATTTTAAATAAAACTTGCTTTAAAAGGTGATTGTTTTTTTTTTTTTTTCCGTGGGGTTTAGAAATCACGACGAAGAAGAGTGAAAAAGATGAATTCGTGTTTTATCATCATCGATCATGCCAGGAAAAATTCAACTTTCGATCTCACCCTATTGCTTGATTCAATCCTAGCTTCCCAAGTTTTGATAAGCCACGAAGATCTCTACATCCAAAGTTCATGTAGCTGTTAAGGATTAATGGAGTTGAATTAGTTCATTGTGGGTGGTGTCCGACACAGGCAAGTAGAAGAAAGAGTCAAGTTTTGTTAGTAGTCTTTTGTTCTTTGAATAAGTGCCACCAATTTAGTTGGAATCAAATATTGTTACCGAGGCCGACTTGCATTAATAAAAAACCAATAATAATAATAAAAAAACACAGAAGTTTGGGGTTGGTAATTGAGTTTAGTAAAGATAAAATGACATGAAATTAAAAGTTGAAAAGCAATTATAAATATGAAATTAAAAGATTATGGACTAAATTGAATTTTAATCAAATCCCAGATTAAAACCTAATTAACATAGGGTTATCTAAATGATGTCATTTCGTTTAAATAAAACAGTGCATATTTTGATCAAAACAGTTTGTTTTGATTCGTAACAACGTCGCTTTGATTAATCTTGGATAAAACAATAACCCGAAAAGAGTTTGGTTCTGTCGCCACCTTACAAGGCCTATTTCTCCCTCATCTTGTACACAAAACAAGATAAGAAAACATATCATTTCACTCCCTATATTTTACACTATTATCCATACAAAACAAAGACTCTTTTATAGCCCTGAAGGCAGGGTTATAAAAAACCAAAACTCACATCCCAACCAATCATGTTTGCCAATTCCCTTTATCAGCTATGAAACACTACAAAGGCCTATCCTTAATCTTGATGGATGGCTTGGATTCATTGTTCGAAATCAAAGGATAAAGATAGTCCAGCTCATGGCCTCTAACTAATCCCAATTGCTCTTTAAAATCCCATGACAAAGGCCATAGAGGGGGGGAAAATGGAACCTAGATACTCTTATACTATTAAACTTAGAAACTCAATTAATAAGTTTTAATGTTGAGTTGATGTTTAATTTGGTAAAATAAAATTTAATTTTATTGATTTAAACCAATAAAAACTTTCAGGGACTAATTTTAAATGGAAAAAAAACACTTTGTTTTTAATAATTTTATTATCATTCAATGAAACACATAACTATCAATTTATTTTATTCAATACATGTATAAATTTTTTTCCTTGATGGTAGAAAAATACAAACAACGCAAATATATATATATATTTTTTTGTATAGACAAAAAAACTCAATCTCATAGTATAACACGAGGAATCAAACTATCAATCGCTATGCATTAGTTATTTAACCCGTGCTACATTGCGAGTTGGATAAGTTTTTAGAAAAAAAAAATATACCAGCTTATCAATTGTGTATTTTTTTCTTTTTAAAAATTCTAATTATAAATAAAAAAGTCTATGCATGCATTTAGTTAAATACATCGAAAATCATCTATGACAATAAATACAAAAAACAAAGTGTTAACATGTTAATTAAACTCATATCGCTGCAGGTTGAATAATTTTTTTTTTCTAGTGCAAAGAATTTAATACTGGGTGTTAAGAACCCTTTTTTAACACTGAGTTAAAAAATATAATCGTGAATTAAAAAATTAATGATTAAATATAATAAAATATAGTAAATAAAAACATGTAAGATTTTAAGATAATTTTTAACGTAGTAGAAGAACGAAACAATTTTGCAATTACTACAGTGAAACACTACTTTTTTAGTCTTTGTATAATAATTTTTTAAAAAAAATATAAAGAAAAAATAAAAAATAAACATAAGAACAAAAAGAATGATATAAATAAGTCAAGTGTAAAATGATAAATATTTAAAGTGGAAAAAATAATATTTTTTCAAAAAAAAAATGTAAAGAAAAAAAAGTGAAAACATATAAGAAAAAAATAAAGATAAGAAAAAAAACTAATAATAAATGGACAAAATATAAAATGATTAAAATACCAAGTACAAGGAGAAAAAATATAAAAACATTTTTTTTTTTTAAATAAAAAATCATAACTTTGTCACCATTACAGTAAAATATTGATAAAATTTATAATTATATCATTTCTACTATAATTTGTAAGGGTAAAATTGTCATGCAAAACAAAAACTCGCCCATTTGGGCCTGGGCGTTTCTCAAAAAACCAAGAAGTACCCGGTCGCGCCAAGCCGCAAACAGCGGGAGAAGACAAGAACACCCTCACTCTAAAAGAGACAAGCCCGCTCCATCCAAATCCGACCCATCTAACTCATTTTCGTTGACTGAACCCCTTTCCTTACCGTATAAAACCCACACCTTCATTCATCACTCCGTCAAAAACTAACCAGTCTGGCACTTTGCCACGTGGTGTGCCCAAACTAAGACTCCATAGACCGCTTACCTGGAGCCCACGCCCCACACCTGGCTAAAAATGGCCAGGTGTAACCGTCAACCAAAAAAAAAAAAAACAACTGTACCCAACAGATCACCAAAACAAAAAAACAAAATTCAAATTCACTCCCTCAAAAACCCCTCGCTCCCTCCGTGTGCATATATGTGTGTGCGCGTGTGTGTACAAAGAAAAGAAAAAGGAAATCAAATAAATAAGTCTCCTCTCTGGCCACCCCTTAGTTACTTTCTCTCTCTTTAAAACTTGAAAAAAAAGAGAGAGAAAAAAACAAATTCATTTTCTTTGATTTTCTGGGCTCCCAAACAGAAAGTGGAAGAGAGGGGGAGGAGACTATCAAATGTGATGGGAAGTGGACTCTCCACAATCTTCCCTTGCTTCAAACCGCCAAACAACAATCAACAGGACTTGATTTTCACTGCTTCTGAGCCGTTAGATGAAACCCTAGGTCACTCATTCTGTTACGTCCGATCTTCCAACCGTTTTCTCTCCCCTACCCCCTCCGATCGCTTTCTCTCTCCTTCTCACTCTCTCCGTTTCTCCCCGACCCGGCCCGTACCCGAAACCGGTTTCAAGTCCATTTCCGGCGCTTCCGTTTCTGCCAATACTTCCACTCCTAGAACTGTCCTCCAACTTGACAATATCTACGACGATGCCACTGATGTTATTAACTCTTCTAATAATAGTGGCGGCTTTGTTACTTCTTCTAGTGGAGGTGTAAGGGTTAATAACACTGGCAGTATTGTGAATAATGTGACTGGTTTTGAGAGCACGGCGTCGTTTAGTGCGTTGCCGTTGCAGCCAGTGCCACGTGGAGGGGAGGGTTTTTTTATGTCGGGTCCGATCGAGAGAGGCGCCCTGTCCGGTCCGCTTGACCCGAATACTGCTGGAGCAACCGATGGGAGTGGCGGGCGGGTGCATTTTTCTGCTCCACTTGGTGGCATTTATGCAAAAAACAAAAAGAGGAGGGGGAAGGGTATTTCGAGGATTAAAAAGGCGATTTATCGGAATATATCTGAGAAGAATCGGCCGTGGGTTGTTCCGGTGTTGAATTTTGTAAACCGGAGGGAAAACTCAGGGATTGAAGAGGAGAGGGAGGGGAGAGAAGAAGGGGACAGTGTGCAGTGGGCATTAGGGAAGGCAGGGGAGGATAGGGTGCATGTGGTTGTATCCGAGGAACACGGGTGGTTGTTTGTTGGGGTTTATGATGGGTTTAATGGACCTGATGCGCCGGAATTCTTGATGGGGAATCTTTATAGAGCTGTTTTTAATGAACTTCAAGGTTTGTTTTGGGAGGTTGCTGGAGAGGAGCCTCAAGAGACTATTCACGCTGAGGGAATTGAAAGTAAAACTGACCCATTAGTGGAAAAGAGTGGTGAAAGTGACGTGAAGGGTTCAATTGTGATAAGTGAAAGTAATTTGGTGTCAAAAACAGATCCTTTAGAGGAAGTTTGTGTTAAAAAGGATGGCGATGGTTTAATTTGTGGAATGGCATCTAATGTGGTCAATCAGGATAGAGTGAAGAGGGTTACGTTTCAACCAGAGGAGACGGAGGGGATAGCCAGTACCCGGAGTAGGAGGTTATGGGAATTTCTAGCGGAGGCTGATATTGAAGATGGGCTTGATCTTTCGGGGTCAGATAGGTTTGCCTTTTCTGTAGATGATGCAATTAGTGTTGGTAATGCCGGGTCACCTGTTAGCAGAAGGTGGTTATTGTTGTCAAAATTGAAACAAGGGTTGTCGAAACATAAGGAGAGGAAGTTGTTTCCATGGAAATTTGGATTGGAGGGGAAGGGGAAGGTGGAGGTGGAGGTGGAGAGTAGTAAGGTAGAGGAAAGGGTTTTGAAGAGGAAGTGGAAGGCAGGACCGGTTGACCATGAGCTGGTTTTGGGGGCATTGTCGAGGGCATTAGAAGCGACTGAATTAGCGTACTTGGATATGACAGATAAGGTGTTGGATACCAATCCAGAGTTGGCATTGATGGGCTCATGTTTGTTGGCTGTGTTGATGAGGGATGAAGATGTGTATGTGATGAATGTGGGTGATAGCAGGGCAATTGTTGCACAGTATGAGCCACAAGAAGTTGGTTCCAGTGTGAATGAAAATGAACTGAGCACGGAGGCAATAGTTGAAACGCGATTGACTGCATTGCAGCTATCTACTGATCACAGCACACACATTGAAGAAGTAAGTTTTCGATTCTGGTAAATTGAATTTACTTTTTTGTTTGAAATAGTTGAATGCTTTTGTTGATCACTTTACATTGGTAAGAATTCCATGGTGGGCGGGGTTTTTCTGTTCATTAGTCTATAAGTTTATTTTTTCATTAAACAATGGCTGGTGCTTAGAATCAGTATGAGAATACTGACTTGACTATTCATATATGTACTGGGACTTTCACTTGCTTTTCGTCACCATAAGCTTCAAGAAGTTAAGTGCAGAGGTGTGTAGGTAATTTTCTTTAGACGCTCAAGCTGATCAACAAGTTACATGCTTGTATGGCAATAGTTGATGCCTTCAACATCATATGAAAGTTTGAGAGCCTTGCTATTTAGCATAGAGAATTAAGTATTTGAACTTCCTTGCTATAAGTATGTTTTTGGTATTTTTGATATTTTTTTCTGGTAGCATGAAGATTTGCCACTTATATATTCTTTCTGTGATGAGCGATGAATATTCATATTTCTGCTACCACCAAGGAGAAAAAAAAGAAGAAGAAAAACAGATCTTTCGTCTTTTATGTGCAGTGCAGTTATAACTTTTGTGATCTTCATTGTTTTGTGGGCCTTGTTGTTGGTAGATGAAGCGGCTGATAAGTTCTCATCTTTGCTCAACATATGCAGGAAGTTATTAGAATCAAGAATGAGCACCCAGATGATAACCAGTGCATTGTGAATGACAGGGTGAAAGGTCGTCTGATGGTTACCAGAGCGTTTGGGGCAGGATTTCTGAAAAGGGTACTTGAAATAAACTTTTAATGTAGATATTTTTATCTCGGTTGAGGATCTTGTGTTATTGAATACTTATTGACTCACAACAATTTATGTTGGCACAGCCCAAGTTGAATGATGCCTTGCTGGAAATGTTTCGAAATGAGTATATCGGTACTGCACCATATATATCCTGTTCACCTTCTCTTCGTCACCATCAACTGTGTCCAAGAGATCAATTTTTAGTTCTCTCATCTGATGGATTATATCAGTATCTGACCAATCAGGAAGTGGTTTCTCATGTTGAGAGTTTCATGGAGCAGTTTCCAGATGGAGATCCTGCACAGCACCTGATAGAGGAGCTTCTTTTTCGTGCAGCAAGGAAAGCTGGTAAACCTGGTTATCTTTTTGGTTTATATCAATTGCTTGATATTCACATCCGCCTTTGCTTGTATATAAAGGGGAAAAAGATCTATTTCCCAGAAAGCCAGGTAGCAAAATGTGGGGTACCTGCTGTCCCATACACAATTAAAAACTTCCCCATAATAATGAAGTGGAAGGTGATATTGCATGGTTATTCCTGCTGTCCCACTTGTGTGATTCTGCAATTTGTGATGCAGATATTAGATCGACTTTACTTTTGTCTAGGGACCAACCTTCATTCTTCTTGGTTTCCTGTTCTGCCCCAGGAAACCTTATTTTTCTGCCCTAAGGTCACTTTCTGCCACATAAAATTGTTGCATTACAGCAATATTTGACCATCATTGGTTTCTTATTTGCTGTTAGAAGTCTAGCTGACTCCTGTGAGATAGATATTTGATTTGCAAATGATGTGCTGCAACCTGGGTCTTCAAGGGGGAGTGTGGTTGTCCATCCAAGTTTGTTATTAGATGCATGCTATTTCTGGGGATTTATTTTGAGCAATGTTTATTCATGTTGCACAAATAAGACTGGTGCATTCTATTCTTCATGTTTACCTTAGTTTAAGCTTTCCAGTTCGAGCAGTGCTGATTTTCATCCTCCATGGATTGTCTGCAGGGATGGATTTCCATGAATTACTGGACATCCCACAAGGAGATCGCAGAAAGTACCATGATGATGTTACTGTTATGGTGATATCACTCGAAGGAAGAATCTGGAAATCATCAGGAAAGTACCTTTAAAAGTCTTCGTACATTGGGCGATGTCTCAACTGCTGATGACCTTTCTACACTATTTGGGATGGAGTTTCAATTCTCCGGTCTAGTTTTCTGTGAGCAGTTTAGAGAGTTTCAATTCTGACCCATTTTTGATGGCTCATAGAACCTTACTTGGGGTGGTATACAGTATAACAGGGGTAAAGTCCCAAATGATTTGGGCAAATACTAATGCTAGGTGTCTGTCAATAGCTCGGTAGATGTCCTGAGGATAAAAAGCAATCAGGCAAAACAATGGATGGGGGTTAGCAAATGCTCTAGGAATTAAAAGAAAAAGAAAAATCTTTTTTCCTTTTTTGTTTAGGCACAGATGTTTGCATTGGTGGAGGCTCTCTCCATTCATAGTTGCCTTTATTTTTCTTTCTTTTCATTTTTTCATTTCTTTTTTTATTTAAGAGCAAAAAGAAGGGGGGGAACGTTTGTAATATGGTGAGGGGTATACTGAACTAGAGAACGTCCTGGTTAAAGGTGAGCTCTGTAATCTTGAAGGTGGATCTTCCACCACTGCGGTTTAAAAAGAAATTGGAGTTTTCTTCTCATAACCTTGTGTGGAATTTTATGATTTCTGCTCTTACAAAGAAATGGGTGTGCATTGCCATGCTTATCAGCACAACTGCCCCTAAAAACTGCAATTACAGTATTAAATAGCCATGGATGTAGTAGGAAGGTTGTTGTATTTCTGCGGATATGCATGAGGGTGCTAGAGAATTTATTCCATCACTTTATAAATGAACTAATTACTCTATAATTGTGTTGGTTACAAATAGTGTAGTGCAGCTGCGAATTCAACAAGTATCATTACCTTAAATCGTAACATTATAAGCTATACTTGTACCATAAAGATTTTCCATGATAATTACCAATAACCAAGCATGATTTTCACAAAAAAAAAATCTAATTATTTCTTAGAATAAAAAGATTCTATTTATCTGTTAAAAAAAAAAACAATCAGTTTTGTAACGAGTACACTTATCGTATGCATGATAAATCTTATCTTTATTAGAAACAACAAAGACCTTAGATATATTTCAGTAGCATTTATTGGACCATCATAAATATCCAAAATAACTCAAAACCAGAGAGCACCAGAGAAGCAGCATCATGATGATTACGATGATGATGATGTTGTTTGCTTTTTTCATGAGGCTAATGTTACAAACTAAAGACAGACAATTCTCAAGCATCTGCATCTTTTATGCTACAACAGAAGATGGAACCCTTGACTGCACCCAAGTTACTAAATCCTCCCGCGATGCCACGAAATGAGCAGCTCTTTCTTCACTCTGCCTAAATGGCGCTGCAAGTTTCTTCACATGGGAATCAAAGGAATTGGCTAGTCCTTGGGAGAACTGTGAGTTCCTGTAAAACAACTCGGGCAACTCCTCGCGGCGCTGCACCGCCAGACAGTGAGCGGACATCCAAACTCCACTCTTTTACAGTTTTGTGGTGTAAATCTTGGTATAATCCGTGAAGGGTTCCCAGATAGAGCAGCTCATGTGCTCTTCCATGAAGACCTCTCTTCCTACATATATCAATTAAGGCCATGTTTGTTTTCCAGAAAGTAGTTTCCGGAAAACCATTTTCCAAACTTTCATGTGTTTGTTTGCCATTAGAAAAGTTGGTCAACGGGAAACACTTTCTGATCAACGAAAAATATTTCAGTAAAAGAAAAATTTGACCTGGTTTTCAGGAAAGTGTTTTCTTTTAGCTGTGTTTGTTTTCCGGAAAGTGGTTTTCGGGAAATCACTTTCCAAACTTTCTTGTGTTTGTTTGCCATTAGGAAAGTTGGTCAACGGAAAATACTTTCTAGTAAGAGAAAAATTTGGCTTGGTTTTCAGGAAAGTGTTTTCCTAGAAAATTTGGGCGGAAAATGCTTTCCGGAAGTTGTGAAAAATTTAAAAATATCATTATTTGTTGATTATATCAAATTTGATCCTCAAATCTTTAATTGCTATATATATATTTTGTTTTGAATATTTATTTTTCAATTTCATCTCTTAAAATTTTATTTTTATATTAACTTTTTTCCTTATCATTGTTTTATTGAAATTTTTTATCTATCAAATTTGGTCATCATTCTTTTGATTGTTACTTATTTTATTTGAAATAATTTATGAAATGTTGATTATTATTATTTTAATTTCTTCATCTTTCATTTTTTTTTTAATTTTTTAGATTGAATCTCTATTATTTTGATTATTATTTATTTTATTTAAGATAATTTATGAAATTATATATTTTTTTCCATTTCATTCTCATTTAACTTTTTAATTTGTAAGATTTGTTCCTCATTATTTTAATAAACTTGAGAAAAATAAAATATTAATAAGTTATTTTCCAGCTCATTTTTCATAATATAATCAAACACTGGAAAATGTTTTCCAATTTATTTTTCATTACACTACCAAACATCGAAAAATACTTCCTTAAAATTTACTTTAAAAAAAAAATTATTTTCTAGCAAACAAACAGAACAAAAACAATTACATAAGGGTCTTCTTGTTTCAATTGCAGCGTCACTGACAACGGCCCTAAACTACTCTTTCAGAGTCTCAAAGCTAGTATCTTCGTCTTCAAACAATTTAACAATTGCAACCAACTTCGAATTAGCTTGCTGCAAACAAGCTAGG
This sequence comes from Populus alba x Populus glandulosa, assembly GCA_033617975.1. Taxonomy (NCBI): domain Eukaryota; kingdom Viridiplantae; phylum Streptophyta; class Magnoliopsida; order Malpighiales; family Salicaceae; genus Populus; species Populus alba x Populus glandulosa. Next base: position 12,213,236 of record CM066143.1, on the reverse strand, counting down.
ACCTGAGCCACATCCTCACTCTCATCACTTAGTGATGCAACAGAGAGCAAGCAACCACAAAACCTATCATCCAACTTAACCCCTCCATCAATTGCAACATCAAAAACTTTAAACCAAGTCATCGATTCTTCTAGCCTTTGCTGAGCACTTAACCAAACAAAAAAGAGAATTGAATTAACTCGTATGGAAATTCTATATAAAAAGGTCATTTATGTTTATAGAAAAATTTATGTGACGATTATATAAATGATTTTTAAACTTGAGATTACTGAATTATATTATATAGAGAATACTATACTTTAATTATTTTTACATGTTATCTCAATTGAGGCGACAAAAGGATAGACATTAGATATGACATGTACTATATAAAGATATTTGAGTAATCAAAAAAGTATTCATCATTTTATATGGGAATTAGAATAAATATTTAATTTATTCTCAAATAGTATTGATTGAGAAATACTTGGTCAAGGTGAAATAAGATTTGAAAAGAATTTCAAATCTTATTCAAACGATTAATAACTATTATGTAGAGAATAAATATGATTTAGCATGATAAACATACTTTATGCTTTAATGTTAAATCAAAACATTATTGATGAAAGAATATTAATTACATTGAGAAACCGGTTACTGAAAAGTTAAGTCAAATAATTAATAATTTTTTTAATATTTAGAGGATCATGAAATGTTGATAGATAATATATCTGATCTTTAAATATAAATTAATTAATTATTAAATTATTAATAAATTAAATTATTTAATTAGAGTTAGAATTTATAAAAATACCATTTAAATTAAAAATATTTTAAAAAATAACATTTAAACATTATATTCATTATGACATTGTAGAATGTAGTTGCATAGGAAATAAATTATGGGTCTTGACCCAATTGAAGAAAAGATGTCTTTTGCCATGGTCTAAAACTATTTAGTATAAAGAGAGCATTTTCTCTTGTTGGTGGATATGGGAATGTCTCGAGAAGAGACACAAACTCATTCTCACCAGATCCACAATCATTTAGCTTCTTTGCAAAGAGTTTCAACTCTTTAATTTGAGGATTGTAAGGGTAAAGAGACCTCTTCAGCCTTTGAAGTGAAAGAGCAGATCTTTTTGGTCTTGTGGGATTGACCCGTGTGGACTTGGGTTTGGACAAAAGTTGAGCTTGGTGGTCTTTGGTGGTGAGAGTGGTTGCGGAGAGAGGCTTGAGATGGTCAGATAAAGAAGGGTTTTTCGGGCTGGGTGATTCTGAGAGATTTTGTGATGGTTTTGTAGAGGATGATGTTTTTGAGGTGGAAGAGTTGCAAGAAATGAGAAGAAAATGGGTCTCTTTGTATCTGATTGTTGTTTTGTAAAATGGACATCTAGAGCTGTGGAAAGACTAGCAGCCATTACTCAGACACGGCGAGCACTCCCTGGTTGAAGAAAATATCTGTGCTATCTATCAGTTGGGGAGAGAATCGTATCTGCACTTTCTTGATATTTTGGACACCTTATCTAAATCTAGATGGATACTGAGTGAGGACGAGAGAAACCCTATACCAGTAGTCTTCACTTTCTCCCCTTCGTTTTTGGCTTTCACTGTGTTAAATTGAGGTTATATATCCGCCTGAGAGGCGGGTAGCCTCCACCAGATGTGCAGTAACAGGGGAGCTCGAGAACTATTCCCGTCCCTGACATGTCAGGGGATATGCCAACCATATCTCCTTTCTACGAATACAGCTGCTCGCGCAGCTAAAGAGCTAAAATAGAGAGCAACTATCTTGCAATCTCTCTGAAGAAGCAATCTCTCCGAACGTTGTGGGATTGCGAAAGAGGATGCGTGCATTTTGGAGAGCCAAGTCCTAAATCATCGAGTATTGTTTTCGTGCAATTTTTGGAGGAAATCAGAACCGCTACCCCATCGAATATTTCTTGGATTCAGATTTCAGACACCAAAATTGGTTCTTCGATTGAACTCTTGTGGTCAAAACATTAATCTATGCACGTGTGTAAGCTTGCTGTTTACAGTTATCATGTTAAGTGTCTTCCATATCAAATTCATGTTCCAATGTTGCAGCGAGATAGACATTGTATATTGTCTTACGGACTAAATTATGTTCAAGCAGAGCTAGATGGCCATAGTTATCTTCCGGGTTCGGGCCTGAAAGTTATGGACATTTTGTCAAATAAGATGGTCCACCGTTCAAAGTTTTCGACTTCGTTTTTCAAATAAAAATTTTGATGAATTTTAATTTTTTAAAATCATTTTAATATACTAATATAAAAAAATATTATTTTAATATATTTTCAAATAAATTTTTTTTAAAAAATACATTCTCAAACAACCCCTTCATCTATTATGAGGTTGAACCACCACCATGATTCATAACCTTATTGTTTTTAGTGGTTATAGAGGTTAAGTATAATTCAATTATGTATAAAATTCAACCATAAAAGTTAGTTTTTCTTGTTTTTTCTAGCTTTTTTTGGTGGACCTCAAAGACAAAATTCAACCTCAACCACAAAAATAAACACACCCTAAACAACAGTTAGGGAAAAAAAACGGGAAAAAAAGATTACATATTTATAGAAGTACAACCCCATATTGTTGGCATGCATGTAAACCCAATGGAGCACTAAAAGCTACTTGATACAGGCCAAAAATTTAATTGTTAATTTACTGATAGTGACTATGCCACTGCAAAACAATTTAACTTTCTTGTCAAACAGTCAAGTTTTCTAAACATCCACAGCCCTTTAATGTGAAGATCCCTTGAAAGTGGAACTCAGTAATCCTTTGACATGACTCTCGACTTGCTTCTGCATAAAAGAATTAGGCAGCCTCTCAATTACCTCAGCTCCAAAAGAAAATACAAGAGCCTTTCGAGCTGTCTCTAAGTCAATGCCGCGTGCCTGAAAGTAGAATAGTTGGGTTTCTTCCAGATCGCTGATTGCAGCTCCATGGGAGCACTTGACGTCATCTGCAATAATTTGGAGATTGGGTTTGACATTCACAGTTGCACGTGGTTCAAGGAGGAGGCTCCTTGTTAATTGTCCTGCATCTGTCTGCTGTGCATATCTGCAGAATAGAAACATAGGTCTAAGGAAAGGCATACACCAAGCAGGATTAACCATTAAGACGCTTTGTACTATGCTCTATCAACGAGTAAGATGGCATTAACTAAATAGTAGTCCCTACTCCCATTCTTTCCCAATGAAACGCAATGAGGGTTCCGTTGGAGTGTTGAAAGAGAGTAAAACTTAAAGTTTGTACCCTCATCTTTTCTTCTCAAGAAGCATGTAACACTGATTTGCAAAATAACACCAACTCTGTAAGTTCTCATAACTGTGTTGAATGAAAATGTCAAGGAGCTTGACAAGCTTGCAGCACCAATTTTGTGAAAGAAATTCAATAAAATTACTGTATTTGAGTTTAAATTGCATTAACATTTGGTGCAATCATGTGAAACAGTCATAATGGTTAATGCATCCTATTATTTGACCCTAGACCGAAAATGAGTGGGCATAGTGATCATGTACCTACAATGCAAATTAATACAAGTTCAGGATATCCGAAACTTCAGGACAGGCATAGTAATGATGCATCAGAAAGAGATGGATTGGCAAACAAGAGAAGCAAAAACTATTACCAAGACAATGAAAATCACGAATAACGGTACACAACAGCATTACCTGTTGACCTTTACATTCCCGTCAAAGACAGCTTGTCCTTGTGAATGAGCAACAATACACTTGTGAAGTTGCTGAGAACGACCTCTTGGATGGTCCAAAATTAGCCTGCTATGCAAATCTTGTGTTTGATCACCAACAGACAAGTGGAAGGTCGATAACTCTGTAGCTGTATCTGGACCCAATTGTTGAACATGGAGATTGTGCCTACTCAATTTCCCCCCGGTGCTTACCTCTACAAGCTCATAGGTACTAGCTGCTTCCTGCAAATGAACCACTTAGTCAAATTTATTGTAGCTGGATAAATTCATCACCTGAAGATTGTTGAATAGACCTGAGAATTAACAGAGGCAAAATATGTACTGGCATTATCATAAGGTTCAGAATCCTCTAGTGACTTAATGAGTTATTTTGAATAACTTCAGCACCGCTTCCACAACCAAAGGAGCACATAGAAATTAAGTCCAGCAAAAAATACAAACTGAAATCCTAAGAGCTTAAGTAATTTACAAGCAAGAACATGATTAATTTATAATTTAAAAAGCTCATTGCCATCTCTAGTTTTGAGCAAATTTTAACAGGAGAAAAATGTTTCCAAAAGAAATTGCCCAAAAGATAAGCTTCATGATAAATGTGTCAGAAAAAAACTAAAAATGGCACAAACCAAACATAAGAAGCACACAAGTAAAACCCTCGAAAACGAAGCAAAAAAAAAGAAACCCAAAAATCAAGAAAAGAATAGCAAGTACCAACAATCCAGTCAAAATTATATCTGAAAATCAAGGTTTTGAGTGAACATGAGCAAGATTTAAGACAATCCCATGTCTCGTTCCAAAAGCACCGTGTTAAAAAAAAAAGCACAGAACCTATTCAAAATTGTTGTTAACATTTAACAACATTATAAACAAAATTAGGATTATGTGAAGAAATGCACTTTAAATAACCACCTATTTTCCACGTTCCTTTTAATCAAGTGAGTTTCTAAAGTCAAGATGTTTAATTCAATCACAAATTTAACCACTCCACAAGACAAGCCCTCTATTTTGGAAATCTATACCAATATTATTTTCAACCTTAACCTCACTGACTTCACATAAACTGATAAACAAAAAAGCAAGGGTTCCCATAAAACAAGCAATATTTATATATATACCATAGATTCAAAGGCCCACATCATTCTCAGGTAATCCTAAACACATTTAAAGCAAACTCCATCCAGCAGATTAAGATGCTCTAGATTATCAGCACAGGACAACCTAAAAAAAGCTCAAGGTCCATCTTATCTGGTCTTCAAAACAACAAAGTCATGTAGTACAAGATTAGGTTACCCATATAACTGATGTATGTATAATATACATGCCAATATGAATCCAAATTTGCATCTAGAAAACTGGATTTACTAAGCCTATCAACTTTGCATTAGATACAACAACAGGATCCATACATGAGATATGACTGAGTTTTATGCAGGCCATCAGCTGCATTAGATGGGGGACAAAAATCCATCCTTGTCATTCAACTCATGCATACAAGCAGGTCTTCAGTTTCAGTTAACATCTACAATAATCTCTACCGAATATATGCACCACCAAAATTTATGCAGTTCGAGGTTTACTACCACCAAAAGTGAGAATATCAACTAATTAATCAAGTGAACAGAAACACTCCAGATAAATAGATACCAAAGGCCCTGAAACCTCATCAGCTTTTTTGTGCCTAAGCAATTTCTCAACTGATGCAACATCCGACAGCAGCTCCAAAGTAACCCCAGGCCCAAGACTAGTCATAAGAATTCCCATTTTTGAAAAAGCAGGTTTCCTATTTGCCATTTATCTGTCTTTAAAACACCTCTCAGGACAGATTCTGCTTAAAAAAACCATTTGCTCTCTCCTTTTTTTTTTCTTTTTTTGGGGGGTGGCAGTGTAAAAGAAGAATGTGATGTATGATTATCAAGAGAAAAAATGTACCAGAGCAATTTGGTGAACAGAACATTCTCCGAACTAACAACGTAGAAAAAAAATGAAAAACAAAGATAAAGACCACTCCAGTCCTATTGAATATCAAGAATGAAAGCAGTACTCCTAAAAACACCCAAAGCATTACGCTAAAAGGATGCAAAGAGCATTTTCAATCCCACAGCAACTGCCTCAATGAGAAGTGAGCTAAATTATAATCGCTAGAATCATTTTATGACATGTTTGAGCAGAAGCAACCATCAGTTTAAATATTTAAGAGATAACATATCTCAAACCACAAGAATAAAGCACAAAAGTAATGGATGGTTTCCTTATGAAGGAAAATACCAAGAACTGCCCTCACTCATATCACAAATGTCAACATGAACTCAAGTCATTTCTTGTGGGTTAGAGTTGAGGGGATGGGCGGGGAGGTGCTTATTAGAAGACAAGGGCTAGCAGAAATATATTTTTTTTGGAAAAGACTCTCTTAAGGAAGATGCTCTGTAGAGATTATCATTAGGGGTGTTCATGGATATAGTAGGTTGGGTTTTACAAATAATTGTATCCAACTCAACTTCTGATATTTTATAAAATATAAACCTGTCTCATTTCTTTTTTTTTGTACCCGACTCAGTTTGGGCTAAAATTTTTGTGGATATTACAAATATCCGTGAGTTTGGCATATTAATTCCATTATTCTTTGATGATCCTAAAAAAAATATTGGGTTGCACAAAAGCATTGGTTATATGGGTAAGATACAAAAAATTGATAAGTAATTAAGTACATGAAGTTTGAAGGAGAGAATTGAAGGGAAAGAGATTAAGAGAATGTGAGGCAGCTACGAGTGTGAAGGCAAAAGAGGAGAAAAATTAAGAGCGAGAAGGAAGAATATTATTTATACTTAAAACTAGGGTTACTTACATTGGGTTATACAAGTTGGGTCAGGTTGAGTAGGTTTTAAAAATCCCAACCCGCACCCAGCTCGTGATAACTGTTTATTAGTTTTTTTGCCCCACTATCATCGATAATATCCATATTATCCAACTTTGACGGGATGGATCAGATAATACAAGCATTACAAATGAGCCAATTTTTTTGAACGCCCCTAGTTATCAGCTTCCTCGTACTAACACAAAACTGTCTCCAGATTAATTGCACAGTGAAGTCAAAATTAGTTGAATGAAATGCTTATACAATATACATATTCCCTCACAACATCTGTTAGCAGGAGACATCATTAGTTAATCAACTTTCCCTTAAAGGCAATCCTGCTTCCCATAACCCCTTGTCTCCTTCTATAAAATTAAAAGATAACAGGGGTGTTCTCTTAAAACGGTCTTTATTCTATTTTTCTAAATCCTATCCTACAGAAGAATAAACAAACTACCAAAAAAAGGAATGGTTTATAACAAATTAAAGTCTGAAATTGAAAACCATCGTTTGAATTGCATTCGGAAAACACTCAGCCAAACAAACAAAAAGTTAAAGCCAACTTCCTTAACTATGTCCTTTTTGTCCAGATGAAACTTCACTTTAGTATGTCAAAGTTTGCATTATTTAGTATCTCGAACCATTAAAAAAAAGTGTCAAAACATCAAAAGCGGTAATCAAACAATAGATGGCTGACAACAATTCCACTTGGAAGATTTACATGATTATTTGATTTGTGAGATTCTTATTTTAATTGGTGTTCCATGCGAACTTTTCTTTAACTCAGCAGCATATGCAAGTGCAATTGCGTTGAAACATGAACCATTATATACAGCAATTGATCCATTAACATGTGCATTAAGCTCATTTCTATGTCCTCCTTCAAATTAAGTAAATCAAACATACTATGTTTAACAAGTTACTAAACAATAACAAGAAAGCAACAAATACGTAAGAAAAAAATCCAAAAGAAATCACCTGTCGGACTGCAGTCCACTTGATATGAGCAGAATTCAAGGACTGGCTCTGCACATAAGAATGCCTAACCTTTGCTCCTTTCCCGATCACCACTTCTAAAACAGGATTCGCCCAATAATACCTATCATCATTCCCTTCTTTACTCACAAACTCCTCAATTATCCCAACCTCTCCACCCTCCTCCACTACCACAAAAACTCTCGGATTTGAAACCGGTAGCTTTTTAGACCCCTTCTCTCCTCCCTCGACTGAAACATACTTAAAATGGATGGGATTCTCCACTTTAACCCCAGCAGGAACATAAACCACTGTCATATCGTGAGCTCCTAATCCATTAATGGACCAAAACAGATCACCCCATTCAAAATCACCTACAAACTCCAATACCCTTTCGGCAATTCTATCACTAGAATCACTCAACAAACTACCTACATAAACCCCATCAGGCAAAGTCGACAACCTTGACATAGAATTTAACACAAACCCATCAGCAATAACAATATTAGGCAAAAGGGTATCCCCATTAATGCTCGGTAAGTAATCGAATTGTGGTGGTTTAGTGATTGGAATGATTTGTGAAAGCCTAATAAATGAAGTATCAGTGAACCTAAAGGGCTCATCTTTACGAGAGGGCCAAGAAGTAGAGAGGAGAGACTCAGAGGAGGAATCTCTGAGTCTTTGAAGAGAGACAGAAGGAGAGAGGGAGTCTTCAAGAGTCTCAGCTAATTGAAGAACAAAAGGGTCAGAGAAACTGGCTTGTGTTATTGGGGTTGTGGAAAGTGAGAAACTCTTGGGTTTCTGTTTCTGTTTGTGCTTGATTTTGGGTTTTATAGTAATGGGCGTGCGAATTTGGGGAATGATTGCTAAAGCAGGCATGGATGATGATGATGTGCTTCAAGTAACAGCCTAGATGCTCAAAGACAGACACACCAATGGCACAGTTGTGCTTCACAGTTAACAGTGAAAGTACCCTCTTACTTTTGAACAATCTCAAACATTTAATTGCTTTGTCCTCTGAGAAGTGGGAGATGGTGAAATCAGAGGTTTGGGATTACAAGGAAAATAAAATAATGTTATCATCAATTCAAATGGCTCTCCAAAACTCCGAAGAAGCAAGCAGGTTCTACTTGACCCCCTCACCATGATTGGGCTTCACTTGTATTGAGACGAGAAACGGAGTTAAAGAAAGCCCAGCTCAATCTCAAATCTCACTCGGTTTTGATTCTAATTAATCATGAAACTTAACAAGGCAACCTCAAAACAATCAATTGCTGCACTTGTAACCTTCTTTTTAACATTTTAGCTAAGAAATTTTTTTTATTTTTTTTATTTTAAGTTTTAAAGCCAATATCTAATTTTTTTTATTAAATTTCTTTAAATATACCAACTCTACATGGAAGGTGTACCCTTAAAATCGTCTAAAAATAAAAACTTAATTTGATTGTAGTATAAGTTGGTTGGTGGTTATCTTTTCTTATCAGATATAAAAAAACCTTTTAATTAGTTTATAATCCACTAAAATGCATTCAATTAATCTTTATGCTCATATAGTTATGCTTTGTGAACTAGCAGGTGGCTTAACAGTTGATAGACATGGGTCATATACAAGCCTTTTGAATTTTATAAGAGTAAACTATACATTAAAAAACAAAACCTAAAAGATAGACCAATATACAATTTATTTTATTATGGATTGTACCAATAAAATTATAATTTTATCCTTAAAAAAAATTATCTATTAAGAACAATACAGTCTTTTTATATGAATCTACTATTCAAGTTTGTGTAGTAAAGTAGAATTACTAAATTACTTTTAAAATATTATTTAACTGATATCCAGTAGTGTTTTTGCATATTTATTTTTCAAAACATAGTAAAATGGTTAAATTAATTTTAAAATCAAAATTTCTTTAATTAACTTCTAGGAGTTTTTTTGTATTTTCATTATGTTTTTTAGTTATAATCACATTGATTTAAAAATAAATTGGTAATTTAATAAATAAATAAAATATTATTTTTTTAAAAAGTCGACACGTGGATCATTTATGTGCCATTTAGGCAACGCGTGTAGAGCCTCCTATATGGCTAAACACAAGCTTTCACGGCAATGTTCGAATTGTCTTAGTGGTCCCTCTATTCCTAGGCAGTATGTATGATTAATGGATCTCTATTTTGAACGTTGACAACCTTTTTTTTTTGTTCTTTTCCCTTTTATCCTTAATTCTCGTGCTTGACCATTTTAAAATTTCAAAGCAACCCTTTAATTTTTTTTTTTTCAGATTTAGTCCATGTTTCTTAATTATTTGTTTTATTTGAAATAATTTTTAAAACTATATATTTTTTTAATTTTATCTTTCAATTTTTTTACTTTGTCATACTTGGTTTTTATTATTTTGATTGCTATTTTTTTTTAATTTGAGATAATTTTTACAATTGATTTTTTTTCAATTTCATCTTCCTTCAATTTCTTTTCCTATTAAATTTGATCCCCATTTTTTTTTATTCTTAATTTTTTACTTTGATATTTTTTTTAAATTGATATTTTTTTCAATTTCAACTTTTATTATTAGCTTGTTTTGGAATTAAATTTCTTGATTGAGTCTTGATTTGGGATTTCATGAGTCAATAGTTTGGAAAATTAACTCAGATTTAGGAGATTCATTTGGGTTTTTTTTTTTTTTTAAAGCTCATATTTTTTTAGTCTTATATTTCAATATTTATTTAATTGGAGATTGAGATCTATCATTATTTTTACTTTCTTTCTATAAGATTTTTTTTATTAATTTAGAAAATGACACAAGTTTTCTTGAATATTTTTATTTGTTTTTCTTTATTAAATTCAATTTTTTAAAAGAAAATTTGCTTTTTAATTAAATTAAATTAATTAATTAAATTTAATTATGAGATGCTCGCTTCATGATATTTCGTTTGGTTTACCTTCTAGGTCATTGCTCTAATGGTGTGTGCAATTTTTTTTGGTGTTGTCGTGCAACCTTTCATTGTCATGTTAAACCCGTCTCCGTAAGTCTTTTTTGGAGGTGGGGCTATGTCCATGGTAGAGTAAATGTGAATATCAAACGAGTGTTTTTTCCATCTCCTCTAGAATATGATATTAACAATTTATTTTTTATAGTTAATTATTGTTAAATTTTCTTATTTTTTTTATTTGTTGTTAATATTTTTTTTAAAATAATATTATTGAATTAATTGATTTTATTGAACTCGGTCAAGTCAATGATTTAAGTATTAATTTTTATGTTTTATTTTTTAAAAAATATTTGCATTATCTAAAGTTGACTCGACTCGCAATATAGCGTGAGGTAACTATCCAATCTCATTTAATTTCCTTCAAGAATTACACTTTTATTGTTTTTTCTTTTTTACTAGCCGTCATATCATGCCTATTCAAAGGGACTTTCCTCTCTGATCTTGATTTCGTAGTAAAGCCAACGAGTAACAAATTCCAAGTGCTTTAAGTTTAGAATAATTTAAATCAAAGGACCACAAAAGAATGAAAGTAAAACATACATGAGGATGAAAACTAAAACTAAATTCTCATATAAATTATTAAGAACACACTAAATACCATATAAAAAAGGATTAAAAATATAATCATGAAAGTTAGGCTTGGGTTTGGACTTTAGAACTAGGCTTGAGTGTGGCTCGTTTAGTTATTCAAGCCAGGCTAATTAGCCCTTAGTTATAAATTGTTATGTTCAAGCTCAAGGAACTACAACTTGTTTTTAGCTAACAAACCCATTACCATATCTAAGACTGAGTTGTATTTAGAAAAAATTCACCTAAATACAACTAAAATATTTGGAAAATATCATGGAGTTTCACTATTTATATAAATAATTAAACTCTCTTTTTTTTTCAATTCAGCCCCTCTCTTATTTTTTTTCTATTTTTTTTCCTTTCAATTTCATCCTTAAATTCTTTTTAACAATTGTTGGGGTTGCTTTTGGACCAGAAAATTTAACTAGATCATGTCGAGATAACTTTTACATGATTTAATTTTAAAACTGAGTTAGGAATGGAGTCGGATCAAAAGGTTTTTTTTGTCAATTTCATCTTTGCACTTTTTTTTATTGATTTGCTAGATTGCCCTTGGAGTAGCCAAGTTGATAGGATCATGTCAAGGCAACTCCCGCATGATTTACTTTTAAACCCGAACTAGGTAAAAATTTGGGCCAAAATCATTATTTTTTCTATCAATTTCACTCTTTCTCTCTCTTTCTCTTTCTATTTCATCATTTGATTTTTTTTATCGATTGGTTAGGTTGTCTTTGAACCAAGTCAATTGGGTCATGTTAAGCCAACTCTCACATGATTTAATTTTAAACTCCGATTAGACAAGGAGTCGGATTGAAAAGTTTTAAGATTGACCAACTAGACTGAATTTAATAATAATATCAAATAGTTCTTTATGGCTTGTATATTTTTGTTACTTTCTTATACACACACAAACACCCATGGTATAGCAAAAGCCTCTAAACTAATTTTATGCTAAACAAACAATCTTTTACTTGACAAATATTTTTTTGAGTTTAAGTTATTAAGCGTGTGATCTATGATCACTTTTTATCCTCTCTTTGTGATGAAAGCAAATTACAATTACATTTATTAATCACGCAAAACTAGATGTAAGATATTCAAAAAGCTTTAAAACATTCTATGATTCAATAATATCACTTAAAGAAGAATTAGTGTTGTTGCATGTGCATTGTCATGGGGAATTGTTTACAGTATTATTAAATTCAATCTGGCTCAGTGACTTAACCTATTACCTATTAATCTAACCATTGATTCAAGTTGAATTTTAAATTAAATAGAATGAGAATTGACCCATATGACTTGATCAACCTGGCAGGTCCACACACAACCTGATTTATCCGGTTACACACTTGATTTGACTTTAATTTCTTTTTCAATACAATGTTGTTTTAATGTTTTTTTTTAAATATTAAAACGATGGATTTTTGGATCAATCCATGCCAACTCGCCTAACCCGTGAATCAGTTTATAGGCTCAATCAGGTTTAATAACTTTGTTTTTTAGAATCTATTTTTTATTTAACTATATGATAATAAAAAATAACCTTCACAGAAAATATAACAAATAAAATTATGGAGAAATATATTTTTATATCAAAATTGTCTTTTTCGATTCATTTTTTTTAATAATAAAGAATGTTTTTATAAGCAGCATAGTTTATTGAATAAAAAGCAATAACAAAAAAAAATACATTGATTTGAAATATAAAAGAAAAAACATTTTAAATAAAAAACATAATTTTCTTATTCATGCATTTCTTTTTTATTTTGATAAAAACATGTTTTCTTATGACAAACATTATTTTTAAGTAAAAACTTATTATGATCATGAAGTTCACGCAAGTTTTAATCAAAAAATTGAAACATCATGAGTTTATCATTTTTACGCCTCTATATGAAAAAAAGTATGAGAAAAATAAATTTGAAAAAATTATATAAAGACTTAAAATAAAAAAACTAAGAAAATACATATTTTAATCTCATTCAATATCAAAATTTCCATAAAGCAATTGATAATATTATCATAAAAAAAGCGTAACCTTTTTTAAAACAATGACATAATTTTATTACTAGCAGAACATTTTTTTAAATAAAAGGCAATAAAAATTAAATAAAGATATGTTAAAAATTTTAATCATTTGATATAAGTATGAAAAACTATATATCTTCGACCTTAACCCTATTTTCTAATTAATGCATCTCTTTATTATTTTGATGAAAACATGTTTTTAATCAAAAACTCTGTTTTTTATATAAATACTTATCATGATTTCAAAAGTAAGTTTTAATTAAAAATATATTAAAATAATATCTTAATATTTCATATGTTATTGAAGGAAAAAAATTAATTAATGTGATAATATCATATAAAGAATCTATTAAAAAAACATAAATTTTATTTTGATTGAATATTCATGAGCACATTGTTAATTTTTGTTATGCATATTAAGTATATAATAATTACAAAAGAAATTGTTAGCATTCTCATAAAAATTTATAATATTACTTAACAACTATGATAAAATTGAATAATAATTTAAATATAAATTTAGGTAATTTATTTATAGTGCATTTCAATCAAAATCTAAAAAATTGAAAAACAAAATACAAAAAAGCTAGGTGCTTAGGCATAAAAACTGAGCTCACGTGCGTGACGTGCCTGACCAAATGAAAAGAAAGCTTGGCAGTTACGGGTTTCTAAGGTGAGGCTGCAGACCTGGCCTTCTTTATGTTTTATGTTTAATGATGGAACATGCATAATCCGTCCTTTTAATATTTTTCTATAAAAATAAAATTGATGAAATGTTGTTTGCAGTGATATATGATGTGTCATCTAATAGTTATATTCTAGTTAATAGAGAGATGATTAGAAAGTTAGGTTCCATGATACTAATTTGTAACTTATTTTAACCTCGAAATAGCTTAAGAATCTTAATAAACAAATTTCTAATCTCAAAACAACCTTAAAATGGTCAAAAACACAAAATTAAGTTGAAAAAAACAAATACTTCGTAACCTCAATTTACCTTTTCTGCAAGCTAAAAGTTAAAAAAACACGCCAATAACACTCTTTTCATTAAGAGAAATACATCAACGCTAATCTTGGCTTTTTTATTACTAAAATATGATCAATCTTTCATTTTCTCTCTTCTGTATTTTTCGATGACCTTTCATTCTTCTCAAATTCTAGGGATTGCAACAAAAAACAAATGATGTTTAGGACTCAAATGTGAAACCCACAAAATACAAGGACCTAAAAATTGAAAAAGTCAATAAGTCCAGGGATCAAAGTGTACTTTTCTATGTCTCATCGACAATTAAAAAAAAATAAAAAAGGCAATCTTTATTAACGTGTTAATCTTGGTCCATATTATTTTAGTTTTTTAATGGATAAAATCAAACACTATTTTTCAAAATCTATCATCAGTTTAATATTGAGATATTTTTTGATATCATAATTAGAATGTAACATGTGATAAAAAAAATTATCAAGTTTAAAATAATGCAAAAGAATGAAAGAAAAAAAAATTGAGGATCAAAACAAATAACTGGCCAAGGAAAGGTTGAAGCAGACACACTGTCGTCGGAGTCCATGGTGCATTTAAGTGATGAGGAACAATGAAAAGCCTTCTTCTTATTCTATATTATAGCTAGCCAATTGGTCTGATCTTTGCTACAAATCGGATAAAAAAATATTTTAACAAAAAAAAAAGAACATGCATATGCTACCGTGTTTTTTTTTTAGAAGAAATGAAAGTTTTTATTGTGAATTCAAAATTTAATGTGCTCATTTAATTAAATAGATTGAGAACTAAAGGTATAAGTAAATGTTAAAAAAGTTGTTAATGCTAACTAAAGGTATATATAATTTATTTAATTATATATAAATTAATTTACTTTTACGAGAAGAGTAGTAATTTAAATTTTATTTGAACAAAATGATTTGTTAGGATAATCTCTCATTTCTTAAGTTTTTTTCTCTACAAAGAAATATAACTCTCTTGTTCTATATTATTTGTTTAATAAAACTAAATATAACTCTTTTGTTCTATATTATTTGTTTAATAAAACTAAAAAGGCTTCATTTTTAAAATAAATAAAAAAAATCTAGATGAATTAAAATAAGAATAAGAAAGATATCTTTCTAATCAAAACCTTTTTATCTTACCAACATGCTCCATTTTTCACTTAGTCTTTTCTTGGTGGAATATATGTTTTTTTAGATATATTCTAATAATTTTGACATGAATGCATTATAAATAAAATATAAAAACAGGTTGTATCACCAAACTTCGTTCGCCAAGTCAACCCTTAACCTTTAGACTTAGCCTCTGACCTTTTTTAGGTTTCAAATTGAAATAGATGTGAGTTGACTTAATATGATCTGGTCGACCTAGCTGGTCTAAATACAAACCAGTTAAAACATTATTAGATTTCAAGGGGAAAAAAAATTCAAGACTACATTGTTGTAACCCTTTGTTTATATATATATATATATATATATATATATATATTATACAACAATAAAATCAACAAGCACAAGAAAGCCATCAAACAAAATATAAGAAAAACAATTCATCGTTAAGGGTTGTACAAAAAAAGCATTTGCTAATGTTATGAAAAGAATGCTATAACCTTGTTCATAAACATATGAAAAATCAAATGACATTTAATCAAATAATACCTAAAAGAAATTTAGTGATTGAATAAAATTAAAATAATAATAATCATAAAGGCTTGTATAAAAAGAGCAATTGCTAATATAATTAAAGAAATGTTATGATCTTAGTTAAAAAAAATTAAAACTTTAATGGTATTTAAAAAAAGAAACTCAAATTATTTTTTAATTAATTTATTTAAATGGATTTAAATTAAAAATCTAGGAATAAATTAAAAAAACAAAGAAGAAAAATAGGTTAGGTGCATGGGCTTGAGCGTTTGACACATAAAGAAGGAGGTAGACCTGCGAGCCAGGCTTGGTAAAGTACGAACATCGTCCGATCTTTTCATTTAAAACAAAATCAATTTAGAAATGACGCGCCGCCTACAACTGTAGATTCCGACAACCACAAAGGTCTTTAAAAAGTCAGGGCTAGTGTTATTTTTTTTTTGACCTAAAAACTCATTTTGAATCTATTTTTTTTTTTTACCTAAAAACACTCTATAATCTCGAAGAAATCCATATCTTAATCTCAATACAACCTTTAATCGATCATAAAATCTAAAATCATCAAAAAATATTATCAATACCAGATCTAATTTTTTCAGTAAAATAAAAAGCGATAGATCCTAAATGGAACTCCTCTCAACAAATAAACCCGTTGACACGAAGATTATCTATTTTAGTTGTCGAAAAATAGCAATTGAGAATTGTTTCTCATCTCCTTAATTTTTCAATGAGTTTCTATCCCCTTTCTTAAACTTAAAGACCAAAAAGTATTAAAAATGAAGTTTTGGACTAAAACCTTAAAGTTTCAAACTAAAAGATCCTAAAATTTACATGCCAAACTAAAAGGAAAAAATATCCACATGCCAAATCCCCAACAAGTTGCAGAATAAACAATGAAAAAAACTCTTGCATTGTTAGTTATTGCTAGATTTGGTCTTTTAAATCTTAATTTTTTTATGCAAAAAGAATAAATTTAATTTTATAAAATTAAATATCAGCCCAATATCATACTCTCTCTTTTTTATCATAATAATTTTATAAAAAATAAACTGAAAGTAATTATTAAATTCAAATCTCAAGCAACATATTAAAAAATTAGAACTAAATTAAGAGAGCAAATTATACGGTGATCTAAGCACAAAGATTCTCAGGAGACAAAAAGAAGAAGAAGAAGGAGCATTGTGCCTTCATAGTGCACTCAGCAGTAAATTCAACACACCTTTTAGTTTTTCTTTACAATTTTAATATAATGTAATGATATGTCATTGTCGTTATTAAAATTATTGTCTATTTGATACCTTATTATAACAATACTTGATACATTGTTTGACCATAAATATATTTATATAATGGTTAACCTGCTCTAACAGTTGAATCCATTAAACAGTCTATTCATCTCTAGAGTCTAGAGATTAAATGAATCTTGGTCAATATTCTCATAGAAAACAAAATCTTAAAATTGTCTGCTAATTACTATTAAATAATCTTCTTAGTCTATCCTCATGCAATTACATGTGGAATTAAGCTTACTTGATCTGCCACTTTATGAGATAAATACACAGAAACGAACATAAGTCGCCACTATTAATTGTCGCAACATGTCCCCTACACGAACTCGTTGTTCTTGCTTGATCAAAGGTCAAGGTTTCTTCGCAACATTATGAATGATCATCAGAGGGGACATCAACGATTAACATAAGATTATTGTAATGAGAAGATAGAGAGAGAGGGGGGCTGAATGCAACTCTCTTTTGTCTTCTTTCCAATTTGCTAAATAGGGTTCCGAGGCTGGCCTTTTTATCCCCTTTTAACATTTTCCAAAAGACGAAATTATAACAACGCAGAATAATCATGGAAATATATAGTTTGATTCAACCACCATGACGAAGGGCAAGTCTCCCTCTCTCCCTCTCTTTTAATTTAGAGATATAATTTAACTGATTAAGTTTTTAATTTATTTATTTAAAATTATTAGTTCGAGTTTTACAAATCTTAAAATTACTAAAAATTTATATGATTATTAATTTTATATCTCGTAAAATTAGTCGAGTTATACGTAAAATTACCCCGACACCATATCAAGTCTCTCTCTCTCTAACACAATAATTTGCTGGATGCAGCCAAAATCTTGAGTTGGAGCTTTTCCTTTATGATTATTACCGAATCTTGACGCCATCTCTAAAATGCAATCTCACCCACTGATGTGGGAAAGCAACCTGTCCCATCTCTCGCGCTCGATCTTCGCCTCTCGTAATGGTCCTGTTCGGTCGTGGTCCAGGCCAAAAATAGGAACATCGTAGCTACCCGTCTTATAACAATGGTGATGGCCGTGAACTTCTTCCTGCCTGTGTAAAATGCAGTTATATTGATCCAAGGGAGTATTTTTTAGAATTCAAGCTCTGATGTTGGGATTCAAAAAATTGTTGTATTCAATTTTAATGCATTTATGCGCAAACTGATATTTTTGTTCTAATTAGATATAGATAAGATACCTATATCCATGCATGCATCATGATTTTTTTTTACTAAACATCCTTTTCCGATTAAAATATGAAGTAATAGTAGAAAGAGTAAATCTAATAAGTACCTAACACCGGAGAACAGCTCAAAAGTATCATTATGATGGCGTTGAAGGCGATTTATGAAAGCCAACACGGGTGGTGTCTTTGTCCAGGCAATAAATAAATAACCTGTCAATATTTTGACTCCGCTGTTCCAAGTTAACACAGAAATTCTGAACCGTTGATGACACAGGGGAGGTGGTGGTGGTAACCATGGTCCAAGCCACCGAGGGACAAAGGGGCCGAAAGCACTAGACAAAACAATGACAATGGGGATAAGGTGGTTTTCTCATTTTCCAATTCCCCATAAAAGAACGAGCTAGGAGCCTTCGTATTTCTTCCATTATCGACCCTTCACTAAACAGCACTCATGACCATGACCAAACTTTTCTCTGTGCATTTGATCATTTCACATTTGATTTCGTGGTGTTCTACACACACATCCGACTCATCAAATGAGACTTTGATGACCCCTTTTTGGGTCAATTTTGTTTTTTGTTTTTTGTATCCCACTGCATTGAGATTTTTGGACCAATTCACTCATCCAGCGTGGTTTTGCATATGTTCTTCTTTGTAACTGGAAAGTGGTGAACCTGATACATAGATTTGAGACGTCCAGCGATGGAAATTTCAGAATTAATTGTCAGAATGTAAGAAAAGAATGAAGGACTTTTGGTTGAATTTCAGTAGGCAGAATGTTTCAAGTGCTCCTTACATGAATTCATGAAAGCAGACTATCAGAATTTCTTTAGCAGGTTACATCTTTGAGAAACAGAGCAGAGAGAGAATTCGTTAAGCCCCTTACATAAAAAGAAACAGAGATCCAAGAATTTGCCTTTTGAATTCTCGACTAGAAATTGTACTGTATCACTTGGCTTCTTATACTGTTCCCTTAATCCTTGGTAAACCTATTTGGAAATTACTGCGTGTTCTTCAATTAAAAGACTGCTACTATGAAGGTTGAACTGAGAGGACAAATGGAGTCAATCTGGCCAAAACATCCACATCGCTGCAAGAAGTTTTCCATGGAAAAAGATTTGAGCACTGATGTAAAACGCAGCTGGTATATTCATAATGATGGTTTATTGGTTAAGAGGGGAGGGATTTGAATCTGTGAGGCTATGATTCAAGTCTCATATCACTGCACATACTCTAAATTCATTATTCATTGCTACAGTGCAATAGAGTTTGTGTCCTTCCAAGAACAAGCTAAGAGGCCTATGAGCCGGGCTAGTTTTGTCTTCTTGCATGACTTACTGGTTATTAGTCATCAATGATTTGGCCGCGAATATATGTGACTTTTTCATTTTTTAAGAATAATCAAATAACTTAGTTACCATACGAATCAAAAAAATTTAAATTGTCTGTTGAGGGTATTTAAATCGTTTTTTTTTTTAAATACTGTGAAAGTACATCTTTGCCCCTAGCATAAAGAAATAAAACATGAGTTCAGGGGGCTTTTGATATTCTTACTCAGGTTTTTTTAAAAAGATTTCATAAACCATCAGGGATAATTTGATCAATTTAAATTAATTAATTATTATTAAAATTTAAAAAGTTATTGGTGAATTTAAAAAATTTCATAAACATCACGCCCCCTAGCTTTCTTTAACCTGTTCCTAATGTAAAACCAAGTAAACCTCGCTAATTGATTTCTTTGCTAAATATGTGCACCCTATGTTATGTGCAAATGCCTATTTAAGCATGAGAAAAAGAAGTTATAGTAGCATTTTATTTGGGTGATATGATATTGTAATAGTATTGTTTTTTAAAGTATTTTTTATTTATAAATATATTTAAATAATATTTTATAATTTATTTTTTATATTAACATATTAAATTGATTTAAAAATAAAAAACTATTTTCAAACAATTTTTTTTTTATCTACTTCAAAACACTGCCAACCATGTTACCAGACATGTTATTTTATACAGAGAGGGCGCACTCACGTTTACACTTCTGTGAATAAAAAAATAAATGTGACGGCAACCAGATGCTCTCTTAAATACTTTAAGATTTGTTTTATTAATTAATAACTATGGATTGTAGGTTCATTCTGTATTAGAGGATTGGAGTTGAAAATCCTCTTTAACTTTTATATATATATATATATATGTTATTATTATTTTATTAACTAGTAAAGGAATTGAGTTCACAAGGGAACGGAATTAAGATGCGCGTTACAAGTGTACTTTCCATCTATTCTCGGTGTGAATTCAGAGAGTTCTAAGCTCCACTCAGGCCTGTTTGCTGTTTGGTTCATTTTAAAAAGGTTGATAAAAAAACAAAGTTAGCACTTTTAGGGCTCTCTTTTTTAGCAAGGGACCCCGTTTGATGACACAATCACTCCCGTAAAAGAATGGAAAAGTGTTTTCTGACTCAGGCTGACGTGGAAGGAGGAGACCATCAAGAAAACCCAAATTCCCCCATCAATGCCAGGCTTGACCAATCTACAGTCTACACTGACATCTTTAATGTGAGTTCAATTAGGGTTATGACATCATGCTCTACAAACATCCAAAATTAGGGCACAGAAGAGGTGTGGATCAAGGTTGTCAAAAACGCTTTTTTGACACGACACGGAACATTCAATTTAAACTCGACTCGTAAAATCGAATCGTAAAATCGTAAAATCGGAAGTAAAAATTTTTAACTAAAAATCGTAAAATCGGAAGTAAAATATTTTAACTAAAATCGTAAAATCGCAAGTAAAATATTTTAAACAATACAAATATCCAAACATATTAAATTACATAATTCAAATAAAAGTAAAATAACCAATACAAATATCCAAACATCTTAAAATACATAATTCAAATAAAAATTCATACATATCCATAGTATTTCAATAACTAAAAGTTAAAACACCTAAAACAAACAGTCTGTTGGTACTTGGTACACACAGCATCAGAAAAAGCTCGAGTTAATTCAGAAAGAGCATGGATATCAGCTATTCAGCTTCCTTAGCTTGGATCTGTGCACAAAAAGAATGTTGTGATGAATCATAAGCTACCCAAACAGGTATTACAGCAAAATTCAGCATCTCGATCCCAACCAATCACTGGCAAATGTAGCTAATAAAATCTTAACTACTGAAACCAAGTATGAACAGCCCAGCAAGCAACACACAGACTCACAACCCTTTCTTGTTCGTTGCTTAAATCACTCACAAGGCAAACCTAAACACCGTGCCGGAAATTGTAGCAAAATTAACATTTGAATCATGAGGAAAAAAAGGAGACCCAAATTATATAACCACATATTACTTGCAGCAAAATACATTCAATGATTCACAGGTTCCAGAACAGCCCAGCAAGCAACACACAGACTCAAAATACATTCAAATGTTCAATGATTCACAGGTTCCAGAACAGCTTAGGCTGCCCAGCAAGCAACACACAGACTCCAATTACATTCAATGACTAATCACCGATTGTAGAATACCGAGAAGATGAACATGGATTCACAGCAAAAAACAAAGCTTGGGTTCCCAATTCTTACCTTCCCAAAGAACACTCTGGAGTCTGGAGTGTGAGACAGGGACGGTGTGAGTCGTGTGACCGTGTGAGACAGGGACGATGTCACGATGAAGACGAAGACGAAGTTGTGAGACAGGGACGACCGGACGAAGACGAAGTCGCGAGACAGGGACGAGGTCGGGGACTCGGGTGGGAATTGGGAATTTGGGAAAGAAAAGAGATTATTGCCTGACCCTAAGTCAATATTTGTGCATTTCTAATTTTCCAATTTCCATATTCGCTAAGTCGCTGTCAGTCATGGTGAAATTTTTCTAAACTCGGGAAAACGTAACGTTTTCAACGTTTTTTACGAGTCAACCGGTTTTTCTGCGAGTTTGACCGAGTCAACCCGATTTTGCCGGTTTTCGAGTTTTAAACCCGATTTTACACGGTTTATGCATTTTGACTCGTAAAATCGGCGATTTTACGAGTCAAAACTCGTTTTTAACAACCATGACTGTGGATTAGCAATCTCTTTAGAAAGATTAGTACCAATCTAGTAAAAAAAGTTCACGTATAATATATTATTTTAAAATTTATTTTTAATATCAGGACCAAAAAAATTTAAAAATATTAAAAAAATAATTTTAAATAAAAAAATTTAAAATTTAAATGAAAAATATTTTGACCGGTGCTAAATAACCACGAGAGTGTTGACTGGAATAAGAATCGCGGTTCACCTCTTCTGTCACTTATTGACTAAGAGCGTGTTTGGTAGTGTGGTAATAGTTGCTTTTCAAATAATTTTTCGTGTCGAAATGTATGTCAATTATGTTTTTTAATTTTTTAAAAATTATTTTTGATATCAACACATCAAAATGATCCAAAGGTACAAATTATATTCAATTTTAACAAAATCAAAAAATATTTGAATTTTTTGGGAACGCAGGTTGAACTGCGTTCCCAAACATGTTCTAACACAGGGAAGAAAACCATAACTAAGACCTGCCGTTAATTTTCCTTTCAAAATTTGTTTAAGGATCCATTTTCAAGGCGAGAAACTCGTAAAAATGATTTCTTTTCTATATTTTCAACATAATTTATATTATATGTCGCTGTTAAAAGTAATTATCTTTTCCTTTTCAAATCTAAGTAATGATTTGAAAACTCGAAGTACAAGTTTTCTTCTAATCTAAAATCCTCTTCTCTTATTACAAATTAAAACTGGATGAAAATGTTTAGGGTTTCAACGCTAAATCTATTGTATCTAGGCTTACGCAGTTATGCCCACTTGGCTTAAAATCATTTTGTTTTTGATGGGCTTAAATCCGGTTTTCACCCCCAAATTGAGAAAAAGACAATAACAAAATTGAAAAAAAAAAAGGAAGGAAATGAAAAAGAAAAGAGTTGAAATGAAAAAAATACTGTTCACATGAGGGGAGTCACACCCCGTGTTTTTTAGTATATAGTAAGAATATATACTAAAAAATCATATAGAGCTTCACTTTTTCTTTTTTTACTTTAACTCCTAATTTTTTTCCATTCCCTTTCCTTTTTTATTTTAATATTTTTATTCTTTTATTGTTCTGATGACTAGAACTTTTTAACAATTTTCATATTGTTTTGGATTGACTGGATTAAATATATTATATTGAATAATTTTTATCTAATTTAATTTTAAATTTGAATTAAACAAGAAGTTGAATAAAAAAATTTCAATGTTAGCTCATTGATCAAGTTTAAGAAAAAACCAAATAATTCTTTACAGTCTCGGAAAAAAATTTAATCCAAAACAAGTAAATAACAACAAGCTAAAAGCAATCAAAATTAGCAATCTTCGTAAGTAACGGTTAATTTTGGCGGGAAGGTGAAAAAAACAGTTAGGTGTGAAGTGTGGAGTAGTTTAACTTAAAGTAGGGCCCATCCTGTGGAATTTTGGGTACGCTCTAGACAAGCAATCCCTCCACTTTCGGTGTGCAAAAAATTGGACTTGTTACCTCCATCCCTATATATAAACACTCACATTGCAACTCTATTTTTACTCTACCAGGCTCTGCCTTCTCTCTTCTTTAGTAGTTACACACATATACGATCTAGACCTTGCTTTTCTCAATTTCGCACGCATAAAGTTTTTCGAGTCCAATCCCTTCAAAATTTGCAGTTTTTGAAAGATTCTTGAGAATAGTTTTGCCTTCTGGTCATTACAATAGGTTCCAGTTTTGGAAGTTCTAACGAGTTTTTCCAGACAAAGTTTTTTTTTGAGTTCACTATCTAAGTTTGCCTTTAAGACAGATTTTGCATTCTGGGTATTGGTTAAAATCCAAGTTTTTAGATTCATTCCAATCTTCATTTTGTGACTAAATTTTGTGGGGGTTGGTGGAGGCTTAATATTTGATCATAAGAAAGTTGAGTTTCAAAGGAAAATGATTCTGTTCTCCAATGGGCGCAACCTGTGGAATTTGCGCTTGATTTTTGGTAAAAGATCTAGTGTTAATAAGAGCTTTTATTTTTGGATTTTTCAAATCTTTAATAGAAGCAGACTGGGCACTTAAAAAGAAACCTTCGTAACTCTACTCTGTTTACTCTGTTTCTGTTCTGTTCCTTTTCACTCTAGGTGTAGAGAGCTTGGTAGATTGAGACAATGGGAGGGGCTTCATTGCCTCCAGGATTTCGTTTTCATCCAACTGATGAGGAATTGGTAGGTTATTACCTGCAAAGGAAAGCTCAAGGGCTTGAAATTGAGCTTGAAGTGATCCCCGTAATCGATTTGTACAAATTTGATCCATGGGAATTGCCAGGTAACTCTTCTTCTAACCCATATTCTGTTAAATTTACTCCATGTAATTAAGATCTAAATTGTTATGGAGCAGTTAATGTTTCGTCGAAGTTCTTCATTCCTGACCAAAAAATGATCGGTATGAGAACGTGAATTGTTAATTAATACCCCTTTGGTTTGAGAGAGGTGAATATGACACGTAAAATGCTACCTGGCTTTTAGATATCCATGGAGTATGAATTAGTTTTTGGTGGGCAAGTTTTGACCCGAGCTCAATCAATTCATATGTTGTTGCTCTTTAGATGTCAGCTGTTATGGTGGGAAAGTAGCTTCATTACAGTCTGAAGTCTGAACACAGATTTTTTTAGTATTGGAAAAGCAAGTTTTTGTTTATTCTTTATAAGAGTATCTTCTTTGTTTTGTTTTTTTATGGATTACTTTTATCAATGGAGGTCACGTAACAGGGGCCTGGAACTTTTTCCTTACAAAGTCCGGTTCAACCGGATTCCTTCATCTTCAGTAACAGTATATTCTAAGGAAAGCACTATTAGAAACAGCTCCACCCTCTAATTTTCCTATGGATCACGTAGCTCTAGGAATTCGGAAATATGACTTTCAATATGTGATTTGCAGAGAAGTCATTCCTGCCGAGACGGGATATGGAGTGGTTCTTTTTCTGTCCCAGGGACCGTAAGTATCCAAATGGTTCAAGAACAAACAGGGCCACTAAATCTGGCTACTGGAAGGCTACCGGAAAAGACCGTAAAGTTGTCTGTAAACCTGCCGTGACTGGGTATAGAAAGACCCTAGTTTTCTATCGCGGACGGGCTCCTTTAGGAGACAGGACTGACTGGGTAATGCATGAGTATCGCCTCTGCGATGATATTTCTCAAGGACCACCCAATCCTAAGGTGAGCACATTAAGTTCAATGAGTATTGAGCATATATTTGAGTTGCTAAGGAGACTGAGGAAGTGTGTGGTCATTGTATTTCTCCAGGGAGCTTTTGCTTTGTCCCATGTTGTTAAGAAGAACGAGCAGGGTCTGAAGGTAAGCGACTCACAAGGAGAGCCTAAAGCCAAACAGGTCGGCTGTAGCTCGAGCAATGTGGATTTCACCTCAGCTGTAATCTCGAACGAGCCTTCGAACATCTCATTTGACATGTCTTCTCAAGCAAGTTACCTGTATAACAATGAGAGTCGATATTCGAGTCCTATCACTTCTCCTTATCAAGTCGCACCAATGTCAGAATTTGAGCCAGCTGCTTCAATGGAGAGTTATCCTTCAAGCCATTGGATCTCACCTGATCTAATTCTTGATTCCTCAAAGGTATAGCTCAGGAAAAAGGCAATTAATGGACTACATTGTTATATCATGAAGATTCTTAAACCTTTTCTATGGTTTTGTTTCAGGACTATTCACAAGTACATGAAACTGCAGCTCAATACCTTCCACAGTTCGAGTATCCAATCTCCATGAATACTTGGCAGCCAGACAGACATAGAGAATTCTCGCCAGGTTCATCATACTCGAATTTTACAGGAGAAATTGAACCTACTGATGATCTCAGTCACATGGGCTTCATGTCACCTTACTCAGGACATGGAAACTACTTGGGTTTTGGTGGAAATGATGACATGCACTATCAAGGTTATTGACCAGATCAGTTAACTAAGATATGCACAACCCTTCGAAAAAGAAAAGGAGAGATCATTGTAACTCTTTTTTGCATTGCAGGATTTGAGCCTAGGAACCAAGCTCCAATCTGCAAGCAGGCAAGTGGAGATGGTAGTTTGGGGGAATATGGCGGTCTTTGGTCGCAAGAAGACAATATGGTGATTGTGATCTAGGGGTCTACCCTGAGCAGAACAATCGAGTAGGGGGTCTCCAAGACAACGCCTTTTAATGTTTGTTCTTGGAAGGGAAATAAAGAATAAATCCCTTTCCTATTATGTTAAATGAGATGTATTTGGTATGTTATCTTTTTTTAGTAGCTAAATGTTATCTAAGTTTTTGTTTATTCAGTAAGGTTGTACCAGCCCCTGGTGGCAATCACTTTCATAGATTTCACCACTAGTTGGTTAAGTTCAACTTGAATTGTCTGTCTCTGTGGCTTTAAGAAATAAAATAAGCTCCTTTCATGGAAGAAGCTTCATTAGATGCTGCAAGCATTCAAAATCAATGTTCTGCCATTACAAGACCACCATGGCTCCTTTCTCACACGCAAGAACATCAACCGCAATTGTGCCCATTTATTCACATGCTTGATGGAATTCATTGCGTTCTGATCTGATCCCTCTTTTGAAAACATAGAATAAAATTGCAGCATGATATGAGTTGAGCAGACGTGATTGTGTTAGGGTGGGGTATGCTGTGGAGACTTGAGACTGCTTCTGCTTCAACTTTCATATACAACAATTTTAATCTTCGCTCTCCACACTTTGTCAGATTGCTTGGAGCTTTTGAATGCAATATTCTCTTGAGATTTAAAGCATGCACATATCATAAGCGAGCCCACAAAAAAAGTTGCTTTGAGAAACCCACTTTTATCTTTTGGTCGGCCTTGGATATCACGTTGGAGGATCAATCAGTGTGCAGGTCACTCCATATCCAAACAAATTCTAGCTTCCTGTGCTGATAATAGCTCTGGGGAGGTCATTTTTCTATATATATATATTTTTTTTACGTGGATATCGTACTAGTTTACACGTATTTCAATTAATCATATAAGTCCTGAAATTAACAATCATGTAAATTTTAGCTATTACATGAGCAACCTGAAATTATAGAAAAAATAAACATTTTAATTTCAAATTTTAAATTTTTACCACTGAAATCACCGCAAATAGTACTGGAGAGGTCATTCTTATTAGATAATCAACTTGCTATCTTTTCCATCGTCATAAGAAAATAACCGCCCAAGGCCATTCCACCAGAGCAAAGATCTTGGTCAAGTTTAGCCTTCTTGTGCTCTTTCTTGCTATGGTTAATTATGGGTTAACTGACGACTATAACATCAACCTTCAAAGAGTCGTAGGCACCCCCAGTACTGTTTGCGGCGACGAACTCAACAAGGGAAGAACTAGAGCCATGTGCAGGTCGATCTCAATATTTACTGTTAAACCGTACCCAACTATACTTTAAAGAACCAATCTTGCAGTCTAATTAGGCAATGCCTTGAAAAGGAATATAGTGCTGAAACTTGTTGACGATGAACATTCGTCCATTTCCCTGCTACGAAGCTCTCCATCGACATTGAGCTTCAGTTGCTTTCAGGAACGACCATTCGCTTGCGTGGAGGAACAATGAAAGGAATAATCACTAGCAAAGTTGCAGATTTATCATTAACTAATGATTACTGTACTTAAGATTGCCAATGGGAGCACAAAGGGCTCAAAAGCAAAGAGCCACTTAGCAGATATCTAATATACCCATCTAACCAGATTTAGACAATGCCCCCTCTCTTCTTTCACTTTGGTAAGAATCTTGACAAAGAGAGTAACACTAATGCAACCTTTAAGAATGCTTTCCTAAAAGTCCTATAATCCATAAGCTCTTTACATGCCACACCAACCAAAATTCTCCAAAAACAGATGCTGCCACCCCCCCCTACTCCTCCCTCAAGAACACCTACACTTCGGCCTTTATTTGAGCGTGTGGTCGGCCCCTTTCCCTCGCCAATCAAACACAAGATTTAGTGGTTTATTTATAAAACTTCCCGTAACGTTATTTTCCACTTAGGAAGCAAGTTGCAGCAGAAAAGAAGTGCACCGTTTAAGTTAACTAGACATGCATCTTTGTAGCAGAGTAAAGTTTTGGAGGGATTGAGATTTTTGAGATGCCTATATAATTCTGCACGTGTCAATGATGTCGTGTTAGGACAGATTTCATTTTACTTGCGATTTGAGGACTGCAAAAAGCTTGGACTTCTTCGATGGCTATTCAGTATTTAGAAACGTGAATTATGTTTTTTAAAAATTTAAAATATATTTTTTCTTAAAACGATTGATTTATATATGTTTTAGATTCTTCTGATATGCTAATGTCAAAAATAATTTTTTTAAAATAAAAAATATTATTTTAATGTATTTCCGAGTAAAAAACACTTTAAACCGTAGTCACTATTACTAAGGGTGGAGCCAAGAATTTTTTCTTTCCTAGACTACTAAATAAATAAATAATTTTTTTTAAAATCAATTATTAACTCATGTATAAGAATTTTTGAAGTTAACAATAAAATTTTAATTCAAATACACTACCCAAAATATTAAAAAATAAATTTGAAAATACATAAATATTAAAATAAAAGTAAAAATAAACTCACTATTGAAGTTACATCCTTCGATATTTTGTGGAATATAATTAATTTATAATCAAATTTGAATCAATATTGTAACAACCTCTCAACCGGGATAAAATAAAAATCTCATGTCAACTAAAAAATAAAGTAATTAAATTATTTTTCTCTTTCAATTCCTCATTCCTTCACTTGATTCTTCCTTAGATCAGTGTTTTATAAGATGGACTTTGTAAGTTTAGAAAGTTATTCTCTCACTTTTCTTTTCTTTTTTCCTTGGATTTTTTATTTATATTTTTTACTTACTTTTCTCTCTTTCTCTCTCGCCTTTTCTTTTCTTTCTTTTTCTATTCTGCTTCTGTCTAGTCGATAATATATAAAAGGAAGGAAGAGCTGATTTGTTTTATTTTTTAATAGCAAATAACCATTTTACCCTTAATGAGTTGTTTTGCTTTTATTTGATGATCCTTTTTTTATTAGCACTATCAAGCTCCATTCATCCTAAAATTTTAACCAGATTTTATTCAATATATTTTAAGATCCCTCGTAAAATTTTAGCTCAATCTGATGGTCACATTGAAAATTTATAAATTTTTACAAAAATTCTGAAATATTAACCCAAGCTAAAGCATCATATTAAAAGACCCCACAAAAATTTTCAGAATTTTTTGATAACTCAATCAAGAATTATAAATTTGTTTTACATAAAACTAGTAAAAAAATATTGATAAAATCTTGACCTGGGCTATAGCCCACCCAAGCCTTCAACATATCTCCGCCCATGGTTACTACACTTCCAAACAACTTTTCATCACCAAAATAGACTCCTTGTCATCCTCTCTTTCTTTTTGGCATTGCGTTTTAAATAAGGGTTGAGAATATTTTTTTTTAAAATATTGTTTATTTTTTTTATTTTTTAAAATTATTTTAATGTTATATTATTAAAATAAATAAAAAATTATTTTAATATATTTTAAAAAACAATAATTGGTATACGGATTATCCTAGTCTAGACCTGGCTTGGCACAAGTCACCAATGCCAGAATTGGTATCGGGCCCTGCAAACCCGCCCATGACAGGTGTTACTGGAGGCCGGACGAGCAACCCATCAGCCCCACACTGAGGCCCATCTCGAGCATAATATAAAAAGGGCTGCACCCCCTGCCACAACTTTGGGCAAGATGATGAGGTCTATTTTCTCGTTGTATGTTCAATAGAAGAGAGATGCATCAAAAGTGCCTTGGATTGATTTACAATATCAAACGGCACCTTATGATGAAATTATATTTATAGTGCATAGTATTAGATTATTATTTCTTTGAGAATACGTTATATTTGATTATTTAACACATGTTTAGTTCTATGTATATTTACAATAAATCCTAGATTAATTGTATATTTAGTTTGTAATATGTATGTCCATTAGAGTTGCATATCAAATCAAGTAAGAGGTGGCATGGTTAAATTTAGTAAACTTAACTAATTAATTTGCAACTTGTTTAACTAGGTTAAATGCCAAGTGAAACTTGGTTTAATTTTGTTTTTTTAAAAAATCCAACTAAAGTTAATTTAATTGCTTAAATTTTTTTTTAAAATAACATCATTTTAAATTGATCGGATTAATTTGGATTGACTTACTCAATTTATTACTTATTTATTGAGCTGAGTCATGAGTTTAACTGAATTTTATAATTA
Source organism: Populus alba x Populus glandulosa (assembly GCA_033617975.1). Classification (NCBI taxonomy): domain Eukaryota; kingdom Viridiplantae; phylum Streptophyta; class Magnoliopsida; order Malpighiales; family Salicaceae; genus Populus; species Populus alba x Populus glandulosa. Next base: position 12,182,679 of record CM066143.1, on the reverse strand, counting down.
TAGTTTTTTCATTCTACAGTTATATTATTCTCATTAATCACATTTTGATTTATACCATTGTTTTCTTTTTATGTTAATCTTTCAAAAAAAAAAAACATTGTTCTCCCTTTTTTTATTCTGCTTTCTTTTTGGAGTAAGAAATAACAAGTTTCAAGTGCACCTTCTTCAATATCGTATAATAATTATTAATTTATTGTAAACAAATGGAATCAAAATATAAAAAGCTCACATATTCCATTTGAACTTACCGTAAACGATACTATCTTTCATGTTAATTGTACCAGTAGTTTAGGGAATTAAACTTCGCAAAGACAGAGAGTGTTTTAAGAAGATAATACGCGGAAAAAGACAACGATAATGCACGTTTTATTTTTACATTAATGCATTTTTTACATTAAAATTAATGCATTTTAATTTTGAATTTATTTTTTTTCTTTCTATTTTTACATTTTTAAATATAGTACGGCTCGATGTTACATATGAAAACTATTATAACCAGTGTAGCAAAACTAGTTTGCCGGTTTTTACATTTTATTCATAGTTCTAAGATGTAAAAAGTGAAAAAAAATTGATTTTTTTTAATTAACAAATGAGGCTGGGATCGATGACTGAAATTTGAAGACTATGTAATGATTTGACAGCCCATTATGCATAGCAATACTGAAATAGGCTTGGTTTCATCATTGTCAATCGAGGATCTCTTTTACTCTAAACTATCTGCAGATAATTCGGTAATAAAAAGTTATAATTAAAGAATTTATTTTTATTGTCATCTCAAGTTTAAATTTTAAATTATATATTTGCTAATATAATAATTATTGGAAATTTATATAATTATTAATTTTAAAATTTATAAAATTAATAAGGTATATATAAACTGATGTGTATATCCATATTAATAATAATAAAACAATATATCTCTTTTACTCTAGATTCTTTCCATCCTTGTATAATAGAGAGGAGAACTACCGTCACTATATACTTATTATAAAAACAACTAAAACTACAAGCGAGCGTTGATTACTGTTTATATAAACAGTGAAATAAGTTGATATATATTTTTAAACATGTAACCACAAGCTTTATGTAGTAGCTGAATGGTTAAAACGTGAAAGTAATGTTAGGTTGTGGGCTTGAGACATGAGGATATCAATTTTTTTCCTTAATGAACAAACAACAAGGTTAATACATGGTTTTATAAGTTTTGAATTGTAGCTTAAATGACAAGCGCATGTTGTACATTAGAGCTTGAGAGGTCGACTCCCTTAGCACCATATTTCTTTTAAAACAAACACAAATGACATGCTGTGTTTGTTTTTTTCAAGGAAAAAAAGAGAGATAGAAAACCATATCCAAAGAAAAAATAATGATTTTTTTTTTCATTGAGACGTTGCATTGAGTTTTTTTTTTTTTATACTTCTATAATTTGATAAATTCACACTAAAATTTTTATATCACTTAAAAATATTTTTTTTTCAAGATTGTTTTTCTATTTAAAGATACATCTTCTTCAAGATTTTTTTTCGGTAAAAATACCTTACAAAAACTAAGAGTCTTTCCCTAACTCTTAAAAGTTTAATTATAAGTGTAATTTTGTTATTAGAATTCACTCTTTTAATAAAATGGATATTACAATTGAAACTTCTAGTATTTCAATAACTCACAAGATAACACTTCTAAAATTAAAAAGTATTCAAGTATAGTAAAAATGAGAATGTATACTCTTGTGCTATGTTATGAATGTTTGATCGCACAAATTTGAGTATATTCAATGATTGCTATTTTTGTAGTGTTTTTTCATTTAGAATAGCTTGAATATGATATGTTTGGTTACACCAAACAATCACCCGGTTCATGTATAATTTCAATTTTATAGTTTAACATAGATGAATTCTTAAAACCATCTATATCAATTTATTTATTAGTTATTTTAAATGTATGCATAGTAAAGTGTGTGAGTTCATTTTACTTGTGCTATCAAGATAAGATATAAAGATTTATAATATAACACTAAAATAAATATTTAAACACAGTCTTCATTTTGTTTCATTTTTGGACTCTTTGATTGATTTCTTTATAAAATCATTTATACTTATTGATATGACCTTTGTATAAAACCTGTTTAAAATTTATTATCAACCAAGCATATTATTAGTCTAATTATCATATTATTGTTATCATCAAAATATATAAAAATATAAATGTGTGACCTCAAGGTCAACAATTATTACTAAAACAACTAAAAGCATGAGTCAATTTAATCATTCATATAAACAATGAATCAAGTTAATATATTATTTTAAACATCTTATATCAAACTCGTATTATTGTTCAGTTGGGTTTTTTTTTTTTAAAAATAAAGCCCACCCCTTTATAAAAAATAAATAAATGAGCCAAGCACATAGGTCTCCCTTGGACCACGTGTTCGCTCTTTCGACATGCTTAGCGTAGCATAACTATGTTTTTTTATTGGCTATTTTTTTATCTTTTACTTTTTTTCTTTAAATTTTTGTTTTTTTTTAATTTTATTATTCAATATTGAGTTGATAGTATATTAATTTTTGTATTTTTTTTATCATATAAAAAAATTAAATTGATCTAGAGGAGTCTATAACTCGGGTTGTGAGTTTGGCGAGTTTATTAAATATTAAATAAAAAGTCGAACAAGGGATTTTTGGGCTTTTTTTTATATAATATTTGTTTTTGTTTCAAGTCTATCATTTAATGTGTGTGTGTTTTTTTTAAAAAAAATTTATAATTCAATATTAGATTGATAATAAATTAATTTTTTATATATTTTTTATCATATAAAAATAATATAAAAAATTAATTTAATTCATTAGAGTTCATAACCCTTCCTATCTACTCAAATAGTTAGGAGAGGAAGAGCGTGCATTAATTTTATTTCCAAACAAAGAATTTGATGCTGACCCGAAGCATTATATTTCAGTTATAATGATAAAAACTAATGCATATCATCTGTTTGGGTATATTTTGAGGATGACTTTGAACTATTTCTGAATTAAAAGACTAGATATATGCCATTAGAGGGACTCAAGAAAAAAGCTTTTTAGTGGAGACAAATTGGACTACGTCCAAAGTTTGCATCTTTACGTGGGTTGTTGTTTGTAGATTTTCTTGGGACGTCGACCACTCAATTCCTTAGTTATTACACGCATATTTTTGTGTGGCTGTACATACATAGAGAGCATTATATTGAATAGCAACCACAACATGTAGTAGTTCTTGCTTCAACTATTTTAAGTTAAATGAACTACAATTATATCAGGGGTGCTGCATATATATTTATATTTTACTTATATTTAAATCTTACCATATTTTTTTTCACTAATTAAAATTAAATAAGTAAGCACAATATAATAGTGTAATTGTGTAATAGAACACTCATTTGAGTAGTTGTGTTAAAACTATTATAATTATAATCTTGAAATCTTATTAAATATAAAACTAGTTCTTTGATAGAAATTAAACTATTTATTTAATATAAATCTATTAATTCTTGTAATTTTATTCATAGCTTAGATTTTTGACTTAAAGTAGTTCTATGATAGAAATTAAACTTTGAATTAACCGTATTCATATCCTCCATAATTCTGCAACTTCTTCAATGCCATGAATTATGATCTAGCTAGGCTTGCCTAGCCACTTTGCACCGGTAAAGAAGCAAATGTCACGAGTGGAAACCTTTCCAATTAAGTACTGATCAATGCTTGTGATGATAATTTGAATTACTTTCTAGAGGAAGCAAATCTAAACACATAACCAAGAATGAAAAAGAAAATTAATATATAAATTATTTAACAATATATTCAAGAAAATACACAAAATATCTCTCTAATATGTTTATAAATGATTTTAAAAATAATGATATTAAGCCAGCAACATAGCCAGAGAAATGTTATCACTTGCCATCCAGGTGGAATTATGTCATTTTTCTTTTCCAGCATAATTTTTTGGTTTGCAAACGCTACTCATTTACTCTTTTGGTTGAAAGAAAAAAACAAAATAGGAGCTCTGATCAATTAGCTGAAATACTTGAAGAATATATATGAACAAGCTGGTAGAGTTAACATAATTTGAACACAAACATGAATATATAAAAGGACAAGGAATCAATAGTTAAAAGTTGCATTATATGATCATGAATATAAACTCATTCAGTTCCAAAAGAATGACAGAAAGTAATAAGCTAGCTAAGTAACGATAACAATGGAGTATAGCCCAATATCCTTCGGTCTCCATCATTCTGCCCCTTGAGAAGAAAAATGATTGAGCGTAACATTAACCTTTTGGGTTTTAAAATTTACAATAACCTCATCTCCGGGTTTAAACTCTTTAAAGCATGCTATCCTTGCCAGTTCTTCAACCTCCTCGATAATATTATCTAACCTTGCCACCGTCTCTACTAGCAAGGAAGCGAACGCCGCGAATGGAAGTGCCTCCGAGAACTCAAGGCTTGTGATGGCTATTTTACTCAGCTGTGGCCTCAACACCTTCCTCTCTGCTGCTTCCGTTCTTGAATTTTCATTAGTCATCCTTTTAGATTTCCATTCGAGTAATGCAGAATTGTCGGTCTTGAAACTTGATAACGAGACTCCATTGTATTTTTCACGCTTTTGGCTAGAATTAGCGTGTGCAGCTGCTACGGCTAGCATGTTGGTGGCTTGGTTATTGTTGGAGCCTAGAAAAAGTCTTGGTTGAGACTTTAGGGCGTTGTTGAGGTCTTGCAAGGCTTCGTGGAGATTATCGGAGAGTATCTCAGGAGAGCAATGGCGTCGATTCCTTATACTATTGGCAAGCTCCATTAATGCTTTTGATAACTCATTGGTGACACGAATGCATGGATCTTTGAAGAGTACACGACAATGCTGTGGTGTCTAGCAAAATACAAGACATTTAAACGAATATTAATTAAATTATGGATTTTATTAATTAAGATGGCGGGGAAAAAGAGATCAAACTTGCTATGAAGCATTTTTCTAAGTTAGTCCATACTAACTATACAGCATGAGCACCCTAACGTTGTTATTGTAAAATTTCCACAAGGTATATTGATCAGGAAAACATAATGTTTAATATTAAGTTTGGAAGATAATATAATGATACCTGAATTTCAGATTGCAAACATCCATGTAAAGCTACAACAGTGTAACCGAAATGACGAAGAACGGCTCCTAGTTTCACATACTGTTGCCAAGGATATCTGCAATGCCTTGAGTGTCTTGGCTCCCAACTTGCATGTAATGCCTGCCCAAATTCGTGGTAACAAGAACATATTCAACAACAAAACCATTTATTTACTCAAGGTGACATAAACATACGGTATTAAAGAACTTACGAGAGTTTCATCTTGTGATTTTGAGTCTAATACTGCCTTGTATCCCTTGTAAATGGGATCCTCGGGTGACTTATCTTGGGTCGTTTCTTTCTCAACATCATTAAAATATTGATTGACACAAGCTGCAAGATTTAAATTGACATCAAATTGTTACAAGAAGCCATTGGAAAAAGCAAATAAAGGAATACAGAAAATTTGAAGGAAAGGAAATATTCAGAAAGAGCAATTCTTGGTTTTGATGTTGCATGCATACCTTCTATAGATTTTGCTAGCCCTTCAAGCTTGATCACCGTGGAATTATGGAGGTCTTCTCCGGACCAAATGGGGAATATAAAAAGAGTCATTACGAGGCAAACACCACAACCAATGGCAATGGTGTAGAAGCGTTCATGTGCAATCTTTAATACATTGCTCACACGATAGCTTGGCAGAGTTATCAGATTAAAGGTCAAGAGGAATATGAGAACACCATAGTCATAGTTCTTCTTTATATAGGGAAAGAACCTCATGTATGTTGTTGCAGTTCCTGTCAAATTAAACACGAAAAGATGTTTTTATACAGCGATATACCCAAAATCGCGAACTATTTGTTGATCAGCAATTACATTTTTTCTCTTTTGTAATGAGTTATTTAGGCATCGGATTAGATGTTTTCTACAAAAAGTATAATGATGTTTCATGGGTCTTGGATCATAGAACAAAACAACGTGAAAAATAAAACGAATATAAAAGAAATAAATTTATATACAAGCTCTTTTGTTTTTTTTGTTTTTTTGCCTTTGATGGATGTAATGGAAATTAAATAGATCCATATTTGCAAGTAAAGAAATTTAGCAAGATAAGATCAATTAATCAGTAGGGATTAGAACAAATGAAAAACACAACAAACATTATTTTATTAGAATCTTTTACATGTTCCATAAGAAATTGTTCCCAAAGTGGAAGCTATAAATTATTTGGCATTTGGATGTTCTCCTTAAAAGGGAATCTGAGCACATGTAAACACGATTTAGAGTGCTATTATACTGAAAGAACAACATAATCACCACAATAAAATAGGGACTAGAGGTCATAAATTGAAATTATGATCAGATGCATGCTCTTCAGATAAATCTTAAGATTATCAACAGGCTAAATCAAGTGCCACTAAACGTGAAAATAGGTTAATTTTTTTAAAAAAATCTTTTGTGACATGGAATGAACTTTAATCTATTTCCATCGAGCAACACCCTAGAAGACAGAAGCCATTGTTTTGAGAAAATGCTATTAGGAAGTTGTTTCTTCACTAAGCTAGAGGAAATTTCGAAAACAACTTTCATCAAGGAATTGGCTGACTAATTACCTATCACAAAAACTGCGGTCCCAATGAAAACAGCTCGAAAGACGAGCCCAGTTTTTTCTGCAATGTACCCTGTGAGAAATGCCAATGACCCTGCTAGGAGGGTTCCTAAGCCTCTATTAAGTCCTTTGCATAAGGTTGCTCCTATCATCAAAAGAAAAAGGAAATGAATCAAACAAATGGATTTTTGTTATAATAATAAAAAGCATAGCCAAACGATGAATATAATGGACGATACCAAGCAATCAGACACGTAAATTAACTGACCTGCAGTGAACTCAAGCACAACAACAACAGTCATGACGGCCCAAATAGCATTCTGACCTACCCCTTTGAACAATGGCTCCAGAAGATACAACAAGGAAACCAATGTCAAAGACAAGCCAACTTTCAAAGCATGGACAACTCTCCTAGGATCATCCCGACCAACTCTCCAAACTGTTTGCCACAACAGACCAGGAAACCTTTTCAGTTTCTCAGAAAAAGCTTTCATGTTTTTCTTCAAATTCTCCTTAGCTGATAGAGGCATGACCAGCTCCATGATCACACGCACTCTGGAAGATCGACACCCTTAACCCTCTCTATATATAAATGAGGTGATTGATCTAAGAAGCAAAAGGTTAGATTAATTTGTATATTTGGAAAGAGGTAAGATGATTAATCTTGGGTGTTGTGCGTTGTTAATTAATTAAGTTAAAGAAATGATTCATACATAATCAATGACAGGGAAAGTATTAAAGAAACAGTGTTGCTTCTCGGAATGCTAGTGGGGAGTTTTGATGTGATATGAGAACTCCAACTTCTTTGAGAGGCCTGTGCTAGCTCTATAAATATATATGGAGAGTATTGCTCATCCGTGCATTCACATGTCCTCCATTAAAAAGTCCATAGATACTCAACATGGGTTGCTTTTCACAAGGGGCATTGTCAGCCGAAAGAAGAAAACTTGAATCTGCTAACGACATATGATTTCTTGTCTTATAGTATATATTAAAACAAATACATTTTTGTTTTATTGATGAACGTTAATGGAGGTTTCTATACGAGAGCCCCCCCTGTAAAGAGGAGTCACCATGTGTTAGGACTTAGGTGCTATAGTTCAACAAACATCGAAGTACTTGTACCTCTTTGCCAAGACATTCATGTCGTTAATAACCCAAAGAGAGTCCGAATGCTTCATTACTGTCATTCGTATTTGTGTCTGAAGGATGCCAAACAATTCAGATTTCCACATATAATTAATTAAGAGAGGTGGAGTGGAAATTCAGACTTGAGTAGGTATTTACGCCCATTCTTTAGAACAAGCACCGTTAAGCCTCTTATTGCATCAATTTTATTTTATATTTTTTAAAAATCGGTGAATATTTATGCTAGGTACAAGAGAATCTTTGTCTTGCATTTAGATTAAGTTTACAACAGTATTGAAATAAATATAAAATCTAATCATTTAACCTGTATTTAGAAACGAAGTTCAGATATTATTTTTTAAAATTTAAATTTTTTATTATTTTAATGTGCTAATATCAATTTTTTTAAAATAATAAAAAATTATTTTAATATAATTTTAAATAAAAATTTCTTTGAAAAATAACCAGATTTTCCATCGTACTCTTAATTATAAAGAGATAATTATTGATATTTGAAAGAGATTAACCTGCATTAATTGATGCCTGGTATTATCCCCGAAGTGCAGGGACAAATCTACATTATTGAATATATTTGCATCAAGAGTCCTGTGGTCTTATAAATATAAATCACACATAATGGCAATATGGTAATAACGGAAGGGAAAAAGGAAGCACAAGTCATTCTCAGATTACGATAGTTTTCTAAATTCAAGGAACATGTGATGGTGGAGTGGCCTTCTTAACTAGTTTGATTGACCCCTTTTTCGGTCTCTTGGAAGTTTGGAAATTAACGAGCCCATAATTAATTAAGGGCTCTTCATCTAAAGTTCTCCAGGAAAAAAAAAAAAACATTAGAACACGTAAAATCTAGATCATATGAAACTGATTAATGGCAGGGTTAATCAAAACGTTGTGGATATTTGTGTTTTTAGGTTCAAACAGAGGTTGGTTTGGCAGAGCCTAAACTTGATTTGAAATTATGAAGTTGATGTCGTGGTTGAGGATGTTGACACGCTGCACGGTTGGGTACTCAGCAGTGCACCGCCGGTTAACCACTGAGAGAGAGGTGAGGAAGTTTTGTTTGACATGAAAAGTGAAGCTGGAACCACCCATCATTAAGAGTCACGAGAAATCCACAGCGAGCAAGTAGCTCAACGATAGTAACAATGGTGGAAAAGGGGAGCTTCAGAGCTAATAATACTTAACCTAACATCAAGAAACCAAATTCACATGGGTATGTTGTTCTCAAACAGCTGTGCTCCATTTTTTGTGTGTAAACTCTTCTCGTGCATTTCTCAACTTCTCCATGTGAGGCCCATGTTTGGCCATTTGGCTTTTGAAACATTAGTTAACAAAAACTAAAAACTAAAATAATTGAAGAAGTATTTATTGTAATAGGTTTTTTTTAGTTAATATTATTTTTAATTTTATTATTTAATATTAATTTTTTATTGAATTATCTCGTTTTTATAATATAAATCATGGATTTTAAAGGTTAACCCAATTGACTTAGGTTTGTTATTTTTAATTACCCTCATCATATATACATCATATTATTTTGTTTTTATTTTTTTATTCTTCGATTTTTTTTTCAATCAATGCTTTTTTTTTTTAAATATCCTTTATTATTAGATTTGTTTTTTATTGGGTTATCTCACTCTCATGATATGCGGATTTAGCGAGTTTACCCGGAATTGACTCGTATTTTTTTTTCTTAGTTATTTTTTTTTTAATTTTATCATTTAATATTGCGTTGATTGAGAATTAGGCTTCATGATTTGTTTTATTTGCTTTCTTTTAGGTTATTCCTGCTTCAAGACCCGAGAATAATGCTTAACAAGTTAACTCGAGTTATTTTTTTTGTTTTAATTTTATCATTCAACATATGGTCGGTAGAGAATTGAGCTCCATAATTTATTTTGATTTGCTTTATATGAGGATATATTAGTCTTATGACTAAGATCACGAGTTCTGGCATTTTAACATAGGATACATCTGGTCATTTTTTTAATATATTTTTAAGAGATTATCTCGATTTCATGACTCAGGTCAGATTCTTCAACATTGAATTTGCTTTTTATTAGGTTGTTCTAATCTCATGACCCAGATTGCAAATTTGGTGAATTAACCCAATTGATTCTGTTTTTTTTTTTTTATTAATTTTTCCCAAAATCATCATTTAATATTGTATTTGATTTAGAATTATACTTTATAATTTATTTTAATTTATTTTTTATTAGGTTATCTCGATCTCATGGTATTAAAATACCCAGTTATTGAAAAAAAACATGTTTTTATTTTCATGCATACGACCAAGAATCTAAAAGAAAAATATCATATCATATTTTCACACAACAAAAATTAAAAAATATGTATTAACATGCATTTTGGCTTTAATAACCAGTTTATTAAAGTCACGAGAACCAGACCAATATTTCAAAAATTCCAAAAAATTATTTTTTTTCTTTTAGTATCTGGGGTTACGACCTTATACGTAAGATGTATTTCAAATATTAAATTCTTTTGTTGATGTTAGAACGGTTATGTTTTAACCGATAAGATAAGGATCTTCTTACCGAGAAAGACTTTTCTTAAATCATAGATAGATCAACAACTAGAAAACACAATACGACCTTATATTTTATCAGACAATAAAATAATACAGTTTATGTTAGGTAGGGTATATTTGGGGTGCTGATTCCTTTTTTTTATGCAACTAGTCCCCATACCCTATCTCTGAGACTAGTTAGGGTTCCTAGTGACCAAAATAATAGGTAGCGACTTTCATTCCAATTTTCCACTAATAAAAGACAAGAATTCCTTGTTTCCTCATATTTTCCAGATAGATAGATAATACAATTTTGAGAGTGGATATTTTGGCTGCGGCGCAGCACACGTGCGACACTCATGACCTAAAAATGGTGCTTAACTAGTTAACCCGGGTTGACTTGACTCATTTTTTGTGTGATTTTTTTAATTAAAACTTCTACAAATTTTATCGTTTAATATTGGGTCCAACAAGGTCGATTAACAATTGAGATTCATAATTTGTTTTGATTTGCTCCTTTTAGGGTTATCTCTATCTTATGACCAGAGTCACGGATTTGACAAGTTAACCTAGGTTAAATCAAGTCATTTTTTTTTATTTTTTTTATAAGGTTATCTCGGTCTCATGATCCGGGTTATGAGTTTGATAGATTGACTTTGGTCGTTTATTTATGTTTTTTAAATTGATTTATTTTTTAATTACATCCTTCAATATTGAATTGATTGAGAATTGAGTTTCATAATTTGTTTTAATTTGTTTTCTATGGGGTTATGTCGGTCTTATTACCTGGATCACAAGTTTGACATGTTAACTTGATTTGTTTTTTTAGATTATTTTTTTAATTGATTTTTTTTTTATTTTATCTTTCAATATTGTGTTGATTGAGAATTAGACTTCAAAATTTATTTTAATTTGCTTTATATGAGATGATTATAATTTCATAACTTGGATCATAAATTTAAGATGTTAATCTAGATAGACATAAGTCAACCCAATATCTATTTTATCTACAGTAGCAAGAGCTTAGCTACAATTAAATTTCATTTCTTCATGGTTTTTTTTATAATATGAGTTCTTACTTGAAAAATACAAGGGGAAACGGGGAATAATGCTATCCTTTCTGGGTATTCTGACTTTTCCCTGTTCTACTCGAGCATTTATTATTAGTTTTCTTCTTGTAGTTTTTTTAAAGTCCACGTGCAGCCAACTAACATACTAGTTGTATATTGTAGTGATATTATTGGTGGTTGAGTAAGGCTACAATCAGATAGAGAGTTTGTTTTGATATTATTGAGCTGTGATGTTTTGTGTCATCGGTGTTGTGTTGGGAGGTAAAAACAATGTTCGGTATTAACTAGGTACTCTAATGTATATATAAATATTTAAATAATTAAAATTTTATTGTTATATATATAAAATGGTCAATAAAAATTGTAACAAACTAAGAATATTCTGACAAATTTATTTAATTTATATTGAATAATTTATCAACTTTATAATTTACATGAAATGTTATCATTTTTTTATGAAAATAGTTCTTAAATTCATATAAATAAATAAATTAATATGATGAATGAGAAGGGTGTCCAGCATGGCATGCATATTGATGCGGTGGAGTAATGGCTAGTGGTGATCAGGTTTCTTTAATTTGTCCTCTCTTTTATGATGATGAATTTATTTAAGGATTTTCCTGCTCTTTCTTGGAATGTAAGGGGAGCTGTTAATATTGAAGGGAAGAGCTTGTTCGGAATTATCATCCTACTTTTTTCTTTTTCTTTTTTTTTTTTGTTGGAGACGCATGTTTTTTTATTGCTCAGGTCGAGAAATTTTGGAACAATATAGGATCCTGTCCTGTGGCTATTTCCCAACACATAGTTTGATAAATAAATGAAAAAATAAAATAAAACGAAAATCAGCAACGCAGCCTGGGCATGCATATGCTGGCGTAAACAAGAGAGAGAATGACCTCTATAAATTGGTCAAACATTTCAAGCAAATGGAAACAACAACGCAGAATTACTTTTTGCTCATTTCAAGGCTAAAAACACGAGCCTGACTCAAACTCGGTTCTTGTTTACATCCATCCTCAGGTGTATTTTGCTGAAGCACTAGCAGTAAGACATGTATGTGTCGGGAAAAAAATAAAAAAATTCCCATTGACTGCAAGTATTGAGATGCATAATATCAAGCATACCAGGGGAAAAACTGTGTTTTCTTTTTATTCTTATTTCAAACTATGACTATGAACTCGCACCAAAAACACGGATTCTCTGTTCAATCGGAACCCGGCAGCATGGACAAGTAGCTTTCCCCTTCTTCCCGTAATTGTCACTGCAATTTGCACATATAACTTGGTGAGCACAAGGAAGTAAAACAATAGAGACTTCATCTTTCATACAAATCATGCATTCCCGGTCACAGTTGGCTCCTTTCTCGGATGAATTTTCCAGTTTCTCTATTTCATGAAGCAACCTCGCAATTGTTCCTCCTTGGGGCTTTGTCCTCTCAGACTTTCCTGATGCTAAAGCATTTGATAGATAATTCAGCTCAGTGGACTCTGCAGCAGATTTCAGACGTGAAAACTCTTGTTCAAGTCTTTGGAGATCATCCTTGTGGCGCTGGAAGTCTATTTCTATCTTAAGGCGCAGAGCATCAAGCTTCCTTTTATTCTCTGCCCCGGCCGCTTCCTTGGAGCATCTTTCCTCTTCCAGTAGGGCCAAAGCTTGCTCTTTCGCCTTCACTTCGTGCCTCCACTTCACCTGTAATAATAAAATTGCAATGAATAACTGCTTCCCTACTAACGTTTAAGATTAGGTAGAATGCACCCATAAATTAAATCTCGAACCAAAAAACTGATAACTTAAAACTTGCTCCAAAACTGAGAAAAAAGGAAGCAGACAGGTTGCTAACTATATTAAACAGTCAGTTCTAAGACAGCTGGTGATCCCGAAAAGGCTGCTGAATAGATTCTTGAAGGAATACAGCCTATCTAAAGGCGTAGTATGACCAAGAAAAAGAGTGTTGGAGACACAAGAATGATAAATTAATCTATAGTGTTACCACATGCAGATTGCAGCTTTCAAAATTAATCTACAGTGTTACCATATAGTCTGCTAAATAAACTAGAGAGTGCAACAAGGAATCAGTGCTCATTCACCAATCAAAATTTGATCACAAACCAAAACCAAACAAACAGAAATAAATAGTTGAGAGTTTCAATCAAAACCATGGAAACAATTATGTCAAAGCATGAGGAAATGCATGCATAATCTCAAAACCCATAGTAAATAATTATGATAAATTGACCAATTTTGGAACATCAGATGCATCATAAAAAATGAAATAAGGACAAGTAAAATAGATAAATATATGGATAATTGTGCATGATGTCACAAACAAGTAACAGCATATGAATAAATGTATAAAAATTGATTAATCATTAGGCTTCTCTAAAATCACATCACCACAGAAACAAAAGGATGATTTAGTAACCTTCAATGATTGAATTCTCACTCATTTTAATTTAGTAAACTGATAAAAGCAAAATAGACAATGCAGTCAATATCAAGCTTAAGAAGGTTGTGGAAGTTCTGTATCAAGGAAAATTTCCACTTTGGAGTGCATTTTGAGTGTCATGGCACCTAGCTGCTCGCACTGGTGTTGACTTGCATCCCCATGCAAGTTTGCACCAGTATTAGGGGCCATGCACTCTCAAAAAGCTTAAGAAATACGTACGCTTATAAAGAAAGAATGCAGACAGCGCAAAGGGTATGCTAAAGATTAAGATGCTAGATTCTATTTATTTATTTATTTCATAAGATAATAATCAATTATTTTAGGAGGCAGACACTGCAAATCTTTAAAAGCTTTTGGCATCCCCTTCCTATTTTGAATAATGTTTAACTAAACTTTTTCCAAGTAATATTTTCTCATTTACAATGATGAGAGGAATGATAAAAGCTTCTTGAGAGTCTCCCAGTAGAGCCTTAATTTACATTTATCAGTAATGACTCAAAACCTGTCTCTCCAACAATCTAACAATTTCCTCGCAGAGCAAGGCCTCACCTACATCACACCAAGTACAGTGATTAAATGTGCAATCATTTTCCATTAGCCTTGCACTTAAATCAACCAAAAGGTTTGCTTTCAAGACCAAAATTTAGCCATTGGGTCCAGTGTGACAACAATGAAGCATCATCTTTCTGCTGGTAGTGTATTTGCCTTCTCAATTCTACTAGATTTATGCAAGCCATTAAGGACACAACAAATCATATTCAATTATTAGGACCTTATTTTTGCAATCCTAAATGAAGCCCATACCAAATTACTCATAGCTAGCCTAAAATGTCATTCACCTAAAGGAGTAGTAGTTCAATCAACTGAAGCAGATAAAAATAACAGATGGAACAATAATGAAAAACATGGCTGTGGACTACCAAGCTATAAAGACCCTAAATTCTCCATCTTCAAACAAGTTGAGCTCTGAGATCAGATGCAGAGGACACAACATCAAAGGCAAAATTATTCTCTCAATAATATTAAAAAAAGCACAAGGCTATATAGTCTTCTGTTCTAAGAAACTCTAATCCCAATAATTAGAGTCCCAACCAATTAATGGCAGGAATCATGTGACTGAATATAATATCTAGAGCTTTACAGTTTATGAGGTTAAACTTATGCTTTCACAAATGTGCATTTTTATCTTGCTATCTGATCACTACAGGAACAACAAACCAATTTGCTTTAACTAGTGAGCTTTATAAATCTGGTGGTCCATCTTTTGTCTTTCACTATTTTAAGGGTTTTTTTTTTTCTTCTGTTGGGGGTTGGCGTGGGAGTTGAGTACTTGAATGATTTATCCTAAAACAATGCAGGCTAAGAGAAACTCATCAATCTAAGAGTTCACCTTAACTTAAATTACAACATGAAAACCAAATATGTAGCAGGAAATCTTAATGGAGTTTGTCCATGTATGTGTGTAGTGGATTTAGGTATATAACACACCTCAGCTTCTTTCTGAGCATGCTCAATATTGGCCAAACATTGTTGCAACTCCTTGATCTTCTCTTTCTCATCTGCAATCTCAGCCTGCAGCTTAGTTTTCTGTTTCTCCCAAGCCAAAAGCCTCTTCAGGCACTTTTTCTCCCTCTTCGCTACCTCTAAACATGTTGTTACTGACTCTGATGCACTTAACTTAGAAGCCTCCATCTCTGCCCTGATTTCTGCATTCTCTGTCTCTAGCCGTCTCACAGCTGCATTTGCCCGGTCCACTTGACCACTAGCCTTCCTTAAAGCATTCTCCATCTCAGACAGCCTCTTCGCAGTTGAATCCTCCAGAGTCTGTTTCCCCTTCTTTAATCGCTGAGTCTCCTCTCTTTCCATCCTCAACATTTTAAGCTCTGTTAAATCACTACTAAGCTTTCTGGCAGCTTGCATTGCCTTCTGATGTGCCCACTCCTTCCGCTCCTTCACTTGTTTATCCAAATCCTTTATATGTTGAAGCAGGGTGACTATCATCTCATCCTTCTGATCTTCTCCTACAAGCTCCAAATTCTCATCAAGTTTCAAATTTTGAAGCTTGCTCAGCATTGAACTAATTCCCTCTTGGTTCTTTGAATAATGAGACTCCTCACCCTTCTTGATCATCCCTTCATCTGCCTTTGCAACTGAGGCAGCATCCCCACCTGCAGTAACACTCATACAAGCCTGAACTTGCACCCGAGGTTGCATCTGCATCTGTTTCGAATTAGCTCTAAAACCAGCAGCAAACATTGCAACATTCCTTTTCAATAAAGACTTCATTGAAGGCGATAGATTAAACCTTTTAGGACACTCAATATCCTTTTGCAAAGTCATTTCTGCACTATATGAGAAAAACCCATCAGGTGAAAACTCTGATCCTCCCCCACTTCCAAACCCCCATCCTCCATGAAACCTGCACAATGCTGGTGCCACCACACCAACCCCATTATCAGCCCCACTAACACTCTCTATACTACCCTGAACATTACCACTCCCATTCCCCGGAAAACTCGTGACAGGAATTTCAGGCGCACTTGCTCTACCCACATGAAGATCACTCATCAACAAACACCACATGGCATCACCTCTACTAAAATGTGGCTTAACTTGTTGCAACAAACAAACCATACCCGCAAGGGAATACTCCTCTAATTGCCTTAAATCATTAAAAACAAGCTCCGTTTCATCTACATTTCCATTACTACTGCTACCACAATTATTACTATTCAAATAAGCCAATGAATTATGCAATATATTAGTCAGCACATCCATGCCGCCATAACAATACCCGTTACGCAAGATTGCCTTTAACGCAACATCCTCATCATAACCCAATCCAACAAGCTTAGAAATAGCTTCTTTATATAAGAATTCAAGATTTTTTAAAAGAATTTCTTCCAATTGCTCCTCAGTACAGTAGCCCCATCCGTTATCATCAAAATTAGAATTGGAGTTGTTGTTGTTGTTGTGGGTTGGATCGTGAAGACCAAGATGGTACGCCAAAGGTTTGAGACCCGATTCAAGTAGGGTTTTGGCATAAATACAGGGATCGAATTCAGTGTATTTGGCAGGGCGGGGCACCCTCCGATTTGCACGGACATGTTTTTCTCTAGCAGTGCAGCCCATATAGATTTATTTTATAGATAGATAGACAGAATAAAAAACTGTATGGAAAGATTGAATAGAGAGATAGATATATGTAAAAACAAGAATTAGATTAGGAATATTTGCAAACAGAGAAAGAAAGACTTACAGGAGGAGGTGGTGGTGGAGATTGGGGAGTTGTTTGGTGGTTGTCTGGGGTGAGTTTGGTGATTTTTGAGTGTGCGTGTTTGAGAGAGAGAGTGATGACAAGGGGAGGGCGGGGGAGGGCATGCAGGTAGCTAAGGGGTATTTTTTCTAAGCGAGTGCGAGATTACGAGGATGATTTTCAAACTTTTTTTTTAAAAAAAAATATATATATATATATATTAAAATAATATATATTTTTTATTTTATAATTTTAATGCATCAAAACAATAAAAATATTAAAAATATATTAATTAAAATGTTTTTTAAAAAATAAAAAATCTAGAAAAATACGGTTTAACCGTTCTACCAAAAGAGACCATTGTTGATTGGGGGTGTAGCTTGTAAAACATTCGGTGGATTGTTTCAAAAAAAAAAAAAGTTACGGGAGGTCTCAAATTAGTCCTTTACTATCAAGTAATTCTCAATTTAGTTCTTATTAGATTTGTTTCTCAATTTAGTATATTTCTTGGTTTCGATAAAAATAGACTATCCAGGTGCATTTATGAAAATTTAACTGTATACAATATCGCATGCGATCTTAATCTTGTGATAAGAAAAGGTAATATAATTAAGAAAAACAAAAGGGTTTGGGCAATCCACTGTTAAAACAAAAGGGTTTGGGCAATCCACTGTTGCATCTTCTATTCTCGCAGGGAATTGCACTGTGGATTCGCACAGTGCAATTCATTATTTTTCTTGTCTGCCTCTAGCTCTGGGTTGGCTCAATAACGTTGGATTGGTGGCTGCTTCTTGTAACGTTTGGAGTCGAGGATTTTCTATTGACTTCTATCCCTTTTTTTAGTATGCTCTGATGAGCCTGTGGCCTTTCGGGCTCTTGATCGGCTCAAACTTCCTACCAGTCGAGCTCTGCTTCTGACGATTTTGTGGGACCTATTATGTTCCTTTTAAGGTCTGCTAGCTGTTCGTTTTATGACAAGTATCCATCTTCTTCTGTGTCCTTGTCGGATTAGAGCTGGAAATGGTTGTGTTTGAGGAGATTTCGTGTTCTGACTGTGAAGTTTCTGTTGGAACCAAACCAGGTGTGTAGCACAGGAATTACACAGTTTTAAAACCCTTTTACAATCATTATATATGAGCAACTTTCTCATTTTTAACCCCATTTCCTTGCCATGTTTCTTGGATGTTGTGTTGCATACATCCGGCCTCTTCTTCTGTCTCTGGTTGTGGCTGTCTCTGTAAAAGCCTCTACTAGAAGGAAGGTTGTTTACACAGTTACGGCCACGTTTAATTAAATTACACCGTAGTTTTCAGGTGTTTGGTCATGAAAAAAACATGATTTATTGTTCATGAATCAACATTATTTTTACATGTAAAAAACAGGTAATGAAAAGCAAGAAATTCTTACTTTTCACGCACTGTAGATACTAATTATATTGTTTAATTAGCATGCACAATGTAGCATGCTACACTTTTCACTGAATAGTGTAGCATGCTACTCTGTTCCGGTTGAACCAGTTCTGACCGGATTAGGTTCAATCTAAAGCTCAACATGTATTGAACTGGGTCTGACCTAGTAAAATAAAAAAATAAAAATTATGTTTAATTTTTTTATTGTGTTTTATTTCAAAAACTATAGTTCTTGTCAGATATATTTCATACGTGATGAAATTGTAGATAGTTTAATGGAATAATAAAAAATATTTTATATAAAGTATTATTATTTCATGATATAATAATAATAATAATTAAATCTACAATATTTAAATTAAAAACCATCAATATTAATATATATATATATTAAAATTATTTTATAACCGTAATTTTAAAAATATTATTAACCAAACACATTAAACTACTTTTTATTCAACTTCAATTTCAATCATAATTTTAACAAAACATATATAAATATTAAATCAACCTCAACCAAAATCATTTTTTATAAAATAATTTTTTTCAAACTATAACCATAACGACTACTATAATACCAAACACACTCTACTCTCTTTTCCATTCTAACTTCGGTGGTTTTAGGTGCTTTCGTGCTTCTTTTGGATTTTAGGTTGTCATGATTCGGACGCTTGTACAATTTGGATGCTTCCTTTGGCTACTGATTCTGAATCATTTCTTTCTTGGTGATTTGTTTTGTCAGAAAATTAAGCTACGGAGGATTGATACACTTTACAACGATGTTGTTTTAAGATGCACTTCACTGAAGCATTTTGGGCTGTTTAATGATCCACTGGTCTTCCAAGGCATGTGCTTGGGCATGATTTTGAAATAAAAAATTGCAGAAACCCGCCATGTTTAAGACTTTTTAGTCTCTTTTTGATACCTCAAACAATAGATTCCGTAGTTTTCATCATTTTGCTGAGCAATTATTTCATGTTCCATCGTTGTTAGCTTATAGGTCTGATTATATCATGGATTTGTTGAGAAACTTTACATGTTTTTTTCTTTATTGCATGTTTTTTTCTTTATTGCCTGTTTTTTTTTTTTTTTTGCATCTTCACTACTGTCATGGATTTTCCTGCTAGGTCTTTATTTGTGTGTGTGTATATATCACCCTCATTTTAATTCTTACACAAACTGTAGACATAGCATAGTAAAATTTAGATCCGGTTATAAATTCCTTTTGATAAATTTTTTTTATTTTAAATTAATTTTTTTATATGTTTAGATTGTTTTGATGAGTTGAAATAAAAAATAAATGTTTTTTTAAAAAAATATTTTTATAATGTATTTTCAAATAAAAAACACTTTTCTATTATAATATCAAATTAAATTTGATATTACCCTCATTTTAATTCTTACACAAACTGTAGACATAGCATAGTAAAATGTAGATCCGGTTATAAATTCCTTTTGATAATTTTTTTTTATTTTAAATTAATTTTTTTATATATTTAAATTGTTTTGATGAGTTGAAATAAAAAATAAATTTAAAAACAAATAAAAAAAATACTTTGTGATGTATTTTTAAATAAAAAATACTTTGCTATTATAATATCAAATTAGATTTTAGACTTTTTTGTATTTTAAAAGTAATTTTGAAAAAATTTAAAATTTTTATTTTTTTATATTTTAAAATTATTTTAATATATTAATATTAAAAATAATTTTTTAAAATAAAAATAATCGGACAAAGTGATTTTATTAACTTCGAAGAGTCGGGAAGTACGTCTACAAGTCTAGAATAATCTAGAATAAGAAGTCAGGAGGTAAACCTTCCTTAAAAAGTTGATTTTTCGCTACATGTCATGTCATCGATCAAACAAGACGTCACGCCAAAATCTTGATACAGACTTTTTGGTCACCGCCATCAACTTCCTTCCAAAATATAAATCTTATCCATTTTTAATTTTAATAATTAATCACAAATTCAATCTTTTCGCCTCACTCAAGGTGTGAAATGTTGAACAAAATTATACTATAATCAAAACTATTTTTAATTAATAAAAATTAAAAACAAAACATCCGTTTTTCTTGTTATCTAAGTACATATTACTAGTAGTTGCTTTCCATCTACATTAATATATTTAATTTAAATATTCTTCAAATTAGATAAATGATATTTATATAAACGTAGTCGTACTAACAAAATCTAATACAAATTATTAATCAGAAGTAAACGAAGTCCACTTATACAGCCCCTTAGCAAACTCCCTCAAGATCACCATAGCCATGGCCGTGAAAACCAGCAAAAAACAAGACCCATCACCTGCTTTTTTAGAAACAGTGGATGAAATCATGAGACTCTATAAATCACTGCCGTCACGACCCTCCATTGAAGAAGTTGAAGCAGCCATTTCTGTGATCAAGACTGTCAACAATGAAGAGCAGGCAAGGCTTGATGATATTGCAGAGCTAGAATGTCCTCAAGATGTCCCACAGGAGCTCTTCTCCGTGCTACAACAAGCGAGAAAGACCGTGGAGTTGTTTCAAAGCCATGAACAGACAAAAGAGGCTCTTTACTTGGTTGAAGTTGACAAGATGTTCGAGAACTTCGATGGGTTGATACAAAGAGTTTCTTTGTTGGTTTCTGGGGATAACCAGAAGGAGAAACTGATTTATATCAGTGAGTCAGTTGAAAAAACTGAGAAAGAAAGTGTGGTTAGTGATGAAAGTTTGATCAAGAAAAGAGAGGATGGAGAATCGGATAAAGATGGCTTCAAGGATTTGGTGAAGAGCTCTTCCACAAAGGCTGCTTTCTTTTCGGGTAATCTTTAATGTTTCTTTGCTGCTTGGTTTTTTCGGAGTTTGTATATGCATACACATGAAGATTTTAGAATCCGGGTATTCAAAGACAAACTCTATTGGTTACTTAAATTCTTGACATGCTTACATGTTCAAAATATTAAAAAAGGGAAAACAAAATTAAACTTGTCTTCGTTTCAGTTGCATATATGGAAATTCAAGATTTTTTCAGAAATGAAGTCTTGCTTCCAATTTGATGTGATCATTCAAAAGAATAGTGAGCTGGAATAGGCAAAGAAGAAGGTGTGTGTATTCTACGATTTAAGAATCATTAATCACTTGTAATTTATTAATTTTTTGGTCTAATTTTAACATGGTATTTTGAATCTTTAAATTTGTGATGTTGAAATATTCGTGTCAAATTCTGTTTGAATAGTTCTCTTTATAGTTGATGCCC
Organism: Populus alba x Populus glandulosa; assembly: GCA_033617975.1. Taxonomy (NCBI): domain Eukaryota; kingdom Viridiplantae; phylum Streptophyta; class Magnoliopsida; order Malpighiales; family Salicaceae; genus Populus; species Populus alba x Populus glandulosa. The sequence goes on along the minus strand of CM066143.1, from coordinate 12,160,881 downwards.
TGGATATCCAGCTGAAAGAGGTGCACTCACCCTGATTGATTGTAATAGCAGGTTTAGTGTGAGGTTAAAACTAGTAAGAGCAGAACAGAAAACAAATTTTAGTTGAAAATAATATTCTTATTTTGTTTCGTTTTATTCACTAATGTTATGGTATTCTTGGTTGTTTTCTACAATTCTTTAATCTTTATATTCAAAAGTTTTTTATTCCTTAATTCTACGCGTGTGAAGTGAACTCTGAGAAGCTGAGTCTGATGAAGGTGGCAGCAGTCATAGAAAAATCTGCAAATACTGGAGCTGTAGTTCTTGATCTTAGAGGCAAGTTGATGGATCGAATTGAGTGGCTTCCTCTGTCACTTGGGAAATTATTGTTCATTACTGAATTGGACTTGTCTGAAAACCGAATCATGGCACTTCCGTCCACCATTAGCGGCCTCAAAGCCTTGACAAAGTTGGACGTTCACTCCAACCAAGTAATAAACCTTCCCGGGTCATTTGGAGAGCTAATCAATCTGACCGATCTTGATCTCCGGGCAAACAGGTTAAGATCACTGCCAGCTTCTTTTGTGAAGTTGACAAAACTTGAAAATCTTGATTTGAGTTCAAATCAGTTCACTCAATTGCCAGAGTCTGTTGGGAGTTTGACCAGCTTGAAGATACTAAACGTGGATACAAATGAACTTGAGGAGGTTCCTTACACAATCGGAAGTTGCACGTCACTAGTGGAACTGAGATTAGATTTCAATGAGCTCAGAGCACTTCCTGAGGCAATCGGAAAGCTTGATTGTTTGGAGATTCTTGCTTTGCACTATAACAGAATTAGAGGGTTACCTACAACGATGGGCCATCTTTCCAACTTGAGGGAACTTGATGTAAGCTTCAATGAACTGGAATCCATACCTGAAAACCTGTGCTTTGCAGAAAATCTCAAGAAATTGAATGTTGCCAATAACTTTGCGGATCTAAGATCCTTACCGCGAAATATTGGAAACCTCGAATTGCTTGAGGAGCTGGATATAAGTGACGATCAGATAAGAGTCTTGCCAGATTCTTTTAGGCTCTTGTCAAAATTGAGAGTTTTTCGTGCTTATGAAACTCCATTGGAAATCCCACCAAGACAAGTAACTGTTTTGGGCGCTCAGGTAATGTTTGATGAACAGCTTTGGCTTACCAATCACTAAACTTTTACCTGTTTCTTAAATGACACTAACTTATTCAACTTTCCCTCATCAGGCTGTTGTTCAGTTCATGGCCGACCTTGTTAACAAGAGAGACGCAAACACTCAGCTGTCAAAGAAGAAGAAGGAGGGGTTTTGGCACAGGGTCAGTTCAGTCCTTTGGCCTTTCAGGAGCAGCTAAGCCATGTAGCTGACAAAACAGTTGGAGTTATATGTTTAGCCTTGTTGTGCACAAATTCTCTCATTTTTATTACTAGATAAGATACTTGAGATCATAATCTCCTTAATCGCCAAAGTTTTCAATCCATATAATATTCGATGTAGATGTGGGACAATTACACCCTAATTTTCCAGATCTTTTCTTTTTTGAACGAGCAGCACATGCCAAATAATTAATGGTAAATTAGATTGAAATTTAATTAAGAGATCATTTTAAAAATATTTTTTTAAGTAAAAGTATCGACCAAATATACAAAATACTATTGTGTAGTTTGAAAAGGGCAATTGAAATTCTATAAATGTAACTATATAAGGTTGTGTTTGGTTTGATATTGTGATTGTTGTTGTGGTTGTGGTTGTAGTTTTAAAAAAGTTGTTTTAAAAAAACTATTTTTAGTTGAGGTTGATTTGAAAAAATATATGTTTGGTTCATACTGTGGTTAAAATTGAGGTTGAACAAAAAGTAGTTTAATGTGTTTGGTTAAAAAAATATTTTTCAAATTGAGGTTATAAAATAATTTAAAAATACTTTTAATTTAAATATTATAGATTTAACTACTATTATTACATCATGAAATAAATAATATTGATATTAAATATTTTTTATTATTCCATTAAACTATATGCAATGTCATCACATCCGAAATCTATCCAACAATAACTATATTTTTTATGGTTTTTTAAGCACGCAACAACAAAAACTGAATTTTTTTTTACATCATCAAGTGATCTCCTTCTAATTTTTTAAATAAAACACAATTAAAATAAAAATAAAAACTGAATTTTTTTTAACTGGGTCGGACACGGCAAGAACATAATTGGAATTGCTATCAAATTCCACAAATGCTATCTCATCATGCTATATCTTTCTAATTTATGTAGTGTTATTAAATAATATTAAATACTAGTTTTTCAACTAAAACTAAATTTTTTTAAAAAAAATTTACAATTTCATTACGTAAAAAATTCATTCGACAAAAACTATAGTTTTCATGATTTTTTGAGCATGCAATAAAATTAGGTAAAATATTATCAGGAATAAAATTGAGATTACAGTACGAGTAAATTTAATTCACCTTAAACTCATTTTTTAAGAAAACAAAAAAAAATATTGTTCACGTTCACATGAATAGTACGAGTGAAATCAATTAACTGCACTGGTTTTTCAGAAGAAAAAAAAAAGACTTTTCCTAGATTTTCAAAATAATAATTAAAAAAAACTGATTAGTGAACAGTGCGAAAAAATTCACTTGCACTGTATAGTTACGGCTTCCTTCCTTCAGGAGAAGTAGCCAAATGTTGCTTCTCCAAAACCTTCATTTCATTTTAAATTTTAGTGAGTCCTACTAGTAAAAAGTATTTTTTTTTTTTACCAAACTAAAATATGTGTGGTTGAGGGTGAACCTTACCCGCAACCACGTTACTAAACGGCCTCTAAAACATTGTTTGGACCATGTTTCATAAAAATTCAATTTTTTTTAGTTCAAAAATAATTTTTTTATGTTTTGGATTGTTTTGTTTTGATACGTTAATCTCAAAAATAATTTTTTATAAATAAAAAAATTATTATTTTAATATATTTTAACACAAAAATATTTTAAAAAACTAATCACAGTTACACTTTCATGCATGCTGAAAGCAATTAAAATGAATAATACATTTACTGTCTGTATGCATGCGATGGATATCCTCGTATTAAATTTTCTTTTACCTCTTGTAAAATTCAGATTGAATAACGATTGTATTTTTTTCAATAAGACCTTTCGTAGGACTAGCATTAAATACAGCATAGCATTAGAAGTAAAAACAATGTTACTATTCATTATTCTAAAAGAAAAAAAATTAAACTATAACTAAACAGTACAGTCCATAGTAAAACACTGACTCCTTTAACACTGATATTATAGGTTTTTTTTTTTAAGTTGTATTTTTTTATGCCTTTTGGGATTTTTTTTTACTTCATTATTTTTTAGTTTTTTTAACAAAATTTTTAGGTGGGTTTTTTTTAAGTTGTATTATTTTTTTTTGCTTCTTTCTTTATTTTTTTTTATTCTAACAAAATTTTTTTGTTTAATTTAGTTTATTAATGTTAAATTTTTTTATTTAGTTATCAGATTTTCATGACATGTTTTTCGGATTTAACGGGTTATCCTGATTTGACAAGTTAATCTATAATATTTTTTTTTTGCTTTTTATTCTTTTTAATTAATTTTTTTTTGTTTAGTTTAGTTTGTTAATGTTAAATTTCTTTCTATTTATTTATTAGACTTTCATGATACATATCCCGAATTTCACGGGTTAACCTGGTTTCACGGGCGAACCCAGTTAATTCTGAGTTGGCCCGTCAATTTTTTTTTCATAAATATTTTTGTTTAATTTAGTTTGTTAAATATAAATTTTTTATGCAATCCATAGTAAAGCACTGACTCCTTTAACACTGATGCTATAGGTGGGGTTTTTTTTTTAATTGTATTTTTTTTATGCCTTTTGGGATTTTTTTTTACTTCTTTCTTTGTTTTTTTTTTCTTTTAACAAAATTTTTAGGTGGGTTTTTTTTTTAAGTTGTATTATTTTTTTATGCCTTTTGGGATTTTTTTTGCTTCTTTCTTTATTTTTTTTTCTTTTAACAAAAAAGTTTTGTTTAATTTAGTTTATTAATGTTAAATTTTTTTATTTAGTTATCAGATTTTCATGACATGTTTTTCGGATTTAACGGGTTAACCTGATTTGACAAGTTAACCTATAATTTTTTTTTTTGCTTTTTATTCTTTTTAATTAATTTTTTTTGTTTAGTTTAGTTTGTTAATGTTAAATTTCTTTCTATTTATTTATTAGACTTTCATGACACATATTCCGAATTTCACGGGTTAACCTGGTTTCACGGGTGAACGCAGTTAATTCTGGGTTGACCCGTCAATTTTTTTAATAAATTTTTTTGTTTAATTTAGTTTGTTAATGTTTAATTTTTTTATTTAATTATCAGACTTTCATGACACAGATCCTGGGTTTAACGGGTTAACATGGTTTGACGAGTTAACCCAATTTTTTTTTTTTGTTTTTAATTAATTTTTTTTGTTTAGTTCAGTTTGTTAATGTTCACTTTTTTTGTTATTTAGTTACCAGATATTCATGACACGGATCCCGGGTTTAACGGGTTAACTTGATTTGACGAGTTAACCTGAATTTTTTTTTTGTTTTTAATTATTTTTTTCGTTTAGTTTATTTTGTTAATGTTAAATTTCTTTCTATTTAGTTTTTTTTTCCTTCTTAGAGGTTTTTTTTCTTTTATTTTTTCTTTTTAATTAATTTAGTTTATTAATATTAAAATTGTTTCTAAGTAATTCTCGACTAATACCTTTAGTTTTTTTTTTTTTATGTCTTTGACAGTGGACTGCACAGTGCAGTCCACAATAAAAAGGCTGGTGCCTTTTGTTTTTTTTTTAATTAATTTTTTTTATTTAATTTAAATTGTTAATGTTAAATTTTTTTTCTATTTAGTTATCAAACTTTCATGACACGGATTTCGGGTTTGATAGGTTAACCTGATTTGACGAGTTAGTCCAGTTAATTCTGGGCTAACCCATTAATTTGTTTTTTTCTTTTTAATTATCAAACTTTCACGATGTGAATTCAAGGTATGACGGATTAACTTGATTTGAAGGGTTAACCCAATTAATTCATTTTTTTTTCATTAGTTTTTTTTTTCCTGTTGGTTTTTTTTTCTTTTTAACTAATCTATTTAATTATAATACTTTTATGACACGACTTTGCAGCCAGATCCACGTCCAATGCTATTAGGTATGGTATTGCAGTCCAGACACTTTATGCTAAGGGTTAACCCAAGTTTAATGTTATTATTAATATTATAAATATTACTCTTGATTCAGACGTTACAACCAAACCTAAGACTCTTGAGTATAAATTTGTAAAAAAACCTAATACTTTTAGATTTTAGTTTTTTTTTTAATGCAAAAAATAATTGACCCGCGGCATCGCGCGGGGCATGTAACTATTATATTACTATTTCTTAATAGATTTCAAAAAAAAAAAAAGAACATTCAATAGGAAACTATTTTATTTTTATATTGAACATCTGAAATTACAAATAAAAAATTAATGAATATGCAATGACAAAGAAATGTTGTTCTAACATTTTTATACATGTAATAAGGAATAATAAGTATGTATGATATTGTGATGTGTAATGTATATTTTTTTAAAAAATATAATTAAAATATATTAAATTTTTATTTTTATTTTTATTTTTAATAACAGCATATTAAAAATATTAAAAATTTTAATTTAATATTTTTCCAATTAAATATTTTTAAAAAGGACCAAAACGAACGCTATTTCTCTCCCGAGCTTTTTTTTTTTGTTTTTTTAATATATATATATATATGGGAAGCAGAAAAACCTGGGCCAGGCCCGATTATATTTCTTCAAAGTGCTACCCGGAGAATGGTTTTAGGCTTTTAGGCTTCAGCAGGTGAGCAAGGCAAAGTGCGAGCGATCCCCCCACAACGCAAACGAGGTCAGTCAGAATCCTCATTTTGCTCTCTTGATTTTACATCCCTGATTTTGTCGGTGTATTGATATTGAATTCCTGTTTATTTTACCCTTTCGCTCTGGTTGTCGGAATTTTTTTTGAAAAATTACAAATATTTTTCTTGATGACTATGATTAAAAACAGTGAAAAGTAGCTGAATGTGTTATTTCTCAGTGTATGTGCACTATTGAATGAGAATCTCTTCAGTTCTGTTTTGTTTCTAGTTTTTTATATAATCAATCAGACAAGCAGCCATTTGCAAGTTCACATGACTTTGGCATAAGCATATCTTTCTGCAAGGTGGTTATCAATGGATTTATATTTCTTTGCCACTTTCCTGGCTAGCTACTATCTTTGCATCCCTTTTGGGATTGCTTATTCTAAATTAATTGTGGCTCTAATGTTACTGTTTACCTCAACATTGTTTTGTTTATCTGCACTTCCAGGTTGCCTTAAAATTTTTGACTTGTCTCCTGAAATTACAGGATTATTATGGCTGAAAGTTCAATAATTTCTGATCAAAAGGTAGAAGCTTTGGCAAAGAAAGGCATGGATCGGATAAAAAAGGTGTATGTTTGGGACATGGATGAGACCCTTATATTGCTCAAGTCTTTGCTGAACGGGACTTATGCACAGGCTTTCAATGGCTTAAAGGATGTGCAGAAGGGAATAGAAATTGGTAAGATGTGGGAGAAGCACATTCTTCAAATATGTGATGATTTATTCTTCTATGAACAAGTGAGTTTCCCTTCTTCTTCTCGTTAGCTTTTCTTGATTTGCATGTTGTCCAATTATATTTGGGTTTCTAGTACAAAGCTGGATGGTTTTGTTTTAAACTTCTCAATGATGAATATGATTAACTATTTTCCAAATTTTCAAAATGCAGATAGAGAACTACAATAAGCCTTTTCTTGATGCCATGAGTCAATATGATGATGGGCTTGATCTTTCTAATTATGATTTCAACCAAGACGGATTTAGTCCTCCTTCTGATGATGTAAACAAAAAAAAGTTAGCGTACAGACACCGAGCCATAGCCAACAAGTACAAACAGGTACTTTTAATTGATAATTATCAAGTGTGAGTTCATTATTCCATTTTATATCTTCTCCATGCAAGTAATGATGATCATGCCAACCTAAGTGAAATTCTGAAAATGAAATTGGCTGCTTTGTAATTACTTTTTGTTCATTACTGCTGTATGAACCTAGATGTAAGAAGGACTTTTAAAGGTTGTGCTGCAAAAAGTCGGCTGCTTTTGTTTTTCTTGTCAGGTGTTTGTTTGACTGCAAAGTGCTTAACCCTCACTAGCAGTTTGTCATGAAATATAAATCCTGACTCTGTAGCACTATGTTATAACCATATAGTATGTTAATTCTCTGAGTTCAATGCATTTGTGTTATATGTAAGTTCACATTGTATGTTGTGTTTTTAAGAAAGGTAATCATTGAAAGATGGAGATTTAAATTGTTACCTGTTTATTATAATGACATTGTTTAACAAACTATCAGAGTGTAGAGATTATATATCATAATATGGAACTCTTACAGTCTTAACCTGGACCAATGTCTGAGTTTGATTGTGGGGTTATGGACGTGATACAAGTATCTGAACAAATCCTCTATGTTAGGAAATTTGACCGTGGATTTAGCAAGCTTTAGTCACTTACAGTAGCTCAATATTTTTTGGGGCATGGGATGGTCATGTATGGTAGTTGAAATTTGCTGGCTTCTTTAACTTCCTTTCTGTTTCTATATGCAGTCTGCATTTTCTTCCATGTATTTCTAAGAAAAGCTATTTACTACGTGCCAGTTATTTTAGATTTTCATAAATTGGAAATTGGAATATGAACAGGTGAAAAAGCTCACTTCTCTCTGAAATTTCAGGGTTTGCATAATATTCTTGATCAAGAGATGATCAATCTATGGGAGGAATTATATAATTTGACTGATGAATATACAGATAGATGGCTCTCTTCAGGTATATGGATTCTCCATTTGTGACTGCTGGCAAATGTAATCGTTTCTTTATTGCTTCAACTGGGGGGACTAGGTAGTGGACTGTTATCTAATTCTTGTTGCTGTTTTGAAATTTTGTTATTTCCTGTTATTCTTTTTGAGGTCCTCTGAAGATGGTTGACGTAAAAGAAAAGGAAAGGAAAACTAGAACATGAGTGCTAAGGAAAAGAAAATAAAGCGTGTATTAATTCTATGCTGTAAAAATAACCAGAAAGAGATGCAAACCAGGACCTAGTAATCTAATATCCTGATGCCAGATTGCTTAATCTTGCATTTCTAGGCTTTCAAAGTTTTCTCCAATGACTTTGGTGACAGCATAAATGATTGTCATAGCAATATCAAGACCAATTGGATGTAATCCATAAAAATTGCATTGTTGATTGCTCCTTTCTGGTGATTTCAAACATACTTTTATATCCTTTGATGATCTGTAAGTGGTACTCTGTCTTGCTTTGGTGTCTGAGATTAGCTTGCTAGCAGTATTCTCGTATATTCATCACACTCTTACTCATATTATCATCTGTCACAAATCTAGCGCGGGCTTTCTTGGAACAGTGTTCTGGCTGGAAGGAAGACCCTACTCATTGTCTTGCCTCTACTGATGGGATCATCAATCACGCCGATGCCAAGTTTGAGCCCGTTAATGTTTTAGTGACTTCTGGATCATTGATACCCAGCCTCGTAAAATGTTTACTTTTTCGACTTGACAATTCAATAACACATGAAAATGGTCAGCATCCCTTTTGTCTCATCTACATATATATATATATATATATATATATATATATTATGTCTATTGCCATAATTGGTGTTTGAATTAGCCAGCTTCATTTCAGCATTCTTTTGAATTAAGAATGCAATACATTTTTTCCAATCATATGTCAGGTGGATGGTCAAATTATGAATTGTTTTTTCCCCATAAGAAAGCATTGGTGCCTATCCTAGGTGATGCTGAAGTTTTTATCCAAATGAGAATTTGGGCGGCATTCTAGATTAGAATTAAATGAACTTGTTGAATTAATTAATTTATTGTTTCACCTCTCCTAAATCACATGGTAGAGGAAATCTTACTATATACAGAAATGGTTGAACTTTTGATAACTTAGTTTTGTGCTTGTTTATGCTGAATTGCTCGTGGTCAATATTTGGTATCCTCAGAAGATGATATCTCTATTTCCTGTCTTGGGATTTGAGTTCTAAGACTAAAAACTTTATCCTTCTATGGATATTAATACTTTGAAGAATTTTTCTGAGGTTTCAACTAGCTTGTTTCATTTGTATTATGTCACAAATAAAGCATGTTCAAAAGATGCATCCCATGTTTGCTATAGAGATGGACAAAGGAGTTTTTTATTTTTTTCTAATATAGAATAAACTACTTTCTATAATTTCTAATTTGGCTCCTCTGTAAAAAAAATAAATAAAAAATAAATAAATTGGCTACACCACTGTTAGCAATAATGCTGTGTGCTGAAATTTGTCACTGCATCTTCTTACTAAATTACCTTCTTTTATAGTGCAATGTCTTGAAAATTGGGAAACTAGATGAACCATGCAACTTAGATGTTATTGAGCTAGCAATTCCTGTTGTACTTTACGAGCACAAGACATTCCTAATATGGAATTTCCATTATTTTATCTTTGAAGTCAGTTCAATTGACTTTCAGTTAAGAGCTGAATTTGAAGCTCAACTGATAATAGATAAACCTGTTGAGGTTGTGATTCAATTAGATGGCGTCAACACACATTGTTATAACTTCACCAAAACCTTGAATGAGAACCTAGGGCAAGGTATTTTGGGATTCGTGGGGAAAATTAGAATGGGATCAGATGCACTGAGTTTTTTCCTTCATGACATGTTCTTTTGGCTTGCCATTCCTAAGGAAACACACAAAATAGATTGACCCTTTTACGGCCTTGTTTTTGTTGTCTTGAGGTAATTGCACTTCTGGTTTTTCATCTTGCAACATTTCATGATATGGTTTAAACCCTGTGCTTACACTGCACAGATAAACAACCTTCAATTCTTGTTAGGTGAACAGAATTTTGATGGGTGCTAAAGATGCCTGATTAAGCATGTGGGAAAAGCTAACCTGCAAGAATGTGATGTAGTTTTTCCAGCTGATATATTTGTATTCTAGATATTTACTCAAATGAATATATTCTCATTATTATTAATTCTTTCCCATCTTCACTTAATTGCTTGAATACTTCTATTTAATTTCCTTTCTTTCCATTACTTTATATTAGTTACGATAGCAGGCCTGAGACAAAGTGCTCTGTTGTTTCAGTCTACAGCTCATGGGAAGTGGGAAAACCTCAATGTTTTCAGTGGATCAAGGAACGATTTAATGGTCCAAATGTCCACTTTTGTGTAATTGGGGATGGATGGGAAGAGTGTGAAGGTGCACAGGCCATGCAATGGCCATTTGTCAAGATTGGTATGCACCCAGGTGGGGATCACCGTTTTCCAGGCCTTACGTTGAGAACTCTTGGCTACTACTTTGCTGTTGTGTACGGGGATCCTGATGCTGAAAATAATGAAGATGAATCATGACGTCATTTGCAAAATGTTATCTGTCCTGTTCTGGATATTTATTTGTGAGGTCGCAGAGGATTTCAATGCGGAATTCATGGACATTTAACCATATAAAAAATTGAATGTCCATGAGTGTGTCTGGGGAAAACTTTTTTGGCATTCTATGTCCATGGTTTTTATGGTTAGAAAACACCTGGTTAGAATGATTCTGCAGTGATAAATTCTCCTAGACGGCCTCATCTTGTATAGATCGCATTGTATTGTGACGGCTGTTTTATATAAATCTTGCATGTGGTTGCAAATGTTTCAACATAAGTGTTTGTACAACGAGGCGATGTACAGTGTGAAATGGTGTGATCTTGCATTTTTAGTCTACTCACCAAAGAACAGGGTACTCCACATATACAGAGATGCATGCAGATCAAAATCAAATGGACAGCCTTGCGGGATAGCGATTGCTCGACAGTGCCCCTTCCCTTGCGGGATAGAGATTGCTCGACAGTGCCCCTTATCGAGTAAGATTGTGCAAGGACGACATTTGGGTCCCTTTAAAGAGATCAGGTGCGTGGACACATTCTGTTATTTGTATTTTCTCTTCAGGCAGTCCAGGCATCTCCAGTCTAGAATGTCAAAATATCTCGAGGATTCTGGTGTCAGGTCAGAAATAGTGGCCGAGAAGTTACGTGCTCGCAATTTTGCCTGACTTCCCTGGCTAACTATCCCATATCTTTCGCACAGATCGCATGCATTCTTCTTTCTTTGACTTTCTTTCATAGTTTCCCCTTGCCTTCGTGAATAGACAGAAATGTGGCTGAAAGATGGATAGCCGAACTAAACTCTATGGTTTGTTTTCTATCTCATCAGCTGTGAGTATCTCATCAGCTGTGAGTGTCTAAAAATATGATAGCGGTTGTTTTTTAAAGTGTTTTTATATTTAGAAATATATTAAAATAATATTATTATTTATTTTTAAAATTATCTTTTGCATTAGTATGATTCAAAAATAAAAAAAAATATTTTATTGTGAAACGCTGATCGGGTAACATTCCGAAACAGCACCATTGTAACATTACTGGGGACAAGCTTAAGGCTCTCCTGAACACTCCTGTAAACTTGCTTTTATATATATATAACCTAGAAGAAAAGGAAAGTGGATTCAACATGAGAATTCATTAGCTATTCAATTATTTGGAGTAAAATTGAAAAACTTTTTGGAAATTATAGTGGTCATGCTGAAAAATTCTAAACCACAGGATATATTGATGAGTGTACAAGAAAGAATATACTTATATAGATACTTTACACTTTCATTTTATTAGTTTGGATTAAGAAAAAAAGACGGTTGATATATGGCTTAAGGAGAGTAAGTTCCGTAAGACCATAACCTTATCTAATCTGTCGCCATAAGATGGGATTATCTTAAGATCTACTTCACCGTTTTCCTTCCTTGGGTCTTGTAGCAGACAACGTTGATGGTGATGAGCAGTGGAAATGCTAAACCACTGCTGGGTCTGATTTTGTGATGTGGGTGAATCTCAGACCTTGATGGCTGCCTGATGCTCCCATGGCAAAGGAGGCTTGCCTCGTCACGTGCATGCAATGTCTTACACCAAAAGTTTGAGAGATGGGTGGGGTCCAATATTTTTTTCTGACAAATCTTTGATTTTGATATGCAACCAACCGAAATGGGACTTATTAAACACCACATCTATCTATAGCTAGCAGCTAGAAGGAAATATCATAATGTTGATGATTTGAAAAAAACCATATCATAATTTACTAAAGTCTTGTAGCTCCCTGTAAACTTATGTGTGTTACTAGGATTTGAAAAAAAAACTACATCTTTTGTTCCAATTTCATTGGTCCTTTTCAAAGTTTAATCTAACATCTTTGTCTCGCCCACTCATCTGCAAGTTGTTAAAGGTGTGTGCTTGACAAATGTTCAGACTGGATTCTTTGTTCTTGAAGCTCTCCAAGCTTGTTTGTTTCTCTAAATGATATCCAACAAATATTCTTGTATGGTTTCCATACATAAATTTACTCAATTGGGTGTTTGTTATTTTTGTTAATCATGTAATTAGTTACTTTTCTCTGACACTCTTTTCCTTTGCCAATGCTAAATAGTAAACCAATTTAGATTCGCAACTTCATGGTGTTTTGTGTAAGATACTTTTAAATCTGTAATGCTGTACATTAGCACTGATACATATATTTGTTTTCATGTGCTTTAGTTGTGCCCAGGCATGGCAAAAATTGGAGAAATGGCTGTGCTTTGTGTGTTTGAGACTGTATAAACTTGTACCAAATCGAAGAAGAAAGATTAGCTTTGTGAGGTTTTGCAATGCCAGTTCCTCTTGCACCTTATCCAACACCTCCAGCCCCATATGCTCCTCCTGCTCCAGCTCCAGCTCCTCCCCCTCCTCCAGCCAACGGTATGTTTAGTTACTTGTGAACTTGTTACAGCCTCAAAACTATCTGATTTTCCTTTTTTGTTTCAATTTTCAATGAAAGAGATGACAAGAAAAATAAAGGGAACGGGCAAGAGACCTTGGAAGTTGGAATCTTACGTTTATTTTTTGATGCTCGCCTTTCTTTTCTTTTAATTCAGTTAATTATGAACATAACCATCAAAGGACCCACTGCTAAAGAGGCACAATGAACTACTTCTGCAATGAGCAAGTACTAGCTAGTGTTGTTGCTTGCTGCATATTTTTTTCATGTTGATACCTGGAAAAAAACTGAGACCATTCCAAGTTCAGTTTCCAAGCTTGGTAAAGTATCTGGCTTGTTGTCGAGAATCATATTGATTTAGAATTGAGACAGGGCCCATTCCTAGACTCTATGATTTAGCATATTAGCACACATCTTTTGCTTCTATTAATTAGTTGATACTGGTAAAAGCAATCTGTAATTTAATTTGATGATGATTTTCAGGTGCACAGAGCCAGCTTGTGTGTTCTGGATGTCGAAACCTGTTACTCTATCCAGTTGGAGCAACCTCTGTATGTTGTGCTGTTTGCAATGCAGTCACAGCTGTGCCACCTCCTGGTACGAGTATATCTATTAAATCTTCATAGATTTATTATACCAATCACAAACTCTATTTCTTAAATACAGTTTAGACTAAAGAGTTCTCTTTTTTTCATAATTTAATAAATCTTAACTTGAAATTTATCTTTTCCAGCTTTGATAGAGTCTAAACTTCGAACCAAACATACAGAGCCCTTTCCCCTCCTATCAGCCCTTGGTCCTTGCTATTATGTCATGGAAATGTTCAACAGATGTATTCACCATTGAACAAACTCCTAAAATGCAAAAACTACATATGAACTGGACGTTTATGACATCCAGAAAAATGTCTGAACATATATTTAGTAACTTCGCCTGTTCAACTATATATTAATAGGCACAGAAATGGCCCAGTTGGTTTGCGGAGGTTGCCACACCTTACTGATGTACATCCGTGGAGCAACGAGCGTGCAGTGTTCTTGTTGTCATACAGTCAATCTAGCCTTGGAGGGTAAGGAACTTAAGAACCTATTGCTTTTCAACCACTCTAGTATGTAATGTATTACCTGAAAGGGTCATTTTAGAACTGGTTTTGGTTTAGATTAAGTTGGGAGATAAACAGCAAATCTATAATATGACAGCAAATCAAGTGGCACACGTCAATTGTGGGAGCTGCAGGATGCTGTTGATGTACCGATATGGAGCACGGTCTGTGAAATGTGCTGTTTGCAATTTTGTCACACCAGTTGGGGTCAGTTCATAACTCCATTACTCTTTTATCTCTTGTTAGTTTAGAAGTCCCTTAAAAGTAATAGACTCCATTCCCGGAATAGCAGTTGAAGGCTAAGTTATGGTAGATGGCATTCATAGATGTTCCATACTTCAAGCCAGGGAAAACTGGAAATTACATCTCTAGGTATAATCTGATGCACCAGGTATAATAAGCTAAAGAGAAGTTAATGCCATTACTTCAGTAAACAAGGGCCTGTTTTCTTCTGATGAACATACAAACTTCTAGCTCTTTCTGCCAAGTTTTTCCTTTGTTTTGAAAGAAGCCACACTTCTCCTCCTTGCAGTGAAATGCAATGGTAAGAAAAATCTCTTTGCCTTTTTGTTTGTATTCCCTGCCTCCTTATATTGTTGTTTCATTGGATGAAGCAGGTCTCATCAAGCGTTAATGAACGCAAGTTCAATACCTGAAATTGTTACGCAGCTGGACTAAAGTTGGCCATTACAAACTCTACAAATATGTTTTTGCATATTACAATATCTCCTCCGACGATAGCATCTCCCGGTGAAGAAGAGGAAATCCCCTCCGGTCACATGTATAGAGTTATATTTTTCTCTCCCTTTTGCGTGGCCTACTTCATATGAAAAATAAGCAGTCTTAGCGGATTGAATGAACGTATGTGAAGTAATAATATTCCATGGAAAGACTTTTAGACTGTGGCCCTGAATGCATTTGGAAATCTTGGGATAAGATGAACTTCATTTTCATTTACTTTGACATATGCGACTACATGTAGCATCAAATGCACCGGAAAGATTCATTTCAGATACTTTCTGCTTTGGAATTTTCTAAAATTTTCTCAATAAAAACAATCTCTAAAAAGTTATTTGGGCCAGATTAGCTCTTGCATGTATGAAAAATTACGATAAATTCCCTGCAAGAAAAGTTCTCCTCAAACTCACCTAACTTTTCTTTTTCTCCCTTTGTTCTTGTTTTTCTTCAGCTGGGATACAGTAGCTCTTTTCAATACGGTATCAAACATCCAATCAACTTCCTTGAGTCCCTTTTGTAGATAGTCGAAGAATTTCAAAGAAAAATAATGAAACTTCCAACACCGCTTAGGCAACCAAATTGTTTAGCTTTCAATAACTTCCATCAATAATTGACTAAATTTGGACGGAATTAAATCATAATCAATCAAGGAAGTTGATTCATATTTATGAGTATTATGAACCATTGTATCCAGAGCTCAATCACGACTCAAGGTTGAGTGTCTTCCAAGTGGGGGGACTAATATGAGATGTCTAAGAAGATGGCTTGGAAGGGAAAACTTTGCCCTGCTTAGTTGATGGCCATAACTTTTGATACGAGTATTGGATTCATACGCAAATCATATCAATTTATAAAGCTTACTCAAAAGACTCATGATATAAATGTTATTTTAAATTGTTTTCAAGATAAAATATATTTTGAAAACCTATTTTTTAGGGTTTTTTTTATCCTCCAGAATCACCTTGGATTACTTGTTCTAAGCCTTTAGCTATCATTATTGCATTATTCATAAATATCTAAATTCCTAAGTTTTTCAAATTTTACTATATTTGTTTTAGAGTTTTTGATCACTAATCAACCCTGTAATCTTTCATTATATCTAGCTTCATGACAACTTATCTCTTTTTCCCCCCTTTCCCTTGATGTAATATTGTTCCATTTATATTGATGTTCTTGAAAGATTGGTGTTGAAATTATTTCTGCCCCTTTTATTCAGGTACCATTTTAATTTAAATCTGTGTTCACCTATCATTTATCATAGCATAATATTTTTTTATTATGATTTTAGCAGGTGTTTGAAAGTATAGTAGTGGTTGTTTTAAAATATTTATTATTCAAAAATACATCAAAATAATATTTTTTATTTTTTTAAAATTATATTTAATATTAATACATCAAAACTATATTAATTAATACTATATATAAAAGTTAAAACCCTAACATCACGGGCAAGTGATTACGGTGCCTGCCATACCGTAGCCTCAAAACTTGAGTCCAATGGACCCCAATTTTGTCCAAGGATGACTGTAGCTTACCTCTGTTGGTTCTCATGTCTACATTAGTCTTCCATCAGCCCACCGCCAATCAGGGGTCGTCGATGGGGCCTTGAACAAGGACGTTGGAACCCGGATCAGTGATAAGGCTTTCTGTGAGAGTTTTTATTTATTTATTTATTTTTGTAAGCGGCACTGTAATCCGGTGGACTGCAGTAATTGCTAGGAAAAGGGTGTTTTCATGAATTGACGACGGTGCAGGGTGAGAGGCGCGTGGAAATGGAGTGCCTCAGGTAGTGCCCTCAAACATTGCATTGGAGTGCCTCAGGTAACTCCTCGTTACCTGGGAGTGATTAGCTAGGCAGCCAAACAGATGAAGCAAAAATCAAGCAATTCCCATCAACATTTGTATCACGAAGCAGGCCGATGAAGACGGGTAATAATGCTTTTGTTATATTGTGTGCAACAGATAATGACAGTCATGCTAATAGCAAGCCAACGTTGTATTATTGCAATTGATTCCTTATGATCGTCTTTCAAGTCTAGTCTCCATTATGTATAATTATAAAACTAGTTGGGGTGGCGTTTTCACTTTATTTGTGAAGTATACTTTTCTTCTTAATATTTTTTTGCTATTAGATGAACCATCCTTTGAAGTTTACGAAATATCATTTTAGTATTATTATATTTTTGTTCTAAATGGTTCCATATCATAAAGGAAATTTGACTTGGGTAATTTTTTTTTTTTTTACCTTGAAAAAGCCTAAAAATTCAAATAGGAGATTAAAAAAAATTAATTTTGGGTTGATTCTTGGTTTTAGACCAGTTTTTTGCGCTTTTAGAGCTTAAAGATTTGTTTCACAAGGTTATTAGGTGTTTTGGGATGAAAAAAGATGGAAAATAGGTTTTTAAAGGGAAAACAACTAGGCATCTTGATTTTTCAACCACCACAGTGGCCGGAACTTGGGTATGCTAGATGACGTTTTTTTTTTTAATTGAGATAGGGTTATTATCTTTAAGGAAAAAAAAAAAAAAGGTCACGCGATTAGGCTTGACTTTATTGGCTTGTTGGTCATGGGCCATGTGTTAGGCCTGGCCTCATTCTTTCCTTTTTTTATTTTCTTTTATAGTTTTGATTTTTTAATTTTGAATTTTTTTAATATTTTTTAAAATAATTTTTAAGTTTGTATTTTACTTCTCTGTGATTTTTTTTTTGCTTATTTATACTTTTTTATATTAAATTTATTTTAAGAAATAAAAAAATATTTATTTCTTATGATATTTTTAATATGTGTAGCCTTACATATTATGTTTTTTCTTTTTATTATATCCAATAAATCTTATGTATGTGTCAATTTCTATTTGAAATTGAATTTAATAAAAAAAATTATTAAACACAATCATGTAAATTATCCATATCACAATATTAAATATTTAGATCTATATTTGTCTCTCATTGTAATATTTTAATTTAAAAGAGAAAGAATTGATAGAAAAAGGCAGCAATGCCCTTGGATGGATAGATATTAAATATAAAAGAATGAGGGTCATTAAGATAATTGCATATGAGTTGATAAATATAAATAGAAAAGGAAAAACAAAGAAAAAAGAGAGAGAACCAGGAGGGGAGAAAGAAAGGAGAAAGGGGAAGAGAATTAGAAGAAATAAGTTGATAGGGTATATTTATGCTTTAATATGTATTAGCTTTGATTTTGAATTTTTTGAAGATTAGGGTTTTGAAATTTTTGTTTTGGGTTTGATTGATTAGTTGATTGTAATATTATGGTTAATTGTTATGGATAATAGTTTATTTAGTTGATTTTGAAAGTTTTTTTAATAAGAATGATGATTTTGAGTTATGGTTTGTTTAAATGATAAATTTGAGTTAGAGATTTTGGTAGATCAATAGGTGATCTGTAGAAAAATTTGGATTTGAGGTTGAAGATGACAAAATTTCAACTTGGTCCCTCAATTTGTGAAAATTACAACTTGGTACCTAGAGCAAAATTCGAGATTCTTGACAGAATTGAAGATGAATTATGGAAAAAATTTCAGTATAGTAATGAATCTATGACATTTTTAGTTTGGTCCTCCAATTTGATAAAATTATATTTTAATTTGACTAATTGTTTTTTTATAAAAATATTTTGTAAATTAAATCAAAATGTATAATATTTTCAACTTTTTTTACCGTGCTCATTGATCGTGTTCCTTACTTTTATATAAAGTATTATCAAATTTATTAATTGTTGTATGAAAATATAATTTTTTAAATAGAAAAAAAGCGTGCAATCTAGAACAAATCTTAGAAAGTTTATCATTATTTTCTTTTAAGATGGGACCATCTCAATCTACTTGCGTTTAAAAGGAGTTAGGTACAAATGTATAAAACTTTTCTTGAGTAGTTAAGGTCCTATTCTACGAGGAAAGGTGTTATGGACGCCTACATGCATGAGAAGCACAATGATGACAAGTTCTTTAAATGATGTCGGTAAAGGTTGGTAGTCGTGTAATAGTGACAAAATTTGTGTGTGCAACGGGTTTATGTTGGCATAATGTAGGCTTGGATGATGGACTATCCAAACCCAGCAAAAACATAGCTAACCTAGCAGCAATAAGGTTGATAGTTGTGACAATGTTGTTGGTTGCGATTATAATCGAATAGTGAGTTGTTATAGCGGTTACAAGCATAATTAGCTATGGAAGAACATGGTCAAATCATGGGACCATGCTTGATACATAAAGAGCATAGATGAAAATGCTTTCAAAGTCAATAAGTTTATGGAAACATGAGGACAAACTTCCCACTAGCTTTCTAAGTATTAAGGCCATTAATTCATGAAACACAAGGTGAAACTACCTAAGAACTTATTGGAAATAGGGGGAGAAGTTTTCTTTGTAACTTCTATGTATATACTTTATATATAAGCTGGAAAAATTAGTTGTTTAGCATGTAATGTCTGATGGAACAAGGTATTTTTATGCATAGCACACACGAGAACTCGTGTAGTTCTTTTCATTGAGTTAATAGAAGGTTAGAAAAGAGTCCCTATAATTATTGAATTTGTTTTGTGCAACATTCATTCTTTTTTCTTGTATGGTTTTGCTTATTTATAACTTATAAGGGTGTAAAAAAAAACTTATAAATGAGGAAAACTCTTAGTTTTAAGCAAACATTAGTGAATTGTAAAAGGAAAAGGCTAAGTTTAATAAGACTAGGCTCTACATAAAGGTTGAAATTTAGGCATGAAATTTTTCAACATGACAATTAGTATCAAAGTGTGGGATGTTCTAGGAAAAATAGCGAACCATATTGTGAAAGCCATTTTAGAAAGTTTATGAAATTGGTGGCATAACTACTATATAGGTGACACAAAGTTATGATGAAGGATTAAATTGTGAAAGCCATTTTAGAAAGTTTATGAAATTGGTGGCATAACTACTATATAGGTGACACAAAGTTATGATGAAGGATTAAATCTAATGAGGATTTGGGTCTACCATAGTTTTTGCCAATGGACTAATAAATTTTAAATCAGGTGTCAATGATGGAATTTTTAGAAACTTATCAAAATCTGAGAACAATGTTGACAAGAGTTAGTTAAAGGTGAAAAGAAAGAGTTCACTTAAAAACTTTAGCTATTATATTTGTGATGAATGACTTCTTAAAATAGGGATAAGTTAATACTATATTTATGGAAAACGGTGTTGAGGACATAATATATATAAATCATATATGTGTGCTTTGTAACTAAGTTGAGATTTTAGTCGTGAAGGTGCCAACCTGACTAGTGAGGATGTGACATAGCTAGATTGCCTTGGATAAGCAAGATTGGGGTTGTTATGTGCACTATAATGATTAAACATAATGGGGTAAAGCAAGCAAAATGGATGTTTAGTACACATTGGAGAAATAGACAAACTAAGATAAATGAATCATGATTATGATTTTTATGCACCTTAATGACAAACAAATCATTATGATCGAAGGAAGGTTGGCTTCCTTTTTGGGGTTATTATATTGCAAATTTTCAATGGATGAAACATGCATTAAGGGTTGGAACAACAAGTTTGTTGCATCAATAAAATCATGTGGGTGGTGATGAAGTTTATTAAGTACAATAGTTGCATATAGAGAATCAAATTAGATAGAATTAATAATGAGTTGTTATTTTTTGTTTGTTTGGACATGTTAAAGGTTGGTGGCCTTTGAAACTTTCAAAAGAACTTCGACATAAGAGGATGATGATCACTAAGACTATATTGCTCACATTTTTATATTATAGGTTGCATATGAAGTTTGGAGAGTTTTATGAGTTTTATGAGGGCTTATGGAATTTTAAAGAATTATATATGCATGGACAAATTGATGAATGGGATTGTTAAGGGAATGAGCATTGTTTGTGTGTAATTATAGAGTTGTATACGAATTTTTAGAGACATGACAAAAGGTGACACTAATGTTACAACTTTATCTTTATCCATGGGATATCATAGGATTGGTTTAAACAATTTAGGTTAGTTTTAAAGTTGTTTTTAGTTAACTTTGTGGAAAATAAAAGGAGTTTTAGAGGAGAGTATAGGTATGACACTTTTTTCTTACTCATCAAAGAATTGATGGGCAGAATTCTTCATGAAAAAAGGATAAACTAGGAGGTTTCGTTAAGGAAACACACCAATAGTGATAGTTGAAAAACATGGGCATTGTAAGTCTAAGCCAAAAAGGGCGTTGAGCTCTTCTAATGGAGAAGGTTTGTTATATAATCTATGTGCATGAGATTTATAACGATGACATGTTCCCTAGACAATGTTAATTAGGTCTGACAACTACATTGACAATGGTAGAATCAATAGACAAGTTGCACGATAATTTATGTGAATAGTGGGTTCATGCTGGTATGAATGTGGGCTTAAAATATAGATTGTCCAATCCAATAAAAAAACACAACTAACATAGCAATAATAAGGCTAATAGTTGGCTAAAAAAGTCACAACAGTGTTGTGAGTGGCGGTTATGGTCGAGTAGTGAGTTGTTATGTTAGCTGCAAGCATGACTAATTATGGAAGAACATAGCTATACAATGGTGGCATGCTGGAAGACATGGAGGATAGTTGGAAGTACACTTGAATCCACTAAGTTCATAGAAATATGGGGTAAAACTATCTAAGTACTTGCTAGAAATGGAAGGAGAAATTTTCTTTGTAACTTCGATGTATATGCTTTATATGTATGCCGGAAAATAAGTTGTGTAGCATGTAATTTCTAAAAGGATAATTT
Source organism: Populus alba x Populus glandulosa (assembly GCA_033617975.1). NCBI lineage: Eukaryota > Viridiplantae > Streptophyta > Magnoliopsida > Malpighiales > Salicaceae > Populus > Populus alba x Populus glandulosa. Next base: position 12,139,319 of record CM066143.1, on the reverse strand, counting down.
AATTTTGTGCATGGCACATACAAGAAAGCTTGTGTAATTTATTTTATTGAGTAAATAAAGGTTGGGAGAGAGTTCATACAATTATTGTGTTAGTTTTGTGTATCTAGCTTCTTCTTTTTCTTTCTTTTTTGCTTGTGTGTCTCCGCTTGTTTATAACTTTTAAGAGTGGGAAGGCTTCTTAGGTGAGGAAAATACTTATTTGTAAGCAAATTCGAGTAAATCGTAGAGGAAAATGTTGAGTCTAGTTGAAAATGATGAGTCTAGTGAAGCTGCCGCTCATCAACTCTAGATTTTTGCTTGTTTTGTTCAATCCATGTTTACTGCTTGATCAGATTCTATGATGCGCACCATAAAAAAGAAAATGTCAGGATTGTTGCCATTTTTCTCCTGGAGCAAGACCTAAACTTATGATTCATTTTGTCCCAGCTTTTTAGGGCCCTTCTTTCCTTATTCCTCGTTACGATAAGCCCCAGGAAAAGCTCATGTGTCTAGAGCGTGCACCTGTGCAACCTGGCACTTGATCAAAGGCATGCAGTTGCATGAGTGGCACGTGGCAGTTATCGTGGCGTCCTAATCTTTTGGGCATTTGGCCTCGCAATTCCTTACATTTCTAGACCGGAACCTTATCGCAGCAATTGCTGTTTCTATTTCAGCGAAACAAAAATAAATAAAGAAACAGTTTGTGGAAGCAGAAATAGAAAGATGCAAGCTGCTAAGGAGAAAATCAGCAATTTGGCTAGTGTTGCTAAGGAGTGCATGACTATCTGCAAAGCCAAGGTTGAAGAGCAGGTTATATTTCTTGAACAACTCAAATAGAGAGAGAAAAGGAAAGTATATATATGCCTAAGCATGTGTTTCATCCTTGTGCCTTAATTTTGTAAAAAATACTTGTTGAAAACTTGCAGGCAGAGTTAACAACAGCCAGGACAGCAGGAGAGAAAGAGTTGGCCAGGGAGCGTAGAAAAGTAAAGGGAGCACAGGCAAAGATGGAATTGCATCAGGCCAAAGCCAAGCATGCAGCTGAGAAATTAAGTTCCAAGCACCACCACCACCAACCGCCTGTGGTGGGCACTCAGCCCTTTGTTGGAACCCATGCTAATCAGCCAGTCGGAACTGGCGGTACCATGCCTGGAACCACGGCCCCTGCATACCCCCTAGGAGGACACCCTCCTGGACACGGGCATATTTAGACAATTAACCATGCTGTGTGATGGAAGGTAGGACTCGGTGTGTGTGTACCTGTAGACTTGTCTGTCTTGAGTTTGTCAGTTTTCTGTTGGAAACTCTCTTCTGAACGGAAAATTATTGATAAATCACGCATCCCTCTTTACCATGCTGCGGTATGAACTTTTGTTTTGGGAAGAACAGACATCATCAGACATAAATATGCAGCAGATGTCTCAGCCTAATTTTAATAAGAAATTTTTCATTTGGTTTTGCCCACATAACTCAGACCCCAAACATTTTCCAACAAGGATCTACGTAAATAGTTGATGGGCAAATACATGAAAACAATTCCACGGCATGCAAATCATTGGATCATTCTTGTATTTCACCTTGGGTGCAAATAAACAAAATAACAAATCCGGGAGTAAGAAAATGTGAGCAATTAAACCAGGTGTACAAGCAGACCGGATATGAGTGTCTTCTCCAAGGGAAGAGTAAGAAAATGTATATACGAGTAAAGCACATGTAACAATTTAGTTCGGTATATTCAACTTGATGTGTATTCAGATTTGGATCAATTGGTGCATGAATTCGAATCCTGCAGGATTCTGTAAGATTTATCTGATTAGGTGGTCTAAATCAAAATCTCATCACAAACCAATTGGACAAAGCTTTGTAACATAAACATTAATACAATTGGGTGTAGGGGTTTCACAATTCAGGCCACGACAACAAACGTTAATCTATTAGAAAAGAATGACCCAGCAACATGCTTACCCTATAGATCTGACAAATGAAACCCACCCAGCCACCCATGAGCCCTGGACTTTGACGTGAAGATCCATTATACCCACTGCAATCTACCTTGATGTTCCACACACTGTTGAATTTTCCCATCATGGGACATCATCTGCTTCTTGATTTTAGCTGGCCGAGTACTGTACTTCACTTCAAACCTTGGCAAAGGCTTGTGCTGTTCATCAACACTGGAAGATGTGTTTGGTAAAACCTCGTCAAAGAACTCATCTGCCACGTCTCCATCTTCATCTATCCTGAGGCGTTTTGCATACCATCTCAGACCCTAAATGAGGAAAAGAGGGACCATCAACATACTTTAAGAGATCAGAGCAATAAATATGTCAACAGTGACACTGACAATGCCTGCATGCCATTTGGAGCTTGGAACTACAAGACAAAATCCATCAAATAAAATTAAGCAAGACAAATTGACTTACTTTGGTCTGTTATACCATTGTTGCTGAATATTTCAAGGAGGCTTTCAATTAATGGGAAAGCTATCAACGAATAAGTAATGTAGTTCTGTGATTCAGTAAATCACAACTGCAAAGCATCCCATGTTTGCATTTCGTGTATTTAACTTTTCATTAATAAAAATTTTACCCAGAAAAAAGACTTCTGCAATCTTGTGATTCAACAGCCCTCGGCAAGACGAAATGCAAAATGAAGAGACAGACAGGGTGTAAGAATTACTGTGCACAAGAAACAGCAAAGTTGCATAAGGAGGAAATGTTGATTTTTATGAGGTCACAAACATGAAAAGCTCAACTAAACTAGCTAGGTTTCTCAGCACTTTTGAAAGTTTTACCTTTTCTATTCTTCCCTACATACAGACATGACCTCCTAGTTTGGGCTACTCCAGCCCACCACTACTGCAGATGCTATTGTCTCTACCTCCTGTAATTATCTAAAACAAACCAGCAGAGTATAACCCTTATCAACTGTCAAGGTGATGGAACGTTTGAGATGTTTCCAAATGCCTCTTTGGTCTAATGTGCCTGTTGGCCCTTCCTCTGCTTGCCAAAGGTTGTTGAAGTTGCCAAGCATGTTACCTCAAAATGAACTATGACATGCTTCCAAGGTAGTTACAATCTCTCTCAAGCATTGGTACTTCTAGCAGCAATCAAAACATTCAAACATTCCATTATCTCTGGTGCCGATTTGGATGTAGCTAAAAGAATATGATTTTTACACCCTAAAGAATATGATTTTTGGCTGCTTTACATGAGAAAAGGATTAGCTAAGAAGGAAATCCAGAGCACACTTCTCCGAGGAAAAACATTTCTACATTACAAAGCAGGCCCCTAAAGTATTCTTCCAAATTTCAGTTCAAATTCAGCTACCTCTTTGTAAATAAGCAAAAATGGCCAAGGGTAATAGAACTGATACCTCTTCATTTGTCAACTAATTCAAGTAAACAGAAAGCATATTCTGTTGTTCTCAAGCATTGTATCGTGATGTCTATGCTAATGCAGTACACTCTCTCTGTTTACTTCAAACAGATGACTCTTATTTAGAACACAGTGTAAGCAACTGTTTCAATTTCTAAATGCATTCCCCTACTTTCTATCCATATTGTCCAAAATCCAACTCCATCAGTTGCATGGATACAGTGACTCAATAATTTTTTGTGCATATCACACATTGTAACATTCAAAACAATAGATTATCATTCAAAATTGCAGCCTTAAAACCTACAAATCTTACTCCTAATTCATTATTTGCTAGTTGAAAGTTGAGACCCAAGAATTTGTTAGTGTCCACTGAGCCTAAAGATTATTTAAATGAGCTGATGGCATAACAGTCTAGGAGCAAAAGCACAATGAACCAATGTTGCCCATTTTAATTCAAATCATTCAAAAATAGTGGACATCCATCTTCTTTGGGATAATTTACAGAAGCCGCCATGAAACAACTAATAACTTCAGCAAAGGAACTACCACCAAACTAAAGCAAAAGGATGACCAATCAAGATATTGATCAGAAGGTTCAAAGTTGAGCATCACTGTATACAAATTGATGACTTGATGCTGCTACCACTGACCATCTCACCAGAAAACGCTCTGTAATAGCATCATATGTTGCAGACACTCACAAAGATCAACCCCAATGTGAAGCAGGCACGGTAAAACATTGGCAACATAACAGTGCATTATGACACCAGAAATCATTAGGAGGTAGAGAAATAGTACAAAACAACAGGCTACAATACTTGACCAGATAAGAAAAAAGTTTGCAGGAGGTATTTTATGAGATACTACACAACTCATTAAGGTATGGAGGTGAGGGTGAACCAACGAAGTAGGCTACAAGATTGGCTGTTGACTTGAAAATCAGACTAAAACTGATTGCTTTCATTTATAACAACATTTACAATGCAAAACTCCTCATGGAAGAAAGCTAGAATTAGCGATCATATGCTAATGACTTTATAGTCAAACAAAACAAATTGGAGCTGCGCTATGAAAACCTCAACATAATTCCAAAGGTAAAAGGTACAAACTCCACCTTCAATCACCTAATATATCCTCAAACATTAACAAGGAAAAGAAAACCCCAAATTCTCATCATTGTTTGCCTCTTTGCAAGGAAAGAAACAAAGATCCTACTGGCAATTATTTGGATTGGCAATAACCCAACTGAAACACGGCAAATAAATACCAAAACGCATTCATTAATAAACACCACCAATTATATATCACAAACAATTCAACAATACCAGAATAAGCCCCAACAATTTTCATTTCGAAACTCCAAACAATCACTGAAATGTAAAACTAAACAAAACAAACAAAGATGTGAAGTCTAGAGAAAGAACGGACCTGAAGGCCGCCGTCGCCGGAGATGCAGGGGACGATTAGGGGTCCAACCTGGGGGCGTTCGACGGCGACTTGGACAGGAACACCGAAACCTTTGCGGGGAAGGCCAGTTTCTTGGAAATTGGAGCGAAAACGGACATGGTTGGGGTGTTGATGATCGTCTTGCTCTTCTGCATCTTCTTGTTGTTGGTCTTTCACTTCGTAGCCTCCATCATCTTTAGCGAATCCAAGAAACCCAGCTATCCTCTTAAAGAAACGCATCGCATCCCAAAATATGAATCAAACTTAATCAAGAATTAGACAAAGAGAAGATGGGATTGTTTGTGGACTTGATGGCGAGGGAGAGAGCTGTTGGGATTTGGAGATTGAAAGTGAGGCTTAGAGAATTAGTGTTGGAGAAGACAGGGGGAGAGGGAATGGGGATGGTCTCTTCGCTTACAAATCTGCTGCTTAGGTTGTTTTGTTTTCTTGTTGTATTGGGAAAGATTTTGAGGGTTTCTTTGGGTTAAATTTTAACTGGACTGCAATTTGTTATGTTTTTATTACAGGTTTTTAGTTGTTAATTTATTTTTTTTAACACGCAAAATAAGCTTTTCTCTATCTCTTTCTTTTCTAGTATTAATTCGAGGTAGCTTATATATATATATATATATATATATATATATATATATATATATATATATATATATATATATAAGCTATATCTTAATTAATTTTATAAATATAAAGTTAATAATCATAAAAAAAAATTAATAATTCTAAAATTTATAAAATTCGAACCGATAATCTTTAAAATACAAATCTAAAGTTAATAACTTTTTTTTATTGTATATGTTATGATTAGTTTGTACATACTTTAATTAATTTTATAAATTTTAAAATTAATAATTATATAAGATTCTTATAATGCTAAAACTAATATCACATGAGAGCAAAAACTTTTCTTATTTTTAGTATGATCAATAGTTGTTTTTGTTTTCCGTCAATGGAGGTATATCATAATTAGTTATACACAATTACTTTAAAACATTACTTTCTTTTATTTCTTCTACTATTCTTAATTTTCATCATTTCATAATATAACTTGATGTTTATTGTCAAAATAGCATGATTGGTTTTTTATTATAATTATAACTATAAGAAACTGTAAAAGTTAGGTGAAAATATTGTTCGTCATGTCACTGATTACACATATATAAAGTATATAGCAGTTTCTTTTATCTTTCTAAAATTTTATCTTATAGGACCAATTGATAATCAATTTAAATTAATTTGTTAAGAGATGACAATCAAAGTCAAAGTGAAAAAGGCGAGCACAATGGGTGGTCGTAAATTCAAGCAACACTCACTTTCATCCTTTTAATTTTTAAATTATAATTTTTTGATCTCTTAATATTTTAAAATATTAATTGTGGTACAAAATTTTATTTTAAAATTTTTCAATTTCTAATTTGAGAGAGAGTAGTTGGGTTCTAGTTATAGAAAAAAATAAAAAAGTTTTGATCAATACCAATTTTGATTTGATCATGAAAATGGATAATTTTGATGTTAGTGTTTTCTACTAGATGACCTAGATGTTTTTTGTTCTTCTCGAAATGGTATATCCAAGCTTGGGAAGTTTTTTTTATTTCACTTTATTAAGCAATTTTTTAGGTAATATGAGGTTATGAATGAGTTTGTTAAGGTGCTTAGGATGTTTTTCTAAGTGCTTTGAGTCAAAACATGTTAAAAATTGAGTTTTTTGGCAAACAAAGAACTCATGACCCAAATTTTCAACTTCAGTCACTTGAAATTATACAGCATGCGATGTGTCGCTTGTATTTTTTAAAAAAACAATAAGTGGAAAATTACAAGTTATTCACCCCTTTAACTTTTTTATATGTCACATTTGGTTCTTATTCTTTTAATAAATTTTTTTAAAATATACTACTAAACTATTTTCCTTAATAGAAATGGTCAAATATTGTAAACTATTCCCCAACTCATTTTCAATGATATTGATAAATATTATAAAATAATTCACTTTATAGAAATATATTATTTCTAAAATTCACTTTTAAAAAGAAATTATTTTTCAGGAAATAAATATGATGTAAATATGTAAAAGATTTAAAATGGCAGGAAGTCATGATTAACAGCATTAAGGAAGAGTTTGTTTTTACAGTCCAACCACAGTTTTGAAAAAAAATTAATTATTTTTAATTTTAATATTTTTGAATCGTTTTGATGTATTAATATTAAAAATAATTTTTTATATATATAAAAAAATATATATTATTTTAATATATTTTCAAATAAAAAATACTTTAAAAATAACATCTATTATATCTTTCTACTTATATAACCACGGTGTAAACAACTTTAAACATCATAAGATAAATTGGCAAAAAGTTAAACCGTGGTAGTTATGAAGTTCCATATTCATATAGTTGAAGAAATTCAAAGATTCTCTTCAGCCTCCACATTGAATTGAAGAGTTTACATTATCTTACACAATCATTATTAAATTCAATGATTCATAGTTAACAAAACCCTAATTATTATTAACAAAACACTAAATAACATGACTACATCATGATATTCATATTCACAAAATACTATTTATTAAAATAGAGTTTTGTGTTTTGTGATTGTTTTTATTTTATTTTTTTAATTTTATCCCTTAACAATTGAACCTTTTTTTCTTTTCTATTTTTCAATATGAGGTTATTTTGAAAATTATATTTTGTATTTTTTTCATTATATATCAATCTTATGAATTTAGTTATTTTTTCTCGATTTCAACATTTAACATGATGTTTGTAGGAAGTGGAACTTCATAATTTTTTTTATTTGTTCTATGAATTTACCTCGATCCCATAACCTAGATTGCTGATTTAACATGGTAACTTGAGTTGACTCAGATCATTTTTTTTTGTTGCCTTTTCTAAATGGTTTTATTTTTTATTCCATTCTTCAGTACTGGGTTGATTGAAAACTAGGCTTTATAATTATTATTTTTCTTTCAACGAAGTTATCCTCATCTCATGACTTGGTCGCTGGTTTGACAGGTTGACTATGTTCATTTTGTTTGGGTCCTTTTTTTAATTGAATATTTTTTTAATTGAGCTTTGTAATTTTTTATTATTTTCCTCCTATGGGATTGTCCCGATCTTATGGCATGGATTACAGGTTCGACGGATTAACTTAGATTGGCTAGGGTAGTATTTTTTCTTTTGTTTTAATTTTTTTTTCAATTTCATTCTTCAACATTGGATTGATTAGGAATTGACCTTCATGATTTATTTTTATTTTTTTATTGGGTTATCGTGGTCTCATGACTCAGATCGCAAATTTGACAAGTTAAATTAGATTAATCCAATATGTTATTGTCTCGATATTTTTTTTAAAAAATGACATTCAATATATCATTGTATCAATATTTAAAAACAATATCGTCCACTATACATAATATTTTGAGTTCATAATTAATTTTTTATTAGAAAACATATTAATAATGCTTGAATATTTTTTTCAGTTAAAAAAAAATTGATGTGACCCGTAACACAACATAGCCCAATGATTTAGTTTAAGGTTGTAGCAGGCTTGATTCTCCTTCAGTATCGACACCTTTAAGTGTCCTTAAGTCTTTATTTTAGACTTCACTAGATATTGGTCTATGCTATGTCACGTTGGACCAAAAGTATTTCTTAAACATATATATAAAAAAAAAAGTCCAAATTATGAAAAAAAATTTGATAGCATCATTAAACTCATCCTAATAGGTCAACGCGACCCAACTTCTTTACCTAGCTCAAGTTTCAAATTAAATTATGGATATATTGCCCTAACATAATGACACGACCAAAAGATTGATGTCTTCTTCCAAGTGCAGGAGTGTCGAAGTAATAAATAACCCGGCAAGACCGGGGTCGTGCCACAGAGAGGTTAATTGTATAAATTATAAATAACAACACAACAACAACAATAATAACAACAATAACAACAACAATAATAACAATAACAGTAATAGTAATAATAATATTAATAGTAGTAATAATAATAATAATACTCAGTACGTGGCGTTGTTATACCTGAGAATGATCTAAAAGATCGGGTCACAGGTTTCCAGCCTATATACTGAGTTTATGAAAAGATCGAAGAGATATATTATATAATATAAACAGATTTCTGATGCGAATGAACAAGGCAAGACCAACAATGTCAGGATCCTTGATCAAACACAGAGCATACTTAACGTACATAAAATATAACAAGAATGTAAATAATAATAATAATAATAATAATATTAGTAGTAGTAGTAGTAGTACTAATAATAATAAAGAAGAAGAGGAAGAAATTAATGAGAACTTTGAGATGGAAGATTAATGTAAGGATTAAACAATGATAAAAACAAATGTCAAGGTTAGAGGATCTACCAATGGTATTTCAAACAAGTACAGTATAAACAAATATTAAGTATGGAAACCACACACGAAGGAGGTTCCAATCAGATGATTTGTCATTAATAACTCATTATAAATTATTAACATGATAATATTAATTATCTTATTTACATAACACCAAACTTTTAAATATTGTCAGGAATTCATGATGTTAACTGATGTTAACAACAAATCAAGTTCCTTTCATAGCCCAGGTGTAGGTAATACCATACAATTGAGCTATTAGAGTGCCAAGCATTTGTTGTACCAAGTATTATACAACACAAATCTAGATTAATCATTTAACAAGCAAGGTATTAAGAATTAGTAAGATAAAAAGATGAGACATGTTAATATTAAACATTAAGGTCCATGTTGAGTTTACACCATACTTGTTCTTACACCATTAGTGTAACCTTTTCACCTTGACATAATAAACTTAGCTAAACATAATGAAGAAGAGAAACATAAATAAACAAAACAAGAACATAAATAAGATACAAGTTAACTAAGGAAAATAAAGGAAATGAAAAGCATAAACAAGAAATTAATGAAAGCAAAACTTAAGAATTACAAAAATATAAAGAGAGAAAATAAAGAGCATGAACTTGATCAGAACAACCAAGCTCCTAAATACATGGCAAATGCCTCCTTTTATAGGCCAAAATTCAGAATTATTGATTTGATGACTAATTGTTGAGTGGGTGGCCAACTTTTAACTTAGTGAAAATCCTTATCATCTTGTCTAAATAAAAAGAAAATGTTAGCATCAGAACTAGGTCTACGTGAAAGCATGAAAGTTGTAGGAAATTGACTCAGCTTTCCAAGAAAAAAAATGGAGGTGATTTGGACTTCTAGAACTTCAGATATGGGCTAAACACTGGACAATGTTTGGGTTGCAGGACAAATTCGAACTTCTCCGTTGTTGTTATAATTTGGACTTGAAAACGGCTTTCTTAGATCTTGATGAAAACATGAAAGTTGTAGGCCTATGTCTTACTGAATCTGTGTAAAATTGTGCGATCATTTGGACATCTAGAACTCGAGATATGACCCAATTATTGAACAGTGTTCTAGTTTGGACTGCACCAACATCTCTTTTTCTAAGTTTGGCCCTCTCTTTGTCCTTTCAATTTCCATACTTGAACTCATCAATCAATCCTTTGATTTATGTGATAAGCCTGCATTTAAGATGAACATTTACCATATATTAAGGCATTTTATAATATTAGACTTGTTATTATAAAACATGCTTTAGTTAAGGAGTTATTGATACTTTAAGTGCAAAATGATGATATAAACCCTTGATAAACATGCACTTTTAAGTACTAATCACATAACCCAGTCGACTTGACAAGTCCAAAAATAACTCAGATGACTAGTAAAAATATGGTTTAGTTTATTAAAAAACAAATTCAAAATGACATATATTTTTTAAAAAAATTTATTAAGATGATAATTAGGATCGACTAGGTCTAATGACTTAATCTGTCAAACTTATGACTTTGGTTATGCACTCTACTGATTTAGTAATTTTTAAAACAATTTTTTTATTTAACTATATGATAACAAAAATAATCGCTCACAAAATCAAGCGTCTACTCAATGTTGGGATGTTTGTTTGGCACCACGATAACCCTATAAAAAGTAAACCAAAACAAATTATGAATCTTACTTCTCAATCAAACCAAGTTAATCCGCTAAACCCGCGATCCATGACATGAATTCCATTGAACTTAATAAATTTTCTTACTAAATTATTTTTTATTTAATTATATGATAATAAAAATAGATACTCATAAAATTGAGCGTCAATCCAATGACAAATCATTTGTTTAAGATTGCGATAACCTTATTGAAAGTAAACCAAAACAAATTATGAAGTATAATTCTTAATCAACCCTAGTTAATCAATCAAACTCTCAATTCGGGTTATGGTCTTCACTGAGTTTAATAACTTTGTTTTTTTTTTTCTAAAACTATTTTTTATTCAATTATACCATAAAAAAAATAGACACTCGTAAATTTAAACATCAACAAAATATTAAGATGTTTGTTTGAGGTTGTGATAAGCCTATAAAAAGCAAACCATAATCCATAACAATTGTCGCGAGGCGGGCGCAACGTCGTCTGTTGACGGCGGAGGCTCTCTGTCGTGTCTTCTATGTGAGGTGTTGTGTGTTGGGAATGGTTTTTGGATTTAATTATAAAATTATGATTAATGTTTAGGAGTCGCCACCTAGTATTATGGTCACTAGGAACCTATGGTCTGCGAGAGTCTGAGTAAGGGACTAGTTGTGCAAGAGGAAGATGCATCACCCCCAGTGCACCTTACCTAAGGTAAGCTGCATTGTTGCTTGATTGTTTTTTTGTAAGCCGGGTTTCTATTCATTGGTCTTTTCTAAGGCTCAAGGCAGATTTCTCTTCATGAGAGAGTCTCTATATTATAGGGTAAAATCATAACCGTTCTAAAGTCTGAACTTTAGCATCGCATTTATTTACACCTTGTATCTTTAGTACTTGAGGGTGTAATTTATCGTGTAATTTTACACCCCACAAATATCAAAGTCTACATCAGGATCCTAAAAAAAAAATAGAAAAAGATTTTTGACATGTTGGCCAAATCCTAATGGATAATCATAAATTGGTTATGATATCCATTTTTGGAATTTTTTAAAAAAAACATGAAAAAGATGCAATTTTTGTTTTTTTTATGAAAAATATGCTTGGAAAAATTTTAGGATTTAGCTGTATGCAATAATTTTTTTTTTCTTTTTTAAAATGCTTTGAATTTGTTTTGAAATATTTCGGAGAAAACCAAGTATTTTAATACCAGATTTGTATTTTATAGTGTAAATATACAACCCAATATTATGCAAAATGGATAGAAAATATTTGAGAAAATCATAAATTTTTTAAAATGATTTTTGAATTTTTTTTGTTTTTTTATATAATATTATAATATAATATATATTATATAATATTAAATATGTGGGTTGGGCCAGCCTCAGCGCAAGGAAAAGGCGGGTCAACATCGGGCCAAAATGGTTGGGCCGAACTCAGCCCATAATATTTTTTCTTCTCTTTTGGGGTGGGCCGGACTTGGCCCATACATACAGTCGGGCCGAATCAGGTCCGGCCCATCTCGTTGTGTTAATTATTTCTGCAGAAATGTGAACGCAGAAGCTGTAGGCGGGCGGGGGATAAGACTACTGTCAGCAGTGGTCACAGATGTGATCAGGAGGTTGAGCTGATGGCCTGAGCGGCGTCACTGCAAGGAACGGTGGAAGAGTTGGCGGCTGGTGGCAGAGGAAGCAAAAGAAGAAGAAGAAAACGGGAGGGGCTGTAGAGAGGAGAGAGAAAGGTTCACGATGGCTCTCGGTGGTCGGTTGGTGGCTTCCAGTGGTGGAGCTGATGGTGGAAAGACTAGTGATGAAGGTGGTGGTGGCTGAAGGCCACAGAGGAGAGAAAAAGAAGAGAGAGGACAATGCAAAAACCGGAAAAGATGGTTTTTTGGCTTACTTGGGACTCGATTTTCTTTTCCCTCAGACTATCAACTCCGCCTCTATTTATAGGAGGTGGAAGAGGGTAATCTCGTATACATCGAGATAAAATTTCAGCCATTGATTCGGTTGGTAAGGATCCCAATTGTTGGTTCAAATTAGCCTCCCTAGGTTATCAAATCTGCAGGAAAAGGCTGTCGAAGTTGATCTCTTCACGTCGTCGCGGTGCTGTCATTCATCCTAAAAGGTTCGCATGGGGTTGTAGAGGAACTGCAGAGGATCCGTTTCGTGCAAGTTTTGATCGATTTGATGGAGAAATCAAGCATTAAATGCACCTACAAATAAGGCTCCAAAGCAGTTTCTTTCGGGTAAAAGAAGAAGACAATGAACAATGACCAGACGACGCTTCGTTTAGGGATTGAATTAGGGATTGTAACAGATTTTCGTCTGGTCCTCTTCTTCTTGTTTTTTTTTTCTATATATACTTAAAACGGTGTCGTTTAGGGATTGAATTAGGGATTGTAACAGATTTTCAATTTAGTCCCCCAGTTTTCAACCCTAATTGACCCTAAACTTTGGATTTAATGCAATTAAACCCCTAATGTACTTCAATTGTAGCCCCGTATTTACGCGCCTTTTGCAATATGGTCCTTGGTCTCAGAAATTTTCAATTTAACCCCTAATTGACCATCAAACTTTTAATTTCTTCAATTTCACCCCCGATTTTTGTCAATTAAGCCCCTATAGTTTAGCGCCTTTTGCAGATTGGTCCTTGGCTGCAAATTTTGTCAATTTAACCCCTAATTGACCCCCAAACTTCAATTTTCTTGTAATTTTTCCCTTGATTTCAATCAATTAACTTGGTAAAAATTAAATTTGGTCTCTTAAAATTTCAATCTTCTTACTTAAACCTAAATTAAGCTCTCAAACTTAATGTTTCACCAATTAAACCCCAAATAAAATTATTTTGACCCATTTAAAGTATAAATCCTTCAATTGGACCCAAATTAATTCTTAAAATTTAATTTAGCTCATGATTAAATCAAATTGGCCTATTAAAAATTTAATTATGTCTTTGGACTTAATTTTTCACTAATTAAGCCCAAAATAAAATTAATTTGACCCATTTAAAGTATAATTAAGTCCTTGCACTTAATTAAATCCTTTAATTGAATCAAAATTAATTCTCAAACATAATTAAAATTCAATTTGGCCCATGATTAAATCAAATTGGCCTATTAAAAATTTAATTATGTCCTTGGACTTAATTTTTATGCAAATTCATCCAATAATCATTTAATTTGACCTTGAATTTGCATTATTTTCCCTATTTTTTGGGCATAATGGGGTACAATTAGGCCTTGAATTTTTTTTAAAAATGGCAGCTTGATTGCCTGGCCTGCTTTCTCCACGTTGCCAGCCTTTATTTTATTTTTTGATTTTTATTTTGAAAAAGAAGTGATTTTTGTGGAATAACCCAGAATTGGATTAATACAACAATCATCCTACACAAGTATGCAACAAAATAAGAACATGCCAAACCACTTAAATAACCAAAATAAGAAGCAAACTTGACCTAAAATGAAAAGACAAAAGCAAAAGCATGTCCCTTTTTCTTTTTATTGATTACAAACACCTAAAATAAAATAAAAGTCAAAAGCAAAATAGTATAATATAAAAAGTGAAACATCGACAACCCAACATAAAAGGGCCAATAATAAAAGCAACCGAAGAACAAAGATGACATCATTAGGAGATAAAAAAAAGAGGAAAAAAAGAAGCTAGAATGAACAATTAAGTAAACCACTCAATAAGTTCAATAACCCTTGTCAAGGTTAACTAAGCACAAACATCGATATTGTTGAGGCAAGTTAAACAAACCCAACAAAAATGACATCAAAATAAGCAACTACTAAAAAGCATATATTAAATAAGGATACTTCGGCCCATCAATAAAACAACATAACAATGACTCAATATTGTTAAAGTATGAACAAAAACATTGTTGATGATATGCAATATTTTTCATGAAAAACATTCTATATTTCAAAGGAAAAAACGCTGACCAAATACATTAATCCATGATAGAACCATTATTGAGCACTAAATCCCTCAACTAAACCAATTAAAACCACCAATCTATGATGAACCACAAATAAAAAAAAAACCATCCACCTAAACAATTGCATGTTACAATAACCATCTAACAAAGAAACTTTGAAAAAAAAAAAGAAGTATGCCAAACCTTAAAAACAACCTAAGGAGAAACCAAGTTGTCTCGAAGTGAACTGATAAAAATATAACCTCATCTATTCTTTTTTTTTTAAGTAAACAAACATAAAAAACAAAGCAAAAAATAAAAAACAATAAGAAAAAGCAGTAACAACTAGACATTATAGGCAATGAAAATCTTAAACATTGAAAAAACAATTAAGGCTGACAAAATCAACAACACTAAAAGTAAAAGAAACAATAAGATAATGAAAAACAATAAAACAAACCCAACTAAAGACCGTGCATCATGTTCAAGTACGCTTCACAAGCCTATCCATACATAAAAACCAATAACTAAAAGGAACCTAACATCATAATGAATATATAAAAAGAAATAGACAATAAAAAAAAACATATGAAAAAAAAACATAACAATTAAAAAGATGAATGAAATAGAAGGCACACTAACCATCATGGTTAAAAAAAAAATAAACTAAGAAAAAACATGGTAAAAAAAGTGAAGAGAAATAGAGAGAAATAAAACCCAAGAGAGAAGTCCAAAAAACAATCTCCTATATACCCTCCTATACAAACCAATATGAAATAGATAAAAAGTTCAAGGCTAAAACTGACCAAACCCACCCCAAAAGCCCAACCAATTGAGTATGAAATGACATGAAAGCAGAAGAAGCAACCCTACTAAAGATAGAAACAAAAGGCAAATAAAATCATAGTAACTATAAAAGACTTAGCTAGTTCCATGTAAATGAAAACAAAACATGACCAAGATAGACACAACAAGAGGTAATGAAAAAAGCTTGTCACAAACCAACTCCATGTTTAATCTCACTTAAAACACAACATCTCTACCAACACAAAGAATTGATTGAAGGCCAGCCAAGTATATAATGCATTTAATGAATAATAATGGTATTGTACCAATTTTACAGAGACACAATCCAACCACATCACCAAATAGAAAGGAAGATAAAACCTAGGAAATCCAAATAAAGCCACCCACTAGCTACTATTAATCAAATAAAATTGGAACAAAAAAATCCAAGCTAAACCACTAGCTAGGGATGCCAAATGAATTGGTAAGTAAGGCATGAACTAGAACAAAATAATGTTATTCCACAGCTACCTCTCTCCAAGATCAACAATGATTACAACAACAAAAATAATATTTTTAACTTTTTATCAAACTCTTATGGAGCTAAATAGCAATGATAAAAAAATCATCAACCAAACAAGCCTGATTGAGCAAAGAGAAATAGGTTTGTCAAGAAAACAAGCTCCACGCTCAAGATCAAGCTCTAGTCATACCGTTCACCTTTTGTTAGGAGGTAAGTCTAAGTTGGTTTCCATTGTATTGTTGAACTTCTTTTCTTGTTGATGCTTTTTAAGACATAACAACCTTTTATTTTGTGAAGAGCCCCAACAATACCTAGCAGATGAGAATTCTCTAGAACTAACTTGCTTTCCTGACTTGCCTTACTATTTTGTCTGATAAAGCAACTCGGACAAAATAAAATGAGAAGAGTGAAAGTTAAGCTACTTGATATGGTTATTTGTAATCAAGTTTGGTGATAAAGTTACGTTTGATATAATGACTCCTATTAGAGAAAAGGCAAATTTATCCCTTGTGTGCCGTTCGCTCTTTTATCGTATGATGTCCCCTCTTTAATGTTGTCACACACACACACACACAATATATATATATATATATATATATATATATATATATGTATGGTCTTTTCATTCAGGAATTTTCTTATGCGTTAATGATTTTAAAGTTTCCAATAAGCTAGTGCTATATTTATTTCATTAAGAATTGATGATCTTTTAATAATACCTTCGAATTTGTCGCACGTCAGAAAATCCGCGCGGCATCGGCTGACGATTTTTTCTCGTTATGCTCGTTTGCTTTTATTGGTTCGTTGGAGTCGCCACCTAGTAATTGATTGCGGGCTACTAGGAAACCGGATGTACTGGTCTTGTCAGAGATTCGTGGGTAAGGGACTGGTTGTGGTTAGGGAAGGTATTAGCACCCCTAATGCACCATACCTGAGGTAAGCTGCTTCGTGATTTTGATGTGTTAAAGAAGTTTTAATAAATTATATTTTCATCGGATATTAGAAATACAACTTACGTATAAGTTAATAATTCTTGACCATGATCCAATCAAAATATTAAATTCTTCTTTAATCCTTACAATTTTATCATAAAAAAATATATATAAAAAAATAAAACAAATACAAACACACATATACACTTTCACTATATTTTTGTTTCTTTTCTTTTCTTTTTCCTTTTTTTGCTTCTATATTTACAAAATACAAATTACAAAAACTGAAAACTAAACAAATATTACATTAAACCATTTGGAAATTATAGAAATGACCCAAAACAACCCGGAACAGTGTTAGGCCGACTTTAGAAGCTGCCGGAACAGTGGTGGCACATTGCTCCACGAGCCTTCGCCACTGGCGGCATATGGCTCCACGCGCCGCCGCCGATGAAGGTGGCAGAAACTGGAGGATCGGGACCCTCTTCCTCTTCTCTGTCTCCCTGTGCCAGCAGTGACCTGCAGCAACAACAAAAACGCAACAACTAGTTGATTTTAGTTTTGTTCTTTGTTTTTTTTTTTGCAGATGCTTCTCTCTTCGCAGCTCTGTTTCTCTTCGTTTCCCCTTGTTCTCTGTCTCAAACGACCGACAGTGTGACCATAGGGCTGCTGGTCTTTGGGTTTTGTCCGATCTGCAACTGTCGGTGGCCGGGTATGGACGGCGCTGTTCGGCCGAAGAAGGAGACCGTGGGTCTGAGGCGATGGGGAACGCCCTGCCCGTTCTCTGATCGGTGGAGATGAGGTTGTTCTGCTACGTGGCTTGGTGGAGACCGGCGTTGATGGAGACCGAAGGGGGAAGAAGATGCCGCTGAGGGGAAGCCTTCGGTGCTGACAGGGGGGGTTTCTTTTGGTTTGTGAAATGAGGAGATGAAGAGGCGGGGAAGAGGCGGTTCGGTGTTTTGTTTTGGCTTTGGCCAAGGAAGAGAGGCGGCTGTTTGGAAGGAGGAAGGCTTCTGCGGGAAAGGGCAGGCTATCGGTCAGCTGAGAAGGTCTGTGTGGGGGAGAAAAAAATCAGCGTGGGGGGGCCGGCGGCTCTCTTATTAGAGATAGGTTTAGGGTTACGTTTCCCCTCTCTCTTTTTTTTTTGTATTTTTTCTTTCAAAATTGCCTCCCCCAATTTGTGGGTGTTGAAGACCATTATTTATAGGCATAAATATTGTTAGGTTTTCAAAATTGATCCCTCAACTTCTTTCTTTTTGTAAATTTGATTTTTCTTAATTTTTTTGTATTTTTTGAAAACGAGCAATATCAACGTCGACTCGATGAGGAAAATCAATGATTTTAAAAAATGACGCGTGAAAAGTCGAACGCGTTCGAAAGACCCTTAAAAATTTTAATTCTTTTTTAGACGACGTTGAAAATGCTAAAACGACACAAATATATTTAAAAAGTATTTTTTTTGGATTTTCGATGTTTTTCTCTATTTTTGGATTTTTTTGAAAATTTATCAAAACATGGGTCAAAAATTGGGTAGCAACAGATGCCCCCTCTTTACAATGCTTATGAAGCAAAACTCCTTCATGTTTTGCATAATAAGCTTTGTAAAGAAAACTTGTCTTCTTATCTTAACTTGTTCAATACCTACTCATCTAAAGACATTACTCTTTTTTTTCTCTTGTCTTTCTTTCTCTCTTTTTTTTTTTCGTTAACCTGAGATCTCATCTGGCGACCTCCTTTACCAAAACCAAAGAATGTGTGTAACTCGGTCAACCTGAAATCCCATTTGGAGATTCCTTTTAACCAAAGCTACATGAGATCCCATCTGGCAACCTCATTCAACTGGAACTAAAAACTGTGTGTAGCTCGGTTAACCTGAAATCCCATCTGGCGATTCCCTTTAACCAAAGCCACCTGAGATCCCATCTGGCAACCTCATTCAACTGAAACAAAAAAATGTGTGTAGCTCGGTCAACCTGAAATCCTATCTGGTGATTCCCTTTAACCAAAGCTACATGAGATCTCATCTGGCGACCTCATTCAACTGGAACTAAATAAATATGGGTAGCTCGGTCAACCTGAAATCCCATCTAGCGATTCCATTTAACCAAAGCCACTTGAGATCCCATCTGGCGACCTCATTCAACTGGAACTAAAAAATATGGGTAGCTCGGTGAACCTAAAATCCCATATGGCGATTCCCGTTAACCAAAGCTACATGAGATCCCATCTGGCGACCTCATTAAACAAAAACCAAAAAATGTGTAAAAAGTGGTCTATTGTAATGGGTGACCTACCCATGTGGAAAGAATATGAAAAGCGGTCTCGTTGTGATGGGTGACCTACCCAGATGGAAAAAATATGAAGTGCGGTCTCATTGTAATGGGTAACCTACCCAAAGAAAAAGGAAAGAGTGGTCTCATTGTAATGGGTGACCTACCCAAGTGGAAGAATGGCCTCATTGTAATGGGTGGCCTACCCAAGTTAAAAAACATGGAGAAGTGGTCGCGTTGTAATGGGTGACCTACCCAGAAAAATGTTGGTCTCATTGTAATGGGTGACCTACCCAAGAAAAAGGAAAGAGCGGTCTCATTGTAATGGGTGACCCACCCAGGTGAAAGAATGGTCTCATTGTAATGGGTGACCTACCCAGATAAAAAACATGGAGAATTGGCCGCGTTGTAATGGGTGACCTACCTAGAAAAATGTTGGCGAGGGCTCAAAGGCACACTCAAAAGGAGGTAGGGTTGGAAAACGCACTACCCGAGAAGTGAGGGCTCAAAGGCGCACTCGAAATGAGGGCTCAACGGCACACTTGAAATAAGGTAGGGTTAGAAAACATACTACCCGAGAAGTGAGGGCTCAAAGGCGCACTCGAAATGAGGTAGGGTTAGAAAACGCACTACCTAAATGGTGGTGGCTCAAAGGCGCACTCAGAATGAGGGCTCAACAGCACACTCGAAATGAGGTAGGGTTAGAAAACGCAGTACCCGAGAAGTGAAGGCTCAAAGGCGCACTTGAAATGAGATAGGGTTAGAAAACGCACTACCCGAGATGCGAGGGCTCAAGGGCGCACTCGGAATGAGGTAGGGTTAGAAAACACACTACCTGAGAAATGGTGGCTTAAAGGCGCACTCGAAATAAGGTATGGTTAGAAAACGCACTACCCAAAAGGTGATGATGAAACACCGATCTGACAATGTTGAAAGCAATGCATTATGGTCAATATGCATGTATACTTACCTGAGAAAATATAGGTCCCCATTTCTTCATGGTGTCTTTTTTTTCTTAAAAATTGGAG
Source organism: Populus alba x Populus glandulosa (assembly GCA_033617975.1). Classification (NCBI taxonomy): domain Eukaryota; kingdom Viridiplantae; phylum Streptophyta; class Magnoliopsida; order Malpighiales; family Salicaceae; genus Populus; species Populus alba x Populus glandulosa. Next base: position 12,119,028 of record CM066143.1, on the reverse strand, counting down.
TGTTGGCAGTGGACTTCGATGGCTTTTTCGCTCTTGCTTACTCGAGTCATCTCTTGTGCTTTTGGCCTCTAGGAAAGACTTGATATCATCATACTTCTTTATCCTCCGCCTCTTTATCTCAAGGGTTTCCAATTTTAGTTTCTTAGAAAAGGAATCATGGAGCCAACTCTACCAAATGTTCTTATTGTCTCCTAGCTTGATCATGCCCCCAAGTATTTAAATCAGGTTTGGGGATAAGGCTCTGTGAAGGAAGGTTTGACAAGGAGTTGTTTTCATACAGAAAATTTTGGAATTTCAAAGCTATTCCAGACACAGAAATCATTTTGACGTCCATTCAAAGTTAACTCATTTGGAATAAATTCAATTGCTTCCTATGAAGAGGTTATCAGAAGTGATGAAAACCTTTTGTTTTGGCTTTTGGTGACAAATATGAAGTGACATTTGGCTGATCGAAATGGTTCAAGATTTAATATGAGAGTTTCCAAGATCCAGTGTTGAAAGCATTCATTTTATTTGCATGAATAATGATTTGGTTCACATGAGAAAGCATTGCCTACCGATCCAGATTGCTTGCCTTTGATCAGAAAGGACTTGATTAGGCATGTAATGTAGGCTTAGGCTCTTGGTTACGAAGAAAATGATATTTGTAGGCTCAAAATGTGTTTAAGGGATTTCAAAACTAAGGATCACTTATGCTTGTTTCTTGACCTTTTATCATTTGAATGTCTTTCGAAAATTGTCTATCGTGCCCCCTAGTGATGGGCTTGGGCTCTTTCTCTTTGCTTTTGTTTTCTTCATATGGTTTTGAGCATCATCATATTGTTTTTTTTTTTTTATGCTCAAAACTTTTGGATCATTTGGATTTTTTCTTCATGCCCCCTAGCTTTGTTTGGGCACCTTTGATGATTGAGAATTTTCTTTTATGCCCCCTAGTATTGCTTGGGCACTTTCGATCATTGAGGTTTTCTCCATGTCACCGTACTTGCCCCCAGTGTGGGGTGTGATCCTAACCAAGGTTATTTCCAAAAAATATTACCAGGCTTAAAAGGGGATTACAAAAGGATATATTTTAGCCTCGTGAAAAGATTATCAAAGATGACCTTTCTTCATTTCAAAATCATGCATTTAGGATCGGTAAGCCTTGCTTTCATGCAAGTACACAATGTGATTTCTCATTATTCATTCAAATAAAACCCAGCTTTTGGAGTCACTTCATGGGTTTTTTTTTGTTTTTTTTAAGGTTTTCTAGGTGTATGGTTACCTTTCTAAGGAATCACCTGAATTTTCAGAACTCGTTTTCTTTGGACAAACATCAACATGATTTCTATTTTTGTACTAAACTTTGAATTCCTAAAAATCCTTATGAACATGTGCGATCATGCATAGTTTTGGAAGAAAGGGAAACACACCCAAAGATTCTTGGTGTGATGGTTTCATGCTTAAAGGTTATGCTCAATGTGTTATTTGCATGAAACAACAACAAAAATGAAAGTATGTTATAAGCACATGATCTTATTAACAATAAAGGCTCATTTGACAAGGAAGATGTTGTGGAATTTTAAGCCAAGTTACCATCAAAAAACTGGAACAGGTTGAAACAAAAATCAAGAAGTTTTGCAGGCATGATCAAACAGAGGTTTTTTTTTTTTTTTGCAGAACAAGAATAGGCTCCATTATGCACCGGTGATGCAATTTCCATTCGATCAGCCTTCCCACCAAAGCTTTTGCAGAAATACATGATTGTGTCGAGGCTCTTAACCATGTTTGCCCCTAATTTCTTCGGGTAGAGTCGTTGTTGGGTTTTGAACAAAGATGATTGGTCAATTGGAAGGAAACTTCCATAGAGTTATTTTTTAGTATTTGCTCGAGTAAGCTAGAGGTGAGTCACACCTGTCTTCAGAAATTCCAACTCTTCTTAAAAATAGACATTACGACGAGCACTCTTCATCTTCTATGTTTTTTCATTCAAAGTCAGGTGTTGTAGACTCATAGGGGACCTACTTTTCGTTCTGGTGCATGCATGACAAATGTATGAACATGTAATCTATATGATGAACTCGCCCTTCGAGGGGTGATAATATGGTCATAACTCTTGTATAATGGAACAAGAATCGTGATTTTTGCCCAAACTCTACAATGAAAATTTTCTGAGTGACGGTCATTGTGTCACCCACAAGTCTTGAGTTCAAGATGCTTCAAGAAGGGTTTGCCCTTATGCAAATAACGATAGCACATACATCCTAAAGGCAGGTTCTATTCATTATGTGAACATGGGTAGGTTTTCTATTTGGTCTCAAAAGGGTCTCATATCTGCCCAGTGACGTTCTTCGTAAAGACAGTATGAGGGCGTTACAAGGAATAGTTAAGGCACGTATACCCACCATTACCAAGCAGACACTCAGATATGAGTTGGGTGTTTCACGCATCTAAACCCTGACCAATAGTCTTAGGGCAGATCGCTAGTTCCCTACTTAACCTAGAAGCTTGTGTGTGCTTTCAAAATTAAAACAAGTGATGCATAAAACAATTCTATAAAATGCATGGAAACAAATATTGAAATAAAAAAGGAGATAAAATTGTAAAAACTTAAACACATCAAATACACAAAGCTTAGTCCAATAATGTTAGAAACAGTACCTTTTCCAGTGAAGTCGTCATTCTGTCACACGTTAGAAAATCCGCGCGGCATCGGCTGACGATTTTTTCTCGTTATGCTCGTTTGCTTTTATTGGTTCGTTGGAGTCGCCACCTAGTAATTGATTGCGGGCTACTAGGAAACCGGATGTACTGGTCTTGTCAGCGATTTATGGGTAAGGGACTGGTTGTTGTTAGGGAAGGTATTAGCATCTCTAATGCACCCTACCTGAGGTAAGCTGCTTCGTGATTTTGATGTGTTAAAGAAGTTTTAATAAATTGTCTTTTCATTGGATATTAGAAATACAACTTACGTATAAGTTAATAATTCTTGACCGTGATCCAATCAAAATATTAAATTCTTTTTTAATCCTTACAATTTTATCATAAAAATATATATATAAAAAAATAAAACAAATACAAACACACACATACACTTTCACTATATTTTTGTTTCTTTTCTTTTCTTTTTCCTTTTTTTGCTTCTATATTTATAAAATACAAATACAAAAACTGAAAACTAAACAAATATTACATTAAACCATTTGGAAATTACAAAAATGACCCAAAGCAACCCGGAACAGTATCAGGCCGACTTCAGGAGCTGCCGGAACAGTGGTGGCGCGTTACTCCACGCACCACCACCACTGGCGGCGCGTGGATTCACGTGCCGCCGCCGATGAAGGTGGCAGAAACTGGTAGATCGGGACCCTCTTCCTCTTCTCTGTCTCCCTACGCCAGCGGCGACCTGCAGCAACAACAAAAACGTAACAACCAGTTGATTTTAGTTTTGTTCTCTGTTTTTGTTTTGCAGATCCGCTTCTCTCTTCGCAGCTCGGTTTCTCTTCGTTTCCCCTTGTTCTCTGTCTCAAACGGCCGGCAGTGTGACCATAGGGCTGCTGGTCTTTGGGTTTTGTCCGATCTGCAACTGTCGGTGGTCGGGTGTGGACGGCGTTGTTCGGTCGAAGAAGGAGACCGTGGGTCTGAGGCTGTTACGACCCGAATCCCGGATCCATGACCGGCATATAAGTAAGGTTCCCCTCCAAGGTTTTAAACCTATGCGAACCCAAACTTACATACAATCCTTTAAACAACTCAATCAGAGTTTAACGCAGCATTAACAACAAAACTAACTTTATAATATAATTTAATTGTCTTACTACAAGAGTTAATATAATTCATAGTTTTGGAGCACTAAATTGACAAAAAGGAATGTACAAATTACAACCAAAAAGCAGGTTCGGAAGATTCAACAAAAGTGACCTGCTATCAAGCTATAAGCCTGAAAAGGATAAATAATGAGAGGGTGAGTTCAACAACTCAGTGAGTAGATAACGTTTAATATACACACACGAGATAATACAGTAATGAGAAATATATATACAAGTATGGCTCTAGGTTCTTATAGAAAGGTTTCTCAAATAAGCCATAACAAGAAGATTATATGGTAAAGTTCATCAGAAAATCAAAATGCAATGAGCATGAGGCTCCGTACTGTGGGATGATCAGTCCACATGGGTTGGTGACTCCCCTGACCAACTAGGGTTCAGATACGATGTGCACAAAGACTAACACTACCCTGTTAGCATGGGTATTCTGACTGACATACCATAGGTTCATAATCGTAATCAAACAAACATATTCATATCTCAAAGCTCAACTCATGACATCAATCAAATGAGGAGCTATCAATTCAGAAGTCAATTCAAAATATATGTTGGTTCATATCAAGAATTTAGATTCAATAATTGATCATGCTTTATTATAACAAGGATAATAATCAACATATATATTATCAAGAAGCATGATTCAATTCATATTAACAAATCAAATACTTATACTATTTCTCATGCATATGGAAATTATCCACTCACCTGACTCAAAAGCAAACATAAGCCAAAAGCAGACACCGAAGAAAATCCTACTAACGTCCTACCGATAGAATATCAGGATTATCTGAATACAAAGGAGACATATTCAAGAACGACTCAAAAGAACATTTAATCTATTTAATACACTTAACTAAGTGTGTATTCCGTAACCCTAAATGTTTTTGAACTAACTAGTCAATTTTCTCAAAAACCCAAAATCTAACGGTTTTCCCGAAATCTAATCCATAATAAAAACAACTAATAAAATTGGTAATAATTCACTAAATAAACCTTAATTATTCATCAAACTAATCTGCAAAAGCTAATATTACATAACTATAGGGACTTCCTCAATTAGATGAAGTCCCTATAGTTAGAGAGTTTATCGATGTCTTTCCCGATGACTTACCTGGATTGCCTCCATATAGGGAGATTGAGTTTTGTATTGATTTGGTTCCGGGCACCGAACCAATATCAATGGCACCATATAGAATAGCGCCAGCAGAATTGAGGGAGTTAAAGGAGCAGCTGCAGGATTTGTTGGATAAAAAGTTTATCCGACCGAGTGTGTCCCCTTGGGGAGCCCCGGTGTTGTTTCGCAAATTGAGGGACCAAATTGAATTTTCATCATCTTCAACCTCCAATCCATAATTTTAACAGAAACCCCATTGTTCTCTCCAAAATTTCTAACACAATTTCATCATTCAAACAAAATCACAACTCAAAATCATCATCTTTCAATTCAATCACTCAAAATCAACCAAATAATCAATTACCCACAATAATCAACCCCCATCATTCAATTTAATTCATCAATTTAAACCAAAACATAAATTCTCAAAACCCTAACATTCATCAAAACTGAAATTAAAGCTTAATTAACATATTATACACATTAAACAACCTAAATCTTACCTTTAAACTTATTTCCTTCAACTCCTTTCTATTTTCCCTTACTTTCCCCTCTTTTCTCTTCTTCTTCTTCTTTCTCACTTCACTCCTGCCGGTTCTGCTCTCTAATTTCAAATCTTTTTTTTTAACTTCTTATTTATATTTATCAAGTTTTGCTGAATTACCAATATACCCCTCATTTAATTATACTTACTTCTAAACCACCAAGGGCTTTCTAGCCTTTTCCTATCCCTTTAACTCAAAACATTACAGAGGCGATGGGGAACGCCCTGCCCGTTCTCTGGTCGGTGGAGATGAGGTTGTTCTGCTGCGTGGCTTGGTGGAGACCAGCGTTGATGGAGACCGAAGGGGGAAGAAGATGCCGCTGAGGGGAAGCCTTCGGTGCTGACAGGGGGGGTTTCTTTCGGTTTGTGAAATAAGGAGATGAAGAGGCGGGGAAGAGGCGGTTCGATGTTTTGTTTTGGCTTTGGCCGGGGAAGAGAGGCGGTTGTTTGGAAGGAGGAAGGCTTCTGCGGGGAAGGGCAGGCTATTGGTCAACTAAGAAGGTTTGTGTGGGGGAGAAAAAAATCAGCGTGGGGGGGGCCGGCGGCTCTCTTGTTAGAGATAGGTTTAGGGTTAGGTTTCCCCTCTCTTTTTTTTTTGTATTTTTTCTTTTAAAATTACCCCCTAATTTGTGGGTGTTGAAGACCATTATTTATAGGTAGAAATATTGTTAGGTTTTCAAAATTGGTCCCTCAACTTCTTTCTTTTTGTAAATTTGATTTTTCTTAATTTTTTTGTATTTTTTAAAAACGAGCAATATCAATGTCGACTCGATGAGGAAAATCAATGATTTTAAAAAATGACGCGTGAAAAGTCGAACGCGTTCGAAAGACCCTTAAAAATTTTAATTCTTTTTTAGACGACGTTGAAAATGCTAAAACGACACAAATATATTAAAAAAGTATTTTTTTTGGATTTTCGATGTTTTTCTCTATTTTTGGATTTTTTTTGAAAATTTATCAAAACATGGATCAAAAATTGGGTAGCAACAGAATTGATGGCTAGTTTATGCAAACACCTTCTAAGATATGCTAAAATTATATTTGAATGGTTTGCAACTTGACTCAATAAGAGTTTACCTTGGAGAATCAAAGTTATACACAATGATCACTCTCACTCTACGCTTATAAAGAGATGTGAACGAGTAATATAAAATCATAAAGAAATTTATCAATCATTTAGGGAGCTTGTAAGTTCAATCAAGAACTTAGTACAAGAATCACCCAACCACACAAAAAATAGTAAAAATGTTGATTTCTTTATAAAAAAAAAGTATTTTCTAAAAAAATCTCTACAAAAGAGTATTTATACTAAAATGAATTCTAAGTCTAATAAGATATCTTTAATGAATACGAATAAACCTAATAATAATAATAATCCAAATTTAAATGAAGGCCTTAATATATCTAAAAGACCTAATAATAACTAATAAATAAATAAAATAATAGCTCAACTAATATAAATAAGACTAATGCCCTTTTCGTAATTTATTGATAAAATCAAAGCCTAACTTTAAACGTAAGGTTGTCTCTTGTATTAATAAATTAGAAGACACGCCACACATTATTTGACAGCTATAGATGTATATTTTTCAATGCAATTGGATTGCATTAAAATCTCTTTTATAGCTCAATTTATGACCAAAACAATAATGAAATGTCAAAACTAGAAGATTTGAATTTTCTTATTCCAATCTTTTTATAATGTCTAAATGCCCACCTATAATCTCTTCTTGAACATTATTTCATATCTTTTTGGAGTCTATCTTAGTAAATGTATCTTAAAAAAGTCAATTGAAAGCCTCTTTAAATCTCTTAACGCCTTAAGTCTTGTCACTGAATCAAATGGAACCTATAACAGAGCTCTTGGTGTTGATTTGATCACAATGTTATTCCAAGGTGTTGAACAATTAGCTTATAGATGTAGAGAAGCCACACAAATAACAAAACTAGCTCGCGAGATTAAAAAAAAACAATAAACATTACTTTGATCTACATTGTATTGTCTCTGGTTGCATAATGTTTTTACCAACTTATTTTAGATTTATTTGTAATATATGAATCTTATTGTTGAACAAAAAAAAAATATTTTAATTACCAATATGATGTGTTGGTATCACATTCATAATCTAGCAGAAAACCAAATCTTAGGCTCCATTTGGTATTATGGTGTGGATGAGCATTTAAAAAAATATATTTTTTTAAAAAATATTTTTTTGAATTGTTTTAATGTGTTGATGTTAAAAATAAATTTTTTAAAAAGAAAAAATTATATTACTTTGATGTATTTTTAAGTGAAAAAACAATTTAATAAACAACCGTTATTACAATGCCAAACACTACCAGAGATAGGTTCTCGTGGAGGCATTTCAAATTATTTTTAGGTTTTAAGGTGTTTAAAATAGTATTTGATATTGTGGTAGTGATTGCTTTTAAAGTGTTTTTCACTCGAAAATATACTAGAATAATTTTTTTTTTATCATTATCATATTAAAACAATTTAAAAATATCAAAAATTTATTTAAAAAAAAATATATTTTTTAAAATCATGATAGCACTAAAAAAAAACATTCTTTTAATAACTATGCATGTCCTTTGAAATTTGAAAAAAACCTTAAAGAAAGATAAAAAGAAAAAAATGTCCTTTGAAATTTGAAAAAACATAAAGAAAGATAGAAAGAAATGTACCGATGGGCATCAAGTGGAGAGAGCAGAGCACTTTAAAACCCTAAAATCCAAAACCCTACTTTTCAGCTTCACTCTAGTTTTTATTTCATCTCCATCTGTACTCTCTGCGCACTCCCTCGCTCTCTCTCTCCCTCTCAACAAAGTGTGAGGTTCCATTTTCTAACTAGTACTTGGTTTGTGGTCGCTGCAGTAGATATCTCACACCCACCAGACCACCACACCTCTCTCAATTCCCTATTTTTTGTTCACATTTCCCACTGTTCAAGAAGAAAGAGAGAACCCACATTTTTTTCAAAAAAAAAAAAAAACATATGGACTCGAGAGAACCGCCACCGCCGCAACAACTACAGCCATCGCATGCGCCACCACCACCACAATCACAATCAAACATGATTCCGGGTCCTATCTCCTCCTATCCAGCAACCGCTTCCCCTCACCTGATCAACAACCGCAGTATCTCTCCTCAGAATGCTGCTGTTGGTGGTGGCTTCCCCTTCAATCCGATGTCATCCCAGCGGCTGCAATCCAAGCCTGAAGGTGCTTTTGATGGATCGTCGCCCACATCTTCTTCAGGGATGAGGTTTAGTATAGAGCCCTCCAAGAAGAAGCGCGGGAGGCCCAGGAAGTACACACCTGACGGTAACATTGCCTTGGGTTTGTCACCCACCCCCATTCCTTCAGGAATATCGGCTGGTCAAGCCGATTCTGGTGGTGGAGCCGGAAGCGGTGTCATGCCTGATGTGGCATCTGAGCATCCTTCTAAAAAGCATAGAGGAAGGCCGCCAGGTTCTGGGAAGAAGCAGCTTGATGCCTTAGGTAATTGTGTGCAAATTTGTTGAATATTTGTTGAAATGTATGCTTGTGTTTTGAAAGAATTTTTGTTTTCTTGTTGGACAGGTGGGACTGGAGGCGTAGGGTTTACACCGCATGTCATTACGGTGAAAGCAGGAGAGGTATGTATCTGTGCAGCTTTTTAATATATGTTTTGGATGCAATGCTTTCTTATCTTGTTTGTTAGAATAAAAATGCAGCAAGTGTGAAAAATACAGTCTTTTTTGTCTTGTCCTTGATTAGTTAGATGGTTATTTTGATTAGATAGATTATATTTTATAGCTCAGGATCAAAGCATTTTAGTTTGGGGACAGTTCAAGACTCCTGTGCTTTTAAATTCAACCGTGTTTAAAAGTATCAATCAACAGATAAGGTTACTTTATTCTCTGGTGCCTATTTTTGGTTATCACACCACATCCAAAGTACTTGCCTTCTGCTGAAAGGAGAGCTTTGAACAGCATATTTTAAATTACTTGCAAGCAAGATAAAGCACTGGACGTGGGTTTATTTCCCATGGGAGTTGCTCAAATTTCAGTATGTTCATCCTCAAATTTTCATTGTCCTTCTGATTCTTTTTTTTTTTTGGTGAAAATAAGCGCACCTTAATGTAGTTTGATGACTTGCAATTACAATTCCTGTAGCTAAATGAAATATTGTTTAAATTAGCACCACATTATCTTTTTTTTTATTCAATTGTTGACATGCTTCATAGATCTCAATGAATAACTGTTTTCCCCACCTTTCTTTTTCTTTCTTTTTTTTCCTGAAAATAAAAGTGAGGATGTGTTGGTGGAGAGGTGGTTATGAAGGTTCTGTTATCCCTCTTCAAATGGGAACCTATTGAAAGTATGTTGTGTCATCAAATAGTGTTCCCTTCATTGTTTCAGGACATTGCATCAAAGATTATGGCTTTTTCACAGCAAGGGCCACGGACAGTTTGTATTCTCTCTGCAAATGGTGCCATCTGCAATGTTACACTTCGCCAACCAGCAATGTCTGGTGGTTCTGTGACATATGAGGTACTTTTGATGTCTGTAAAATCTCCTTTACTCTTGAGAAGATTTTGTTTCTAACAATATAGATAATTCAGGTATAATATGGCTGTCAAGTACCCCTTTCCATTGCTATAATTTAATCTCAAATGCCCCTGGCATCTTCGTTCCTTATTAGAACCAGCTGTGTGCAGTATTGCTGTGTTTGTTTTTTAGATGTCCTTGGCAGCCTTGCACACCACCACGCATCATTCATGTGGGACTAGCAACTGAGCTTGTTAGAGTTCATACAATGCCTCTTGTGTGTGTGTTTGTCCTAAATAGCATAGTTTTGAAACCCGAACCGGCCCGGTGGGTCAACCCGGGACCCGGCCGACCCGGGCTTGGGACCGGTCTGGGTCTAAGTAAAAACCCGCCTGGAAGTTGACCCGGCGAAACCCGGTCGACCCAGGTAAACCCGGCTGAGACCCGGCTACCTTCATGACAGAGAAAGGCAACTGCAGTTTGTAAGATCTAATCTTCGGAGGCAACCGCATTTTTTACAAGTAATCAACAAATGGCATCTCCAAATCCTCATCTGAAATCTTCATGTTCCCTTTCTCTTCATCATTCCCATTCCCATCATTATCAGAAGTACCCACCCCCACTGTGGCAACCAAGTGCTGTTGCACCAGCTTAAAAAACCTCATCAACTGATTCTTTCCCCACTGTGGCAAACTTTGAACCCATTTGTGATTAATAATTTTGACAGGAGGGTAACATCTCAACAAATAAAAAGAAAAGGAAAGTGAAATGCTCGAATATGAAGAGAGCAGATTTCTAACTTTTGGAATGTAGGAGAGAGAGCAGACTTCTAGCTTCTGGATTGTAGGAGAAGTTCTCAACTACTCTCCATTGTTTAGGGCTCTGTGCCTTGAACTCAAATAAAAAATATTTCAAATCCGAGTGGAAGACAAATCTTACCTCATTAGATTAATTTGGTAATGGAGCCCACATGAAATCCTCCTCCTCCTTAACCGGCCCCTCATGTGATTAATATTTTTTTTATTAATTTTTTTGGGTTAACCCGGGTGAACCCATCTGACCCGTGACCCGATCATTGGACCGGGTCGACCACCGGGTTGGGTTTCAAAACTATGCTAAATAGATAGTATAATTAGGAGCTGGAAACCAAGGTTTGGACAGTCTTTTGGTCAAAGTTTGCAGGGGCTCCTCGATTGCAAATTTATTTATGAAATAGTACACAAGTATTAGTCTCAGTGAAGTTGAACTTGGGCTATGAATAGTGTTGCTCTTAATTTATGGGAAATATAAAAAATCTTTTCTTGCAAAAAAAGAGTGTATGCATTGAACTTGTATAAACATCCTTCTTCATTTTTGCCATGGGTCATGTTCTTAAAATATGTCAAGGTTATAGCCATTTCTAGGTCACCTTTCATGGATCCATTTTTGCCAATGCAGTAATGGGTATACCATATTTTTGAAATGAGCTTCCCCAAGAAATCTTCCAAAAATGACATCTTTGAACTTGGACTTTTGAATGGTGCTGTTCTTGTTTTATGGGAAATACTAAAAGTCTTTTCATGCAGGAAAGAGTGTATGCATTGAACTTGTGTAATTGTTCTACTTCATATTTTGGCACAGGTCATTTTGTGAAATATGTCAAGGTTATGGCCTTTTCTCAGTCATCATTCTACATCTGTTTATATTATTGAGCTTTACTTTCCCAAGAAATCTTCCAAAAACAAAATCGATTCTGTAGCTTTGAGACCATATGTCCCATTCCTGCCACATTTTAGCCAAACAGATTATTTTCTCATTCACCAGCATCAAGGAGTAGAATCAGAACTAGGAAAATCTGTAACCTGGGTCTTGAATTGAATTTTTTTTTCAAGAAATGCTAGTGTTTTAAAAATACTGTTGTTGATGATAGGGAAATACACCAAACATTTGCATTGGGCTAATGTTGTGCTTTCTAGACATGCAATAACTTTGCATTTTATATGCTTCAGTAAGATGCAAATCATTTACTCCATGTAAATGTGTCATTCCCCTCCTATTGGAATACCTGGAGGGTGTGGCTGCAACAGATAAAGCCTACCTCAAAATAAATCAAAACTCAGCTGAAGGGGAGCTGAATCAGTTAGGGCATGGACGCGTACTTTCCACCCTTAGATGTGCTTGTTATTCTGAGAATTAGAATCCTGTGGCTGTGTCTATGGATGCCTTTTCTTTTCTCATGTTAATAAAAACTGTGGTATTAAGTCAAGAAGCAAAAAGATGGTGTTGATGCAAATTCTTAAGAAGTACATGCTTCCTAATCGTGGCTGTGCATGTGAATGGCATTTGTTAGGCTAGATGAGCGTGCCTAGTTGCTAGTTGATATACATAATATTGATGTGCCAAAAGTTACTTTCATCATCTATGGAATTTAAGCAACTGAGCTGCATTCTTCATGGAAACTAGGTGGAAATTGGAAGCTATTACCAAGTCAACAGGTTTAGGGTTTTCGAGTTTTTTAATATGACATGATTCCTCGTCTAAGAGGTTACTGCCACAACCTATTTGGTTTACTTGTAAATTTCTTTTGTGGTAACACACTGAAATCATTTTACCTTTGTGTACCAAATGGTTCGTTGAACTAAAAGTTGATTGCAGAAGTCCTTCACCATAAATTCAAGGAGGTCAAGGACCTTTGGTAAATATGCACTTCTGGCATGTGTTTAGAAAGATCTAATGACAAATATTGCATCCTCCAAGTTATGAACTGCAAGAAAACTTCTCCTTATTAAATCTATGCTCCAAAATGATTATTATTTTGACCTCATCTTCTGTTTTTCTGACTATTAGCTCCTGATGAGTCATAGTAAAAGGACATACGTCAAAGACCATTCTTTAGCATGAAAAATTGAGTGATGCGCCGTTTTTTCAGAAGTATATGCTCGAAACCCTGATTTGAAGTTTCATCTTATAAGCAGTCTATATTGTGAAAACACGAGATTCTGAGATTTAATTGACTGCTCAATCCCTTTACTTCTTCACCACCTAGTTAATTGGGAATTCTGGATCTGATTTAGATGTCAAATCCTGTCTTTTTACTGCGATCATCAGTAATTGCATCTTCTTTCTAGATTTGTGTTTGTCTGAATATGCAATTGGAGGTGGGTGGGGTGTGGACGTTTTATGCTTTTAAGCAATTTCTCCTTCCCCCAAATTTATTTTTTCATGATTTCAATAGTTCCCTCTTGTGGTAATGCTGACTTTTCTGTGCCTTGTGACATTTTCTTTTCAGGGCCGCTTTGAAATCATTTCTCTATCAGGTTCCTTCTTGCTTTCTGAAAGTAATGGTAGTCGGAGCAGAACTGGTGGTTTGAGTGTGTCGCTGGCTGGATCAGATGGTCGGGTTTTGGGTGGGGGAGTTGCTGGAATGCTAACGGCAGCTTCTGCTGTACAGGTACTCACCCTGCCATCATCTGTCTTTATTCACACTGCCATCATTTGTCTTTTCAGGTGGCTGTAATACACTGTTAGATGGTCATCAGTTACCATTTGAGCATCAGGGAACCTTTGATATGCGAAAGCTTGACACAAATATTGTTGTGTTTGATCTATAATTCATCGGGATTCCTTGTTTCTTGCTAGGTAATTTTGGGCAGCTTCATTGCAGATGGAAAAAAATCAAATTCAAAATCATTAAAATCTGGACCTTCCTCAACACCCCCACCCCAGATGTTGAATTTTGGTGCTCCATTAACCACAGCTAGCCCTCCCTCTCGAGGGGGCTCTAGCGAGTCTTCGGATGAGAATGGTGGCAGTCCTGTTAATCGGACTCCTGGAACTTATGGTAACCCTAGTCAACCCATTCATAATATGCAGATGTACCAACTATGGGGTGGCCAAAATCCAGAGTGAAAATGCTTCCCACTCAACAATACTGTGCTTAGGACCACTGACCTGGCAGTCCTTGCATGGTATATTCAAGTCAAATCCTAATCCTAACACGTGCGATTGAATACAAAGCATGGATGAGCTCCTCTTTAGTGTAGTTCAGATATATTTTTTTCTTGAGTAGTTTTTATTAATTTCTTCCCAGTTTCTCACTGATTTAGACACAGCCATGGCTGCCCTAGGAACGTCTTAGTTCAGCCTGTTGTCTAGTTGTGTTACTTTTGCTGTATTTCTCCAGTTGTAAAAGTTATGATTATAACGGATGTCTTCAAAAAGATTTGATTGGTTTTTGTTGTCTATGTTCATTTTGCTGGTTTACGCATGCGGACCACCTCACATTTATCATTCTTTTTTACACTCTAACAAGGCAGCGGCGGCGTAAGATCAAATAGTTTGATGTTTTATTTCAAGAATAGGAGTGTTAAAATAATAAATAACTTGGTAAAATCGGGGCTGAATTATAAGGAAATTAATTATATAAATTATAAATAATAATGATGATGATAATAATAATAATAATAATAATTGAGATATAAGATTAATGTGAAGATTAAATAATGATAAAACAATTGTTAAGGTAGAGGATTCACTAATAGTATTTTAAATAATAATAATATAAATTCTTTTTATTATTCAATTATAAACCACACACAAAGAAGATTTTAATTGAATGATTTGTTATTAATAGCTTATTATAAATTATTAATATGATTCAAGATGTTAATTTATGTTAACAACAAATCAAGTTTTTTTTCATAGAACATGTGTAGGTTATACTATACGGTTGGCTATGAAAGTACCAACTATTTGTTGTACCAAGTGTTATACAACATAAATCTAGATTGGTCATTTAACAAGTAAGGTATTAAGAATTAATAAGATAAAAATAATAAGACATGTTAATAGCAAGTTGTTTAAGATATAAATATTGAAGTCCATATTGAGTTTATATTATACTTATCTTAACACCATTATTGAAACCTTTTCACCTTAACATAATAAACTTAGCTAAACATAATGAAGAAGGGAAACATAAATAAACAAAATAAGAACATAATTATATAAGTATAGTAAAGGAAATTTGATGACTAATTGTTGAGTGGGTAGCCATATCTTGACTTGATAACAATCTTTATTTTCTTGTCTAAACAAAATATCACTGCTAACGTCAGAATTTGAACAAATTGTCTTCATGAAAGTTCTAGAAAATTGTCTTAGCTTTCCAACACAAAAAAAAATCGGTGTATTTGGACTTCTATAACTCGAGATATGGGCTAAACATTGAACAGTATCTAGGCTGCAGGACAAATTCTGACTTCTCTGTTGCTGTTGCAATTTGAACTTGAAAACGACCTTTTTGAATCTTGGACTTCCATGAAAGTTTGAGGCCTATGTTTTAGCTTTATAGCCATATAAACCAAACTGAAATTCATGATCTACAGCTCCAGATATGATCCAATGACTGAACAGTGTTCCAGTTTGGACTGAACAAAAATCTCTTTTCTAAGCTTATCCCTCCTTTGTCTTTTCAATTTCAGTAGTTAAACTCATCAATCAATCCTTTCATTTATATGATAGGCCTGTATTTAAGAAGAACATTTACCATAAATTAAAGGTATCTTATAGTATTAGATATGATATTATAAAACATGCTCTAGTTAAGGAGTTATTGATACTTTAAGTGCAAAATGATGATGTAAAACCTTGACAAAAATATACTTTTAAGCACTAATCATATATATAGAGCTGCCAAATTGGTGTGAAAGGCCAAAGTCTTGTAATGGATGATCATTTATACCTCACTCTTAATTAACTATGTAATACAACTACTACAACAGACTACATACAACACCTATTTGTTTACTTCATCTAGATAAAATGATATATAAAACAATCTAAGTTCAGTGTCAGGAAATGAACTGGGTTCTGAATTTTGAGGATGAAACTTTTTAAGAAGAGAAGAACGTAATAAAGAATGTAAACCATCATGAGAAATAACCCAACTAGCAATAGAAATATATAAATAATAGAGAATATGATGTAAAATGAAAAATGAATAAGTGATGTAAATAATAGAAAATATGATGTAAAATACAGAAAATGGTCTCCATGATAAATTATAAAAGTATGGATGAGGTTTTTACATGAATTATAATTTTAGTTTAAATTTTATGACGATGACGAAACTAGTAATGTGTTTCGATGGATAAAAAAATAATCCAAAGAATTAGTTAGATAATAAAAAAAATAAACTATAAGAAATGACAGTACAACAAAAAGTCAAGAGTGAAGGTGCAAGTATTGGTTAAAAAATCAATAATAGTATCGTAAAACAACAATAAACCGATAAATAAATAAAAATAAAAAACAAAATATAGATAAATATATTTGAAGCAAGAAATGATCTTTAGGGTTTAGAGGAACAATTGACATGATTTACATAAGGATTGAATAAGAAGATTTGGATTTTTTTTGAAAAATCACAAATAGAAAAATTTTACACTATTGCATATAAATTTCAATACGATTATCAAATCAGTTTGAAGTTTTACACGAAGTCTCCTCACATGTTGATCTATATTGGTTAGAATTTCATGTCAATCAAAGTTTAGAAAGGATTCGCAACTTAGGTCGGCAACCAATAATTTACGCAAAAAATACATAAAAGCATAAGTGAGTGACAAAACTATAAATAAGTATAAAATCAACTATTAGCTCTCCAAAGAGAAAGGAAAACTTTGTACAATGAACACAGTTCCGACCTTGTACTTAATAACCTCACTACTATTCTCATAAGA
Organism: Populus alba x Populus glandulosa; assembly: GCA_033617975.1. NCBI lineage: Eukaryota > Viridiplantae > Streptophyta > Magnoliopsida > Malpighiales > Salicaceae > Populus > Populus alba x Populus glandulosa. The sequence goes on along the minus strand of CM066143.1, from coordinate 12,102,313 downwards.
CTTCATTCATATTCTTGAACTTGACTTTTCTCATCTCAAAAACCACCTAACCAAACAACATCAACAAGAACAATAATCAAAACCCTTCACATAACTTTCTTTAAAACATATGAGTAAAACTCGTAGTTGCATTGGAGGCCTCGGTTATGTGGTTCTTGTATAAAAGAGAATGAATATATATATCAACGTGAGTATTAGGGTTAGCTTTCGTGCCCCTCGACCAATCCCACGAGTCTTGAAATTAAAACATAGCCAAATCTTTTTATTATTATTAACGTAGGTATTTGGGTTAGCTTACGCACACCTCGACTAATCCCACGGGCCCTGAAGTTAACGATCATGTAAACCTCCAATAACTCTAAAGTTTATGGGACTCGAATTGGTAACCTCTAGAGAGTAAACATAAAATTTGGCCAGTTGAGTTACACCTATCAGGGTTAAACATAACCAAATCTTTTTTTTATTTTTATTATTATTATTAATGTAAGTGTTTGGGTCAGCTTACGCGTACCTAGATTAATCCCACGATTCTTGAAATTAATGACCATATAAGTCTCCGATGATCATCATATACCATAACCAAATCTTAATTGACTTGTTGGTTGTGTATTTCAATTTCAATGCTATTGTTCCTACACTCATGAAAAATGTTTTGTGCTCTAGCTGTTTCCTTTACTTAAAGACTTGAATTCGATTTCTTTTGCAATATTTTCTCAAAAAGAAAAAAATTAATCGTGAGCAATTAACCAAAATTATAATGGATCAATATGTGAAAAAAATTACAATGCTAAAGGTGTAACCCCAAAAACTTATAGTATTAAGAAAGCGGCGGTAGACGTAAAAATAAAAAGGAGAAAGAATTAGTCTCTCATATATATATATATATATATATATATTTGTGTGCGTGCATGCACGTCTATATCTCTTTTAATCATATAAATTTTAGAAATTTATACTATGGATTTGATTAATTTTTTTTAATATTAAAAAAAATATAAGAGAACCCTAATAACTATGTTAACTACGGATCATGAATTTTGAAACAATTGCTAATTTTAATAATGATTGAGTTCAAATTCTATTATTTTTTCAATATTTTTTTTAACATATATTATTTTTCTAATTTTTTGTTAAATATGTACCTAGCGGCAAAAGTTTCTCTTCTCATTGTTAATTCTCTCATACACCAAATGAAAAAAAAAAAAAAAAATAGTACTACAAACAGTTTTGTAGATAAAATTCCTAATTCTGAAGAACGCCGAACTAATACGAAGGAATTTTTCTTTCAACAGGGTGAGGCTGTTCTACGAGGAATCCGATTTTATGATATGCATAGATGTATATTGTTTTAGATTTTTCATCAAATATATTCTTAAAATAAATTTCTTATTAATTATATATCGAAGTTATCTTAAAATATAATAGTTGTATGGAATTAATCTTTATTTTTGCTTATTAATTATATATCGAAGTTATCTTAAAATATAATAGTTGTATGGAATTAATCTTTATTTTTGCATTATATATCAACTGTAAAAAAATATTTTTCCAGTGACATCGCTGATAAAAATGAGAGGAAGGTAATATTGCCACTAATATCTAAGGTCACTAAGGGAAATTCCCTATAAAGCATGCGTGGTATATAAACAAACACCACCACCAAAAATATAGAAATAATAATACTAATGGTTCCCATTAATCTACAGAAATTTGATAAATCCGGCGTAACATTATCTCCAGGTGTCGTTCTTTTATTGGCAGGTCCGATATTCACGAACATCCTCTCACTCCTTCGACCAATCAAAATCCCAGGATCAAAAAAATATCAAAATCATAAATAATAGGAATGAGAATACAGAGAACTTCCTCATCACGAAATCCAACGCCCCAAAACCACCCATTGACCTCTCAAATCGTTTAAACACAAATATCACAGCAGCCTGTGCGTGTCAGAGAGAGAGAGAGAGATGGGGGGAGAGACAGACCGCCATGCTTCGTGACGGAAACGGAGACCGCAATACCGGCTGATGGAGCTGCCGTTACTTTTCCGAACACCAAGCCACTCATCAACTGCAACTGCAACCACGTCGTTTAGAGTTGGTGCTTGGTTTTCTAAAACCATTGACTTTCCGGCTAGTAGAAGGAGATTGAACTTGAGAGAAAATGGAGTCAGTAGGATTCAAATACGGTGCAGCAAAGCATCTACAGAGAGAACGGGTGCTGGTAGTGAAGGAATCGAGGGGAGAGAAAGGAGGAGATTCACTGGAAGTGCTATGGAAGTGACTACATTTGATCAGAGCTTTGGCGATACTGCTTCTGACTTTCCTTTGTGGGAGAAAATCGGTGCTGTTGTCAGACTCTGTTATGGGATCGGTAAGTTTTATTTATTTATATTCACCTGTTTTTCAATTTTTTTGATCCGTTGCGCCTGTTTTTAGTTTAATTTGAATTGGAAAATTGCAGGTATATATGGAGGAATGGCGTTGGCAGGAAGGTTTATATGTTCAATAACTGGAATTGATAGCCTGGGAGGTTTTAATCCATCTTTGGATGCATTTATTGAAGGGCTTGGATATGCAGCTCCACCAGTCATGGCCCTTCTTTTTATACTAGATGTATGCTTTTACTACTCCAATTAATTTCTTCCTTCAAAACGAAATATACTATTTAGTTTGCTCATCACTCTTTCTTGTTTTTGCTGAACTTGAGCTGGTAATTGAATAAATTTTTGAATATTTTAATTCGACGGGCAGAAAATTGACAAGTGGAATCCTGTTATTAGTTGGTTTTAGTTAAGTAATGAACCCTTTTGTAGTTTTGGAATGTTGTTTGTTTGTTTATTTTTTGAAATGGTTGCAGGATGAAGTCGTGAAGTTGTCGCCTCATGCACGTGCCATTAGAGATGTGGAGGACGAGGAACTTCGGAATTTCTTTTATGGGATGTCACCTTGGCAGGTAAACTTTTACTGTTTGGTTGCTGGAAAGTTTTGGTTTTTTGGAAAATAGTTTTCATAGAAAATGCCTTTTTGAAAAGGGTATTATTTTTTTAATATCATCTAAAATAAATTAGAAAATATATTTTATTATTTGACGAAAATAAATAAAAAAATAACTTATTAATACTTTAATTTTTTAAAAGTTTATTAAAAGAAAGGAGAATCAAATTTAACAGATAAAAAAGTTAAAAGAAAATGAAATTGAAAAAAAATTTAATTTTTTAAATTATTTTAAATAAAATAAATAGCAATCAAAATGATGGAGATCAAATCTGATAGATAAAAAAAATTGAAAGATGATGAAATAAAAAAATTCCAATTATATTAATCATTTCAAATAAAATAAATAGCAATTAAAAAAATAATATTAAATCTGATAGATAAAAAAATTTCAATTAAAAAATAATAAAAATCAAAAATAAAAATTAAAAGAATAAGGATCAAAATTGATATAAAAATCAAATTTTAAGGGATGAAATTAAAAAAAAAATCCAAAACAAAATATATAACTATTATAAGATTAAAGGCTATATTTGATATAGAAATTAAGTTAAATTTCATTCATAAATTTTTTTAATGATAAACAAACACAAAAAAATTTGAACAAAAAATTACTTTTCATGAAACAAACAGTCTTATAAAATATTGACAATTATTAGATATATTTTTATCACTCTTTGTCTCTATGAGGTAAGATGAATTTGATTCAATTTTGGACCCTATTTGCAGTTTATTTTAATTGTTGCTGCAAGTTCCGTGGGAGAGGAGCTTTTCTATCGAGCTGCTGTTCAGGTATATTCTCCTACTCATGCTGAATAGTGAATTAAAGAAAATCCCCAAATCCCCTGTGGGTTTAAGTCACTTCCTTTATCCATGTTTAGGACCTGCAATTCCAGGCATAATTGAAAGTAAAATCCCCAAATCCCCTGTAGGTGGATTTAAATAACAATAATAACAATAAAACTTCTCTACTGGAAATACTTAATTATTCGTACTTTTTTCATCTTTTCTTAACTACTACACAGGGAGCACTGGCTGATATATTTCTAAGGGGAACCAATTTGGTGGAAGATGCTCGAGGAATGGCATCGCTGGTATGTGGTTGAACTTATTCCCTGTCCTTAGTAATGAAATTTGCCTTGCAACTAAAATATTTATGTTTCTACATTTGTAGACTGGCGTGCTGCCTCCTTTTGTCCCGTTTGCCCAGGCATTTGCAGCTGTTTTAACAGCCGTTCTTACTGGATCCCTCTATTATGTGGCTACCTCCCCAAAAGGTTGATACTCTTAATCTTCTCAAAGGAGTATTTATTTTCATCTTTAAATTGCAGATTGATTCATGGGTCTGTTCTGTTTCTTACAGATCCTACTTATGTAGTTGCACCAGTTCTGCCATCTTGCTCTGGGCGTGAAGATCTGAAAAAGCTATTTGCAGGTTTCACCTCTCGACTTGGCATGGAAGCTTAGTTCATTACTATTTCTTTGGAATTATGGCTTTTGAAATCCTAGTATATTTGGTCAGCTGGGAAATCACTTTATTTCTGCTATTCCTTTCATTTTTGAAAAAAAAGAAAAAAGAAATTATTAGAAAGTCTTTTGCAGTGACAAGTCCGTTTAACACGAGTGAAAATCGATCTGTTTGGTTTACTTTGCCAAATATGTTTTGATAATCTCGTCCCATGGAGACCTCCGATTACTGACTATCGCTGCTCATTTTGATGCATCGAAACATGCATATTGCGCATATAAGTTTTAAATCCTTGTTTGGGTGGGTGAGGTCATGATGAATCTTTCGCAAATAACTGGTGACTATTCTAGTCCTACATCTTCTTGACAGCTTAGAAGAGCATAATGACTTTACATGTTGCTCGGAAGAAATGCTAAGAAGTCTGCATATTTTTGGTCTTACTGGTTGGTCAAACCAAATATGCATTAGCTCATGCTCTGTCATTTACACCGCAGCCTGGTATGAGAGGAGGCAAATGAAAAAGATCTACTCTCCCCTCCTGGAAGGACTTCTGGCACTCTATCTAGGTTTTGAATGGATCCAGGTGAAGTCTTGAACTAGGTACTTGATGTTATTACCAATTTGTTTCAGAGGATCAAACTGATAGATTTGCATGTACAATCTTTTGCATTGTTTGACAGACAAATAATATTCTAGCCCCCATCATTACACATGGCATATACTCAGCTGTCGTATTGGGGCATGGCCTTTGGAAAATACATGAGCACCGGAGAAGACTACGCCGGAGAATCCAGCTTCTTAAATCAGAAGAAATGAATTCAAATAAAAGATGAAGCAGCTGCTTATGAAGACCCAGATAAGAATGCCTGGGAAGGAAAGATAAATGGTGGTGGAGGAGACTTGTAGAATACGTAGAGCCGATTATTTGGTATGAATAGTACAACTAGAGATGCTGTATACAATAGAAAGCGCATTGTGTATTAACAGTGAATAAACTGAAGAAAGTCATAGTTAGAATACAAAGCATGGTACTGATTGGAGATGGCTAGATTATAGCACAAGTTGATAGTATTTGCCTGTGTTCTTTATTTTATTTATTTAACATGAAATGCTTCCATGTTTGATTCTTTTCTACGCCCTGGTTTTCTCTACCCTGGCATCTGTTATTTGAACATCACATAACAGTGCGATGGGGTCACTTGAGGATTAACTATATATATATATATATATATATATATAGAAGGTATAGTAATCTCGTCATTTATAACTTAATTTTTATTTATTTTTAGTTTGGTTTTTTTTTTTTTTTTCAGGTTTGCCTGGCTTGGGATGAGAGGGATTTGCAGGTGCAGCATTTGTCTGAATTGTATACGATGTATATTAACTTCTATCAAAATTTCCCTTCAAATATTTTATTTATCTATTTTATGCATCGCATTAAGGCATTTGTATGCCATGTAAAAATAGAATAACCCATGTCGTTTGTGTTGTTTAATTAAGAAAAATAAAATTGATGGCCTTTTCCCTCCATCATTAGATATCACAAGAAGTAAAAATCTAGTGAAGCATTACACATTTGACATTGATGTAGCTTCTGGCTACATAAATTGTGGTTCTCGCAATATTTTCCTCTTGGAACTTGGACTAGGATAAGATCCAAGTATTCCATTAAATTTTGTACCCAGTCTCAAAATTCATTTGTTCTATGATTTATTCTCTAGAATTCGATACCAAGCGAGAAAGTTGCTAAATCTTTCAGGTGATAAGATTTCGTACATTAATAATTTGATTTTGATTTTTATAAATTTAAAAAGTAAAATTGAATGGAGGTGGTTTTTATCTTTAATGATACTGGAAAAAATATATTAGAACTTAGAATTTTTTTTCTATTTGATTTGATTTTATATTTTTATACAGTTCAAAATATGATTATATTGATTTATGTTTTTGAATAAAAAAAATAGTTGATATTTAGATTTTAGGGTAAAAAAAAACTTGGACCACTCTTGTAACTGAAGCCAACTCTAATGACTGGCAAATAAAAACAACAAATGACACATTGTTTATCTAGTGGGGTGACACGTAATCTAATGGATTTGAAAACAAAACTAACAAAACTTGGGTCATAATGGTTTCTAGCCCATGCGTGCTTTACCCTTCAATTTTTTTTCTTATTATTTCTCTTTTCATAATTTTTTGAATTTAATTCTTTTTAAATGAAATTATTTAAATGATGTTTATCCTATTATTTTTTAATAATATTAGTGTCTACCATGATAACATTAGCAATTACTGAACAGTGAACCTAATATGCAGCATTTTCTAAATGCATATAAATATCAATTTTTTAAATTATATAAATTTTCTCAATGTTAGTTTTGTTATATCTTTTTAATACACTTGCATCAAAATTATCAATTCATTATTTATTGTTTTATTTTATTAAAATTATAACGAGTTTTAATTAAAGAAATACTGTTTTTAGACTTAATTTTAAATTGTTAAAAAAATTTCTATATTGATTTTAATTGCTTCCAGTTTTTATGCAATAAACAACTCAGCTAAAGAAAAATAAATATAATTTTTAAAAAATATATTGGTAAAAAAAGCGAATTCATACTAACAATTTTTTTTTTTTATAATAAAAATCTATTTTTATTGTCATATAATTACATAAAAAAAAGTCATTTTCGTGATGCAAGAAAATACATTCACAGTACCAACACATTCTCCATTCTATTGTGTTAAAAAATATCTTGGAATTCCACAAGTAGCGTAGCAAAGGAAATTAAATAGCTATAAATGTTTAAGCTCAAGTCTTTTCCATCTTTTTTATTTACGAACCAAGTGAAAGCAGCAGCCTGCCAGGGGAGCTGAATGCAAGGAAAGTTGTTTCTATAATACCCAGATAAAAAACAGAAACATCATATTCCCAGTGGCAGGCAACTCTTGCTGAAAAAGCATATTAGAAGCCCCTCAAAACTTCAAATTAACAGTTTACATGACAATCATTTATTTCTGTAACGTAACAAGCTACTCATCTGGAATCTGGTGGTGTTGTTATGTCATCCGCTTCGCTGCGAGTCAATTTTCTAATTGAGAGATGATGCTGGTAAAAATCTGGTAGCCTTGGCACATATCAGAAAGCAGGCAGTACTCGTTCTTGGCATGGTAAGTGGCCATTAAACCTGCACAGGGATGCAAAAGACAAGCTGTAAAAAAATAGAGCAGGGGAATGGAAAAACAGTTGAACACAAGATATCACAAACCAAGTACTCAAGGCTAATCTTTTCATGTAGAAATTATAAACGAGAGAAAATGTGATAAAGTAAGAATATTATGCAGACATGAATTTCCAATTACAATAGGTCAAGCCATTGGTCACCCGCATTAAATCGCATCAGCATCTCTGCAGCTTGATACAACTATGCACATAGCTTGTGCCTTTCGGCAAATAACTGAACTGGCAAACTAAAAAGACAATGAAATGAATATATTAATTTAGAAGCAACTTCGGGCGGATTTCCAGCAGCGTTGTTCGTTAACTCCATCGACCTATTCAGTTTCTTCCCCCCCTGATCAACCCAGATTCCCATTCCTTGTTTTGCTTGTTTGGTAACATCTAAGAGCCACCAAAAGTTAAAAATCTTGTCTTGGACACTAGCACTTGAAACAACTACTCAGCTGGGTTGCAAAGATAAATTAAGTTGGTCCTAATACAGTTCTGATGCAGAATGATGCTGAGGACCAAATGGTAAATAGTGGTATAAAAGAATCTTCAAAACAGAACTCCACAATTAAATGGACGTTTTGGAAAATGATACTACAAGTATATTTTTTCTCCACAGGTAATGTATGGAACTCCTGGGGACATTAATGAGGGTAAGAGCTCTTTTGCTTCAATCCTCTATTCCCTCCCTTCTATTGAATTGAAGCTACACATGGAGTCCTCAAATACCATAGGCTGCTTGAGTATTTAAGGTCCATGTGGCAGATAGCCCTTTCAACATCATCTTTATGGTAAAGCCCACGGTGATAAATTTTAATTTTTTGAGCAACTCAAAGACTCAAAAGGAAACCTGATAATCTAGAACACCCTCATTGTTGTCCAAGGGATATTTTCACCTTATGTTGGATACTTGACCTTTCTCAAGGTTTGGTGACAAGCTTTCTCTGGACTTCAATAAATGCTCATGTGAAGGCTAAATCATCAGAAAAAAAGTAGTGCAAGCATGACTATTTTATAGTAGATGTAAGTTTCCATCATTGCTCAATCCCTAGCCTATACAGTGAGTTGATGTTCTATTTTGTTTCTTGTTTCTCTATGCAACACCAAGCACAACTTCAAAGCAGCACCAAGTAAACTCTCAGTATAAGCTACTTTCAGCTCCATACATGAAAAGAAAGAAAAAAATCAAATCCAAGCTGTAAAATTTAAGATGTTACCAAAATGCACCTTTTAGCCTTTCAGATAATCAGCTACTAATACATAATAATGTGTATTTGCCTAATGGATACCCAATGTATATTTTCCTAGTGACTACCACAAGACACAAAAATGAGTCGATGGACATCCATCTTTGTGCATTTCTATCATTCTTTCTGAATTCACCACATGCTTAACCACATTCACGGTCAATTTTCAAGCCCTTCCAATGAGCTATAAAGAGATTGAAAGCAAAAAGGACAAAACATGGAAAGGGGATATGAAAGAAAGTATGGACTGGAAAGTGTGGATTAATTACCATTCTAAGTCCTAGTATACTTTTGCCTTATAAACAACACAAGCATTCAGTTTAGACAACAATTTTTGCATCTAAGCACAATAGGCATCCTTCATCATTAAAAAAAAATAAAAATCAGTTTACCCTAGGTAGGATAATTTTAATCTTTTCTTTAGCATAACCAACCCCTTACCTAGAAACTCTAAAAACTAGTTAGGGTTTCTAATTACCATAAAACTAGGTTACAACTCATTTTTCTTCTTCTATTTTTACATATTTACTGAACGAGATGACCCATGCGACATACACTAGCATCTATAAGGCTTGACTTTCCTACTGTGAGATTAAAAATAAATAGCAAAATCCCAAAAATAAGCAATAGCATCATACCATAGCCTGCAGTTTGAACATCGAAACCTTCATCCTGCAAAATCCAAAAATATTAAATAAAGGATGAGAACTTAGAAAAACATTATGAAAAGGGGAAAAAGGAGATATATCTTACTTTCAGCTCTCGAATTAGTGGCAGAGTCCCTGTGATTGAATACGGTTTTACATGCCCAACTATCTTTTCAGTTGCTTTACACAACACTTCAAAGCCACGTGATTTTAGATTACAGGCAACTCCTGACGATGCCTCATCAAAGGTCACAGCAAGACTGTTGGAAAATGAACCCATATATAACTACTTTTGGGAAAAAGGCTGTAATGACGAGTGAGAATAACACACAAAAAGTAATTTTTAAGAATTAAAAATAATTGCATCCCTGAAATAGGGGAGATCCAAGGTGACAGAGCAAGAAAGAAGACACACCTCCCCCTTAGGTTTTCTTCTGGTAGTACATATTTTGAAACCGGGCCCCTTGTGCCAAGCTTCTCAATGTTCTCATTTATGTCATCCACATGATTTTGTAGTTTGCTCATCACATCTTCGACACTACAGTAAAGAGTAAAATATTGGAAATCAGAAACCTGAAAAATTATTGAGAAAAACAAATGTTTATATAGTCCAGAACAAAATAGACCCAAATCATAATCCGAAAGACATGCTTAATAAGTGCTAAGATTCTGTTATTAACATGAGGCAGACTGCTAACCTGTAGAAGGGAGTTAACCTGAAACAGAAGAAAAGGAACTGATGGTGAGACTTCATTTTCATATCAGTTGCATGTGTTAAGAACTTCTTTACAAGATTATAAACCTGACATCTCCTGAAATTGTACACTCAGCAGGAATTTGATTGATCCCACCTCCTGGATCTGAGACAATGAAGATGGGTTTCAGAAATTAAAGCATTTGCTTTCCACAATATATCATTACTTATTGCTGCAAAACTTACAACTCCATTGAGTTGGCTTCATAGTTGACGGTGTTGCAAATCCATATACTTGCTCTTCCTTATGAGGTGGAAAGTCCCTGTAAAATCGTGACTGTATCTCTTTAAGAGCCTCCATGCCCAGCTCCAAAGGATTTATAGCCTGCAGATTATACAAACTTTGAAATTAATAAATAAGAAGAAACCAGAGAAGTGACTCCATCTAATCTATGTAACACATCATTCAGAAGCTAGAATGGAACATGTAGCCCAATTTGAACATATGAAACTAGAAAGTCTTTCATTAGACTAATTTTTACGAGCAATCATCTATATAAAACAAAGCTTGATGTGTCTCGCACCATCTACAGCTTTAAAATACTGTCAAACAGCCATAAAATTGCGTCTGTTCAGCATACTCTCAAAACCGGGCAAGTAAAGTGCAGTGGGCCAGAAGTAGGTTTTTCATACCCGTTCTTCATTTTTATCCAAAATGTTTTAACCTGGCTACCTTCCTTTCTACTTCTATTTATGCATGCACAATCTAAGGTTGAATTGAAAAGGGGATAAAGGTATTTTACACATACATGACAGTACTATACAAATAAATATTTGCTTGCATAGATGTGCATACGGGCCACACTATAAAAGGAAAGGGAAAATAATAATTGCTTTGGAAAAGGTAAGAACCCATGTCATGTAAGCTACTTTCGAAATTTGTAATATTTCAGTTATAACAATCCAAATTGTGGTCATTGTCATTTACATCTTGCTTTTCCAAGATAGGCCTATGGATTCACAGATACAGAGTGATTATAATAAAATAGTAGGGGTAGAGAAGTGGAGACTCTGACTAAAATCATGTGGGATGAAGTGGTAAAAGTGATTTAAAATCACAATAACTCAGAGATAATTTGGTCCAAAAAAGAGAGATGAAAGCGCAAAGAGGAAAGATATAAGCTGACCCCACCAAACCAGGACGGGAATGCTGTGTGGAATTGAGTTTTATGTTAATTCATTTGTTGTTAATTTACCATAATTTGCATAAAGAGAAAAGAAAAGGTACTCCATCACTTTTTCAAGTTTCTAATCACACAAACCACTTTTACAACATAAATTTCTGCTTCATGTATTTTATCATCTTCATAGTGCAAGCCAATCTAAAGTCAGCAGATTTCTCTTCTTATTATTCTACTAGAAAAGGCCAAAATGTTATGCACTAATATAATTCATTAGTTTTTGACTTCTTTGCAATTTACACATTGGTTTACATATCATGTTATACTATTCATCATTGAAAGTAGAACCAGAAAACCATCATAAAATTTTAGGTTTCATAAATTTAATACCAGAAAAGTGACAATAGTTTTCCCGTATAAATAAATGCATGAAAAAGTTCACGCGTTGAATTAATGATCTAAGACAGTAGAGATTGTAATGGTATACCTTATGCGGTAAACCACTATGAAAAAGTTTTCCAGTGACATGAAGTTTCCAAGGAATCATACCACCAGTGCCAATGCAAGGTTGTTTATCTGCTGTGTCAATCCAATATCTACAAACACAAAATCACATCAATTAATCAAATTTGTATCTCAGCAAAAAACAAAGAATATGAAACTAAATTTTCATTAAAGCTTCAGACCAAAAAAAATAATCTAAAAGACCATAAAGATGCTTTATATATAACAAGTCCTTTTCCTTTCCTACAGAAATTGTGGGTTGCTTACAGAGGACCTCCCTTCAGCTTATTGAGCAGACCATCTTTTACAAGTGCATCCACTCCAACCCCTGTTATGGCAGAATTCTCCTCATTAGCTATAAAGACTGCAACTACTGTTGACTTCAATTTTGGCTTTGTCTCCCCCAACTTCTTCATCAGTTCAGTCACAAGGGCAACATGTCCCAAACAATCAGTGGTTCCACGGCCACGGAGTTTTTCCCCATCGATGCTCAATGAAAATGGATCAAACTCCTGCAAGTTTGGTCATCATAGCATGAATAACAATCACTATCATATCAAATTCACTGTTACACGTGACTGAGCAAAAACATCGAATCTTTACTCGTAGATATTTTCCTGACATAGAAAGTTCAATTAATAACTTTTGATACATCCAACACCTTAATAGCAATCAGCATAATGAGCCATAATTTTTCAATTCGTAGAAACTCGAAATTACCTTTGTTGACGATAATTACTTAATCAACCCAAAATAAATCAAATCCTGAGGAACATTTCAACCACTAACTTTCCGAACAACAAACTCAAATCCAACAGAAACCCAGTTCAATTGTAATTAATAACTCAAAAGGAGTAAACTTTAAACTGAAAATCTCAAGCCAGAGTGCGATTGAAACCTTAACTTCGTCACATAAACATAAAAACCAGTAATAGCTTCATAAGGAAAAAGTGAAACTCCCATAAACAATCAAAATCAATCAAACCCCACTTCACCAAAGAACAACAAAAGATGAAAGAAAGAAATGAACAGACCCAGTCACTGGGATTGGCAGTGACAACATCCATGTGCATGCCAACAAAAGACAAGATCTTTCCTTGTTCGGTACCAGGGTACTCCACAATAAGATTGCCTCTTTGAGGGAAATAAGAGACATGATTCACAATCAGTGGACCTCCTCCAGAGGTGGTGCTGTAAGGAAGAAGAGAATTCAACACATGCTTGACAACCCTGTCTTCTTCAGGGATCAGCTCTGGGGGGTTGTTTTGAACATATTTGGACTCTCCAATGAGGTTTGTCAAGAGTGAGACAAAGGAATCCTTGTTCAGGTCTCCTAGGACTTGTTCAATATCAGCCATTAGGGTGTTGGGTCTGTGCGTGAGAAAGAGAGAGTGTTAACTTGCGAAAGTCCTTTTTTGGAATTTAAGGCAATTAGATGCCAAAAAATTAAGTTAAGTATTTCTCACGCATCAGTGATTGAAAGTTTTTTTTTTTTTTTGGTTATTATTATTATTTTTGTTTTTTTATGTCTTTATGGGTTGTTTTTTTTTCTTTTTTCTTTTTATTTTTTTTCTTTTAATGATTTTTTTTTAATTTAGTTTGTCATTGTGAAATTTTTTTTTATTTAATTATCTGACTTTCATGACACGGATCTCGGATTTGACAAGTTAATCTTATTTGACGAATTAATCCAAAATTTTTTTTTACTTTTTTTTCTTTTTAATCAATTTTTTTCGTTTAAACCGTTGATTTTTTTTTATTTAGTTATCAAACTTTCATGACGCAAATCCCAGGTTTGACAGGTTAACTCAGTTAATTCAGATTTTTTTTCTTTTTCCTCGTTAGTAACGTGCTTATGTCTTTTGTTTGTTTTTGTTTTTGTTTTTGTTTTTGTTTTTAATTAATTTTTTTCGTTTAATTTATGTTGTTTGTCGCACCCCAAAAAATCCGGGATAAAATTTGGTTTATTTTAAAATTTGTTTTGCGACATTCGACTGGCGACTTTCGTTTTGTTTTGTTTTGCTGATTTGGTTCTTTGGGAGTCGCCACCTAGTATTTTGGTCACTAGGAACCCTAACTGGTCTTTCAGAGATTCTAAGGCAAGGGACTGGTTGCGTAAAGGGAAGGTATTAGCACCCCTAGTACGCCCTACCTAAGGTAAGCTGCTTGGTGTTTGGTTTGCTCTATAACTGCTATGGTGTAGGTATTTTCTAGGCTCGTCAATTGATTTTGGATAGAAATCTAAGGAGATTCCATGTGCTTTAAAAGCTCATTTTTCCCTTAGTATTTCAAAAGTTTATGACTCATAAATCGTGGAAAAAAAAATTAATCTTGAAATGTCCTCGATTATAATCAAGGCTTCTTTCAAGAATGTGTGCGCATTTATTATTCCCAATAATATTTTGGATATTCATCCTTTTAAGGATTTCTTTATCCAAACATTAGTGGTGAATAATAAATAAATTCCCTCTCCAAAAATAAAATTTTTATAGTTTTTGGAATATTGGCCAATACCCTTTGGAGTTTTACAAACATGTTGTAAAATCCAGAAATGCAGGGAAATAACTTGTGTTTAAGAAATCTATGCGAAAACACACTTTCTAAGCTTCCAATATATTTTTTTTTATAAAAAGAACTTTGAAAACATGTTAGAGTATTGGCCGTATGCAACACGCAAGAAATATTTTTTTTTTAAAACAATATTTTTTTTTGACGAAATCGGGTATTTTTAATACTGAATTTGTATCTCCACAGCATAAAAATACAAACTAATATTAAGTCATTTTAAAAAGATGTACGAAAAAAAATCAACAATATTTTTAAGGAATTTTTAAAATTTTTTGAAAGCAAAAAAAAAAAATATCTTTGAAAATTTTGGGTGCCACGACAAAAATTAGATATTTTAAATACTGAATTTATACCTCCATAGTATATAAAAAAAATACAAACCCCCTTAAAAATATATATATATATATATATATATATATATAGGAAAGGAAAATAACAACATTTTTTTTTAGATTTTTTATAAATATTTTATATATATATATATATACATATACACACACACACATATATATATATATATATATAATATAATAATATAATATAATTATATATTAATTATTAAGGGGGCCGGGCCGGCCCAACTAACTGGGCCGACCTCGGCCCAGGAAAGGCGACTGGGCCGACCTCGGCCCAGCAAAACAACTTGGACCCGGCCCAGACCGCCGGGTTGGGCCAGAACCCTTCTGGGCCATATACATGCTTCTGGGCCAGAACCGGTCTGGCCCAGAAGATAAAATATAACGGGGGGAATTAATTTCCCCCCCGTCCCCTGCATGCAGGAGACGAAAATTAACAGAAGACGAGAGAAAAAAAATGCAGGGGAGGGAGCGTACCTGGCGAGGCTGGAGACGGTGGTTGGCTGACGGGGCTACGGTGGCGTGGCTCGTGGATGGCGGTTCCGGGCGGCGTTGCTGCCGTTTCCAACAGTGACGAAAAATTCTTCTTCCTCCCTTCTCCTTCGGTTTTTTTCGTTCTTAGTGGCTGCCTATTCTCGGTTCGGTTTTGGTTTTGTTTCGGTTTCCTTCTTCTCGGTTTGTTTCTGTTCTTCTCTCTCTCTTCGGGTCGCTCTCTCTCTCTTTCTCTCTTCGGGTCTTTCGGTTTTTTTCCTCTCTTTTTTTTTTCTTCGGTTTTCTTCTATATTTATAGGGGCAGAACGGGTGGGGGACCATGATTAGTGCGCCTTCAATCACGCATGGCTGGTCGGTTCTTTCGGTGGTGGTGGTGGGGGCGAGGAGAGAGAGACGCAGGAGGTTTTTTTCAAAATTTTTGTCTTCTGTTCTGCTAAAACGGGGGGGAAGGAGGAAGATGAACAGTGTCGTTCAAAACGACACCGTTCTGATCTTCCTCCCTTTTTTTTTTTGTTTTTATATATATGAAACGGCGTCGTTTTGGGTAAAACGCGCCGTTTCATTTAAATGGCTAAATTTCAAATCAGTCCTCCAAATTCGGTCCCTGCCCCTCTTGTTGGCCGCCTTTTTCACTTTGGTCCTTGGTCTCTGAGTTATGCAATTGAGCCCCTAATTGATCAAAAAACTTCCAATTTCTTCAATTAAGCCCCTGAAACAAATCTAAACAGCCCCCTCTATCTTTGCGCCTTCTCCAAATTGGTCCCTGGTTTCGGATTTTCACAATTAAGTCCCTAATTGGCCCTTAAACTTCAATATTTATGCAATTGAGCCCCTGATTTGACCCAATAAATTCCTAAAAAATATATTTTGGCCCCAGAACTTAAATTTCTCCAAATTAAAGCCCAAATTGACTTAAAAATCAATTTTTCTTGCAATCAAATCTTTTATAAATTCAAATAAAAATCCAATTAAGTCCATAAAAATCCAATTAAGTCCATAAAAATCCCATTAAGTCCATAAAAATCCAAATTTGGGTTTTTCTCCTCAAAATTCAAATTTTCCTTCTCAATAGGGCTTTCATCCTCGAAGAATATACTGTCAAAAATTAAATCCTTGTATTTTTAAATTCCTTGACCAATTTTCTGACTGTTTTCCGAGCGTTTCTGCCTCCTGTTATTTTTCTAACCTCTTTTGGCTATTTATTTTATTTTTCATGGGTACCCAAAAATGGGTTACAACAGATGCCCCCTCTTTATAATACTTACGGAGCATGGGTTTTGCGCAGTAAGTGTTATAAAGATAAACCCAAAACGGAACTCCCGAAACTGATATGGCCGAAGCTTGATTGATCTGAAACTTTGTCCTTTATAACAATCCTCCTTAGCCCCAAAAACCATGATCGAAACTTAGTCATCTCGAGATCCTTATCCAGCGATCCTCTGAATTCTTATTTTAGTTTGATCAACATGGAAATCCATCCGAGATCCCATCTAGTGATCTCGTTTAACCTGGAATCCCATCTGGCGATTCCTTTACTCAAAATCAATACAAAAAATGTGTGTGTGGTCTCATTATGATGGGTGACCTGCCCGAGTGGAAAAGAGAAAGAGTGGTCTCATTCTTTGGGTGACCTACCCAGGGGAAAGAAATGGCCTCATTATTATGGGTGACCTACCCAGGTAAAAAAAAAAATGGAGAATGGTCTCATTCTTATGGGTGACCTACCCAGAAAATATGATCTCATTATGATGGGTGACCTACCCAAGGAAAAAGAAAGAGTGGTCTCATTCTTTGGGTGACCTACCCAGGGAAAGGAATGGCCTCATTCTTATGGGTGACCTACCCAGATAAACAAAAATGGAGAATGGTCTCATTCTTATGGGTGACCTACCCAGAAAAGTATGGTCTCATTGTGATGGGTGACCTACCCAAGGAAACAAGAAGAGTGGTCTCATTCTTATGGGTGACCTACCCAGAAAAGTATGGTCTCATTGTGATGGGTGACCTGCCCGAGGAAAAAAGAAGAGTGGTCTCATTCTTTGGGTGACCTACCCAGGGGGAGGAATGGCCTCATTCTTATGGGTGACCTACCCAGATAAAAAAAATAGAGAATGGTCTCATTCTTACGGGTGACCTACCCAGAAAAGTATGGTCTAATTGTAATGGGTGACCTACCCAAAAAAAAGTGAAGAAGTGGTCTCATTGTGATGGGCGATCTACCCAAATAGAAAGAATATGAAGTGCGGTCTCGTTGTAATGGGTGACCTACCCAAATAAAAAATATGGAGAAAATGGTCGCGTTGTAATGGGTGACCTACCCAGAAAAATGTTGGTGAGGGCTCAAAGGCGCACTCGAAATGAGGTAGGGTTTAGAAAACGCACTACCCGAGAAGTGAGGGCTCAAACAGCGCACTCGAAAATAGGTAGGGTTAGAAAACGCACTACCCAAAAAGTGAGGGCTCGAACAGCGCACTCGAAAAGAGGTAGGGTTAGAAAACGCACTACCTAAAAAGTGAGGGCTCAAACAGCGCACTCGAAAAGAGATAGGGTTAGAAAACGCACTACCTGAGAAATGGTGATGAAATCCCGATCTGACAAATGTTGAAAGCAATATATTATGGTTAATATGCATGTATGTTTTTGTTACCTATCTTGGAAACATAGGTCCCCCTTTTGTCGTAAACCTCTTTGCTCTTGTTTCAAGCTTTTCTCATGAAACGAAATATCCTTCATATCCTTTTAGTGAAGAGATCTTGGGTTCCTTATGGGGCCCTTTCTTGCTCCATTGAGTTTTGCGCCAAAGGAAAAAAATTGGTTTTGTTCATGAAAACTGAAACTTTTGATGCAATTAGCAAATTTTATAAAAGATGCTTTTTTAGAAGTTTTTATTATGATATCCCTTTTGGGCTTGGGTTTACTATGGACCCTTATGTGCATTTCGTGCACCTTTTTCCCCCTAGTGTGATGTGTAACTATATGTCAAGTAGATTTGATTTGGTTCACCAATTGATGGAGTCATCCTCTTAGTCATGCCAAAAAAAAGTTCTTTTGAGCAAAAGATTCCAAATGCTATGAGATCATATGTTAAATACATATATAAAAGGACTCTTTACAATGAGAATTCATGGCCGAAATTTATTTTTATTGACTGGGAAGTTATGAAATACATCAAGCGTAGTATTTCTTTACAGAGTCGGAATTCACAGGCCTAGCTAGATCTTCTCCATCCATTCTAGACAGTAACAAAGCTCCTCCTGAGAATGCTTTCCTCACCACGTACGGCCCCTCGTAGTTAGGTGCCCATTTACTTTGATCTTCTCCAGGTAAAGGTAATATTTTCTTTAGCACAAGATCTCCTTCGTGGAATCCTCGAGGTCGAACCTTCTTGTCATATGATTTAGCCATCCTTCTTTGGTAGAGTTGATGATGACAGATCGCGGCTATCCTCTTTTCACTGATCAGATTCAACTGTTCATATCTAACCTTTGCCCATTCTACCTCTTCCAGCTCAGAGTCAAACAACACTCTCAATGATGGGATTTCCACTTCTAAAGGCATTACCGCCTCCATTCCATATACCAACATGTACGGGGTGGCTCCTGTTGAGGTTCGAACTGCAGTGCAATATGCATGAAGGGCAAATGGCAACATCTCATGCCAATCCTTATAGGTGACTACCATCTTCTGAATAATCTTTTTGACATTCTTGTTAGCAGCTTCTACCGCACCGTTCATCTTTGGTCTATATGGTGAAGAATTGGAATGCTTAATTTTCCATTTAGTGCAGAGCTCTATTATCATCTTGCCGTTGAAATTTTGGGCATTATCCGTTATAATCTTTTCTGGTGGACCATACCGACAGATCAAATCTCTCTCAATAAATTTCTTCACCACTTTTTGCGTCACATGAGCAAATGACCCAGCTTCTACCCATTTTGTGAAGTAGTCGATAGCCACTAGAATAAACCTATGACCATTACTGGCTTTTGGATTTACCGGTCCAATCACATCAATTCCCCACATCGCGAAAGGCCATGGAGATGTTAAATTAAACAGAGGAGCCGGAGGAGCATTGATTTTGTCACTGTATACTTGGCACTTACGACATTTCCGGACATAATCGATACAATCCTTCTCTAATGTCATCCAAAAGTACCCGGCTCTTTGTATCTTCCTGGCCATCATATGTCCACTAGCATGAGTTGAGCAAATCCCTTCATGGACTTCCCGTACTGTGCTTTTTGCCTCAAATTCATCCAAACATCTCAACAAAGTCCCGTCAGATGATTTCTTATACAAAATCTCCCCATCAAGATAAAAATCCATTGCCAATCTTCTCAAGGTCTTCTTGTCGATTTTGGATGCCCCCATGGGATATGCCTGGTTTTGGATGAAATTCTTGATATCATGGTACCACGGGTTTCCATCCACTTCTCTTTCGACTGAGCAACAATGAGCGGGGTTATTTCTGATATTGATGTGTACTGGCTGTACCTTGTGCCCAAAGTCTATCTTGGCCATAGATGCTAGTATGGCCAAAGCATCTGCAAACTGGTTCCCTTCCCTTCCCAGATGGGTGAACTCTATTTCCTCAAATTCTTTAGCTAGCTGAGACAGGTATTCTTGGTAAGGCCTTAACTTCTCTTCTTTGGTTTGCCATTCTCCTTTTACTTGGCAAATGATCAACATTGAGTCTCCATACACATCTATCTTTTTGATGTTCATCTCTAATGCAGCCTCTAAACCAAGAATGCAAGCTTCATACTCAGCCGTGTTGTTGGTGCACCCGAACTGCAGCTTAACTGCAACCGGATACTGCTTCTTATTAGGAGAGATTATCACTGCCCCCGCTCCGTTACCACATACATTTACAGCACCATCAAAGTACATAACCCACCAATCTGATTTTTCTTCCTCGATTGCAAACACATCTTCATCGGGAAAGTCAAAGTTTAACGGCTCATAATCTTCCATAGCATGGTCAGCCAGGTGATCGGCAATAACACTCCCTTTCACGGCTTTCCTTGTCATATACACTATGTCATACTCAGCCAAAAGAACTTGCCATCTTGCAATTCGGCTAGATAGATAAGGCTTCTCACAAATGTACCTTAATGGGTCTAACTTGGAAATTAACCATGTAGTGTGATACAACATATACTGACGTAATCTCTTTGTAGCCCATGCTAGAGCGCAACACAGCTTCTCAATCATAGTATACCTAGACTCATATTCTGTGAACTTCTTGCTGAGGTAATAAATGGCCCTTTCCTTCCTTCCGGTTTCGTCATGTTGCCCAAGCATACATCCCATTGCTGTTTCGGTTACTGTTAGGTATAAAATCAATGGCCTTTCTGGTACGGGAGGAACAAGCAGAGGTGGATTCAGCAAGTACTGCTTGATTTTCTTAAAAGCTTTATCACACTCTTCATTCCATATTCCAGGGTTCTTCTTCCCTCAACAAACGAAAGATCGGGTCACAAGTCGCGGTTAAATGGGATATAAACTGAGCGATGTAATTCAACCTTCCTAAGAAACCTCTCACCTCCTTCTCAGTCTTGGGGGGTGGCATAGATTGAATAGCTTTTACTTTTTCAGAATCCACTTCTATCCCTTTGTCACTCACAACAAATCCCAACAGCTTACCGGATTTTACCCCGAATGAACACTTCGTTGGGTTAAGCCTCAACTTATATTTCCTTAATCTTTCAAATAATTTCTTCAATATTTGGACATGATTCTCTCCCTCTTTAGATTTAGCAACCATGTCATCCACGTATACTTCAATCTCTTTATGCATCATGTCGTGAAACAAAGTCACCATAGCCCTTTGGTAAGTGGCCCCAGCATTCTTTAAACCAAATGGCATGACTTTGTAGCAAAAGGTTCCCCATGGTGTTATAAAGGTTATCTTCTCCCTATCCTCTGGCGCCATTCTTATCTGATTGTAGCCTGAAAACCCATCCATGAAGGAATATGTGGAGCTGCGTGCTGCATTATCAACTAACATATCTATGTGTGGTAAAGGGAAATTATCTTTAGGGCTAGCCCGGTTTAAATCCCTAAAGTCCACGCAAACTCTGATTTTACCTTCTTTTTTGGGTACCACCACTATGTTTGACACCCATTGTGGATACTTCACTACTTCCAAAAAACCAGCGTCCCATTGTTTTTCAATTTCCGCCTTTACTTTGATTAAGACCTCCGGATGAGTTCTCCTTAACTTCTACTTAATCGGCTCGCATCCTTCCATCAGTGGTATTCTATGCACTACAATGTCCGTATCCAGACCAGGCATATCCTCGTAGGACCAGGCAAAGACATCCACATAATCCTTGAGCAGTGCAATCTACTCTTCCTTTGCTTCGGGGGTGATCAAAGTCCCTATCTTCAGCTCTCGCTTGATTTCTTCATTGCCTACATTTATGGTTTCAAGTTCCTCTTTAGCGGGACTCCAAGCCTGTTCGTGTTGTTCTATTAATTTTGTGAATTCCCATATGTTTTCCTCCTCCCCTTCCTCATCTTCTACAGCCACTATGTATTCTTTAAATTTTGGCCATTCATTCTCAATGTAAAGTGCAGGTGTTGTTGTGGAGGATCCGCTTTCAGAGTTCCTGAAAGCGGAAAGTGATGTGTAAATGCATAGTAAGACATCAAGATGAATTTTGAAAATGCATGATCTCATTAAAAATAAAAGATTGGCTCACAACAAAATAAAATCCCATTAACATTTTGAGCCTCGATTGTCAATGAATAAAAAACAGAACAGAAAAGAAAGGCAAACAACATAGATAAAAATATAATCCAACCATCATTGTTGATTACATTTTAAAAACCAATGGAGCTTCTTGGGTCTCCCAATTCTGGAACTTTTCCCCTTCGGCTAGCTTCCGGATAAAAGTCTTGAGGGTGACTTCTTCCAAAGTGTGGATGGTCAATTGATCTCTTCAATCCTCCTTTCGGACTCGATTTTCTCAGCAATGTCCTTGACTTGATTTTCCTCCAGAGTGTTTATGTTCATTGAAGAAAACTTCTGAAAGAGGTCTCCATGTCCCCCATCAGGTTGCATCACATATGCGGCCTTTGGAAATGAAATCCTGATTGGAGGAATGGCTAAGTTTTCTTCTACAGGCTTCCTTCCTTCCATCCTAGCCATTCTCTTCTCCCTTCTTGCACCAACAGCTCGTTTGTAATCCTCTTTCTTGGGCTTATATTCAAGCCCAAACCTCTGTTCTGCAGCTTTCAATTTGATTATACCCCTCCATTCAAGCCTTCTTTGCTCCATATCGTATGGGAAAGGAATCTTGTTTTTCAAAAAGATTTTAGCGGCCATTTTAGTGGCTTCAGAGATTTCTGGCTTCTTCAACACAGTGTTCTCGGGCACCCATTCGGTATTCACAATCTCAAATGCATGGAGGTTTCCGTCCCTACAATCTTCTGCTTCAATGAATGGAACCGCCACATTTCTTACCATCGATATAGTCTCCTCAGCCTTAACAGTAACTAGGACACCGTTGGCAATGTACTTTAAACATTGATGTAGTGAAGAGGTGACAGCTCCCGCAGAATGTATCCATGGCCTTCCTAACAGCATGCTATAAGAAGGGTGGATATCCATCACTTGAAGGGTTACTAGAAAGACTTGTGGACCTACAGCTAGTTCAACATCAATTGACCCTATAACTGGCCTTGATGAGCCATCATACGCTCTCGCCGTTATCACGCTGGGTTGCATATGTGAGGGATCTATCGGCATTTCATCCAACACATGCCTTGGTAACACATTCAGGGCCGAGCCGTTATCAATGAGAACTTTGCCAACGAGACAATCCTTGCATCGGATCGTGACATACAAGGGCTTGTTATGTCCAGTTCCTTCAGCGTCAAGTTCATCTTCCGCGAAATACAAGTAATTGGCAGCATGAATCCTCCCTACTAGATGTTCCATAGTCTGTTGCTCGATATCTTGGGGCACATAAGCCTCATTCAATACTTTTTGCAAAGCATTACGATGTGGCTCCGAGTTGAGTATTAAAGACATGATGGAGATCTTAGCAGGGGTTTTCTTCAACTGATCCACTATACTGTACTCACTATGCTTCATCAGTTTCAAGAACTCATTTGTTTCTTCCTCAGTCACAGGTTTATTCACCTTAAACTCTTTATCGAGGTCCAGCACCTCCTTGCCTTTAGCCTTTCTTTGTCTTTCTAGCTCTTCAGGTGTGTAACAACGACCACTCCGAGTTAGCCCACTTATCTCCGTTCGGAACAGCGGCAAAGGAGCTTCAATATTCGAGGTATAACCATAATCTCCAGGCATCGCTCCATAGTTTACTTTGCTTGCATAGGAGGGCCTAGTTAATACCAGTTTTGAGCGACCATTAGCTGTTGATTGGATTCTACATTTCTCTATCATCCCTACCTCTTCATTGTCACTTACGTCCTCAATCCTCAACTCTCCCAGAGTTAGCATTCTTGCAACTTTTTGATGAAATTCAATGCATTCATCAATGTGATGCCCTTCCTTTTTATGGAAAGGGCAAAAGTTACTTTCCCTTGTGCAGTACTCAGTCGTTTCTTCCAACTGTCCAGACTGTACCAACATCAAGTATAGCTTGGCCATGGTCACTTTCAACACCCTCTTTTTGCTACCAATCTCCATGGTATTCACTCCTCCCCTACCATCAACATGCTTAGGTAAAGGGTTGGAATTCTGATTTGGCGAATCCTCAAAAGTGACCCATCCCACTTTGATTAGTTGCAACACCTTTCTTTTAAAAGCGAAGCAAGACTCAATGCTATGGCCTGCGTGACCAGCATGGTATTCACAAGTTACCTCGGGGTTGTACTAGACAGGGAAAGGTGGCTGCATAGGTGGTATGGGTAGGGGAGCTATCTGCCCAATACTCAACAGCTTGGCATACAACTCTTTTAAGGTTATGGGTAGAGGAGGTAGTTGTTCTTCTGACGGTTGCTTATCTCTTCTTTGGTAATTGTTGTGGTTATTTGCAGGGAATTTTATTTGATTGGGCTGATTTGGAGTGGGGGGTTTGGAAAAGTTAATACTAGTGACTCGGGGGGTAGGTACTTGGTAGTTTTTGCTTCTTCTTTCTAGGTTGTTCACCTCAATTTCTTTCTTCCTTCCAATGAAACCTCTCTTCTCTAGAGGTTCTGCAATTCTCCCGCTTCGGATCCCTTGTTCAATCCTCTCGGCGATTCGCACGACATCATAGAAATGTTGTGCTGAACTACCCATAAGGTGTTCATAGTATGGAGCCTTGAAAGTATTGGCAAACAAAGTCACCATTTCTGTCTCTATCAGCGGAGGTTGCACATTGATAGCTTGGTCTCGCCACCTTTGAGCATAAGCCCTCACGGACTCTTGACTTCCTTTCTCCATGCTGATCAGACTGGTCCTATCAGGAGCAATCTCTAGGTTAAACTTGTATTGCTTCAGGAAAGCGTCCGCCAAGTCTGTCCACTTCCTGATCCTAATATTGTCTAACCTCATATACCAACTGAGGGCCGATCCGGTCAAGCTATCCTGGAAGAAGTAAATTAACATTTTGTCGTCGTGGATAACCTCTGCCATTTTGTTATAGTAGGAGCGGAGATGGGTCTTCGGGCATTCCATCCCAGTATACTTAACAAACTCCGGCACTCTGAACTTCTTTGGAATGACAATATTAGGTACTAAACATACCTCAGCGGCCCTAATTGAGTCAAACAAATCATTTCCTTCAATTGCCCTTAGCCTCTCTTCTAGGGCAGTCCACTTATCATCTCCTTCATGATTAGAGAATTTAAAGTCATGTGGATCTTCGTTTGTTAAATCCATTGTAATAGGGATTTGGATGGGCCGAGCAGGACTCTGCTTAGTTGGTGTATTTGCCCCTATGTTTATAGGTGCGACATGAATTTGAGCTGCTGCTGGTGCTTCATTAGGTTGAGTAGATGTTCCTTCTCCATCTCTGGCTCTTAATAATTGCTCTAACATACTTGTTAAGTGCGCCACATCATTCCAAACTCCTTCGAGTTCTCTTTGGTACTGAGATTCTGGTTGTGACCTTCCTTCGTTTTCCATTCTTGCTCTTTGTCGAGTGTTGTGGATTCTAGGAGGGGGACCTATGTTTCTTAATCTGCAGATGCATGCATAGATGTATGAGAAAATGTATGATTGTGATGGATGCATGATCGAAAAATGCATGCTTTATTGGGTATGGATGCATCATTTTTTGTGAACGAATAACAACCATCATATTATAAGCCTTCTCTTGTCACATTGCTTTGATAGGAGTTCTGCCTTTCGAGTCGTTTGCTTGAATCATGTTCACCAAGAGACAGATTTTTGCATAAGAAGATGGGTCAACGCCCTTTTCATTAATGCTTGGATAAAAATACATTTAGAAATAAAAGAAATACAACATGCTAATCCCTTTCCTCCCTAAACTCTTTCGCCAAAGGTAAGAAAGCAAAACCACGGTTCTCAATCTTCCCTAGAAAGGCATCAGTTTCAGCTAGGCTTCGGCGATAGCGAATGATGTCTCCCCCCACATTCCGCGAATTGATTCTGACCATTCGAGCATGTGCAGCAGCTTCGTCCATTTGCTCATCTGTCTTGGTCATTTTTTCTATGAGCAACATGTTGGTTCTGTTTAAAGCAGTGTTGTTGGCGTCGATTTGATCTTTATGCTTCTCCATTGCTACTAGCTTTTCATCTAAAAACTTCAACTTTTCTCGTTCTTTGTCAAGCTTTATCCTCATGACTTTTATCTCATTCTTCTTGACTGCTAACTCTGCTTTAACATCCTCGAATCCTCCCTTTTCACTTTCCAACTCCATATATTTCTTATTCAAATCCTCATACTTCCTAATCCTATCCATCAGCTCGAATTGCACTTGTGCAAATTTTTCTTGGTAATATTCTGCACTTTCTTGGCAATCGCTAAAGTCCATCTCCATTGCTTGAAGTTCAGAGCAACTTTGCATCCAATCCAAACTCATCCCTTTAATTTGCTCATCTAAAAATGTTCTCATTTTATCCTGTTCTAGCATCATTTCTTCCAACATTGCTTTGTCTTTTCTGCTCTTGCTCAATTCTATTCGTAGTCTCTCCACTTGCCTTCTCAAGTCTTCTTCATTACTAACTCTCTTTCTCTTGATAGGCTCCTCTTCAGTTGGAGAAGATTTGACTTCTACACAAGGCATGGCTGAAGCAGCTGAATCATCTTCAATGTTCACCCTTTTTCTCTTAATAGGCTCCGCTACATCTTGAGGAGATTTAGCTTTTACACGAGGGGTGGCTGAAGTTGCTGAGTCTCTCCATTTTTCATATCCTTCGCTCACACTTGGATCTCTTAACCCTTCTATCTCCACCAATACTAGATGCTTCCAATCTTGCTTGATGATCTCCAAAACCTCTTCTGCCATGGGATCTTTAAACAAACCAGAGAATTGAGCAATTCCCATAGTCCTGGGAACGAACTGCTTGCCCCCAAGTTGTCTTACCACTAAGGCAGGAGCATAACTCACATAACCCGTGATCCCCACCAATGGTACCCAACACCTTTGTCCACAACTCATTAGGACCTTCACTGACGTTACCCATGGGGCCCTCCACTTAAACTCGCTATTAGGTAAACCTTCTAATTTATCAACCCAACCCTGGTTGTCTAGATCTCCCCATTCTTCTTCTTCTACTAACTTGAGGGGTTTTTGGGTGAACCACCAAAAATTATTGAAGACAGGTTTCTTTGTCTCGATATGGCTAACCATCCAAATATACAACAGTTGCGTGCAACATCTCATTGCTCCTTTTCCGGCCCTCCTACAATGGTTAAGTGTCAAAATTGTTTCGGCTAAGATAGCAGCCATTGGATTGATTCGTGTATTCTCATACTCCACATAAGCAGCAGCGGCCTCCAAACTCACTAAACCAATCTGACTTGGGAACAACACAAGGCCAAATATACCTAGGGCAATCAATCTCTCTTTTTCTACTCCTGACTTCTTTTCCAATTCTAACATCCTCCATTTCAAACCGGTACCATTCTTCTCTTGAAACTTTTCCAAGTTGGAGATTCTGAGCAGCTTTGACAGTTTAGGGATGATCTTGTCGGATCTTGAAGGAGAATAAATCCGATACAGGTCGTTGGGAAACTCGGTCAACAATCCATATTCCTCAACCGTGGGGCACAAGTCTATGCTTCCAAAGGAAAAACATCGGTAGTCTGGATCCCAAAAATGAACTAAAGCTCGCACAGCTGGGCTTAAAACTTCTACCTTTGCAATTTCCATCAAACGTCCGTATTTCCTAAAAAATGCATCTTTATCCACATTCTGAAAATGAGTCGTTAACTTGTTCACCTCATTCAATACGCAATTCAGGTTCTTGATTGGTGACATCTTTTTAGCATCGCTTCTAAGGCAGTCTCCTTCAATCAATTGTGACAGTTCAGAATTTTTTCCATATTCTAAGATGGAAGATTTAATGATGATGGCCATTTCGTTCACAAGTCCTGCAATTCAAAATGCATTGGGGTTTAGACTTTGTTTGGATGTAAAAGATATGTTGGAACATACACCCTAAGGATAGGTTCTAATTTCTCTACGTGAGACATAGGGTAGGTTTACTATTGGGTCTCTAAAAGAGGGTCTCTTGCTGTTCCAGTGATCAGCCTTCGTAAAGGCGATATGGAGGTCTAGCAGATAGTGGGATGGTACGTGTACCAATCACAATCAGTCTAAACACTCAGCAAAGAGTTGGGGTTTATACAAACTTAAACCTTGACTCAAGTCATAAGGTAAGCTGCTAGTCCCCCACTTAAACTTAAAGTTACATGTGTGTGCACTCCAAAACATAATAACAATAATAAAGTGATGCATGACTATGCCATGTATGATAGAATGTAAAGATATATGCTAAAGCTTTTAAACAAAGCATCATAAAAAAAACAAAAACCAATAACACATAACAAACAAACAAATCAAGCTTAGTCCAAACGTCCCTAGTGGAGTCGCCATCCTGTCGCACCCCAAAAAATCCGGGATAAAATTTGGTTT
This sequence comes from Populus alba x Populus glandulosa, assembly GCA_033617975.1. Classification (NCBI taxonomy): domain Eukaryota; kingdom Viridiplantae; phylum Streptophyta; class Magnoliopsida; order Malpighiales; family Salicaceae; genus Populus; species Populus alba x Populus glandulosa. The sequence goes on along the minus strand of CM066143.1, from coordinate 12,073,869 downwards.
ATTTTAAAATTTGTTTTGCGACATTCGACTGGCGACTTTCGTTTTGTTTTGTTTTGCTGATTTGGTTCTTTGGGAGTCGCCACCTAGTATTTTGGTCACTAGGAACCCTAACTGGTCTTTCAGAGATTCTAAGGCAAGGGACTGGTTGCGTAAAGGGAAGGTATTAGCACCCCTAGTACGCCCTACCTAAGGTAAGCTGCTTGGTGTTTGGTTTGCTCTATAACTGCTATGGTGTAGGTATTTTCTAGGCTCGTCAATTGATTTTGGATAGAAATCTAAGGAGATTCCATGTGCTTTAAAAGCTCATTTTTCCCTTAGTATTTCAAAAGTTTATGACTCATAAATCGTGGAAAAAAAATTAATCTTGAAATGTCCTCGATTATAATCAAGGCTTCTTTCAAGAATGTGTGCGGATTTATTATTCCCAATAATATTTTGGATATTCATCCTTTTAAGGATTTCTTTATCCAAACATTAGTGGTGAATAATAAATAAATTCCCTCTCCAAAAATAAAATTTTTATAGTTTTTGGAATATTGGCCAATACCCTTTGGAGTTTTACAAACATGTTGTAAAATCCAGAAATGCAGGGAAATAACTTGTGTTTAAGAAATCTATGCGAAAACACACTTTCTAAGCTTCCAATATATTTTTTTTTATAAAAAGAACTTTGAAAACATGTTAGAGTATTGGCCGTATGCAACACGCAAGAAAATATTTTTTTTTTTTAAAACAATATATTTTTTTTTTTACGAAATCGGGTATTTTTAATACTGAATTTGTATCTCCACAGCATAAAAATACAAACTAATATTAAGTCATTTTAAAAAGATGTAAAAAAAAAATCAACAATATTTTTAAGGAATTTTTAAAATTTTTTGAAAGCAAAAAAAAAAAATATCTTTGAAAATTTTGGGTGCCACGACGAAAATTAGATATTTTAAATACTGAATTTATACCTCCATAGTATATAAAAAAAATACAAACCCCCTTAAAAATATATATATATATATATATATATAGGAAAGGAAAATAACAACATTTTTTTTAGATTTTTTATAAATATTTTATATATATATATATATACATACACACACACACACACACACATATATATATATATATATATATAATATAATAATATAATATAATTATATATTAATTATTAAGGGGGCTGGGCCGGCCCAACTAACTGGGCCGACCTCGGCCCAGGAAAGGCGACTGGGCCGACCTCGGCCCAGCAAAACAACTTGGTCTGGGCCGGACCCGGCCCAGACCGCCGGGTTGGGCCAGAACCCTTCTGGCCCATATACATGCTTCTGGGCCAGAACCGGTCTGGCCCAGAAGATAAAATATAACGGGGGGAATTAATTTCCCCCCCCGTCCCCAGCATGCAGGAGACGAAAATTAACAGAAGACGAGAGAAAAAAAATGCAGGGGAGGGAGCGTACTTGGCGAGGCTGGAGACGGTGGTTAGCTGACGGGGCTACGGTGGCGTGGCTCGTGGATGGCGGTTCCGGGCGGCGTTGCTGCCGTTTCCAACAGTGACGAAAAATTCTTCTTCCTCCCTTCTCTTTCGGTTTTTTTTCGTTCTCAGTGGCTGCCTATTCTCGGTTCGGTTTTGGTTTTGTTTCGGTTTCCTTCTTCTCGGTTTGTTTCTGTTCTTCTCTCTCTCTTCGGGTCGCTCTCTCTCTCTTTCTCTCTTCGGGTCTTTCAGTTTTTTTCCTCTCTTTTTTTTTTCTTCGGTTTTCTTCTATATTTATAGGGGCAGAACGGGTGGGGGACCATGGTTAGTGCGCCTTCAATCACGCATGGCTGGTCGGTTCTTTCGGTGGTGGTGGTGGGGGCGAGGAGAGAGAGACGCGGGAGGTTTTTTTCAAAATTTTTGTCTTCTGTTATGCTAAAACGGGGGGGAAGGAGGAAGATGAACAGTGTCGTTCAAAACGACACCGTTCTGATCTTCCTCCCTTTTTTTTTTGTTTTTATATAAATGAAACGGCGTCGTTTTGGGTAAAACGCGCCGTTTCATTTAAATGGCTAAATTTCAAATCAGTCCTCCAAATTCGGTCCCTGCCCCTCTTGTTGGCCGCCTTTTTCACTTTGATCCTTGGTCTCTGAGTTATGCAATTGAGCCCCTAATTGATCAAAAAACTTCCAATTTCTTCAATTAAGCCCCTGAAACAAATCTAAACAGCCCCCTCTATCTTTGCGCCTTCTCCAAATTGGTCCCTGGTTTCGGATTTTCACAATTAAGTCCCTAATTGGCCCTTAAACTTCAATATTTATGCAATTGAGCCCCTGATTTGACCCAATAAATTCCTAAAAATTATATTTTGGCCCCAAAACTTAAATTTCTCCAAATTAAAGCCCAAATTGACTTAAAAATCATTTTTTCTTGCAATCAAATCTTCTATAAATTCAAATAAAAATCCAATTAAGTCCATAAAAATCCCATTAAGTCCATAAAAATCCAAATTTGGGCTTTTCTCCTCAAAATTCAAATTTTCCTTCTCAATAGGGCTTTCATCCTCCAAGAATATACTGTCAAAAATTAAATCCTTGTATTTTTAAATTCCTTGACCAATTTTCTGACTGTTTTCCGAGCGTTTCTGCCTCTTGTTATTTTTCTAACCTCTTTTGGCTATTTATTTTATTTTTCATGGGTACCCAAAAATGGGTTACAACATTGTTAATGTTCAATTTTTTTCTATTTAGTTATTAAACTTTCATGGCACGGATCCCGGGTTTGACAGGTAACCTGGTTTGACAGGTTAGCCCAGTTAATTCTAGGATAACCCGTTAATTTTTTTATATATATATTTAGTTATCAAACTTTCACGACACGAATCCAAGGTTTGAAGGGTTAACCCAGTTAATTTTAATTTTTTTTTCTTCATTAGTTTTTTTTCTTTCTATTGGTTTTTTTTAATTAATTAATTTATTTATCATACTTTTATGACACGACCTTGCAGCCAGACCTGCATCCAAGGCTATTGGGTCTGGTATTGTAGCTAGACATACTGGGTCATGCAATTTTAATGTTATTATTAATATTACTTTTGGGTTGGAAGTTACAGCCAACCCAAGATTCTTAAATATAGCTTTGCAGAAAGACCTAAAACTTTTAAATCTTAGCTTTTTCTTGATATTTTTTATACAAAAAAAATTAATCCACAACATCACGCGGGTCATTCAACAAATAAAAAACTAAAACTCAAGGCATTAGTAATTCCCACCATATACATAACTCTCTATTCATTATTATAATAGTATTCTTATCCTTCTAGAAAAAACTATTGTTGTTGATTTAACCGTATTTTTATCTTTTTATACGGATTATTAGTTATTAAAACATTAACCTGAAATATAAATGTTTTTTCAATTTATTTTAGAACAGTAAAATAAAATTATTTTATTACTTTTCAAATAAAAATTTTAAAACCAGTGAAGAGGAATATTTTTATTAATTCATTTTAAAATATAATAAAATAACATGTTTATCAATGAAATCAAAAAATTAAACCATGCGTTCAAGAATCTTTTAATTTTTTCAAATCTAATTTTTTTTTATTATTATTTGGTTTATTGAGAGTGGTTTGATTTTTCTCTCAAAATTAATAAATTAATATTAAAATAGAAAAAATTGTTGTAGTGTGAAAGACACCCATGCACCCCTCCTAGAAGGCAAAAAAGATTCTTTTATGTTGTGTTTTTAGAAAAGCCGTTGCGTTTCTTTTCTGTAAGAATAACGTGTTGAAGCGGTTCATTGTTAATGAAATTTTTTTTCTCTTTTTTCTCCCCCCTAAAAATTATAGGTTGATCTTTTTAATATTTCAACTTAAATTCTTATTTTTTTAATATTTTAATTTTTTTAGTTTTTTATAAAAAATATCTATTTTCAATTTCATCATTCAATTTTAATTTGTCATGTATTATTTTTTTTCTCATTTGATCCTCAGTATTTTGATTTTTCTTCTTTGATTTTTTTGTAAAAATTATAGTTTTTTTTAATTTTATAATTTAATTCAAATTTATCATATATTATTATTTTTAATTTGATCATCATATTTTTAGTTTTTTTATCTATTTATTAAAATTATTTTTCTTTTTAATTTAATTCTCCATTGAAAATTGATATTGTTGTTAATCTTATATGTACTTTATTTTGTTAGTGGTCCTTGTAATGCTATGGTCTCCCGATGTTTATGTTCTACTTTCGGCAAGACTTTTGGATGGATTTGGCACTGGTTCGGAAGTTACTCTCATATTGCATGGTGTTTGACTGTTTGGAATGTCCTTGATGGAGGCTACAAGTTGGAGATCGATCGATGTTTGGAATTTCTATGGCTTCGCTTCTTGATGAAAATATGAATTTGGCTATAAAAGCCCATAAGGATAAAATTTAAACAACCCAACAGCCCACACAAATTAAGCATCTCGATTTGGTCATGAAAACACCAAAAAGACCTAAAAAATGTTATAGGTTTTATTGGTTTTTTTATTTTAAAAATCAAATCAAATCAAAACCGATTAATTTATACTAGTTTTTATTCAGTTTTATTATGAATATATAATAAAATTTGATTTAGTTATTTTTTTTAATAAAAAGCTGAATGGAACCAAAAACTTTTCCCCCAGCAAATATTTATATAATAACGACTCAAGGATTTTTGCAGACATATTCCATGTGTTTGAACATTTGTAATGACACCTACCATATTCACATTTGTATATATACACTTTCCTGCAATAAAAAAAATCTATTTATATAACCATCAAAGAAGAAAAGAAAAGAAAAGAAAAGAAAAAGGAAAGAGAAAGAGAAAGAAATTTATGCACAAAACTTGTCATCTACAATATTGTTTAGAAGAATTCTTGCGTGCTTGGTATTGTGTTGTATAGTTCTTTTCAAAAGTATCTTTTCCTTATATATATATATATATATATTAACATTTACATATCAAAACCATTAAAAAACACTAAAAAAAAGTATTAATTTTATGCTTATTTTCAAGTAAAACACTCTTAAAACACATTAAAAAACAAAAGATACTGCACTCATAAACATTTATTTGTTGTCATTATATTTACAATGATTGTTAAAGTAAGGTGAGGGAAAATAGGTAATGTTTCAGGTTTTTTTTTTTAGATGATAGTTTTAGTTTTGGAAAAATGACTGAAATTATAAAAATATTTTAAAAATGACATAGTTTAAATACAACCTTGATTTTGAATATTAATTTTGTAACAAATGCTATTGGGGCATGATGATTGTTTACTCAGAAATCAAATGTGCATGTCTTATGTAAATTAATTAACATGTACAAAAGTTAACATAAATATTTATAAAGATCTAATGGTCAAAATATGAGATTCAGGATCTAATGACTAATAAATAAAAAGAGAGATACGCTAGAGTGACATGAAAAAGAAATAAGGGAAGAAAACGATATGAAAGAAAGAATAGGTCATTGGGGATTCATTGGAGCTCTATTTTTTACACATCCAATGCCATTAGAAAGAATTTAATGAGGCGATTCTAACCACATCATGAAAAACTACTAAACAAGATCGTAATTGGTTAGTGGTTTTGTTTGAGATTAATTTTAGGTTAATGTACTTTAGAGTTCAGTTAACCCCACACAAACCCAATAACAAATTATCATATCGTTTAGATCTTTTTAACGGTACTAGATTTGTAAAAAACAGAGTTTTGATATGTTCTCGATGACTTATTTTTTTTCTCTTGTCCATTTCTCTCTCATGAAACATCAATTTTTCCGCTCTTATCTCTTGATCATTGGATCTTCAATCTTATGTCTTGGCTATTGGAATTTCGTAGAATTTCATGTTGATTTCTACACATATTAATTAATTTTATATTAAGTAAATATCCACTATTTTCAAAGTAAATATCCACTATTTTAAATTATATTATTTTTCAAATATTTTTCTAACTTTTATATTTTTTAAATTATTTTTATCAAATTAGAAAAAACCTTGGGTTCTATGGAGACAACGATCAGGAAAACGGTAATGATTACTGCTTTTTGAGTAACACTTGCGAATATAAGCGCCATGCGCTTGACCCCGACTATACCTCAAAACCCCTTACACGCATTTCCTTCATTTCATTGCCTTACTTTTACACCACTGCTCATTGCTTCTTCTTCTTGGGTTTTTTTTTTTTTTTTTTCAAAAGATACCTCAAAATCCATGCACCAAAGGGTTTTTCTCTTTTATAGGTTTCTAGCTAGGGTTTCCCTGCAATATATGCAAGAAGCTTAATTTATATGTATTAATAAAGTGGACACTGAATTCATGGTTGTTAGATGTCTTTCATTCTACTTTTATATCATTCACAAAATGAAGAGAGAGAGAGAGAGAGAGAGAGCTGGGCAAGAGAAGAGAAGAGGAGGAAGGTTGGGGACCATGCAGAGTGTGTGCCGACAAGCACTTAAAATTTATTCAGGCCTGTAAATGAGTTCTCTTAGCTGGTCAGTCTGTCCACCTAAGCATTTTTGGGTGGGTCTACGACAGGGAAAAGTTAAGAAGGATACAAGAAGCGAAAGAAACAAATATTACATGTTTTTTTTATTTAAATAATATTTTTTAAATTTTGTTTTTAATACCAGAATATTAAAACAATTAAAAAAATTAATTTAAAACAAATTAAAATTTAATAAAAAAACTAATTCAATCGCAGCCACAGACGGAACTGCTATACCTTGTATTGTTTGTTATTTCTATTTATTTTTAAATTTTTTATTTGAAAACATAAATATAAAACTTGGTTTTTGAATTAAACATAAACAGAAAATCTGATTCTTATGATTTTTTTATTAAAAAACAAAACCAACAACCACCACGGTTGTAATATTTGAAAACCACTTAGAATGGTTTTGAAATATTTTAACATCCAGTTGTTAGCTGTTTATGTTTCGAAAAATAGAAAAACAAAACAAAAATAAATGAATTTGTTATTTCTATTTAAAAACTTCGGTTAATTTTTTTTATATACCAATTCACACCTAAATTGTTCCAAAATAAACCCAAAGTCTGAAGTATATCGCATGGGATCAATAATTGAAGTGAGAGACAGAATGCTGGTCGACTTCACTTAGTCTTCGTGCATTGTCTATACATGTGTGAGCGTGTAAAGCTATGTTTATTTATGTGTTTTAAAATATTTTTAAAAAAATATTAATTTTTTTTTTGTTTCAAATTAATATATTTTTAGGTGTTTTTAAATTATTTTAATGTATTAATATAAAAAAATATATTTTTTAAAAATATATTATTTTAATATATTTCAAATAAAAAACACTTTAAAAAATAATCGTAATTATATTTTTAAATTGGACTCTAAATCTGATCAGTCTTTGCTAATCAATGTAATTATTAATTTATGTGATAAATCTTCCTAATTACTCGTCTAAAACTATATATATGGCCATTCGATCTTAATTTTACTTCTCTCATTTTTGCTAAAAAGTTAATTTGTACTCTTCAAATAGTATAATATCAACTTATTTATTTACTAAAATATTAGAAAATGTATGTGTGTGTAGATAGATAAATCTAAAGCTATCATCTAATAATTTTGATATATATGAGGGTACCGCAAACAGAATCAGCCAGCTGAACTTCCTCCTCATAGCGATTAATCTCCTAAATTGCTTGGATTTGATTGGACCTGAGCCAACGAACTAAATCCTGCTGAAAGAAACAATTCCTACCTGGCACTGGAACAAGCTGATGAAGAGTAGATTCAGAAACACTTGGACAAAAGTGGCAGTACTCAAAACCGCAACTCATTGGTGAGAATACGATTATGTATGGCAAAATTTATTTGATCAAAAAATTTATTAAATTATTTATTAAATTATCAAAAAATTATTTGGAAGTTAAAATTTATTATTGGATAATTTGTATATTTTGAATCATTAGAACTAAGAATTATAGTATGTTTATGAATTATTAACATTGTCAAAATCATGTTAGGCATTGACTTGTCTACTTGATATTTATTTTCTTTAAGTTTGATTTGAGTAAAATATTAGAATTTTCATTGGAATATTTCTAGAATTTTTTTTTCTTGGCATTGCAATGAAAAGATTAATTTGATCGAAATCTTTTTTGTAACAAATATATATTTGTTGATTTTTTTTTCAAAAACTATTTAATAAAATGTTAATATGAGACAAGTCTAATTATATATTCTTTAAAATATCTATATTTTATATCATTTTAAATAAATACAATGGTCCTTGTAATAATTATTTTTATTTTTGTAAAAAAAATTTAATTTTTAAATTAAAAACAAAATAATCATAAATGAGTTCTTTGAATAAAATTATCATATTTTCTTGATGAAGTATGTTAAAAAATAATATAAATTATATTTTAAAACCTCATTTAACAGCTTAAATTTTTAAACTGAAAAGATTCTTTAACAACAGCAAACAATGTAGAAAAAGCTGGAAATTAATGGACTAGAATGAGAATTCATCCTAAAAAATAAAATTAGTCCAACATAACTAGATTCCCTAATCAATACCATTGGCAAGCATAAGGATTGCCTGACTTTGAAATCTTCCTTTGAACAAGAACTTTCATTGAAACAAAACTTGATCAATGATATATAATTAACATGCACCACTCACTGAAAACCTAATTATTCCATAAATTTATTAAAAATTTTCCAAGACTCTATAAAATGTAAGAAAAGATGATTTGAAGTCTCCAAATGAGAATGACAAAAAGAACAAGAAGCATTCTCATAAACAAACAAGTGTCTACAAATCAACACATTTCTATTGCATATACTATCATGTAGTAGGAGCCATACGAAGACTTCAATCTTTCGAGGAACAAGACCATTCCAACATAAAGAAGAGTAAGGAAACAAACCTGAAAATATTATCCTGTCATGAATTAAAATTCCATATTTGACTGTGTATTTTCCAAACTTGTTAGTCACCCATTATCGGACATCATTAGCATTAGGAGTCAAGGCTACCCCCTCAAGATCATCCAATACATGACCTAAGATTTGTGGTACCACAAGCATTACTAAGAATATTTGCAATTATTGAGCATTGATTAGCTGACAAATAATATAATTGAGGATACTTTTCTTTCAAAATATTTTAACGGAGCCATTGATCTGACTAGAAATGAATAATCCTTTCATTCCCAACTTTAAATTGAATAACACTCTTTATTGTAAGTTGAGATTTATCATTACAGTTAATAATTAAGTAAATACCTTGCCATGTATTAATTTGATAAGAAAAAGGCAAAAACCTAGATACCATTTTACACCCTCATATGTACATGAAATTGTTACCTACTATTAAACAAAAATATTCTTGATCATGGAGAATAGAATATTTTCAACTTCAATAATACACACCGGTTTTGTTATGATTACTTCAAGTTACTATAATTATAGTGCTTTTAAAGTTATGAAATAATAAAATAGTGTTTAGAATGAAATAAATGTAAATACTTATTAATTCGTAATTACTTACAAATGATTTCTTTATAAATTAAACAATATCTTTTCTTTTCTTTTCCAAGGTAACAAGGGACCTTTTTTATTACAATTATACTTAATTATTTTTAACTATCACAATTACAAAATAATTAACTAAATTATGGAAAGATAAGATAAGTTTATACTATTTATTTAATGAATTTATTTAATGGTTCATAATCACTTCCTCGTTACCAAAATGAATAGTATTTATTTTATTTTTGAAGTGTAATTGTATAATAATATTAGTGACTAGCATTAATTATTACAAGATAATTAGTTAAATTAATGATTGATAAGGTAAGTTACTACGATACAATAAATAAAAATACTAAATTTGTATGTAATTTGAAGGCACTAGCTTGTAATTGTAGATCCTTGAAGTAACTATAGCAAGCATTGCATAAGGTTCACTCGGCAAGATTCATAGCCTTGTTAAAAAATAAATAAATAAAGAAAAATCCACAATCAAAGAAAGAGTAATTAAAAAGAAAAGAATAAAAATCTCGGTTACCTTTTTGTTTTTTTGTACGCCGATCAAGGGAAATCTGAGAGACAAATAATCTTGTGGTAGAAACAAGAACAAATTAATATCTGAAACCACATGGTACGGCTTTCTGAGGAAAATCGATACATTGGATTTTATATCATGAAAGAACTATCTTAATTTAGAAGTGTAAATATTTAAATGAAATTTTAAAATATAATTTATATATTATTTTTTAATATATTATTTTAAGTGAAAGTTCACTAAACTTCAAATTTATATATATTTATATTATTTTATACTTGATTTTTATTAAATAAATAGGAATAATAAAATTCGAACTCGTAACTGTTGGGTAATCAAAACTCTAATATCATATCAAAATATCATCTCAATTCAATAACTTAAACTATTAAATAAAATCTCAAAATCTCAATATATATATCCTTTAAAATGGTTTAAATGTCTCTTCGAAGATGCACTTTCTGTAATCGAAATGCTAAAACATGGCAGCTCTGTATTTGTGGAAAAAGAGAGGTGTGAACCGGTCTTAGATATTAATACAAATAGTGCCCACGGAAATGTCTTCCAGACATACTTTATACATAGATCCGTAATAGAAAATGACAGTGCATTGCCAACTTTACCAGTGGAGCAATCAAGCCCTAATATCGTGTCCTTTATTTGTCAATGAATAAATCATTAATTTTCTCTCTTCGAATTTACATGGTGCTTTTCTTTTGCTTTCCTCTTTCAAGTTCCACAGCACCTTGAATTTCACACTCTCTGATGAGCTAATTTTGTTTAATTGGAGAAAAACAAAGAAAGAGAAAATCTCACTTCAACACACATAGGACTAAAACAAATAACACTCGAACATACTGAAGCTTTCTTATCTATAATGATGATGGTGGTGGTGTTGTCAATCTGTGCCATAGCCGGAGCTCTAGATCAAGTTCTTCGTGTGCCAACTCCTTAAAGTTGTTGTCGCTATTATCAATGGATGCCGAGGGCTCGGCTTTGATTGAGTTACAATGAGAAGTATTTATCTCAGGTGGAGCTACTAGAAAATTAAGAGATTTCTCTATCAAGTTGTTATGGGGATATGGTGTGATAGAGAGAAGAGTAGAAGGTGAATCAGTAGCACATGCATTCATAGTTGCGGGAGTGAAGACTCCATTAGGGTTTGGTAGTTGGTAAAGTAAGCATAACCTGGCATTTGGGGGAAATTCTTGAGTTGGGATTATAAAAGTAGACAAGGAAGAACTGGAAGTTGATGAGTTGGGGTTGATTGAACCAGGCTGTGTTTGGTGGAGCCTGGCACGGTCACGGCGGTGAACGTTCATGTGACCCCCTAGGGCTTGAGCTGAGCGGAATTCCCTTCTACAAAAGGTGCAAGTATAAGACCTCGGTGGCCAAGTGGTGCCGTTGATGTTGCCGGTATCCTCTGCGAAGGCTCTAACCTCCCATGAATCATCCTCTTCTTGAGTTTGCTTAGGGTTCCACATCCAGACACTAGGGGTCTCATTCGGGTTCAGTTGATGTTGATACTGATTTTGTTGAGATTGAGGCGATTTTTGGAGCTGTTGGGTCAAGGAGAGAAGGCCAATCTCTGCAGCCATAGTACTCGTAACATATGAGATCGGTGATAGAGGTGATGTGGAAACAAATGGAGAGATCGAGGAGTTAAATAGGGGATGGGCTAGTTAAGGTGAGAGATCGAGACAAAAGGAACCCTAATACCGAGGATATCACCAAAATCTTGTACCAAACAATTGGAATTTAACATAATTTACATTACAATAATTTTCCCTCCCAACTAGCTATCCTCACATGTAAGGACAACATTTCTAATTACTTTGGCTTCAACGCCCCACTGTTTAGTGGTTCAATTGCATGCCTCGTGCATTTTTCTCTTCATTTAATAGTGCAAAACTGCAAATTAGTGCATAAGGAACAGTATCATTCGAAAGTTTAATTAATTATAAGAAAGAATGAGGTTTCCATTGATTTCAGCCTTCCTGGAAGGTGCTATTTAGCACGCTTACTGGGAATCCTGTTAATGGAGTTTCTTGGCCTTCCCAGGATAGCGACATAATATATATGGTGCATGTCCTTTATTTCAAAACTTTATAATGTGACTCGTTCAAGATTCACCCAAGTCACATAAATTAAGTCTGGTTAATTATTATAAACTAATTAAAAAAATCGTACAAACAGATATAGTAAAGTAATTAAAATGGAGGCTAATAAATGAACGTTTTCTATTTCTCAATCTTTCTGACTTGCTCCTACAATAAGAGGTGAAAAAGATCCAAAAAAATAAATAATATGTTTGTACTGTATGCCTGCGTCTAAGTCATGCTATTATATTTCTCTCCTCTTTCCTCACAATAACACCAGAATGCAAGAAAAAAACTCCCGCTATTTACTGCATTTTTTTTACTCTGCCTTTCTTGTGTTTTTTTTTTTGTCTCTCTTTGTTGTTTTTTTTTTTCTCCTTCTCTCCAGTTTTTCTCTTTTTTTATGCTTTTCTTTTTTCTGCCCCCCTTAGGTCATTATAAGGGCTTGTATATAGTCTAAACATATCTTTTTTTAGGAAAGATTCAATGCATTAATTCTAGGATGCAAATCCCTACTGATTTGCAGTAAAAAAACACAAAAAAGAAACTTAAATATTCTGATTCTAATGTCTGATTTCTTTCCAGTTTTTTTAGAGGATGGTGTGGCTTCTTTCTTTCCTTCCATAGGGCCAACTGCTCCCTTTGAAATGAGGCAATAAAAACATGGTTGTAGCTCTAAAAATAAGGCGTGATGATAAAGGAAAACAACAGGAATTTACAGAGAAAAAAGAAATGAAATCAGATGGGTAAGGGTGTAGCTGCAAAGTTTTATTTTTCTTATTCAATGTGGTAAAAATCATGTCATTTATGATGATTCAGCCCCCCTCTCCAGCTTTCAATATCCTTATTCAATTCAATCCCTCATTTTAGCACTTTTCGATTCAGTCCTTGGTCCAAAAAAAATCCTTCAAATGCGAACTTGGGCTAGATCCTTCATACGACAGAATTATCTACTTTCACGTTAGATATTCAAATAGGAATATCTTAAGTTTCTGATATTAAAATCAAGTGATTCAAAACCCTAAATTTATCTACATGTCTAGAACTACAATTTTGATGAAGGAATTGAAGTGAGATAAAATCATTTTAGAGAATAGAATCTAGCAGTAATCTAGTTGGTCAAAAAGGATCTTCGGGTCTAATTCAGAAATTGACAATGTTGAAAATCCTGATATGACAGAAAGTATGATCTAAAAACAAATCAACAAAATTTGTGATGGAAATAGAGTTTTTAGTGCAAAACTCGGGTCAGGATCCTTCGCATGGTAGAATTCTCTACCTTCATATTAGATATTCAAACGGGAATATCTTAAGTTTCTGATATCGAAATCAAGCAATTCAAAAGCCCAAATTCATCTATGTGTATAGGACTACAACTTTAATGAAGGAGTCGAAGTTAGATAAAATTGGTTTAGAGAACAAAATCTGGCAGTAATCTAGTTGGTCAAAAAGGTTTTTAATCTGACAATGCTGAGCATTCAAATCTGAATGGGAATCTGCCTTAAGAACAACAATCCCTAGGACCTAATAAAGATGTAGGTCAATTTTTTAACATGTCATGAGTGATAGAATATAGCTAGGATGATCATATATCGTACAAAACCAAGTCAGAATCAGAACCTAAGTTGGAACAAAAAATTGCAATATCAGCAGAATCATTTTTTTAGTGCAAATTCTGAGGGATTTATCTAACCTTAAAAACCAGATAAAGAAGGAACGAATTTAGCATCATGAAAAATCCTGATCAACCTAAGAAAACCTGATAATTTTGGTAGCAAAGAGGAAGGATAAAAAGAGCAGAAAATAACTTAAACAAGGTTTTTTGAAAAAAAAAGTATTTCTTTCTCTGCTTTTGTCAATCTTCTGGCAAACATGAGCTAAAACTCCGAAACTCAGTTCAAAAGAGGTATAGACCGTCTCCAACACGTGGGGTCCAAAATTGAGTAACAACAAGTAGCATATTAAGCTCTTTTAGTATTTGTTCTAATGAATAGGTAGATGCTTTGTTAAGTTAAAGAAGAAGGTAGAAAAGATCATTTCAAATCGATCTATGTGTTAGGTATGCAACTTGCTTGAATAAGTATCTCTAAAAAATTACTAATTTTTATCAATGCATATAATATCTCTTTTGGCACTAAAACCCTATAAGCAATTGAAATGAGTTTTTGCAAAACCACATGATAGTCATGGCTCTTCATTCCATATAATATATATTCTCTTAAATTCACCAATTTATCTATGCTTGAAGCATGTTCATTAAGAAATCATATATAGACTCTTAAGCCATTTGTAAATAATAAGTTGTGTATCTTTGGATGATTTCAACTATTTATGAAGGCTGATGGATGAGGGTGGGGGGAGGAGAATATGCTTCAGGTGATTGTACTATCTAGGTGAAGGTAGTGTTTTGATTAAAGTTTCATAAATGTATATTATCAAACAAGTTGTGGGCAAAACTAGAAATCCATTTTTTTGATAACATTGTTCTTTACCAAACTCCAATTAGCAACATAATCAACCAAGAAAGTCAAGAAATATTTTAAGAAAACAAGAAAAATGAGAGTATAAGTTTCTCCAACACATCTATGTTTCATCTATGTTTTTGTTTAAAATACTTTATTTTAGTTTTTAGATCTTATTAATGTATAAATATCAAAAATAATTTTTAAAAAATAATGATAATAAATATTATTATTTTAATGTATTTTTGAGTGAAATATTTTAGGGTATTTGAGATTATGATAATTTTTTTTAAAGTGTTTTTTACTCGAAAATATAATAAAAAATAATATTTTTTATCATTATTTTTAAAAAATTATTTTTGATATTTGTACATTAATAAGATCTAAAAACTAAAACAAATTATTTTAAACAAAAATAAAATAAAATTTTAGAAAACAAATGGTCTAATTTCAAGGAATTAATAAGTTTTAAACTATGTTGTGCATATATCAACACAATACATGATTGACTCAAATACTTTTTTTAAAAAATAAAAATTATACACTATTATAAATTTTCTAAAAAAAATTGTAATTCTCGAACCATGTTCTATATTTCAACTAATTTTTTAAAAAACATACAGGTGATTTAATTTTCATTGGAATAAAAACAAATAATTAATTACACAAAAAATATTATAAACTATGCATCAAGGAATTAACACACCAATATGCTGGTAGAAAATTTGAACTCATTTGTCGAACAAAATAATTTTTGTATTTTTAGAGGGCCTAGCATCATTGATGCATAGTGTATAAGGCGCAAATCTACTCCTATAATTAAAAAAAATAACGAGAAACTTGTATAGTTTGTCCCTCTAGTTTTTTCATTCATTTAATTGTCTATTTTTGTATTTAAAAAATATATTTTTAAATATTTATGTTTTATTTATTTTTTTATTTAAAATTAATATTTTTATATCATTTTAATATGTTGATATTAAAAATATTATTTTAAATATATTTTTAAATAAAAATTTTTTAAAAAATAATTATTGTCACATTTTTTTAATTAAAATTCCTTCTAAATATGGTCATGATTGTGTCCTACGCTTTAACCCCCACTTCGATGTGACTGTCAATGACAGCTAACCTTAATTCACTTCCCTCTTTGCTTCCAATGTTCTCGCTGTTGTTCCTTCCTTCTTGTCACGTAAGCAAAAAGACATGTTAAATCGAAAGAAGAAATATATTATTTAATATGAGTCTAATGCTGTAGGAGATATTCAATGGATAATTTTAAAATTCGACCTGATAATCAATATAGTTTAAGATTTAGATTTTAAGTTTTAATGGGGTTATTAAATCAACTAGATTAAATTATTAAAAAAAAATTAAAACAATATTATTTTAATAAAAAAAATTAATAGATTTACAGTTAGGTCTTGCCAGGTCAATCAGGTCGCTAGATCAGTCGATTAATATTAAATTTTTTTTTTTAATTCAGTCTAATTTTAATTTTAAATCTTAGGTTAGGATGGATTTTAAAACTATGATTAATAGTGATTGCGTCTTATCTTGATGCTCTAAGAAAATAGAATTTAATAAAATTAAAAATCATCTATCCACATAACTTTTTTCACCATCGAACTAAAACGAGAAACATAAGTCTTACCTTTTTTTCCCCACAACCACAGGTTACATCTTTATTTTACATGTTTTCAACTAAAAAAAAGATATTTTAGTATTGTATTGATTATTTTTTAAAATATTTTTAGTTTAGAAATATATTAAAATAATATTTTTTTATTTTTTAAAATTATTTTTTGATATTAATACTGAAAACATAAAAAATATAAAAATTTTAATTTTTTTTTAAAACAAGAAAATATATATACAAGCAGCTCCAGGACATGAATATTGTTACAAGTTATAACCTGCCTTTCGGTTTCCATGCGTTAATATTGCTAGCTATATACTACAACATATTTTGTCTCGATCCGTTGTTCGCTACATTTAAGTGGATGACATAATTTAAATCAAGGGTCTTGACTTAAAGAAGTTCTTATATATATATATATATATATATATATATATATTGACAGCAAAATAAGTAGCTAATTATTGAATTGCATGACAATTTCCAAATAATTTATTTGAATTTTTTCTAATTACCTCCATTCTAGTGAGTAACGAGTTGAAAACATACTTCTTAAAATGTGACAATTTGACCACCAATCTCTTATTGATAGTACCGTCTGACAGGATATTCTTGATGAATTAATATCATAAATTCCCTTTTCCTCGCCAGTGCAAATACAAATCATAAAAACAAACAAAAAAAAAACCCTCCGTCCATACAAACACAACAGCCACTTGAAAAGAATTACGGAATGTATAACAATTACTTTAAGAAGTTAATTACATCCATCTTATAAGTAGTAACTAGTAATGCTGATATAAATCAATAAGTCCTTGTCGCATTTTTTTTATATATAAAAAAAAAGTGATTTGGGATCTATCTTATTAGTAGCTTAAGAATATCTTCATTCCTTATCTCTATCACATTAAACAAGGGATAAATTTACATTATATTCAATAAAGTTGTTATTACCCAATTTTTAGACTCACATTTTTTATAAATTTTTTTGAAAAAATCCAAATATAGTGAAAAACAACAAAAATCCAAATATATATATATATATATATATGCATTGTTTTTAGCATTTTTAGCATCGTCTCAAAGAAATTTAAATTTTTAATGATTTTTGGAACGCATTCGACTTTTAACGCGTTATTTTTAAAATTACTGATTTTTCTCATTCGAGTCAATGTTGATAAGAAAAATCTAAAAAAAATAAGAAAAATTAAATTTACAAAAAAGAAGAAGTTAAGGAGCCAAATTTAAGGACCTAGTAACATATTTGCTTATAAATAGGAGTTTCCAACACATACACAAGGATGGGGGTAATTTTAAAAAAACCAAGGGAAGATAAGGAAACCCTAAACCTAAATCCATCTCTTTCCAACCAGCCACACTGACCATACCCAGCAAAAAAAAAAAAAAAGAGCCGCTCCCCTCATCCAGCAGCCAGCTCACCTAGCCATCTGACCCTGAGCTCCACTTTGGCAACCAACGCCTACCGGACAAACCTCTCTCACTATCGCTTCTCCCTTCAGCTGCAAGCCTCCCTTTTAGCTACAAAATAACCACCATATTACTCCCTTCTCCTCTTATAGCCCCTATTTCCATAGATCTTCCCTCACAGCTGCTCCCGACTCCCCTCAGCATTTCCCTTTCCAAGACAGCCTCTCCATCATCCCTCTTATCTCTCGGCCAACCCCATCTCAACCTCCCTGCTCAACAATTGTTCCCATCTCCACCATAGCTTTAGCGGCCACAGACCTACAGTCTTCACAGTCAGTCGCAACAACGCCATCCTCACCTGAGATCCAGTAGCCCACACACAAAAGCGCCCAGGTAACACTCTTTTCTCCACAACGAAGCCAGTCGAAAAGACGACAATAGTAGCAGCCCCCACTCCTTCATCTCCTCCAACCAGCCTCCAACAACAGTTCAAGTACAACAGAACCCATAGAACCCGTCGACCACAAGCCACAGACGCCCTAACCTTAGAGTTGACCGCCTGAAACAAAGAAGAAGGGGTAATAAAAGGAAAAAGGAGTTGCTGAGAAAGAACCAGATCCGAGGAGGAGAAAATTAAAATTAAAATCAATTTTTGTGTGTTGCTTCCCTTGTTGCAGGTAACGGTGGTCCTCACCAACAGTGTAGGAAGACAAAGAAGAAAAAGACGTTCCCGATCCACTGATTTTGTTGCCTTCATCAGCGGCGGCGCATGAACCCACGCGCCACTACTGTTTTTGCAGTTTTAAAGGGCTTCCCAATACTGTTCCTGAATTTTCTAGGGTTCATTTTGTAAATTTAAAATTGTTTAATGTGTTGTTTGGTTTATTTTTAATTTTGATTGTTTTGTAATTAGGGTGTGTGCTTAAACATAGTAAAAGGAAAGTGTTTGAGTAGGTGTTTTGTTATTATTTTTTATGTATATGTTGTTTATGATAAAACTAAAAAGAAATAAAAATTAAATGTTTTAATTTGCATTGATTGGTTTATATTTTTTAAAAAATCAAAAAATATTTTTCTTGTGGTATCTGAAATTATAATCTTATATGTAAGATGTATTCTTGATATTAAATAGAAAATTAGGTTCTTTTATCTGATAAGATAAAGATTTCCTTACCGAGAAGAACTTTTCTTTTCTTTTTAAGAAATCATTGGCAAGATAACTTTCAAATTTTTTTTAATTACATCAAATCGCGAAGCAGCTTATCTTAGGTAGGGTGCACTAGGGGTGCTAATACTTTCTCTAGTCACAACTAATCCTTTACTTATGAATCTTTGACAAGACTAGTATACTCGAATTTTCTAGTAACCCTTTAATTAAATATTAGGTGACGACTCCCGTGACGTGTGACAAAAGTAATTAAGTGCTGAGCAAAAATTAATGAGAAGGTAATACTTTTTAAAGTTACGTAGCACGTCAAGGAATTTGATTGAGGAATGTAAATGAAGTTTGATATTCAACCTACTCATGGGCATTCCACACACTAAACAAAACAGATATGGATTGGTTTAGTAAATTATATATATAATACCTTTCTAAAGAAGGATTCGCAACACATAAGGTTATTTTGTACTTATTGAATTTTAAATAATACCTTTTTTACTTTATTATTGATAATGGTAGTTATAAAAATATTATTGGAAAATATATTGCTAAAAATTTAAAATTTCCACTAGAATCATATTCTAAACCATATAAGATTAGATGGATTAAAGTGGTAGGTAAAACAAGGATAACACAATGCTATAAAATATATTTTTCCATACAAAAAATTATAGGGTAAGATTTATTGTTATGTAGTAGATATAAATGCATGTAATTTGATATTTGATAGGCCTTGAAATTATGATGTAGATGTAAGGTATTTGGGCAGGGATAATTTATATAAAATCAATAAGGATGGTGTGAATTATATCTTTGTTTATTTGAAATGAAAAATCAAACCTAAAGCTTTCCTTACCATAACTAATTTTGAACATGAGATATATACAATAAGATATAAAGGAGACTAGATAGGTTGATATATTGATTATAAAGGTGGTGGTGGATGAGAGAGAAGAGAAAATGATAGATATTCTTGAAGTAATTAAACATTTTCTCACTGAGTTTGAAGAGATCATACCAGATGCATTCAAATGAATTGTTGTATGAATTGTAAGTAAGGAGAGACTTTGAACATCACATTGATTTGGTGTCAAGAGCTATCATTTCAAAACTGTCATATTATCAAGCAAGTCCTAAAAAGGATGAGATATTGAAGGGAAATGTAGAGGAGTTGTTGAGAAAGGGAAAATTTTTAAAGAGCCTCAGTCTTTGTATAGTTCTAGATTTATTATCTTCAAAAAAGGATGACAATTGACATAAATATATGAATAGTCACACCATTAATAAAATAACAATGGATATAATTTTATAATTTCTTAATTAGATGATATGTTTGATCAGTTACATAGAGTAACCATTTTTACAAAATTGTCTTGAGAAATAAATACCATCGAATTTGGATTTGATTTGGAAGTGAATGAAATATAGCTTATAAACTTAAAAAGAGTTTATTTGAGTGACTATTTATATCCTTCAAATTGTCTAGCATGTCGAGAACTCTCATACAAGTTGTCGCACCCCCAAAAATCCAATATTCAATTGCGGGTTCGACTGGCGAATTTTTTTTATTTTGGTTTGATTTGGTTCTTTGGAGTCGCCACCTAGTATTTTGGTCACTAGGAACCTAACTGGTCTCAGAGATCGGGTACGGAGACTGGTTGCGTAAAGGGAAGGTATTAGCACCCCAAATACGCCCTATCTAAGGTAAGCTGCATTGTTTTATTGTCTGATAAAAAACAAAACTAAAGTGTTATTGTGTTTTTCTAGTTGTTGGTCTGTCTATGGTTCAAGAAAAATCCCCCTCAGTAAGGAGGTCTTTATCTTATCGGGTAAAAATCCTAACCGTTCTAACGTCCATATCAAAATTTTATTAATAATATTTAGGAATACGTTTTACGTATAAATTCGTAATCCCAAATATTAAAAGAAAATAAAAAGATTTTTTTAGAATTTTTGAAATATTGGCCTAGTTCTCATGGCTTGAATAAACTGGTTATTAAAGCCAAAATGCATGTTAATACATATATTGTTTTTGAAAATTTTCTTTGTTGTGTGAAAATATGATGTTATAATATTTATGTATATATATTAGAGAGATTAGTCCGTATTTTAAAACAAAAAAAAAACAATTTTTAGAAAAAAAAATTTTTTACGCTTTGACGAAAATCGGGTATTTTAATACTGAGCTTGTATCCTTACGGTATAAAAATACAAACCAAAATTAAACCATTTTTGATAAAAATATGCAGAAAAATCAACAATATTTTTAGGGAATTTTTAGAAATTTTTTTGAAAGCGAAAACATTTTTTTATTCTGAAAATCTTTGATATTTTGACGAAAACCGGGTATTTTTAACACTGGTTTTGTATCTTTACAGTATAAAAATACAAAACCAAATGTGTAAAGCAACAAAATATTTATATGAAAAGAAAATAACAACCAAAATTTTTTTTTCGATTTTTTTCAAAGGAAAAAAAATGTATATATGTAGATACACATATAATAATAATAATAACATAATATAATTATAATATATTTATATATTAAAAAGGGGCTGGGCCGGCCCAAACCAAACTGGGCCGGACCCAGCCCTAACAGTCGTTGGGCCGACCTCGGCCCAGAAGGTACTGGGCCGAACTCGGCCCATAAACTAATTAACCTCGGTCTGGGCCGGACCCGGCCCAGAC
This sequence comes from Populus alba x Populus glandulosa, assembly GCA_033617975.1. Lineage (NCBI taxonomy): Eukaryota > Viridiplantae > Streptophyta > Magnoliopsida > Malpighiales > Salicaceae > Populus > Populus alba x Populus glandulosa. The sequence continues at coordinate 12,052,339 of CM066143.1, read as the reverse complement.
CGCCGGACTGGGCCAGCTCCCTCTGGCCCGTCCACATAACTCTGGGCCAGACACAATCTGGCCCAGAGAGAAAAAAAAAGAAAACACGGGGGGGGGGGAATTAATTTCCCCCTCGCCTCCTGCATGCAGAACGATTCTGCATGCAGGAGGCAAAACATATATATATTAACAGAAAAAATGCAGGGGGAGGAGAGGAGGCGTACCTGGTGCTGGCGGAGCTGCGGTGGTGGTGGCAGTGTCCTCGCTTCACGGACGGCGGCTTCTCTCTCCTCTGTTACAGGGTTTCTCTCTCTTCCTCTCTCTCTTCGTTTTTTTTTTTTTTCGGGGTTCCTCTCTTTCTCTCTTTTTTTCGTGTTATTCTTTTCTCTTCCCCTCTATCTCGCTGGTTCTATCTCTCTCTTCGGCCTCGTCTCTCTCTTCGGTCTCCCTCCCTTCGGTCCTCTCTCTCTCCTCTCGGCCTCTCTCTATTTATAAGCAAAAAGGAAACGGCGTGCCTTCGTTAGTGCGCCTTCAATCACGCAACGGCTGGTCGGCCATTCATGCTTTCGGTGGTGGTGGTGGGGATGAGGAGAGAGAGGCGGGAAGTTTTGAAATTTTTCCTTTTTTTTTTCTTTCTTTCGTTTCTGTTCTGTTGAAACGGGGGAGGAGGAAGATGAACAGTGTCGTTCAGAACGACACCGTTCTGATCTTCCTCTTTTATATATATATATATATATATATATATATATATATATATATATATATATATGAAACGGCGTCGTTTTGGGTAAAACGCGCCGTTTCATTTAAACGGCTAAACCTCAAATCAGTCCTCCAAATTCGGTCCCCGTCCCCCTTGTTGGCCGTCTTTTTCACTTTGGTCCTTGGCATCTGATTTATGCAATTTAGCCCTCAATTGATTAATAAACTTTCAATTTCTTCAATTAGGCCCCTGAACCGAATAATTTCAGCCCCCCTATTTACGCGCCTCTTGCAATTTGGTCCCTGGTTTCGAATTTTCTTACTTAAATCCCTAATTGGCCCTTAAACTTCAATTTTTATGCAATTTAGCCCCTGATTTGACCCAATAAATTCCTAAAAAATATATTTTGGCCCAAATTGACTTAAAAATCAATTTTTCTTGGAATCAAATCTTCTATAAATTCAAATAAAAATCCATTTAAGTCCATAAAAATCTAATTAAGTCCATAAAAATCCAAATAAGCCCATAAAAATCCAAATTTGGGCTTTTCTCCCTAAAATTCAAATTTTTCTTCTCAATAGGGCTTTCATCCTTCAAGAATATACTGTCAAAAATTCAATCCTTGTATTTTTAAATTCCTTGACCAATTTTCTGACTATTTTCCGGGCGCTTCTGCCTCCGGTTATTTTTCTAACCTCTTTTGGCTATTTATTTTATTTTTCAGGGGGACCCAAAAATGGGTTACAACAGATGCCCCCTCTTTATAATACTTACGGAGCATGGGTTTTGCGCAGTAAGTGTTATAAAGATAAACCCAAAACGGAACTCCCGAAACTGATCTGGTCGAAGCTTGATTGATCTGAAACTTTGTCCTTTATAACAATCCTCCTTAGCCCCAAAAAACCATGATCGAAACTTAATCATCTCGAGATCCTTATCCAGCGATCCTCTAAACTCTTATTTTAGTTTGATCAACATGGAAATCCATCCGAGATCCTATCTAGTGATCTTCTTTACTCATAATCAATACAAAAAATATGTGTGTGGTCTCATTATGATGGGTGACCTGCCCGAGTGGAAAAGAGAAAGAATGGTCTCATTCTTCGGGTGACCTACTCAGGGGAAAGGATGGCCTCATTATTATGGGTGACCTACCCAGGTAAAAAAATGGAGAATGGTCTCATTCTTATGGGTGACCTACCCAGAAAATATGGTCTCATTGTGATGGGTGACCTACCCAGAAAATATGGTCTCATTGTGATGGGTGACCTACCCAGAAAAATATGGTCTCATTGTGATGGGTGACCTACCCAGAAAAAGGAAGAGTGGTCTCATTCTTTGGGTGACCTACCCAGGGGAAGGAATGGCCTCATTCTTATGGGTGACCTACCCAGAAAGGTATGGTCTCATTGTGATGGGTGACCTGCCCAAATAAAAACATGGAGAAAATGGTCGCGTTGTAATGGGTGACCTACCCAGAAAAATATTGGTGAGGGCTCAAAGGCGCACTCGAAAAGAGGTAGGGTTTAGAAAACGCACTACCCGAGAAGTGAGGGCTCAAACGGCGCATTCAAAAAGAGGTAGGGTTAGAAAACGCACTACCCAAAAGTGAGGGCTCAAATAGCGCACTCGAAAAGAAGTAGGGTTAGAAAACGCACTACCCAAAAAGTGACGGCTCAAACAGCGCACTCGAAAAGAGGTAGGGTTAGAAAACGCACTACCTAAAAAGTGAGGGCTCAAACAGCACACTCGAAAAGAGGTAGGGTTAGAAAACGCACTACCTGAGAAATGGTGATGAAATCCCGATCTGACAAATGTTGAAAGCAATATATTATGGTTAATATGCATGTATGTTTTTGTTACCTATCTTGGAAACATAGGTCCCCCTTTCGTCGTAAACCTCTTTGCTCTTGTTTCAAGCTTTTCTTATGAACCGAAATATCCTTCATGTCCTTTTAGTGAAGAGATCTTTGGTTCCTTATGGGGCCCTTTCTTGCTCCATTGAGTTTTGCGCCAAAGGAAAAAATTGGTTTTGTTCATGAAAACTGAAACTTTTAATGCAATTAGCAAATTTTATAAAAGATGCTTTAGAAGTTATTATGATATCCCTTTTGGGCTTGGGTTGACTATGAACCTTTATGTGCATTTTGTGCACCTTTTGCCCCCTAGTGTGATGTGCAACTATATGTCAAGTAGATTTGATTTAGTCATGCCAAAAAAGATTCAAAATGCTACAAGATCATATGTTAAATACATATATAAAAGGAATCTTTACAAAGAGAATTCATGGCCGAAACTTATTTTTTTTATTGACTGGGAAATTATGAAATACATCAAGTGTAGTATTTCTTTACAGAGTCGGAATTCACAGGCCTAGCTAGATCTTCTCCATCCATTCTAGACAGTAACAAAGCTCCTCCTGAGAATGCTTTCCTCACCACGTAAGGTCCCTCGTAGTTAGGTGCCCATTTACTCTGATCTTCTCCAGGTAAAGGTAATATTTTCTTTAGTATAAGATCTCCTTCGTGGAATCCTCGAGGTCGAACCTTCTTGTCATATGATTTAGCCATCCTTCTTTGGTAGAGTTGATGATGACAGATCGCGGCTATCCTCTTTTCACTGATCATATTCAATTGTTCATATCTAACCTTTGCCCATTCTACCTCTTCCAACTCAGAGTCTAACAACACTCTCAATGATGGGATTTCCACTTCTAAAGGCATCACCGCCTCCATTCCATATACCAACATATACGGGGTAGCTCCTGTTGAGGTTCGAACTGCGGTGCGATATGCATGAAGGGCAAATGGCAACATCTCATGCCAATCCTTATAGGTGACTACCATCTTCTGAATAATCTTTTTGATATTTTTGTTAGCAGCTTCTACTGCGCCATTCATCTTTGGTCTATATGGCGAAGAATTGGAATGCTTGATTTTCCATTTAGTGCAGAGCTCTATTATCATCTTGCCGTTGAAATTCTGGGCGTTATCCGTTATAATCTTTTCTGGTGGCCCATACCGACATATCAAATCTCTCTCCATAAATTTCTTCACCACTTTTTGCGTCACATGAGCAAATGACCCAGCTTCTACCCATTTTGTGAAGTAGTCGATAGCCACGAGAATAAACCTATGACCATTGCTGGCTTTTGGGTTTACCGGTCCAATTACATCAATTCCCCACATCGCGAAGGGCCATGGAGATGTTAAATTAAACAGAGGAGCCGGAGGAGCATTGATTTTGTCACTGTATACTTGGCACTTATGACATTTCCGGACATAATCGATACAATCCTTTTCTAACGTCATCCAGAAGTACCCGGCTCTTTGTATCTTCCTGGCCATCACATATCCACTAGCATGAGTTGAGCAAATCCCTTCATGGACTTCCCGTACTGTGCTTTTTGCCTCAAATTCATCCAAACATCTCAACAAAGTCCCGTCAAATGATTTCTTATACAAAATCTCCCCATCAAGATAAAAATCCATTGCCAATCTTCTCAAGGTCTTTTTGTCGATTTTGGATGCCCCCAGGGGATATGCCTGGTTTTGGATGAAGTTCTTGATATCATAGTACCACGGGTTTCCATCCACTTCTCTTTCAACTGAGCAACAATGAGCGGGGTTATTTCTGATATTGATGTGTACTGGCTGTACCTTGTGCCCAAAGTCTATCTTGGCCATAGATGCTAGTGTGGCCAAAGCATCTGCAAACTGGTTCCCTTCCCTTCCCAGATGGGTGAACTCTATTTCCTCAAATTCTTTAGCTAACTGAGACAGGTATTCTTGGTAAGGCCTTAACTTCTCTTCTTTGGTTTGCCATTCTCCTTTTACTTGGCAAATAATCAGCATTGAATCTCCATACACATCTATCTTTCTTATGTTCATCTCTAAAGCAGCCTCTAAACCAAGAATACAAGCTTCATACTCAGCCGTGTTGTTGGTACACCCGAACTGCAGCTTAACTGAAACCGGATACTGCTTCTTATCAGGAGAGATTATCACTGCCCCCGCTCCATTACCACATACATTTACAGCACCATCAAAGTACATAACCCACCAATCTAATTTCTCTTCCTCGATTGCAAACACATCTTCATCTGGAAAGTCAAAGTTTAACTGCTCATAATCTTCCATAGCATGGTCAGCCAGGTGATCGGCAATAACACTCCCTTTCACGGCTTTCCTCGTCATATATACTATGTCATACTCAGCCAAAAGAACTTGCCATCTTGCAATTCTGCTAGATAGATAAGGCTTCTCACAAATGTACCTTAACGGGTCTAACCTGGAAATTAACCATGTAGTGTGATACAACATATACTGACGTAATCTCTTTGTAGCCCATGCTAGTGCGCAGCACAGCTTCTCAATCACAGTATACCTAGACTTATATTCCGTGAACTTCTTGCTTAGGTAATAAATGGCCCTTTCCTTCCTTCCGGTTTCGTCATGTTGCCCAAGCACACATCCCATTGCTGTTTCGGTTACTGTTAGGTATAAAATTAATGGCCTTTCTGGTACGGGAGGAACAAGCAGAGGTGGATTTAGCAAGTACTGCTTGATTTTCTCAAAAGCTTTATCACACTCTTCATTCCATATTCCAGGGTTCTTCTTCCTCAACAATCGAAAGATCGGGTCACAAGTCGCGGTTAAATGGGATATAAACCGAGCGATGTAATTCAACCTTCCTAAGAACCCTCTCACCTCCTTCTCAGTCTTGGGGGGTGGCATAGATTGAATAGCTTTTACTTTTTCAGGATCCACTTCTATCCCTTTGTCACTCACCACAAATCCCAACAGCTTACCGGATTTCACCCCGAATGAACACTTTGCTGGGTTAAGCCTCAATTTATATTTCCTTAATCTTTCAAATAACTTCTTTAATACTTGGACATGATTCTCTCCCTTTTTAGATTTGGCAACCATGTCATCCACGTATACTTCAATCTCTTTGTGCATCATGTCGTGAAACAAAGTCACCATAGCCCTTTGGTAAGTGGCCCCAGCATTCTTTAAACCAAATGGCATGACTTTGTAGCAAAAGGTTCCCCATGGTGTTATAAAGGTTGTCTTCTCCCTATCCTCTGGCGCCATTCTTATCTGATTGTAGCCTGAAAACCCATCCATGAATGAATATGTGGAGCTGCGTGCTGCATTATCTACCAACATATCTATGTGTGGTAAAGGGAAATTATCTTTAGGGCTAGCCCGATTTAAATCCCTAAAGTCCACGCAAACTCTGATTTTACCTTCCTTTTTGGGTACCACCACTATGTTTGACACCCATTGTGGATACTTCACTACTTCCAAAAAACCAGCGTCCCATTGTTTTTCAATTTCCGCCTTTACTTTGATTAAGACCTCCGGATGAGTTCTCCTTATCTTCTGCTTAATCGGCTTGCATCCTTCCATCAGTGGTATTCTATGCACTACAACATCCGTATCCAGACCAGGCATATCCTCGTAGGACCAGGCAAAGACATCCACATAATCCTTGAGCAGTGCAATCAACTCTTCCTTTGCTTCAGGGGTGATCAAAGTCCCTATCTTCAGTTCTCGCTTGATTTCTTCATTGCCTACATTTATGGTTTCAAGTTCCTCTTTAGCGGGCCTCCAAGCCTGTTCGTGTTGTTCTATTAATTTTGTGAATTCCCATATGTTTTCCTCTTCCCATTCCTCATCTTCTACAGCCACTATGTATTCTTTAAATTTTGGCCATTCATTCTCAATGTAAAGTGCAGGTGTTGTTGTGGAGGATCCGCTTTCAGAGCTCCTGAAAGCGGAAAGTGATGTGTAAATGCATAGTAAGACATTAAAATGAATTTTGAAAAATGTATGATCTCATAAAAAATAAAAGATTGGCTCACAACAAAATAAAATCCCATTGACATCTTGAGCCTCGATTGTCAATGAATAAAAACAAAACAATCAAAGACAAACCACATAGATAAAAATATAATCCAACCATCATTGTTGATTACATTTTAAAAACCAATGGAGCTTCTTGGGTCTCCCAATTCTGAAACTTCTCCCCTTCGGCTAGCTTCCGGACAAAAGTCTTGACGATGACTTCTTCCAAAGTCTGGATGGTCAATTGTGGCAGCTCTTCAATCCTCCTTTCAGACTCGATTTTCTCAGCAATGTCCTGGACTTGATTTTCCTCCAGAGTGTTTATGTTCATTGAAGAAAACTTTTGAAAGAGGTCCCCATGTCCCCCATCAGGTTGTATCACATATGCGGCCTTTGGAAATGAAATCCTGATTGGAGGGATGACTAAGTTTTCTTCTACAGGCTTCCTTCCTTCCATCCTAGCCATTCTCTTCTCCCTTCTTGCACCAGCAGCTCGTTTGTAATCCTCTTTCTTGGGCTTATATCCAAGCCCAAACCTCTGTTCTGCAGCTTTCAATTTGATTATACCCTTCCATTCAGGCCTTCTTTGCTCCATATCGTATGGGAAAGGAATCTTGTTTTTCAAAAAGATTTTAGCGGCCATTTTAGTGGCTTCAGAGATTTCTGGCTTCCTCAACACAGTGTTCTCGGGCACCCACTCGGTATTCACAATCTCAAATGCATGAAGGTTTCCGTCCCTACAATCTTCTGCTTCAATGAATGGAACCGCCACATTTCTTACCATCGATATAGTCTCCTCAGCCTTAACAGTAACCAGGACACCGTTGGCAATGTACTTTAAACATTGATGTAGCGAAGAGGTGACAGCTCCCGCAGAATGTATCCATGGTCTTCCTAACAACATGCTATAGGAAGGGTGGATATCCATCACTTGAAGGGTTACTAGAAAGACTTGTGGACCCACAGCTAGTTCTACCTCAATTGACCCCACAACTGGCCTTGATGAGCCATCATATGCTCTTGCCGTTATCACACTGGGTTGCATGTGTGAGGGATCTATTGGCATTTCATCCAGCACATGCCTTGGTAGCACATTCAGGGCCGAGCCGTTATCAATGAGAACCTTGCCGACGAGGCAATCCTTGCATCGGACCGTGACATACAAGGGCTTGTTATGTCCAGTTCCTTCAGCATCGAGTTCATCTTCCGTGAAATACAAGTAATTGGCAGCATGGATCCTCCCTACCAGATGCTCCATAGTCTTTTGCTCAATATCTTGGGGCACATAGGCCTCATTCAGTACTTTTTGCAAAGCATTACGATGTGGCTCCGAGCTGAGTATTAAAGACATGATGGAGATCTTAGCAGGGGTCTTCTTCAACTGATCCACTATACTGTACTCACTATGCTTCATTAGTTTCAAGAACTCGTTTGTTTCTTCCTCGGTCACAGGTTTATTCACCTCAAACTCTTTATCGAGGTCCAGTACCTCCTTGCCTTTAGCCTTTCTTTGTCTTTCTAGCTCTTCAGGTGTGTAACAACGACCACTCCGAGTTAGCCCACTTATCTCCGCTCGAAACATTGGCAAAGGAGCTTCAATATTTGAGGTATAACCATAATCTCCAGGCACTGCTCCATAGTTTACTTTGCTTGCATAGGAGGGCCTAGTTAATACCAGTTTTGAGCGACCATTAGCTGTTGATTGGATTCTACATTTCTCTATCATCCCTACCTCTTCATTGTCACTTATGTCCTCAATCCTCAACTCTCCTAGAGCCAGCATTCTTGCAACTTTTTGATGAAATTCACTGCATTCATCAATGTGATGCCCTTCCTTTTTATGGAAAGGGCAAAAGTTATTTCCCCATGTGCAGTACTCAGTCGTTTCTTCCAAATGTCCAGACTGTACCAACATCGAGTATAGCTTGGCCATAGTCACTTTCAACGCCCTCTTTTTGCTACCAATCTCCATGGTATTCACTCCTCCCCTACCATCAACATGTTTAGGTAAAGGGTTTGAATTTTGATTAGGCGGATCCTCAAAAGTGACCCATCCCACTTTGATCAGTTGCAACACCTTTCTTTTAAAAGCAAAGCAAGACTCAATGCTATGGCCTGCGTGACCAGCATGGTATTCACAAGTCACCTCGGGGTTGTACCAAGCAGGAAAAGGTGGCTGCATAGGTGGTATGGGTAGGGGAGCTATCTGCCCAATACTCAACAGCTTAGCATACAACTCTTTTAAGGTTATCGGTAGAGGAGGTAGTTGTTCTTCTGACGGTTGCTTATCCTTTCTTTGGTAATTATGGTGGTTATTTGCTGGGAATTTGGGTTGGTTTGGAGTGGGGGGTTTGGAAAAGTTAATACTAGTGACTCGAGGGGTAGGTATTTGATAGTTTTTGCTTCTCCTTTCTAGGTTGTTTACCTCAATTTCTTTCTTCCTTCCAATAAAACCTCTCTTCTCTAGAGGTTCTGCAATTCTCCCACTCCGGATCCCTTGTTCAATCCTCTCTGCGATCCGCACGACATCATAGAAATGTTGTGCCAAACTACCCATAAGGTGTTCATAGTATGGAGCCCTGAAAGTATTGGCAAATAAAGTCACCATTTCTGTCTCTATCAGCGGAGGTTGCACATTGATAGCTTGGTCACGCCACCTTTGAGCATAAGCCCTTACGGACTCTTGAGTTCCTTTCTCCATGCTGATCAAACTGGTTCTATCAGGAGCAATCTCTAGGTTAAACTTGTATTGCTTTAAGAAAGCGTCCGCCAAGTCTGTCCACTTCCTGATCCTAATATTGTCCAACCTCATATACCAACTGAGGGCCGATCCGGTCAGGCTATCCTGGAAGAAATAAATTAACATTTTGTCGTCGTGGATAACCTCTGCCATTTTGTTATAGTAGGAGCGGAGATGGGTTTTCGGGCATTCCATCCCAGTATACTTAACAAACTCCGGTACTCTGAACTTCTTTGGAATGACAATATTAGGTACTAAACATACCTCAGCGGCCCTAATTGGGTCAAACAAATCATTTCCTTCAATTGCCCTTAGCCTCTCTTCTAGGGCAGTCCACTTATCATCTCCTTCATGATTAGAGAATTTAAATTCGTGTGGATCTTCGTTTGTTAAATCCATTGTAATAGGGATTTGGATGGGCCGAGCAGGACTCTGCTTAGTTGGTGTATTTGCCCCTATGTTTATAGGTGCGACAGGGATTTGAGCTGCTGCTGGTGCTTCATTAGGTTGAGTAGATGTTCCTTCTCCATCTTTGGCTCTCAATATCTGCTCTAACATACGAGTTAGGTTCGCCACATCATTCCGAACTCCTTCAAGTTCTCTTTGGTACTGAGATTCGGGTTGTGACCTTCCTTCGTTTTCCATTCTTGCTCTTTGCCGAGTGTAGTGGACTTTGGAAGGGGGACCTATGTTTCACGATCTGGAATGCATATGATAAATTAAAAATATGTGATGAGAATGTGATGCATATGTCATGTGTATATATGCATATTTTACGAGCTGATTCATGACTTTCGTAACCTTTAAGCAAGATTTCTGAGTTGACCTGATTACCATAAAGGAGGGTTTGCTAAGTTCTTATCATAGTGGCTTACCAAACTCATCAAGAAAGGAAATACGTCATGGACTTCTTATAAATAACAAAAATTGCTCATACAAAACAAATAATGGGAAAGAGAGTCCTATACATTGCTACCTTTAAAAAGCATTTCCTCTATTAGCTAAATCCCCAATAAAACCGGCCATGGCCCCCATGTATTCTCGATACTTTGAAGCATCATTTCCAACTTGGGTGGCTTGTTGTTGCAACCTTTCTGCGTAACGGGCTACTTGCTCAACTTGTTTTTCCATGTGTCTTATTCTGGCATGGAATACGGTGTTATCTTCGATTATTGCTTCGTTGCTGGCTCCTAAGGCTTTGTTGCTTCTTTCCAATACTCGCACCATACCCTCTGATTGTGCCAACTTATCTCTTGTCCTTTGTAGCTCTTCCTTTGCGATATCCAGCTCCGCTATTTTGGAATTGATTTGAACTGCAAAGCTGTCCATGTAGTCTTGGCATTCTGACGCTCTTGCTTAGCCTTACTCATTTCTTCTTCCATCTCGACGTAGTGGCTTCTCAATTCCCTTAACTCTTCTTCTCGTACCTCGATCTCCGCTTGTAAAGCCCTCATCCTTCCTTTTGAAGACTCAGCTCTCTTCTGGTAATCTCTCATGTCAGACTCAGCGGCCATTCTTGCATTTCTTTCTTCCTCTAGCTGCACCATGTATTGAGCTCTAACCTTCCTTTCTTCTTCTATGTCGAGGTTGGCTAGACGATTCTTCTCCTTTTCAACTTCTATTTTCTTTAAAAGAAGTTTCCTTCCCTTCTTCAAAGAATCTATTGTCTCCTTATCAACATTCACGCCTTTTGTTGCCCTCTTAACCTTAGCCAATTCTTTTTCTGCTATCCCATTCTTCTTGACTAACTCATCATAATCAGCTATTCGATTCCTTAACTCAGCCTGGACCCCCGTTGTTATGTCTTCAGCTACCTCAGCCCTTTTCTGCCATTCCTTTAGAGACATTAGCTGCTTCTCTTGTTTTTCTAACCGCTGATTCAAGAAAACCCTCATCGTATTTTCCTCCTCTAGCTGGTTCTCTAACAATTGTTGTCGCCCCTTACTTTTGCTGAGTTCTATTACACACTGATCTAGCTGCTTTCTTAGATCTTCTTCATCATCCTTTCTTTTCCTTTTCTGTGTTTCTATTGTTGCCTCTGACTGTTCTTGTGTAGAGAGACCCTTTACTTCAGAAAAATCCTCATTCCTCCAAACTGTATAATTATGGCTAAATGAGGTTTCAAAACTGCTTCCTTCTTCTCTTTTCACCTTCACGGGTCTTTCCCAATCCTGTCGGATAAGCTCCATTTCTTTGATGAACGGTTGGTGCTTGAATAACCCAATGAAATCAGCTAAACCCCAGGTTCTTGGCGTATATTGCATTCCGCCTAACTGCCTTGTTACGAGGGCGGGCGCATAGCTGATGTAACCAGTTACACCAATTAAAGGAACCCATATCTTGCTTCCGCAGCTCATTGTGCAAATAGCGTTGTTCATCCACGGTGCTTTCCATTTGAAGTTGCTACTTGGCAATGCTGCATACTTATCCCTCCATGCCTTCTCATCCCAATTCTTCCAAGTCTCATCTATGGTAATCTTTAACGGTCGTAAGTCAAACCACCAAAAGTTGTTGAAGATGTCTCTTGGTGCTTCGATATGACTGATTATCCATAGGTATAACATAGGGACGCAGCACCTCATAGCTCCTTTTCCATGTGTTCGGCAGTGATTAAGAGATAACATGGTTTCCCCCAAGATGGCTGAGGAAGGATTGATCCGATCATGCTCATATTCGATGAAGACACTCGCTGCTTCTAAACTGATGACCCCAATTTCAGAAGGGAACAACACTAGCCCAAAAATGGCGAAGGCCACCAACCTATATCGTTCGTCTCCCAACTTGCCTTCTTCGGCATTTTTCTTCATTCGAGCTTCAATGATCTTCCATTTAAAACCCCCTTCAGCAACTCTACACTGGCTGATCTTTCCTAAGCCTAATAAACTGACTACTTCTGAAGCTGTATCTTCAAATCTGCGTCGGCGGTAGATTCGGCAGTTGTCATTTGGAAAATCCAGGATTCTCTCATATTCTTCCAAGGTGGGTGTCATATCGATGTTTCCAAAGGTAAAGCAACGATAACTGGGATCCCAAAAATTCAGAAGGGCTTTGATCGCCGCTGCTTGTACAGGCAACTTCATTATATGTGCAATCCTCTCATATCGCCTTTCAAACAGGGTCTCGTCCACATATTCCATGATAGGCAATAACTTTCCTAAATCGTTTACCATGTGATTTACCTTGGTAATGCATGGTAACCCACTAGCATCGATTCTTGGACATTTTCCTTCGGCGATCTGAGCCAACTCAGACTCTTGCCCATATTCTTGGAAAGAGAGGTACTTAGTCATGATTTCAGCTCAAAACCTGGGTTAATGAAATTAACAATTAATCGTGATGCAAATGAAAATAAGATTCATAACCTAAAGACAAGCTCTATTTATTAAGTGAGAGAGGGTAGTTTTTCTATCTGGTCTCGAAGGGTCTCATATCTGCCCAGTGACATTCTTCGTAAAGAAGTATGGGGGCGTTGCAAGGAACAGTTAAGACACGTATGCCCACCATTACCAAGCAGGCACTCAGATGTGAGTTGGGTGTTTCACGCATTTAAACCCTGACCAATAGTCTTAGGGTAAATCGCTAATTCCCCACTTAACTTAAAGTTTGTGTGGGCTTTTCAAAATTAAGGCAAGTGATGCATGAAACAATTATATACAATGCATGAATAATATGCGTGTAAAATAAAAACAAATACGCAAATAAATAACATGAAAGGAATATATTAAAAATAAGCACAGGAAAACACAAATAAATCAGACAAAAACAAAGCTTAGTCTACAGCGTGTCCCTAGTGGAGTCGCCATTCTGTCGCACCCCCAAAAATCCAATATTCAATTGCGGGTTCGACTGGCGAATTTTTTTTATTTTGGTTTGATTTGGTTCTTTGGAGTCGCCACCTAGTATTTTGGTCACTAGGAACCTAACTGGTCTCAGAGATCGGGTACGGAGACTGGTTGCGTAAAGGGAAGGTATTAGCACCCCAAATACGCCCTATCTAAGGTAAGCTGCATTGTTTTATTGTCTGATAAAAAACAAAACTAAAGTGTTATTGTGTTTTCCTAGTTGTTGGTCTGTCTATGGTTCAAGAAAAATCCCCCTCAGTAAGGAGGTCTTTATCTTATCGGGTAAAAATCCTAACCGTTCTAACGTCCATACCAAAATTTTATTAATAATATTTAGGAATACGTTTTACGTATAAATTCGTAATCCCAAATATTAAAAGAAAATAAAAAGATTTTTTTAGAATTTTTGAAATATTGGCCTAGTTCTCATGGCTTGAATAAACTGGTTATTAAAGCCAAAATGCATGTTAATACATATATTGTTTTTGAAAATTTTCTTTGTTGTGTGAAAATATGATGTTATAATATTTATGTATATATATTGGAGAGATTAGGCCGTATTTTAAAACAAAAAAAAAAACAATTTTTAGAAAAAAAAAATTTTTACGCTTTGACGAAAATCGGGTATTTTAATACTGAGCTTGTATCCTTACGGTATAAAAATACAAACCAAAATTAAACCATTTTTGATAAAAATATGCAGAAAAATCAACAATATTTTTAGGGAATTTTTAGAAATTTTTTTGAAAGCGAAAACATTTTTTTATTCTGAAAATCTTTGATATTTTGACGAAAACCGGGTATTTTTAACACTGGTTTTGTATCTTTACAGTATAAAAATACAAAACCAAATGTGTAAAGCAACAAAATATTTATATGAAAAGAAAATAACAACCAAAATTTTTTTTTCGATTTTTTTCAAAGGAAAAAAAATGTATATATGTAGATACACATATAATAATAATAACATAATATAATTATAATATATTTATATATTAAAAAGGGGCTGGGCCGGCCCAAACCAAACTGGGCCGGACCCAGCCCTAACAGTCGTTGGGCCGACCTCGGCCCAACAGGCACTGGGCCGACCTCGGCCCAGAAGGTACTGGGCCGAACTCGGCCCAGAAACTAATTAACCTCGATCTGGGCCGGACCCGGCCTAGACCGCCGGACTGGGCCAGCTCCCTCTGGCCCGTCCACATAACTCTGGGCCAGACACAATCTGGCCCAGAGAGAAAAAAAAGAAAACACGGGGGGGGGAATTAATTTCCCCCCCGCCTCCTGCATGCAGAACGATTCTGCATGCAGGAGGCAAAACATATATATATTAACAGAAAAAATGCAGGGGGAGGACAGGAGGCATACCTGGTGCTGGCGGAGCTGCGGTGGTGGGGGCAGTGTCCTCGCTTCACGGACGGCGGCTTCTCTCTCCTCTGTTACAGGGTTTCTCTCTCTTCCTCTCTCTCTTCGTTTTTTTTTTTTTGTTTCGGGGTTCCTCTCTTTCTCTCTTTTTTTCGTGTTATTCTTTTCTCTTCCCCTCTATCTCGCTGGTTCTATCTCTCTCTTCGGCCTCGTCTCTCTCTTCGGTCCCCCTCCCTTCGGTCCTCTCTCTCTCCTCTCGGCCTCTCTCTATTTATAAGCAAAAAGGAAACGGCGTGCCTTCGTTAGTGCGCCTTCAATCACGCAACGGCTGGTCGGCCATTCATGCTTTCGGTGGTGGTGGTGGGGATGAGGAGAGAGAGGCGGGAAGTTTTGAAATTTTTCCTTTTTTTTTTCTTTCTTTCGTTTCTGTTCTGTTGAAACGGGGGAGGAGGAAGATGAACAGTGTCGTTCAAAACGACACCGTTCTGATCTTCCTCTTTTTATATATATATATATATATATATATATATATATATATATATATATATATCTATATATATATATATATATATCTATATATATATGAAACGGCGTCGTTTTGGGTAAAACGCGCCGTTTCATTTAAACGGCTAAACCTCAAATCAGTCCTCCAAATTCGGTCCCCGTCCCCCTTGTTGGCCGCCTTTTTCACTTTGGTCCTTGGCATCTGATTTATGCAATTTAGCCCTCAATTGATTAATAAACTTTCAATTTCTTCAATTAGGCCCCTGAACCGAATAATTTCAGCCCCCCTATTTACGCGCCTCTTGCAATTTGGTCCCTGGTTTCGAATTTTCTTACTTAAATCCCTAATTGGCCCTTAAACTTCAATTTTTATGCAATTTAGCCCCTGATTTGACCCAATAAATTCCTAAAAAATATATTTTGGCCCAAATTGACTTAAAAATCAATTTTTCTTGGAATCAAATCTTCTATAAATTCAAATAAAAATCCATTTAAGTCCATAAAAATCTAATTAAGTCCATAAAAATCCAAATAAGCCCATAAAAATCCAAATTTGGGCTTTTCTCCCTAAAATTCAAATTTTTCTTCTCAATAGGGCTTTCATCCTTCAAGAATATACTGTCAAAAATTCAATCCTTGTATTTTTAAATTCCTTGACCAATTTTCTGACTATTTTCCGGGCGCTTCTGCCTCCGGTTATTTTTCTAACCTCTTTTGGCTATTTATTTTATTTTTCAGGGGGACCCAAAAATGGGTTACAACACAAGTGATGAATAAGATTTTATGTTTATTTATTAATAAATTTATGGTTATTTACTTTATTGACATTTTAATTTATACTAGATCTAAAACTAACTATATAGGACATCTAAAGAAAGTGCTTGAGGTTTTGTTAGAAAATAAGTTGTATGTGAATTTAAAGAAGTGTTGTTTACTAATAATTTTTTATTTTTTAAGCTTTATTGTTAGTGCAAATGGCATATATGTTGATGAAAAAGACAGTTTAATTGAAGAGAAGAGGTATAAAAGAGTTTCATTTTAATCAAAGAAAAAATAAACATTATTCTAATTTTAGCACTTTAAAATTTTGATAAACTATTTAACACAAAATGTGATGCTTGTAGTGTAGGAATTGAAGGTGTATTATTCTAAGATGAGAGATTTACATAATGTTTTAGTGAGGAGTTTAGGAACGCTTCATTTAAACAATCCATGTACAATAAGGAGTGTTATGTTATTTTTTATGCTATGAAAAAGTGAAAACATTACTTGATATGCAAGGAATTTGTGTTGTATTATGATTATGTGTTGAAATTTCTACAAAACTAGAATAAAATAAAAAATGATAAATATGCAAGATGGGTAACTTGTAGTAGTTTTCAATCATAATTATATATAAGGCTAGAGTCTACAATAAAATTGTTGATGCTTTAAGTAGAAGGGTAACCTTGTTAGTTACCTTTAGAGAAGAGATTACTAGGTTTGATTGTTTGAAATAGTTATATGAGCATAATAAGGATTTTAGTGAGATATGGAAGAAGTGTTAGAAACTGTTTGCTGATGATTTTCACTTTATGGTTGGTTCTTGATAAAAAGGTAATTAATTTTGCATTCAATTTCTTTATTATAAGAGAATGTGGTTTAGGATGTGCATGGAAAAGGCTTGACTAGTCACTTAGGATGATAGAAAACTATTAATATTGTCATTGAGAGGTATTATTGACCTAATTTGAGATGAGATGTTGGTTACTTTGTATAAAATTCTATATTGGTCAAACTATCAAAGGACAATCATAAAATACAAGTTTATATATGCTTTTGCTAATTATTAAAAATATATGGGAAGACTTGTCTATATATTTTATACCAAGATTATTCTATACACAAAGAGAAATGGATTCTGTATTTGATATGTTTTCAAAGATGGTGTATTTTATCTCTTGCAAAAAGATAAATGATGCTTCATAAATTGATTGACTTTGCTTTCAAGAAATAATTTGATTGTATAAGATGCCAAATGTCATTACTTTTGAATGAGATAGCAAAATTCTAAGTCATTTTTTGTCAAACTTTAGAAAACATGCATGATTCATCTTTACAATTTAGTACACGACACATACGTAAACAAATTTTCAAATATATTTGTTAAATCAAATACTCAGTATTTTGATTAGAAGCATCTGTAAAGACAAACCAAGATAGTGGATAATTGGTAATTTGATTTGGATCATTTGTGGAGACAAACCAAAATAGTGAGATTATATGTTGGTGCCAATATGATTTGTATACAAATATGTTAAGCACAATGCCAAAGATAAATCCTTATTTAAGATTGTGTATATATAGTGCTCTTGGCATGTACTTGGTCTCATCTTAATTTAAAAAGGTGTTGGATATAGTATGGCTATCAAGAAGATAGCTATGGAAGCATTAACTATATATGTTGATGTGAGACAAAAGTTACAACAAACCAATATCAAATACAATAATGTTGATGATAAACATCTTCAAGGTAAAATGTTTAAAGATAATAATAAAATGATAGCATTTTTATGCAACGAAAGAGATTTGTAGTAAAGATCTAGAAAGTTGTAGCAGAAGAAGTATAATTCATCTAAGATAATGAGAAAAATCAATGATAATGTTTATACTATCGATCTATAAAAAAATAAAGGTATGTCTAAAAGTTTCAATGTTTATGTTATTTACTCTTATTGCAGTAATGAATTATTATATCCAAATTTAAGCATTGACTTGGGATTGAGTCTTTCACAAATAAAGAGAACTAATGTGCAATGTTTAGTAGATTCAATTATGGACTAGATCAACAAAGAAAAATCCAAGAATAAGTCTAGCTGTCAAGGTTTCCTCTTGATAATCGACTATGATTAATCATCAATCATTATCAATCATGATCTACCAATCATAATCAATCATCAACCATGATCGATCAATTATGGTCTTCTAGTAGAAGATTGAATTTTACGTTTTTCCTAGTTATATTTGAATTTCTTTCCTAGTTAAGTTATAGAGTTTTAATTAGATTTTTTTGGTTAGGGATTAAAGTTTTATTTGATTTAGGTTTTTTTTTATTAGATTTTCATGATTAGAAATTGTCATTTTTGAGTTATGATATGATTAGAATTTATGAAATAAAAACCTTTTAAAATTATATTAGAGTTTTCTCTATATTTTTCTTTTTAGTTAAGGGTTATAACCTTAAACTTAAAAATATTAATTTATTTATCTACAACTTAAATTGTATTTTTCATAGATTGAGAAACTCTAATGCTATACAATGCTTCAATAATTGCTTTAAGGAATTGGTTAAGTAATAAAAGAAGATCCATTCAATTCGAATTTTAATTTAAGTCTTGTTATTAACTACTTTGTAAGGTGTCATATTTATGTATAATTACTCCACTCGTAAAATATCCCAAGTATAAATCTTAACATAAATGTGGTGAAGTTCTTTTAAATATACTTGACATAACAACAAAAGTAACACAAGTTTTTCAGCTAGAGCTTATAATTTTATGGTATGGTAAATATAAATAATCCCGAGTGAGATCATTTGAAATAATTGATTAAATGTCAACTTGTGTTTCATTTTGAAGCAAATTGATGCTTCTAATTGCAGAGCCCATAACCAAATGACACGTCCTACCTAATGTATTTTTTTTCAAAGGCTAATAGTTTTCTCAAAGCCCATGGGCATATAAGCCGTTTAGCTTTAATTGGGCCTGGCCGCCCGGTCTAACGAGCTTTGTTGGTGTGATTTGCCCGCCATGCATCTGAACTCTAAGGCACGCCTGTTTTTTCTGCAAAAACTAATATCATGTGGATGCTTTTTTTTTTGTTGGGTTCTAATGAATGCATAATTGTTTCAGTTTAAATTTGTCCAATGCACGTAATTTTCAAAGCATGGTCAACTTAGCAACATCGAGTTATAAAAAGACAAGGTTTCTTACGATGAACTTCTTGAAGCAGTGGGTTTTGTCTTTCTTGATCACTTGACTTTCTTATGCATTCCTCAACCTGGCAAGCTCGGCATTTATCCAAAAAAGAAAACTTAAACAAGCTCGGGACAAGATTTCTGCATATTTTTAGGATGTTAGATGAGCTTGAGATTTGAGAATCAACTCATGAACGATGATGATCTGAGTGTTAATCTGTGATTTGTCAATAAGAGAGGGTCACAGGCTTGCTCCTCCGCCGCTAGCTAGGAATATGTAGACATGAAGAATCAACTCACCGGAGGAGCGTTTGTGATGGTATCGTCACTCTTCACCCACTCAAATGGCACTACACAGCCACTTGCATATTCCCTTCCTTGTCAAATAAAAAAAGACACTGCAATAATAATAAAAAGAAAAAAAGGAAAAAGAAACATCTTCTTTTGGACTCTTTCGGCTCCATCAACTATGCTTTATCTCTATTAATTAAGTATTAAGCAAAGCAATGTAGCCATTAGTGAATAGGATTCCAGTTTTTTAGGCCTTTTTAAGTTTAAGCTATTGCATCATCGATGTTATATCTTTTTCCACTCAATCTAATTTCTTAGTCATACGTATATATTTTCGACAAAATCCACAATTAAGTGGGAATTACCAAGTAAGAGTGTGTGTGTGTGTGTATAAGAGTAGTAGTTTCATTAATACTGAATGAAGAATAAATGTATTAGTACTAATTAGTCCAAACCGCTAATCATTGAACTAATAGTCCTTGGAAAAAACATTATCGATACAACGAAAAAACATTGTTTCATTCAAACTTAAAAGTACTATTTATGATAGTTTTGTCCTATCTATAAAAGACCATTGAACTAATTATTAAGGATAATAATTAAGGTCTTTTTATAAGGTTTATTAATTATTATTATATTGATCATGGATAAATAATATTTTTTAATTTTAAAAATACAATGAAACCAAACTACTATTGAAAGCAAAAAATTACAAACTGGTATCCAGAAGTTTTTTTGTATTTTTATACTGATTTGTTTTTGTTATTATTATGTTGGTTGAAAGGCAATTTGATGTTTTACAAATATAAAATATAATTTTAAAATAAAAAATAGGTAGTGCGTGCAATAAATATGCCAGCTTCTGATAAATACCCGTGCTATTCAAGCGGCACATATAATACCTCTTAATAGTAAAAAAAACAGGCACATATAATACCTCCTAATAGTAAAAAAAAAAAAACTAGCTTTCATAATAGCAATGAAAGCACCACACCTTACACTTGAAAGTCTAGTTGCTGTGGTCAATCGTGTGACTTGTTCCGTCCCCATTCCGGGTTCGACCTTCTATGTGTACGCCTGTCACCCCCGTGGTGCTTTACATGCTCATTGGACTTGCAGGATATTCAGTGAGCCCGGTGATTAGTTGTAGTGCGCGCAAGCTAGCCCGGACACCCCGATTACCAAAAAAAAATAAAAATGAAAGCACCACACCTTGATCTTTCTTCTGGGATGATGCATTATAGTAGAGGAGTGACAGTGCAACACCGATAGCTTTTTTTTTTTTTTTTTTCCTTCCACTATTATATCTCCTCCTCGAAAGAATTGTGTTGGCCATTCAAGATTTTAGAATTATCCTTTTATTTCTTGAGATGTTAACTTCGGTTTTCTTTTTTATTTTTTTTCTTGATTCTTTTATAAAATTTCAATTTATTTTCACTTTCATTCTTCAATTCTAATTTGTGGTATGCTATTTTTTTTTTAATTTGGTACTAGTTCCTTTTATTTTGTTTTTTTTATCCTTTTGTTAAATTGATTTTTCTTTGAAATTTTACGTATAAATAAAAAATTTGTAATTATTTTCTATAATAGTTATATTAACGTCGGTTAATATTATTTTTTTTGTTTTCTTTTTATTTATTTTCTTTTCTTGTTTCATAATTTGACACAGATTTTTTTTTAATGATTTTTGTGATTTTTTTAATATTAGGTTATCTAGAATTTATAATTTAATTAATAATAAATTTAATGAGTTAGCTTGGGTTGAATTTATCCTATTTATTTATGTATGGGATTACTTATTATATATTGCTTATTTTTAAAATCTTTTTTCAAACATCATTCACTGACTCTTAACATAGCGCACGGCCGCGGCTAATTTCCTATGAAAGAAAAGTTTTCCTGTCACTAAATAAATTATTTCTGGATTTTTCACTTGATAGGTGACAGGAAAGATGTCCACTGATGCCCTTATTGTCCCATATGCATGTGTCAAGCAAGACTTTTTTCCATTATATTCCAAGAACAAGGCTGTTTTCTTTTGTTTTTTGACAGCAAAATCTTAGTATTTTTATTTCCATGATACGATTTCAAGAAAAAGAAGAAATTTATGCAGGACTAAGATTTCAAGAATAGAGCTTTCGCAGCTTAATTAATCACAACAACAATATCCATGAAAAAAACTCTGTTATCATCACTCTTGGCAAAGATATCCGTTGCATATTTCTGTCACAGATTTAAGAGAGATGATCTTTTTGTGCAATTTGGGATGAGGAGAAAATTGCTGATGACTATATTTCGTATATTTACATCTCTTAATTATATATAGTTTAATTGTTCAAATTGATAAGGCAATGTGTTGAGAGTTTATAGATAGAGGTGGAGAAGATAAAGCCTTCCCCATATGCTTAACAGAATATAAAAACTTATGAGGTCCTTATCATCCACATGGTCTACTCATAATATGTAGTAGTGCAGTACCCATGATTTTTCTATCTAACATTTACTTTTGGATTAATTAACATATAAAACACTGGAGAATCTATGCGATAAAGGGTGCGTTTATGCATAACTCCCTCCTTTTTTTATTTTTTAATAATGTAGGACCGTTTTTGAAAGAAACGAGGAACATTTTAGTATCATTGATTGGATGAATATTATAAGAATACTGGCAAGTTGGCTTTATTAATGAAGCATTTTTTCAAAAGCTGGATTGGACTTGTCTGTGAATGTGATCATGTTGGGAGTTCTCAAAAAGTAGTGGTAGTGCTGCTGCTGCTTGACACGATATACTGAAGTGGGCTTGTTATAGCCCAGATTGTGTTGTTTTTGTTGCCCCTTTCGGCTCTTTTACTATATGACCTTAAAATTTAATGCAGGAATTTAATCCTTAAACTGAATTTTCGGTTCAAACTATTGTAATAATTTCTTCGTGATATTGACAATATTAAGACACATGCGTATTACGCTACAACAATTCTTCGAAATACCAAGGAACTTTAAGAGAACTAGTGCATGCTTCGAACTTTAAGGACCAAAAGTAAGCATCAAGATTTGTATATATCATGACTTTATGGGAGCTTTGGTAAAACTCAAGGTTGTCTATTGAAGTGACATATAGTAGAAAGTTAGATCAAATAAGATCTCATAAAGTATATCAAAGGTGCAAGTTAACTCAGGATTTTATATCTATTGAAAAGAATTCCTTAAGAAACTAAAAAAGCAAAGGGATTTAATTAAATAAAAAGATGACTTGTTTATTTGACATCGAACGGCATCCAACTCTTAGGTCCAGATGCACCCCCTCGCCCCCCTTTGTTAAATATTTTCGGTGTTAAATTGCATTACCATTTTTAATAACAATAATTTCTATGGTTGTTTTTAGAAATTATTGCATATTTTTATTTATTGTTTCTAACAATTTATAAACATTCAGTAATTTGACTAATTATCTTGTGATTATGCCAATTACTAATCTTCTTATAGAACAACTTAAAATGTATATATATGTGACCTTTAAACAAAGTTATGACTAATTAAGTATAATTTCAATTAGAAAATAAGTTTCTTGTTACTTTAGAGAAGAAAATGAATACTATTTAAACTGTAAAGAAACTCTTGAAACATTTTTGAGTGATTGCAAATTAATAAGTTTTTACATTTATTTGTTTGTAAATAATATTTTACAAACTTGAAGTCTGTGTGTCTTAAAGTAATCATAACAAGCCCCTTCGACAACCCCATTGATTTTTGTTAGAAAATAATATAAACTACCACCACAATCTGCTAGGAATTAAAAAAAACATCGGAGGGTGTTATGCCAACCAATATCCCTCCAAAAACATCATGCATATCTTCTGAAATCCAATCACACACGAAATCATTACCCAACTCAAATTAAGGGCATTTGTGTTTTGTTTTTTTCTATCAGCGTGCCATAGTTAGCGAGGCAAATCAAACCCTATAAAGGAGAGGTTTTAATGAGGACACCATCTTTGGAAAAACACCTCACGGGTCTTGTTGTGATGAATTAATTTTTGTTCCACCCAATATTTTGACCGGAATCTATTGTTTATCAGTGGACCACATATTCATTAAGTAAGTTATTTCAAAAACAAGAAGCATTTTGTAGTACAGCATGTAGAGCAGTAAAAGAGTCTAGAAGGAATCATATAATTAAAAAGAAAATAAAAACCCTGAACGATGGAACTGGTTTTATAACTAATTAATTAATAATCAATATCCGTTATCAAATATCATTAAATATATGCTAGCTATTTTTCTCCTGTAGTGAAAATTCTTTCAACCATGGAAGAAAAGCTACACTGACAGAAACAAAATGACTTGGTTTCTCTCGACGCATAATCACAACCAAAGCAGGTCTGTGATTCCCCAAGACTCTTTATACTTCGTTATCATACTCTTAAGATACCTACACTTGTGAAGATACTTTTCTTTAATGTTTGTTCCTTCTTCTTCTTAATTTCTTATGTTTTTCATGAATTAAAACTATATATTAACAACAAAGGAGTATATATTTTACAATATCCAGTTAAGATTTACCGAGATCGATCTAATTAAATTTTGTAGCTTGTTTATAATGATAAGAATCGCAACCCTTCATTTTCAATCTGATAATAATAATAATTACAATTATTATTCGTAAAAACCACCTTTTGAAACCAATCACATAGTTTAGTATTTGACCTTGAAAATTGTGATCAATTGATGCATGAGGCCAGAAATGCGGCTGTTCTTTCTGTTAAAGTACGTGGTGAATTATTCTATGCCTTAGTTATGTTATTTTATAATGGAAGAATATATATTATAAACTGCATAGCAACTTGGGTATTAATAAAAAAAGCAGATTAAAAATAATAAAAGGAGAATATTATTATTTATGATGTTACCATGCTGTGGAAAGATCCAATTAAGTAGCTAGGTCGGAAGATTTTTATTTTTATTATATTACATAAATTGATACTTGCTTCTATCAAAACTTGAGGAGGTAGTGCTCATTACATAATGATTGGCTGGAAAAATAATTATCCGAGGTTCAGGCATTTTCATTATCCCAAACTTTATTAGTGAATAGAGAAGGGACATGAATACAATAATATAAAGAAAGTAGCCTTTAATTTTTTAATCCTTGAAAACAACTACAAATTAACAAACACCTATGTAAACAGTCTCCATATTATAATTAATATCCGAGATTGGTGACTTTTGAGCTTATGAATATTTAAATGAAGGTTGTTGGCTAAGTTTTGAAATTGGTGGAGTAAATAGTTGTTCATAAGTCATTCCTAAAAAGAAAAAGGCTTTTTGTTTAATAATACCATCGAAGTATAGGGACCGAACTGATTTTGTTCAAAGATTACTACACGCCCATAGAAAATCACTGGCTTTACTTGTGAATTCTAAACGCAGGGCAATGTTTATACTTAAAAGTGACATGCATTATTTTATGCTAGTGGATTGGAAACGCAAGGTGGCTGGTGGGGACCTTGGACTTGAGCATGTATTAGAGGGGTGTTAATTGCTTGTTTGGTGCCCGACGATGCGATGCTATTGGTCGATGATGACAACGTTATCGTCTAGATTATGGAAAGATATTTTTAATTTGTTTTTATCGAAATACGAAAAATTAGCACATGTACTTAGACTCGTTGGCAGCTCTTGCTTGGAAAGAATCACGAGGAGCCTATGTAGTCTTTCATAATTTGAGATAACTCCCATGGAGATATAGCTGTTATTCTTTCTTCATATCACAGTTAACACCTCGATGTGTACCATAAGCATAGATCACTAAATTTAAAGGACGGTGAGATCCAAATACTGAAAATGTCAAAGCACTGATTATTGACATATTATAATACACTAAACAACAAGATTATCGTTTCCTTGTACATTATTTATTAGAAAAACAAAGTTGGGGTTTACGATGCGGTTCTGCCATGTTCTATATTTAACTAAGGATGTTTCTCATGTTGAAGTCATGGCCATTAGCTAGGGTTAGGTTTTGGATTGCGAAAACTTTTATTTCAACTAATTAGGACCGATCGAGTGGAGATAGCTCTAGAGTCCAATTAATATATAAGAGGCGCATAATCTCTATCCACCATTTGTCAATACAATTAATAATTTTTAGTTATATATTAAAAAATAATATAAATTATATTGTGAGATCTTACCTTACAGCTTAAATTATTAAATTGAGATGATTTTTTAACATGGTATCAGAGCCTTGATGACCAAGCGGTCACGAATTCAAATATCATCATCCCTATTTTTTTTTATAAAAATTAAACACAAGGTAATGTGGGTTTGTGCAAGTTATAAGTTCAAATGGTTTTCACTTAAAGAAGATGTAAGACAGGATAATATATAAATCATATCCTGAAACTTCATCTAATAGTTTAAACTATTGGGTTGAGATAATTGTTTAATATTATGTTATAATAATAGGCAATTAACTTATAAAATTAACAATATTATAATTATAAAATGTTATTGATTGCCAAAGCTCCTTAGAATCAAGTAATTTCCTTTTCCCTATATTAAAAAAAATGAAAAAAATGTTTAAGATATATGTGTGTATTATATGTGTCATCTTTTTGCCGGTAACTATATATATATATATATATATATATATATATATATATATATATATATATATATAGAGAGAGAGAGAGAGAGAGAGAGAGATGGATATAGCATCTATGTAATTGATAATTAACAGTAAACTAAAGCATCATAATTTGCGTCACTGTGTCAGAAGAATTCCAAATATAATTAATTAATTAAACCAACATACATGGTTACAATTTTCGGATATTAATATGGAACTTAAGTTAATTGTTTGCAGTAGATTAAATAACATATATAAGCACCCATAACTATATATGCTGCGCAAAATCAAATTCCATTTATAAATAATAGTAAGAACCTGCCAAACTTGCTATATATATACGAGTCGTCTTACTTAAATGTTGCTAGACATCAGACCGACTGGCATCAACCACAGTAACAACAAACATATATATATATATATATATGTACAGATTTAGTATGCAGACCTGAGATGAGCACGTAAATTTATCTTGTTTGAGTAGAAGGCTCAAGACATGGCTTCCGGGCTAGACACCGCAACCAAGGGACGGTGTTGTGTGGTGGGCAATAGCAGTCAGGCAGGGAGTAAAGTAGTGTTGCGACCCCACAAGGTATTTGACATTTTCTCTAGGGGTGAGGGGTTGACGTTTGATAGAGACAAGCAGGGATTTGGAGTAGAGATGGTGGATCTTACAAGGACGGATCGGGTCTAATCAATCAACTAAAGTCAAAAGGCCTTGGTTCTCTTGTTTCCTCTCTCTGCCTCTTTGTTTGGTTTGAAGGTTACACTCGTGGGTTTGGCTTTTTATGGCATTAAATTCATATTTACACGCTATTGTGTGTTCATGTAAGATAAGGAGATCAGAGCACGATCGATGTCTCCGAGACTGTACGTACGTACTACCTGTTTTGGAAGAGAAAAACCCATACCTGAACTTCCCTGGTTACCTAGAACTCGGAGTTTTTTTTTTTTTTTTTAATAATCCAGGATTTGGAATGGCTATCGCACAGCCTTTATTACTCATTTTTTTTATTCTATAGTAAATACATAAATTACTCTCCCAACCTAGAAGCTGAAGAATAGTTTGAGTTACCCCACTTGGATTCACTTTCTTCTCTCCAAACGTGCAAAAATAATTAAACATTAATATGGTGTTATTATAAATTAAAAAGCTGGAGGACACATTAATTTATGTATCCCCTCATGCTCTCTTCACGCTACACATACTGTCATAATATTGCTTCATTTGTTAAGGGAAGCGCTGCACCAACAAGAGATCAGCTAATGGCCTTTTCCTTACCGCTCTCACCTGCAAATCCATGCATATATTCCTTGAAATCAGCAAACTTAAGATTATTTCTGGATCAAATTCTTCAACAAA
This sequence comes from Populus alba x Populus glandulosa, assembly GCA_033617975.1. Taxonomy (NCBI): domain Eukaryota; kingdom Viridiplantae; phylum Streptophyta; class Magnoliopsida; order Malpighiales; family Salicaceae; genus Populus; species Populus alba x Populus glandulosa. The sequence continues at coordinate 12,025,117 of CM066143.1, read as the reverse complement.
CCAATGTTTTCTTAACAACAACAAATCCTCCTCTATCATCTAAAGAAATCTATATTTTATCATTATTGATACCATGAACGAATTTGATGCGTGAGTTATAGGTGTGCAATCTGTGATGGGAGTGTGCAGCGATTGGATTTGGGATTTTCACCGAGGTGGAGCTGAATTTATTGAGATCTGATTTTTCTTTTATACTTTCAAATTTCCCATAAAAATTATGATATTTTGTAGCTCTTTGTGATAAAAGAGAGTGACTGAAATTTATCGATGTTCACAAGATATATATATATATATATATATATATATATATATATATATATATATATATATAACTGTCTGATTTAATTAGGTGGTGGTGATGGGTGTCTTGGTTTTAATTTTGACTTAATTATCATATTAATTAACGGCAATAATGAGAACTGTGGGTCCTGTTATCGTTCTATCACAGAATTAGAAAGGTTCATTAAGAATAATAATAAACAAGAGTGTGTCGATAGACTGGAAGGTGTGCCAATAGCAACTCTCATAACACTAAACCAGGCATGTCATGCGCCACGCGCTACAACCAATAGCCATCCAAACACGCTCTTCAATCAACTCCCAAATCCATGTAGTCCTACTATCTAAAAAAATAATTATATAATAGTCTCACGAACTACACACGCCCACGCACACCCTAGTTAGGATATATTTAACGGGCGGGTTAAGCTTATTTGGAACTATTTTTTGGACACTACGAAATGAGTATATTTTTATTGTGCAGGTGAAAAGAATTCATTTAACTATTAACTCCATGTTTTTCTATGTAAAAGACTTCCTTCATTTCTAGTTTGGTTTGATGAATATATTGTTATTCAAAATTCACAAATAAAATTAGACAAGAAAAGAAATAAGTTTAGTTATAATCATGCAATATAATTAGAACATTACAACTTATAACCATAACAAAAAGATTATATATAAAAAATTTAGCAAGCATATTAAGCATATAACAAACTTGCAATTGATATCAAAACAAGTTCCTAACATGCATTCTAATCATACAATGTATCTTTGTATAAAATTTTTTTTTTTAAAAAAAACAAAATACTTGTTAAAACACTTTAAATTTAATCGAGCGTTGTTTTTGTTAATGATCAATTATTTTTTATTAAGGTTGTATTGCTCCTCACTTGGTACTAAATGACATTCTTCAATGAGTCTCATAGAATTTCAACAATACCTTCTTGTATAGGTACACTCCTAAACAATGTCTAAAGAACCTATAAAATAATACTCAATTATCCATCTATAAACTAAACCTTATCCCAAAAAAAAAAATAGAGCAATGCTAGAAACTATAAGAGCAATGCTGGAAAATTAGGTGAATGAGAGTATCAGAATCTATCACAATAGTGTAGAATTAATCAACCTCAAATACTCTTTTTCAACCATTTTTTATAAATAAAAAAAATGTAGGCATTAAAAGCTTATGAACTCCCCCCCACTAATAATTTTTATTACCCACTAAAAAAATAATTTTAAACTGTAACTTTTTATTTAAACCATGTGACTTTTTAGATGAAAAATTTGTTTAAGTATTATTAAAAGAGTTCTGGAAAAACTTAATAAATTCTTTCTTACATGGTCAGACAGACCAATAGGCTGGAAGAAATAATTCTTCATGGACTAGGCCCAAATCATAATCTCAATTGACAAGAAATAATCTTTTGTAGGCTAAAATATTATTTTACAATAAACTCATACTTGGTTTCGAGCACGAGTCGGTGCACCCGTGTGTGGGTGTTAAGTACAAAACTTACTTTGCTTAAAACCTCTTCTTTCTAAAAGCTTGGGCATATTTTGAGTCCAGTTTTAACTTCTCAACTTCCAACTTTATAAACACCAAGAAAGTTTTGTTTCTTTTTCAATATATGATAAAGTTTTTTTAAGAGGATTTGACAGTTTCTCATTCACCCATAATGTATTTAAAATATATTAATATTCCATGTTAAAGAGCTTATATTTAAAGTCAAATTTAAACAAAATCTTAACCCTAAAAGCAAGTGGACTCTACTTCTAAATTGTTCTTAAATATGCCAATTAACTATGTCCTTAAACAATTTTTCCAACAAAGAAGGATAGATTGATCATCATTTGTTGTCGTCATTCCCTCTTATTTTAATATATCCAAAATTAGATGGATTAGAAGAAAAACTAATTCAACAGGCATCTTCTTATAATTTTATAATATTTCATCTAAACCCTTTTTTAAAAAAATAAAGATGACCAAATTAAATTAGTGAATGCTTGCAATTAGTCATGGATTAGGGATACTTTTTTTAAAGGGGGGACAAAACAAATATAACAAGACATAAATTTTTCTTCTTCTAATCTACCATACATGAATTGTAAACATAAAAACACTTCATGATTTAGTTTTATGCAAATAAAAACATACAATGATAAAAAAAAAAAAAGAATCTATTATAAACAAGATAAGTAATGTAAAAAATTACTATATACATAGAACCATCTTTGTATGGACTAAAAGGCTAAAAGTAATACCAAATTGAATAAAAGCTATAAACTTAATATCATATTCATAATGGATCCACCATTTTAATTTTGATGGTCTTCATATCTATCAAATATAAACATAAAAAGTTTCTAAGAAACATTAGCTGAAACAAAGCATTATTTTGTTTCGTAATTTTTTTGGAATAAAGTATAATAAAAATAAAACAATAAACAAAGTTTCTTACTTATTTATTTTAATTGTGATCGTCATTTTTTTCATATAATATAAATCATTGATTATCATATCTATTGAGAGTATTTTAGCAATGTAGTTTTTTATATAAACAATAAAATAATCTACAAGAAAATCATCATCCATTTGATTGCAAAGTCTTGTTTTAACAATCTTCATTATTGAAAAACATCATTCAGTGATTGTTGTTGAAATAGGAAGAGTCAAAATAAGTCGAATTAATATGTCAATTAGTGGATAAATTATTTATTTTTTAATTTTTACCAATCCTTAGCATAAATCAATAATTAATGACAATTTTTTTAACTCTGGATATATCAAGCTCATAATGCTGCAACTAAAATCTCAATTGAATTTTTTATTGGTAAAAAAAATCTTTATGATAGAACTTATCAACAAGTCTGCATATATCTTCAACACTTAATAATGTGTAGGTAATTTTTGAATCTAAAGTTGCACTCAACATAAGAAGCTTGGTTGCCTGCTTACTAAATCTATTATTTAACTATTGCAATTGTTGATCAATGATAGCTATAAATATATCAACTCAATAGTGTTTCTCAACTATTACTGTTTTGTTTTGTGAGATTATCCCACATTGAAAAAAATAAAAGAAATCTTTCATATTAGGAACTTCAATGTCTTGATGCTTAAAAAATGATGTCACTTCTTCTAAAAGAGTTTCCCAATCATCATCTCTTAATTTTTGGATCAATGTCTTTGTGATAGACATCAAATGCATAACATTTAAAATATCTTGAGATTTTTGTTACAAAGCTTGGTAATGCATATTAGTAATTCCCATAACATGCTTTATTACATGTAAGATGAATGCAAAATCAAATAACATTAGCAATTTAACTACAAAGTTGCATCACCATGTTGAAAATAAGTAGACCCTAGGGGTGAGCAAAAAAATTTAAAAATCAATTTAACTGAGAAAATTGAAAAACAATAATAAAAAAAATCGAACCATGAAAAAAAAAATCAATTAAACTGATTAGAATATTTAGACAAACTTCTGGTTCGATTTAATTTTATAATGCTTAAACCTAGCAACCCGAACAGAATCAAACCGATTCAAATTAAATAAAAAAAAAAGAGAAGAGAGGTTATATCAATATCCCTCACACAGACACGTCACGCAACCCACACCACACCTCCTCAATCCTCACAACCTCTAACAACACTCACAACTCACAAGTCCATACCCAATTAATTCTTCACAACACTCACAACTCACAAGTCAACACCTAATTAATTCTTTGTTCTTCAACCACCCCCACCCAAGCTCCCACACGCCACACCTAACCTTCTAATCTCCATTCTTCAATTTGCATCTCCAGATCTATCATCCCAGCAACACCCATAAGCCTTGGCAGTAGTAAGATTTCTTTAATTTACGGGTGACTAATGGAGGTAGTAAAGGTGGGGGCTGGGTTTAATTCTATGGTTTATGTTGTTGGCAGTTGCTAAGTTTTTTTTTTTTTATGAAAGGAAAATGGGTAAAAAAAAGTGGCAGTAGGCACTGATAATGTTTATTGTGATGGTAATGGTTTGTGTTTGAGAGTATGGTTTTTGGTGATAGAGGTTTCTAGGTTTGTGATAGTGAGGAGTGATTGATTATTGTGAGAGGGCATGATGTGTTTTTGTGGTTCTATAGGAGGCTATTTGCTTAAGAAAAGACTGGTATGGATTCAACACTGTCGTTGGGGCTGTTAGTGATGAAAATGGGTTTGATTTTGTTGCTTTTGGATGTTAAAAAACAATATAGGTTTTTTCAATTTTTGACATAGAAAACCGAACCAAACCAAAATTGATCGGTTGGAATCGGGTTCTGTTCAGTTTTGGTTTTTTTTCTTTTTAAAATTTTGGTTTGGTTGTTTTTATAGGTAAAAACCAAACCGAAAATGACCACCCCTAGTAGATCCGTGTAAAGTAATTTTCTCAAGAATCAAGCAAGTTTTCCCATACATTTTTATCATACTGGAATTGATTTGAAGTTTGAAGTCCATCTAATATTTTTGAATCGCTGCAAAGCACCTACTTGACCAGCCCTTTCACCCATTTCAATCTTACCAATAACAATTAAATATTTAATTTGAGTTACTTGAAAAGCCTACAATTCATCATTACACTCGCAAGAAGCACTAATAATGTTGATAATAAAAATCAAATTCTAAATGAAAGTGTGAACATTGGATATCTCTTTAGCTTCAACAATTAGAGGCAATTATAATTGATGGGCTAAACAATACACGTAATATGCATACAAGCAATTTTTAATGACTAAAGCTTACAAGTCATTTCAATATCCACACATATTACTAGCACCGTCATACCTTTGACCTCTAATATTTTAAATATCAAGATTATAATGAGATAAAATAAAGAAAATTTCTCTCTTAAGAGTTAAAGCAGTTGTATCTTTAACATGCACTATATCCAAAAAACTATTCTCGTATAAATTCACTTTTATCAACAAACCTAATAACAAGAATCATTTTCTCTCATCTGAATTCATCTCGAGCTTCATCAATAATCAAACAAAATTTTGCATCACTCATCTCATGACGAATTGAAGACAGAATATTTTTAGCAAAGACATGTAAATTTCCTTTTTAATTTGATGTGATGTGTATTTAGCATTTTGAGGAGTATTATCCAAAATAAGAGCGCCTACTTGTTCGTTATATGATGCTATGAGTTCCATCATTTCAAGAAAATCACCTTAATTTTTTATTTATTTATTTATTCATTATGTCCTTTAAATGCAAATACTTGAAATATGAGACAACGAACAATATCTACTAAGGCTTTAATACATAATCAATTATTTATAATTTCTTAAAAATTTTGCCTCTCAATCACCTTCTCAATATGACATAACTGATTTTTCAAATTCTTCAAGCATCCAATAGCAAATATATGAGCTAAATCTGGACCTTTTTCTTATATGAGTAAAAAAAAAACACATTGTTCCCCGTCATTAACTTTCTTCAAACAATTAATTTCTTTAACATTACGTGTCTGATCCTAGCTTTCTAATTGGTTACTTGCAAATAAATAGTAGGGGGGAAATGCAACAGCTTTCTCTAAATATTCAAGCTAGGAAAAGCTTTTGAACCAATGAGACCAAAATTGACGAGGATGTTTTTTACTAGTAAATGGATATTCAGACATCAAAGGTTAATATGACCCTAAATTAATATATGCCCTTCTAATTTCATCTGATTCACTGGGTATTCTCTAATTTGAGGTCGATTACCTAGATCTCGAATTAAATTAGCAATGTCAATATTTTTTTGTTCACTTCTTACAATTTTAGTAGAAGATTGCTTAATAATCAATGCAGGTTCTTCAAAAACTAAAATAAGTTAAAGCTACTCAACCACTAATTCTACATTACACATTAAAGTCGATTCACTAGGTTGTGAGTTATCAATATTTCTTCTTTTTTTCTCAAAAAAATAATCAACTCTTTCTATATTGTTCATGGTTTAACCTGAAATCAAAACAGATGAAATAGACAAACTTTAATTAAGAGAATTCAAGACTCAAAGTTAGGGACAGCAATTAAATAAAGAATAAGACCATAAATTTATGAAATAAGTATCTTTAATTCCATTCAAATTCATAAAAAACTCAATCAAAACTAAAAATTGATGTCAACCCAAGTGTAAAAACAAAATAAAATACCAATAAAAAAATACAGAAAACCATGAAGGGGTAGTGAAAACAAGAATAAAAAAAGGTTTTTGATTTTGCGTTACCTTGTTTTGATAGAAGATAGGGAGACACGGTTTTTGTTATGAAATGTATAAGTCTTCTATTTTTTTTATCAATTCTTTTTTTTTTACAAACACATTTTTTAAGCTAGGTTAAAAAAAAAACAAAAAACCTTCAGCTTTGCAGGCCCCCCCTCCCCTAGTTCATTCAATATGTTTAAAGTTTAAACTAAAGGGAAGTTGGGCGTGTGAGCGTGGGGCATTGGGTTCTCAGGCACCCCCGGGATTTAAAGGTAAGAAAGAGAGCAATTCCCAATGGAAGTGACAGTTGCCTCGTGGCCGACAGCTATAAGGCGACCTTAAAAACTCCTATACAAACTTTTAAAGGATTATGGACTTGAATTTGACTAGGAATCGCACGTGATCTTCTTCCGTTCCTCACTCCACACAATAATAGTTATCTACTTGCTACAATTTCAAGTTGCAGTCTAATAAGCACTTCACAATCACTAAGATCTATGTAGAGAGAGAGAGAGAGAGAGAGAGACCCCTGATTACCATGATAAGTAAAGACAACCTAGATACTGCAGTAATAGTTGAGGAGCATAATGAGTTGATTCGGTAACAATATCTTTAACTAGAAAAAATGATTTCTTTGAGATTAATCCATAATGCAGTAATAGTTGAGGAGCATAATATTTATTTTTTGTATTTAGTTATATATTAACCAATGTTATTAAATATGTTCTACCATGGGGGTCTATCCGAGACTTAATCAGCCCACATCCTAGACTAAGTCGAGTGTTAGAAAAAGCATTCCTTAGAATTAACCTTGTTTGACTTGGTTGACTTGGCTAATCAATTAGCGACAAGGTCAAAACCTGTTTAAAAACTTGATTGATTTTTTTTTAATTTTTTTAAACAACATTATTTTGATTTTTTTAAAAAAAAAATGATTAACCTGGGTTAAATCATTATTCTAGGATTAAGGCAACTACAAAACCTAAAAGAGAAGGGGGTGAATTAAGTGTATCACTAATATAAATAAATAATTCAAATAAACACAATATTCAGTAATATATTTAAAGAGCTTAAAGTAAATAGATAAGACAAAGAATTTGAAAAGTTGTTTTTAATACGGTTTAGCAAGCCTATATCTATACCTCAAGTACCAAATCTTATTTCAGTATAATATTTTTTTTAACTTATCCAAGCTTTAAAGTACAATGACTACTTGATGAATTCACACCACTTGAAAATATTCTCTTTTTCAAGATTTTCTTCCATTTAAAGATATCTCATCTTCAAGATTTTTCTCTGGTAAAAATACATCACCAAAACCAAGATTTTTCTTTAACTCTCAAAGTTTTACAAGTGTGATTTTTTATTATCATAATTTACTCTTTTAATAGAGTGAATATTACAATTGCTACTTTTAGTATCTTAATATATCACATTATAGCACTTACATGATTAGAAAATGTTTAAGTGTAGTGAGAATGATAATGTATACTCTTGTGCTAGACAATGAAGATTTGACTGTATAAATCTAAGTATAATCAATAAATGATGTTTGTGTGTGTGTAGCAAAAACTAGTCGTTTATAGCTGTTACAGCTTCACTCGCAGCTGAAATGGTCGACCGGTTCAAATTGATAAAGCTAATTGGTTGACTGGTACCTACAAAATTCCTAGGTGTTCAGCATTGATGAATAAACAGTCGACCACTTCAATTGGTCACACCAAACGATTGACCGTTTCATGCAGAATTCTAATTTTGACATATTAACCTAGGTGAATTCTTAGAACCTTCTATATCAATTTGTCTATTAATCCTTTTAAATGTATGTATAGTTAAGTGTGTAAGTTTATTTTATTTGTACTATCAAGATGTGATATAAAAACTTACAATATCGTACTAAAATTAATATTTAAACTAAGTCTTTACTTTGCTTCCTTTTGGATTATTTTATTAATTTATTTATGAAATCCTTCATGCTTGTTGATATAATCTTTATATAAAACTTGTTTAAAACTTATTCTCTACCGAGCATATTATTAGTTAGAATTTCATATCATCATTATCATCAAAATATATAAAAATATAAATGTGTTATATAAAGGTCAACATAAGCCACTTGCCTCGTGACCTTGGCTTTGTGTTGGATCAAATCCAAATCCAGGTTGAGTAAAATAACTATAATTAAAAAAAACTTAACAAGTTGTTTGGAGTCAATTCACTATTGTAGTTGAGTTCAATTATAAGATTTAATTTGAATTTATTTTGTTAAAATCTCTAAATAAAATTAAATTCAAAGGGCTCAAAACATGCTGTAAAATAGCTTTTGATTTCGTTATAGCTTTAGAGACAAAATCACTATAGATTGTAATAATGTTTTGCCTTTTTCTTTATTGTGTTGGTTAGGAATTGGCCTTGATAATTTAAATCATTTTTTTGCTCCAATTACTTAACTTTTTGTTCATTTCTTATTGTGTTGGCTAGGAATTGAACTTGATAATTGATTTCAATTTTTTTTTTATATGGTTATCACTATGTTAAAAAAAAAAAGCTGAAGCTTGATTTTGTAAAAAAAAAAAAAGTCGATTTATTGCTTGTGGAAAATTGAAAATGTGGTTCGGGACTCGATCAACCCGCTTCCTATACCGAGTTGTTTGTTTATAAAAAGTCAATTTGAGGTTAACCTTGTTTGACCTGGTTAACTCGATGGGTTAACCAATTACAAGGTCAGCCAAGTCAAAACCCACTAAAAATTGGTTGACTTTTTTAAAAAGAAAAAAATTGTTTTTAAATGATGGGTTATTTATTTATTTATTAACCTGGGTTAAGCCTCTTGACCTGTGACCTTAGCCTTGTATTGAATTGAACCCAAGTCGAGTATAATAACTATAATTATAAGAAACCTAATATAGCTCTTGATTCCATTATAACTCTAAAGACAAAAACATTGTGGAATGCAATGGTGTTTTGCCCCCTTTTTTTTCCTTGAAATATTTTTTACTCTTATTACTTAAAAGTTTTTAATTTTGTCATTTCACATTGTGTTGGTTAGGAATTGGGTTTGATAAGTTGTTTGACTTATTTTTTATTGGGTTATCATGATGTCAAAAAAATTCTTTACTGGATTTATGCTTGATTTTGTAAAAAAACAAAATGGGTTTCATTTCTTGTGAAAAATTAAAAATGTGGGGATCAAATTTGATAGTGAGGAAAAAAAACACTTATTGTTTTCTTGGTTTAAATAAAAAGCTGAATAGTTCAAAGCATCACGTTCTCTAATTAGCCAAATAAATCTAATTATATTTCATTAGAGAATGTTCAAAGCCAAAAGCTACAAATCCTAATATAGTGATCTATATGTTGCTATCCAATTTTTGACCCATGTTTTTGATAAATTTTTAGAAAAAAACAAAAATAGCAAAAAAAGCAACGAAAACCCCTAAAAATGCATTCTTGATATATTTGCATTATTTTTAGCATTTTCAACATCATCTCAAATTCAATTTTCAAAGGTATTTTGAACGCGTTCAACTATTAACGCGTAAATTTTAAATCACTGATTTTACTTGTTGAGTCGACGTTGATATGACTTATTTAAAAAAAATTCAAAATACAAAAAAAATTAATAAGAAAAATCAAAATTTACAAAAAAGAAAAGAAAAGAAAAGAAAAGGAAAAAGTCGAGGAACCAATTTAGAAACCGAGCAACATTTTACCTATAAATACATAGAAAATATTTATAAGAAAAAGGGGGGGGGATTTACAAGGGTCAATTTTGAGACATCAAATGAGAAACCTAAACCATGAAAAAAACCCCTAAAAATAACTTAGCTTTTCTTCTCCTAAGAGCCGCGGCCCCTTTTTTTTTTGTCAAAAACCAGAGACAACAAAGGCCGACGGAGCTTCCTCCCCTCCTTGGAGTCTCTAGCTCTCCCCGAAAATAGAGAGCCCTCAAGCTCTATTTCCATCTCAGCCCCTTTAACCTCCAACCACAACAGTTGTCCCCATCTTCCCTCCCCCATAAAACTCTTCATCTCACTAGACCAACCTCGAAACAGCCGTTAATTTAGCCTTATAGAGAGGCGGCTCACCTCTCCTTCCCACATTACCTCTCGTCTTCAACTTTCAGCACCAAAGCCTTCCCCTCAACAACGTCTGCTTCTCCTTTGATCTACTCAATAGCTACGGCCACAAACCAGCCAAGACTGCCCCCACTCTTCTTCATCTTTTGCAACTGACAACAAGCAGCATCATAAACACCAGCAGTCCTATGCTTCCTCAACTCCGACCAAAAGAGAAAAAGAGGAGAAGGGGGTAAGCTTAATGTGGTTTGTTCCACCTCTTTAGACCTCTGCTTGCCTCGCCACCGATAAAAGAAGAAAGAGGGGTCACGATCTACTTGATCCAGTGAGCCTCCAACCATGTGAGTCGCCGAGAAGTCCCTCCACGCACGATGGTAGATCTGCCACCTAAAGAAAGAAAGAACAACAAACCGAGAATCAGAACCGGAAGAACCAAATCTGAGGAAAAAAAACAAAAAAAAACTATTGTGTTTTCTTGGCTTTGCAAGCGACGTTGCCTTCATTACCAGAAGGGAAAGGAAGGGGGGAGGAAACCATTCCAGATCCCCTGTTTGCTTGGATTTTCTAACGACAATGCGTGAACCCACGCGCCACCAGTGGCGCATGGAGAAGACACGCAACCATTGTTCCGCAACCCTAGAAGCTTCACTGATGTCCCCAACACTATTCCCGAGCTTTGAGGGGTCTATTTGTAAATTAACTGCTTGATTTATTTTTATTTTAATATGTTTGTTAGGGTTATTTTGAATTATGGTTATTTTGTAATGAATATGTAGGTGTGAGTAAACACACTAAAAGGTGATGGGTGTGTGTGTGTTTGTAAATTTTTTTTTTTATGTATGTTATTGAATTATAAAATAAAAAAACAAAAAAAATTAATGTTTTAATTTGCTTATGGTCAAATATTTTAAGGATAAATAAAATCATGTTATATTTCCCGTGAAAAATGTAAGAACATGTTTCTACATATATTTTAGGATTTAATAACTGATTTATTAAAGCCTTAAGAATTTGGCTAATATGTTAATTTTTTATATCACATCAAATCATTAAGTAGCTTACCTCAAGTAAGGTGCAGTAAGGGTGCTAATACCTTTCCTGGCCATAATCAGTCTCTTACCCGTAAATCTTTGACAAAATCCAGTACATTCGAGTTTTCTAGTAACTTTCAATCAAATACTAAGTGACGATTTCTCAAACAAACAAACAAAATGAAAAATCACCATAGACGCCGTGTGGGGGACGTGCGACACTATCAATTCACTTTCTCTTTACGGATCATTTGATCTTCATATATTGGTTGAACAATTTCCATTCACGCATCAAATTATTGAAAACATTTGTTATAATATGGTTAATGGATATGTTTTAGGCCAAATTAAAAATGAGGTTCACTCACATTTAAAGTTAAGACTTTATTAAAAATATTCTCCAACATAAGTTTTATACATCAAATATTAACATTTCAAAAATTAATTATGGATGAATAAAAAATTAATTTTAAAAAACTTCTAATTAGCAAAATTCTCAAGACTAAAGTCATATCCCACATTGAAAGGTTATAAACATTTTTGGTAGCTTATACATTGGTGTCTTAAAAAGTAAAAGCTAGACCTACAGGGTAATTAAATGTTTATAGGGAAGAGGCTTAGGCAATGTGGGCTTTGTATAAAAACATACAAGCTTGAGGCTCGGCTTGGAATTGGGTTAATTGTATAATAATTCTTGGGTTAGAAAATTATTTTTTATTTGTTTATAATTATTTACCTTTCCAAATTTATTAAACCTATCAAGATTATTGTTGTTGTTTTTTTTAAAAAATAAAATGTTGTTGGATTAGTTTTATTTAATATGCCACGAATTTTTGGATAGTTTTTTATTTTCAAATTTAAATAGAAAACTATGAAAGTGTAATAAATTGTTTCTAATTAATTTAAATTATTTATGCATATATGACCTCTTTTATAAATAGCAGTGGGGACTTCATCATTTTGACATGGAAATCTTTGTATTCTCTGTCTTTTGCCTTCTTTTATTCTTTTGCTCTCGAGCTTTATGTCCTAATTAAGAGAATAATTTGATAAAGATTCTTAGTTCGTAAGGCTTGATTAAAAGTGTATTATTTTAAAGTAGTATTGTTGGAATCTATAGGAATAGATGAGATAATCCTTGATAAACAATTTTCTTTCTTGATTTGACCTGAAATTCTGTAAGTATTTGTTTTTTATCCATCGTTCTATATTTTTTATTTATTTCTTGTTTGGTATATTTATATGTTATATGTTTATAATTATGAAAAAATCTCGATTATACTAAACAATTCTAACAGGTTTATTATATCCAACGTAAACTAGCTCTTAAGAATACGAACTCAAGAAGAAGAAACAAAGCCTAAACCTTTTAAAAAATTGAAAGAAATATTAAAAACAGCTTAATTACTTCACCAAAACATTATACATATTCCGGATAAAAAAAAACATTAGACATGCCCATTAAATAAAAATCTTAATTGTTAATCAAATAGTTTATTCTTTGCGAATATTGAGATTGGATAATTGAGCACCCATTGACATCCTTAATTTATTAGATTGAGTTTAATTGAGGTGTGAAGTTATATAAATCAAGATATCAAGGTCTTCATACAAATTGATTGGACTTTCTCTATTAAGTATTTTTGGGTATGGCAAATATATACGAAATTACAGGATAGAACACATTTATCAAGTCAATTAATTATATAATATTAGTTATTATGCTGTAGTTTTTCTTTTGAAAGCATATTACTATGCCTTTTCATTAAAAATAAATAAGTTCTACTATAGTATCTCTCATAAATGAACCAAGCATAATCTATTTGGAAATCATACTTCTCGAAACTAGAATTAAATTTATCCCTTGCACGCGCGTGCATACACACTCAAAGCTTCCAGGGCTGATAAAACACTCAATAAACCAATATTAAAAAAAAGCAAAATACATCCTAAACTCACTTATTACACCTTCAGAGGCTTAAGCAGCTGATAAATGAGTTTGTTATTTAAATTATTATTCCAGATTCAAATAATAGAGGTTACCGGAAAAAAAACGTGTATGCATTCTAATAAATGGCTAATGAAAAACAGCTTAATCTGTTGTCCAAAGGGTAATGTAAAAAGAATTTATAAAAATTATCAATTTATACCGACTCAAACATGATGTATGTTCTCTGAAAATAAAAAAAAATTGATATATGTTGTCGCTCTTGTGGCATTGAGCCAGTCAAAGAAGTTGGCCGCTGAAAGGAGAAGTAAGAGGGCCGTCGAGGTCAGGCAAGAGTGGGACCCACGCGCCGCAGCAAGGTCTCCCACTTGCCCACTCCCCTCTTATTTTCCTTTTAAAAACAAAGTTATTTGTCTGTTTCTCAACGTACCCACGCCCGGTCAACTCTGTGCGTTAACCATAGTTAATTAGCTTAGCTAGCTTCACCATCAAAGTCCAAACCCCCATGACCAACATGGCAACATCTGTCAGCTAACCCCACCCACACACTCTCCTCCATCTAGGGTTCGTTTGCTCAAATGTTTATATATCATATACAACATAAATTATATGTCATTCAAACATTCTTCGTATGTCGCGTGAAACACACGATCCAATCATAGTGCTTTCTCTTGGAGCATACGGATACCATCTTGCTTTTTGCGTATTTTTCTTTTCCCATCCAATTTTTATATTATTCTTCACGATATGAGTTCATTCTCTAGTAAAACTTACGATTTTTAAATCATTATAAGATTGCAGATTCAACATTTCTCGATACTCTTTAGTGGCTGCCATAAGGTTAAATGCGTATTTATTCAGCATGTAATTAGAATATGCCATAGACAACGAGGATAAGGATTAAGTCATACATATAAAAAAAAATTAAACAGTTGAAGTTCAAATTGATTCCTTAATTATATATATAAAAAGCAACTCTATGTTGTACAAATAAGCTTTCAAAATTTTCAAGGGATCCATAGACTAACGATTTCTGCTAAAGAGCTTGAAGTTTACACTTTGTAAGGAATGAAGTATATTAAATTTGATAACTGAGATTAGGTTTCATTTAAAAAACTTAGATTTTGTGATGGATGACTCATTATTATTATTTTATTTTCTTGTATTTCTTTTATATGAGACAGTTTCTATAAAATAGATTTAATAGAAAATTATAATAGAAAGAGTTTGGATAATTAGTGACTTAATCAAGGGCATCAAAACAATATTCTATATATATGTATGGGGAGTAGGATTTTACAAGCAATTGGAAGAGCACTGATGTAATTAAAATTTTTCAATCCAAAATTAAAAACCTTAAACGATGCCTCGTTCAGATTTAATAAAGAAAAAGTGAGTAGTGGCACGTTGTTTGGTTGACTAGGCTTTGTTTTGATAATTTTGATTGATCGATTTAGCAACTTCAAACGATAAATATGGAGCTATAAACCTTAAAATTTAGCAAGGTTAAATCCAAATGAAAAGTGGACGGTCCCTCTACCAACTTCAAGTGGTCTCAGACGATGATGATGTTAGAATTGCTCCGACGAGGTCTTGAAAGTGAGCAACTCAATCAGCCCCGACAATGCAACCATCATGCAAAACCTGATTTGTTTTTCATGTGTTCACACACAAAGGCTCCTCAATGGATTCTTATTAAGGATTTACAACACTTTTCTCAAGATTAAGAGGTCTGAAATGGATTCAATGCCTTCCAAAACCTTAACAAAACCATATACATACCCCCTTCAAGATCAAAAGAAAGGGTTGAAAGAAAAAAGAGAAAGAAGGAAAAAATATTGACAAGAAAACTAAGTATAAAGGTTTAAGAGGCTAAAACAAACTTTTCTCAAGTTTGTAAGAGACAAAACTTTCCTAATGAAAGAAAAGAAAGTGAAATGGCCATGTGTTCATATTAAGCTATTAGAGCGGTTAATAAGTCCTTAAACTCTGATAATTGATATTTGCATAGTTAAAATATAAAATTATGAGTAAATGACTTATCAAGTGTTATCAATTCATTCTTATATGTTTTCTCATGACACAAATAAGCAAAAATTGATTATCCAAGGAATTGGTGCAATTCCAATAGACTTGAGTAAGGAGATATAATTTGGGTTATTGACATCAAAGCCAAGGCTTATTCTAGGGTTATCCAAATAGAGAAAGAAGATAGCTTGATTATCAATCACATGAGATAATATATCAGTAGATAAAGAGGTAATTCAAATACTCGTTATTAGTTGATCTTGTTGAATCTAACGTAGGTAATTCAAGTTTGGTATGGTAATGGATTCATTTTTTTATGATAAGAAGAGTCAGTGGACATGATTTTAATCTATTAACAAATCTATACAAGTCTTGCATAACAAGAAAAGACTTTATTTGAGTTTAATAGAACAAGTAATTTCGATTCATTGGTTTTAGAAATATATAATGATAGGCATTCATGAAGTGGAAGCAATGGGAATGCTATTGTAGTTTTCTAGTCACTTAGGATGGGAAGAGTAAGCTATTGTTCTTGATTGCTAAAAGTGCAAGAGAGGTTGTCTAAGAAAATCATAGATGCTATTAAGCAATAGGTTTGATACAATATAAAATCAAGGAAAAGGAAAAGAAGAATGAGAATTTGATAGAAAATATTATATTGTTGGTGTGAGTTTTTATTATTGAATTCTACATTATGCTATGCGCGGGCGCACTAACTCTAGTACAAACTATAGAAATTTGATACAATTTAGAATAAAAAAAGTATATAACATGAAAATTATTTCTATATAATCTGTTGTATGGTTATATAATCTTTACCTTCTCATTAGTTTTGGACTCTAATAATCTAGACCAAAAAAAAATAAAGGATAATGATCAAATAATGCTATATTTAAAGTAGACAACCTTAAAGAAAATAAATGAGCAAACAATTCTTGAGTTGATAAAATAGCATGGACTCTCCTCATTCCTTTAACCTCCTCTCACTTATCTTGCATTTACTATATTTGTATTAAAATAGCATGCATTTTTTTTAATATAATGCTAAAAAATTCAATTGAAGTTAAAAGAAAGAATCACCTTGATATATATTTGAAGGAAAAAAACGTATACACATTCTATTTTTAAAAGAGCAAAATGTGTATAAATAGTCTTTTTCATAATAGCTTAGATAATTTTTTTTTCATATATTTATTCGTATATAAAATATATAGTTAAGAGACATGCATGTCAACCAAAAAAAAATTACTTTATGGATCTCATCCCACCCTTAGGAACGCTATTGCGTTTAATCTCACCCTTTTAGAGGAGAGTGAAACTTGAATCCACCTTCCCCGTATACATTTCTTGAAAAAAAAAACATAAAAAATTCGTCAACAAACCATTATTCTATGCATATATTTAAACTTTAGGTTGTGAGAGAAATGACTGCGTTTTAAGTCTTTGTCCCCTCTTTCCTCCATCCTTCTTCCCTTTCCTTTCTCTGTGTTCTCTGTCTCTCTCTCCTGCCCTCTCCCCTTGCTGTTTATTGTTTCCAAAAAATACATTTAACTTCTCTCTATATATTCATATCTTTATCTTCGAGTCCCGGTGCTCCCCTTTCCCTTTCCTTTTCTATTTTCTTTATAATTTCCGCTCTCCTATATCCTGTTTCAATATTAAACAAAACCCAAAACAGTTTTTAATCATCTAAAATATTTATTTTTCTAAAAAAATCATTTCCTGTTTTTTGTTTGCTTTTGATGTTGGCATGGCCGGTTTAGATTTAGGCACTTCTTCTCGTTACGTACACCAGCTCCACCACAGACCTGACCTTCACCTCCAGCACCAGCCTGATCCTGAAGACCACGATTCCAATAGGGCTGGAGGCGGTCTTGGAGGTGGCAGTGGTGGTCACTTTTCTACTGACCACCACCACGATGATGGTTCGCACCAAGGTCTTGACCTTGTTGCTGCCGCGGCTAACTCCGGGCAAGAAGACTTAGTTGGCCGTAGGCCTCGAGGCCGTCCACCTGGTTCTAAAAACAAACCGAAGCCTCCTGTTATCATTACTCGCGAGAGTGCCAACACACTGCGTGCCCACATTCTTGAAGTAGGAAATGGGTGCGATGTATTCGAGTGCGTGGCTAACTACGCGCGTAGACGGCAGCGCGGGATTTGCATACTTAGCGGAGCAGGGACAGTAACAAATGTTAGCATCAGGCAACCAGCTGCAGCAGGAGCTATTGTGACTCTCCATGGCAGATTTGAGATCTTATCTCTGTCTGGATCTTTCTTGCCACCTCCAGCTCCACCTGGCGCAACGAGCCTCACAATCTTCCTTGCTGGGGGACAAGGCCAGGTGGTGGGAGGAAGCGTGGTAGGAGAGCTTACCGCAGCAGGGCCAGTTATAGTGATTGCAGCATCCTTCACAAACGTGGCATATGAGAGGCTGCCTTTGGATGAGGATGACCAATTGCAGATGCAGAGTGGTGGTGGGAGTGGAGGTGGTGCCGGTGGTGGTGGTGTTGGGAATAGTCCTTTTAATGAATCGGGAGCGCCTTCTGGGGGGCTGCCGTTCTTTAATTTGCCGCTTAACATGGCCGCTAACGTGCAGTTGCCAGTGGATGGATGGGGAGGGAACTCAGGCGGTAGGGTTCCCTTTTGAGAGAAATAATCAAATAGGTTGCTGGTGATTTCGTGATCTGTGATATTATGGAAGCCGAGTGAGGCAGTGTTGGATTGGAGCGGCTTGCTTTGGTTGGCATTAATGGGCTCGTTGAATCATAAAAGGTCAGAAAAATTCATGGATTATCAGTACTCGAGATCATGATCTTGTTACTTCTTCTTCTTCTTCTCCTTCTTGATCTTATGGTGATGTTTCTAGGGTATAACTTCTTTCTTTCTCAGTCATTTCTTCTCCTTTTCTTTTTCTTTTTTAGTTTCTGATGGTTCCTGGAAATAGCCTCCTTTTTCATTATGAAACTATCTTCTTCTTTATGAGAAATGGTTTGAGGATGTATTGACTATCTTAATTGAAAACTCCAACTTACTTAACTTTGGTGATGCTGATATACATCAACTAGGGTTTCTTTCGATTTTTCTCTTTTTATTTCAACTTCCTCTCGGATCTCAACTAGGTTCGTTTTGTTGGTTATATGGTAACATATACAACATGGTGTGTTTTTTTTTTGTTTTTTTAACCACTTTGAGATAAATCTTGGATATTTGGTAACATGGGATTGTGTCTTTTGCATTGTTTTTAGGAGGGAATAAATATGTTAGTATTAAAAATAAAACAAGGGTTTTTAATTAAAACATGGATTCCTTTCATTGGATGTCCTTTTGTGGTTAACCCCCATGAGCTACATTAATTTTCTAGCTGACTTTCTTGAGCTAGTTAGTTCTCTTGGGAATAAGCTCTATATATAACTAATTTCCTGTAATAAATACAACTTTCCTGTCTTCAAAATCTTTTTAACATAAAGAAGGACATAACAAAAATCCTGGAGCTTGTTTATTAGCAAGTTTGTAGTGCTAAAACTACTCCCCTTTGAGATATACATAAGTTTAGAGACAACAACAGGGATTGGTGATTTATTAATCATATTTTATATGTTCTGCTACCAACAAGGGTTTTGTTTTTTAAGATAAAGCAACTCATTATAGCCCTTCTCCTGCAACTAGATTTACCCTTGTATGGCTCGGATTCCCTGCCTAAATATATCTTTTATCAAGCCCATACGGATCTATTGGATGTGTTGAATATACACATACCTGCTGATGCAGTTTATATATGTGTGTGTGCGTGCGCGCGTGCGTGTAGTTCATCTCTCTAAATTCACAAAGATATTCAGATTGCAACAATGATCTTATGGTGAACTGCTCAGATTCTAATGCTCCTTTTATAGACAGCTTTAGACATCCGAGGCACCGCAAGATTTTTGCTTCTAAAATTGAAGGTTCTCGATCCATTGTTTTTTATTCCTCACACTTGGTAAACAACATACAAAGAGCTAGCAATCGGTCAAAAAAAGCTTTGTCTCTGCCACTGTAATCAAATTTCGATTTTTTGGTCATCTTATCCATGTCTGTTCTCTATGGAAGAACTTCAGTTTTCTTTCCCTAAAAACTAATACAGTTCGTCGAGATATAATTACTTGTGTTACAAAATATGTTGAATTATCTTGCAGCTCCTTACCCTCACGCTCCTTTTATATCTACATTGAATAGCAGGCTACTTCACTTCCAAACTAGTTGCATGTCCCCCATAGATTTGCGTGGTAATGTTTATAATTTCCGAATCTTTTGTTTGGGATTTATTTGTATTTTCTTTTTATCTTGGGTTTTTTTTTCTTTTTAGTGATGCAAAACATTTTTTTAGGTATTGGTTACTTTAATCAGCCATTAAATTGGAAGGCTAAAAATTATAATTTCTTTTATGATGGCATGAAAGTTAGATGCATAATCAAAGGATGTGTACGTATAAAGTTTGACAAAACTTATTTTACTCTGATTCAAAGAAATACTGAAGCCTATTGTTAAAAAAGAAAGAAAGAAAAAAACAGAAACAAATTTTGTACACAAAAAAGATTTAGTGTTAAAAAAAACTTCACCATGCTCAGTTTGGACGTTTCCTAAAATCTCTTACAATTTATACCAAATTATGAAGGATCTAGTTAGAAATCTAGTTAACAGAGAATAGACAGTTAAATCATCTATCTTTCATAGATTGAATGGCTCCTTGGATGAAAATTGGATTTTCAGTTCTCCTGTTCAATATTAAAACCACACAGATTAAGGAAAAAAACAAAACAAAACAATATCTTAATGCGTTTGATGTCTAGCATATATAGTTTATCATGTTACAAAAAGAAAAGTAGAAACAGATTTAATATAAAAAAAATCCTAGAAATTAAAAAATTCAATCTACTTAATTTTGGATCAAGGTTGTCAAAAATACTTTTTTGACACGACACGGAATACACAAAATAAACTCGAATCGTAAAATCGTAAGTAAAATATTTTAATTAATTATATATTAACAATTTCAATCAAGTGGTAATTAACAATATAACATAATTAAAATAAAAATAAATTAAACAATAGAAAAGTCCAAACACTTTTATTTTATTCACATTAATTCCTCTACTTCTTGGATAAATCGACCCACTTATTTCGTTATTTACAAGAAATGAGTTCCTTCAAATATGATAGATCATTTAACATTAATTACTCCAAAGGTTAAGCATGTCAATTTACAACTTTTATTTTACATATTTGCCAGCTAAACTTAAGTAGTATATCAATTGATATGTTAATAGTTTACATGAAAAATCATGAAGAATGAATAAGTATTCTAATTTTACGGAAATGAAATCCACAAATAACTTGTATCGTTAAAAAAATTATAATAATTATAGTCTAAATCAAGTCCTTGATTATCAAATTGCACAAGTTTTGTAAGATATAAATTAAAAATAATAAAAATGTTAAGATGTAGATTACCAAAATGCACAATATTATATCTTTTTCAAACTTATAAAATCGGTTCGATTTTACTAGTTTTCGAGTTTTAATCCGATTTAACGCGTTAGATATATGTTTACTTGTAAAATTATAAAATTTTAAAAGTCAACTCGTGTTTTTTAACAACATTGATTTGGATGTTATATAAAATTTTTCTAAATGATGGTATAATTTCCCCAAAGTATAACGGATCTGGAAATGAAATTTATATAGAAGGAAAAGACATCCAAATATACTTAATTATAAAAACTTTATAATGAATGGCTCATTAACTGCTGAGAATTATATTTATAAGCCCACATGCTTAACAAAATAAATATATATAGAATATTCAAATTATAAAAATCATATAACATTAACAATAAAAAAATATTTTTATTTGATCAAAAGGAAAATGAATCCTGTTTAGACTAGTTATTTCTGCATTTATCAAAATATTGGATTTTTGAAACATATCTAATCTAATAAAAAAGAGTTTTTCCTTTTAATTGTAAATGAACATTTGAAAACCTTTTAATTCAAAAATTGATTGCTGAGTTGATTATTCAAAACTCTCAACTCAATATATAGATCTCAGATATATGGATGGGAACATTATCAAAACTCACAAGGAGAAAGGGTATATATATATGCATCATATACTTTGTATACAAAATTCCAGATTTGATAGAAAAGGCATAAAAGAATTCGCTATACAAAAGCCCCATTAATTAAAAAATTCAACCTGCTTATTTTTTAAAGTTAAATGAATAACTTTGAAAATAGACATTTAGGTCTATCTCATATAAATTTTTTAGATCGACTGGCTTCTTTGATACTTGAAATCAAAATTTTAAACTCATCAAATGATAAAGACAAAACTAAAGTTGCTAGAATTAGGAGAGAAAGTTTCATCTTCTTCTTTTTTAGCTGAAGAGTGAGAGAGAGAGAGTCACGGAGAAAATACTGGTCTAAAAGAAAAACATCCACACACAAAGAGTTTAAAGGCAACAATAATCTTTTAAGGTGATAGTGACACTATCCCAAAGAAAACCATACCTATTTACCTTCTTCTTCTTCTTTTCATTTTTTAGTTAATATCATAATCAATAGGGCTTTTGGTTTTTCTAACATCTGTACTTGGGTCATACGTTAATTGTTGCAAGTAAAATGTTTTAATTTCTATAATAAATAATATTAATTTATAGATTAGGATTTTGCTCCATTATGAAAATAAATCCACTCAATTATAAAAGACGAACATTTAATTTATATGAATCAATGTATATCTTTAAGGCACATGTTAATCGTAATAATTTTTTTTTCCTTAGCAAGTTACCACATGTCATCAACTAGTTAATTCAAAGCCAAAATCCTCTAGTTTACAGGTTCATGATACACTGTAGATCCAATTAAAAAGAAAATTAAACATAATAAAAGATATTCAGTTTGCAGAGAACTATTTGGTATTTTTATTAAACTAATCCAATTGATCAATCTTCAAATCTCTGGATAAGATTTCTTACCTAACATGAGTTTAAAATATATTAATCGTATGGGAGTTGTCCCTACATGACCTGGTCGACTGGTTGTTCCAAAGACAACCCGGTTGACCGGTAAAAAAATTCTGAAGATAATATTGAAAAAAAATAATAAAATTGATAAAAAAAAAAAAAAAACTTCCAGCTCAACCCCCTTATCTAGCTTGATTTTAGAATTAAACTAAGTAAAAGTTATTCTGATATAATCAAGTCGACTTGATCGATCAAAAGGTAACTCATCCAACTAGTAAAGAGAGTCTGGGGATGAAATTGAAAATAAAAAATGATGATATTGATAGAAAAAAATATCATGATCCAACTCATATATTGCCTAATGTGGATTAAAACTAAACCGTGTGCGAGTTTTTTTAACATGATCTAATTAATTTAGCCGGTTCAAAAATAATCTAGATTAATATTAAAAGTAAATAAGAAGATGAAAATAAGAAAAAAAATGATGAAGTTGAAAGAAAAAATGGGTGGAGATGGAGAAAAAACCTAAATTGAAAAAAAAAATAGAAAGAGAGATTCACATGTTTTAGTAGAAAAAGATATAGACTATGTTAGTGGATATTTAACAATATATTTAGACAAATTAACTAATTTTCTAACTAGAGCTTTTTCTTTCTTTCCTTCCTATATAAATTTGTATTTGATTGATAGTTTTTTTAATTTAAAATTTGTATTGCAAGTATACACCATGTTGTATTAAAATTCTAATTATAATTAGAAAAGCAAATAAGGGTGGTAGAGTTTCAATTGAAAACCATTTTGGTAATGAATAGGCTCATATACCATATTAGAGAGCTATTCATTTAAAATTTAGATTGTCAAGTGAGTTTAAAAGATATAATTTTATTACATTTACATATTTTTTAGTATTAGAGAAATATATCTCG
The DNA here is from genome assembly GCA_033617975.1 of Populus alba x Populus glandulosa. Taxonomy (NCBI): domain Eukaryota; kingdom Viridiplantae; phylum Streptophyta; class Magnoliopsida; order Malpighiales; family Salicaceae; genus Populus; species Populus alba x Populus glandulosa. Next base: position 12,001,603 of record CM066143.1, on the reverse strand, counting down.
TATCAAATAATTAAAAAAAATAACACTAAAAATATAAAATTGAGGAAGAGTCATATACTCCAAGACTTGAGTCATTTATATAAAAATCATATTTGATAATAATATTTAATATGATTTCATAATCTCAAAGAGATCCAATAGCCTAACAAAGATCCAGAGTGCAAGTTACTTGACAATACCAAAAGGATGAATTACAAGGTGAAGGAGCGAATTGGAGAAACATATCCCAACTGGAATAGTTAAACAAAATAACACTAAAAATATAAAATATCACGACGCCAAATGCATTACCATTGTAGCCTCCTGAAAAGACAGTAGTTCGCAAATTTCATGATTAGTAAATTAAATGAATATAAGATTGACCTTCAGCAGTTTCTTCATCAGTTGGGTTAATTTGCTTTAGGAAATTGACTTGAATATAATTGTGTGTGTGTGTGTGTGTAGATGTGATGTGTGAAAGACTTTATTCTCCATTGAAAATCTTGATGCTCGAGCTCCATGACGGATGAACTAGTGCTTGCCATATCCAATGAAACTCGTATTGAACATTGATGAAACGAATTCTCATAGTGCTTATCTATGGAGAATTAATTCATTAGATTCCTTAATGCACTTTAGTTTAGAATATGCCTCTAATAATCCTTTTAGTGCCTTTCTGGTCACCTCATGTTAGATTTTACGAGGCAGTGATGACTGTGAGCGACGGAAGAATTTTTAAATATACAGAGTTATATAATATTAATGACTTGTTTATATATATATATATATAAACAAGTCATTAATATTATATCTGAGAAGCTGGTACAATGTTTTGATGCTTTCACCTATCTTATTTAAAAACAATTGCCCCCTCCCCTTGTTTTCAGTTGTAGATGATAAGATTAATTTATACATGATATTAAATTAATCTGTATTTGGTTGGGTCATCTAGCTGCTACTTAATTTGTCTGTATCCACGCCTTTGGAATCTTTGGACAATCTAAAACCAGTCTTATTTTAGATAATCACGTACCGACGTAGTCCAAAACAATTATATCGCCAGTTAACCTGAATTACTTCAGCGGTGCCATGAGAAGGCAATGTTGGGGTTTTTTTTTTCACTCAAAGAACTTGCAAGGAGTAAAAGGCATGGTCTTTTGAAAAATTATTGGGCTGAAGTTTGGAGAACCTGCAAGGTAAATCTCATCAATTCGCATAAAAAATAAAAATAAAATATTTATAATATTGGTTTGAAAAACCACACATGAAGAAAAAGCCTGACTATTTATTACTACAAGTTTTAAGGTTATAACATAATTGATAAGACTTCAAGCATTGACCAATCATTATGGGAAAATGAGGTTACTTTTTTTTTTTTTTTCATTTTTAACTGTTACCTTTTATTGATGTCGATGATCATGATAGTGAAAATTAGAAGCAATATTTACAAGGAGAAATTCTTTGATGATTTGAGAGGTTTAGGACATGAAGTTCTAAATAAAAAATAAAAACGGTGGGGGGGGGGGAGGAATTATTAACAAAACGCCTTGATTGAAACATGAGCTGACCGGATCTTAAGCTCACTTAATACAATATAATATGAAATTATATTTGATTCTAAGTTGTCATCTATACATACATACATACATATATATATATATATATATATATATATATATATATAGGTAATCAAGAGTAGTTGAATTTCATAAGGCATCAAGAAAACATATTTTATTTTTATTTTTAATTGATTCATGTATAAAAAATAGCCAAATATGATAACAACTTGTTTGTGGTTGGTGTGCTGTGATCATGGCAGAGGGCACAACGATGATGATGACAATCTACCATTGAGATTGGTTTTCTTGAATGACTTTAGGAGGGTTTATTTTTAAAATCATGTCTGACTGATCTTTTATCGTTCCTAATCAAGATATTCACATTTTTTAAATGTGCACACAGTGATCACAATATCTATCCTTTTGCTCATTTTATAAAACCCATATTTAAGCACAAAAAAAAGAAAAAGTAATCACTAGATAGATGTTAACTATAATATTTCTAGCCTAGCTATGTGTCATGATCACGACATGAAAATGATTTTGAGATACATGTGTTAAGAGATTAATAATGTTGTTCAGACATCTTATAAACGGTACTTAATTAAAAGATCTAAAATCTACCATGATTAAAACAAAAGTGACTCAAAAGCATATGGCAATAATATAAAGCTAATAGACCAGATGAATCAATCAATCAAGGGAAAAATCTTGACAAATTAGCTGATGCAAGAAAGCAAAACCCACGGACCACGGATTCCTTTAATTCATGTGCTTAATGAATGCATCGATGGTCATCTCTTACAAAGGTGAATGTTTACTTCCAGTTAATGTTTTCTTCGCATGGATCTGAATCCCAGTGCTTGTGATAATAGATGTTTTTATCTAATATTTGTTAGATATTAATATAATTTATATTTTGGAATCTTATCTAATATTTTAAGTTATTAGGTTAAGATGATTCTTTGATATAGTATCAAAACTTTAATATCAAGTAGTTACGAGTTTGAATCTTATCATCATTATTTATTTGATAAAAATTATATATAAGGTAAAATGAATCTGTGCAAGTTTCAAGCCCTAAGAGTTTTCACTTAAGAAAATGTGTTAGAAAATAATATAAATTATATCTTGAAACCTTACCTAATAATTAAAGCTATTGAATTGAAATGGTTTTTGATAATACTAATAAACATTGACATGTAAGAAGAGGTTATCTGGCATGCACCTACTGAAAGAAATGTGCTAGTTATTAATTGAGTAATGAAGTTTTAGGGAGGCAAAAATGAATTTGAACATAATTTGATCATCATGGAGCAGTGAATAAAGGGATGAAATTGTTTCATCGGCAAAGATAAATATAATATTTTCTCATTCTCGTTTCAACTGATCCTTGATCAAACCCAACTCATTCCAGGGAGGAGAAGAGTTAAAAGAAGAGGGATGCTGCTGAAATTTATAGAAAGGGAGTGTCATTAGCTGTTTTCTGGTTTTGCAAGCTCAGGGAAGGGCCTTTTGGCATCTCTTTATTATACCACAGGGAAACAACCAGTGGAACTGACCGGAATCGCAACACCATGGACTTCGTGTTTTAATGGGCTAATTATTGAACGTGTCCCAATTTATCTGAACTAGGCCCTGGTCCTTTTTCTGTTAAATTAAACAACCCATATACCACTAGTTTCTTGTGATTTTAATTAATATTATACAATAATTAATTAAGAGAATATCAGTGGGAGAGATAAGATTTCATGTTGAAACGCATAATTAATTTAGGCAGGCAGTTCCATGAGGATTTTAGAGTCTCTTTTTAATCAAATCTATAAAATAACCATAGAAAATCAAAGTGTTTTTTTTTTTTTTCATTAGAGCTTAATAAACTAAGTTAGGCGTGGACGAGACCATTACTCCTTTAGGACTTGGGACCTCTATTAGCTATCTACCCATCGTGGACACCGATCCAGTCCAGAGGCAGCTTTCAAGATCCAAATAAGAAGTTTGGATTGTCACCGAATTTATTTTTTATTTTAATTATTATTTTAATTATTATTTTATTTATCTTAAATTTTTTTATATAATTAATTTTTTTTCAATTTTATCTTTGTTTTTTTATTTTTCATGTATAATGATCGAGTCACGTGTTTAAAAAGTTAAGATTGGTTGGCATTTTTTTTTTGTTTATTTTTTTTTATTTCATTATTTAATATTAATTTTTTTTTTAAAAAAAGGATTTTCTTTGTGGTTTTCTTTAAAAACATTTCTATCGGGCTTTTCTAATTTCATGACATGAACCATGGGTTTTACAAGTTAACCTGGGTTGGCTTGTCCTTTTATTATCAAGGCTACATATTTATTTTGCTACCTTAAGTTGACTCAATTCATTTTTTGTTGTTTCTTTTTATTCAATTTTGTACTTAGAAAGGGTTTTTTTACAAGTTATCTGAAATTTTTTTTTAAAAGAAAAAATTATTCATTTACTATTGTTGCTTATTTTTATATTATTTAATTAAAACAAAATCAACTTATTAAACTTAATCGGGATAGTCGAAGTCATTTGTTTTTGTTATTTCTTTGAAACTTGCTTGCTGCACCTAAACTATCTCTGCCTTTTTCTTATTTTTTATTATAATTTAGGTTTTTGTTTAATTGATACATTTTTAATGCTTTTTTTAATACTTTTTTTTATTTTATGTTTCAAATAGCCCTCCTCTATGATTTTTTTATTTTGCTTATTTAGCCTTTTTTGAATAAAAACTTTTAAAAATTATTTTATATGTATTTAATTTTTGAAGATATTATTCTTACTCATCTATATATTGTTTTTTATATAGATGAAATTTATTTTTAAAAATAAAAATAAATATTTATTTTTAGATAATATATTTAATAAATGTAGCCTTGCATAATATTTGTTTTTTTTTTATTTTGCTCAATCAATTTCATGTATGTGTCTATTTTTATTATCATTTGTTTAAATAAAAAATTAATTTTAATTGATAAATTCAGTAAATACAACTAGGTAAATATTTCATGTTGCAAGATCAAATATTTTTATTTACTTCTATCTCTTAATGTTTTTATTTTTATTTTAGTTTTTATTAATAATTTTATTTATTTATTTATTTATTTATTTATATGATTCTTGATTTATTTAATTAGATATTTGCATAAAGTTTTTAATTTACACAAATATCCAAAAATAAATGTTAGAAAAAATATACAATCCGGAGCACGGATAAAATAACTAGCGTATAACTATAACTTGTCACCTGAAATCCCTTTTCTTTTAAATGAAGGCAGATACTGAAAGCAAGGTTATAAAACTAAAAGCCTTTTCTTTTCGATATTTTTGCTTTCAATTCCAGAATTTAGAAAGAGTAAGTGCACATATTTCAAAATATAGCAAAAGTGAAGTTTTAACTATTGGTCATTAGAGAACTTTTTAACAAAATTATTCAAAGAATAACCATTGCCATGGTTTTTTTAAGGTATTAACTTAAAGTTAGTTTTTAGCCAACCTTTGCACAATTAGAATAATTTACTTCAAGGTTGGTTTGATATTTAAGGAGATTTATTCTCTGTTTAGATTTAGATTTTGGAGTCAATACACAAGATAATTATTAACTTAGATTTAAATTCATTGATAATTAAGAGGAAAAAAAAACAGTAACATCTTAAATAGGGTTATCGCCGTCCAAGATGATGGGCTTCTCCATTGCCACCATCTTGTTGATTCAGAGAGGCCCTTTTGCAAGGTGGGAACTCGGTAAGCCCAAACAACAGAATGACTGAAATTGAAGTCCACCTGCAATTCCTCTTTTTGCATCTGGGAACGTTTGTCAGCAAGAAACAATCTCGCTCGTAGCAATATTTCCTGTCAATCTTTCTCCAATGTCACCGACTTGATAAGGGCGAGATAAATTTATTTAACCTAACCAGGTTCTTCTGAAAGCAACATTGCAGCAAAAATAAAACTAGAATATCAACTGATACTTGATATCTTTCGCCCCAAACGTCTCTTTTGTGACCACAGCGAAAAATTCGTGTTCTTAGCATAATTTTGTTTTGTGATTTTTGAGTTTGCAACTTCATGTCATTGCATGAGATTGATGGTACGCATTTAGTGTAATCGATTAGGGATTAGGGATAGATAGAAAGCTTCATAGAATATGAAAAATGAAACAGATATCAAAGTCAATAACGTGAATTACTTGCTTGGTATAGTTAGAGGTGGATTAGAAAAGTTTTTCGACGATAAGGTGGATTAGAACTAAGCTAATTGTATTGATAATGATAGATGAAAAAACTTCATAAATTTGCTGCCAATATAAGACTTGGATTTATAGGCAATTGCATATTAATATATTTTTATTTTCCGCGGCATCGATCTTGTATCCTATTTGACTCTTTCAAAGTGAGCATGGTAAAAGAAATGACCTCTGGTACGCTGTCAAGACACACCAAAGAAGTCTCTCAACAACGTAGAATATATTATTCATTAATAAAACTCATGCTTTTCATAGCATAAATATTATCCAATATCATTGATATTGATCAACACAAAATTACATTGATACGAAGAAAAAGGAACAAAAAGAAAATGCACGCAGCAGGACAAGAAATGAAAATAATTAGAATTATTGTGAATTATTAGTGACTTGGGAAAAAAAAATCCATGCAATAAAATCTGTGAGCTATATATGGTATACCTTTCCCTTGTTTTATTCATTTCTCTCTAACGATCTTGAGCATAGAAGTCAATAATCTCCTTGAGATTAAGCTGAAATAAAGAAGAAGAATCGTTGTACATCAACCACAGCATATGCTCGAACAAAATGGCATCCACATCCACAAAAATCACTTTCTTCTCCTCCCTTGATCTACTCGTAACATCATAAAAAATATTATCCTTTCTGACTGTTTCTATCAAAACCCGAAAGGGGCTCTCTTCTAGTACAAACGGATCGACCAAGAACTCTTTCTTCTCTTTTCCCACCACCACAGTCACCGGACTGTCCAAATCGCTGAACCCATCTTCAGTTAATGGCCGATACCCTGGTCGTGACCTCGTGCAGCACTTTCTCAACATTGATACAGGCAGGACCAAGCAATCCATTGCTTTTAATCAGAGAGTTTTTAGTAACAGAACTGGTGTGAGACTACAAGGGATATAATGTTATGATGATTGTGTCTGTCTAGATATACAGGCAAGACGAGGCATAACTTGTATTATATAAATGGAAGTGAAAGCAAAGGATCAAAGACAGGTGAGAAAAAAGGGTAGAAAGTTGCAGGTTGATTTGGCCTTCAACCACTTAGAGAGAGAGAATAATTAGTTTTTAGTAAGAGAACTGTAGTTGTAAGCAAAGAAAACGGTGTATTTGTATTTGTATGTATTAATTTTCTGTGGTTGTTAAACAACATTATAAGATTTTATGGCAATAAAAATAGCCGTTGAGTGGGATAGAGATTGAATCTCTTGGAAGGTGGAATCATAATTAATACGTCGTCCAGTGCCGACTGGAGTCGTGATGAAGACTCACATTATGCTGCCGCGTTGGGCGCGCCCGGCGCGTTGAAATTCAAAGGACTAAAAATTCAAATCTTATTGGGACTTGGCTGTAAATTTGATGATGGAAGGGATGGAATCATCCCATATGGACTAGTTATTGGGGCAGATTTTTCAAATCTCTAATTTCTTAATTGTGCCGTTCCTGGGCTAAAATAGTATTTTGATGTTGTTGGAAGTGTAGTAGTGTTTGTGATTTAAAAGGTATTTTATTTGGAAATATATTAAATTTATATTTTTTTATTTTAAAAAAATTATTTTTAATATCAAAATAATTTAAAAATATAAAAAAATTTAAATTTAAATTTTTAAAAAATATTATTTCAATAATGTTCCAAAACACTGCAAAGAAAAGAAAAACCTTGATCAATTTGGTTAATTTACTCCTTTGGTTCATTTGTAGTCACCTTGATTTTTTTTAACAAATCGCAAACTTTCATTAAATTAATAAAGGCAGGATTGGCATAAAAATGAACAAAATAAATGTAAATAAAATTAAATTAGGGTTAATTATACTAAATCTCCTGCAATTTGCTTTTTCTTCTTTTTTTCAGCTTTGTTTCTGTTTTTTTTTTTTCAAAAAATATGCTTTACACCTTGAAATTTATATATTCATAACATTTTACATTCTCATGCTGGCAAAAACAAATCAACAAAAAAATCAAATTATTTACAGCTTTATCATTATAATTCATATAATAACTAAAGAGTTCATGTTGTGTTAAAATAACAAAATGCCATTAAAGTTGTTGTTTTTCAATGCCTTTATAATCATAAAAATACCATCATTTTCATGTTTTTAATACCCCTTAACCTTCACCATTTTAAGCCATATAAACATCAAAATCTTCATTTTTAACACAATTTTCTTAATAATTCTTTACCTTTCCAGCAAACAATCCACGATTATATTATCAACATAAACACATTGATCCCAAAATTCACCCAATTTTCTAAAAAAATAAACACGGCCACAAATCCAACAAACATATTGTCTAAAAATTAAGCAAACACAACCAATATTTTCTAGAAAAAACATAACCTAATTTCCGGCGAACACCACTTTCAAAAATCTAGCAAACACAACCAGTATTTCTAGCAAAGACGAATACCAATTTCTGACTTAGACAAAACTAACAACAATCCAAAATTTGCAACACATTTACTACCAACAAAAAGTCATATACATTAACAACAAGTTGTTATATTTATCAAATGCTAATAACCTACAAACTTGCAATAACTTGAGCTAGTGGGAACATAAATATTGTGAATCATTATTGTTGTTATGACATGTTTAAACTATGAATTTTACTTTATTTATTATGCATGCTTTTCCTATATTTGATATTGATTTTCATTCATTTTGTTTACTATGGAATACATATATTTCATTTCATTTGTTCATGTTGAACAATATCATAGTTAGAAGCATTAACATTACAGACATTAAATAAGCTATCAACAACAACTTTATACTTGCAAAGCTAGCCTTCATATTGTGATTCTTGATCCAAACTCTATGAATTTTGTCTTTCACTTCATATAATATTTGATCGATATCATTAACACATTCTTTATTTTCTATAGTTCATTACATTTTATTAATAGATTTAAGACAATCAATGAATGTATTGTCGCATCACCTATCATCATATTTATAGAATAGTTTACTTTTACTCAATTCTATTTTTTGATATCCTAACAATTTCTTTTTTTCACATTTCATGCACTTTCTATTCTTAAACTTTAATCCATCCAAGTTATTGTAAATTTATAAGTTATTAGCATTTAATGAATATTATGACATATTGATAATGTGTGTGCTTTTTATTGGCAGTAAATATGCTTCAAGTTTTAGGATGTTGATAGTGTGTGTTTTAGGTTGTTGTTGGTTTTATCTAAGCTAGAAAATGGTATGTGTTTTTTATACAAATACTAGTTATGTTTGTTGGATTTTTGAAAGTGGTGTTTGCTAGATATTGGGGTTTCTTATACTAGAAAATATCAGTTGCATTTGATTGAATTTCAGACAATGTGTTTGTTGAATTTATGACAACATTTTTCTAAAAATTTAGGTGAGTTTTGTGCTTAAATAATGTGTTTATGTTGATAATATAGCAACTCAAAAGAAAATCTATTTAATGGTTCTTCTACATCCTTCAATCAATATAGTTAGATTGGGTTGAATGTTGAAAAGAGGAAATACCAGCATCAATCTATAATTTTAAAGAACATTGATTATTAATAGAACAATCATTTAAGTAAATGAAACATCATGTATCTTTAAGAGACTCATATGTGTTTGTGTTAAGGATTGAAATGAGGATGAACTAACAACTCTCCCATTACCTCTGTTAGCTTTCCAACCTATATTATTTTTTCAAACCCGTGACCTAAATCATTAAACCCAAAACACCCTGTCTAGAAAAACGTTGAAGCTTAATTCACAATCAATCAAATATTAAAGATGAAATTAAAAAAAATATATACAAAAGGATTTAAAGTAGAAATAGCAATTAAAAGAATAAAGATCAAAATTGAAATATAAAATAAAATTTATTTTTGATTGACTAGTGAAATTGAAAAGAAAAATTAATTTAGCAAAATAACCAAAAAAATAAAAAGAATATAAATCAAAATTGACATAAAAAAATAAAAATAAAATTTTGATTGAAGTGTGAAATTGAAAATAAAAATAACTTTAACAAAATGAAAAAGAAAATAAAAAGAAAGAGGACCAAATTGGTAAAAATAATATACCATAAAATTTGGTTGAAAGATGAAATTAAAAACAAATAAAATTTTTATAAAATAGCTAAGAAAAAAATTAGAATTCAAAACAATGAGGATCAAATTGAAAAAAATAATACCATAAATTTGATTAAATGATGAAATTGAAAACCAATTAAGGTTTTTCCATAAGGGCCAAGAAAAAAAATTAGAAATAAAAAAAATATAAGGATTGAGATTTAAATACCAAAATAATAAATAAAAAAAGTCAAGTTGTAATTTTCAAGGGAGGAAAGAGAAAAGAAGAATAATTAAAAAAAAAAAGGTCTGCTAGTGACAAACCACCCCTCCACCATTGACATGTGTCGCACCAATAAAAAGAGAACATGATGACGTTTTTAATGACACAATAAAAGGGAATCTTTGGTCATCGTGAGGTGTCGCACAAGCTATCCAAAATACGCGAACACCTCTCATATACCAATGAGTGCCCTACACCCGCCAACTATAATTTTTTTTTTAATTTCTTTCTTTATTAAAAGACTCAATTGATCCTTAGCTGACATGGTAATAACCAAAAAAAAAAACCCGTTATGAAAAAACATTAAAAAAAAAAACAAAACAAAAAAACCATTGAGGTCATTTTTAATTTATTTTTTTACTTTTGCTGGAATTTTGGTCATTTTACTGTGCACTTTATTTTCTTAATATTTTTTTATGCGTCATCAAATACCAAATTGCCCCTCATGTTACATGATAATTACATCAAAACCATTATGAAAATATAAATTGTCCATTAACTCTAGTTTTAAAATTTTTAATTCTAAAGATATATTAGTCGTTTCATTGTGGAATTGAAGTGAAAAAAAAATTATTTATTCACAAATAATTTGGTAATGACTAATGTACCTTGTGAAAAGACTTTGTTGCCCCCAATAACCAGTATTATTTTTTCCTATGTGGGGGGCAAATTGTCATTGAACTATTCCAATTAACAATGCAAATAAATATGGGTGAATAATATTTTTCAAAAACGGTTTAGCTTTTGTCAATTTGTGGTTTGACCTCCTTTTTTTCACATCAATGAAGAACATTTCTTTGCAAAAAAAAGTACGAAAAAAAAGTTTTTGTATGGAATATTAATTAATTTGGTTTTCGAGTGAAGAGTGTATGAGAAATTATTATTATTGTTGTTGGGTATGATAGGAGTTGTATTCCATCTTTTGTAAGAACTTGAAACCAATTATAAATAATTTATTAAAGGAAAGAGTACTTTTTGTTGCAATTCTTCATAATAGAGAAGAAAAAAAGAATTAAAAAATTGGTTAAATTTAGAAAATAAAAAACATTAACTGAAAACAATGAATTGAGAAAAAAATTGAAAAACAAATTAGGTCCAGTTCAGTTTTAATTTAAGGCTTCTAAAATTAATTAAACCGAACCAAATCGGTTCAACCAAGAAATCAAAATTTGTGTTACCTTAATAGGGGTATAAATACAAAACTATCTTTCAAATACTCAAACCCTACAAATTCTTTGGCACAACTGCTTATCCTCTTCAACCTCTCCAACTTTCTCTCTAGATCTCCTCAATGGCTCTACCCGTAGTCTACATTTACGATTTTCATCTTTTTATTAAAACATGAAGTTCATTGTTTCTAACGTATAAAAGAAAACAAGTCATATGTTTAGATATGTTTTACTTGCAACAAACTTTTATGATTACACACACACGCACATTGTTTGGGTAAGTATTTTTTTTAATTTTTTTGTGATTACATTTATATATTTTGTTGAGTATATGTAATTATCTGGTTTGTTTTATCAATTTATTGTGGTTTTTCTTCTTATTTTATATAAATCAATCCAATTTGGCCATAAAAACCCTAAAAAAAACCACTAAAAAACCAACAAGCTATATTGGTTTTTGTTTTAAAAAAACCAAACCAAACCAAATATAATCAGTGTGAAATATTTTATAGTGAGGTTTGGTTATATATATAAACCTTGATTTGGTTGGTTTTTTAATCAAAAACCAAATCAAACTAAAAATGCTTATCCCACCTCTTAATTTAGAAGAGGATCGAAATAATTAGAGAAAAAAGTTAAGAAACTCTTGAAATATGAATTTATTATACTTTTCAAAGAATTTAATTATGATTGGCGCAAAATAAGATCATCCACGTAAGAAAATACCAATTTAAAAAAAAACAAAATCATTAAAAATTAATAATTCTAAAAGCCATGTAGATTATTTTCTTAAATTTTCATTAAAGTTGCCACTGTCATCCAAAAGTATTAGACATAATTTGTTAGAAACTTTAATTTATCATAACAAGAGCATTCTAAACAAGAAAAGTCTAGTGTTAATACATATTGAAACCATAAGCATGTAATTCTATATGTAATGACGAACATGCAAACAATATAAAACATATAAAGAATCTAATATGCATACTATACGTATATCATAAAAGATTAAAATGCAATCCTCGCATGCATATTAATGTATTAGATGAAATAAAATAAAATGGAGGTAGTTACTTATTGAAGCAAATTAAATCTAATTAAGCTTTTTTGTTATCAAGGATGAATCATTTATCCTTAAAACTTTTTCACTCCTCACTTGGTGCAAATGATGTTTGCAATAAGTTTATCAAGATTCTAACAACACCATCTTATTTAAATGCACTTACAAATAAAGTCAATGAACTAAAGATACTTTAACTTAAGTATATCTCAAAAAGATCGAATCTAAACTTTAGATTTGGAAGGAAAATAAAGTTCTAAACATAAGACAAAACACTTCAAATTAAGGTGAGAAAGATTATGTAAAATCTAAAAAAATAGTACAGAAAACTGTTCCCATAACCTCCTTTTTATTGTGAATTTTGAAACAAAAACTAATAAAAATTAATTCTGATTAATACCAGAATAAATTCCCTCTATAATTAGCCTTGATTACTTGTCATAAAACTATAATTAAACCTAAAAATTATTGTTTTTAAATACCTACAAAAACTATTCAAAAATTGACTTGGTTATGAAGAATTAGTTACGAAAAAAAGAAATTGAATAAACTCATTAGACTTAATCCATAAGTTGGACAAAATAATAGGCTAGAGAGAATAATCCTCCACAAACCAAACCTAAGCCCAAAATTAAGTTTCCAAAATATATTTTTTTTCTCCATAGAGTTATTTTATAGCAAGCTCAGGCCCAAGTCTAGGCTCGATGTTTGGTATAGGTCAGGTTGCTCACATGTGTATAAGTTTAATCTTAAAGTTCACTTTGCTTATGTCATCTTCTCTCTAAAATCTTGGATGCCCTTTAAATTCAACTTTAACTTTTCATCTTCATATTATATAAACAATAAGCAAAAATTGTTTGTTTTCTATATGGAATAGAAGTTTTTAAAAGGCTTTGAGTTTTTTCAAAACATGTCATCCAAGAAGTATATTTTGACTTTATCAACCCTTAATTTCATTCTATATAATCTTGGAACAAACAAATTAACCTTATTATATTTTCTTTCTTTCATTATAATTAGACTTGTCTAGTATTAAGTTTCAGAATGATCCTGAATCTTACATACAATAAACAAAGGTAAATATTAAAATTAAAAGTTATAAATAAATATAATATAACAATAATTATGACACAAAAATCAATTTTGTTTCTCTAGCATAGTTAAAAAGATTAAATAAACAACATTAAACTCATATTTTATTGAATATAATATAAATTATATATAGAGTGTATTGACATTAGTGCTCTTTCTCATTTTAATTAACATAATAATAATCTTTGTAATCTCATATGATTATATTCTAGACTAAATACCTATAATTTTGAAATTTATGTATTTTTATAAAATTGATTAAAACACACATTTATTTTATCTATCCTTTTATGTGTGTGTGTGTGATATTATCTAGGTTTTTCTTTTTCGAGATTGTTTTATCTAGTTGACTATAAATAAATTCCATGCTCACTTAATATTAAATAAAAAACATTTATATGCAGTTGAATATGTTCCATAGAAAAGAATGATCATATAAACGTCAAATATTTTCTTATTAATTAAAAAATAAACTTATTGTAATGAGTTTCATAGAAAACTTGACTAAATAAAATATATAATATTTTTAAAAAAACAAATGCACTAAAAACTATTGAAGAAGTTTTTTTTTTCTACACATGGTTAATTGTCATTTAAGATCAAATTAAAAATAGAGTTCATTCACTTTTAGGTTAAAACTTTGTTAAAATTTATTTTTTAACAAAATATCTTTAATATAGAATATAAACAAAATTAAAATAAATTGTGGATAAATAAAAAATTAATCTCAAATAACTCATGAATTGCATATTTTTGTGAAACCTAAAAACTCTATTCTACATAGAAAATAAACAAAATTTTCCTGTTGATTATATTGTAGGAAGGTGAATAGTTAAAATTGTTCCCAAATGGCCTCAAGTTTTTAGATAAAGAGGACCTAAATAAAGTGAATTTTAAGCTTGAGCTATATGTGTGAACTCAATACATGCTTAGATTTTGAGTGAGGTTTAGGTTTGGGTTTGATTTTATTATAAAATGATATTTTAGATACAATAGAATTATATGTTGCTGTAAACCTATTTTGGGCTTATATTTGAGTTTATAATTTTGTAACCTATAAATAATTAATTTTTATCAACCCATTAGTTTGTCTAACCAATGGATAAAGAGTCTAAACAATTAGTTGAATAGTTTTTTTCAGCACAAAAAAATATCAGATTCAAAGCTAAAAGTTTCAGATTTAATATTATTTTATAGTAGATAATTAAGGCTGATAATTGAGTGAATTTATTATGATAATTATTAAAATAATGTAATATCATTTTTGGTTTCTGTCGCACCCCCAAAAAAAAAATAAAAAAAAAGTTTTGTTTATTTTAAAATTTGTTTTGCGACATTCGACTGGCAACTTTCGTTTTATTCTGTTTTGTTGATTTGGTTCTTTGGGAGTCGCCACCTAGTATTTTGGTCACTAGGAACCCTAACTGGTCTTTCAGAGATTCTAAGGCAAGGGACTGGTTGCGTAAAGGGAAGGTATTAGCACCCCTAGTACGCCCTACCTAAGGTAAGCTGCTTGGTGTTTGGTTTGCTCTATAACTGCTATGGTGTAGGTATTTTCTAGGCTCGTCAATTGATTTTGGATAGAAATCTAAGGAGATTCCATGTGCTTTGAAAGCTTATTTTTCCCTTAGTATTTCAAAAGTTTGTGACTCATAAATCGTGGAGAAAAAAAAATTAAATTAATTTTGAAATGTCCTCGATTATAATCAAGGCTTCTTTCAAGAATTGTGTGCGGATTTATTATTCCCGATAATATTTTGGATATTCATCCTTTTAAGGATTTCTTTATCCAAACATTAGCGGTAAATAATAAATAAATTCCTTTTCCCAAAATAAGATTTTTATAGTTTTTTTGAATATTGGCCAATACCCTTTGGAATTTTACAAACACGTTGTAAAATCCAGAAATGCAAGAAAATAATTTGTGTTCAAGAAATCTATGCGAAAACACACTTTCGAAGCTTCCAATATATTTGTTTTATAAAAAAGAATATTCAAAACATGTTAGAGTATTGGCCGTATGCAACACGCAAGAAAAATATATTTTTTTTTAAAACAATTTTTTTTTGACGAAATCAGGTATTTTTAATACTCAATTTGTATCTCCACAAAATAAAAAATACAAACTAATATTAAGTCATAAAAAAAATGCGGAAAAATCCACAATATTTTTTAGGAATTTTAGAAATTTTTGAAAGCAAAAAAAAAAAAAAATTATCTTTGGAAAATTTCGGGTGCTACGACGAAAATCAGATATTTTAAATACTGAATTTATACCTCCACAGTATAAAAAAAATACAAACCCCCCTTAAAAATATATATACATGAAAGGAAAATAACAATATTGTTTTTAGATTTTTTTTAGATTTTTTACAAATATTTTATATATATATATATAACATATACACATATATATAATATAATAATATAATATAATTATATATTAATTATTAAGGGGCTGGGCCGGCCCAACTGACTGGGCCGGGCTCAGCCCCACAGTGACTGGGCCGAACTCGGCCCAGAGAAGGTTACTGGGCCGACCTCGGCCCAGAAAGGTTACTGGGCCGAGCTCGGCCCAGGAAAGGTAACTGGGCCGAGGTCAGCCCAGAAACACAACTTGGTCTGGGTTGGGCCAGAACCCTTCTGGCCCATATACATGCTTCTGGGCCAGAACCGGTCTGGCCCAGAATATAAAATATAACGGGGGGAATTAATTTTCCCCCCGTCTTCTGCATGCAGCACAAATCTGCATGCAGGAGATGAGAATTAGCAGAAGACGAGAGAAAAAAAAAATGCAGGGGAGGGAACGTACCTGGCGAGGCTGGAGACGGTGGTTGGCTGACGGGGCTACGGTGGCGCGGCTCGTGGATGGCGGTTTCGGGCGGCGTTGCTGCTGTTTCAGTGGCGAAAAATTCTTCTTCCTCCCTTCTCCTTCGTTTTTTTTTTGTTCTCAGTGGCTGCCTATTCTCGGTTCGGTTTTGGTTTTGTTTCAGTTTCCTTCTTCTTGGTTTGTTTCTGTTCTTCTCTCTCTCTTCGGGTCTTTCGGTTTTTCTTCACCACCCCCTCTTCGGTTTTTTCTCCTTTATTTATAGGGGCAGCACAGGTGGGGGGCATGGTTAGTGCGCCTTCAATCACGCACGGCTGGTCGGCTCTTTCGGTGGTGGTGGGGGCGAGGAGAGAGACGCAGGAGAATTTTCGAAATTTTTGCCTCTGTTCTGCTAAAACGGGGGGGGGGGGGAAGGAGATGATGAACAGTGTCGTTCAAAACGACACTGTTCTGCTTTCCTTTTTTTTATATATATATATATATGAAACGGCGTCGTTTTGAATAAAACGCGTCGTTTCATTTAAATGGCCAAACTTCAAATCAGTCCTCCAAATTCGGTCCCCGCCCTTCTTGTTGGCCGCCTTTTTCACTTTGGTCCTTGGCCTCGGATTTATGCAATTTAGCCCCTAATTGATCAATAAACTTCCAATTTCTTCAATTAAACCCCTGAAACAATTCCAAACAGACCCCTCTATCTTTGCGCCTTCTCCAAATTGGTCCCTGGTTTCGGATTTTCACAATTAAGTCCCTAATTGGCCCTTAAACTTCAATTTTTATGCAATTGAGCCCCTGATTTGACCCAATAAATTCCTAAAAAATATATTTTGGCCCCAAATCTTCTATAAATTCAAATAAAAATCCAGTTAAGTCCATAAAAATCCAATTAAGTCCATAAAAATCCAATTAAGCCCATAAAAATCCAAATTTGGGCTTTTCTCCCTAAAATTCAAATTTTTCTTCTCAATAGGGCTTTCATCCTTCAAGAATATACTGTCAAAAATTCAATCCTTGTATTTTTAAATTCCTTGACCAATTTTCTGACTGTTTTCCGGGCGCTTCTGCCTCCGGTTATTTTTCTAACCTCTTTTGGCTATTTATTTTATTTTTCAGGGGGACCCAAAAATGGGTTACAACAGATGCCCCCTCTTTATAATACTTACGGAGCATGGGTTTTGCGCAGTAAGTGTTATAAAGATAAACCCAAAACGGAACTCCCAAAACTGATCTGGTCGAAGCTTGATTGATCTGAAACTTTGTCCTTTATAACAATCCTCCTTAGCCCCAAAAAAACCATGATCGAAACTTAGTCATCTCGAGATCCTTATCCAGCGATCCTCTGAATTCTTATTTTAGTTTGATCAACATGGAAATCCATCCGAGATCCTATCTAGTGATCTTCTTTAACCTGGAATCCCATCCGGCGATTCCTTTACTCATAACCAAAACAAAAAATGTGTGTGTGGTCTCATTATGATGGGTGACCTGCCCAAGTGGAAAAGAGAAAGAGTGGTCTCATTCTTTGAGTGACCTACCCAGGGGAAAGGATGGCCTCATTATTATGGGTGACCTACCCAGGTAAAAAAAAAATAAAAAAAAATGGAGAACGGTCTCATTCTTATGGGTGACCTACCCAGAAAATATGGTCTCATTGTGATGGGTGACCTACCCAGAAAATATGGTCTCATTGTGATGGGTGACCTACCCAGAAAAAGAAAGAGTGGTCTCATTCTTTGGGTGACCTACCCAGGGGAAGGAATGGCCTCATTCTTATGGGTGACCTACCCAGGTAAACAAAAAATGGAGAATGGTCTCATTCTTATGGGTGACCTACCCAGAAAAGTATGGTCTCATTGTGATGGGTGACCTGCCCGAGGAAAAAGGAAGAGTGGTCTCATTCTTTGGGTGACCTACCCAGGGGAAGGAATGACCTCATTCTTATGGGTGACCTACCCAGGTAAACAAAAAATAGAGAATGGTCTCATTCTTATGGGTGACCTACCCAGAAAAGTATGGTCTCATTGTGATGGGTGACCTGCCCGAGGAAAAAGGAAGAGTGGTCTCATTCTTTGGGTGACCTACCCAGGGGGAGAAAATGTGATGAAGTGGTCTCGTTGTGATGGGCGACCTACCCAAATAGAAAGAATATGAAGTGCGGTCTCATTGTAATGGGTGACCTACCCAAATAAAAATATGGAGAAAATGGTCGCGTTGTAATGGGTGACCTACCCAGAAAAATGTTGGTGAGGGCTCAAAGGCGCACTCGAAAAGAGGTAGGGTTTAGAAAATGCACTACCCGAGAAGTGAGGGCTCAAACGGCGCATTCAAAAAGAGGTAGGGTTAGAAAACGCACTACTCAAAAAGTGAGGGCTCAACCAGCGCACTCGAAAAGAGGTAGGGTTAGAAAACGTACTACCCAAAAAGTGATGAAATCCCGATCTGACAACTGTTGAAAGCAATATATTATGGTTAATATGCATGTATGTTTTTGTTACCTATCTTGGAAACATAGGTCCCCCTTTCGTCGTAAACCTCTTCGCTCTTGTTTCAAGCTTTTCTCATGAAACGAAATATCCTTCATATCCTTTTAGTGAAGAGATCTCTAGTTCCTTATGGGGCCCTTTCTTGCTCCATTGAGTTTTGCGCCAAAGGCAAAAATTGGTTTTATTCATGAAAACTGAAACTTTTGATTCAATTAGCAAATTTTATAAAAGATGCTTTTTTAGAAGTTTTTATTATGATATCCCTTTTGGGCTTGGGTTTACTATGGACCCCTATGTGCATTTCATGCACCTTTTGCCCCCTAGTGTGATGTGCAACTATATGTCAAGTAGATTTGATTTGGTTCACCAATTGATGGAGTCATCTTCTTAGTCATGCAAAAAAGTTCTTTTAAACGAAAGATTTCAAATGTTATGAGATCATATGTTATATATATATATATATATATATATATATATATATATAAGGACTCTTTACAAAGAGAATTCATGGCCGGAATTTATTTTATTGAACGGGAAATTATGAAATACATCAAGCGTAGTATTTCTTTACAGATGATTAGTACTTAAAAGTGCATGTTTATCAAGGTTTTATATCATCATTTTGCACTTGAAGTATCAATAACTCCTTAACTAAAGCATGTTTTATAATAACAAGTTTGATACTATAAGATACCTTAATTTATGGTAAATGCTCATCTTATATGCAGGTCTATCACATAAATAAAAGAATTTATTGATGAGTTTAAGTATTGAAAGTGAAAGGACAAAGAGATGGCCAAACTTAGAAAAGAGATGTCGGTGCAGTCCAAACCGGAACATTGCTCAGTAATTGGATCATATCTGGAGCTCTAGATTTCGGATTTAGGTCCATTTTATATGGATGGAAAGGTAAAACAAAGGCCTACAACTTTTATGGGAGCCTAAGATTTGAAAAGGTCGTTTTGAAGTCCAAATTGAAGGAACAACGAAGAAGTCCGAAGCTGACCTGCAACCCAAACACTATTTAGTGTTCAGCCCATATCTTGAGTTCTAGAAGTCCAAATGACCTCATCTTTTTTTTGTTGGAAAGCTGAGACAATTTCCTAGAACATTCCTGAGGATTCTGGGCAAATTATGATGTTAGCAATGATGTCTTGACCAGACAAGAAGATAAGGATTGTTATCAAGTCAAGATGTGGCCACCCACTCATCAATTAGTCAACAAATCAATAGTTCCAAATTTTGGCCTATAAAAGGAGGCACTTACCATGTATTGAGGCATCTTGGTGTTCAGATCAAGATCATGCTATTGCTTTCTCTCTTTGTATTGCTTATGTCTTGCTTTTATTAATATCAAGTTTATGCACTCCATTTCCTTTCCTTTACTTAGTTAACCTCTTTCTCATTTATGTTCTTATCTTGTTCATTTATGTTTCTTTCTTTCATTATGTTCAGCTAAGTTAATTATGTCAAGGTGAAAAGGGTACACTAATGGTGTAAGAATAAGTATAATATAAACTTACATGGACCTTAACGTTGGATACTAACATGTTTTATATTTGTTATCTTGTTCACTTTTAATACTTTGCTTGTTAAATGGTTAATCTAGATTTATGTTGTATAATATTTGGTACAACAAATACTTGGCACTTTCATAGCCCATACTGTATGGTTTAACCGACACCTGAGCTATGAAAGGAACTTGATTTGTTGTTAACATAAGTTATAATCATGAATGCCTGCCAACATTTACAAGTATTAGCTTTATTCGAATAAGATAATTAATGTAATCATGTTAACAATTTATAATCTGATTGGAACCTCCTTTATGTGTGGTTTCCAATTGAGTAATAAGAGTTTATATTATACTTGTTTGAAGTACCATTAGTGGATCCTCTAACCTTGACATTTGTCTTTATCATTGTTTAATCCTTACATTAATCTTTCATCTCAAAGTTCTCATTAATTTCTTCATCTTCTGCTTTTATTATTGTTATTATTATTATTATTACTTACATTCTGTTTATATTATATAATATATATCTTTGATCTTTTCATAAACTCAGTATATAGGCTGGAAACCTGTGACCCGATCTTTTAGATCATTCTCAGGTATAACAACGCCACGTACTGAGTATTATTATTGTTATTATTATTGTTATTATTGTTGTTATTGTTGTTGTTGTGTTGTTATTTATAATTTATACAATTAACCTCTCTGTGGTTCGACCCCGGTCTTGCCGGGTTATTTATTACTTCGACACTCCTGCACTTGGGAAAAGACATCAAGCTTTTGGTCGTGTCAACAGAGTCGGAATTCACAGGCCTAGCTAGATCTTCTCCATCCATTCTAGACAGTAACAAAGCTCCTCCTGAGAATGCTTTCCTCACCACGTACGGCCCCTCGTAGTTAGGTACCCACTTACTCTAATCTTCTCCAGGTAAAGGTAATATTTTCTTTAGCACAAGATCTCCTTCGTGGAATCCTCGAGGTCGAACCTTCTTGTCATATGACTTAGCCATCCTTCTTTGGTAGAGTTGATGATGACAGATCGCGGCTATCCTCTTTTCACTGATCAGATTCAACTGTTCATATCTAACCTTTGCCCATTCTAACTCTTCCAGCTCAGAGTCTAACAACACTCTCGATGATGGGATTTCCACTTCTAAAGGCATTACCGCCTCCATTCCATATACCAACATGTACGGGGTGGCTCCTATTGAGGTTCGGACTGCAGTGCGATATGCATGAAGGGCAAACGACAACATCTCATGCCAATCCTTATAGGTGACTACCATCTTCTGAATAATCTTTTTGACATTCTTGTTAGCAGCTTCTACCGCACCGTTCATCTTTGGCCTATATGGCGAAGAATTGGAATGCTTGATTTTCCATTTAGTGCAGAGCTCTATTATCATCTTGCCGTTGAAATTTTGGGCATTATCCGTTATAATCTTCTCTGGTGGACCATACCGACAGATCAAATCTCTCTCAATAAATCTCTTCACCACTTTTTGCGTCACATGAGCAAATGACCCAGCTTCTACCCATTTTGTGAAGTAGTCGATAGCCACGAGAATAAACCTATGACCATTGCTGGCTTTTGGATTTATCGGTCCAATCACATCAATTCCCCACATTGCGAAAGGCCATGGAGATGTTAAATTAAACAGAGGAGCCGGAGGAGCATTGATTTTGTCACTGTATACTTGACACTTATGACATTTCCGGACATAATCGATACAATCCTTCTCTAATGTCATCCAAAAGTACCCGGCTCTTTGTATCTTCCTGGCCATCATGTGTCCACTAGCATGAGTTGAGCAAATCCCTTCATGGACTTCCCGTACTGTGCTTTTTGCCTCAAATTCATCCAAACATCTCAACAAAGTCCCGTTAGATGATTTCTTATACAAAATCTCCCCATCAAGATAAAAATCCATTGCCAATCTTCTCAAAGTCTTCTTGTCGATTTTGGATGCCCCCATGAGATATGCCTGGTTTTGGATGAAATTCTTGATATCATAGTATCACGGGTTTCCATCCACTTCTCTTTCGACTGAGCAACAATGAGCAGGGTTATTTCTGATATTGATGTGTACTGGCTGTACCTTGTGCCCAAAGTCTATCTTGGCCATAGATGCTAGTGTGGCCAAAGCATCTGCAAACTGGTTCCCTTCCCTTCCCAGATGGGTGAACTCTATTTCCTCAAATTCTTTAGCCAGCTTAGACAGGTATTCTTGGTAAGGCCTTAACTTCTCTTCTTTGGTTTGCCATTCTCCTTTTACTTGGCAAATGATCAACATTGAGTCTCCATACACATCTATCTTTTTGATGTTCATCTCTAATGCAGCCTCTAAACCAAGAATGCAAGCTTCATACTTAGCCGTGTTGTTGGTGCACCCGAACTGCAGCTTAACTGAAACCGGATACTACTTCTTATCAGGAGAGATTATCACTGCCCCCGCTCCGTTACCACATACATTTACAGCACCATCAAAGTACATAACCCACCAATCTGATTTTTCTTCCTCGATTGCAAACACATCTTCATCGGGAAAGTCAAAGTTTAACGGCTCATAATCTTCCATAGCATGGTCAGCCAGGTGATCGGCAATAACACTCCCTTTCACGGCTTTCCTTGTCATATACACTATGTCATACTCAGCCAAAAGAACTTGCCATCTTGCAATTCGGCTAGATAGATAAGGTTTCTCACAAATGTACCTTAATGGGTCTAACTTGGAAATTAACCATGTAGTGTGATACAACATATACTGACGTAATCTCTTTGTAGCCCATGCTAGTGCGCAGCACAGCTTCTCAACCACAGTATACCTAGACTCATATTCCGTGAACTTCTTGCTTAGGTAATAAATGGCCCTTTCCTTTCTTCCGGTTTCATCATGTTGCCCAAGCACACATCCCATTGCTGTTTCGGTTACTGTTAGGTATAAAATCAATGGCCTTTCTGGTACGGGAGGAACAAGTAGAGGTGGATTTAGCAAGTACTGCTTGATTTTCTCAAAAGCTTTATCACACTCTTCATTCCATATTCCAGGGTTCTTCTTCCTCAACAAACGAAAGATCGGGTCACAAGTCGCGGATAAATGGGATATAAACCGAGCGATGTAATTCAACCTTCCTAAGAAACCTCTCACCTCCTTCTCAGTCTTGGGGGGTGGCATAGATTGAATAGCTTTTACTTTTTCAGGATCCACTTCTATCCCTTTGTCACTCACCACAAATCCCAACAGCTTACCGGATTTCACCCCGAATGAACACTTTGCTGGGTTAAGCCTTAACTTATATTTCCTTAATCTTTCAAATAATTTCTTCAATACTTGGACATGATTCTCTCCCTCTTTAGATTTAGCAACCATGTCATCCACGTATACTTCAATCTCCTTGTGCATCATGTCGTGAAACAAAGTCACCATAGCCCTTTGGTAAATGGCCCCGGCATTCTTTAAACCAAATGGCATGACTTTGTAGCAAAAGGTTCCCCATGGTGTTATAAAGGTTGTCTTCTCCCTATCCTCTGGCGCCATTCTTATCTGATTGTAGCCTGAAAACCCATCCATGAAGGAATATGTGGAACTACGTGCTGCATTATCAACTAACATATCTATGTGTGGTAAAGGGAAGTTATCTTTAGGGCTAGCCCGGTTTAAGTCCCTAAAGTCCACGCAAACTCTGATTTTACCTTCTTTTTTGGGTACCACCACTATGTTTGACACCCATTGTGGATACTTCACTACTTCCAAAAAACCAGCGTCCCATTGTTTTTCAATTTCTGCCTTTACTTTGATTAAGACCTCCGGATGAGTTCTCCTTAACTTCTGCTTAATCGGCTTGCATCCTTCCATCAGTGGTATTCTATGCACTACAATGTCCGTATCCAGACCAGGCATATCCTCGTAGGACCAGGCAAAGACATCCACATAATCCTTGAGCAGTGCAATCAACTCTTGCTTTGCTTCGGGGGTGATCAAAGTCCCTATCTTCAGCTCTCGCTTGATTTCTTCATTGCCTACATTTATGGTTTCAAGTTCCTCCTTAGCGGGCCTCCAAGCCTGTTCGTGTTGTTCTATTAATTTTGTGAATTCCCATATGTTTTCCTCCTCCCATTCCTCATCTTCTACAGCCACTATGTATTCTTTAAATTTTGGCCATTCATTCTCAATGTAAAGTGCAGGTGTTGTTGTGGAGGATCCACTTTCAGGGTTCCTAAAAGCGGAAAGTGATGTGTAAATGCATAGTAAGACATTAAAATGAATTTTGAAAAATGTATGATCTCATTAAAAATAAAAGATTGGCTCACAACAAAATAAAATCCCATTGACATCTTGAGCCTCGATTGTCAATGAATAAAAACAAAATAGAAAAAGACAAACCACATAGATAAAAATATAATCCAACCATCATTGTTGATTACATTTTAAAAACCAATAGAGCTTCTTGGGTCTCCCAATTCTGGAACTTCTCCCCTTCGGCTAGCTTCCGGACAAAAGTCTTGATGGTGACTTCTTCCAAAGTGTGGATGGTCAATTGTGGCAGCTCTTCAATCCTCCTTTCAGACTCGATTTTCTCAACAATGTCCTTGACTTGATTTTCCTCCAGAGTGTTTATGTTCATTGAAGAAAGCTTCTGAAAAAGGTCTTCATGTTCCCCATCAGGTTGTATCACATATGCGGCCTTTGGGAATGAAATCCTGATTGGAGGGATGGCTAAGTTTTCTTCTACAGGCTTCCTTCCTTCCATCCTAGCCATTCTCTTCTCCCTTCTTGCACCAGCAGCTCGTTTATAATCCTCTTTCTTGGGCTTATATCCAAGCCCAAACCTCTGTTCTGCAGCTTTCAATTTGATTATACCCCTCCATTCAGGCTTTCTTTGCTCCATATCGTATGGGAAAGGAATCTTTGTTTTCAAAAAGATTTTAGCGGCCATTTTAGTGACTTCAGAGATTTCTAGCTTCCTCAACACAGTGTTCTCGGGCACCCACTTGGTATTCACAATTTCAAATGCATGAAGGTTTCCGTCCCTACAATCTTCTGCTTCAATGAATGGAACCGCCACATTTCTTACCATCGATATAGTCTCCTCAGCCTTAACAGTAACCAGGACATCGTTGACAATGTACTTTAAACATTGATGTAGCGAAGAGGTGACAGCTCCCGCATAATGTATCCATGGCCTTCCTAACAGCATGCTATAAGAAGGGTGGATATCCATCACTTGAAGGGTTACTAGAAAGACTTGTGGACCCATAGCTAGTTCAACATCAATTGACCCTATAACTGGCCTTGATGAGCCATCATATGCTCTCGCCGTTATCACACTGGGTTGCATATGTGAGGGATCTATCGGCATTTCATCCAGCACCTGCCTTGGTAACACATTCAGGGCCGAGCCATTATCAATGAGAACTTTGCCGACGAGACAATCCTTGCATCGGACCGTGACATACAAGGGCTTGTTATGTCCGGTTCCTTCAGCGTCAAGTTCATCTTCCGTGAAATACAAGTAATTGGCAGCATGAATCCTCCCTACTAGATGTTCCATAGTCTTTTGCTCGATATCTTGGGGCACATAAGCCTCATTCAATACTTTTTGCAAAGCATTACGATGTGGCTCCGAGTTGAGTATTAAAGACATGATGGAGATCTTAGCAGGGGTTTTCTTCAACTGATCCACTATACTGTACTCACTATGCTTCATCAGTTTCAAGAACTCATTTGTTTCTTCCTCAGTCACAGGTTTATTCACCTCAAACTCTTTATTGAGGTCCAGCACCTCCTTGCCTTTAGCCTTTCTTTGTCTTTCTAGCTCTTCAGGTGTGTAACAACGACCACTCCGAGTTAGCCCACTTATCTCCGTTCGGAACAGCTGCAAAGGAGCTTCAACATTCGAGGTATAACCATAATCTCCAGGCATCGCTCCATAGTTTACTTTGCTTGCATAGGAGGGCCTAGTTAATACCAGTTTTGAGCGACCATTAGCTGTTGATTGGATTCTACATTTCTCTATCATCCCTACCTCTTCATTGTCACTTACGTCCTCAATCCTCAACTCTCCCAGAGTTAGCATTTTTGCAACTTTTTGATGAAATTCAATGCATTCATCAATGTGATGCCCTTCCTTTTTATAAAAAGGGCAAAAGTTACTTTCCCCTGTGCAGTACTCAGTCGTTTCTTCCAAATGTCCAGACTGTACCAACATCAAATATAGCTTGGCCATGGTCACTTTCAACACCCTCTTTTTGCTACCAATCCCCATGGTATTCACTCCTCCCCTACCATCCACATGTTTAGGTAAAGGGTTTGAATTCTGATTAGGCGAATCCTCAAAAGTGACCCATCCCACTTTGATCAGTTGCAACACCTTTCTTTTAAAAGCGAAGCAAGACTCAATGTTATGGCCTGCGTGACCAGCATGGTATTCACAAGTCACCTCGAGGTTGTACCAGGCAGGGAAAGGTGGCTGCATAGGTGGTATGGGTAGGGGAGCTATCTGCCCAATACTCAACAGCTTGGCATATAAATCTTTTAAGGTTATTGGTAAAGGAGGTAGTTGTTCTTCTGACGGTTGCTTATCCCTTCTTTGGTAATTGTTGTGGTTATTTGCTGGGAATTTCATTTGATTGGGCTGGTTTGGAGTGGGAGGTTTGGAAAAGTTAATACTAGTGACTCGGGGGGTAGGTATTTGGTAGTTTTTGCTTCTTCTTTCTAGGTTGTTCACCTCAATTTCTTTCTTCCTTCCAATGAAACCTCTCTTCTCTAGAGGTTCTGCTATTCTCCCGCTTCGGATCCCTTGTTCAATCCTCTCGGCGATTCGCACGACATCATAGAAATGTTGTGCTGAACTACCCATAAGGTGTTCATAGTATGGAGCCCTGAAAGTATTGGCAAACAAAGTCACCATTTCTGTCTCTATCAGCGGAGGTTGCACATTGATAGCTTGGTCTCGCCACCTTTGAGCATAAGCCCTCACGGACTCTTGACTTCCTTTCTCCATGCTGATCAGACTGGTCCTATTAGGAGCAATCTCTAGGTTAAACTTGTATTGCTTCAAGAAAGCGTCCGCCAAGTCTGTCCACTTCCTGATCCTAATATTGTCTAACCTCATATACCAACTGAGGGCCGATCCGGTCAAGCTATCCTGGAAGAAGTAAATTAACATTTTGTCGTCGTGGATAACCTCTGCCATTTTGTTATAGTAGGAGCAGAGATGGGTCTTCGGGCATTCCATCCCAGTATACTTAACAAACTCCGGCACCCTAAACTTCTTTGGAATGACAATATTAGGTACTAAACATACCTCAGCGGCCCTAATTGGGTCAAACAAATCATTTCCTTCAATTGCCCTTAGCCTCTCTTCTAGGGCAGTCCACTTATCATTTCCTTCATGATTAGAGAATTTAAAGTCATGTGGATCTTCGTTTGTTAAATCCATTGTAATAGGGATTTGGATGGGCCGAGCAGGACTCTGCTTAGTTGGTGTGTTTGCCCCTATGTTTATAGGTGCGACAGGAATTTGAGATGCTGCTGGTGCTTCATTAGGTTGAGTAGATGTTCCCGCTCCATCTCTGGCTCTTAATAATTGCTCTAACATACTGGTTAAGTGTGCCACATCATTCCGAACTCCTTCGAGTTCTCTTTGGTACTGAGATTCTGGTTGTGACCTTCCTTCGTTTTCCATTCTTGCTCTTTGTCGAGTGTTGTGGATTCTAGGAGGGGGACCTATGTTTCTTAATCTGCAGATGCATGCATAGATGTATGAGAAAATGTATGATTGTGATGGATGCATGATCAAAAAAATACATGCTTTATTGTGAACGAATAACGAACATCACATTATAAGCCTTCTCTTGTCACATCGCTTTGATAGGAGTTCTGCCTTTCGAGTCGTTTGCTTGAATCATGTTCACCAAGAGACAGATTTTTGCATAAGAAGATGGGTCAACGCCCTTTTCATTAATGCTTGGATAAAAATACATTTAGTAATAAAAGAAATACAACATGCTAATCCCTTTCCTCCCTAAACTCTTTGGCCAAAGGTAAGAAAGCAAAACCACGGTTCTCAATCTTCCCTAGAAAGGCATCGGTTTCAGCTAGGCTTCGGCGATAGCGAATGATGTCTCCCCCCACATTCTGCGAATTGATTCTGACCATTCGAGCATGTGCAGCAGCTTCGTCCATTTGCTCATCTGTCTTGGTTATTTTTTCTATGAGCAACATGTTGGTTCTGTTTAAAGCAGTGTTGTTGGCGTCGATTTGATCTTTGTGCTTCTCCATTGCTACTAGCTTTTCATCTAAAAACTTCAACTTTTCTCGTTCTTTGTCAAGCTTTATCCTCATGACTTTTATCTCATTCTTCTTGACTGCTAACTCTACTTTAACATCCTCAAATCCTCCCTTTTCGCTTTCCAACTCCATATATTTCTTATTCAAATCCTCATACTTCCTAATCCTATCCATCAGCTCGAATTGCACTTGTGCAAATTTTTCTTGGTAATATTCTGCACTTTCTTGGCAATCGCTAAAGTCCATCTCCATTGCTTGAAGTTCAGAGCAACTTTGCATCCAATCCAAACTCATCCCTTTAAGCTCCTTCTCACTTCCTTCCTTAGCAATCTTTTCCTCAACCAACTTTAGCTCCAGCTTTGTTATTTTCTCATTTCTAGACTGGATTTGCTCATCTAGAAATGTTCTCATTTTATCCTGTTCTAGCATCATTTCTTCCAACATTGCTTTGTCTTTTCTGCTCTTGCTCAATTCTATTCGTAGTCTCTCCACTTGCCTTCTCAAGTCTTCTTCATTACTAACTCTCTTTCTCTTGATAGGCTCCTCTTCAGTTGGAGAAGATTTGACTTCTACACAAGGCATGGCTGAAGCAGCTGAATCATCTTCAATGTTCACCCTTTTTCTCTTAATAGGCTCCGCTACATCTTGAGGAGATTTAGCTTCTACGCGAGGGGCGGCTGAAGTAGCTGAGTCTCTCCATTTTTCATATCCTTCGCTCACACTTGGATCTCTTAACCCTTCTATCTCCACCAATACTAGATGCTTCCAATCTTGCTTGATGATCTCCAAAACCTCTTCTGCCATGGGATCTTTAAACAAACCAGAGAATTGAGCAATTCCCAAAGTCCTGGGAACGAACTGCATGCCCCCAAGTTGTCTTACCACTAAGGCAGGAGCATAACTCACATAACCCGTGATCCCCACCAATGGTACCCAACGCCTTTGTCCACAACTCATTAGGACCTTCACTGACGTTACCCATGGGGCCCTCCACTTAAACTCGCTATTAGGTAAACCTTCTAATTTATCAACCCAACCCTGGTTGTCTAGATCTCCCCATTCTTCTTCTTCCACTAACCTAAAGGGTTTTTGGGTGAACCACCAAAAATTATTGAAGACAGGTTTCTTTGTCTCGATATGGCTAACCATCCAAATATACAACAGTTGCATGCAGCATCTCATTGCTCCTTTTCCGGCCCTCCTACAATGGTTAAGTGTCAAAATTGTTTCGGCTAAGATAGCAGCCACTGGATTGATTCGTGTATTCTCATACTCCACATAAGCAGCAGCGGCCTCCAAACTCACTAAACCAATCTGACTTGGGAACAACACAAGGCCAAATATACCTAGGGCAATCAATCTCTCTTTTTCTACTCCTGACTTCTTTTCTAATTCTAACATCCTCCATTTCAAACCGGTACCATTCTTCTCTTGAAACTTTTCCAAGTTGGAGATTCTGAGCAGCTTTGACAGTTCAGGGATGATCTTGTCGGATCTTAAAGGAGAATAAATCAGATACAGGTCATTGGGAAACTCGGTCAACAATCCATATTCCTCAACCGTGGGGCATAAGTCTATGCTTCCAAAGGAAAAACATCGGTAGTCTGGATCCCAAAAATGAACTAAAGCTCGCACAGCTGGGCTTAAAACTTCTACCTTTGCAATTTCCATCAAACGTCCGTATTTCCTAAAAAATGCATCTTTATCCACATTCTGAAAATGAGTCGTTAATTTGTTCACCTCATTCAATACGCAATTCAGGTTCTTGATTGGTGACATCTTTTTAGCATCGCTTCTAAGGCAGTCTCCTTCAGTCAATTGTGACAGTTCAGAATTTTTTCCATATTCTAAGATGGAAGATTTAGTGATGATGGCCATTTCGTTCACAAGTCCTGCAATTCAAAATGCATTGGGGTTTAGACTTTGTTTGGATGCAAAAAATATGTTGGAACATACACCCTAAGGATAGGTTCTAATTTCTCTACGTGAGACATAGGGTAGGTTTACTATTGGGTCTCTAAAAGAGGGTCTCTTGCTGTTCCAGTGATCAGCCTTCGTAAAGGCGATATGGAGGTCTAGCAGATAGTGGGATGGTACGTGTACCAATCACAATCAGTCTAAACACTCAACAAAGAGTTGGGGTTTACACAAACTTAAACCTTGACTCAAGTCATAAGGCAAGCTGCTAGTCCCCCACTTAAACTTAAAGTTACATGTGTGTGCACTCCAAAACATAATAACAATAATAAAGTGATGCATGACTATGCCATGTATGATAGAATGTAAAGATATATGCTAAAGCTTTTAAACAAAGCATCATAAAAAAAACAAAAACCAATAGCACATAACATAAACAAACAAACAAATCAAGCTTAGTCCAAGGGTCCCTAGTGGAGTCGCCATCCTGTCGCACCCCCAAAAAAAAATAAAAAAAAAAGTTTTGTTTATTTTAAAATTTGTTTTGCGACATTCGACTGGCAACTTTCGTTTTGTTCTGTTTTGTTGATTTGGTTCTTTGGGAGTCGCCACCTAGTATTTTGGTCACTAGGAACCCTAACTGGTCTTTCAGAGATTCTAAGGCAAGGGAATGGTTGCGTAAAGGGAAGGTATTAGCACCCCTAGTACGCCCTACCTAAGGTAAGCTGCTTGGTGTTTGGTTTGCTCTATAACTGCTATGGTGTAGGTATTTTCTAGGCTCGTCAATTGATTTTGGATAGAAATCTAAGGAGATTCCATGTGCTTTGAAAGCTCATTTTTCCCTTAGTATTTCAAAAGTTTGTGACTCATAAATCGTGGAGAAAAAAAAAATTAAATTAATTTTGAAATGTCCTCGATTATAATCAAGGCTTCTTTCAAGAATTGTGTGCGGATTTATTATTCCCGATAATATTTTGGATATTCATCCTTTTAAGGATTTCTTTATCCAAACATTAGCGGTAAATAATAAATAAATTCCTTTTCCCAAAATAAGATTTTTATAGTTTTTTTGAATATTGGCCAATACCCTTTGGAATTTTACAAACACGTTGTAAAATCCAGAAATGCAAGAAAATAATTTGCGTTTAAGAAATCTATGCGAAAACACACTTTCGAAGCTTCCAATATATTTGTTTTATAAAAAAGAATATTCAAAACATGTTAGAGTATTGGCCGTATGCAACACGCAAGAAAAATATATATATTTTTTAAAACAATATTTTTTTTTGACGAAATCAGGTATTTTTAATACTGAATTTGTATCTCCACAAAATAAAAAATACAAACTAATATTAAGTCATAAAAAAATGCGGAAAAATCCACAATATTTTTTAGGAATTTTAGAAATTTTTGAAAGCTAAAAAAAAAAAATTATCTTTGGAAAATTTCGGGTGCTACGACGAAAATCAGATATTTTAAATACTGAATTTATACCTCCACAGTATAAAAAAAATACAAACCCCCCTTAAAAATATATATACATGAAAGGAAAATAACAATATTTTTTTTAGATTTTTTTTAGATTTTTTATATATATATATATAACATATACACATATATATATATATAATATAATAATATAATATAATTATATATTAATTATTAAGGGGCTGGGCCGGGCTCAGCCCCACAGTGACTGGGCCGACCTCGGCCCAGGAAAGGTTACTGGGCCAAACTCGGCCCAGGAAAGGTAACTGGGCCGAGGTCGGCCCAGAAACACAACTTGGTCTGGGCCGGACCCGGCCCAGACCGCTGGGTTGGGCCAGAACCCTTCTGGCCCATATACATGCTTCTGCGCCAGAACCGGTCTGGCCCAGAATATAAAATATAACGGGGGGAATTAATTTTCCCCCCGTCTCCTGCATGCAGCACAAATCTGCATGCAGGAGATGAGAATTAGCAGAAGACGAGAGAAAAAAAAAATGCAGGGGAGGGAACGTACCTGGCGAGGCTGGAGACGGTGGTTGGCTGACGGGGCTACGGTGGCGCGGCTCGTGGATGGCGGTTTCGGGCGGCGTTGCTGCTGTTTCAGTGGCGAAAAATTCTTCTTCCTCCCTTCTCCTTCGTTTTTTTTTTGTTCTCAGTGGCTGCCTATTCTCGGTTCGGTTTTGGTTTTGTTTCGGTTTCCTTCTTCTTGGTTTGTTTCTGTTCTTCTCTCTCTCTTCGGGTCGCTCTCTCTCTCTTTCTCTCTTCGGGTCTTTCGGTTTTTCTTCACCACCCCCTCTTCGGTTTTTTCTCCTTTATTTATAGGGGCAGCACAGGTGGGGGGCATGGTTAGTGCGCCTTCAATCACGCACGGCTGGTCGGCTCTTTCGGTGGTGGTGGGGGCGAGGAGAGAGACGCGGGAGAATTTTCGAAATTTTTGCCTCTGTTCTGCTAAAACGGGGGGGGGGAGGGAGGAGATGATGAACAGTGTCGTTCAAAACGACACCGTTCTGCTTTCCTTTTTTTTATATATATATATATGAAACGGCGTCGTTTTGAATAAAACGCGCCGTTTCATTTAAATGGCCAAACTTCAAATCAGTCCTCCAAATTCGGTCCCCGCCCTTCTTGTTGGCCGCCTTTTTCACTTTGGTCCTTGGCCTCGAATTTATGCAATTTAGCCCCTAATTGATCAATAAACTTCCAATTTCTTCAATTAAACCCCTGAAACAATTCCAAACAGACCCCTCTATCTTTGCGCCTTCTCCAAATTGGTCCCTGGTTTCGGATTTTCACAATTAAGTCCCTAATTGGCCCTTAAACTTCAATTTTTATGCAATTGAGCCCCTGATTTGACCCAATAAATTCCTAAAAAATATATTTTGGCCCCAGAACTTAAATTTCTCCAAATTAAAGCCCAAATTGACTTAAAAATCAATTTTTCTTGGAATCAAATCTTCTATAAATTCAAATAAAAATCCAGTTAAGTCCATAAAAATCCAATTAAGTCCATAAAAATCCAATTAAGCCCATAAAAATCCAAATTTGGGCTTTTCTCCCTAAAATTCAAATTTTTCTTCTCAATAGGGCTTTCATCCTTCAAGAATATACTGTCAAAAATTCAATCCTTGTATTTTTAAATTCCTTGACTAATTTTCTGACTGTTTTCCGGGCGCTTCTGCCTCCGGTTATTTTTCTAACCTCTTTTGGCTATTTATTTTAGTTTTCAGGGGGATCCAAAAATGGGTTACAATAGTTTCAAAAGCTACTATAAAAAGGGCTGAAGGAAAAAGTGTTCTAGACAAGTTTTGGATGGATCTTTTACTCTTATTTGTCTTATTTTATTCTCTTTTATTTTAAGCTTGATTTTTCTTTTTAATTTTCTTTATATTCTACTAAAAAGATTTTTTTAGTGATATTATCTTGTATTTATATACCTTGTTTAGAAGTGAATCTAAACAAGGTGGTGATGTAGGATTATTACAAGGTTAATCACATACATCATGTTTACATCAAGTTAGGAGAAATAAAACATTTCAAATCTTTATCGATAATTGACAATAACAAATTTTCAACCTGATCAAATTCTAAGTGCTTTAACAAGTATTTTATACTATGTTTTTTTTTTTGTTAAATGTATACATGCTAGAATGCATGCTAGGAGTTTATTTCAATTTCTTATACATGTTTCGTATATATGCTAGTATTTTATTTTAATTGCAAGTTTACCTTATGTTTATAATATTGCATGCTTATAAACTAAAAAACCATAATTATTAGTCTAATATTTGAATAACACAACCATCACAAAAAGAAGAATGCTGAATTTATGATGTTTGGTGTTAATCCAACGAAATTTTAAATTGTGACCATATGCAAAAAAATGTTATAAAGATTTTTTTTTCTATAAAAACATGAGATGTGATTAATAGGTAGAGTGGAAATAACTATCACCCTTTATTTGGTAAGATGGTATACCTAACAAGTTGTTTGAAATCCTTAGAATTGAATTAAATTCCAATAGTTAAACCAATTCTTATATTTAAAAGAGATTGATATTAATTTGAATTTTAATTCAAATTCAAATCATAAAAAATAATAAAATTAAATCAGAGGGAGAACCTCGATTTGCAAATCAATTCCTCTTAAAATTAACATTTAAAACACTATTCTAAAAATACTCTTTTTCTTTTTTTCAACAAAAACTTTCTTTTACTTTAAATTGTGCATCTATGCTACATTCTCCTACCTAATAATATGATTTTCCAGACACCTATTTACATTGTATTTAATAGATAACCACTCCTGTATTTGAGGAAAACAATTTTTCTCTATTAGGAAATAAAGAATGGTGGATGCTTTGATAATTAACATGGATAATTGCAAGTTAAGTCCTTTTCTTTTTCTATATTTTATCTATCTACTCCATAGAATCTCTTTTTCTCCGCTAAAGGAAGAAGATCTCATTGAGGGGGAGAGAGAGAGTGAGAGAGAGAGAGAGAAGAACATTCTTTCTAATACAAAATATAAACAAATAATCTTACAATCCTGTTGAATATAAGTTAAGGGCATGGCTTGGAAAGAGCTTAACGTAATATTTTGTTTATAAACAAAATATTAATTGAGAAGACGTATCATGCAAACTTGAATTAAGGGTAAAATAGTCAAGATTTCTAATTCAATTCCATAAATATTCCAAACAGTATAATTAAATTCAATTATATAATTTAATATTTTATTTTAAATATAAAAATTATAATAAATTATCAATTGAATTAAAACTATATGTGAAATTGAATTCAATTATGCAAATAATTTGGTTTAAACAAGCTGTTAGAGTATTTGATATAATTTCTATGTATATGAAATCTGATTTGTTAGGTGGAGAAAATCATATGAATTTGAAAAAACCTCAAATTATTAGCCAGACTATAAATTAAATCCTAATTGAGTTGTCAAAATTGTTTTTCTTCCCGTTAGCTCTCTAATTTTTTTATTAAAAAAAAATTCTTAATTGAATGTTGTGGCCAACCCTTCACAAGTGTTAACGAAAAAACATAACATCAATCTAGTAGGTAGTTTAATTTTAAAAATTTAGGATTAAGAGGTTTGCTATTCATATAGTTTTAGGTTCGAGCTTTGTGATTGCTTATATAATAGCCACTGAAAGTTTACATGGTCATTAATTTCAGAGCCCATAGAATTAGTTGAGGTACGCAGAAACTAGCCCTGACACCCATATTAATAATAAAAAAATATAACATATATATTAACAATGTTATTTAAAAAAAAAAAAACAAATCTTAGAATTTAGACGGAATTCATTAATGAATATAGGCAGAGGACTCAATTAAAAACTTCCTGAATCGTTTATACTTTTTGGAAACCAAATTGTAGCAAAAATCATTTGAGTTCTCAATTAAGAATTTCTTATAAACTTGAGGGACTTATTTTGTGGTTTGCCCAAATAAATTTCCATCACTCCTGCTCTTCTCCACTACCCAAAAACTCATCCGCAATCACTTGGTGGAGAAGCGGAACGCAACAGGGGCTTTAAAAAACAAGATTGGATTTTGTTCTCCAAGAGAACAATCACAACCACACGGTACACATCCCTCTGTTTCACCGTTTTGTGTGCGGTTGAAATGTACTTTTCTGAATCTTTAAATTATTTTTTTTGAAAAGGTTTTAGATTATTATTTTAATGTATTAATATTAAAAATAATATTTTAAAAAGCAAACTACTATGTATTTCTAGGTTTCTCTCACGTGGCTCTTAACTTGATGACTCTCAAGATGATTTTTGTTTATAATGGACAGCGATTCCATCGGTTTTTTGACCCCTCTGGTTAATTTAATTTCAAGATTCCTACTACCTAAAATTACAGGACTTCTCTATTCACCCAGAATTCTTAAATCTCACCAGCTCCCTTCCCCATCTTACCACGACCTTTTTGCATCCGCCAGCAAGGGGGCATTAACACCTTTGTTTCTTCCCATGGTAATTCAATAATCTCCCTCCATGATGTACATATGACTGATATTATACAACCCATTTTTTGTTTATAGTGTTTTCCAAATTATTATTTTTCAGATTTAAGTCATCTGGAGTGAGGTTAAGTTCTGGGCTTTGGATTCGGTTTTGCTCTCTTTGCGGTCTGCGCATCAAATCAAGTTTGGTTTGATTCTTAAACTTATTCGGTTTGCAGAGCGTATCTGAATCATTTGTAGGCTTTGCAAATTTATTTGTTTCACTTGCTATTATTTTTTACACCTTGATACTTATGCTTACCCGCCACCTCCTATATCCATGGAGTGTGTATAAACTGCATTTGGGTTTTTGTTTTCTTTTTCACTCTATTTCTTATTGCTGATTCAATCCTCAAGATCAAGTTGATGTTGATTTGGGGTTGGAAATGGGTAAGGAGTGAAAATTTGAGAAGATAATATATATATAATATCAAATTTTTGAGAAACATGATTTCAACTGCGTTCTCAAACACTGTTTTAGAACATGTGCAGCTGAAGGTAGTTAGAAACATTAGTTGGCGAGTTCATCTTTACTGGTATATGTCTTGCTGTGTTTTGTTCAAATCTGGAATATGTCCACACTCACACATTGTGTGTGACAACTGTTAATTCTCTTACTCCTGTATTTTGTGAGGCTTCTTTACCTCTATTAACCTGCGTTTTGGATGATGCGATTTTTTTTGGCATCTTTATCTGGCACTTCAACTATATTTCATCTGAAATATTTTTGGGTGGAAAATAAATAAGCAAACAATACTTCTGCTGCTATTGTTTCCATTGGCTTAAAATCAAACATTTTGAAGCTAATTCAAGTCTTTCACTTTTATCCCTTCAATGACTTGAATTCATATTTCCAAGGTCTCTTGCAGATGGGGGAAGTAGCAAAGGACTTGACTGCCGGGACAGTCGGGGGTGCTGCACAATTGATAGTTGGGCACCCCTTTGACACCATCAAGGTCAAGCTCCAGAGCCAGCCTGTTCCACTCCCTGGCCAAGCTCCAAAGTATGCTGGTGCAGTAGATGCTGTCAAGCAGACTTTAGCTGCTGAAGGCCCAAGGGGGTTATACAAAGGTATGGGAGCTCCACTCGCTACTGTGGCAGCCTTCAATGCTGTTCTTTTCTCAGTGAGGGGACAAATGGAGACATTGTTGAGGTCTCAACCTGGTGCCCCTCTTACTGTTAACCAGCAAGTTGTTGCTGGTGCGGGCGCTGGAGTTGCTGTTTCTTTTCTTGCTTGTCCCACTGAATTGATAAAGTGCAGGTCAGTGCAATCTTCCTCCACCCTCGCAACCATTCCCGACCTTGCAACCTGATTTTCTTATTTCTTGAACTGCTGCATTATTTTGCAAAGCCTTCACATTTTTGTTTATACCTTTGTGTTGAGCTTTTCGCCTAATTGTATTATATTCTTGTAACTCATTGGATTTGACTGTGCTATGAGAACTCGATGGTTTTAGGAAGTTTCTGCCTCACCTGTCATGTCCTGAATTCTTCTAAATTGCACAGTAAAAATGTACATGTTTTCCTTTACCCTTGAGGAAGTAGTGCTTTTGTGGTTCACCCCTGACATTTTAAGTCTATATATATATATATAGATAGACTCCAAAATTATCAGGCAAGGGGAAAATCATATTGTGAATATGGCATAGTATCTTAAATACTCTTAAACAACCGGAACACAATCCTCTCTATCATTTCTCCAATAACTAAGCGGTGGTCATGCCAGTATTTTTTAAGTATCTCTCAATCCTGGCAACTAATAGTTTTAACTTCTTCATTTTCCATCTGTTTCTATCCTATTTTTGGTTAAATACCTGTCAGATTTTTGAAATCTACCCCCTAATTGATTGGGTCTTCCTGGTGGGAACAGGTTGCAAGCACAAAGTGCATTGGCAAGTTCAGACTCAGCAGTGGTGGCAGTGAAGTATGGAGGGCCAATGGATGTGGCCAGGCATGTTCTCAAATCAGGTGGTGTGAGTGGTCTCTTCAAGGGCTTGGTTCCTACTATGGCACGTGAAATTCCTGGAAATGCTGCTATGTTTGGTGTCTATGAATTGTTGAAGCAGTCCTTTGCAGGAGGCCAGGATACTTCTCATTTGGGAAGAGGCCATTTGATTGTGGCCGGTGGCTTAGCTGGCGCTTCCTTTTGGGCATCTGTCTACCCCACTGATGTCGTCAAAAGTGTCATTCAGGTTGATGATTACAAAAATCCGAAGTTCTCGGGCTCCATCGATGCTTTTAGGAAGATCCTGGCGTCTGAAGGTATCAAAGGCTTGTACAAGGGTTTTGGCCCTGCCATGGCTCGAAGTGTCCCTGCAAACGCAGCCTGCTTCTTGGCATATGAGGTGACAAGGTCTAGCCTGGGGTGATTGGCTCCATCGGTTGCCTGGCAGATATCTGGATTAATCTTCACCGTTGTTATCATATTGCTTATCTCTCTAAGTCGTCATCAACCATTGAATCAAAGATTTCTTCCAAGTAATTGTTTAGCAATATGATAACAGGTTATTTGTCAAAAGAACATGCTATTCATCCTTCAAAATTCATGTACTCGGGTGATGGAAGAAACACTTGCCAGTTACCATCAATTTAACATGCAATAGTTGCCTCTCTTTTTCTTGCTGAAAATCTCAGGTTCTGATTCTCAGGAGAAAAGTACAAGGCAGGACAAAGCCTCAATCATCATGGTCAGTCATATCAGAAGCCTCAATCAATAATTCTGCCAATGATGAAAACAAATGAAACCAGCTGCTTTGGCTTACTGTAATCATCCATAATAAGTTAGTTCTTTTTAAAGTGCAGTCACCCTTGGTTCTAAGGACAGGAAATGTGTCTGGTACATGCACCACTTAATTACATGCACAGGTTAAGTCAAGGAAAGGCGGGTAGATTTCAATTTGTTAAAAA
Source organism: Populus alba x Populus glandulosa (assembly GCA_033617975.1). Classification (NCBI taxonomy): domain Eukaryota; kingdom Viridiplantae; phylum Streptophyta; class Magnoliopsida; order Malpighiales; family Salicaceae; genus Populus; species Populus alba x Populus glandulosa. The sequence goes on along the minus strand of CM066143.1, from coordinate 11,962,188 downwards.
GTCGTTATAGTCATGGTTAAACGCCCCGTTTCATTAAGCGATACTGTTTCCATAACTAACTCAAAGCACACGGCTTGTGTGTGCTCTCATTCCTAAATAAAAGGAAGCGGTTATGGCTAGTAAATATAGTAGAAATTGTGTATATATATACAACAGAGTTGTAACAGAACGATATTTGAAAAACTAAATGAAAGCATGATGAATGGAGTTGTCATTTACCCCACTGTTTCCACTGTAACACCTTCCTTTCTCTATACATAACCATTGTCAAATACTGGATTCCATTCCAGTAGGTTCATTAGAAATAACACTTGTATCAACTGGTATCAGAGCTTGCGAACCTTGGACACCAGCTATGCCTCCAGACACTAGAACGCAGGATCTAAAGCGCCTGGAGGAGACGATTGAGTTTGCCAACAAGGAGCATGTGGCCAAGTATGAGCAAGTACCAAGTTATTAGAAGTATATGGCCAGAAAATGGAGAGCCATGAGGTTAAGTTTGGGGAGATCAAGGACTTAATCGGTGGCTTAACATTTCAGCAAAACTCCTTCCTCCAGAGGCTGAGCTCAGGAAGAGGTGAACAAATTGCTAACCATGAACAACTAGGATGCTCTAGTGGAGTCAACAGGAACAATTGGACCAGAGAAGCAGATCAACATCCTCAACAGGTATACAAACCTCGACGTGATTTCCCTAGTTTCAATAGAGACAATGTCTATCAATGGCTATTCAAGTGTCACCAGTACTTCGAAATTATAGAAATGACTGATTCTGAAAAACTCAAACAAGCTTCCTACTACATGGATGACAGAGCCTTATACTGGCATCAGAATTTTGTTAGGCATCGACCTGAAGTCCTGTGGAGTGAATATATTGATGCATTATACTGTTGTTTTGGAGGCCAAAATGATCCTTTAAAGGAACTAAAAGATCTTAAGCAAAAAGCTGATTTAGAAACTTATATACAGGAATTTGATATTCTGTGGAATAGAGCAGAGATGACAGAGAGGCAAGCATTGGTTTTCTTTCTTGGAGGTTTAGAAGTTGAGATTAAAAACATGGTCAAAATGTTTGAACCTAAGACCCTATACTAAGCCTACAATCTAGCTAGGTTACAAGAGAACACCATCAGCCACAGACATCCACACCATTCTTACTCAAAGAACGCATATAACACTACTAGTGTTAATCCACCAAAGCCTTTCACTGTCCAAAATAACACTAAAACCAATCTCTACAACACTGCCAAACAGATTCCTTACCACCAGAAATCTCCAAACACACTGTACCGACCTACAAAGACCTTAAGAAATAAAGAGCTAGATGAGAGGAGAGCGAAGGGATTGTGTTTTTGGTGTGATGAGAAATTCATACTGGGTCATCGATGCAAAAATAAAAAGGTGTATTCCCTATGTATTGTGGACGATGAGGATGTTTCAGAGGAAGAGGTCCAAGAAGTCAGTGAGGTTGATCCAAACACCTTCACACCCCAAATATCCATCAATGCCTTAGAAGGCACTTCAGGTTTTCAGACCCTGAGAGAGACTGGCAAGGTTGACAAGACTTCCCTCTTTATCATGATCGACTCGGGAAGAACACACAATTTTATAAAAACTCAGGTGGCAAGGCGGTTGAGCTGCACTCTCACTTCAATTCGGCCATTAGCAGTAGAAGCAGCAAATGGTGGCCAGATGATTTGCACTTATGTGTGTAAGAATTTTCTTTGGAAAGTGCAAGGAGTCCAGTTCTCTACAGATGTTTTTGTGGTGGAACTCAACAATTGTGACATGGTGCTGAGGGTATAATGGCTGGCTACATTGGGTAATATTTTATCCAACTACAATGAATTATGGATGTCTTTTGTATGGCAAGGGTAAGACATAGTGCTACAAGGGGACATCCCAGTTAAGCTTCAAACCATTGGTTTTGAACAATTCAATAGCCTAATAAACAACCCAAATCAGCCCGTGGAGGTCAATCTATGCAATCTCAGGGTAGTGGGTGACAATGATCATTTCATCAGCTCAATGACAACGACACTTCAACCTCGCCTTGGGAGAAATACAACTATAGATGAATTGTTACATGCTTACCAGGACATCTTCAAAGAACCAACAGAACTTCCTCCTCTGAGAGCACATGACCATGTTATTCCTCTCAAGGAGGGATCCCAACCAGTCAACCTCAAACCATATCATCATGCGGGATTACAAAAAGATATAGTGGAAAAAATAGTAACCGAAATACTGGATTCTGGCATTATACAACACAGCACCAGTCCTTTTGCCTCCCCAGTGGTTTTGGTGAAAAAGAAGGATGACACTTGGCGATTGTGTGTGGATTATAGGGCTCTTAATAAAATGACCATCAAAGATAAATTCCCTATTCCAATTGTAGAAGAATTGTTGGAAGAACTGGGCAGGGCTACGGTATTCTCTAAAGTTGATCTACGGGCTGGTTATCATCAAATAAGGATGTTGGCAGGGGATATATACAAGACAGCTTTCAGAACCCATAATGGTCACTATGAGTTCTTGTTCATGCCATTCGGCTTGACAAATGCACCAGCAACCTTTTAGAGCTTGATGAATGACATCTTCCGAAGGCATTCACGAAAATTTATTCTAGTTTTCTTTGACGACATCTTAGTGTACAGCCCTACCTTGGAGAAGCATGTAGAACAGTTGCAGATCGTGTTTGAGATACTTAGGAATCAGAAGCTCCTTGCTAAGAAGAGTAAGTGTGTTTTTGGCAGCTCTCAAGTGGAGTATTTGGGCAATGTGATCACCAAGTCTGGGGTAGCTACCGATCCACTCAAGATCCAAGCCATTGTCAACTGGCCATTCCCTAAAAACATCAAACAGTTGCGAGGGTTCCTAGGACTCACAGGGTATTACAGGCAGTTTTTCAAGGGTTATGGGACCATCTGTAAACCTTTAACTCAGCTCCTCAAGAAGGATTCTTACAAGTGGAATGAAGAGGCTAAGGTTGCTTTTGAAAAGTTAAAACAAGCCATAACAAACCCTCCAGTTTTGGCCTTACCCAACTTGACCAAGCTGTTTGTTATTGAAACTGACGCTTCAGGCACTGGTGTGGGGGCTGTGTTAATGCAGGAAGGACATCCTATAGCTTTCCTCAACAAGGCTCTTGGGCCTAGGCAACAAGTTCTATCGGCTTATGAAAGGGAGATGTTTGCAATTCTTCAGGCCGTAGCTAAATGGAAACATTACCTTTGGGGAAGACATTTTCGTATAAGGACTGACCACGTTAGCCTTAAGCATTTGCTGGATCAAAAGGTAACATATCCTTCTCAACACCTCTGGCTCACTAAATTACTTGGGTTTGATTATGAGATTGAGTATCCCAAAGGGAAGGATAATGTAGTTGCAGATGCTTTGTCAAGGATTCCTAGCAGTCAATTATGCACCATGATCATGACTTCCATTTCCACTCCTATCATGGACGAAATCAAAACGACCTGGGCATCGGATGATAGCCTCAAGCACATTATACAGGATTTGTTGCATGACCCAAGTTCCCATCCTCATTATACGTGGGTTAAAATCACTTGAGCCGGAAGGGCAAAATTGTGGTAGGCCACAATCCTGCACTTCATAACAAGCTGATCGCCTTATATCATGACACAGCTTCAGGGGGCCACTCAGGGGTGGTGGTCACAGCTCAAAAGGTTGGCCGTTTGTTCTACTGGAAGAAGCAACAGAAACATGTTAGACAATTCATGAGGGAATGCAGTATCTGCCAACAAAATAAACATGAGAATGTGCTAACACCAGGATTACTACAGCCTTTACCTATCCCTCTTGCTTCATTTACTGATATCATCATGGATTTCATTGAGGGCCTTCCTAAATCAGAAGGTAAGGAAGTTATTTTTGTGGTGGTGGACCGATTCAGCAAATACGCACATTTTATGGCCCTTATTCATCCTTATTTAGCTTCTTCGGTAGCCAAAGTTTTCATGGACAATGTTTATAAGCTGCATGGGCTCTAAGCTACAATTGTTAGTGATAGGGATCCGGTTTTCTTAAGTCATTTTTGGTAGCAATTATTCCAACATCAAAGAGTAAATCTACATCACTCTACAGCTTACCACCCACAATCTGATGGCCAAACTGAAGTGGTGAACAGGTGCTTAGAACATTACTTACGTTGCATGTCTGGTGGCAGTCCTCATCAATGGTCCAAATTGGTGCCTCTTGTTGAGTGGTGGTATAACACCAATTATCACACATCCACTAAGTCTACTCCTTATGAGATCTTATATGGTTTTCCTCCTCCTCTGCATATCCCCTACTTCCCTAAAGATTCCACAGTGGAGGCTGTTGATCAACTGCTCACACAGAGGGAAGAGATGCTTGCACAAATCAGAGACAACTTACTCAAGGCTCAACATCGAATGGTACAACTTGCCAATCGCAAACGCAGTAACTGACAATTTCTTCCTGGGGACTTAGTCTACCTCAAGCTACAGCCTTATTGTCAGAAATCCATAAAACACAGAACCTCTCAGAAACTTGCTTCGAAGTTCTATGGACCTTATTCAATTTTAAAAAGGATTGGTTCTGTGGCCTACAAACTTCTATCCACCCAGTTTTTCATGTATCACAGTTGAAGAAACACATAGGGCATAAGATAGTACAGTCCACATTGCCAATTACTTTTTCCAGCTCCCATGATCATCCCACAGGCAATTTTGGATCGCAGGATGGTAAAAAGAGGTAACAAGGCCACTACACAAGTTCTACTCCATTGGAAGGGTCTTGCCCCGTCTGATGCTACTTGGGAGTTTGCTGATGAAATTAGATGTCGGTTTCCTGAATTCTCTATTGAGGACAAGGTTGTTTTTGAAGGGGGAATACCTTTTACATCCACCACTTAATTACATGCACAGGTTAAGTCAAGGAAAGGCGGGTAGATTTCAATTTGTTAAAAAGTCGTTATAGTCGTTATAGTCATGGTTAAACACCCCGTTTCATTAAGCGATATTGTTCCTATAACTAACTCAAAGCACACGGCTTATGTGTGCTCTCATTCCTAAATAAAAGGAAACAGTTATGGCCAGTAAATATAGTAGAAGTTGTGTATATATATACAGCAGAGTTGTAATAGAACGATATTTGAAAAACTAAATGAAAGCATGATGAATGGAGTTGTCATTTACCCCACTGTTTCCACTATAACACCTTCCTTTCTCTATACGTAACCATTGTCAAATACTGGATTCCATTCCAGTAGGTTCATTAGAAATAACACTTGTATCAGTGTCAAATGGCTCTGTTTAACAAAATCAATTACCATACTTGTTCTTATGCGAGGTTTGAATTTCTAGGTTGCAAGGATCTTCTTACAACTTTTTCTATACATGTGAAATTGGATCTTACATGCGTCGGCTCGTGTGTGACGTCCTTATCACCGAAATATCTCAAATTATACTAGGGCATGACAATTGTACTTAATTTCATGGAAATCCATCTCCGTTTGCTTAAATGGAGGCGGCGGTTGTAGACAAATTTTTGTTTTTGTGTATATGAAGGAAAAGCAAAATAATTAAATTTTTTCGTATAAATTATGGTGTTATGAATAGATCTATTGTTATGTCATTTGAATTAAAATAACTATAGAACACATAAACCTATTTAATCCAATTGTTAATTTAAATTTAAAATATTTTTTATACTTATATTAAATTCAATTTAAAATCCCTAAAAAATAACTTATTTGTATGTCAAATTCAATTTTTTCTGGTATCATTCTCATTTTTTAGTAGTCTATTACTTTTAATAATAAACACACATATATTAGTTTTCGCAAATTCTTAGCAGGTATGCACAATTAATACATTTTATCATTAAAAACAAACACAAAACATCTTAGTTTAAGTAGGATGTATAGAGTGATTGTTATCTTTTCTATTATATAACTAATATTTTACTTAGAACATCTAAAAAACCAGTTATAATTTTCTAGTTATTACAAAACTATGTGGCAACTTTTTTTTTTCAATTTTATTTTTATCAATTCTATCAGCTCATCAAGATGTTCTATACAACAATAATAATGTCTACTTTTATGATAACATTTTTATAATAAAAAATCAATGATTCTACTTTTGTTTTTTTTATTTTAAATAAATAGTCTTTCATCTAAATGCATCTCGTCATGCTTTTAGAAATAAAACCTAAAATACTTTATAAATAAAATCATCTTTCACTCATTAAAGTTAAAAAAACAAAGCTTAAAGTTTCTTACCAATATTTATTTAAAACCTTCATCTAGTTTATTTAAAAAAACAAAAACACAAAAACTAGAAACATAAGGAAGTAAACAAACTTTTAAAGAAACTAAAGCAGCTCAATACTATTTCATAAAAGTAAAATAGAAGAGATTTATTCTAGCACACAATTTTCAATTCATCAATGACATGTATTTTATTACAACAAAACTAAAGAGTGTGGGAAACGCAACTATAAACATTGTTGCTAATCCATAGTCTTTTGTAAAAAGAAATTTGTGTGTTTTGGTCCTGATTTTTTTATTTGCTTCTGTTATTGAATTTTTAATATTTTTAATTTAGTTCTTACATTATGTATTTATTTAGATTTAGAGTTAATAATTTTTTTTTATTTATCTTTTATATGATTATTGTGTTATCAAAAAACAAATTTCAGCACTAGGCTGGTACTAGAGTTTGTGAGATATTGTTCATGAGGTTGGTAAGGTACCTTTTTTCTCATTTGTTTTAATTCAGCTCAATTTTATGATCATTTAATTTTTTATCATATATTTTTTAAAAAAACCATGTTATTAAACTTTAAAGTCTATAGACTTGTTTACGAGTTTGGAAGGTTGGGCCAATTTGCAGGTTTGGAAGGTTTAACTTTTCTTTTTAATTTTTTTTATTTCATCATTTGATATTGGATTAGTTGAGAATTAAGTTTCATAATTTATTTTGTTTCTCTTTCTAAAAGGTTATTGTGGTTTTTAAAAAATCTTGATATAGGGTTAATGTTTGATCTATTTTTGTTGTCATATATATAAATAAATAAATAGTTTTAAAAAACAAGTTATTAATCATAGTGGAGTTCATGACCCGACTCATGATTTTGACGTGTTGTCACGACTCGAATCTCAGGTCCATGACTGGCAACGCAAAAATAATGTTGTAAGGACACTCCATCTATGTTAAGTCTCAGAACATACATATTATAAAAAAATTATATAAAAATTTCACAGCATTTCAATATCTTTTAAAATATTATTTTCTTCAAAACTAATAAAATCAAATAACACTTCAAAAACTCTCATAATCAAATAAAGCAAAATAAATAATCCATAATACTTATTATATAATCAAAATCTAAACTTAATTAAAACAGTGGAACGTTTAAGACATTGAATCAAAAACTAAAAGGAAATAGCTTAGAAACCAAAATGTAATTATAAAGCCGGGTTGATTCACCAAATTGATCTTTAACATAACTCAAATTGATTGAATGTAACATACCTGATTAACCCTAGCTTGAAACAAAACCTTAAGTTCAAAATTGATTTTTTTAGTGTTTTTAGAGGAAAAAAATAAACGATGCTCCAACTACTCTTTCTTTAAATACCTAGGTTAGTTGGGTTGGGTTTGGGCTGAGCTTTGGGCTAGGTTGGGCTAACAATATGGGTTTTACATGTGTTGACCCGGGTTCCCTGATTCACAGGTTTGGTTAGTTTACCCATCGCACCTGATATAGTTTGTTTAGTTTTTGGTCTTTTATTTTTTTTTATTTCATCATTTAATAGTAGACTGGTTAGGAAATAAACTTTATGGTTTATTTTTGTCGAGTTTTTATAATGTTACTATAGTCTCAAATAAAACGTTTATTTTAAGATTAGTGCTCGATTTTATGAGCATATATTTTTTATCATATAATTAATAAAAATAGTTTTTTTAAAATAAAGTTATTAAATCAAGTGAAGTTTATGACCCGAGTTCCATGGTGAATAGAGTCAATTCAATATGGTGTTGTCTCAATATTTTTTTTAAAAAAAAATTTATTATCTTGAAAATTTTAAAAAAATTAACTCATGTTTTTACTTGTCTCTAGATTGTTTTTGAACTCGTTTAATTGGAAACTTAAACTAGAAAAACAAATCGGATTTTTTTTTTAAATCGACCTCTTTAGCTAGCTTTAATGATAATGTTAAAAATTTCCTTATGATCTTAACATTTTTCTAATGGTGCGTTTATTTTTCAGAAAGTGATTTCCGGAAAATCACTTTTCAACTTTCCTATGTTTGTTTGTCATTAGAAAAGTTGGTTAACAAAAAACAATTTTCGGTCAATGGAAAACACTTTCCAGTCAAAGAAAAATTTGGTTTGGTTTCCAGGAAAGCGTTTTCCTTTTATTTTGGGCGAAAAACACTTTCCGGAAGTTGTGAAAAATTTATAAATGTCATATTATTTGTTGATTATATCAAATTTGATCCTCAAACTTTTGATTACTATATATTTTTTGCTTTGAATATTTGTTTTTCAATTTTATCCCTTAGAATTTAATTTTTATATTAACTTTGGTCATCATTTTTATAATTGTTATTTGCTTTTTCCTTATCAGTTTTTAATTGAAATTTTTTATGTATCAAATTTGGTCCTCATTCTTTTGATTGTTACTTATTTTATTTGAAATAATTTATGAAATATTAATTATTATTATTTTAATTTCTTCATCTTTTAATTTTTAATTTTTTTAATTTGATCTCTATTATTTTTATTATTATTTATTTTATTTGACATAATTTATGAAATTATATTTTTTTTTTCAATTTCATTATCATTCAACTTTTTAATTTGTAAGATTTGTTCCTTATTATTTTAATAACCTTGAAAAAAATAAAACATTAATAAGTTATTTTTCAGCTCATTTTCCATGACATACCCAAACATTAGAAAGCGTTTTCCAACTTATTTTTCATTACACCACCAAACATCGAAAATTAATTTAATTTCTCGGAATTCACTTTTCAAAAAGAACTACTTTCCAGCAAATAAACGGGACCTAAGTTTAATACAAAAAAGTAGTATGTGCCGCGGAGGAGAATGTGACAATGAACTACTTGACACTAAGCCATGTATTATAGATAAATAGATTGCTATTAATGTATGCTAAAATAAATAGAGACTATATATATTAGCTATACATAGGGAGAAAAAACCCTAAAATTAGGCCATGTGAAAAATATGTTGTCAATTGTTACCCTGCATTTTATAACCCACTCAATTCAATTTAAATATACCAAATTGCATTAAATTATATAAATATTATCAATTAAAAGTATAAAAATAATAAATTAAAAAACAAGAATTATTGAAAATTATTGAATTATAAAAACTATTAATTTCTTAAAACAAATAGATTTTGAAATATTTTAAGCAGTAAAAAAAATTTCTAAAAATATTCATTATAAGAAAAAAAATTATTTTTGTTTAAAAGACTTAAACCATTGTATTCTTGAAGAATTAAAAGAAAATCAAGTTTTTAAGAAATTATCAATCATTAAATTATTTTAACGTTTCTATAAATAAAAATAAAACTTTTCAGAAAACGTTGAAGAAGTTCTTATTAAAAAAACAAATTTATTTTTTAAAAAAATATCATGAAATTATAATTGCTCAAAAATTAAATTATTAAGATTTTTAATAAAATGAACTATCAAATACATAAAGAAGAGGGTTAATTAATGGCGGTCATGCATTATAGGATTTCGAAAGGTTCTAGGATACTCTCCGAATCGCTTTCTTTATGTCCTAAAGTCTTTTTTGTCATTTATTAAACGGCAACCTAATTATACGAATAATCTGGAGACAATAGTTGAACCCTGAACCCAGAAAAAAAAAATGAAGCCATCATGGGCATTAAGAAATTGAATATATATAAACAATTTGCACAAACTCCTTGCAGTCACAAGCACGTTAAGGGGAGAGAGAGAAACGACTTGCTGGATGCCTGATGTCCACGGAAAAAAGTTGACTTGAATTTAAGTATTATATTTCTAAGGGGCTTGAATTGACCACTTCATATAATCAATGAGGACAGAGAAATTAATAAATAAAAAAATGTTTGTTCCTCAGTTGCCTAATCAATGGATGTGCATATAAAAAGGCAACGGTTTGCTTAGCTGGATCAGATTTGTTTATTTAAAAAACAGAAGAAGGGAACCTCGCTACGCAAGCTCCAAATCCTTCATTTTGGTCACTAAATTTTTTTTTGTTTCATTTCCATCCTCTTATGTTATGTCCAGACAATCTTAAGACTAATAATTTATTTTGATTCACGTACAATGTTGTATTCGCAATATAAGAAAAACATAGGTTGATCGCTATAGTTTTAATTTTTTTTTATTTTTTTTTAGTCTCTGTTTTGTGTGTGGTTTCATGTTTCATTGATAAATTTTATTTGTTTTATATTTTAGATCTTATACTTTGCGAGGAGAGAGAGAGTCTCGTTTAAAAATAATAGAGGAGAGAAAAAGTAGTTAGTCGGTTACACTCTGGCCACTAAAAAAACCAAACTTTTGGTCAATGAATTATTCTTGACAAAGAGAAAATCCATTAAGGTGTTTTTACCATTCATGTTATTGGAAAAGTAGATTGAGTCTTAGGCCCCGTTTGTTTGCTGGAAAGTAGTTTTTTTTTTTAAAGTGAATTCCGAGAAAGTGAATTCCGAGAAATATTTTCCGATGTTTGATAGTGTAATGGAAAATAAGCTGGAAAACATTTTCCAGTATTTGGTTATGTCATGAAAAATGAGCTGGAAAATAACTTATTAACATTTTATTTTTCTCAAGTTTATTAAAATAATAAGAAACAAATCTTACAAATTAAAAGGTTGAATGAGAATGAAATTGAAAAAAATATATAATTTCATAAATTATCTCAAATAAAATAAATAATAATCAAAATAATAGAGATCAAATCTAAAAAATTAAAAAAAATAAAAGATGAAGAAATTAAAATAATAATAATCAACATTTCATAAATTATTTCAAATAAAATAAGTAACAATCAAAAGAATGAGGACCAAATCTGATAGATAAAAATTTTCAATAAAAAAATGATAAGAAAAATACAAATAACAATTATAAAAATAAGGACCAAAATTAATATAAAAATAAAATTTTAAGAGATGAAATTGAAAATCAATATTAAAAACAAAATATATATAGCGATCAAAAGTTTGAGGATCGAATTTGATATAATCAGCAAATAATGACATTTCTAAATTTTTCACAACTTCCGGAAAGTGTTTTCCCCCAAATTTTTTAGGAAAACACTTTCCTGAAAACCAAGCCAAATTTTCCTTTTACTAGAAAGTGTTCTCCATTGACCAACTTTTCTAATGGCAAACAAACACAAGTTTGGAAAGTGCTTTCTCGGACACTACTTTTCGGAAAACAAACACAGCTAAAAGGAAAACACTTTCCTGAAAACCAAACCAAATTTTTCATTGACTAAAATTGACTGGAAAGTATTTTCCGTTGACCGGAAAGTGTTTTCCGTTGACCGGAAAGTATTTTTCGTTGATCAATTTTCCTAATGACAAACAAACACAGGAAAGTTTGGAAACTGGTTTCCGGAAACCAGTTTCCAAGGAAACAAACGAGGCCTTAGCAAATTTTTTTGATTTGGTTTAATTTTGAAGTTTTTGACAAATATAAAGGTTTTCCAGGGTTGTAAATAAGTTTATTGGGGTCATTAGGATTTTTTTTATGTTTTAAGTTAAAATTTGAGTTTTTTTAGTTTCCTAACTCAAATTTAAAATTTTGGACCACCATAGGTGGCTTATGGTGGCCAAAAAAACAACAAGCTGATGATGCGTCATCAACTATGTTTTTATAAAAAAAACAAATATGGATGGATGATGTGTCATACACCCATAAAAAAATAATGAAGTACGCACGTGGGTTTAACAATATAGGCCTATGCAAACTTGGCATGTTTTTCTAAAGCCAATCTCTTTTGGGATGGAAAGCCTATGATTTTCTAATTAGTATTTAATGGGAATAAAATATTTATTTTTTATTATATTTTTTAGAATTTATTATTCTTGAGCTTCTTCATATAAGAGTTTATAAATGATCTATAAATGATTTTTTTTAAAAACATTATTGACTCTTGCTCTTACGATCATAATAATTTTTTTCTTAAGAAACAATATTTCTCATAAAAAAATGATGCTAATAAGAAAACTGATTTTGTTGTGAAAATAAAAAAAAATATGTTAATCAAAAAAACAAGTTTGACGATGAAAATATTATTTTTCCTTCATAATTTTATTGTTGTTTTTTCTATGAATGTCTTTTTTTATTATTTACAATTACATAGAAAATAGATTTTGAAAAGCAAAGTTATTAAGCTTTGTCGGGCCCATGATCCAAATCAAGGATTTGATGGGTCAATCCTCATTGGTTAAGTCCTAGTCATTAACTTTTATATTAAGTGTCTCTTCATAATTATCAACTAGATTCACAATAAAAATCACCAACACTACTACTTCATGAAGCAATAGCGTTTTTGCTGGACTTAGACTTGTTTCTTCTTGAATATATGATACCTAAAAGAAAACAAGTAACACAATTCAAAAATTAAAACATATTATAAAATACAAACTCAATTATTTATTACAAATAAATCACAATGAACCTACTTGATAATATTGATTAACAACCTCCAAATTTTATAAATAAAAAATCGCTACTCATGTTATAGCAAAAAAGAATGAGAATAGAACTCAAAGAAAGCATTAACCACCACCAATTTTGAAATAGAAAACAGATTAAACTCAATCTCAATTAAAAAAAGGAATAAATTTTCTTAATGGGCACCTATAAAATCTCTCCAATCAACCCTGTCTACTGTCTTCTTCAAGGGAATTTAAGAAACTCAAAACTAAGAATTAGGTTCTCTTCAAAACTCATTCCCTAACATCAGTTTTTCTTAGAGAAGAAAAACATAGCAATGTCATTATCTTATCCACTACATTCATCACTTCCTTTTTATCTACTTTAATTACCTCTCTCATCTCTCAACTCTATTTTTTGTATACACTACCTTCGTCAGCCCTTGTAGTATACTCTATGATATCATCTATGTTTTTTTTTTGTTAGTGGTGTGCTTTTCTCAAATGAAGTTATGGGGGTATGCTTGAGCAATTTAATCACTCAAAACAAGAAATATAGACAATTTAACCGATCAAACGCAAGAAACTCCACAACTATCAGTACCTTTTTAACTATAAATCAAATTCAAATCTGATTTTTTAAAAAAAAAAATTTCATACATAAAGGAAAAAGATTTTCCACTCACCCAATTTTGCCCAAAGTTGAAAAAAAGTCCTAAAAACATAAAACAATACAGAAACCCTTAAATCTTGACATGCCGATTTGTGCATATACATCACAAACGCCCAGTAATAAACTCAACACCTCCCATAATAACATAGAATCAATGTGTAAGAATAGCAACACCAAGAAACCCAATACAAACTCCATGAAAAATATCTCTCCAAAGCACAATTATAGATCTCAATTACTTTAAAACTCTGAAAAAATAGACTTTAAAAGAACAGAACTCAATTTTTTTAATGTACCCAATAAAGCTAATTACTTTAGAACTAATAGAATGTTGAAGAGAAAATAATCTAGACCTGGACAAGTTTTCCAAATTTCCCAGCAAAACAAGCATTGTCTCCTCAGATTCTAGTGTTTGCTAAAACCCTAACAAAAAGCTAAGGTTAATAAACCAGAAATCAAACATGAGATAGGAAGAGTACATGTATTTTTGGCATTAGATTTGTGAGGGGTTTGTATTTTTGGCATTAGATAAGAAGAGTACATGTACAATCAACACATAAGGTTATTTTAAAATTATTAATGAAATTTTCATTAAAAATTTGATATGTCAGTGATGATGAAATTACCGATAAATTTTTTATTTTTTTTAATTTTGTTGTTTTTTTCAGTAGAAATTACCTACAAAACCTTTAACTGTCTATAGTAATTTCCATTGATAAATAGCAATAAAATATTTTTAATTGAAGTTTTTATTTTTATTTTCTAATAGAGTGCAGTAGATAAAAAACCTATATAAACCTAATAGGCCAATCTAAAATTAACAAAAAAGAGAACCTCTAGATTCATCAGAGAGAAAAATAATGATGAGAGAGAGAGAGAGAGAGAGAGAGAGAGAGAAGCAAAAATAAAATTTAAAAAAGAGAGCAAAAATCAGCATAAAAAATATTAAATAGGTGGTCTTAGGAGCTTAGTTTAGACAGGTTGACATGTCAAGCAACTAACATGAACCCGTTTAGTTCCACCCCCCACCTGTCGTCCTCAGCCACTTATTCCCACCTTTCGTTCACCATCATAAATTAATACCCGCTTCATTTGTTTCTCTACTCCCTCTCCAAAACAGAAACCCCACTCTTATCATTTCTCTCCTTCCAAAGTTCGAACGCCCGGAATCTTTCTTTTCTTTTCTTTTTGTGTTCTAGAAAGTGGAAAGACATGACTGACCCAGCACAACAAGAACCAACAACCTACACCACCCACCACGTCACAATCCCACCTGGTCTAACTCAGTCCGAATTCGACGAGTTAAACCCTCTCATAACTGAGTTTCACAACTATAGAATCAGCCCAGGCCATTGCTCCTCTCTCCTAGCACAGCGCATAAACGCGCCAAACGACCTCGTGTGGTCAATTGCCCGCCGTTTCGACAAGCCACAGACCTACAAGCACTTCATCAAGAGCTGCAGCGTGGCCCCAGGTTTCACAATGACCGTGGGATCCACACGTGACGTGAACGTGATCTCTGGCTTGCCTGCTGCAACAAGCACAGAGAGGCTTGATATACTGGACGATGAACGGCAGGTCACGGGGTTTAGTATTATTGGAGGAGAACATAGGTTGAAGAACTACAGGTCGGCAACGACAGTGCATGGGTTCGAACGTGCAGCGAAGATCTGGACGGTTGTTTTGGAATCGTATGTCGTTGATGTACCGGAAGGGAATACCGAGGAAGACACACGGCTGTTTGCTGATACTGTTGTCAAGCTGAATCTCCAAAAACTTGCGTCTGTTGCTGAAGGCTTGGCTCGTGACGGTGACGGTGACGGTAAATAATAACCCAAAAAAAAAATAACAAATAAAACCCAAAGAGCCAAAGACTCACTCGGCAAAAGTACCTTTTTTTTTTCCCTCAAGTTTTTATTTTTAAAGTTTTGTGAGTATGTTTTTCCTTCTCTTTTTATTTCGGGCAGTTAATTGGTGTATTTGGGGAAATGAAAATATCCTTTTGTTGGAATATAGATTGGTAATTGATGCCCCTTGAATTTTCCAGCGAGGGGTGGTGTTGCTTTGGGCTTTACTTTTTACCAATGTGATGATAATGCTCTGTTTGAATTGGGAGTGGAAGAGGAAGGTAAGGGCATTAGAGTCAATGCACGTGTACAGTCAGAGATCTTGAGTCTTGGGAATATCAATGTCTTTTAATTTTTCGTGAACATTAAGAAATTGGTGTGCTGTTTCGCTTTATCTGTTTTGTCTCTCTTTCTGTTGTTTACATTACATTACTTCTTTACTTATTTCAGATGATGTTCATCCTGGCTGGCTGGTTGGGTTCACACAACACAAATAACAAAGATGCATGAAATGGAAGATAAGGGCTTCATTAAATTCGCAATTAGCTTAGATATTGTTGAAAGAAAGATAGGAGTGGTAGAAAATCAAAAATAATAATGGAAGAATAAAAAGAAGATCGAGAGGAAAGAATATTTTTATTAAAAGTTTTTTTACCTATTTCCTTTTTTTATATTTATTTATAATATTGAATTAATTTTTTTAAAAATTAAATTTAAAACAATTAAGGAATTAAATTAACACATTTTTTTTTAATATAAACACAAAATGTATTTGCAGACTGAATTGATTGATAAATTCAATGTATTTCTCAGCCAATAAACTGGTTCTTCTGCTATTTTTCAGAATTGATATTTAGTTTATTTTCAACATTTATTGGATTATGAATTTGCTAAACATAAGCTTAGTAACCTAGAAATAATCCTTCTTTTGGTACTGTGTATATGAACAGAGGAAACGGAAAAGCAAAGCACACTCCACACTTGACGTCGCGTCACCTTGCCGCATCCTGAATTTATTTTTCTTTGTTGACCCTTTTTTTCTTCTTCTTTTTCGAGAAGGAATAGTGGAATACTTAATTAAAACATATATATTAACATCAATATTAACTGCCAGTAGAAGAAGGTGGTCTGGATCCATAGCTAGAGCAGCAGCAATCTGGACCTCAGTTCAAGGCAAGAATCTTTAAGAGGAAACTGTTTTGTCATGGGGATGGATCATTCTAACACATTCGGGGGGGAGGGGAGATCGATCACCTGTTGTGACAGGTAAAAGGAGTGGATTTTCCAGATGGGAAGAATCTCTCTCTGTGTGTCTGATACTGCGCTTGCAAACCTTTGAATCTCCTGGAAGTTATTGATAGGTAAAGTAGAGTGGAATGGAAACACCAAAATCTTAAAGAGCAGCAAGTTCCGTAGTCAGCTGAAGGCATTGTGGAATGCTTTTGTTTTTTGTTTTTAACCAAATATTGATTGTCCGCTAGATTATTTAGGTTATAAATTAGTACTAATAACCAGAGGCCGCATGCACGATCACTACCTGATCATCTAGGAGTGTCTGTATAATTTATGGATAAATAATACATGCGGAAAGTCGGATTTTCCAAAATTTCCTTCCTTCTTTCTTTCCTTTTTTATTGTAGGGAAATGGGATGGTATGTTTTTGCAATTAGACTGAGTGGGTTGTGTATCTTTTGTTATGTATTCATTCTTATTACCAATTTACTTATTCATATTCATATTGTTTTCTATTTTCTATATCAGTCTTAATTCTATATATAGAGTATGACAAAAATATTATTAGTATTTTGACTTTTTGTTGTTTGTCTATGGCTAAATCATTATAACTCTATTCACAAAACAATATTAATAAATATAAAGTTTGGAAAGTTAACATGAGTTCATTCTTTATTATTTTTATTTTTTTTAATTAATTTTTTTTAATTGGACTTTATAATTAATTTTGATTTGTTTTTCTAGGGGTTATCCTAATCTCCTAACTGTGGTTGCAGGTTTGACAAGTTTTTCTTGATAAAGTAGGTTTTTTTTATTGGATTATTTTTTAATTGAGTATTTTTTTTATTTCATCATGTAATATTAGGTTGGTTATGAATTGTACTTCGTAATTGTTTTTAATTTTTTTTTGTGGAGTTATCCCAGTCTCATGAATTTAGTTGTTTTTCTTGATTTCAACCTTTAAGATTGGATATCTTGGAAATAGAGATTTGTAAAAAAAATTTATTTGTTTATTATTAAGTTATCTCAATGTCATGACCAAAATTACAGGTTTAACAGGTTAGCTTAGGTTGATTTATGTTGTTTTTGTTCCTTTTTTTTATTTGTTATTTTTTATTTCATCATTCAACATTGGATTTGTTGGAAGTTGAGCTTCGTAATTTTTTTTTATTTGCTTTCTATAGGGTTTATCTTGATATGTCATGACTTGGGTCGTCATTTTGACAAGTTAACTCGAGTTGACTTTGATAGTTTTTTTGTTTTTTTTAATTTAATATTTCTTTCAATTTTTTCCTTCGTTATTGTGTTGATTAGAAATTAATCTTCATAATTTATTTTGATATGTTTTTTTATAAATTTATCATGATCTCATGACTCGGATTATAAATTTGACACGTTAATCTTAGTTAATCTAATATGTTTTCATTTTAATATTTGAAGAAAAAAAAAGTTATCTAATATATCACAATATCAATATTTTAAAAAGACATTATCCAATAAGTATCATATTTTAAAACTATCATTAATTTTATTTATTAAAAAACATGTTAGCAATGAGAAAATATTTTTTTATATTAAAAAAATAATAATTTGATTCCCCAAACAACACAATTTGGTCAACAACGATGTAGTTTAAACAAATAACTTCTTCCATGTTAGGAGTTAAACTAATAACTTCTTCCATGTTAGGAGTTGAACTATGAGCTTGTGAGTTTGGATTACTAGGCTTGCTTTTTTTGCTCATTTATTAGCTCAATAAACTTAAAATGGTTGACATGGAACCGGTTTAATATGACCTTTTCTATTGTTTAACCGAAGCTATTTGTACGCTTATCTGTACTTTCTAGTGGTGAGTATGCAGAATTTATGAGAAATAAAGGACCTCAATCAAAGGCGCGCCTGTTGAGATTAGAAGAATGATCTAATTTCAAATACTTAGCAATAATTAAGTCTTGGTTCACGCTTAATTTGGAGTCGTCTGCATTGAAGTGAAAACGCCGCAAAAAGAACAAAATTACACTCCCTGTGCACTGGTGACAGTTCCCTTGAAATTAGGGGGTTAAAACAGAGGTATCTATTAAAAAAAATAAAAAAACAATCAAATTCGATCTGCCTTTGCCGCTGTGTTTCGAGAAAAAAACCATTATTATCAAACTATCGTCGAAAAAAACCTTTAATATGAAATCTGACTGTTTTAATCATCAAAACCATGAAAACCAACTGTTTTTTTAGGTGTTTTTCAACATCTCTCTTTCTATGGATCCCAAATTAATGGAGATCGAAACAAATAAAACGAGTTGATGAGTAAAGAACAACCAGATTACATTAGAACAGAAACTTCTCATCATTAATAAATATATTTTTCAAAGAACATCATCACTGTTTTCTTGCGATAGCAATGCAATTGTGAAATGATTGACTGGAAACTAGAAAGCTGGTTGCGACGTCATAATCTTCAAGGGGATTGGATAAAACAGTGGGGGCAACGATGCTGCTTCATTGAATGGTTATTTTCCACGTAAAAGGTGTACGGACGGAAGACACAGTATGCAAAGACACCATCCAAACTCTCTTGTTTCTTTCTAATATATTTTAACCACCGCTAATTGGACGGATAGGATAGCTCGATGGTCACTGATTGATGGTATATGTTTATCTTTGATTGCCTGGACCATGTTGAGAGCACTGTCCTGGTGACGGGAAAGTCTTCAGATTGCGACTTGCCTCTTTATGGCAGGGGAGTGAGGTTGCAAGTTGCCAACTTGGCTAAAAAGAAACAAAGACAGAGGGGGCCGATTTGTAGCCGTAGGAGTTGCAGAGCCCAGTTTTAGAGAGGGAAATGCTCGGTAGGGTTCATCGGAGAATATCTCTGCCTAAATTTAGGTATTTTCTTTAGTTATTTAATTACTCGTTCTTTTCTCCTTGAGAAAAGCAGTGGCTACGCTACATTATGGAGAAGGCCTTAAAAGCCGATCATAGAGACGCCATTACCTTTCAGTGTCATGCGCCATAAACAATTATTTTATCGTATTTTTTAATAAAAAAAAGCTTTAAAAAACACCATTATTGTACTTTCAAACACTTCGTCGATCTCTCTTTTTATGGATTACATCGATTTAATCCCACCATGACAATACCCCCAGTTTAGCTGACAGAATGAAAGATTAAGAGCTTCAATATCCTTGTTAATTGGTGCTTCTTCTACGCGAAGTGGAAACTGAGGCAAACTGGTATATCTTTTCAATTTTTCCAACTGCTTTAATTAGTTCGTTATTCAACTTGACGTCCGCGGGCACACATAAATATAGAAATAGCGGCAGCTAGTTGGGCAGCCAACTGTTGTCCTAAGTGACCTGGAGAGTTGCATTGCAATTTGCGTGGAGTTGCAAGAAATGTGATTCAGTGTCCCACCGCTTGATTCCTTGGACTCTTTGGAAATTATGTTTGTTTTTAATCATTTCTAAGGTTTTATTTTTTACTTTATAGAAGGCAGGACTGAGGACATGAACAAATTGCCTACAACAACTGCAATTATGCCAAATTAAATAGCTATGAAAGTTTGGTTTTCATTGTCAAGAGAGATCATTCGTTATTGTCATGTCGTGGGTCTCGTCACAAATATGGTGATCAAGAAACCTCACCTCTGCTACCTTTAATATTGAGCTGTCTACCTCGCAGAGAAAAAGTGATTGTGAGATGATATTTAAGAATGTGGTAATAATTATAATTAAGGTGTTTTTTATATGAAAATGTATTAAAATAATAATTTTTTTATTTTTAAAATTAATACATATCCAAAAGAATAAAAAAAATTTTAAAAACAATAATAATTAAATTCTAGTGAAATACCGTTTTGAATATAGTTCCAAACAACTCCTACAATTATATGTATTTACAAGTAGATATAATTTATTTACAAGTATATTTGATAAAAAAAAATATTTTTATTTAAATAAAAAAATGTTTTATTTAAAAGTTAAAGTTTGTAACTTAAAAAACTTACTTTGTCAAATTTTGGCCAAAGTTTGTAAGAACACACCCATACCAGTAAGAAGAGTACTCAACATCTCCATAGCTTTCTCTTGAGTAGCTCCCACCTTAGCCAACATTTTGGCCAAAAATTGCCCTTGCCCTCCCTCAAGGTATGCATAATGTGTGATTAATATTATGATAGTTTTTATTGTTACAGTTTAAAAAAAAGATTTGAGAAAAGTTATAAATTATAGTTTTTTTAATTAATATTAAAAAAAAAACATTTTTAATAGAATCCATACAAAATTATTATATTTTATTAACCAAATGAGATTGAATAAGTTGTTGGCAGCCTCAATCACATAATCAGACAAGCTTTTAAAGCAATTAACTATTATAACCCTAATACAATATTAACGTTATAATACACCTCAATACCAATATATAAATCGCAACCCACTAGAAAAAGAAGAAGATGATTTTTTAGAAAATTATTGAATTCCAAAAAAATACGTCAATCACGTTTTTCGTCATCTTTTATTTATATACCACCCAAAAACATAAAAAAAAAAAATGCTTAAATCACTCGTAATCTATACAGTAAACAACAAACGACTGATGAGAAAGGTTAAAAGAGGACGAGCTTTTTCAGGCTAAACTTCACTAAACTATGGGCTTGCCACAATGTCGTAGACTTGCTACCAAATTCAGGCTTAAGCTAAGGCAGCCCATTTCAAGAATGAAGCAATTTTTTTTTAGGGCGAGCTTTTTCTTCCATCTTATGTCATCGAGTTCGGCTCTTTTTTTTTTATTATTATTATTACTATTAATATAGGTTTTCGAGTTTACCTTAACTAATCTCATAAATACTAAAGTTAATAATTATATAAATCTTTAATGACTCTGAGATTTATAAGACTCGAACTAATAATTTTTACAAAGCAAATCTAAAATATAATCAGTTAAGACACCTTTGAACTTATTTTATATTAATTCTTGTGACCACAATATGAAAAAAAGGGAAAAAAAGAGAGGCTAGATTGGGATATGTTCGATTAAAATATATGGTTGGTGAGCTATTTTAAAAATAGAAAAAAACACTAAATTTGAAGTGGGTTCTGTTTTATAATAAAATAGCTTTCAGAATTGTTATCAGACTAAAAAAAATCTGATTGCGATATGAAATCAATACATAATTAATTCATGGATTAATCTTATTATATCAAATTAATCTACCGGAGAATCAAAGTAAGACAATATCTTATTGAATCTTAATGGTGGTGTTAGGTTTAAATTGTTGTTTTCCTGACGGTGGTGACCATCTGACCACCATGATGAGCTGACGATTGAGAAGAGAGACATGCTAGGGAACAACTTCCAATTACGAGACCCGTTGACTCGAGATTAGCCCAAGTTAAGTGACAAGCAAAAGTGCATTAACTATATTCTAACATCTCAGACCAACTTGAAAGCTAATTATAAATACAGTTAAAAAACATGTGATGGTTTAACTGATCATATTTGTTTAGTTGTTTGGTTGATAACTTCACGTTGTAGCTTAATGGTTATCGCATGGAAATATTGTTGATATCGTGTGTTTGATTTGTAGTGGAAATAAATTTAATTTTGCTCCATAGACAACAAAAAAAAATATAACCTAATTCAGGTTCTTAGACGAAAATAGCTTTCATCAGTAATTTATAGTTTATCAATGAGTCCATCATTAATAAATTTATTGATAAATTAAAAGACAAACAAAGCGTACAAAATAAATAAATTATTCAATTTATTTTGTCAGTATTTTGATATTAGGTTAATTGTGAATCGTTTTTATATTATTTTAATATATAATAAAATAAAAAAAATTATTCAATCTTATAGAATTCATAACTCGGTTCGCAGGTTTAATAAGTTAACTGGGGTGAACTTAACTTTTTTTTTGTCCTTGAAACATACTTAATTGAGAAAGTTAAGTCAAATTAACTCCTGCAATTTAATTTAAAAACGAGGCTAAATTAAGAGTTTGGTTAAGATTTTTCGTTTGAATTTATATCTAGTTTAATAATAATATTAAAAATTTCTAACAATCATTTAGATATTATTTTTTTTATCTTTCAGAAAATCTAGGACCAACTACAGCGAAAACATAGGCTATAAACTAGTTACATATAAAAGGAATGCCTTGCTGGAGAAAAGAAAAAACATCAAATGGATATAAAACTATTATTCAACCCATTATTCAAAACCCACAAATGCCATAAGCCCACGTTTGCTATGAAGAAATGTAAAACGTCTGCTTTGAGCGAGCTTTGCAAGGGACAAGAATGGTGGCTGTGATACGGGCCATATTAATTTTTTTAATATAAAAAAGATATTCAAGTATTGGTAATATGTTTTGAATAACTTTGAGAAATTTTGTTTGACATTACAAGTAGCCAATACCGAGCAAAACAAATAACAAAACCTAATTGCAAATTAATCTAATATACAAGGATCAAATCATTAAAAAAAATGGACTATAAACGAAGAAGAATCATGGTGTGAATCCATAATGTTTCCTGCCACAATACAAGCTAATACCGTTTGTTGTTGTATTTAGAATTATGATTAAGTATATTTTAAAAATATATTTGGCTTGAAAAATATCAGATTAATGTTTTTTATGATGTATTAATATTAAAAAAAAGTTATTTTAATATATTTTCAAATAAAAATTACTTTTTTGAATCTCATATTTTTTTTTGTTTTTGTCTTATTAGAGACGGATACGGGTCCATGACAGATTTAAAAGCAAAGCTTAAGCCCTTCTATTTAGGACGGGAATAACATGATAACATCAATCGACAAATTATATTACAGGGAAAGAAATAGGAAGGTAAAAGATGTACGAGATCGTCATCAAGTTATGACCTCTTCGAAATGTGCCAAAAATGAGAGGAGAAAACAGGCACCCCTCCTCTGAAGTCAACCAAATTTGACATATCAGTTTCCGTGTTTCTGCAAAGCAATACCACTTCTTTGACCCACAAACTTTGACCCCGTCTAAAGAAATCCTACACGGCTAAGTCCGTAGACCATTTCCACTTTCCAACAAAGAAAATTCAAGGTGAAGGTGGCACCATTCTCAAAAATCATAGATGAACTATAACTAAAGCAAGCATCTTAAGAAGCGAGTGCATCAAGATCTACTGGATGCATGTATCTTAACAGAGTAGACCGACATCAATGTATGTTTGTTCAAATTGACCAAGCATTAACTAAAACTTTTCACAAATACAAAGTTAGTGATTAACGAGATCATACGAAAGAAAGCATGCAACTTGCTAAATTCAAAGGGTTATAGCTAGATTTGGTAAATATGAAAGGCAAAGCTCACAATCCAAGAATCAAATACATCAATGAAAAAGAGAAAAAGAAAGGTATCAAATAGAGCATAATAATATTAATATTGCAAATCCAACTGAAAAATTTAACGTACAAGGCAAATAATCAGATCCTGCAGTGAAAAACCAACGCTGTTACATTCTAGGAATTTGACCTCTCATGCAATGAGTTGTTGCTGCAAGGCAACTGCAAAAGATTGAGAGAGATTAATATGAGCAAGGAGAGGCAGTGATCAAAGCTACTGGAGATGTGAACAATGTTTGAGACTTTCTTTTAGATATTCATAAGCTGCAGATAACTATTTAGCCCCACCAACAAATGGACTTGTAATTACCAACCCTGCCACAACCACACATGTAAAAGTAAGTGTTCAAATTGTGTCCCCAGAGACTTGTTATGATACAAGCGTGTTACCGGCTCATGTACACTCTCCAAAGATTAGGAAACTATTTCATCGAGGCAGAACAGACCGAAGAACAAAAACAGGACAAGAATTAAAAAGGTAGAAGTAAAAAAGAACACCAGTATCAATTCAATGCGCGCGCGCACCTGACTTAAACCGGGCTTTTTATTCCAGAAACTAGTTCAATTCAATGGTGTGATCCTCTCTCTGATCAACCGTTCTGTATTCTGAAAAGATGTCTATTGCACTAACATACTTTTGATTTTACATGAAAGTTTCCATCTTCCACCATTTCCAGATATTCAAAAAATCAAATTAAAACCTCGGTTCCGAAGTTTAAAATATCACATTTTGGCCCCCTTAGACCGAGCTTGAACGTGGGGCTGTTCCAAGTCTTCCTAGAGTGGTAAGAGTATTATAGCCAAGCAACACCAAGACTTCTAGCAACTAGACACGATTCATGACAATGAGATGCTATTCTTTTGTTTAACCTCACCCCTCGAATTTTAAACAAACACCGTTTCAAAATCAATTAGGTCTTGAAAGCACAAGACGGATGGTTCCAAGCTGACATTCAATCACAATCATAAGGTATTATGAAATAGCAATACAGGGCATGGAGTCCACATCAAACAATGGTAGACTCAGAAATGCTGGCCAAACATTTTAAAAAGGTCAAGTCTGTGAGGAAAAGTGGCTTAAACCTTGTCCGTAATTTGCAGGATGAAAACATGCACCAAAACCTATACCTTTCCATGCTTAAGCATGAAATGTTCTTGAGCATGAATTATATGAAAATAATAACACAAGGAAATAATGAAGTTCCAACCCCTTTAACAAACTTAAGGATAGCACATGTTTCCATAACACAGCTACAATCAGAAGAACAAATCATATTTATCTTCTTGGAAAGCAGGTATGAAAATGAAGTAGACAGAACATTCAAAACTAATTGCTGCAACAAGATAGCCGATAATGAAATACAACCAGCATTTCGCAACAACCAAAACATCATTATCAACAATTGAAACAGTTGAACAACATGAATTGTTCATTGTATAGGATATGGAACAAAGAACGAAAAAATAAAAATAAAACCTGATGCATTAGAATTCCTTATCTGAGAAGAATCGAACTTCAAAGCAACTAAGGTGTAATCCACAAAAGTACAAGTACATTAGAATTCTCTGCTACAAAACCTACATGCTAAATTTTGGTGCCTGTAAGCCTACCTCCTTTCATGATACAGCAGTCTTAAATGTTACAGCTCCTGTTCAGGTGTCCAGTCAACTTGGGTCTGAACTTCGCTACATCACCCAATTAACACTTATCCAAGAAACTAAAAATAATTGAAGTTACAGATTCTAACCTCAGCACAAGCTGGAAAACTAGTATCAACTATCAACAAAACAAAATGACAACAAAAACAAAGAGAAACTTTTCAGATGACCACTTACACAAGCCGTATACTTGAGCATTTTCACAACTGAAGTTCCTGCCAATCACATATGAGCCTCCACAAAGAATGTACCAGCTCCTTATCAAACACAGAACTCCGCAAACAAGAATGTTATCTCATGGACTATTGATCCCTCCATCTTGGACTTGAGAAGGGGAAAAAACCTGAAGGTGATAATGGAAAAAAACCTGGAGAAAGTGGTGGTTGAGGCCCTGGACCTAAAACCCCTGACTGGGCCATTGGTGAAAATGCAAAATTTGGTGTCAGTGGACGAAACTGAATCCCAGGAGAAAGTAGAGGGTAAGGTGACCTGGGAGACAATAAATTCATGTAACCAGTAGGAGAGGGCAAAAAAAATTGAGATGTTGGCGAGGGTAAAAGAGGAGGACCATTCATTCGCGGGGAAGGGAGATTGGGCATATATGGGACAGGACCATTCGCTCCAGGTGTGGGTACTGGAGGCAGATGTGGATTCGGAAGCAGACCACCAGAAGGCGGTTGATGTTGAGGCTGAATTTGCCCTGGACCTTGTGGTGGTGGTGGATGGGGTTGTCGTGGAGGTTGAGCTTGGTTTCCCCAAGAACCCGGGTCTATAATTGAATTCTGAAGGTAACGCATGTATGCCGAGATAGGAGACTCTGCTGTGTTTGCCCAACCTGAGTCTCCAGGTGTCAATGGTGGCATCATCATTGTTGGAGAAGGTAGCCCAAATTGGCTGGGCGGGGGCAGCATCCCTGGCCTAACAAACGCATTATGATAAGGAACCAGAGGTGGAGCCACTGCTGGAGCTGGGAATGGAGGAGGAACATGAGGTCGATTAACAGGTGTTAAAGGAGGCGGTCTAATCTTTTGCAACCGCATACTTTGAGGCTTAGGTGGATTATTGGGAGGTCTAGGCAAGGGTTCTTGTGATGGGGAACCGGTTAGTTGCTGAACAATGTTCCTAAAGTCATTCTTGCTTATGTTGTAGACCTGAGGTTGAGGCTGTTGCCGATTGGGATTGTTAGCAAAATTGGGTTGGTGCAAAGGACTCTTCTTTATATTCTTGCCTATCTTGTTCACGCCCAGATGATCACTCTGCCTGTTTTTCGAGTTATCCATTGTTTTTTTTTATATATAAAAAAAAAATCAATCCAAGCTTACTTCAAGAAACCCAATACCAATTTTATGATATAACCACAAAATCAAACCATGAAAGGCCTCAAAACAATACCCACAACTCCAAAATTTATGCTTGAATATGCTAGATTCTAATTATTCTGATTATACTCACAGTTTACGGGTATCACCATCACTCCAAAACGAAGCTCAAAAAACCCCTAATAGCTCAAATCATGTCAAAAGAGCACGAAAAATAAGGATTCAAAGCTGATATTAAAGAGAGCATACCCTTTTAGTCTTGTCTATCCAATTCTAAAATCTTCAAAATGGACAGAATCAGCTGGAAAGCTAGACACCTCAAAATTCAAATCCCTGGATAAACAAGGAAGCTACAAAATCCAAATCTCCGAAAAAAACTTAAACCCGAAAAAGACGAAACTCAACAGAAGAGATCAAAAGACAAATAGAACTTCGGAAATTCAGAGTACGCCCCCCCTAGTTTCCTTGGTCAATACAAGAAAGAAAGAAAGAAGGGGGAAATAACAAGTAAACGCAGAAGAAGGCAGGACGGGAGGGAGCAGGCTTCACTTGAAAAACAGGAGAGTAGAATCCGTACGGGTGGAACACTTACGAATATCCAGAAAGCAAGCAAGCAAAGAGAGAAACTTAAGAAAGAAACCCTAAGAATCACAGCGTGTTAGAGGGAGCAGCGGGTCAAATTCAATGGTGGACAAAATTGAAAACAAAGAAAGATTGCAAATTGGGATTGAATTATGTAGGTTGGTGAGAGAGACAGAGCGATTGGGTGTGGGGCCTTTAAACACACAAACTAATAAGTTACGGTACAGTACAGTACAATTGGACTTGGTTGTTGTAATTTTATTTTATTTTATCTTATCTGTGCTCTGGCCCTGTCTCAGGTGTGAAACCTCGTTCTGGATTAGGACTTTTAGAAATAGGGGTATTCTGTAATTCTAACGCATTTTAACAAAAGTTTCGAGTAAATAACCTTTATGAAAAAAATATTTAAAAAATAATACAATTTAAATATAATTATTATTGAAAAGTGATTTAAAAAACAATTATATTAGATTTTTTTGTGGATTTTTTTATAAACTTAATTTTATTTTTAAAGAAGAGGAAATATCACTACATAATTGTTATTCTCAATAGTAATTGTATATAAAATTAATATTAAAAATCATGATTGTGTTTAACAGTTATTTTTAATAATAATTTTATATAGAATTAATATTGAAAAAATACAGTTGTATTCAAATTGTTATATTTTATAAATACTTTTTGAATATATATTATTTTTCCAAAAATTTTACTAAATTATGTTATTTAAAAACAAAAACAATCCAAGAAATAGACTAGTAAGGTATCTGAGATTGTGGTGAAAATAATTTTTTTATTTTGAAATATATTTTAAAATGATATATATTAAAAACATTAGAAAAAATAATTTGAATGAAAAAAAAATATTTTTTAAAAAACACAACTAAAACACAAATAAACATAGCTTAAATGATTAGTTTGCAAGCCAGGTCGACTTAGTATTTTTTTAACATAAGAAAAATTATAAACGTTATTAATGTATTCTTTAATATAAACATTCCTTAAAGTCATATACAAATATCTTGTACATCAAATCAAATACCACAAGTCTCACGAGGAATATTTTACGAAATGTAATATTAAATTAAAATAAATTTAAAAGATTCATTGTTTTTTACTATTAATAATCTCACGTACTATTGGTTATCTATTTTTCTCTATTTCTTAAAGTTTTTTTAAAAAATTTTATTGTCAATTTATTTATTAATTTTATCCTTGCATTATTTCAAATTTTGACCTAAGAATTTTGTTTTCAATTACGTTGCTATGAGATTCTCGTAGTAGCGTAAAAACAAATTCTCTTATTTAGTTAATGTTTAATTTTACAAAAAAAAAAGTTCTATTGATTGAGAATATAAGGACCCAAATTGAAATTATTGGTAAAACAAAGGTTTTTTTAACTATTCGAAATGTGCCTTTTTTGCCAAAAGATTGTGTCAAACTTTTTTTCTATTTCTTTTGAAAATTATTCATTTTGATCTAAAACTCTCTATGTTCGAGAAAGAAAAGAGTCGTCAAAAAACAACAGATAAAAAAGAAAATATTTGGTTGGCCACAATCCAGCAACCAAAATCTTAGTATTAACAAATTACATTCAATAAAAGTAGTTTGAAACTAATGGTATTTTCTATAAATATGTTTGAAAAGGTAGTTCATACTCCATTTAAGATATTTTTTTTATTTGGTTGATTTTTTTATAGTGATTTTGGAGGTGTTAGAGCTGATAAATCTTTTACAGATATTTTTATGATATTTTTTAAGAGTTTTCTAGTACAAATGACTTGAAAACTCGATTTTAGATTTAAAAACTTGAATCTTGACTTTTCAATTACCAAGAATATTTGAAAAAAAAAAATAAGTAAGAAGTCATCTGGCACCACATTTGTTGCCTATTAAAAAAAAGCAGTACTTGAGAAAAAAAATATTTTTTAAAAACAGCTCGCACACCTAACTTGCTTTTTTTAATTAATTAAAAATATTATAAAATATTACTTTATTGAATATTTAAATTAGTTAAGAATATATTTTAGATATTATTTTATTAAATGCCATTCAATCTTTACTTTATTTTTTAATAAAATTATAACAGACTTTTTATAATACCAACAAGCCTTTTTTATAGCTTATCATCATTATTTTTTTAGTTTTATATAATTGCTTTTCTAATAACATAAATTTTTATTTTTATATAATTAAATAACAATTGTTTCACAAAAATAATGTTTTTAAGTTATCTAGGTCATAATCCAAGCCGCAGTTTCGATGAATTAGTTAAGATTGGTCTAAGTCAATCTAAGATATTCTTGATATTTAAAAAATATTTACTTCAAATAAATCAAATTTTCAGTTCATAATCAAAAATTTACTTTTAAATATAAAAGACAGACATTAGCAACTCTTGCATAGTTGTTTTGCATTGAAACAAAATTGGCTGACTAATAGTGAAGCATGGTACTACCCAATAAATCTAAACAATCAGTAAAACAGTGTTTTTTTAAAAAAAAAAACAAAGTATTAGTTTTGTTTTTTAATTTGGTTTCTACTAATATCCCCTCTCTCATTTGTTTTTGAATTAGTTAGGTTAAAAAAATAGCAATCAATCTTTTGAATTATTTTATAATTTTATAATACATTTAGAAGATTGTTGTAATTTATTTTTATAGTTAAATTTAAAATAGATCATTTTTGTTTGTATTATGCATTTATAAAAAAAATTATATGTATTTAGCAACTATAATAAATCTTTAAAATAAATAATATATAAAATAAAAAGGAGAGCCAATATAAAATATTTGCATTTATATATATCTTTTCCTCAATGCTAGGAAAATTAACTACCATTTAGTGTTTAATTAGCATTCACAATTTTATTTTTTTCAATTATTAGTTGATATATTTTTTTTACGTATTGTATTATACATAAAATTATCTTTTTTATTTCTCTATTAATAAATTTTATAATATTAAAAAACACATTTATAATACCAATGCTTTATTTTTGCATTCAAAATTAACTTAAAATCTTTTCCACAACAGTGTAACGCATCTACGTTGACTAGTGAATATCTAAGCATTGCTGAAGAAATCTTGATATTTGGTAACGAGAAAGGTTACATTTATACAAATGTGTACAATTTAGTCACTTTCCCTTCATTAATTATGTCAAATTAGCTCTCTTTATTATAATTATAATATCATTAAAATACACTAAAAGAGAAGTGAATTTAGTATTTACAGCTCCCTGAAGCATCACTTAAACAACACTTTGTTGGTTTGTTTGTTTTTTTTTATTTAAATTTATATTTTTAAATATTATTATTTAATATTAGATTTAAAAGGAATCAAGATTTATAATTTTTTTTTATTTTTTTTATGAATTTATCTTAATCTAATGATCCGAATTATAAGTTTGATTGGTTAATGTCCTGAGTTGATTCTAGTTTTTTTAAAATATAAATTATTATTTTTTTAATTTTATTTTTAAATATTAAGTTAATTGAGAATTATATTTTATAATTCATTTTGATTTATTTTATAAAATTATTTTTTATAATATTAGCTATTTTTTTTTTCAGCCTTTCACATTGAGTTTTATTCATAATATAATAAAATTGGCTCACAATAATTTTTTTTTTACTAACGTTGTTAATAACTATAATTTTTTAGCTATGTTTTTTTTATAATACCAATATTAAAGCGCAAATCAATAAACTAGTAAAAGTGTATTCAACGACCCAAGAGGTGGTGAAGTTGAGGTTTTTTTTTTTTTTTTGTAAATAAAATGGGATTTATATCCAACGAGTTCACTAGACTAAATAATAAGAATACATATGAAGCATTGTATCACGATCTGAAAGAGGGACTTGATTATGGGTTCAACTGATCCAACATTCCATAAATATTTTTTAAAATTATTTTTATTAATGTTTAGCATTATTCCTAACTGATCCTAGCTACTTAAATGTCAAGGTAATCTCATTAAATTCTTAAGTGAAATTACTTATATAATGACATATGTTATGAGTTGAGAAAACACAAGTTGGGATTATAAGAGCTTAATTTTATGGCGAAAAAATAAAGATGAGAAAAGATGAGGTTTTTAGATTCAAATACTGGTGAAAAACTTGCTCTATCATGCTATTTTGGTCTAGTCCAAAACTGAACGAGAAATAAGTTAATAATTTCTTTGTAATCTAATGATTCTAATCCGGGAGTGATACAGGACCCACATTATTATAACTGGATACAGGAAATTAAGAGACCGCAATTGAAGTTAGGCAAATTATTTGAAAATTTAGGGTCCCAGGCTTCAGCGGCCACCTTTTTCAACCTAAACATGATTTAAGGTATATTTGTATTTATGTTTTAAAAATATTTTTAAAAATATTTAATTTTTTTATTTTTTATTTTAAATTAAATTTTTTAATATTTTCATATATTTTGATATATTAATATAAAAAATAATTTTTAAAAAATAAAAAATATTATTTTAATATATTTTTAAATAAAAAAAACATATGAAAAACATTTGCTAGAGACTTCTAAACACCCCCAAACATATATGGTGTATAGTTCATATATAAAAGGTTGTTTAAAAGTAATGTGGTTGATGAATTTTTCCCGTCCTTATTTCTTGATTGAGAATTTCAGATGATCATCAACGTGAGAGATACTTGCATAGTGCTATTGTGCCTAATAAAATGTTTGCAGATAACCTCTATTTAGACAAAGGATAGATTCTTTATTTCCCCAGCCGTCGTCGCTTGTCAGGCGAGCGCCAACGACGGCCACGAAACATTAGAGGAGGCTATATATAAAGCTTTATTTGAAAGTGTGTTTGGTATTGCGGTAGCTATTGTGGTTGTGATTTGAAAAAAATTATTTTATAAAAAGTACTTTTAGTTGA
Source organism: Populus alba x Populus glandulosa (assembly GCA_033617975.1). Classification (NCBI taxonomy): domain Eukaryota; kingdom Viridiplantae; phylum Streptophyta; class Magnoliopsida; order Malpighiales; family Salicaceae; genus Populus; species Populus alba x Populus glandulosa. The sequence goes on along the minus strand of CM066143.1, from coordinate 11,929,902 downwards.
GGTTGGTTTGAAAAAATAGATATTTGGTTAAAACTGTGGTTGAAATTGAGGTTGAAAAAAAAGTAGTTTAATGTGTTTGGTTAAAAATGTTTTTGAAATTGAGGTTATAAAATAATTTTAAAAAAATATATATTAATATTGATGGTTTTAAATTTAAATATTATAAAATTAATTACTCCTATTACATCATAAAAAAATAATACTTTATATAAAATATTTTTTATTATTCTATTAAACTATTTATAATTCCATTACGTACAAAATTCATTCGATAAAAACTACAAAATTAATATTACTGTGCGAGTGAATTTAATTCACTCTATACTAGTTTTTCGAGAAAAAATATTGTTCACGTCGCGAACGAATTTAATTCTCTAAACTAGTTTTTTTTAAAAAAAAATTAATACACTTAACACATTAAAAAAATAAAATAAAATAAATAATAAAAAAAAACCCTGCGGACAGTGCAAGTGAATTTCACTGTTCACGTGAACAGTGCAGTGAATTGCAATGTTCCTTATATTTTATTAGCCTGCAGAGAATGAAAAGCATGTTTTCGTTGCTTTTTCTTTTTAGCGTTTTAAACGCAAAAATCATGTGGGTCCCATGCACAGTAAATCACTTTTTTTTATTACCAAACGGCTGCGGGCTGCGTTTTGTTTCGCGTAAACAAACGGACTCTTAGTCGGTTGCTAAAGGATCGGTAGAGTATACGTTTCGTCTTCGTAGCTGATATTGTTTGGAAGATAAATTCTACAATGTCTTTGTACTAGGGATGAAAAAAAAAAACTAAAAAAGTAATTAAATTGAGATAATAAAAAAAATAACTGAAAAAACTAAATTGTAAAAAAAAATCAATTAAAAAAATAATTTAGTTCGGTCCGATTCTAGTTTTAAAATGTTGAAACTGAATAAACTGAATCAAACCGATTCAAATATAAATAAAAAATTAATGGTAGATGGCACTATAAATAGCTTTTCAAACCCATCTACATTTTAATTTCTTCTTCTAACCCTAGCAAACCCACCCCACCCTCCATCCCACCCACCACACCTACTCCCTTTTGTTCATCTCTTTATCATAATCCAGAAAAAACCTTATTTGGATCTTAGTCGCCGCCACCCCCACACAGAGGCGCACACATACTTACTCTACGAACCTCATAGACTCATTCTCAACCTTTTTTTCTTTATCATCGAACTCGAACACACTAAATTTCCTACTCGAACGAGCCATAACTCACTCGTAAGGAGCTTTTTCAGTTGTTATTAAAGCTTTCATGGGAAAGAAGACAAGCTTATAACCCCAATAGTTGATGGGGCCAGTTACTATTAAATGGAATACTCCACCACAACAAGAAGAGATGTCGCGACAACAAAAAAACAAGACATTCCTCTACTTGCAAAAGCTTGTGCCATGGTTGATGTGTTAAGGAACTCAATTTATGGCATTGTGTCTACTTTTCATGATAAGATGCTCATGAGCACTAAAGCAGGTTTTCTTAAGAAGGATTGGGTTCCTAAAAACAACCTTTTTTTTGGAACCTATGAGCTGTTTGTACAGAAACTGTATCGTTTCCTAGATTTACAAGCTAGCTAGTGAATTGAACCAAACTGGTTTGGAAGGGGAAAAACCAAACCAAATCGAAATTGGTCAATTCAAACCGATTTTTGATTCGGTTTAAAAACTAGATTTTTTTTTTGGTTATTTATTTTAATCCAAAATCAGATCGAACAAAAAATGTCCAATCCCACTTTGTATTTCCTTTACTCATGTTGTTTTTCAATATAATTACATTTTTCTAGACGCTTCATGAATTCTTGAAATGAATATATATTTCTTAAGATAACTAATGTTGGAAAAATTGATATTGTATGATTAATGAGTTATACTCTTATTAATATTATCATAATATTCTCTTAATTTTAGTTACAATGAATTTATTATAAATTAAAAAAATAATAAAACTAAACAAAATATGCACTTAAAAAGAGGCAAGAGCTTGGACTTGCATACCTGTCACAAGAATAAAAAAATAAAAAGCCCTATTATGCTTAGCTTTCTTCCTTTGTATTTTTTTAATGGGCATATGATGTATCCTCCAATAGCGCATTTTTATACCACCTTTGATGACTAGAAAGTTAGGGTCCAAGTTTTTGGGACTTTGAAACCCAAATTTCAACTTATTGTTTTTTTTAAAATATTTTAAAAACCTTAATAAACCCATTTTTTACCCGATAGTCACTTTAACAACGAAAATTCAAATCGAGTCCAAAAACATCTTTATAGGACCTGATTTATTTTTTATGACATGTTTTGAAGGGGAAAACTCTGCCATTGAACTCCTCTCTTTAACACAAACCTATTGACATAAAGATTGGCTTTTCATGATTGAAATGTGGCTGACAAATACTTTCTCTCTCCTCCCTATTTTCAGATGAATTTCCATCTCATCTCTCAACATCTAAGGATGAAACATAAAAAAAATAAAGTTTATAATCAAAACATAAAATTCTAAAACAACAAGAACCAAATAAATATGAAAATTAAAACATCAAGAACCAAACTAATTTATTGGTGCATTTTTAACAATGAAAATGAAAAAAAATATATTTTTTGTTAATTGTTTTCCTTGTTATTTTACGTTTTCTAAACTATAAAATAACATTTTATTTCATAACATTGATTTTCAATTTAACACTAGAATATTCGAAGACACTTTGAATATGAGATAACATGTAATGAAAAAGCGAACCCTAACAAATAAAAGAATGTCAATATAATGAAATAATTTGTTTAAGTATAGTGATTCCCTCTTTACTCTAGAATAATCATTACGTTGTGATTATAATATTGCTCTTCAACATGAAGAATTTCTTTAGTTCTAAAAATCAAAAGAGTTGTAAGTTAGACATAGTGATAGGAATACTGATTTTTTTCATGCCTAGATGACTATATAAAGCAGAAGGATCCAAAAGAATATGTTGTTTCTTTTAGATGGGGTTTGGTGCACTGATGATTGATGATACTAAGTTGCTTGAGGAAACCCTTCAATCTTATAAGAATTTGTTTTGTTCAAATGAAACTGTTACTACTCATTATATGGAGTTAGTGTCGTTGCCTAAATTATCTCAACAATGTATTTCAAATTTAAATAAACCTATTTTTAAGGAGGAGGTTTATGTTGTGTTAATGAGTATGAGTTTTTTTAAGGCTTCAAGTAAGGATGGCTTCCATCTTTTTTCTTTAAAAGATATTATCAGGTAATGGGTGATGATATCCGACATCTAGCAGATCAACCTTTATGAATGGTTATTTTGATGCAAAATTGGCTGAGACTCTAATAGTTTTAACCCATAAGAAAGAGAGGTCCACAAGTTTTAAGCAATTTTTCCCTATTAGCCTTTGTAATGTCATTTACAAACTCATTACTAAAGTTCTAGTAAACAGGTTGTGGCCACACTTAGATAAACTAATTAGCCCCTTTTAAAGCAATTTTATTCTTGGACGCAACAGTACTAAAAATGCATTAGTGGCTTAAATGATGCACTATCTACACCATTCCAAAAGCAAGTGTGGTACCTTAGTTGCGAAGATTGACTTTTTAAAATTGATTTTTTTTTATTTCATCATTTAACATTATGTTACTTAGAAATTAAGCTTCGTAATTTTTTTTCTATGAGGTTATCTCAATCTCATGACCTCGATTATAAGTTTGGCAGGTTGACCTAAATTGATTATGTTTATTTTTTTAAGCCCTTTTTTAATTTAGTATTTTTTAAATTGGGCTTTATAATATATTTTTTTCTATTGGGTTATCATGATCTCATAATCTGAGTGGTGGGTTTGAAAAGTTAACCAAGGTCAACCTTGTTTTTTTTTTGTTCTTTTTTAATTGAATTTTGTTTTTCAATTTCACACTTCAACAACTCAATCTTCTTCTTCTTTTTTATTTATTTTGTTTTTCAAATTTCATCATTCAATATTAATTTATTTGGGAATTGGGTTTCATATTTGTTTTCAATTTATTTTTTGTAGAGTTATCCTGATCTCATGGATTTAGTTTTTTCCCCCTCAATTTCAACTTTAAACATTGGATTTGTTGGAAATGAAGCTTTGGTTTTTTTAAAAAGTTATCATGATCTCATCTGGGTCATATATCTAATAGGTTAGCTCAATTGACTTGAGATGTTTTTTTCTCTTATTTTTTAATTAATATTTTTCCATTTCACCTTTCAGTATTGAGTTGACTATAATTTGGGCTTAATAATTATTTTTTTATTTTTTTTCCATGAGGTTATCCTGATCTAATGACCCAAGTTGACTTTGGTTGATTAGGAGTTGACCTTTATAATTTATTATGATTTTCTTTCTATAATGTTACCATGGTCTCATGATCGAAGTTAAAGATTTGACAATATAACTCATATCGATCCAATATGTCATCGTCTCAATATTTTTTAAAAAAATATCATTTAATATATTTTCATATCAATATTTAAGAAACATGTCATCCAATATGAATCATATTTGGAGTTCACAAAAAACAATATTATAAAGTACATTAGTAATGCTTAAACATTTTTTTTACGTTAAAAAACATTGATCTAATCCACAACATAACGCAAACCAATCTTATTAGAAGCTAAAAAAATTGATTTTTAAGAGTACCCATCTGAGTTTTTGTTAATTAAGCATAGATAAAGTTATGTGATTAAGCTTCACGGTATATAAGTGTTAGAATAAAAATGAAAAGGAAGATCTCCTAACGAACCCAAAACATAATTGACAAATCCAAAGATTTAAAAATACAAATCAAATACAAAAATTCATATATAATAACCAGGATACATATGTGACACAATTAATAGTTGACCCACCAATACTTTACCAACTAGCTAAACCCGACCACTAAACCACCTAACCCAACTTATTCTAGCACTACATCATAACATCTCAGCCACCACTATCGACTAAAAAACAACTAAAATAGAATCTAGAAGCACAAACCCATCCTCTACCCTTTCCTTTCTTATGTTTGTTGCAATTACTTTATTTTCTCGTTACCAATTTGAAGAAAAGAACAATCCTTACTATATATAGTCAGTATTGTTCACAAGGGTAGAATAAAGAGTCATGAGAAGCAACAATGTTGCATATAAATATTATATTTGTTATTATTATAACTAAGGAGTCCTATTAGAGAGCATAAATATGGATGCTGTAAGATTTGAGGTTGAAATGACAAGTAATTGGTTTGGGTCAGATGGGCAATCCGGATGAAAGCTAAAATTCAACGGAAGAATCCATGGTTTTGAATGAGAACTTCTTAGTTAAATCCTAAATTAAGAGGGAATTCCAGTTGTTAAATTGATAGAAATATTCAATTAACATTCAAAGGCTTAGAAATTCAAATTCCTAGGAAAAATGGTGTGAAAATAACTTATGTATAAAGCCATGAAGATTTATGAAGGATTGTGCATATAAATCAATAAAAACTAATTGAGGTCCTTAAATTCCTTTCATTTTTTATTGTTGTAGAGAATTCAAGTTTTCGCTCAAGATCCCAGTTTAAATGGATTTATTTTCAGGTGGAGGGCAAGGTTGTTAAAATCACGATTTTAGAACGAAACGGAAAGTCATTTACAAAATCGGATTGTAAAAACGGATCGTAAAATCGTAAAATCGCAAGGAATTTTAAAATACATAAAAAAAAATTCCACAGAGGAACAATAAAAGAATAAACACTCCATATTACTTTGATTTTAATCACTGCAATTCAAACACTCAAGCATTATCGAATTATATTCACATCTGAAATATTTTGATTCAAGCTCATGAACTATCCAGAGTAGGAGTAATGTCCTGGAAAACCTGCAACCTGTTTCTCCTCTTTGTATTCACATCCTCCACGGATTCATAAGACAATGAGTGTCATGCTGTTGGATTCCTTGACGAAATAGCATTCATGGAGGTACCAGTGCCATCTTGAAGATCAACTGTAGTTCAACCATCTTGAGGGTATGGTACCGAAACAAAGACCGAAGCAGACAAACATGAATGGGAAGACCGAAGCTTGTGAAGACCGAAGATCGAAGATTGAAGAGTCACGTGAATGGGAATTGGGGGGGGACTGGGGGGAACTTTCAATGCAGCAACGGGGGACTGGGGGAACACTGGGGGAACTTTCAATGCAGCAATGGGGGACTGGGGGAACTTTCAATGCAGTAATTATATTAAAATCGTATAATCGGTTTTGATATCGCGATTTTACGTGATTTTATCCGATTTTTGCGATTTTACCCGATTTCAACCCGATTTTACTCATTTTCGATTTTTTCAACCGATTCAACTCGTAATGCATATTTTGACTCGTAAAATCGTACGATTTTACGAGTCAAAACGCGATTTTGACAACCTTGGTGGAGGGTAATGATATTTTCAAATAACGAGCATACATATTGGCAGGTGATAGGTAACAATATCTACCATCATGCATCTAGCCCGATCAGCTTTTATGAATGGTTATTTTGATGTAGAATTGGTTGAGACTCTGATAGTTTTGATCCTTAAAGAAAAGAGGTCCACAAGTTTTAAGCAATTTTCCCTTATTAGCCTTTGTAACGTCATTTACAAACACATTTTTTTTATTTTATTTTTTAATTATTTTTTTTTAATTTCACAGTTTAACAACTCAACCTTCTTCTTCTCTTTTTTTTTAAAATTTTTTTTTTATCTTTTAATATTATTAATTCAAATATACCGTGAAGCATTATGATTAGAGAGCATAAATATGGATGCTTTATGATTTGAAGTTGAAATGACGAGTTATTGATATGGGTCAGATGGACAATATGGATGAAAACTAAAATTCAGATGGTGGTCCAAGTCCAACACCAGGGCATGCATACCTTGGATAGTGAGTTTATGTAACGGAAAGGATAACAAAAAAGAAAAGAAATGGGGTGAGAGAGGCTTGAACTCTCGACCTCAGGATAACTCAGAAGCTATGAGACCTACGCGCTAGCCAACTGCGCCACCACCCCATCATGGCATTCTCTAGTATTGTCCTACTTAATAAACTGAAAGATGATAGCGCGAGCCGATGAATTTATTCTTCATTGTTTCTCGGTAGCAGCAAAGTTTGGATTCCTAAAGAGCCTCGAATACAAGGCCCTCGCTGTTTCGTTCCGAAATCCGACAGTGACCGGTTACACACCGCGTAGCAGACAACCTCCACTCGTCTCTCTCGCTCTCTACTCAAATCACAATCCACAAACTCTATCTTAGCCAACTGCTGCATTTTGAAGAGGTAATGTTTAATTTCTCTCTTTCACCAAATTTAATTTTTCCTTGAGCTTAGATTACCGATCCCTTGCTATTATATTAATCCAATCATCTTTTATTTGTTTTCTTTTTTAAAAAAAGAAGGAAAAAAACCTCTTTCTTGCCTTTGAATGCTAAAATGTTTGCTTTAATGCCTTTTTCTTTAACTTTTCATGGTTGATTCGCTGTTTCCTATAGAAATGGCTCTACAGGGTATGCCTGCTTGTGGTTGTATGACATAAGTTATTTCTGTTCGATTAAATGACAACCCATTATAGGTTTTCAAGCTTTGCTTAGGAAGTTTATGATGGATTTTTTATGTGTGTGTTTGATGAGTGTTTAAGTCGCTGACTTGCCATAAAACTGACTATCCGAAATTAACCTACTGCGTGTGTAAATGAGTTGGATGTCTAAAATTATGCAAGATGGATGGATAGAATCTCTTAAGATTCAATGAAAATGGGGGGAAAATATTGATGAATTGTTTGCTAGAATCATTATGTTACATGATGTGCAACCATTGAGTATACGTGACAATATGTCAAGCATTAAGAAGCTATTGCTGTGTTTGTGTTTTAAAGTTGAATCGTTCACTACTTTGCTTGCCTGCTAATATGTATTATAAATATCCTTGTGCTTTTGTAATTCAAAAGTTTTAGTGAGATGAATGTCTATTATGCATAGTTTTAGCGTGATGAAGATGTATTATCAATGTTTCTAAGGTATCTAAGGACCTAGTGTCATGTTGTGAAGTAAATTGTTAATAACTTTTATTGAATGCTTTTGTTTATGATTTTTATTTTTATTTTAGTTTTTTTTTTTTGATCGAAAAGTCATTGTATGATGGACAAGTATTGTGTGTATAGGGTTGTAAAACTAAAGTGGTGTCTCGTGTTTAAAATCTCCCAGGGCATAGTCTTCTAAAATTTGAAGTCATTTTTGGGAAACATATCTTGGATCAATTTGGATTGATGCTGAGGAAAAGGCAAGTTTTTCTCCAAGTAACAGGCAAATGAGATCACTGAAATTGAGTTCTCTTTGCTCAAATGTTTGAATGTTGATAGGTTTTAAGAAGTTTACAGTGTTGCATTCCTCCGGTTGAATAGTGTGGCGTTGCTTGCACAGATATTGCAATCTTTCTCCATTTGTTGACTAAATAGATAATGGAACAATAAGCACTTGGATATTGCATGAACCAGAAAGCTAAATCACTGGTAGGAAACGTGAATTTCTTCTGAAAAATTATGAATAGAGCCGTAGTTTGATTCCTTTTCTGTTTTAATTTTTCTTTTCATCTTTTGATAGCTGTTATACAAAATGGAGAATGGGAAAATCATTAATCTTTCTATAATACAAGATGGTTTCATGACAAAGACTCATGATGAAGAAGAGCTCTCCAAAAGCCATAATGACACTACTAAACGACTGAAGAACCGTGAACGGCAACGTAGATATAGGGCCCGAAAACGCCGTGAAGCAGATACAAAGAAGGCCTCCGTGACAAACCAGCCAACACCACCACGAGTAGAAGTGGAACTGAATGGGCATCATAATAATAACATAACCCCTAATCCTTGTAAAAGAAATTGGAAAAAAGATGCAAGAAGAGCTCATGCATGTAAGAATCTGGAAGAAACACTTAACGCTGCTGTTATTACTGCATTGCCCTTTAATATTAAAAGCCAGACTGTCTGCTCAGCCCCTGGAATAATGACAGGGCCATCACAAGAGAGGGAATCTCATTCCAAGAATTCTGTTAGCTTGTGGATTAGTGAAACAGATAAGACCAAGTTTGGTCGAAGAGATTGGAAGGCAGAGGCAAGAAGTAATAAAAAGTAGTAGTGGTTTTTGGGTTTAATGAATTTGCAGAGACATCTTGATCAGCAGATAATGATTGTGGAGAATAGTGAATTCTGTTGGCCCCACTAAATTATACTGGCGTGGGTAGTGCACATTGTTTGAACATGGGGTAGAATGTTTTACTTTTTTTCCATTTGGTAACTTTTGCAGCTTCTGCTATAGATAGGATGGGAGGGCATCAGGGATACAGTCAATTAAGTTTAACAAGTGCTTACCATCAGTTTTGTTGCAGGAAGAATATGAAATACCAGAAGCTTAGCCATGAATCTTGCCTTAATTTGAAGGTCAGGTCAGTGTTCAGGAATTATTGTAATATATGATCACTCTAATGTAAAGTGCATATCATTGTGTATAAAGTTTGAGATTGCTATATACGCTCCACTGTGGAACATGAAACATAAAATCTTGGCTCGTGTAAGGGCAATTCTTCTGTGTTTTCTTGCCTTTATATATGGGAATAGGAAGATGAGTCTTTGTCCGAAATCTCGCTCTTTTTTTTTCTTTTTTTTTGTAGTAATAGTGTGTAAGATAGTTGGAATTTGTACTCGCTTATGATTCAAGAACTTTCTGTGTTTTATGGCTCGTAAAAGAGTCCCATGATCATGAACCTCACATTCCATTAATATGGTTTATATCAGATGTGGGTCTGATCTTTTCTTTTTTCTCTTTTAAAGTGAATCCTGGAGAGAATTGCCGATGCAATTGTGTGGTTTATAGATGAGCCTCAGGTGATAGCATCCATAAACGAACAAAGTTTTAATATAATTTGATGAAGGTGTCTGGTATTGTGGTAGTTTTTGTAATTATGGTTTAAAAAAAATTGTTTTATAAAAAGAATTTTTGGTTGAGGTTGGTATGATATTTATATATGTTCGGTTAAAACTGTAGTTAAAATTGAGATTGAATAAAAAGTAGTTTAATGTGTTTGGTTAAGAATACTTTCAAATTGAAGTTATAAAATAACTAATATATATATATATATATATATATATTGATGGTTTTTAATTTAAATATTGTAGATTTAACTACTGCTATTATATCTTGAAATAAATAGTATTTTATATAAAATATTTTTTATTGTTCCATCAAACTATCTACAATTCTATCACGTACAAAATTCATCCGACAAGAACTACGATCAAATTCTAAAAATATTATATCATCATGTGATTTTCTTTTAAATTATGTAGTTTTATTGAATTATGTTAAATACTAGTTCTTTTTTAATAAAACACAATTAAAAATAAAATAAAATAATTTGATTTTTTTTTACTGTGTCGGACCTAATCTAATTCATTTAGGTTCGGACCGGACCAGATTTGACCGTGAGCAGTGGAGATTGTTCACGGGAACTGCAGAGTGAAATTCACTCTGCATTGTTCACTTTACAAAAGTCATTAACTGGGGCCCACAAATAGTAAACAACATTTCATTTTTTACCAAATATGTATTTTTTGTGATTTGCTTCAAACACTGAAGCAACCACGGAAACAAACACCCTCTAACTAGAATGGTTTTTCAGTTATTTTGGAGTTCATATTATTTTTCTAATGAAATATTTAAGTGTTCCTATTATATATTTTTTAAAAAAATCAATAACACGAGTTATAATTTTAATTAATTAAATAAATTGATTTTATTTGAATCATTCGAGAAAAAAATAAAGGCAATAATAGCATATATATATATATATATATATATATATATATATAGAGAGAGAGAGAGAGAGAGAGAATCACGATAACATGAGTCATTTGCATGGTTGTGTTTAATAAATTTGTTTATTAAAATTAATTTGTGATAGAATCCACATAAAGTTTATTGAAGAAAATAAAAGAAAAAAAAGTATTAAGTAAGGCTACATATATTAAAAATATCATGAAAAAATAAATATTTAATCTATATAAAATATTTTAAAAAATTTACACATGAATCATATTAATCTCTTAAAAACTTTAACACATCCAATATTATTAATTTTAAATTAATGGTGCGTACGACATGTCATTCGCCCCATTCTTTGACAAAAAAAAAAGAAAGATGGTGCATCAATCATTTATAATTCTTCAAATTTCAACGACTATGGTAGCTGAAAAAATAAAATTCTTGTTTTTTTCATCTAAAAACTTATTTTCAACTCACTGTTTCCCAAAACACATAGGAAATACCTATGAAACCTTGTTAAACCAATCCTTGGTCTCCAAGAGCACAAAAAAACCCACCCCAGATCCCATAACCAATCCAAAATAAAAATAAAAAATCTTCTTGAGCTCAAATTTATTTTTTTATATGCCTTTAAGGTAATAAAAACATGTAATCTTAATTACTTTCATCATTGAAACTATTTGACATAGAAATTAATCATTTCAGTGGTCAAAATTGTTTCCAATGAAATCTTTTTCTTTCTACAATGCTTTTTCTAAAAAAGAATTGAAAAAAATAAAAAAATAAAATTTGAAATCAAAATTGAATTTTTAAAAACTAGAGGAACTAGTTAATCTAGTAGCTAAAAAAGATGGAGGACTAAAATAAACTTTTCAAACAAGTTTTAAAGCCACCACCTATTTTACCCGTTATTTTCACTTCAATCCTATATCTTTTAATTCAACTCTTCCTCCCAAAAAATATGCAATTGGGTCTTAATTTGAGCTCTAAAGGACTCAATTATACAAAATAAAAGTTCAGGATCAAATTGAAATTTTAAAAAAATCCCTATTGAAATCTCTATTGACATGTGAGCGGAAGAACAGTAAAATAGCTACAGAAAACTTCTTATATCTTTTAGTTTATACTATAATAATTTCACATATGCAACACCAGTTCCGTTTGAATTCTTGGTAATGCAATTATCATCTGGCCTTTGTTTAAATTCAAGGTATTATTCCCCTTCCTTTTGGCAGAAGTGCAAACTGTGTATACGAGCAGCTCTATCCATACATGCTATTTTGAAACAAAATGTTGTCTTTAAACTCCATTTATCCTACTCTTTTTTGAAGTTTTCTTTGAGAATTCATTTTCTTTTCTTTGGAATTGAGCTAGCTTCTCTGTTTTGTTACTTGCCACACGTACCTCTGCGATACGAATTCTTATGAAAACGTTTTAGCAAGTAAATCCTTCAAACCGTCCAGTTAACTTTGATGATAATCTATGTGAAAAGTACATATAGTCTTCGTAGTAACGTGCAAAGTGGTGTATTTTATCTACTGGTATAAAGAAGGTTGATGGTGGTGGTTATATCGCAAGTTGAAGCTGCAGCCTGCAGAAGTCCGTCCTCCCTGCCAGAACTTTGATGGTGGTTCATGCTTTTCCTATGCCTGAGATCACTGTTTTCCAGGATTAATCGTAAGTTTGGTAAATTTTTTCCATCAGAACGGGAAGTTTATGCCATGTTTGTAAAGCAGTTATTTGAAAGTTTTGAAAATTAGTTTGCAGATGGCTTATAAGAGATTCAGGGACTTGTGTGCCTTAATATCATCGGCAGAAAACCTATTTGGGCACTGATGATTGAGGATATTCCATCAGGGGAAATCTGGGTTCTTCTTAGCTCCACCATGCAACCTCCATAACTCCCCTATTCACAATACGTTCTAATAGCAACTTTTTTTCGTTTTTGTTCTTACAAAAATAATAATTGCTTAAATGATATTAAGGCAGCACGTCACCTGGGGTAATAGTTGGTAAGCAAAATATAATGGCCAACCTTTTCATCATGTCACCTCACTTCTTCAGCATTTCGCCTGTAAATAATAATCCTCCAAACTCCCACCCTCCTAATGCAATATGTGAAAGAACTTTTACCTCCTTAATAATTTCGTACATGGAGAAATCCTTGATGAAAATCCTCATATAAATCTCAATGCAATGCAAGTTAAGTAGTTATCAACAAAATTCACAAAAATTAAAAAAAAAAAAAAAAACCTTGGTTGAAGAAGCCGACATGGTTGATATGGTTGAGGCTATGCAATTAGCAAGCCTATATATATATGTTAATAATTTATTTTACATGGTTTCCTTAAATCCTCAAAGCTCCAATCCCTTCTCATTCCAGAGCTCCTCACCAACCTTGGCTCTTCACATCCGTTGAACGTAACGCCCCCTGCACTATTTAAGCGGTGAGGCTCTTTCTTAATCACCTTCCTCGCAGCAACCGCCGTAGATTTTTTCCCCATTTGCCCATGAGATGGTGGGCTCAAGTTTCCTGACCAGCTTCTTTCCATCATAATGCAACCCAGTTTGTTTTGATGCGGTTTACCTTGCAAACACTCCCTCTCAGAATCACTCCGTTGCAAATCCTGGCAGCTAAGACAATTGAGGCTCATGGTTAGATGTGTATATTTTATCCCCTTAATCTGCAAGAAAAGTGAACCTTTATCGGTTGGTTTTCACGGTGGTTGCAGGGAGATGAATCAAGAAGCTGGTTTGAGATATTAAAATGAGAATACGAAGGCCAAGAGGATGGGGGGGTGAATGGGATTTGAGGAATGTGATCAAGTATAGGAAGGGAAACGCGTAAAGTGATTGATTAAGGAGCAAACATGGTCATAAATGATGCCCGGAAAGACAGGTAAGCAAGAAATTAGGGCTGTCATCGACTCTCAATGTTCACGAATCACGATCCATGATCCACCTCTGCTTTGACTGTAACTGCCCAGGTAGAATACGTTGCTATTATCCTATAAAAAAGCGGTGGCTAACTTCGTAACAAAATATTTAGACATTGCTAATGTTTTTTCTAATTAAAAAAAACATTTAGAGATTTACTTGATGTAATATGATCAACTTGATAGATTCAAAGATAGTTTAGAAGACTCGTAAAAAATATAGTTTAATATAAATATTCAAGATGAGATTTTTTTATAAATATTGAGATGAAAATATATTGAATCGACTCGGATCAACCCGAGTTAACCTGTCAATCTGCATGTCGGGTTATGAGACCGTAATAACCCTATACAAAGCAAATTAAGGAAAATTATGAAGTTTAATTTTTAATAAATAAAATACTGATGGATGAAATTGAAAAAAAAATCAATTAAAAAAGAACAAAAAAAAATAACCCAAGTTATTTTTTAACGGACCAAACCCACAACCTAGATCATGAGATCGAGATAACCTAATAGGAAAAAAAACTTGAACCAATCTGGGTTAACCCACCAAACATATAACCTAATTCATGAGACAAGAATAATTTCATAGAAAACAAACCAAAATAAATGACAAAACTTAATTATCAATCAACTTAATATTGAATAATAAATTTAAAAAAAGTTAATAAGAAAAGGAGAAAAAATACTCAAGTCGATCTTTTAATTTTACAGTTCAAGTCATGAAACTAAAATACCTTTATAAAAAATAAATTAAAAAAATATAAAGTTCAGTCTCTAATAAAAAAAAATTATTATGATATATAGTAGTTTATGAGGAAGGAAATAAAATTTTATTTTTTTTATTTTTTTTGTTAATTATTATTATTGTTATAACTGCTCAAGTACCTAATCATGGAATCAGTGAGTGAGAAGACTACGAGATGGAATTATTTTGAGATTTAATGATTTTCTTACCTTTTGAAGCGACGGGAATAAGCATCAAACTAGAACACTGAATTTTGACACTTCTAGGCAACTACTCCTTTAAGTTACTGACTAGTTCCATGGCCGCGCTGCAGTGTGGGTATGAATTTAGGTGTCAATAATGTTTTCATGAGTTTTTTTTTTTTTAATAACAATAGTCATAAAATTATAACACTCCAAGTTAACTTCACAATGATGTTAGATTTTTTTTAATATAAAACAATAAGGTCTAGATTATTAAGAATTTTTTGACAATATTATCGAACACAATTTAAATTGTTAATTTTTAAACCTCTTAACCCGACTTCTTTTCTATGATAAATTTTAAATTAAACCATACAGGTGTTAGTCCAACATAACTCTGTAATCTTAGTGAATTTAAAGACAATCAGGATAATCAGTAAAAACATGGTTATGTTTCAAGGAGATTACAATATAACATTTTTTTATATTGAGATGTTTATATATTGATTTAACATGGGTCAATCAAGATTTACTCATTAAATTCACAACCCGAGTCATGGATATGATCATGATGAGCTAACCTGGTTAGGGTATTTGTTTTTTTCTTTTACCTCCCTTTTTTTTCTCCAAGGTCTAGACCTCATTGTAATATGTTGGTATGAAATCAAGGATTAAATTGAAGATTTATTAGATGATGGACTAAATTATAGAAAGAGAACAAAAAATAATTGGCGCAGGCAATACATGCGTTAGCTTGTGAGGAAGCAGCTACATTGAGGAGGTGTGTGTGGCTTCCTTCGATCTCTAATAGCTATCTTTTTTGGTGTCATTGGAATCATCTCATAAAAGGTTTCATTTCATGGTAATGTGTGGTGATGACTCGACTCCAATACAGTTCTGGCTATCCAAAATTCCAATTATAGTCCCTTTATTTTTAATCTTCTAAAAAACAACATCTAAATAATTTTATGTGAAATCAAGTGTCAACTTAATAACATGAATTTTTTTTTTTTACTAAATTAAAACCCACGCCAAGACCATCAAAACAAATCATCAAGGTGAAATTCCTATAAAATCACAATGGGAAGATAAATTTTATATATAAAAAAAAACTACATGTACAAGAAAAAAAAAAAGACAAAAAAAAGTTGTATTGTGCGAATCATAGTGGGTGACTAGCTACAACGAATTGCTTAGCTGCTAAGTTTTTCTTAATTAATGAATCCTTGATGCATGCACGGACGATGGAGAGTTGATTAAGTTGATATGAAGATAAATCCGCAATGGTGTGAAAACTATATGCAAGCTGGAGAATATTATTTATAATGAAACTTTTTGTATGTCCAAGTGCGAATAACTTAAAGATCCCGATCAATAATAATGCTTTATAACAGTGCCAAATTCAGCTAGTGAATTGACAGGTTAAAGACGGCATGGACTATATGAGAGAAAAAGGTTAAAAGCTTGTGATAAGGTTGCTATGATCTTTTGATTTTGTAAGAAGGTTTGCTTATATGTTCATGCAACATTTGCCCAGTTGTGCATCGAATTGTTCAGATACATTGTACCGTGGCTTGATTTGAGGCACACAATTACCGTGCATAAGAACCCTAGATCTTTTAGTATGCTTTGAATCTCACATGGCTTTATCTGGTCTGTAAAAAGAAAGGGGAAGCGCTTTGTAAGTGCAGGAAAACTGAGTAATCGCATGAGGACTGTGTTTGATTTTTCTTTTCATTTTATTTGTTTTGAATAAGCTCATAGATAGTTTCATAATTCACACCGAAGCACATTCCCAGGGATCCACCGAACCTTTCTGTAATCATGATTTCTTGGTCATGCAAGTTTGAAATGTAAAAACAAAGACGCTCTGTATCTATCTCTATCTACTGTGTTTGTTTTAACATAAAATGTTTTGAAAATGAAATGATTTAGATCGCAAACCTCTGTAAATCATCGAATTTTCAAGCCACCGTGACATCTAATCTTACATTCAAGGAACCCCGTCAGTCATCTCCCATATTACGTTCTCGATAATCTTTATTGCGTCACATTGTTGACATTTCTCTTGCCGTCTACATTAAATGATTACAGCACTTGTAACCATGTATTAAACATTATTTTGCTTAGCCCGCGTGTACATTCTTTGCAAGTAAAGCTAGGAGACCCTGAAAATTAGCTTGGGGGAGAGGGGCCAATGGTGGCAACTAGGAAGCTGAAGTCATGATTCCCAAAGCTGAAATGGACATAACCACCTGGTGTCAACACAGGAAATCCACCCCCGCGAGCATTGATGAAGTCACCGAGTTGTGGTTTTAACAGCTTCAAGTTTTTAGGACCTGAGGAGACATGTAGAATTTGCGCATTCAAAATCCTATGTTTGGATAACGAGTCCTAAAATGTGGGCTTGCGAGACAACAGAGATCAGGTCGATATTTTCTTTCTAAATCTCTATACGTAGTTTGGATGAAGAACTGTTGATGTGCTATTAAAGGTTAAAACGAAGTCATGTGGGAGAGAAAAGAACCAAAATTAGATCGCTTCAAAACGAGAAAAATGCTTTAGAATTTTAGTAAAGGAAATCCCAGGACGCAAGATCTTTTGAATAAAATCATGTCAGAAAGGTAGCGCAGCACAGAATTTCCAGTTTTAAGTCCTTCATAAAGGAGATCCAATGTAACCTTGCAACGATAGCAGTCCGGAACACAGTCCATTGTTTGACAAGCTAGAGCACAAATGAAGAAGCTCCGGCTGAACCTACCCCAGACATCAAATTTCTGCGTCAAGAGAAAGATCACTATTGACTGAAGACTGCAAAATCCAATCCAATACCATCTCAATCCAACAAATTACTGAAATTCTAATTCACTTTCTCCTTCGCTGATGTTTGACAGGAATATCACAATACACGCGAATCAAACCCAGAAAATTGATCAGGCTTTAACTGAAATATATACATCAAAGACAGACGGAAAATAAACTCAAAAATAGCCATCTTTAATTCATTCATATAGCTCACCAGTTCAGCCCTCAATTTGATTTTCCCCAAACTCACAGAGTTATACTAAAACAGCTACAAAGAAACAATACTATTGTACAGGGCTTCTGCCACCAGGGGAGCCTTAAAACGTCCCATAAACCTACAACATTAATAAATAAAGTCGGGACCTGTAATCTTTACCAGGATCTATCCCAACTGCTAATTGCATTTGTTGTTCTGTTCAATGCCTATCGGACGCCACCAACTTTTGTTGATATGGCTACCCTAAGCTCTTCTTGCGTGTAAAACCGACTCCCCATCTTCACGGTGGCTTGCTGGATCATCAAATCATTCATCACAGACACGTTGGCATACTGAACATCAAGGTCCAGGTCTCTCAAAGCCGACATTAGCCTAGCAGCAGGGTGGTTCTTTTTACAACATTGGATTCGTATCATCGCATCCCATCCACTTATCTTCACATCGATATCCATGTCTATCAGTCTAACTCCTTGGTTATTTGACATCTTGAGCTCCTCTTTAGGTGGAGGACTTGAATCCTTGCTTACCGACTCCCTCTTCATTGATTCCACTTGCTTCTCCAACTCCTCCTTGCTAGACTCAGCAGATTGCAGCTTCGTTCTAAGCTCGTCGATATATGATATGGCATCACCAAGAAGTGATGCTTTGTCCATCTTTGATACATTAGGAACCACAGCTCGCAGTGCATAAAACCTCTGATTAAGTTTCTCTCTTCTTTGCCTCTCTGCTTCAACATGATTCAAAGGCTCTTCTCTTCCATTGGCAGGTTTTCTCCCTCGTTTTCGTGGCCTCTTTTCTGGTTCGACAACCCTGCTGCTATCCGCCTCTTTTACAACCGAAGCCTCAAGATCAGAGTGATCTGAATCCCCTCCTGTACCGCCACTGGATTTCAGGATACAAGAAGAAGGTAAAATCACACCAGAAGTAAATGAAAGCATCCCTTCTTCATTACCACCTGATCTCTTCTTATTATTATTCTCCTCTGTCACCAAACCCGAATAGAAATTCCCATTTGCACTGGAAGCAGCCCTCTTACTCTCCCCAAAATTCAATATCTCTCCAGATTCTGGCTTCGTCAAATGGGAATTTCCATTTCTAACACTGCTCCCATCATATGTGCTGCACTCCCCAAAATTCAACTCTCGAGTGAAAAGACTTTGAGCATGAATCGGCTGCTGTTGATGATTCTGAACATGATGAATTCCACCCAGATGATCAGTCAAGCTACTCGAACTCTGATTAGAACTATGATGATTGTTCTTGTTTTGATCATTCCCGTTCAGATTCCAAGGAATCCCACCATTTCCATCTTTAGTGTCTGGATCAGTAAGCCATAACGAAGACTGGTCGTTCTCACCCTGATCAGTATTTGTAGTTCCAATCGGCCAAGAAACCACCTCCAAACTATTAAAATCGAACAAAACCCTAACCTTGTTCATCAGATCCGAGCTTTGAAAAATCAATTCAGTTGAACCCAATTCAACAACACCACTGGCAGACGGTATACAAACTAGAGTCTTTAACCCAAAAACCTGACCCTGCCTGGCTCTTTCACACGGCGAAGCCCCCAACCTCTCCGACCCAGCAACCCAAACCGGACTCCCATTGAAAAGAGCTTGACCAGGTAACCCACTTCCATTAACAAAAGACTGAGTCATGCTAACAAGAAAAAACCACTCAGTATCAGTAACCTCTTCATCGATAGCATCATCAGTAACAGAATTAGGCCCAGCAATCAACGAATTCAGCTTACGGAGCACCGTTTTACGATGCTCCTGTTCAACAGCTGATGATGCCGAATTTCTCGTTCTAGCTTTTCCTTTATCTTCCTCCCCTTTATAATATCCGTCGCCCCATCCTAGGACGGAGGCGCCAGAATAATCATAAGAGGATTGCCAGAAAATAGCATAAGTCCAGCCCTCACACGCGCCTTCAATTAATGTCTGAAGGCGTTGCTGGAGTGATTCTTGGTTCAACATAGTTTTCTCAGATGGCTGTGCGGCTGCTGATGGCGTGGACGTGGAGGCGGAGGATTGCGGAGGCGGTGCCCAAAGAGAAGAGAGATCGGAGGAGTTCATAAATGCTTCCATTACAGACGCGTTGTCGTCCGTCCATAGATTCATTGTCGGCGGTAGTCGGTAATCAGTCATCCCAGAAAGCAGATGTGTTTTTTTTTTTTTCAAAGGGAGATAGGGCTGGGGTTAAAGAGTTTGTTTTCGAGTGAGAAAGTGGTGAAAATAAGTTTATTTCAGAGAGAGGAAGTGGTGTTTTTGGCTGGGATTTGTTTCAGAGAGATGGGTTGCTGTGGTGGTGGTGGAGGAGGAGATGGAGAGGAAAGGAGAGGAAGGTGAGCTAGAACTTGGGGTGCATTGGGTTTGGGATTTATTTGGTATGAATTTGAGCAGAGTGAAGTTGAGAAGGGGAGTGGAAAGTGAGGGTGGCAGTTTCTAGGAAGGAAAGGGTCGCCGATTAATTCACGAGATTTTAGAATGGAAGGGAAAAGGCTGGCGTTAACGTCATATCGTTCTACAGCTCTACTGTTAGGGTTAGCCTAATGTTATGCAGTGGAAGCACGTGGGTATTACGTGGCATAGTTCTGTTCGTATTTAGATAGTGTTTTGACTGAGGTGAGTAGAATTTTGTCAGCAGTATTATTAAATTTAATAAAGTGATTCAATTTTAAAATCTGTGAATCCAGCTTCTAGTTAAAATTTTAAATTAAATTATACGATACAGTTTATTCAAAATAAATTATTTAATTTAATAAATTTAAAAATAATGTAAATAACTGATAAAAATAAGATGTAGATTTTAAAAAACTTCAAAATAATAATTTTTTTAATATTAAAATAATATCAAATTAGTTTGATCTCGGCCAACCTACAATGTGGGTTATAAAATTCAATGGATTTAATAAATTTATTGTTTTTTATATTATTTTTAGTTAATTTTATAATAACATTATATGCTTGCAAAATCGAGCATCAATCCAAAAAAATATTTATTTGAAATCGTGATAACCTTATAGAAAATAAAAAAAAAAACCATGAATTTTATTTTCCAGCTAATACAATATTGAAAAAGAGTGAAATAAAAAAATTAGAAAAATGACAAGAAACAAAAAAAATTATATCCGGTTTGATGGGTATACTCACTAAACTCTTGATTGGGTCAACACGTCAAACCCGCAAACCTGGTAATGGAATTGAATAAATAACTTGTTTTTTTTTCTAAACTATTGTTTATTTAACTATATGATAACAAAAATAGATAATCACAGAATCAAGTGTCAAACCAATACTAAAAAGTTTTTTTAAGATTATGATAATCTCATAGAAAACAAAATGAAATAAATTACAAAACTCAATTCTCAATCAATCCAATATTGAAGGATGAAAAAAATAAATTAAAAAAAAAAGTTAAACTCGTTAATAGACCCATTGATTTTCTAAAATTTAATATTTTTTTTCTAAATTTTTTTTTAAAACTATACGATAAAAATAAAAATAGATAATCACGTAATCAAGTTCAATTAGAAAAAAAAATACCCCACTAAACCTGCGAATCACGGCAACCAGGGTTACCTCGCCAAACTCGCAAACTGGTCATTTACTTCACAAAATTTAATAACCTAGTTTTTTAAAAAAATATATCATACATCGATGCTAATATAGTTTTATGATATCAACCCAATGTTAAGATATTTTTTTGATACTGTGATAACCATATAAAAAATAAATTAAAATAAATTATCAACTCTAAATTTTTATAAACAAATTATATAAGGACTAAATAAAAAATTTCAATAACAAAATAAAAAGGTAAAAATACAAAAAATATATATATATATATATATATATATATATCACTATAATCCAAGTGCTTGGTGTGAACAAGCAGTATTTTCCACTTCTTTTAACTTTATACTTTATATTTAATACTTAATTAGTACTTAATATGTGGTTTAATGTTTATTCACGGCAGCTAATACTGGACTTTATGACCAAGGGTTTGTTACCATTACAATTATAAATAAGTGGATTTTAGAAACCATTATAGATTAAAACGTATTGTTCAAGAAAATTTAACATAGATATAACAATAAATATATAACTTGAATAATTTTAGAATAATTTTTTATATTTTCAAAATTAAAAGGTATAAATAAAATATTTTTAAATACAAAATTTTTATTTCTAAAATATTATTTAAAAAACACTTGATTCTAAAATTATGTTAAATAAAAGGATAAAAATATTATTATTATAATTTTAAATTTAATATAAGAATCGACTCAAGACAGACGTGAATTATGACTTGAAAATGTTAATCTATTAACTATAGTTATCAAACCCGGTTTGAAGATTAACCCGGATAAACGATTGAGTCTCGGGATTAAGAAATATTTTATATTTTATATAAAAAAATTTAAAAACATTCATATAAATATAGACTTGTTATAAATAATAAAATTTAAAAAATATATTTTATATTGTTTTTTTATATTAAAAAATATTATATTATTTTAAAAATATTGAAAAAAAGCACACATAAAGCCTTAAAATTTTCCCTATCTCTACCAAAAGTGAAAACAAGCCGCCGCCCCCTTCTTCTTGCTCTTTCCCCTCCTTCAAGAGCACACCCCACCTAATCGATTGGAAGACCTGCGACGATAGGCGGAGGCATGGCAAAGGCTGGGGTAGGCTTTAGCCTAGATCAAGATTTTATCAATATATTTTAATTAGTTTTATATAAAAAAAAATTATAATTCTCAATTAAATAATTAAAAAAATTTAAAAATTTACATGGAGTCTTCTAATATGATGCTTTAACTGGGTTAAAATTTCAGAATTTTTGGAGAAATTTAAAAATTTGATGAAAAATCACAATTTGATCAGTTTTATGTTATTGGATGTAATTTTCAATCCGATCATCAGATCAAGTTGAAATTTTACGAGCGATCTTAAAATATATTGAATAAAATCTAGTTAAGAGTTTAGGATGAACAGAGCTTGGTAGTGCTAACAAAAAAAAAACCGTCAAATAAAAGCAAAATGACTCATTAAGAGTAAAATGATTATTTGCCATTAAAAAATAAAACAAATCAGCTCCTCCATCCTTTTATATGTTGCCGACTGAGCAAAAGCATAATAGAAGAAGAAAGAAAAGAAAAGGCGAGAGAGAAATAGAAAAAAGTAAGGGAAAAACATAAAAAAATTCCAAAGAAAAAAATAAGAAGTGAGAGAATAATTTTGTAAACTAATAAAATCCAACATATAAAATACTAATCTAAGGAAGAATCAAGTGAAGGAAAAAGGAATTAAAAGAGAGAAAAAATTTAATCACTTTGTTTTTCAGTTGACATGAAATTGTTATTTTATCCCGGTTGAGGGGTTGTTACAATATCGATTCAGATTCAATTATAGATGAATTATATTCCACAAAACATCGAATGATATTACTTTAATAGTGAATTTATTTTTACTTTCGCTTTAATTTTATGTTCTTTTAAATTTATGTTTTAATATTTTGAATAGTGTATTTAAATTAAAACTTTACTATTAATTTTAAAAATTTATGTACTTGAGTCAATAATCGATCTTAAAAAATATTTATATATTTATTTAATAGTCTAAGATAAAAAAAATTCATGGCTCCGCCCTTGCCTGCAACCACAAGTAAACCGAATAAAAAGTAAAAAACTAGTGAGGATTTGGTTCGTATAAAAAACACTGATTGTTCTGGAAGCAGCATAGCACCCACACAATTACCTTGTCATCACTAGATTTGCCCCAAAAACGAGCACCGGCTTTCTGGTAAGGATCTTCAGGCAACAAAGGAGTTTGCTTCCATGTCTCTTCAATGTATTTCAGAATGACTAGTGATTCACAAATAGCCTTACCCAGCTCTCTCTCCTTCGACCAGCTATCAGTAGCAGCCAAACACAACAGCGTTCTTCACTCTCTCTTCACAACAGCGTTCTTCACTCTCTCTTACTCTCTGCTGCTAACAACAGCTCATTGTAGAGAAGATGAAGAAGCCAAATAACAGAAATCACATCTGAAGAAAAAAAAAAGGGTTTCGCCCAGGTTCATCCTATCATGAATCGACTGGGTTTTGCCGAATTATTGCACTGACTGGTTACTTATAAAACATGGATTGATCCGGTCACCAGATCAATCAAATCTTAAATTAACTTGCTAGGTCGATCCCAGTTTAATAACATACTATTAACCTTAACCATGTATACACAAAAAAATCTTAAAAAAGAACCTAAACAATGTCATTTAGACCAAAAGATGTAATCTAAGAAATACAAAGAGAACCTTTAGAGGATATACAAATGTAAAAATTAATAATTAGATATTTCCTCACCGGTTTTGACAATACTTAGGTAGTATTTTGTTTTTTTAAAAAATATATCTTGTCATAATTCCTTACATTAATACTATATGCTTCTTCTTTTCTTTTTTACAATTTATAAATTTTAAAATAAAATATTAAAGTTTAAAATAGAGGAATTTAATATATAATTCTTGAAACCATAAAAACTAATCAATTAGTTTTGTTACATTATATATATATATATATATATAAAAAAAAAAAAAACAAAGGGAAGACAAAATTACGTTGCACTAAAATTTAGTTTATTATTATTCACTGAGATGGTATATGATACTAAAATAATAATTTTGACTTTTTGAAAGAAAATATTTTATTTTGATCTGAAAATATTTGTCTTTTTACACGGTATATTAGTCATTAAAGGATTATCCATGGGTATAATTGTATTTTTTATTTTTAAACACAATAAAATAATTTAATTATCTCCATGTAAAAAATTATAACTTTAACGAAGAAGGGCACAAAAAAAAATAAAACATGGATGGATCTTTCATTACCAATCCCATCAGATATTTTAGTTTTTTCATCTAGTTGCTTACTCCATGAGGATTTTTTTCAAGTTATTATTGTCTTTTTTAAGAAATGTTTTGTCAATTTACTATCATTGCTAGAAAAAATTATCATATGATTAAAATAAAATAAAGTTATTAGACCTAGTTGGGGGTATAATATGAGTTGTTTGTTTTCTTACTTCTTTGACATGCACTTACATTATCTGGATATTGTTTTTTATGCAAAGAAATACAGACCCACAATATAGTGTGAGCCCGTGTCTAGTTATACATACAACTAAAAGATATGGGTTAAGAGCTTCATTGTTTTATATAAAGAATTAAGCTATTAACTCTTTTTCTTTTTCTTTTTAAGCTTTTTTATTTTTCAACTGCATCCTTTCTTGGCTTTAATTATATGAAATTAAGCTAGAAATCATGATCAACATACCATATTAAAAGAAAAATAACTAAAATGTAAAACATAAAGAAAAAATATGCATAATCCCAAATCCTCGATAATTTTAATTTTAGTTCTATAATATTTGATTTATTTTAAATTGATTTTTATAATTTTTTCTATAATATAATAATAAAAAATGGAACCAGGTGGGGTCAATAACCCACTATCATGAAATTATAATTACCTCACCACTGTAATGTGCGTTCCTGTTATTTGATTGGCTGTTCTATTAACGACATGGTGGAGAAAATAGACAAGAAAATTAGGGGTAAATGTTCCAAAGCAGTCGTTTTTCTTATTCCAAACCAAAGTGGTCCAACGGAAATCCAAAATTATCATTATAATATGCTCCCCAAGGGCGAAAGCTATTCACAAGTTTGTAGCTCCTGCAATTCCCACCTCATCCTCCTAATTCCTTTGCGGGCTTCATGAAATAGCCGCCACAACTAACAGGACTCAAGAACTCGGCAGCCATCTTCCAAATAATCGCCAGGGCACTTGACCCCGCTAAGCTACAAGCTGATTGGTCTCTCTATGCGTGGAATAGTACTGTAGTTGATAAAGACAACATTAAAAAAAAAAAAACAAACAAACGGGGATTAAATAACTAAAAAAGAGTTTTCCACTAAAAGGGAAGGCAAAGAACGCTTTGGCGTCACGAAATATGATCATGGCCCTCGATTGGGTCGTCTTTCATTGTCGGGTTGTGTTATATATAAAAAAAAAAAAACATTATTTTCCGGGTTGTTTAAACCTTGTTTTATTATAAATCCAAGAATATATGATTGAAGCACGTTTTGCTTGGCGAGTAATTCGCAAATCGCGCATAGACATGTTTTTTGCAGTATTTATATTCATTTTTTCCCCCTCCCTTAATTTTGTTTTTTTAATGCTAAAAAATGCAAAATATTACCCTCCCGTGATTTTGTTTATTTAATATGATGTCCTCCCGGTTCTTTGCCTCTTTTTTGGAATATATATATATATATATATATATATATATATATATATATATATATATATTTACTGCTAAAAATGCAAAATATATTATATTTTCCACAGGATACATGTGAAAATACAAATATCAAAGGTGGGTCTATTTGTTCGAAAAACACTTAGCATATTATTTTCTTACGTGATGTCTCGTCCCTTTTATTCTGCGAACTTCACTCAATGTCTTATATCCCATATTTAAGAATTATGAGAAATTTAAATTAGATAAAAGAAATAGCTAATAAATCTATGTGCGACAATAAGGTGTTTTTTTTTTTACGAGAATAAAAGGCACTACTCAATACTGTATATAGAGGTTTAGAATATGTTTGGGAGTGTAGTTATGGTTATTTTTTTAATGACTAAAATAAAATAGATGGTAACTCTAGGGCTGACAATTGAGTTTAACAATAGTGAAATTGTATAAAATTAAGAGTTTAAGAGGTAATTATGAGTGCAATTAAAAATAATTGGATAAAAAGGGACTAAATTGCAATTTGTAAAAATCTCAAATTAAAAACCCTACACTTTAGGGTTTAGCCTAGACGACACGTCGTTCAACCATTGTGCATCATCTTCTTTGGCAGTTTTAACTGATCAAATAAGCAACTTCAGACGAATGAATGTGGCATTAACAACCATTTCAAATGTTGTAACTACCACCATTCGACTGAGAATTACCTCCTCTACAAGGATCAACTACTTTCATCAAACATTTGCATTCCATTTTTCTCAATGATCTCAACAACATCTTATGACCGATCAACCTCAATGCATTGGTAGATTTTAGGCTGATCAAGGTGGCACTTTCAAGTAAAAGAATGTAAAGCTACATGCCTTCAAATCAAGCAAGGTTAGATAATAAAAAAAGGTGTGCACCCCTCCTCTACCAACTTCAGGTGGTCTTCAATGACGATGATGTTGGATTTGCTCCAAGAAAGCCTTGAAAATGGATAACTAAATCATCGATAGTTGTGGTACCTATTTTGCAAAAACCAGTAATCTTTTGCGTGTGTTCACACTTAAAGCCTTTTTAGTGTGTTCTTATCAAAGGTTGACCACATTTCTCTCAAGATCAAAAGGCTAGAAACAATCTCTTTGATCTCCAAGTTTTGAAAAACCATCAAAGTCTCTAAAATCAAGTTTGTTGCAAAACTAACATTGCAAAAAACAA
This sequence comes from Populus alba x Populus glandulosa, assembly GCA_033617975.1. NCBI lineage: Eukaryota > Viridiplantae > Streptophyta > Magnoliopsida > Malpighiales > Salicaceae > Populus > Populus alba x Populus glandulosa. Next base: position 11,902,633 of record CM066143.1, on the reverse strand, counting down.
CATAGGTATGAGCTAACAGCTGTAAAACGTACCTAAAACTCTCTCATTTTGATCAGAAGGTCAATCTTTGATGAAAAATGATCAATTTTTGATTGAATCCTAATTTGAAACCCTATAAATACCATTGAAAAATCAAGGTAAAGAAGTAGCAACGAGGAGAGAAAGAAAAGAGATGAAGATAAGATAAAGGAATTTCAAGTATGAAGATTTAAAAGCCTAACACAAAGGTTTCCTCAACTTTGAAAGAAAGTAGCAAGCTTGGGAAAAAAGGACAACAACCATTGTTAGAACCTAAAAGGTGTATTAAAAAATAAACCTCTTATAATCTAGCAGGTGATGTCCATGAGGTGCACCTTTAGCTGTTCATTGCATGTTTCAATAATGTTTTGAACATGTTTTTGGTGATACATTGTATTGATTTTGTTAGGGGTGATCACAGTTCGGTTCGGTCCGGTTTTAACCTAAAAATACAACCAAACCGAAAAATAGTATTCTTTATATTAACAACCCGGACCAAACCGAGAACTGGTTCAAACCGAACCGGTTTTGTTCGGTTCGGGTCGGTTTTTTAGCAAAAAAACCCAGAAAACCCGGATTGTTCCATGGTAACAGCGATAATCATTGTTCACTCGCTTCCCTTTGATAATGACTAATGTCTGCCAAAACCGACCCTTCTATGATTTGCTTCTGGATTTGTTCTTTGCAAGCGTAATCAAATAAGTTCAAGAAGATGGCAGCAGAGCCAAGAACCACAACCACCACCACTCAAAGCCTAAACAACTTCATCAGAAGAGATACTCTACAGTCCACATCCTCTTTCCTTCCTACCAAAACTGCAATCCAAACCTTCTGAACTTTCCACAAATGGCTTGAAATCTGATATAAAGCTCCGTTGCCTCCACTTCCCTTACCCTCCCTCTGAATTTTTCAACAAAACCTGCCTCTGCCAGCCCCCTCTTTCCCCTCCTCCTCTCCACAAGTTTACTTCCAACTAGACTTCTAAGACTATCATGATTAATGCATAATGGTATTGACCACCATGTGAACGACCTCGAGCTCATGCTTTCCTCATGTTGGTCTGTTGATGCAGAAACTCCAAGATTCCCCCTCTTTTTTCTCAAAAATGGGTGTGTTAAAGATTTGAGGCTTATATATAGCAAAATCTTGTGACTATGGTTTCGAAGGGGCTTGAGCAATTAAGGTTAGTGTTTCTTGTGTTAAGTATTGAAGATGAGGGGGGTGGGGTGGTTGAGAAGGGGGAAAGGGGAATGGAAGCGAAGTGAAGGCTGGAAATGGAGAGGGGGGGTGGGGCGGCTGAAACTGAAAGGGAGGAAAGTGATTTAGGGTTAGGGGTTGTTTTTTTTATACTTTTTGTAAACCGGTTCGGTTTGGGTCGGTTTAATCGGTTTAAGCTGTTTTAAACCGGAACCGAACCGGACCGAGTGGATTTTTTTATTTTTTAATCGGTTTATTCGGTTTTTTTTATCAGTTCGGTTTTTTCGGTTAATTTTTTTTCGGTTTTTTTGGTTTAATCGGTTGGTCGGTTTTTTTAAACACTCCTAGATTTTGTATTTTGATTAATGCATGAAATGTTGTTTTTCTTTGCTTATTTTTTATCTGAGTTGTTTGTTGCTATTTACTGGACGTTTAGGAAATGTTTTGATGTTTATTTTGTTGAAATAAAATGGTTTTAGTATTCTTTCAAATATAACAATAAGTGTTTGATGCTTTTTTTTATTAGTGTATTTTCTTGATTCCTACGCTTGATTTGGATTACGAGTTGTTTAGAGAGTTAGTTTTTAATTAAAATTTTAAGTTGTTATTGTCTGTCATTGGAGCTGCAATTATGAAGGTTTTCAACACCGCGAGCACGTTTGACAAAATGGTTAGTCTATAATCATTTTTTTGCAAGGAAGACTCGTTGGTAACTCAAAGAAAATGGCTACTCGTTTTGGCTTGGATGCTGAAACCTTCTCTGCAATTTTTTGTATGTTCTTCTGAACATGCACACGCCCTCCTCCAGGCTGAAAAAAATGTCTCCCCTTTAACAAAGATAATATGTTGGGTGGTTTTGTTTTAACCGCATGTGGGTTCTGCTAGGGGCTTGTGAGAAGTGCTGTTGAAGAGATAAGAAAATCGGTATATGTGTCTTGGTGTACTGACAGTGTTGGAGAAGAAGCTTAATCCATGGATAATTTTGCAAGGGAGAAGCTCAGCTGATGGAGTGGCATTTTCATCATATTTTTGCTTAAGGTCTCTTTAGTGTTTTTCACAAGATAATAGTAATTTTATAAATATTTAAATATATATTTTTTTAGTCGATGTAAAATATTATTCAGTATACAAGAAATAAAATATAATTTGAAAGATAAAATGTAACTCACACCAAACTGTAATATATTAAATGTATTTTTTTGGAAACAAATTATGAATGATATCTTGGTAGTGTTATAGTCTTCTTGAGATTATTGTTGGTATTGACTACTTAATAGCTAAGACATGCAAATTTAAGTAATCCATATATCTGTTTGTTTTTGCGTTTCAAAAATATTTTTTAAAAAAATAAAAAATTTATTTTTTTATTTATTTTAAATTAATATTTTTTTAGTGTTTTCAGATCATTTTGATGTATTGATATCAAAAATAATTTTTAAAAATAAAAAAAATTATTTTAATATATTTCTAAATAAAAAATATTTTTAAAAAATAACTGGAATTACATTTTTAAATCGGCTACATATCTTCAATGGAATGATTTGTGATGATGGAAATGTACCTAGAAAATGAATTTGTCAAAAGGACAGGGGCCTTATAATTCTAGTGACTTTGTTTTGATATTAAATAAGTTAAATAGATCATTATTTTACATCATTATGAACCAATATGGAAACGAGCTGCACAAATAAATGTTTATTCAAAATGAAAAAACCTTAGCAAAAGAGAGAACACATATAGCTGAGAACATGTAATTGACATGTGACTGCACAAATATAGATAGAAAAATAAAATAAAATAAAACAAGATAATATTAAGTAATTAATAAAAAAAAAAAAAGAGGAGAGGAGTATGTCGTCGATGAGGACCACAGCTAAATGACTGCTTTGGATCCTAAGGTTGCTTTTAGAGACAGGAAAGGGCAGGGGGGCGGTCATGGGATAACAATAGCAAAAATTTGATTTGATTTTCAATGACTTCTTGAAAAAGGTCCGTCTATCATGCAAGGCAACGGTCCAGATAAGAGCATTACAGTACATCTCTGATCGAGTACCATTGGCCCCGGAGTCAAGGAAGTCTTCAACCTTCAACATCACCAGTTTAGATCGTTTTTGGTAATGACTGATTTCAATCAAATTCTTTGAATTTCGTGGAAAAAAAGTGACCAGACTTGAGCATGATCGCCAATCAAACACTGTAGAATTGGTTTAAACAGCCAGAGTTTTTTAAATAAAAAGATAAATTATGAATAAATACTATATTATGAAGACATGTATTATAAATCAATTCAAAATAAATATAATTCATATCAAGTAAAATTAATTTTAAAATATACGTCAACTAATCAAAATTAAAATCTATTTTAATTTATATCTATATGTATATAATAAATATCTTGATTAAATTATATTTAATTATTTTTAGATATTTAGTTAAGGAACAATGTATTGTGTATGTGTTAAAAGAATAATGTTTGAAAAACATGCTTTCTACTTGATATTTTAATTACAAACAAATAATGTGAAAATATTAAATTTTAATAAACTACTATGTCAATGTGTTAGAGAATAATATAAATCATATCCTGGGACCTCACCTGACAGTTTAAGCTATTAGGTTGAGATGGTTTTTTGACATGATATCAGAGCCTTAATGACTTAGTGGTCACGAGTTCAAATCTCACCATCCTCATTTATTTGATAAAAAAATTAAGCACAAGGTAATGTGGGCCTGTGCAAGTTTCAAGTCCAAAGGGCTTTCACTTGAGGGGGTGTGTTAGAGAATAATATAAATCATATCCTGGGACCTCACCTAACAGTTTAAGCTATTAGGTTGAGATGGTTCTTTGACACAATACAAGAGATGTAAAAAATTGTGGTCTTGTATAAATATTAATTTATTTTTTATAATAAGAAAAGAAACACTCAATTAATTAAATTAACATATTTAAATATTTATTTCGAATATATTTAAATATATTCATATCAAAACACCTAAATTATCATAAACCCTAATATTTTTAATAACTAATTATAAAAGAATAAAACTAAAATTAGATAATGAAACAAATAGAAAAAATAAAAAAAATTTACCTAAATTATAAGGGAAAAGACAAAAAAATATTAATTGATGAGTTAAGCAAGAGGCAAGGAATGGCAGCTGAACCATGTTAGACAGGGGAATATAAAGAAAGAAAAAGGAAAAATTAGGGCAATAAGCTGTAATTATAATTATATATATATATATATGAGTTTAATATATTAATATTAAAAATATATATAAAAAAAATTAAGGGGCCAATTGCCTCTTTTTATCCACTGTGGCCACTGGTTCAAACCACCATGCATATTGCTCGATCACCACACAGGTCCCCGTTATGATTGAGTGCCCAAGCATGGTGTTCTTTCTTTATTGTTAAAAAATAAATCCTTCTCTTCGGCTTTCAAGTGCGACAGTTATTACTTGGTAGATGATGCTGTGTATTTTTGTGTTTGTTATTGTATTTTAAAAATATTCTTAAAGATTTTTTTTTATTTTAAATTATTTTTATTTTAAAAATAAATTTTAAATAATAAAAAATTTAAATATATTTTTAAATAAAAAGTATAAAAAATATATTATGATTTGATTTTATTCATGTGGTTTGGGTGGGAAATCTTGAGTGCTGACACGGGTTTCGATGTCGAAAATATATTTCTTGACCCCGGAGAGAAATTGACCAGAAAGGAGAGGTCAGTTGCGAGAGATAAACGTGAATTAAAAGGAAAGCCTTGGAGAACCAAAAATGGTAGGCCCCACAAATTTATTTATTGACCCGCGGACGGCAGCTGCACGTGATTCACGACTTCTCTCTTTCTCCTTGAATTTTTTACTCAAGCGTGTCGTCAACTTTTTCCACTCGCCTCCTTGTCGTTACACTGTCTTTAAAGCCGCCTTTGTCACCTTCTGGAGAAAGAGAAGCCTCTCATTCCGTTCACTTCAACCCTCTGTACTGGCGGCGACGGCAAATCTTACGAGTTCTTTCGTCACCTTCTGGAAAAAGAGAAGCCTGGATCGCTGATGGATCGATATGCCTCCCTAATTGCGTGTTCCCGTTCAGAATGAGCGCCATCATTCTCTGTCAATGCCGTCTCGAGATGCTCAGCTTTCTCAATCTCTCTTACACTCCAATACGGTGGTCAATAGTAGTCGAGTCCTGCCTTTTCCGATAGTAGTCAAACGTCCTTGTGTTCTCTCGAAGCTATGAGTTGGGATTTTAGGTCAGATTTTACTTCTTGATTTCTCAAATTTACTTGTCCTATTATTACGATAGAACTAAAAGGTGTTTAGTGGAAGGTTAAAGGTTAAAACCTACCTTTCTCAAATTCAAGTGCTTTTCATAAATTTATTATTAAGGTGCTAAGTGATTTCAAATGGTGTTTTGGAGAATAAAACATTATATATATATATATATATATATAAACTAGAAAACTAGTTGGTGGAGTTATGTCTAGCAAGGAGAAGTGGACATAGGGTAAAAAATGAAGAACGAGAAAGATCACCATCTTATTCTCCAGTACCATTTACAATAAATAAGGCAAGGTAAATGGATAAATTTGCCCTCATACTACAACCCTATTCTAGATCAAGTCCTTCCTTAAACAACCTTTTCAATTGAATCCCCCATGTTATTACACCTCGTCCATTTTCCAAACTAAAATTAGGGCCACAATTAAATGAATGGCTAGACTAATTAGTTAATGTCTAATTAGATGAAGGACTTCATTTGAAAAATTGTTTTTAGGGGCTAAGCATATATGAGAGTGTGGTTCCAATTGCTTTTTAAAATAATTTTTATTTGGAAATGTATCAAAGTAATGTTTTTTTTTTTAAAAAATTATTTATAACGTCAACGCATCAAAATGATCTAAAAACACAAAAAATAATAATTTAAATAAAAAAAATAATAATTTTTTTTAATTTTTTTAAAAATATTTTTAAAACATAAAAATAAACATGATCTTATCGAGAATGGGTAATAGCGTCCGTGCACATCTGTTTTTCCCCCATAAGATAATTATTTAGCTGCAGGTTTTTCTTTTGCTTCTCCCGGCCGGAAAGCTTCCAAAATCTTTGTTTATACAATCAATTAAATTGCTTCAAAATAGGTTTGCCAACCTAATTGACTTAAGTTATTCAAGCTGAAAACAACTGATTAACGTATTCTTAAGTGCGATGAATGAGTTAAAACTTAAACGTGTACAAATTACAGTCCAAAATTAGTTAATTTAATAAAGTGAAAGACCTTAATTTGTTCATGCACCTTTCAGTGTCACTCCCAAAATGACAAGATCAGTCGGACCCATATATATATTGGCAAGCCTCTCCTGCATGCTTTGTCTCCTCCCACTTGTATACATTACCCACAAAAATTCGAAACCCATATTCGGCCACACGTAGTGGATATAAAGGTTTCTACATGTCATAAATATAACCGATCAAATATAAATTATTATGCTTATAATCTTAGCATATCTTAATCCATAGCAAGCTTTTTAAGAGAATGAGATTCTGGATATTATTTGATAACAAATATGTATAATTTCTCTTCCGACCCGCCTTTTTTTTAATATGACTTATAAATGAAAAGTATGTAATTAATTGATTCAATACTAATATCTTTATGAAAATTAGTTCATGTTATCATTATACTGATTCAACTATATATACCAAATAGAAAGCATAAAATATTTAAAAAAATCTATATAAATGAGCTAGAGCATCAAATGTATATCATCATAAAATCATGACATAATATCAACAATAATATCCAATAATACTTGTCGTGTATTGTAAGGTTTTAGTTTCTTTCCCATGCACTAGTGTCATAATTCTTAATTTTAAAGACTAGTCTAAAAAATTATTTCATCGTATTTTCAAGTTAATTTATAAATTATTAGGTTAATCTAAATTAATTATTTTTATTAAAATAATAAATTTTTTATTTGTATTTTTTATTATTTAGATATTTAAATTTAGCTGGTCTAATAAATTATTAAATCTTTATGAGTTTTATTAAATTAATGTTTTATTCCATTCAAATAAAAACTTGACTCGAGTTTGAATTTAAACCCTTATTTTCTCAAACAATTTACCAAATCCAATTATGTTTAATAACTACGCTTAACCTCACCATTTATTCCATCCATTATAATGATGTACAATGGCACATAGAAAACCATCATGACTTACCATCAATGGCAAGTAGATTTGTCGAGCACATTGTTAGTTTTGAAACATAAGCATGTTCATCATCAATTATTAGAAGTTTTAAAGTTTTTCTTTTCTAGAACTTTGATTGTATTATTTAGAGATTTATTTTTTTAAAAAATGATAAATCTTAATTTTTTAATGCACTGTATCAAAACTCAAAAGTTGTTTAACATTAAAATCAAGTAGGAAATAAAAACAAAACAAAGGTCACCCGCGTCAAGCCGGTAACAATTATGACACATGTGTTGTTTGTATGTGGAGGGGATTTTGAGATACCTTTAAAATAAGGTTTTGGCTACTAAATATGGCACATGTTATTCAAACCCAACAACATTGTCCACATGTTTCCAAATTGTAATAAAAATGTATAAAAAAAGTATCTAACCATATTTATTTTTATAATAACCAATGACTTCCTTGAAAGAGACCCCTTCCCTTAAAACAAAGCTAAATGAATTTGTCAATCAAAGGTGAAATGGTAATTTCATTTAGGAGCATCTTTGTTCTGTTCTTGTTAATTTGAGCAGCTTGGGTTTTTATCTTCCTCTTTCATTCCAAACACAAAGGGACTGTGCTGTCTATGCGCGTGGTGGAGACAAACAAAATTCTATTTGAAATGGATTGCTTAAAGTTTCCGCTGCAATTTAAAAATGCATGTTGGTCCCATTTTGGGTCCCAGAAAAAGATGGGTGTTTGGTATTGAGGTTCAACCTGCTTTTCGAAAAATTTTAAATTTTTTTTTTGTTAAAATTGAGTGCGGTTTGTACTTTTTAGATCGTTTTGATGTGCTGATATCAAAAAATGATTTTTAAAAAATAAAAAAATACTATTGACATGCTTTTCGGCACGAAAAGCTATTTGAAAAGCAACCGCTATCTCACTCTCAAACACCTTCTTAACATGCTAACTATGAGAGCCTCCTTTGTTGAGTGGACTTCACTGGTAAATTATGTTTTTTAAATTATTTTTTATTTAAAAATATATCAAAATAGTATATTTTTTAATTTTTTTAAAATTATTTTCAATATTAGCACATTAAAATATTTAAAAATATCATAAAAAATATTAATTTGAAGTTAAAAAATAAAATAAAATTTAAATTTTTTAAAATACAAAAGCAAAAAAAATCTGAAATTCCACCCTTTGATAAATGAATAATCTATGGTGGCACGTGTTTTACCACGCAAGCATGATGACGTGATAATGACATTTACGCTCCAAAAGAGGTGAGGCACGAGCGTAATGAATAAATCGGAGGGACAGTCAGCAAGGCTGTAAAAAAATATAAAATAAAAATTGGAAGATCATTATAAAATAAACAATATAAAAATTTAAATACCTTAAAATATATACTTTAAATAAAAAAATTATACATGATTTAACTTAAAAATCCCATGAAGGCAAATATAAGAATGGTTTAATAAAGATATTTCTTAGAAATTGTATACTGTTAATTCTATATATATATATATATAAATATATTTTCTTCAATGAATTATACTTTTAGGTTGACTGAAAAACTATTTTCCATTAAATAATAACATTTTAAAACTCTTTAAACAATGAGAAATGTAGAGTAAAAATAATACTTTTAGAAAAACAAACACATCATAATTCAGAACCATAAATATTTTTGCAATATCAGGAGAATAAAAGAAGCATGAAGAAAATTAAAGAGGAGGAAAAAAGAGAGTATAAAAACAAATGAAATAAGTGGGCCCCACAGGATTATAAAGCAAAGTTGAAGAATCACCACAGGCCCTTTTGGTCACACTGTCAGGGGGGCCAGAGTGTTCTATTGGGATTAGAAAGCATCTAAAGAAACAGCTGGCAAGCAATCAAATCAAAGGGAGGAGGCCTCTGTGTCATCAAAACTCGTAAAATCGGTAAAAACTTGTGAGTTTATGTGATTTTATCGAGTTATCCGAATTAATTTTGATTTTTAAAATTTTTATTTAATTTTACACATTAAATATAAATTTATTTGGTATAATTACTTAGGATATGTTTGTTATAAGATGAAATTTATTCACATAACGAAAAACAAAATAAGGAAGGGAAACACGCCTCTTCTACAAATGGGCTAAAATATTACATTTGTTACCATAACTTCTAGCTATTGATGACTCGAATTTTTTTTTTTACAGAGCAAAATTCTAGAAGTTTGAAGCCTCGGAAGTAATAAATATGATCCCTTTTACACGAACCGCATTGTATAGTGCTGCCATGGAAGGCCCGTCAGAGGCCTGCGATGAACCAATATGGGTATGTGATGACTACCTTACAAAGTTACACTTCGGATTATGGGCCTTTCCGGCAACACACTAGGCTCGTCGTGCTTATGTTGTTGGACCAAGTTTTGATGAGATTTTTTTTCCACTGTGTTTAATTTTTGTCTCCGATTATTGACTATCCGTTTACTACCCAATAACATTACGTAGGAGGAAGCAAAAGAATACACTCAAGCAATATGCGGTTCAAATGTGAGGTAATAAAAATTATTTCTCATTAAAAAAATAATATAGTTGACAAAACCATTCAGGCAAAACCTGTTTTAGAATATTAAAAATTCATTTACACACACACTTTGATGTTTTATTAAATTTATTTTTTACGAGGTTATATTTGTCTAATGACCAGGTTATTCTTTTGATAAACTGAATTGAATGGACTTGAATATGTATTTTTATTTTTTTTAATTTTATTATTTAATTTGCTGAAAATTAAACTTTAATTTAATTTAATTTTTTTATTTATATATAGCTATCACATTCTCATTTAATTTTTTATAATGACCCGAGTCTCGAACTTTTATTTACTTTTTTTTAAAAAAAAAACACTATCGTTGCCTTAATATCTTTTTTTATGTTGAAAAAAATCTGATTAATAAGATTATTATACAATAAAAATTATCCTATGCTTAATATGCATTTTATGAATAGTTATCAGATTTAGCCTAGTTCAAAAATTAAAAACTAACAACTAATCATGTAAATTTTAATTAAAAAAAATATTTATTTAGATAAAATAAAAATTTATTCATTTATGAATAATATAATAACTTTTTAAAAAATGAAAAATTATACATATAGTAAAAGAAAATAATCTTATACAGTAGGGAATGACATAATTATAAAGTTTTTTTTATTTTTTTTATTGTAGCAGTGACAAATCTATAGTTTTTTGGGTTTTTTTAAGAAAAAAAAATGTTTTTCTTATATATTGTTTTCCTCATACATGGTATATTTATGATTTTACACTTGATCTATTTATCATCATTTTTTTTATCTTATTTGTTTGTAATAAGTTTTTAGTTTTTCCTCTATTTTTTTACATTTTTTTTGAAAAAAAAATAATTATTTGCTATTCTTTATGATTGGAATACTTTTCACTCTACACTTTTGCTATTTATACCATTATTTTTATTCTTATCTTTATTCTTTTGTATTTTTTTTTTAAAAAATTTCTTTATATATATGTTTTTATAAAAATATTGTCCAAAGACTAAGAAAATAATGTTTCACTGTATCAATTGAAATATTATCTCATTTTTATATTACATTAAAAATTACCTTAAGATCTCATATATTTTTATTAACATATATGATCTTTACTATATTTTAATATATGTAAGTATCAACTTTTTAATTCGCAGTTATATTTCTTATTCGATGCCAAAACATGTTAACTAGACCTATACATTAATTCATTTGTGTTAGAAAAAAAATTGACAGCATGCAGTAAGGTGAGTTAAAATAAATATATTAACACTTTTTATATTTATATTGACACAAATAGTTATCTATTTATTTAAGTAAATGCATGCAAATATTTTTTTATTTTTTATAACGATTTTTTTTTGTGAAAATATACATTTTAAAAACTTACATGTCTATTTTTTTTAAAATAATATTTAATCCATGACTAAGCATGGGTGAAATAACTAGTTGGGGAAAAAAAAGATAAAATGACAGAAGTTTGGATAGACCTTAGGGAGGCCGAGGTAAGCCTTCGACACTGTGGCCGTTTCAGGAAGAGGAAAGCATTAAAACTACATTTTGGGCCCATTGTTCGATATACTCGCAAATAAATAATTAAATATTTTAACAAAAAACTTTTGTAAATGTAGTTGGAGCTTATATCTAATTATTGTTGGGCCTATTCTGGAAACCTCCCTTGTCTTCAAACGAAGAAAGGGAGAGAAAAGAAAAGGAGAAAACCTCCGTCTTGTTTTCTAAGAATGGATCCTATTTTAATAAATAAATAAATAAACCATATTATGTGATTTTTGTAAATAAAAATAATAACGCTAGCTTCATCATATAATTTGAAAAACTAGATGGTGCAGTTGCTCTCTGCTGCAACCTCTCGTTGCTTACAATAAGAACAACAATCTAATGCAGAATCTCTCTATAGAGGAATCACTCCAGAATTTGTATTTAAGAATAGAAAATTGCATGATTACAAAACTGTGTTTTCTTATGTTATACGCTCCTCTTAAATACCCTTTATTTGATGAATTATAATCTAATACGTATTTAAACTCTAATCCTAATCTAACTAGAAAACTGCCAGCTAACTAGGAAAAATAATAACTACATCTAATAAGTTTATCTTAATCAAACCGACTAGGAAATAATAACTACAACTAGTAAACTTTTAATCAACTTTCATGATTCCTTGGTTTCCCATGTTTCTGTCTTCCAGTAGTCTTCGTGTTTTACAGGGTTCCTTCCTCTGTCTCCTCCTGATTTGCATCAATTGCTAACTCCTCTAAAGAACTTGACTCTGGCAAGTTATGGTGAACATATGCAGTAAACAACTCTGGGTGCAGATGCTGAAGCTTAGTACCTTTGACCCATTCAGAGTCGGATAGGGGTCAATGTCGCCAGTGGACTAAAAATTTGTAATATCCCTCGCGACGCGTAGAAACGAACTGGTGATCCATGATGGAGGCAATGTCCTCTTGTGGTGTGGTGGTTGTAGAGACTTTAGGAAGGCATGCTGGCATTTCCTCCGTTTTGGAAGTATGACTTGAAACATCTTCATCACTTTTAAAGGCAGTAATGTCTTCAATGTTGAAAACTAGACTAATGCTGAATTCAGAAGGTAAGTCTATGACATAGGCATTGTTGCCTAATTTCTTAATAATACAAAAGGGACCCGCACGACGTGCGTGTAGTTTAGAGAAACTTCCTGAAGGAAATCTTTCTGGTTTTAGACGAACCAGCACCATGTCACCATTGTGAAATTGCCTGTCCTTGCGCCTAACATTGGCAGAGGCGGCGTATGCTTCGGTATTGAGTGACAGACATCTTTTGACCTCTACATGAACATCTCTTATGTATTCTGAAAAATCCAAGCCAGCTTCACTTGGTCTGGGAGGTAAGGGTATTGGTTTGAGATCCATGGGGGTGTAGGGTCGTCTCCCATATACTGCTTCAAATGGTGTGTGTCCTGTAGATCTATTAACAAAATTATTAATAGCAAACTCTGCTTGAGGGAGCACAAGGTCCTAGCTGGTTGCATGATCTGCAATGAGGCAGCGTAGGAGGTTTCCCAAACTTTTGTTGAGGACTTCAGTCTGGCCATCTGTTCATGGGTGGAATGCACTGGAAAACTTTAACTTTGTCCCTATTTTTTACCATAAAGTCTTCCAAAAATAGCTAACAAATTTGACATCTCTGTCAGACACAATGGAGAGGGGTACACCATATAGTCTGATCACCTCTTGTAAGAATAAAACTGCTACCTTGGATGCATCAAAGGTCTTGTTGTAGGGGATGAAATGAGCCATTTTTGAGAATCTATCAACTATTACCATAACTGAATCATTTTGTCGCACAGTCCTAGGCAATCCGAGAACAAAGTCCATGCTAATGTGCTACCATGGGTGGTCTCGGATTGGGAGGGGTGTGTAGAGTCCAGCTTGGTTTTTAGTTCCTTTGTTTAGTTGACAAATCCAACACCTATCAACCACTTTGTGCACATCTTTACGCATCCGAGGCCAGTAGAACCGATCAACAACTATAGCATATGTCTTGTCATAGCCAAAATGTCCAGCTAATCCACCACTATGGAGTTCGGTGATGATGAAGTCACAGATTGATCCTTTGGGGATGTAGAGCCGAGTACCACAAAATAAGTAATCATCCTTCAGCGAATAGTCTCCTCTAGTGATGGTGATTTTGGCTTGTAAATTGCTCCATATTGTGCCAAAATCATCATCATCAGTGTATTGAGTCTTAATTTCTTCAAAACCAGTAGCATGAGCTGAGAACATTTGTAACAGGTGGGGTTGTCGACTTAGTGTGTCAGCCACTTTATTTTCTGTCCCTGCTTTGTGTTTGATGATGAAATCAAATTGTTGCAGATATGTTGTCCAACGAGAATGCCTTGGGTTGAGTTTGCTTTGAGAGCCAAGGTGTTTCAAAGAGTCATGATCTGTGTAAAGGATAAATTCTCTATTGATCAGGTACGGACGCCAATGTTTAATTGTCTGAATCAAGGCATAAAATTCCATGTCGTATGTTGAATATCTCTAACGAGTATCATTGAGCTTTTCGCTGTAAAAAGCGATTGGAAGTCCTTCTTAACTTAGAACCCCTCCGATTCCTATACGTGAAGCATCACAAGCGAATTCAAATAGTTTGGAGAAATTAGGGAGTGTTAGTATTGGTGCATTCCCCAGCTTATCCTTGATGTCAGTAAAGGCTTTGTTTGTTGCTGTTGTCCATTTGAACTTGGTACCCTTTAGGCATTCGGTTATTGGGGCCATGATAGTGCTGAAATTACGAATAAAACCTCGATAAAATGTAGCTAGGCCATGAAAGCTACGGACCTCAGAGACATTTTGAGGTGTTGACCAATTCTGAATGGCTTGTATTTTTGTGGGATCCACTTCAACACCTTTGCTGGAAATGATAAAGCCTAGAAAATAGACTTTCTTCTTTAGGAATGAACATTTGGCATGATTAATATAGAGTTGCTCTGCCTCTAATGTTGTTAAGACTTGCTCCATATGTGCTAAGTGATCCTGCAAACAGTTGCTGAAAATTAAGATATCATCAAAGTATACCACAACACATTTTCCTAGGAATGGTTTGAGAATTTGTGTCATAACACACATGAAGGTGCTTGGTGAATTGGTTAATCTGAAGGGCATGACTAGCAATTTGAATAACCCCTCTTTTGTTTTGAATGTTGTCTTCCATTTGTCTCCAGGACGGATGTGAATTTGATGATATCCGCCACATAGATCAATTTTGGTAAAATAGAGGCGCCGTTTAGTAAGTCCAACATGTCATCCAACCGAGGAATTGGGAATCGGTATTTGACTGTTATTTTGTTAATTGCTCGATTGTCGATACACATCCTCCAGCTTCCATCTTTTTTTGGCGTGAGCAGTACTGGAACTACGCAGGGACTAAGGCTCTCTCGGATGAATCCTCTATCCATTAGCTGTTGGACCTATCGGTGGAGCTCTTCATTCTTCGCAGGGCTCATCCTGTAATAGGGTAAATTGGGTAAAGATGACCCTGGGATAAGATTAATTGCATGTTGTACATCCCGCATTGGTGGTAGTTGGTGGGGCATCTCAGCTGGTATGATGTCTTGGAATTTTTCCAGTATGGATACCAGTTTATTGGGCACTAGGCCATCAGTTTGTTTCACTTCGCGCCTTACTACAAACAACAACATTTGTTCTTCATTGACAGCTTGAGAGAACTGCCTCATATTTAATACTGGTACCTGTTTTTGTGTTGTTTTAAATTCTGCAATCGGTAGTGGGACTAGGACTAGCTTCTTGCCTTTAAACTGGAAAGAGTAGGTATTGGTGTAACCATTATAGGAGACTATTCTGCCGTAAAGCCATGGGCATCCCAATAACATGTGGCAGACGGTCATCGGAATGATATCGCACCATGCTTCATCTACATACTCTCGTCCTAATGAAAACTATACTAGGCATCGGTGTTTTACTAAGACTGAGTTGTGTTCATTGACCCAACTTATTCGGTAGGGAGATGGGTGTGTCTCGGTCTTCAAATGCAGTCGTTTTACTGCTGTTTCCGAGATTACATTCATACCATTGCCGTTATCGATTATCACATTGAGTGCTCTACCCCCATGTTCTAGTTGCGTATGGAAGATGTTGGTGCACAACTAGTCCTGATTTGTTCCGAGTTCAGTTTTGTTTCCCGTTAATATTCGATGAATAACACAACTTTAAAGATCAGAAGCATCCAGGTGTTCCTCCTTCTCAGTTGTAAGCTCTTCAATTTTCTCTCCTTCCACCTCACCCATTACTGTCAGCTCTTTTTCACATATAAAGGCAAGTTTCTTATCTCTGGTGGGGCACACCACAACATAGTGTCTGAATCCTTTGCATTTGTAGCACTGTGGACCATCACTTATAACCTTTGCTTTTCCTCTTTGTTCTCCCAGTATTGAGCCCCCTGGTCTGTCATATGGTAAGTGTGGTTTTTGTATGGAAAAGTTTGTCGAATGTCCTGGTTTTCCCTCAATTGGCATGACTTTCTTGCCTGTTGTGTTCCCTAATTATTTCTCAATACGCAGTGCCAGTTGGTATGCTTTTTCCACCGTGATGAGTCTTGCGATCATCATTTCTTTGTATAGTTCCCCACGTAGGCCATTGCGATATCGGGCTAGTGTCTGTTGATCGGTCTCTGTAATCCTGCTACGAACAGTCAATTCATGGAACCTGTCTGTGTATTGATCCACTGTTAAGGCCCCCTGCCTTAGTTACATCATTTCTTCAAACATCATTTGTTCATAATCAATGGGTAAATATTTCTCTTTCAATCGTTCCTCCATCTCCTCCCAGTTTGAGATTGGTGGGCGCGTTGAGTTCGTCGCAATTGTTCTTCTACGCTTCCCCACTAGACATGAGCATGTCCCTTTAATTTCATCTTGATATATCGGACCTTTCGGTCTTCCGATACAGCAAACCAATCAAAATAGTCTTCAATGGCGATTAGCCAATCTTTGAAAGCATGTGGTTCCAGTTTGCCATAAAAGTCAGGCACATCCACCTTCATTCGCTTGGTGAGTTCATCGATTGGTTGAGTCTCCATTCCTCGCCTGTCATGGTGTCGTGGAAGCTCTTCTCTGTTATGGTACAGGTGTCGTGGAAGTTCTTCTCTGTGATGTTGTAGTCAATGGTGCTGGGGTTCAACATCTCTATACTCAGCATCCAGGTTTTCCCCTGGTGCCTCCTCACGAAATTGTCCACGCCCCCTTCTATTGGGAGACCTTGCTCTACGTTCATCCACAACATCCATTCGGTTAGCAAGCTGTTCTAACACAGTGGTGATATGGATGATTTGTTGCTGTAAGTCTGTATGCTCGCATGGAGAATTAGTAGGGGCTGAGCTGTTTGACATTGGATAGGAATTACCGCTCCGAGTTACAGTCATGAACTGCTCTGATACTAATTTGGTGCAATTGCTCTCTGTTGCAACCTCTCGTTGCTTACAATAAGAACAACAATCTAATGCAGAATCTCTCTGTAGAGGAATCACTCCAGAATTTATATTTAAGAATAGCAAATTGCCTGATTACAAAATTATGTTTTCTTATGTTATGCTCTCCTCTTAAATACCCTCTATTTAATGAATTATAATCTAATACGTATTTAAACTCTAATCCTAATCTAACTAGAAATCTGCTAGATAACTAGGAAAAATAATAACTACAGCTAATAAGTTTATCTTAATCAAACCGACTAGGAAATAATAACTACAACTAGTAAGCTTTTAATCAGCTTTCACGATTCCTTAGTTTTCCATGTTTTTGTCTTCCAGCAGTCTTTGTATTTTACAGGTTCCTTTCTCTATCTCCTCGCATCACTCGATGACTGAATTTTTTTTTTTAAAATACCAGACTGCAATTAAAAAAAGAGAGAGAATCTAACATAGTAAATTAAGATTCCGTAAAAGCACAGATACTGTATTTGTTGGCTGTGCTTTAAAGTCTCACCATACGACCATGGGTTGACGGCCTGTAATACTCAACAAGCACTGACCGCTAGCCTCACCCCCAACCGTCAGCACACACAGGCCCATTTAAGTCATTTCCTTAAAAATAACCCTTTTTTTTAATATTTTAAACAGCCAAAGCCCCTCGCTGACGGAAACAATCACCAGAAATCATCGTCCGTCAAGCAAACACCTTCCAGGGGCATTTTAGTAAATAAATAAATATATATCTCCAATTCATATCTCCCTGTCTAATCTGTTGTTGTTATTAAATTGAAGCCGAAGCAAACGAACTCGCTCTCCCCAACTTTGCAATTTTATTTCGCTTTTTATTGATCTCTCCCTTCCTCTATTTGCGATCTACTGGTTTCAAGCTGAGGTGGAGGCGGTGTTGCAGCAATTCGCGCCACCTCTTCGGGATCACTTTTCGTTTCTCTCCCTCCCTCCCTCCCTAAATTAACACCATGGCGTCGGAAAATTTCACTGACAAAAACGTGGTGTTCAGAAAACTGAAAGCGAAATCGGATAACAAGGTTATTGTTTATTGATTTCGTTATGGATCTGATTCAGATCTGGAAATTTTATTGTTATTATATTGGATCTGGAATTTACGATTTCGTGTGTTTGTTATTAGATGTGTTTTGATTGTAATGCCAAAAATCCTACTTGGGCTTCAGTAACGTACGGGATCTTCCTTTGCATCGACTGCTCTGCTGTTCACCGTAGTCTCGGTGTACACATCAGCTTCGTTAGGTAAATTTATTCTCTGTTTTTTTAGTTCCGTGTTTAAATATCCGATTTTGCATTTAATTTAGATTTAAATGACAGTTTTTTTTCTTTTTAAAGTAGAATGAAGCTTGTTGATGCACAGGATTGGTGCAAAAAGTTAATTTTATTTGGATCAGATAATGTGAAGTGAGAATTGTACGTGATAGATTTGGAGATTAATCAATATGATTTTTATTTACTGAGAGATAATGTGATCATTGCTTTGGAAAATTAAGAAGGGAACATCAAGCATCACATAAAAAATGAATGCTTCCTCTTTAAACTACCTGGCATCTTGTCAATTAGTTTGGACTAGGTTGTTGAGGTAGTTTTAGTTTTATTTCACTGCTGGATCAATGGTAGTGTATGGACGATTCTTTTTGCAAGTAGACCTTTGCATTTTGGAAATAATGGCCGTAAAATTTAGAATGTGGTTGGTAGGATGTAACCAATGACGGTAAAATTGAGATCTCAATTTCAGAAAATTTACTCTGGGTTTCTCTGTATCTATAGACTGGAGAGACATGTTCCAACTCCGAACCAAGTTTTGGTGATATCTTTGCTCCCATTAGAGTTATATATATTAAAATAAGGGTTTCTGTTTATCCTCTTTTCTTCTAGCATTTATTTTTCAGGAACGACTGTGATGCAATGTTATTTCCTATTCATATAGGTCTACGAATTTAGATTCATGGAGTCCAGAGCAATTGAGAACAATGAGCTTTGGGGGAAATAATCGCGCTCAAGCGTTCTTTAAGCAGCATGGCTGGACTGATGGGGGGAAAATTGAGGCCAAGTATACATCCAGAGCTGCAGAGTTATATAGGCAAATACTTTCAAAAGAAGTTGCTAAAAGTATGGCAGAAGAAGCTGGCTTGCCATCATCCCCTGTTACTTCTCAGTCAACCCAAGCAGCAAATGGACTTCCTGATGTCAAGATTAATGATGCTCCTAAAGAAAGCTCATTAGGAAAACAAGAAACACCTGATTTAGTTCGTTCCCCAAAAGCTTCTCACTCGGTTATTACCAGTTCTGTGAAGAAGCCACTTGGTGCAAAGAGAACTGGGAAAACAGGGGGGCTTGGTGCTAGAAAGCTTGCTACAAAGGTAGGTTTTTGCCTCTAACTTTTAGAATTATCATCAGTTATCTTAGAAGCATATGTCAGCTTGACATTTTTTACCTAGCCTGCTTCTTAATAGTACAGCCTTCAATTGCAGCCTAGTGAAAATCTCTATGACCAGAAGCCTGAAGAACCAGCACTTCCTGTAACTTCCACAACTAACAACAACAACAACAACAACAACACAAAAGCTGGCACATCTTTTGCATCTCGCTTTGAGTATATAGATAATGTTCAACCTGCTGAGATGATTTCTGGTGGCCCACAAGTGATTAGTCATGTATCTCCGCCAAAGTCATCAAGCTTTTTCGCAGAATTCGGGATGGAAAGCGGTTTTCCTAAGAAAGGAAGCTCAAACTACTCAAAAGTTCAAGTAAGCTCTTTAACATGCATTATCTGCTTATGGTCAACTGTAGAAAACCAGGTAATACTTACACTTCCAGCTAATAACCGCTAGTTAATGCAATACCACCTAACTGTGACTTCTCAAATATAGAGACTGCAACCTTTGAAAGGATCCAGGTTTTTATACCAGGCAAGAGTGAAAAAAATGGATGTCAAAATGATATTGAAATTTTTGGTTTCATCGGCCAACTGAATTTTAGACTATTAATTAATTTGTTAGATTTAATTCTCTTCCCAAATCTGGTTCAAATATATGGTAAGTTGCTACCAATCAGCTTTTTTTCTACCACACTATATTCAGTGCTTAAACAAATCAAAGCATTTCATATGCAGAGTTGAAAAGGGGGGAAAAGCCATTTACTTAAGTAGCACAAATTGAGAGTTTGTAAAATTTGTGAGGAATGTGAAAAGCATCTATGTCCTTCCTTTATGATTTTCAGCAAAAACGAGGCATCATGACATTTAGCTTGTGATGACACTTCCAAACTGGTTTAAACTCTCTCATAAGCTAGTAAAATTGAAATTTCTTTTGAAGTTGCAGGGTTAAATTTGCATAATACCCATGCTTAAGCTGCTATTTCTGCATTGTAATAATGTTGTGACGTTTTAGTGACTTTTCAATCTCTTTTTTATTTTTCAGCATGCAAGTCTAGATTTTGCAAATTATGTCTGTCCAGTAAAAAGAAATAAGGGTCGTCAGTTCTCATGGAGTATTTGTGGGAAAATCAATAGAGTGACAGCTTTGTGTTTTTACCTGAAACTACATAGTGGAGTTTTTTAAGTTAATTTTATTTTGTATATCAATTTCATTCATTTGATTTCACTAGGTTTTTGGGTTGGTATTATAAAAAAGTCTTCAGTTGATGGGTTTCCTAATTCACTTATGTGCAAGTCTCATGGTGCTTCCTCTTACCTAAATGCTTTTCTTTTTAGCATGATTCTGTACTTACTGAATAATGGGTATATTAAATTTGTATTTTACATCATCAAAGGGGTGTTTATATTCTGTTATGAGATTACCTGTAAGTCATTCCTTTTCAGTAAGAGGATTTAAAACATAGTTGATTTTGTCTGAGAGTTTATGTTTAAGAACCATGAAGATAAATATCATAGAATAGGTAACGTTTCTGCAGAAACCTTCTCTCTGTTGATTGTGATACTTTTGTGTATCTCTATTTTTTCTTCTCTAGCTGCATATAAAATGGATCTTGATATTAGTGGTGTTTTTCTTGCTCAGTAACAGTCTTGATATTTTATGTTCTCTATTATTTGTTAGCATTCTCGTCATTAATCACTTTACTTGTGTTTTGGGAATTGCATGTGACATTGGAGACACTATGCCCATTGTTATTGGAATTTTTCAGATGACACTAGTGATTTAGTCAGCAAGGAATTTGTTTGTTTAGTTCTGTACTTGTTTGTTCATACATCCTGTTATTATCAGATTCAGGAAACAGATGAAGCAAGAAAGAAGTTCTCAAATGCAAAATCAATCTCATCAGCCCAATTTTTTGGTGATCAGAACAAAGCTGATGCCGATGCTCAAGTTTCATTGCAGAAATTTTCTGTATGCCCTCTTGCTACCACTATTTAAATATATGTAAATTTTATTTTGTTTATAGTGACAGGTTTCAAGAATTTCATCCCATTCTCTCTCTCTGTTTTTTGTGATTTTACTACCGTTAGTTCATCCTTATCTGCTCTGTTGGTCAATAGATTGAAATTATGGATCAGTTTTTGGTTCCAACCAGAAGTTTCTTTACTCGGCCAGGGATTTCCCCCTCCATGCTAACATCTACCCTTATCTGGGAAAAGAACTGTGGTTTTTGGATGACGTGAGTGAGAATTCCAAATTCTTACCCTTGCCTCCCCTTCCCATTCCAAACTTAGGTTCTAGCATGCAGGAAAAATGGAAAAATGCCGCGGTTACATAGAAGTGCTTTTTTTACTGAACCAGTTAGGTAATGAGGAGTTGAATCACCAATGGCTCCTGGTCTTCCACGCAGTATCTCTCTTATCAAACCTATACCACATGCCAGACTTGATGGAACTGCCTCATAAGCTAGACAATTCTGTCCACATACCATTGCTTACATCCTAGCTGCTTAAACTGTAATGGGCATCGACCAGCTCATTTCTAATGAAGGCCACGACAAACCACTAAAATCTTGCATTTCTTTCTTCTGAAATTTTATTTAAGGTTAAAGGGTGTACGTTTTATGCTGTTTCAGGGCTCCTCAGCTATTTCAAGTGCTGATCTTTTTGGTCAAAGCGATGATCACTCCATTGATCTTGCTGCGAGTGACCTCATCAATAGGATCTCTTTCCAGGTAATGCTTTGCATGTTTTGGTGCTTAAATATTTGAATGAACTTCTGTTAAGAGTAGGAACCACTGGTTTCTTACACTGTTTTTCGTTCCTTTTCTTCTTCTTTTTTCACTTTCCTATATCTATCAAAGGTTTCTTCCCTTGTTTAACCCTCTCAGGCACAACAAGATATCTCTTCCCTAAAGAATATTGCAGGAGAGACTGGGAAGAAGCTCAGCTCCTTCGCATCAACCTTCATAACTGATCTTCAGGACAGAATCCTCTGAAGTTGATGGGCTGTGTTAAAAAATCAATCTGCAAGTTTGCTACATTACCAATCAATATCTATGTAGTGGAATGTAAAATGAGTCCGTATAAAATTCTTTTTGAAGAAAAATAAAAGCAAGACGTTTTCAGGCTTTTGATAGGTTTTCTATTATTATACTGTAGTGCAGGTTTTGGGATCCTTTCTGTTTTAGTTTCTCGGAGTGTACTAAAGAGACGTAGGAATTGATGTTATAGACTAAGTGTTCTGTTGAAAATTAGCTGCGTTGTCGTTGGGCTAATATTAGGACACACGGCAGAACATTACTTGCCATTCCCAAGGAAACAGCAACTAAAGCTTTGTGACCTAATATTACTGATGGTGCAATACTTCCATCCTCGCAGGCACTGTTTGGTTTTTTTATGTTCTAGTTGTGCAAAATTGTGTTTAGTATATTTTAGCTAATACGATCGCTGATAATTTATGATTATTAAGGGTGTGATTTCGTGTAGATCGTGGGTATTTTGGTGGTGTTACGGTGTATAATGCCCACCTGGAGTGTTAGGATGGCGCTACTGCTATATGCACGGAAAAGGGAAAACAGAAAAATGAAAAACAGTTTATTTACATTAGCAACTTTTTGTTATTTATTGTATTTCGCATAAATATTTACTTTATATTTCTCAGTTTAACTTGATTTTACAAGGGTTCTTGCGTGAACATCTTTTTTTATATATATATTTATTAACACATGATCATCCTTTTATTTTAATATATGTATTATGTTAACAGTTTATAATTATTATTTTTTATATAAAAAAATACATTAACAATATTTACATATTTATTCTTGTGTTAAGAAATTTTTTTATTAAAACCATGAGGAAGTGAGTTAAATACATGTATTGACATTTTTTATTTGTATTTATTAGCTTGGATAGTTTTTCATTTAATTAATTAAATGGATGTATAAATTTTTTAATTTATGATTATTTTTTTTTGTCAATAGAAAATATTTGTATATTTAATTTTTACTAAAAAAATATTATTCAACTTTCAGTGCTAATTAAATGATTAATTACAAATAAATTTGTGAATTTTGATTTTATTGTGCCATTTGTGTTACAATGGAATAAATTTATTAGAAGATTGTTAGTAGCTAAATTGAGAAATAAAAAGTACAATTACTAAGAAATTAGTAGATAAAATAATTCTTGCACAAATAACAATTGTCATAAATTTTATTTTTCCATCTCTTCCTTTTTTTAAAAAAAAAAAATTCTCCTTTCCCTTCCTTCCCTTCTCAATTAAGAATAATATCAAAAAATAAATCAATTTGGGTTTTTTCAACATAACGACTTTCAACATAATCAATGGAGCCCTTTTCTTGCCGCCAATTGGCTGATTGGAATCCCACTTGAAGGGGCTCGTGGTATTTGTAACGCACAGGGGTTGTCAACTCATGAGGGAAGTGAGAGAAAGAAAGAATCTGGGATTGGATCATATTTGTGAGCATGTGGGGAGGAGGATGGTGAAGAAAAGAGCAGCAATAGCCATGCCAACGAGGACAAAGACATCTGCTAGCTGTGTTTTTGAAAATCCAGAACCCTCTTCTTCAAAGTTTACTTGTATTGGTCAAACGAGATAAGACCAAGAAACCAAGGGCGAGATCAAAGAGAAAGGGGAAATAACTTGCCTGTTATTTTTAAGTTTTTGAGTTCTTTTACATAGAAATTTGATTGTTGAATAGTGTATGCTAGAGGATCTACTCTTTTTATGGCTGCTATCTTAGCCCATGTGGTAGCGTAAATCCCATGTAGATGCTTAGGGTGTTTGGATGGCTTTAAAAGTGATCTTTGATTAAGGTCGAAGATTCATATCATCTGTAGTGCAATATGATGAAGTCTAAAAAATTTAAATAGCTTAGGAATAGGATTTTTGAGTTGGATAATTAGTTAATCATTTGGTCCTAGTAATTTCATCCATTCTTCCTACCCAAGGTAATTGATAGCTTATACTTATGCTTGGTAGACCAAGATGACTTATGGCTAGTACTTGTAAAAAATTTCTTTTGGTAGAGGTAAAGACTCTCCAATACTTAAATAAATATCATTTTAAAGAAAAAAAAATATAAGAATATTCTGAAGAGAGATGCTATAAAAATATATATGCAGTAGAGAATAAAAATTGTGAACCTTTGATTTGAAAGTTTCATGGTGTATTTATAGCCCATAGATTTTATCTTTTTGTGAAGAGGACAGTTTGAAGTGCAATTTTATCCTGATAGCATTTAATGAGATATAAATATTCATGACATCTATATTAATATTTGATAGAAATATGGTGAGTCCCTAGAGGACTTTTATACACCTAAAAGGTACAGGGAGACTAGGGTCTAATAAGTCAGATGTAGTTGAGCCTATGGAGGCTGAGCTCTTCCCCTAAGCTAGACCTAAGGGAGTGTCGCACCCGACATCGCGGCGGCCCTAAAAATAATCCTAGATTATTTTTAAAGAATAAATTTCTGGCAACTTGTTTTTTTAGGAAAAATATCTTGTTTAAGGAGTCACCACCTAGTATTACGGGCACTAGGAACCCTAACTGGTCAGCAAAGATTCTATGGTACGAGACTGGTTACGTAAAAGAGAAAATATTATCACCCCTTAAACGTTCTGCCTGAGGCAGACTGCATTGCTGGTTTTGTCTTAAATTGCTAAATATTTATTAGTTTATGCTATGATGATTTGTTTATAATATTCCTGACTCTGGCGCCAGTGAATATCCGAGCTCAAATAATTCCAACTCTGGCGTTGGTAAAAATTCGTAGCTACAAAAAAAATAAAATTAGATCAATTACGTGAGGCACGAACACCTCTGTTTTATTAAGAAGAAACAGGGGCAGAAAGTTTGTTCTCCTCTGTCTTGTTCGTTTCCTCTCTCGTTCTTGGCCTTTTCTTCTCCTTCTGTGTTTTTTATTTTCTGCCGTTCGTGGCTCCTTCTTTGTCTCCCCTGTTCTTTGTGGTTCTGTGATCCCCTGTCTCCTCCTCTCTACCTCCGTTCTCAAAGAAAGAAAGAAACGTTGTGGTTCCTGTTCCTGGTAGTTGTAGAAGACGATGAAAGTGTAGAAGGGCTATCCCACCAACACTGCCCCTTGGTTCTGTCCCTCCCCGGTTTTCCTTTGGTTTTAGTCTCTCTCCCTGCCGTGCATGGCTTTCTTTCTTTTTTTCCCTTCTGCTCCCTTTCCTCTCTGGCTTTATAGCCACAGAATGCCACCGTTACCAGGTAATAAATTAGCTGTTATTGCAGGAGTAATGGCGATGCATCCATTTTTGTTCGGGCGAGTGAAGGAGAAGATGAACAGTGTTGATGGACATGGCTAATTGCATTTTGATCCTTGACATTTTGAATTTTAGCAGTCCAGTCCTTGGATAAATTGTAATTGAACCCCTGCATCTCAGCGCAATTTACACATTGGTCCTTGGGTTTTAATTTCTTGCAAATTGTACCCCAATCAACCCCAAACTTTGGTATTTCTTCAATTAAGTCCTTGATTTCATTAATTAAATTAATTCCAAGCTCAATTAAGTCCAAAAACTTATCAATTCTCCAATTAAGCCCTTGCTTTGATTAATTAAATTAATTTCAAGCTCAATTACGTCACAAAACTTATCAATTCTTCACTTAAACCCTTGATTTGATTAATTAAATTAATTCCAAAGTTTAATTAAATCTCAAAACTTCCAATCATGTTGCCCTTAACCTAAATTTTAATTCATTCTTCATTTATTTTATTTTTACTTGTTTTTCATCATTTTTCAGTAATTAAAATAAAAGGGTCAAAAATTGGGTTATGACAGGGAGGATGGTCATCCTCTTGGGAGTGCTGCAAGTAGAATGGTTATTCCATCAGACGTGCCGAAGAAGGATGGTCACTACCTTAGACTTGCTGGACTACCGAGTCTAAGTGCCTTGGATTTGGAATGTTTACTAGACCCAAGTTACCTTGGACTTGGCTAAATACCAAGTTTAAGTATATTAGGTTTGACATGTTCGCCAAACTCACATTGCCTCTTCCATTGGGCATGCCAAGGGAGGATGATCATTCTCTTGGCTATGCCCAAGGGAGGATGTACATTCTTTTGGGTGTGCTTGAGGTTTGACACATTGCCAAGCCCAATCGTGTATGGGTCTGGCGTGCCTGGGGCTTGGCACGTTGCCAAGCCCAGCGCACCTTCACTAGAGCGTGCTTGTTTTCTTGAAAATTTATACTTGTAAATTTTTCTTGATCTAGTGTTTTTTTAGTAAAGATATACTGATAAAAACTTGGTTCATCATTAGTCCCTTAGTCTTTGCGATATAATAATATGCAAAGATTTTAATTAATCTCCCAGTTCAGGTAAAGTAGTGGGTTTTGCTCGTATAAAAAGGGGGTAAGCTAGGAAATATGTAGAGAAATATGAATCTGGACTAAAAGAAATTCTTTTATATATAAAAGAACATGAATTTGTAATTAGAAAATATCTAAAAGATTGAGGGTGCCATGCTTATCATCTATATAAATTTCTAAGTGGTTTTGTGAGAAACCCAATGAGGGTGAACTTATAGTTAGAAACTTCTAAGTGATTATAGGTTCTTGGTGAGTGGAAGCTTGTAGCTTTCTCAACATTGTCATAGGGCTCAAAAGCCATCTATTAAATAGTGGTCTTTATGATTTTTTTTTACGGGGCATGAGAGCTCTCATTAAGAGTGGTAATTACATGATATTGTTATTTGTACTAGGGAGACCAATTACATCCATCCCTTGGAGATTGATACATATAGCATTAGAAAGATTACATCTAACCCTTAGAGATTGGTGCATATAGCACCGAGAAGATTACATTTACCTTTTGAAGATTGATGCATATAACATTAGAGAAATTACATCTACCCCTTGGAAATTGGATAAATAGTTGATAAATATAAATAGAAAAAGAAAGAGGGATCTGAAAATTTGAAGAACAAACCGTAAGAGAGAAGGGAGGAAGAAGAAGAAGAATAAGAGAAAAGAAAGGAAAATAAGGGGAAAAGGAGAAAAGAAGTAGAGGAAATAAGTAAAAAGGTAAGATTTATGGTTTTAAGTGTATAATATGTTAAATTTCGGTTTTGATTAATTTTGAGAGTTTTGAAGTTTGTATTTTGAGTTAATTGATGAATTAATTTGAAGGTTAGGAGTTGATTATTGTGGGTATTTGATTAATTAGTTGATTTTGAGAGATTGAATTGAAGGATAATGATTTTGAGTTATGATTTTGTTTAAATGATGAAATTGTGTTAGAAATCAGGGGATAACAGTAGGTGATCTGTTGAAATTCTGGGTTTGAGGTTGAAGATGATGAAAATTCAATTTGGTCCCTCAATTTGTGAAAATTGCAGTTTAGTCCCCGAACTTTGGAAATATTATAGATTGGTCCTCGGGACATAAATTGAGGTTCTGAACAGAACTGAGGATGATTTAAGGGCAAAATTCCAGTATAATTAATATTTTCAGTTTGGTCCTCTAATTTGGCAAAAAGTATAAATTGACCCCTAATATTTTGATAAAATCACATTTTAGACCTTGGCGCATAATTCAACATTCTGGACAAAGATAAGGACGAATAGTGGACAAATTTCAGTATGGTTATATATTTACAATTTGGTCCTCAAATTTTGGTAAAATTACGTTTTGGTCCCTGTTTTGGAAAATTGTCGTTTTAGTCCCTAAACTTGGGAGATTAAGCCCGGTTTATTTTATGCATTGGGATCTTTTGTTTGATCTGTTTTTGAGTATATTTCATATATTTATTGTAGGTTCTCCTAACGATCCTTAATAGGATTTTCGGGTATTTCGTCCGACATTCCTTTTAGTTCTATATTTTCTGGGTGAGTGGAATAATTTTTAATATGCATATAATATAAATAAATATGTATGTTGATTATACAATGAGTACGACTAGTAAATTTCTTGAATATTTATATATGTTGCTTTATTTTCCGAGTACTCATTTATTCTTGAATTTGCATTCGCAATCTGTCAAAGTAAATTCTATTTGATATGATATACGTTTATTTGATGATTATGTGAATATCTATTATGCCTTGATATGGGACTTGTCAGTAACTCCATGCTAACGGAGAATAGTTAGCCTGTGTGCACATAGTATTCTGTTACCTAGCTGGTGAGAGAGGCATCAGCCTGTGGCGATTGATCATCCCACAGTGGTCACCGACGGGTGTCATCTGGTCACCGACGGGTGTCATCTGGTCACCTACAGGTGTCATCTGGTCACCTTCGGGTGTCATCTGGTCACTGACATGTAATCCACTACGTTATGATAATATGCTACGTTATGATAATATGATAATATGTTTAGTAAGTATATGTATATGTATATGTATATCAAGATAAATCATCTTGCAAATAATATCTGAAATATATGAAATGTATATTAAATGTTATTCCCCTCACTGAGTTGGTTGAACTCACCTCTCATTTTTAATATTATTTCAGGTTCTTAGTTTCTAGGACTTTGTTGAGTGTTTCCGCTTCTTCAGTTCTGGTCGGTATGCCTTGCTTGTTCGCGAGGCTTTCCTTTCAGTTTTGATTTGATGTCTTAGACGCTCCACTGTTACCTTGGTTTAATTAAATTTGGATTTTGATAATGTAATGAGTATTATTAATTATTATTTTTGTTTTAATAACTATCTTTCGGTTTCATCAGTTTTGAATAATATGATATTTCTGAATATTATGAGCCGCTATGTATTTTTGGAATAAATTGTTCTTTTGATATGTCCGTTCTGAGGCTTAGCGTAGGTGAGGTGTCTTTTCGACACCGCTCCTACGTTGCCGGTCATGGATTCGGGATTCGGGTCGTGACAATTTATCCCTTAAAGATTTGTGCATATAGCATCAGGGAAATTACATCTATCCCTTGAAGATTAATGCATATAGAACCGGGAGACAAAGTCAATCATATTGAGAGTGGAGCATATACCACTAGGGACACCAAGTTCATCCCTTCCATGGTGTATTATTGAAGGGCTCTTAGGCATCACTTGGAGAAAATAAAAATATTCATTTTGAATAAGTCATTTATATATAAGAAACTTACTTTTTTATTCTTATTGGTTATGGTTATTTTTTATTTAAGTAGATTGTCCAGCACGAGGGAGACTCTTCCCTTTCCTTTGGATAATTGTAAAAAATACTTCACATATTTTATGGTTTGAACCAGCATTTCACTTGTACTTGTTGAAAGCTTTTCAAAATCTTAATACTTCAACTGCATTTGTGAAGTTGGTAAAGCATAACCCAAATTTGCTTGTCTCACCTTGAGTGATTATCACTGCCTTAGTAAGGAGTTGAACTTGATTGCAAAGTTGTTGAAGCTTTGTTTGGGCAGGAGTGTAAGCAGCAAAGAGAAGACTTGTCCTGCGTCCTAACCTAGTTAGGTATTGGTTGTGTGCCATGGAATGGTCTAAAAATATCAAAATCAAGTTTTAGGAAGAAACCAATAGCTTTTGATCATTTTTCTATAAACAACGTCACTGATGAAGTCCTAAAAATCCAAATAGCCTAGGAATAAGGCTCTCGAGTTGGATAATCGGTTAATCAACTGGTCCTAACAATATCATTCATTCTCCCTAACTAAGGCAGTTGATAACTTATACTTGATGCTTAATAGGCCAAGGTAGCTTATGGCTAATACCTACAAAAGATTCATTTTGGTGGAGGTGGAGACTCTCTGATATTTAAATAAATATCTTCTTAGAGAGAGAAAATACAAGAATATTATGGGGAGAGATGCTATAAGAATATATATGCAGTAGAAAATGAAGATTGTGAACTTTTAATTTGAAGGTTTCATGGTTTATTTACAGCCTATGAGTCTTGTCTTTTTGTGAAGAGAATGGTATGTGGCGTAATTTTATTATGATATCATTTAACGAGGTATAAATATCCTTTACATTTATATTAATGCTTGATAGAAATATAATGGGTCCCTAGAAAATTTTTATACACCTAAAAGGTAGAGAGAGATTAGGGTCCAAGATGTCAAATGTAGCTAAGTTCATGGAGGTTGAGCTCTTTTCATAAACTAAACCTGAGGAAGGAGGGTCATCCCCTTAGACATACAGTGGTGATAAAAAACAATCAAAATTCAGATTTTAATCATTTTTTAACAAAAAAATAATAATAAAAAAATTCTATTTTTAACCCCAAAACATATTTTAATCAACCTAAAACATCAAAATTAAATTAAATTTACAAATAATTTTCAAGTTCCAATCTATTTTTTTCACCTTCAACAAAGTTTGGAACCACTTTCATTAATTTTCTCTCTTGGACAGGAATTTATAAATACCAAAATCAAAGTTTTAAATGGTAAAAATCTTGTTACTTAATAATTTTTTGTCTTCTTAACTTCTATACTAATTGTCTCTTTCCTTTTACAATTTATAATAATTGAAACATAAAAAAATAACTATTAGGATCAAAATGTAATACACTAAAAGAATAAGGACTAATTATAAAAAAAAATTAAAACTTAAGTAATGAAATTGTAGTTTTGCACACCTTCTGGAAATGGCTCTATTTCATCTTTCATGTTGGTCATTCATCTCTTAGTTTTTTAAATAATAAATTAAAACTTTATCACGTAAAATTGACTGTTAATTTATAAATAAAAAGTTAAAATTTTATCACATAAAATTGATTGTTAATTTAATATCAAGATATTTTAAAGTATGTAAAGTAAGTAATAGAAAATAAATAAATAATTTTAACGCGTAAAACAATAAAAAAATATAATTTTAAAGGAATAAACTGAAAATAAAAATTAAATTATTTTTTTTAGAATAATCCGCGGCATTTAGAAGGAAAAAAAGAAGAAGAAAAAAAAACTAGTTGTTTACTATAAAAAAGAACTCCCTTCCCCTAGTGAAAGAGAGCAATCGGGGAGCCACCATAGCAATCTGTAAAAGAAAAATTAAAAAAATCAAAAAACAAAATTGGCGCTTCAATTTTCCCTCCAACACCCCGTTCTTGACCTTTTCCTTTTCCCTCCTCCTTCCCTTTTCAAAACCCTATCAAATATCCCCCAAATTATTTTCAACTCCAATTTTTATATGTTTCTTCTTTACCCAAACAAACAAAATCCTTTCACTTTCTCCTGGTTTAATGGAGGTTTCAACTGAAGCAGCCGTTGATATGTTTTCACTGCCTTCTAAAATTGAATCCCTAGAGTCCAAATGTCTTATTGTTGCTGATGGGTTTTCTTCAAAGTCTCAGGTTGAAGCTCTAAATGACGAACTTATGGAAGACTCA
The DNA here is from genome assembly GCA_033617975.1 of Populus alba x Populus glandulosa. Taxonomy (NCBI): domain Eukaryota; kingdom Viridiplantae; phylum Streptophyta; class Magnoliopsida; order Malpighiales; family Salicaceae; genus Populus; species Populus alba x Populus glandulosa. The sequence goes on along the minus strand of CM066143.1, from coordinate 11,870,948 downwards.
CACGAGGATCCAGTGAATTCACCTAATTCTGTCAAAACCTTACCCGAGTTAAGCTGTGGAGAGCAGTGTTTGGTTTCTATATCGTCAAATTCAGGTGGGTTTTCACAAATTTCGATTTCAACGCCTCAATCTGAAGAGACCCTAACCATTTCCTTGCCTTCTTCTCATATCGTATCCCCAGGTAACCAGATTTCGGTTCCTTCACAGTCAAATCAAGATGGGTCTGGGTCCTTTTTAGCTAATGGTAATGAAGATGGGGTTTTATTGGATTCTGGCCACCGTTTGGTCGCTAGTTGTGATAATGGTGATAGTGAGCCTGATTCACCTATGCAATTAGCACGTGAAAAGCTTGCTTCGAGCTCGTCTGATTCGAAGCTTGCTGATGGAAATGTTGAGGATGAGGAAGAGGGTTTTGGTAATGATGATGAGAAAGAGAATCCCAGGCGATTTTTTCATTATGACCCTTATTATCACGCAATGTATCATAATCAATTGGGGCATTTTGATCCCGAGTTCCATGAGTATCATCCGGGTTTACCTCCTCCTTGGATTAGGAGGTTTCGCAGACAGCCAGGTCCTCAATTATGGAATCGTTGGGATGACAGAGAGAAGAGAAGAAATGAAGAATACAGGCTTCCTGGTTTTATGCAGGAAACTGGACCTACTGGTGTGGTATGTCTAAGAGGTTATTATTTTGAATTTATTTGATGTGCATGTGTCTATTGATGTTTATCCTTTGTGATATTAAATTTTTGTTTTGTTTTTTGGTGTTGGTTTTGCAGGGTGCTGCGCTTTTTAATAAAGGAAACACTTGTTATATTAATGCAATCCTGCAATGCTTTACGCATACTGTGCCTCTTGTTCAGGCTCTTCGTTCTTGCAATCATGAAATGCCCTGTGAGTACCAGCTGTGGATAGCTACTTAGGATCTGAATTGTTTGTACTGTTTAATTGAATTTCAGTTTTGGTATTTACTGCTGGACATTGGGTGTTTTCAGGCATTACTGAAGGGTTCTGTGTTCTTTGTGTTCTTCGTGATCACATTGAACTTTCTTTATCTTCGTCTGGAAAGATTCTTGAGCCTTTGAAACTTGTCAACAATTTGGAAAGTATCCTTTGCACTTTTGTTTATCATTGAGCAACATGTGGCAGTGGATCGGTTATCTTAAGTGCATTATGAATTACTTTGGCCATACATTTCTTGTGCATCATCATTTAGTGTATTTGTCATTTCTGTGCTGCTGAATTCTAAGTTTCAAGGGGCTTTCAAGTACTCCCAATTGACCTTTTAGTATTGTGATTTCTCTTCGTGTTTTGGATACTTTGAACTTTAGATTTCTTCTGCAATGCCTATTTGATATTTTGAGGAAAATTTTCTGAAAATTTTGGACTTAAATGTGATTCTTAACCCATGAATAATTAGATATTTCATCTTTTTTTCGTCGATACCAGCAGGAAGATGCCCATGAATTCCTCCAATGTTTGTTAGAAAGACTTGAAAGGCATTGTTTGGATTCAAGCCTAACTGATGACAGCGCATCCTCCCATGATAAGAACATAGTTGAGCGGGTATTTGGAGGTCGTCTTGTTAGCAAAGTATGAGTCTGAGGAGTGAATTTTCCCATTGAATTCCCTTTATTTTGCATATTGCTGGTGTACAAAGAAAGTTTGAAGTATTCATTTCTCTACTTTCAATGCTTAGAACAAATGTCTATTTTTTTTTTATTATTGATTCTTGCTTTGACATTGAATTTTAGTTGCGATGCTGCAATTGTGGTCACTGTTCTGATAAATATGAGCCACTGATTGACCTGAGTTTGGAGATTGAAGATGCGGACTCTCTTCAGAGTGCACTGGAGTCATTCACCAAGGTGGAGAAAATTGAGGATTCAGAGACAAAGTTTACATGTGAAAGCTGCAAGGAGGAAGTTTCTAGGGAAAAACAGTTTATGCTGGACCAGGCTCCTTCAGTTGCTGCTCTTCATTTGAAGAGATTCAAGATTGATGGGACCTCTGTTGAGAAGATTGGCAAGCATGTGCAGTTTCCACTGGAGTTGGACTTGAAGCCCTACACCAATGACAATGAGGACAGTGATGTGAGTCATGGATTACTAGTATCACTGAATAAGGATCACTTCCATTTTAAAAAGCGATAAGTGATCTTAACAAATATTTAAATGGTAATCAAGATGAAGAGCATGGAAAAAGGCATGCTAAGAGAATTTAAAATTGAAATCAAACTATGATTACTGTCCATTTAATTGATCTTTTTACCTGTAAAGGTCAAATGCCATGCTAGTCTGGGAAATAAATGATTGAAGACTCGACTCATGTCACATCAAAAAGTAAAATTTGTTGGTTTTGTTGTATTAGTTTTTGTTTTGTGTGAGCATTTAATAAAACTCTTCCATTTTCTTGACAGGAGGTGGGTTTCAAGTATCAACTATATGCGGTTGTGGTGCACAAAGGAGATTCACTTACGTACGGACATTACTTTTGCTATATAAGATCCTCTCCAGACACATGGCACAAGTTGGATGACCCAGAGGTAATAAATACTAGATTCAATCTCTTTGCTGTTGATTGTTGTTGTTTTGCTTCCAATCTCCTTATAGAGTATGCCTCTGCTTACTTTTAAACCTATAAATGATAAATGATGAATGAGATTGCATCGTCACTGGGTTATATTGTGTTATCATGTGGTTATTTTTAACTTCTGTCGGTTAAGTCAGGGTTTTTACCTTTTCCTGAACACGGATTTGTCCTGAAGTGGAATTGTGGTGTCACTTCCAACAGTTATCTTACAATTTCTATTTATGTTTTTTCAAAAGCCATCCTTTTCTTGATTTAAACATTTTACCCCTCTAAAGTCAATTGTTTGGAAGGTATCAAACCAGCGAAGTCCTCAGGCTTCCTAGCTGCTGGATAAATAATATATTTGAACAAATTTTACCAGCATCATGTGTGTTGAGCTCAGGTGCGTTCCTGTATGTGTTTAATGGAAGAGATTGAAAATATTTCTTCTGTAATTCTGCCTGTAATACCTTTTGAGGGTTGATTGAGTTGGGTGTATTAACTATTAGTTCTGAAATGATGGTATCTCACAAAACTAAATTAACTGTCATATTTTTCAGGTCAGCAAGGAACAGGAAGAATTTGTGCTATCTCAAGCTGCCTACATTCTGTTCTATGCTAGGGAGGGTACACCCTGGTGTTCAAGTTTGATCAAACCACAAGAGCTTTGCTCAGATCCCAGCAATTCAAATACATCACCCAAGTCAGTTCTAGATAATGTTAACCGTGAATGTACTGGTGCAGGGAATAACAAAAGTTCTGAGACCAATGTAATTAAGGATGCCATTGAGGCAACTTCAACTCCCATCCCTTTTGAGAGAAAGTTCGAAGAGAGTGAATCTAGAGTTGAGACTAAGGGAAATTTTGCTCAGATTTCCCCTGCCAAAAGACCAAACTTTCATCGCATTGTGTCTATAGATGAGACCCCCATGGTTGATGTTTCTGTGCCACTTGGAGCAAGTGAGTGCCACGATGGAGTTTTGCATGATGAGATGTTATGTTTTCCACCTTCTGTTGAAGAAGATAACTGCAATCAGGGTGCTGAGAAAATTGAAATAAATGGTGATCTGCATTCCCCAACTCCACACAGATCACCCACTCCAGATAAAGGAATGCCAGGTAAGAGAGTTTATTCCATCAAAGTCTTTGCATAGTTCTTTCCAAGTCAATATATCTGAAATGAGATGAATGGACTTTTCAGAAGCCAGACATCGTATTCTGCGAGATCATCAGAAAGGGGAGAACCGGGTGAATTGTAAAAGATCATCAAAAAAGGTCACAAAGGATTCACAGACAGCAGAAGCTCTTAGATGCATCAAGAGAATGCCAACTGCAAGGGGCATGAAACTTATGGCTGCCATGCTTCCTAGGAATGACAAGATAAGACCAAGATCATCTCCATGCAAAAGGGCCAGCCCTCCTGGTTCTCGCTGCAAACCCACCATACGCATGGCAGTTATGCGTTGAATAGTTGAGGTTTTGTTTTATTTTGCTGGCTTGGTCTTTGGCCAACATAGAAGCAACATACTTCAAATGCTAAGTTAATGCCTCATAGTGAATATTACCTTTCTGAGCTGCATCTTGGCTACTCTGTTTCCCATATGATGTTGGGAAGGCAGGTACTCTGGTCTCTTAGGTCTGGCTATACGTTTGGTCTGGGAAATGTAAAGTTCAAATGAAATGAAGTTTACTCTTTTGCAACCTTGCTTTCGAATTTAGAAGTGGCCTCCGTTACTAGTACTTTGAGCTTTGAAGCACACATAAATATGGCGTAGAATTTGTGTTGGAAATAAATGATAGAGCACTCGGCGCCTGTTCAGTTTGTATACGTGGATCGGTGGATGTTTACTGTTTTTAGCTTCTGATCAAGCTAGTTAAGACTGAAGAGTCAGGGTACTTGGGACTCAGGAGGGTTAGTTTTTTGTTTTTTTTTTTTTAAATACCCATCCATATTTATACTCAAGAGCTGTCAAGACATTTATACAGAAAAAAATAACAAAATTTAGGGTTCCCTATTGAAAAAAAAAATAAAAAAAATTCAGGTTCGAGTTTTTTCTTCCCGGAGCTGACATGGTTTATCCCAATAGTTTCTATAACGCCAAAATGAAAAAAAGAATATTTGCTTTTTTGCATGATTGAAAGGTTAACTTGAAATAAAAAACAGGTAACAAGACGTGTTAAAAGTTAAAACCGCTATTTGACATGCTTTCTCAGTCATCTTATTTACCCATACAAAGTTGTGAGCTGACTTCAATCGTATTTGCTGATAAAAGCTTCTAGTTTCTTTCTTTTTTGATTAAAAATAAAGCTTTTCGTTTCTTTCGTCATCGATAATATCATGGCGAGGATGTTTCAATGTTGTGTCACGATCCTTTTAGCCTTACTATGGTGTATCTGTACATCATGCCAACTGCAGACAAACTAAAAGCATGTAGTAGCCTTGGTTCTATGTTGAAATTTAAAGATAAGCATCGTGGAATATGCATAGGATGCCTTTGTTCATATCAAGAACTTAACAAAGCTGATCCTAGGTTCCATCTGAATTCTAAGGCCTCATTTTGGTTGTTCCGCTACAGACAAAAATGGAACTAATTATAAAAGTATCACAAGACCTTCATACTAAATCCTTCCTTTTCTTCTTTCCATAAGGAGCGTTTGAAATTGACATGGCTGATTCATTCACAAGGGGGGAAAGTAGTCACCAAGGAAGGCCAGAACCTTTGAGAAGAAGCCAGTTGCCGGAAATTGCTAGCACTCCCACTCAGGTGGTCCTAGTCATGGATGGACTCAAGGAGTTCACCATAAACCCGCTGAGGTGGGCTCTTGAGAATATTTCAGCATCCGGTGGCATTAATGTCACTCTCCTTGGAGCCATGCCGTGGCTCAATATTCCTTGTCAGTATCTATTTTATTCTAATCTTTTTGTACAAAATTCATATCTTGTGCTCTTGCATATTGTGTGAACAATTGATGAAGTGTTTAGTTCATATAAGGTGTATAACCCGGGGATTCATTTTGCCTTCTTAGTATCTGCAAAGACGTGGCAAGGTATTTGGGCCGTGGGATTTGAAGAATTAGCTATGGCAAAAGAACAAGGTGATGAATGGAGGAGTGACTCTAAATATGTAAAGCTTCAAGCAATTCTTGACCTCTGCAAGAGATTTGGGGTATGAATTAGCCATGCCACATCACTCATTTTATATTGAAATTCCTGCTAATTAGTTCACATGTAATCTATGCAGGTTAATGTGCCACAGAAGGAAGTTGTGATGGGTTATCCCTTGAAACTGATGGTGGTTGAAAAACTTACAAGCCTTAATGCATCATGGGTGGTTTTTGAAAGGTAAAAAAATAACGAGATACAGTCACTGCTGTACATTTTCTCGAGGGCCATGAAGATTTTTGCTGATTTAATCTGTTGTGCTTAGTAACAGGCATCAGAGAAGAGACATGGAATTCATTGCAGATAAATTTCCATGTAACATGGTTATGATAAATGAAAATGGAGACCCTGTTATTATCAAGATGCAGCCACTGACTAGTGGAGAGTTCACTTCAGGGGGATCACCAGCATCTTTTCTACCTTCTCCGCTATGATTTCTCATTATCTGTTGGAAGTTCTTGAGGAGAAATTAATCACGAGAGAAACATGAAGATCACTAGCTAGCAGTTTACCTACTGTCAAGACTGAGTTTTAACCATGATTTACCTACTGTCAAGACATAATATTCAGAAAATTGGATAAAGTGCTGCAAGTATAGACCAGGGAAGAGTACGGTAAAAGGTTCTCTTTCAGTAAAGGAAAGAGGGAAACAAAGTTGTGCCCGACAATAATAGCCTCCATATAAAATCTTGTGGAGAGTTACATGGACTTTTTGCAGACCATTGATGATTTTGCTTAAAACTGCAATGTAAAAACGAGGGAGTAGAAATGCTTTTTGTTGCCACAATCTCAATTCTGTGGCAAGAAGGGAATGACTATTATAAAGAAGTCAATAGTAGTTGCCCAAGTGTGCTGCGGTTGCATTTCTTGTATGTATGATCCTGATAACAGGGAAGAAGAGAGCCCGCAATTCGAGTACCCAATACCATCCACGTTGTAATTTAGAGCAAATTAAGTAGGCTCAAGAAAGAACATTTCGAAACATTGTTATTGAAATTCCTTCATGTTTTCTAGCAGAATAAAACTAGATTATATATGTCACCATGAATCCCTTGCTAGAGAGTATGAAACACTTTTGACCTTCATTGGGCTAAACCTATTACTGGTGACTTTTAAAGAGAGAGAGGAACGATGCTGACATGGTAGAGACTAGAGAGAGATGAGACTTCTGTGCCAGAACGAAGAAATAGAAAAAAACAGTGATATATACAAGCAAAACAACACTAGATCGATGCTTAATGAATCATGGATGGCCATGATAAGGGATCTTTTGGTTTACAATGGAGGTGCTTCATTCAAGCAAGTGTTTTGTTGAGAAAGAGTGGTTGATCTGCTAGGAACATGCCAAGTAAAAGTTGCCTCCACATATAGTGGTCCATTACACAAGCTCACATGCACACTAGAATGCATGCAGTCTCATCCACCCTCTGGCTATTGTGCAAATATGCTGTCCTCCATATCTGTGTGTTGACTTGTGCGCTTAAAGAGTCATAATTTCTGAGAAGCATGAACCTAAAGACCCAAATCGTCCCCTTTTCTGTGGTAATCATTGACGTTCAATTTGAAGTTCTAGACAAACAGTTTCCTGCAATATCCCATCAATGTTATCTTGCTTCAGAATGTTCCTAAAGACCCAAATCGTCCCCATTACACAGGCTCACATGCACACTATGATTTTGCGTTGACCTGTTATTGGAGGACCACAGCCACTAAATATATGTGCTACTATTCAATTCTCTCTTTCTTACCACTTTCTATTCTTATAATGACAAAGTGCTCAATTTATTAGATGGACTGTTGCTTATTCTCTCCTTGTTCTGTGTAAATTAGACCTAAATAAATTTCCTTTTGTTTTGCGACTACATTTTCTCCAGTCATAATTAATCTAACGAAAATCATGGATTTCCAGATGATTAATCAATCTACAACAAATGCAGAGATAGCTCTAGTAATTTAGGTGGGCATAAGCTTGGATAAATGCCAAAACAGTTTTCACCAATAGTATGAATCACGGTAATGAACTGGAAACACCGCAGCAGAAAGTGCACCACTGCTGGACTATCTGTGAACGTAAAACAGATGCCGCTGGTAAAACAGATGCCGCTGGCAATCTTAACAGTATGTATATTCATAGATATATACATCACAGAATCTACTCTGTTGCATGCACAATTAATTATTTAACAAGCCTGTACTTTCAAGCTAAACCAGAGTAGATCAGGCAAGGAACATCGGGGGAGTGCTCAGTCTGGTGTGGGTCTTGGAATTATATCGTTTCTGCTTCTCTGTGTCGTTACAATTTGACCAGGACATCCGACAACACAAGCTTCTGCATGCCCACTGTACTATAATTAGCATGCAAAACGACAAGCTTATAATTTGTTCTTCGAACTTAATTAGATTGTAAATGAGAGAGTGTCATATCGTGGCCGTTCCCTTTACGATACAATATATCATAGTTGCGGCAATAGCTTGGATTGCTTGATATTTATCATGAACACAGACGGCATGCAACGTGATTACTTATCCAAATTAATCCGAGTCCTCAAAGTTCTACCCACAGAAGCGCCAAATTCTACGTGCTTTTCACGTCAAAACAATAACTAAAACCGATCGATAAAGAAGAATTTATATTACTTAAAATTCTGATACAAAATATGAAGTGCATGAGTAACAATCTTCATATTAATTATATAATAGTAGATATTAACATAATCTTAACCAGATTACTCTTATTTCTCGCGCCACAACGGATTTTTCTTAAGGTTGGTGTAATAACGAGTTGCATTCTCAAGGAGCATAGCCACCAGTACCGTGGCCTCCATACCCAACTCCATGCTCATTACCAGCACCATAACCACCACCGCCTCCACCTCCAAAGCCGCTGCCACCACCACCAGCATGGCCACCCTCTGCAGCACCACCATGACCACCACCTTCTCCTCCACCATATCCGCCTCCATGTGCCCCTCCAGAAGCATAGCCGCCTCCACCACCTCCACCGCTTCCACCCCCACCTCCATAGCCTCCACCATGCTCTCCACCAGCACCATATCCACCCCCAGCACCACCACCTTTTCCACCTCCATACCCAGCACCACTATCACCTCCAACACCATACCCCCCACCGCTACCCCCTCCTCCTCCACCACCAGCACCATATCCAGCTCCACCACCTTCTCCACTTCCACCACCACTTCCATATCCTGCACCGTGGTCACCTCCAACACCAGAACCAGCTCCTCCTCCACCACCACTTCCACCACCTCCACCATGTCCAGCAGCAGCACCATAGCCAGCTCCACCACCTTCTCCACTTCCACCACCACTTCCATACCCTACACCATGCTCACCACCAGCACCATAACCAGCTCCTCCACCACCACCACTTCCACCACCTCCACCATGTCCAGCAGCAGCACCATAGCCAGCTCCACCACCTTCTCCACTTCCACCACCACTTCCATATCCTGCACCGTGGTCACCTCCAACACCATAACCAGCTCCTCCTCCACCACCACTTCCACCACCTCCACCATGTCCAGCAGCAGCACCATAGCCAGCTCCACCACCTTCTCCACTTCCACCACCACTTCCATACCCTGCACCATGCTCACCACCAGCACCATAACCAGCTCCTCCACCACCACCACTTCCACCACCTCCACCATGTCCAGCAGCAGCACCATAGCCAGCTCCACCACCTTCTCCACCTCCACCTCCATAGCCTGCACCATGCTCACCTACAGCTCCATAACCACCTCCTCCTCCACCACCTGAACCACCCCCACCCCCACCCCCACCACCATAACCCTCAACACCACCACCACCAGCTCCATGGCCGGTTCCGTAGCCAACAACTGGAATGTGACCAGGTATTTCTTCAAGATTAAGAAGGGCTCTAGTAGCAGTACAGATGCCCAAACCTAACAGAGCAAAGAAAACTGAACAAAGAACTTTGTAGGTAACCATATCAGGACGTATTTAAATTCACAGGAAACTTGTTTTCAGTATGCAAGTGAAGGTGGTTATTTATAGGAATGGGAATGGGTCCAAAGCCGCGTTTCTTTGCTCCAGGAGTGGTTGAGGCACATGCAAAAGCGAAGAAGCGTGCCCCGGCCCACAGTCCGGTCCACCAAACACATATACACAAAGTGCCGTCAATCACCCAAAGGAGTCTCGCTCTAGCAACACAAGGGAAGAAAAAGACATAAATAGTCTCCCTCTCACGCACTCTCTAGACTGTGCTCATTTACTGTCTTCCATATTCTGATATAATTCGTGCGTTATCCATATTTGGAGTGGAAGATTGTAGGAGGAGACCTAAAACCTAACCTATCCTCTTTCCCGCCTAGCTAGCTACCGACAACACATTACACACCAACACTTGGTTAACTGCTCTGCTCTATATCTCAACTTATTAAAAGTTGGCTACATTTTAATCAAATTCAATGCAGATAATATGCTCTGGGTAGATGTTAATATTTTGCATAGTAATCAAATAAACATCGGCTACATTTCATTATGGCTGGTAAGTAGTTTCATTTTCCTGTTTAGTACTGTTAGAAAATTAAAAAAAAAATAACATAAATGTCGATGGAAGATATTCCTTCGCAGTTTCCCGATGAAAGCTACAACGAAATTTTTTGTTAGTAATCTAGATGGACGACATGGTGACGGAATTCAAAAATAATTCATTGAAAATTATGTTGGCATTGTTGAGGTGTTAAATTACTGATGAGAATTTCATTAGTGATTTTAAGAAAAGTTAAAACCCGACAATGGCTTTTTTCAACTCATTTTTATCTTCCTCTTAGCAAATAACAGTCGACAACCCTCTCCTCTCCTTACAGAAAAAATCCGACAACCCTCCTTCACAATCTCCACAGTTCCAGCCACCACAACTTGTTAGCCCTGAAAAAAAGCTTAAATATTCATGTAAATTAAATTTCTAATTCACAAACATATCAAATTTTAGTAGAAAAAGAACTTGAGATATAATTCTTCTAAGACAATCATAGATTCTGTCAACAATCAAGTTTTATGAAAAAATAAATCTAATTTATTTTCAAAGCATCCAAACCGACAAAACAATTGTTTCTTCGTATGGAAAATGTCTTTATTTGAGCAAGTTAACTTCTCTAAATTCAAAGTCAAAACTTGAATATTTTATATAACACTATTTTTTTTATAGAAAAATAATTATTGTATTATTTAAATGTAGATTGTCTATTTCATTATTTTTGTTTTTTGAATGATATAAATGGATTGGAGAGATGTGGAAATTAGAATTTTCTATCCAATTAAAAAAAAAGAGAAAGAAAGAGAAAAGAGTGGCTAGAAAGAGGGAGAAAACTTTCACAATTTTCTTCTATACCTGAAATTAATTTGATGTATGTTTTAAATAAAAAAAAGAATAGAAAAAAAATTGCTTGTATTGACCACACCCTAAAAAAAACATCATTTATTAATTAACCCCATAAAAAAAAACCGTATATTTTACAAGAGTAAAGTTTAACTCCCTTTAACTCTATAAAAAACACCCCATAACTGTAATTACTAATTACCAGAATATCAATTACTTATTTTCTTTGTAAGACGCTAATATCTATTTAGAAACCCGTAAATTATAACCAATATTGATGACACCTTTTTATTTTTTCTATTTTAAATTTTAATGCTTAAACTATGGAACACACACGCACACAAACCATTTTAAAACCTTTAACTTGTGAAAGTCTTGTATTTGTTACAAATTAAACATAAAAAATTTACTAAAAACTTGAAGTACCTAAAGATCCTGGATATTGTCCCCCCCAAGTTTTTAATATTTAGGTTGGATGATTTTTTTTCTAATGTTAAGAGTTGAAGTTCCTCTTAAGAATTGTGAATTAAAGAAAATTTAATGATAAAATATATATTAGTTTAGGAAAGCATGTCAATCAAAATTCAACGATATTCTAATAGTAAATTTTTTATTAATATATAGTGATGCTTATAAAGAAAAATAGGAATAATTCATTAATAGTGTGTCTTGAAAGACTACAGGGTGTTTATTGGTTATATATCGACGACATACATTTCGAGCCTAATAATCAACTAATACAATATAATGATGTTGTTTTTTAGGGGTGTTTATTTTTCAGAAAGTGATTTCCAGTAAATCAGTTTCCAAACTTTCCTGTGTTTGTTTGTTATTAGAAAAATTGGTCAACAGAAAATACTTTCCGATCAACGAAAAACACTTTGCAGTCAAAGAAAAATTTGGCTTGATTTCTAGGAAAGTATTTTCCTTTTATTTTGGGCAGATAACACTTTCTGGAAGTTGTAAAAAATTTAGAAATGTCATATTATTTGCTGATTATATCAAATTTAATCCTCAAACCTTTGATTGCTAGATATATTTTGTTTTGAATATTTTTTTTTAATTTCTTCCATTATAATTTAATTTTTATATTAACTTTGGTCCTCATTTTTATTTTTCTTTTTTCTTATCATTTTTTTAATTGAAATTCTTTATCTATCAAATTTAATCCTCATTCTTTTAATTGTTACTTATTTTATTTGAAATAATTTATGAAATGTTAATTATTATTATTTTAATTTTTTCGTCTTTCAATTTTTTTTTTAGATTTGATCTCAATTATTTTAATTATTATTTATTTTATTTGAGATAATTTATGAAATTATATTTTTTTTTTCAATTTCATTCTCATTCAACCTTTTTAATTTGTAAAATTTATTCATCATTATTTTAATAAACTTGAAAAAAATGAAACATTAATAAGTTATTTTCTAGCTTATTTTCCATGACACAACCAAACACTGGAATGTTTTCCAACTTAATTTCCATTACACTACCAAACATTGAAAAATAATTTAGTTTTCTGGAATTCATTTTCAAAAAAAAAAAAATTACTTTCCAGCAAACAAACGTGGCATTAAAAAGGCATTTGCGTTGAAGAATTTAGTTTATTTACTGTTTTATTCAATTTGTGACTATAACCTAATTATTTTGTGGCTTATTTGTTGATTTTTTTTTAATGACGGGTTAGGCATTATTTGATTAATTTTATGTTACAACTGGAGTGAATTATTTGGCATATTTGCTACTCTAAAGGTGTATGTTCAAGCATTTTCAGTTAAAGGATTTTGATAATTAAGATCTGATATAATGTTTTGCTTAGCCCTTGTTTGTTTTTGTATTTTAAAAATATTTTTTTAATAAATTTTTATTTATTTTTTTATTTTAAATTATTTTTTTTTGTGTTTTTAGATCATTTTGATGCGCTAATGTTAAAAATAAAATTTAAAAAATAAAAAAATATATAATTTTAATATATTTTTAAATAAAATACACTTAAAATAACAATCATAACCACATTCTAAAATTCACTTGCATAGCTAGCAGCAATGTTTGCTGATCTTCAAGTACTTCTTCATTGACCTCTTTCCTTTGGCCAAGGGATTTTGAATTGGTTCCATCACTTTGATTGCAGTTTTTTCACATGACAAAAACACATCGTTAGATCATATAAATTAATATCAACTGTTTATATTGAAATAAAAATAAAAGTGGGTAATCTACTCGACAAGTTCCAAGATTAAAAAAGAATCTATCTAATTTAAAATTAACAAAAGAAAAAAAAGGAAGAGAAAGAAATATAGAAGAGATGGATTTTTCATTGAATAATCCTTTTAAATCTATCATCAAACGATTTTTAAATATATCAATGAAAAAAAATATTTTTTTTTCTAATATTCTGAATTTTAGATACCAAAGACAATACAAAATTAATGTATATATTTTTACTTGAAACTTACATTTTTTTTTTATTGAATAGAGAAAATATATCTAGTCAAAAATATTTAAAAGATATGTGAAAAAATTAATATTGGAACTACATGTCTAACATTATATACACAAGAAATATATTATAAATGTAAATTATATATATATATATATATATATTCTCTGTATTTTGTTCTGTATATATTATAAATGTAAATCATTCTCTGTATTTTAATTATGTATTGTCTCCTATCACCATATAAATATAAAGACAAGAACATAAATTTATATCTTGTTTATCTAACCAAAATAAATTAGCATGCACCATCTCTAATGTCCCGTCTGTATGATCTATTGTCTTGTTTTCTAGTTTTATCTCACCATCAAATGCTATCAAAATATAATAATAATAATAATTTATTTATTTATTATATAGTAATTGAACACATGTCCTTCTCCTAGAAAATCTCAAGATTTGAGTCTCTCCTCTCTTTTATGAAAAAAATAGAAATTTAATAAATTATAATGATAAGAGTTTTTTGGTTAATTAATGATTTATAAATATAACTAATTAAATATATCTTTTTTTCATGATATGTTATCATTATCACATAATTTTCTTATTCTGGTACTAAATTTATTAACTTCTCTGCATAATTTCATTGATTTGTTATCTAATTTTTTATTTATTGGTAAAAATAATTTACTAAATATAATCTATTACTTGTGATGACAAGATTTTTTTTTTTTTTTTTGATAAAAATAACAAGATTTGTTATTCAATTATAAATAACCGCTACTACAATATAAAACAAGCTTTTTAGTTATCACCATAATTATTACCGCGCTGTTATCAATAATATCTACATTATTATTATTACCACTTCACAATTATTAATGGAAAATAAGATTTTATTGGTATAGAAAAATGTATTCCTTAACTTATCAAAAATTAATAATTAAAAATGACTCATTTTTTAAGAAAACACACCACCTCTAATTATTATTAAAACACAATTTAATTCCAATAAATTTAAGTCAATAACCAGCACTTTATGTTGGCTATTTATTTGACAAGTTTAGTCTCATTTTATTAATGAATTGGAGGCTACTTGTCATCATGTTATGAATAAAAAGTATAGTAAAGTCATGACATTTAGGAATTAGCCCATGAATTACCATCGAGTTGTATATCAGCCTCGAATTTATTAATATCACAATTGTCAAGCACGCAGGGACCTAGCCATCGAAAGCTGACTCTCAAATTCCAAAAATTGCTGGGGACTTGCGAATTATCCAACTTGGAATTCCAATCATTCAGTGAACAGTAGCATAAATTAATAATTGGAAGCTCTGAACTTGATTTTAAAAGAGTGGACTTGGACGACCTGAGGTCGGAAATTAAAATAGAAAAAGAGGATAATGCTTCAAATGGAAATTATACGTGCTGTAAATTATCAATGAAGATTTGGCATGCAACGAGACAATACAAACATTTGGCTTCGTTTAACCAGCCTGCATTATAAATAATTTATACGCATCTTCTTTAATTTGACCTTATTTTTCTTAGTACTACAGGCTAGAAGACACGTCAACGTATTTATAAGATCATAAAATAGTGAGAGTGCAGTATTAAGGCGCATAGCCACCACCTTGGCCGCCACCCTCACCCTTCCCACCACCTGAACCATACCCAGCATCATGTTTACCTGCAGAACCGCCTCCTCCTCCACCACCACTACCGCCTCCTCCTCCACCACCTCCACTAGAGCCACCTGCTCCACCTCCATGACCTGCTCCTTCGCCTCCACCACTACCGTATCCGCCTCCAGCACCGGAACCGCCTCCACCTCCCCCCCCCCCACCACCACCACCTCCAGAGCCACCCACTCCACCTCCATGGCCAGCTCCTTCTCCTCCACCACTTCCATATCCTCCTCCATGGGCACCTCCAGCACCAGAACCACCTCCACCACCTCCACCTTTGCCGCCACCTGCTCCTCCATTTTCTTCTCCATAGCCTCCACCAGAGCCAGCTCCTTCACCTCCTCCATAGCCAGCTCCACCAGCACCTCCCCCACCTCCACCTCCAACCCCACCACCACCACCACCACCACCACCCGATCCTTTCCCTCCACCACCACTTCCATATCCAGCACCACCACCTTCACCACCACCACTTCCATATCCAGCACCACTAGCTCCTCCTCCACCTCCAACCCCACCACCACCACCACCACCCGATCCTTTCCCTCCACCACCACTTCCATATCCACCACCACCACCTTCACCACCACCACTTCCATATCCAGCACCGCTAGCTCCTCCAGCATAACCAGTACCGCCGCCACCACCACTGCCTCCTCCACCACCACCTGATCCTTTCCCTTCACCACCACCCCCACCTTCACCACCGCCACTTCCATATCCAGCACCACTAGCTCCTCCAGCATAACCAGCACCGCCGCCGCCGCCACCACCACTTCCTCCTCCACCACCAGCACCACCATGTTCAGCAGCACCACCATAACCAGCACCTGAGCCACCTCCACCGCTATATCCTCCACTTACATCTATACCAGCACCGGCACCAGCCCCAGCCCCATGGCCACCTGCTGAAATATGTGCTTCAAGAGTAAGGAGGGATCTTTTTGCAGAGCATATCCCTAATAATCCTATGAACACAAAGAAAACGACTGCAAGAACTTTTTGGTTAGCCATGGGAATGTTTTTTAATCCCATCAGCTTGGTTTTGAAATGAAAACCGGCAAGGTACTTATAGGGATGGGATAGAGGTCCAAAAGCGCGTTTACGGCATAGAAAGCAGTGGTTGAGGCACAATGTGATATTGGCTTGATGCCCCCACAGCATCCACGAAGTAATAATACACTCACTCATACTAGTAGACCACGCGAGAGTGCTTCTTGCTGTTGCCCACATTTTGATTATGTAATGTGTACGTGAATTTGTTTGCCTAAATTAAGTGTTAATTAATTGGCCTAAAATCTTCTTATATATATATATCCTCTAGCAAAAGATCGAGTGATATCCGACTACCTCGTACTCTTTTTCACATCACTTGCTAATATAGTAAAAATTGTCATATTCGCCTGAAACCTCAAATTTATCAGCGTGCTGCATTTCTTGTTAACTTATATGAGCCAATAATTTACTTTGCCTTTTTGTTACCAGTCACTTCACATTTTTTTCTCCCTTTGAAAGGTGTATTTTAGCATTTTTAACATTTCTTTTTGAACACTAATACCGATTTTACTCGATAACAAATTTATGCTCTTTTAACTTGATATGCAGTAAAGAATAACAAGACGCTTATTCTAATCAGTGCTGACTTTTAGGACAAAATTTTAAGATGATTTCTCATAATAATATGAAATAATATTGTCTACCACGTTTTCTTAGAGCATATGTCCCAGTCCACCGTTAGCGAGCTATCCCATCTAGTGGTCGAAGAAAACTTCTAAAATTTTAAATTTATGAACTTTCTAATATGTGCACCGAGGATGCATGTTTCGCATGTTTGCTACAACAATTATTCCAGTCGAGCCATATAAGAGAGAGTTTTGCAGGGATAGAAAGGTTGACAATATCTGATCTTCCGCCGCTGTATAATTGATTTTGAATTAATATATGTAGAACTTATACTATTGGTGAGCAGTGATTTCAAGTTACTCATAATTCTTCGGCCATAATCATTATAAAAATGGCTAGTTCGGCATTGCCACTACTTACTTGTCCGGAGATGGGTAGGTATCATCTTCAAGTCATTAGTGTGCTTTTCTTTTTAATAAGCTGATGAGATTGGTAAATAAAACTCTTAAAAAGAATGAGAATTTGAACAAAGCCTCAAAGTACACCAAAAGAGGAACTCTTTGTATAGTCTTCACGGCTAGAACTTGCATAAGAGAGGGGAAAAAAAAAAAACAAAAACATCTCCACCTGCATCTCTTCAACACCTAAATCAGACACAGTATATATAAAGACTAGATTGCTTTGCATGTTTTCCATCTGCTTGATTACCAACTTAATAAAACTTCTCGTCTTTTATTAAAAAAAGAGAGAGAGTAAAGTTTGAGTTACTTCCAAGACTACAAGTCCAGGTCAAGGGTTCTGCGCGCTATCAATGAAGCTTTCATTATATCTTTTATGTACAATTAATATGGAAACACCAACAAAGCATCTACTTACAATCCATTTCTCATTTGCATGGAGATTGTGGACTTAGTTTATAATATAGTGGGATATGTCTTGGTGCATTTCCAAATCACTAGATAACCTACTTTTTTAATGGCCTCACATGGTTTTTGAAAAATTTCAAAAGAAAACATGACAGCCCTCATCTATCTTTTGGCATTTTTTTTTTCAAGTATTTGGCTAGCTAGAAATGACTTGCTTTTTTAATGAGGCTCAACCTAATGTGAAAAGATGCTTTTCTATAACTTTGATTCATGTTTCTTTATGATTATAAACTAGTGCGAAGTATTTCATATAATATATACATTAACACAATAAAATGTATATATACTTGAATATTGATATAATATATACATATATGTATAAAATCTATAATTTTCTAATTTAATATAGTTCTACATACCTTAAATAGATAAATATATTTTTCATTTTTTATTAAATAATATATAGTACTCGGACACTGAATATTGTCTGAATAGATACCCAGAATATAATTAACATGGTATGAATATCTAAATATCTTGGTAGAATATAAATAAAATATGGATTATACAAGCTCAATTTAGGAATATCTATTACCATCCTTATCTTATAAGCAAGTATTGTTGGTAAACTCTGACATTAATTCCTAATATGTAGGTACCGTTGCCATTATTGTCTAATAATTTGTTAGAATTTATTAGCATGCAAAATTTAGCATGGCAAGTTCTTGCAATCCTTGACAATATTGTTCAGGCTCGATAGTTCTGATCAACAAAGAATTCATGGCTAACATTGATTAGAATTGTCGGTGTCGAGGTCTTGCTGATGATCATTATAGTTTTTCACACATGATCTATTAATAATAAATAAAAAAAACAAATTTTATCACCCATTTTCTTTATTCGATTTCTAGAATCTAATACTAAATGAACTGTAAGCCATCAGACAAGGACCACCTTCTCGAATGGGCTATAAATTCTGTCGCCAGATTTTCCCAGTCTCAATCTAAAGCCACTCACTCATTTTCATTATCACGAATATTACACTGTCGAAAGTCCCTCACTTTCTTATTAATATCATTGCATATCGTCAAAGTCGCTACATTTACATGTTCCTCTTTGTTTTTTCAGCCTTTCATATCCTTGTGATATCGTCATGATTAGAGTTTGTAAATTAGTGCAGTCCAACCAAAACTCCCATGTGGGCTGTAGCTATTGCTTTTGTTTATAGCTATGCGTGTAATCTCTAAACTATTGAACAATTTTATTTTATTTTTCATCATGTTTACGCAGGTCCTTCTGTTTTCTCCCTAAAATCCCTTAATAACAGATGAACCCTGCCGCCAGCACTGCTGAATGCTTATGTGGCCAACATGGCATGCATTGCCCCATCACGCACTTTCTCGCCACTAATAACAATGGCCGTATATTTTATATTTTAATTATTATTGTATTCTTTTGTTCAGTTACAAACGAGGCCCTAATTAAAGCCCAGAGAACGAAAACAAATCTAGCTGCTTACAGAACCTGTAATTCGCTACTGTACAAAAATATTTCCACAAGGTCTCCCTAATAAAACTTTGAAGCTCTGGGAAGGATTACGTGCATCTATCTTTCACTTGCCTTTTCCGTTACTGGTTACTTTGCTATGGCGATATTTGACGCATTGGCATGCATTATGCAATATTGACGAGTTGTTATTGTAGGGAGACCGTAAGCTTTATTCATCTTTTTGTTTAGCTATGCACTATGGTGAATTATGCATACATTCGATATGATGTCCATGCATTACTTAGCTGCTAGCTAGCTTCATGATATTGTTGTCTACATATAGCTATCATGGCCTTCGTCCCCATCTCCAGTTATTTATTCATTACATGGATTTATCAAGATACTCTATCTCCACGGAAGATCCTACCTAGCTAATTAAACTGAAATACAGAAAGCATGAAGCGGATGTACAGTAGATGTTTTACACTTTCAGGTGCAATGTCCGACCCTTTTCTTTTGATTATATGTATATCAAGGGTGCTGCTTACCTATTATCCCCAAGAACAATACAACTGCTGCTACCTTTATAACATAAGCATGCAAGAGTATAGTGGGAAATCACATGCAAGCGCCCCCATCTACTCTTGTCTTCAACGAGTGGGACCGTTCCAACCCATTTTTGCTTACCAAGTGGGATCTTTCTTTTCTCCACGCCTATGCTTCCCACCCAATACATCATTGGTGACGTCCACAACAGATTATATGTGCGTGTGTATACATACAGAAACTCTAAAAATATTTTAAATCAAGTATATAAAGATTAAGAAAATAATAAAACTACATTGAAATTTATTAAATTATTAAATGAGGTTCTTCTTTTTTTTTAAAAAAAAAACAGAGAATCCATGATTATTGTATTGATAACCTTTAACAAAACTTTGGTATTCTCTCCTTTTATCTCTTAGCGTCTTTCTCTTTACTATGAGGTTAGCTATTATTGGATGTGCTTTGAAGAGTTGAGCTAGGTATTGTTCTATAAGTGATTATGGTGGTGGTTGGTGAAAGGGTGAAGTTGTTTTAGACAGGAGAGTTTGGACCAGACAGGGAGAGGAAAGTGATTTTCATGTAAAAAGAGGCAGCGACTAGTTTCACGGTGGGTATGCTGGTTGTGCTGCAATGGGTGGTTCCAGTGGATGTGTGGAAACTACTGTTGATAGGCGTTTAGGTCTGTGATGGTGTTGGCTAGCGTTAATGGTGGAGATAAATGAGAGAGTGGGCTGTCACGATTTTCATTTTTGTTTTGGTCTTTTTTTCCTTTTTCCTCTCCTTTCGTCTTCTTTTTTCTCTTTCTTTTTTACTCCCTGTTTTATCTATTGTGCAAGATATATATATATATATATATATGTGTGTGTGTGTGTGTTCATCTCTTCTTTATTTTATTTTTTTATTTTATCCCTATCTCTTTATCTAATTATTGCTTGGAGTGGGGGTCAAAACTTTGTGTTTATTTTAGTCCCTTTCTCTTTGTATGATTATCATTAATTTTACCCACATATCTTTAAAACAAAAACTCATCAATATGAAAATGATAAGTGAAAATGGTAAAAAATTATGGAATGGTAGAAAATTGTGTTGAAAATGCATTTTTTTAGGAATTTTTATACCTTTTTATTTTTAATAAAATATTTTCATAATAGGGGATAAAAAAACAAGTGATGACAACATTGATGGATGAAAAAAAAATCAAATTCTAAAAGAAATAATGAATGTCATATTAATCAATTCAGGAGTACCTTATAATATACTTAACAAAAAACCCTATAAAAAGTTAGAAAAACATTATGTGTAGTGAAAAGGTACAAGACCTTCTTTTAAATACTTTAAAATATAGGGAGTGTCTTGTAAAAAAGGCAATTTCTAATCCTAAAAAGGTCAAGATAAAATCTAAAACATTTGGTCATAATCCTAAAAAGCAAGCTTAAGTAGTTATCATAAATTAGAATCTGATGAACTTAAGCCAAAAAAGAGAAAGAGGACAAAAATAACCAAAACATTTGGTCTTAATTTTCTAACATATTAGAAAATTGACCTTGAAGTTACTCCAACACAATGTTGTCGCACGTGTGTGGCGTCATTGATGAATATTCCACTTCATCAAATGTATCTATCAAATATGAAATATGGGGAGACAAGGATTCCTTGTTTTTAATCAGTGGAAAACAAGAAAGGGAGTCGCCACCTATTATTTTGGTCTCTAGAAACCCTAACTAGTCTTAGAGATCGGGTACGGGGACTGGTTGCATAAATGGAAGGTATTAGCATCCTAAATACTACTTACCTAAGGTAAGCTGCATTGTTTGATTGTTTGATAAAAATCTAAGGTGTTATTGTATTTCTAATTGTTGGTCCGTCAATGGTTTAAGAAAAGTCATCATCAATAAGGAGTTCTTATCTTATCGGATAAAAACAAAAACTAAATGTTCTAACGTTAATAAAAAGAAACTTTCTTTTTAATATCGAGAATATATTTACATATAAATTCATAATCCAGATATTAACAGAAAAAAAAACAAAATATTTTTTGGGTATTTTTGAAATATTGGCCTAGTTCTCATGGATTTAATAAATTCATTATTAAAGCTAAAATGCATGCTAAAACATATACTTTTTTTTTGTATGAAAAATGATGTTATGCTTTTTTTTTTTTATCTTTGAGAGACTTAGTCGTATGCATGAAAAAAAAAATTTTGTTTTATAATTTTTTGCAGTGTCTAGATGAAAACCGAGTATTTTAATACCGAATTTGTATATTTATAGTATAACAATACAAACCAATATTACACAAAATAGATAAAAAAAAATACATGAGAAAATCACAAATTTTTTTAGAAAGATTTTATATATATATGTGTGTGTATGTGTGTGTGTGTGTGTGTGTAGATTACTCTCCACTGCTCACACCTGCCGAAGAAGAAGAAGAAAGGGAAGGGGAAGGAGGTTGACATGCGGTGTAAGCTTGGCTGTGACGAGGAGGTTTGGTCGATGGCTCAAAAGGCTTTTATGGAGGGAATGGTAGCCAATGTCGGTTACTGGTGAAGGAAGAAGAAAAGTTGCAGAGGAGAGAGGCTTGGAGGTGTGCTCACTATATGAGGTGTTCGGGCGGTTGCTTGTGATGTAGATAGAGGTGTTCAAGCTGGTGGTGACGATGTTGGTGGCTAAACGCCGTGGTGGAAAGTGAGAGAGAGGTTCTGATGGCAGCAGAAACCGGGTTAGGGAAGCTGGTTTTTTGGTTGTCTTTGGACCCAAATTTCTCCACCCCTGGAGCATCAAAATTACATCTATTTATCGATGGTACTAGAAGGACACTTTGTCTCTTCTAGTGCCAAATGCCAGCCTTTGGTTCGACCCAAAAGCACTCCAACCATTGCTTCAAAGAATCAATGATGAACTGTCAGTTTTGTGCAGGAAAATGGTTGGTCGAGTTGGATGCTTTGGGGTGGTGTTGTCGCCTCTGCAACCTCGATAAGCCCAAACAGTTTATACTAGCGTGTAGTCAGGTATGACAGGATCGTTTTCGTGCAAGTTTCATCTAATTTTGGGAAGAAACGAGTCGTCAAACACCTTGGGAATAAGGTTCCTTGGACAGCCTTGCTGGAGAAGAAGATGGATAGTAACTTATGCCAATTACACTTTAATCCTTTAATTTGTGATTTATCTCTAATTACACCTCTGATTAACTTCACTTCAAACCTAGATTTTAGCGTCTTTTTCAGCTTGGTCCTTGGTTTTGAATTTATTTAATCAAGTCTTATATTGGCCATTAAACTTTAATATTTATACAATTAAACCCTTGGTTTTACCAAATCAACTCTTAAAAACTGTAATTGACCCATAAACTTTAATTTCTTTCGATTAAAGCCTAAATTGACTTAAAAAATCAATTTTTATTGAAATCAAACCCTCTATAAATTCAATTAAACCTCCAATAAAATTTAATTGAGTCCATAAACACTTGATTTTGGATATTTCTTCCTCAAATTGAATTTTTCTTTGTCAACATGGCTTGCATCAGTCAACGATATACTATAAAATTTCATTCTTTGTATTTTTTAACCTTCTTAACCAAATTCTAACCATTTTCTGAGCGTTCTGGCATCCTCCTCTCATTGCTATTATTTTTGGATTTTTTTTATTTTTAATCCGAATAAATTTTTTATTTTTTGAAAGAGAAAATGTGAATTTGGGGAATAACCCAAAAATGGGTTATGACAAATGTCATGTCCTAAAACTTCCTACTGGAAGGAAGCAATCAATAGTGAAATTAATCCCATTATACAAAATAATAAATGAGAATTAATAAATAGTCCATCCAAAAATAAATTATTAGATCATAGGTAGATCTTTAAGAGAAAGATAAGAGACGAAAAAACTATTGATAATTATAGATCAAGACTTGTTGTTAAAGTATTCAAACAATACGAAAGTTAGACTATTTTGACACATATTTTTCTATGTTGAGAAAAAATTTCATACCAATATTAATAGCCATCATTGATATTAAAAGCTTGAGATACATCAAATTAAAAAAAATATAACTTTTTTAAATGGTGACCTTGATAAGAAAGTCTATACAGTACAATCTAATGGGCTTATAGTTAAAGGGTAAAAAACAAAGTCTGTACATTTATCGAGCCATTATGTGAAAATAAGCATCTAACCAATTGTATGAAAAAATTAACAAGGTTATGTAATTACATATTTATTATTTTTAAAAAATATAGATATCTTATGATTAGAAAATAAATGAAAATTTTAACAAATTTTCTATAGTACTCAATTAGCACAATAAAAAAAGTCAGCGCACTAAAAAAAAAATTAGAGTTTATAAAATTTATTAAAAAAATTAAAAAATATTCTACCAACATTGAAAATTTTCATTAGTGAAAGGTTAAAAAAAATCATCAGAAAATGGAGAGATTAACAGAAGTTAGATAAAAATATTTAATCGAAAGTTGAAGGACTCCGCCCCTCTTTCGGTAGTAGTGAGCTCGTTCTTGACAGATATTTCGTAAAATGGGCTGGGCTCAATAAGGTTCTGTACACGTAGTCGGTAGAAAAGTTGGAGTGGGTGGGCTTCATCTTGTCGATGCTGTGATTCGTTCAAGTATAGAAAAACAAGAAATACACTCGAGAGCCCTTCCCTCTCCAAAAAGATCATCCATTGTATAACTGAAGTTAAACCCACATTCGCTGTCAAAAAACAAAAAGTTGTCTATATTAATTTTATATATTTTCTTTTTAATCTTTTCTTTTTCTATTATTTATCATTTGCTTGATAATTAATGATTATTTTATGAACTCATTAACTAAAATTAAACGTCCTTCTAATGTAGGTTGATCCAGCACCCTTTTAATATCGTTTTTTTTTTTTGCAGTTTTTAGATTATTGACTTTTCTAATTATACTTTTTTGTAAAACAAATTATCCATTGAGTCCTTTTTTTGAAAATATAGACATGAATAAAAGTTTTATTTTATATTTAACTAAATTAAGAGTTCTTTTTTATATATATACTAATAAATTTTATCAAAAGGTATCAATCCTTTTCTCTAAATGACTTAAAGATAATATAAAAAAATAATCACGGATCCTCTATAAAAAAAATAAAAAAGGGTGTGATTTAATAATTTATTGATTTTGATGAAATTTTATTATTTTTGGGTTTTAGAATTAAGACTATAGGCATGAATATAGATTTTCGGAATGTTTTGCTTAAAAGAGTATTCTTAATTTTTAGTAGTGATGGAAAAAGGGAATAATAGTAATTTTATAAATATTTTTATATAGAGTAATAAGAAATAATGCAAACAATAACTTAGGATCTCATATATCAAGTAAATAAAGTAAAACAAAAATACTATGCTTAGGAACAATTTTTTTAGTGTTTGATTAATATTTCGGCATAGAAGAGATGAAGAAAGTTGGGACAGAAACTTGTTTGGTTATGGAGAGAAGATAAAATTGAGTTTTATTTTTATTTTTATTTTTTTTGTCTTAGGATACTTTTTAACCAATTTTATACCTCTTTAAAAGGAGGGACAATGATACACAGAGAACTAATTTAAATTTTCTTTTCCACAAATATCACTTTAAATACTTTAAATATTTATAATTTGAACCTCTATTTTTAAATTGAAATACGGACCATTAATTTTAATTAACTTAATTTCCATCATCAAATTTGAAAAGTTAGAAAATATTAAAAAAAATTATAAAACAATATGAGAAATATAAACAAGAGAGAGAAAAGGAGATCAAGAGAAAGAAATAGATTGGATATTTTATGCTTTTATAATTTACTCATTTTTAAATATATTATATCACACACACATACATTTTAATACTTTGAAAATATGTTTTGAGAATGTAATTGTATTAAAATTTTGATTTTTCATTTCATAAAAAATACAAACAAAATCAACTGTTAAAAATAAATAGTAAATTATTCTATACAATCTCATATTTTTTAACAATTAAAAGTGATGAATTAAAGAAATTACTTTTCATAAATTGAATAAAATCAATTAACCATGAAGTATTTTTTATTAAACAATTATAAGAAGAAAGTTCGTTTTACTGAATGACTGAGTATTTTAACATTATAAAAAGAGAATAAATATCATTATTAAACAATTGATATAATAATTAAGGAATACATAATATAAAAATAAAAATTATTAATGTTCTCAAATAAATCAAACTTAATGATGAAGAGGTGGGGAATAAATTATAATAAGAAAATGTGCATTTGTGATGAAATTATTATTTTATATTTTTAACTTTGTGATGATGCAAATATTTTAGTTGGTATATGATTGATTTAATTAATTATTTTATTTTTAAATATATTTTAAGAAATAATTTTTTTAACTAATATTGTTTTTGAGATTTTACATTTGGCTTTAATAAATTTCAAAATTCTTTTAACAATTGAGACATGTTGATTCATATATCCAATTCACTTTCATTTAAAAGTCATTTTATATTGAGAAGCATTTTCAAAAAGACTTAAATCAAGTCAAATAAACTACTTAAAAATTGAAGAAATGTTTATATGTATGTTCATTATTATTATTATTATTAAGCCTTGTTTCCATTTTTGAAATAGAAAATAGAAAAATTAGGCCATCCCATAATGCTAAATATTAACATAGAATATCTAAAAGTAATCTAAAATTGGCGCCCAGGCTTTCTATTCTAATTTTACCAATGTATGAAAGAATACCAACTTAAATATTTTCTTACAACAATCTTTCTTATCCACTACTACACCAAAAAAAAAAAGAGATATATATATATATATATATATATTTGTTTGTTTGTTTTATTTTAAATTCCTGTTGATTTAATCTGAATATAAATATCCTGATAGTTAAAACTCATATAATCATAATAAGAAGAACCGACATAATAAATAACATACAATCCAATTTAATTGATCCTTGCTCCCTCCTCTTTCACTTCTTCAAAAATAGTGAACCAATCATTTCATTCTATGCCGTTTTTTTATTGCTATTATTCCTTGCCTAACATTCATAATAATATGCAATTAATCTCAATCGACAAATATTTCATCATAATATTCAATAACATATTCAAAGATTGTTAAAAAATTAATTTAAGGTTTTAAATCAACCTTCTAGAGGGGTTGGAGTAGATCGAAGCAACTAAAATCAAGCAAAGAAGTTGTTGGAATTGAGAGGGACAATGACAACACATGCAAGTCACGCACTAATATAGGATAAAAGTTATAGTGTATCTTATCATGCATAGATTGTTCAATGGAATACACGATTTCTCCCTCTTCCTTTCTAAGTCAATGGTGTCATCCTCTGCTGCTCATGGTCTCTGATCGAGGCCTTTAAAGTTTTGGTTCTCTTTGTTTTTCTTCTTCTTCTCTTTCTCCCTTATATTTTTTTCTACTACAATAACTGCTACTACTGCTTGGTTTCCAAGAGGTTGGTCAAGTCATGATGGTTGGTGGTATTTGGGTAAACTTTTAAACTTGAAAAGGAGTGAAGGCTGAAGAGTTGTTTTGTCAGATCAATTCTAGTTTAGTCGGAGAGACTATTGTTTTGCTCTTGAAAAGGGTAAAGGAGTTGCTCCTAATATTGTTTGGTTATTGAAGCTTATACACGATGGATGTTGGTTAGAATTGTTGCACGATGGTTGATGACTAGAGTTTTTGCATGATGGTTGTTGTTTTAGAACTTGGAGAGAAAGAGAGATGACTTTTATGTTTTTTTTTATCCTTCAAAGATCTCCCTTTTTTTATCAAAATTTTTCTAAATATTTTTCTACTACTTTTTCTTTCTTTCTTACACTTATTCAAATTTTCTTCTCTTTTGATTTTTTTTTCTTTAAACAAAATTCTCTCCTCACCTTTTCCTTATTCTATTTATCTCTCTCTTTTTTCTTTTTATTTTTTGATGGTGGCTAAGGTTCTCTCTCACCTTTTCTTATTTTCTTTATAAATTTTATGGTCTTTTTTCCACCTCCCTTTTTTCTCTTTAATTTGTTTTTATAGTGGGTATGGCTTCTTACCCCTACAATTCTCTCAAGAATATCTTCTCTATTTATACTACCCCATCTATGAATATTTTTATTTTTTATTCTCTATTCTAAGAATATCATTATTATATTTTTTTTATTCTTCAGTTCTTACTTGATTATCGTTAAAGTCACTAAACTTTGTTTCTTCTTTATCTTTGATTTTCTTTTCTCTTTTTTTTTTATTATTTATTATTTATTTTTAAAAAGTCATTACACATGACTATTGTTGCTACCCAATTTTTGATCCAGGTTTTGATATATTTTCAAAAAATTTCAAAAAATGGAGAAAAACAAAGAAAATCCAAAAAAATATGTTTTTTATTATATTTTCGTCATTTTAGCATTTTCAACGTCGTCAAAAAAAAGAATTTAAATTGTTAAAAGATTTTCAAACGCGTTCGACTTTTCACGCGTCATTTTTAAAAATCATTGATTTTCCGCAGTTGAGTCGACGTTGATTTGCTCGTTTTCAAAAAATACAAAAAAAATAAGAAAAATCAAAATTTACAAAAAGAAAGAAGTTGAGGGACCAAGTTGAAAAACCCAATAGCCCCCGCTGCTCACCATCTTCTTCCTCTCTCTCTCGCCGGCCAGCCTTCCACAGCAGCACCCGATCTCCTCAGCACCGCCACCGATCTCCCCACAACTGAAGAACCCAGCGACGAGAAGCAGCTCCACCGAACCGAAGATCCACCACCAGCTTGGGGGACGCCGTCTGACCTTCCCAGCAGGAATCCCCTTCACCGGCTTCTTCCATCGAAGAACCCAGCTCGCCCGGACCGCATCGAAGCCTCAAGCAGCAGCTCTTTGGACACAAGCCGGCCATCCGAAGCAGAGGAGAAGGTGATGAAATCCTTCACAACAGAAGCAGCGCCGGAGGAGGAGAGAACTGAAATGATTTGAAAACCGTAACCAAAAAGACCCAAAAAAACAGATCTGAAAAACAAAGAAAAAGAATTAAAATCGACTGTTGTGTTGTTCCCATTTTTTTTGTTCTGCAGGTCATCGCCGGCGTTGGGAGGCTGAGAAGAAGCCGATCCCCCCTGTTGCAGCGTTTTCTCGTGGAGGCGCGTGGGAAGACGCGCCGCCACTGATTCTCTGCACCAGAAGCCTCCCAGCACTGTTCCCGTGCACTGTTCCTGCATGTTCTAGAAGCCTTAGGATGTTTTAGGGGTTGTTTAGTAATTTTAGAATTGTTTAATGTAATTTTTGTTTAGTTTTGAGTTTTTGTAATTTGTATTTTTGTAAATATGGATGTAAAAGAAAAGAAAAGAAAAGAAAACGAAAAGAAAAGAAAGAGAAAATAATAATAAAAAAGGGTTGTGTGTGTTGGTGTATTTTTATTTATTTATTTTGTATTTGTATTTGTATTGTGGATGTAAAAGAAAAGAAAAGAAAAGAAAATAGTGAAAGTGTATGTGTGTGCTTGTATTTTGTTTTATTTATTTGTATATATTTTAATGATAAAATTGCAAATATATTAAAGAAGAATTTAATATTTTGATCGGATCACGGTTAAGAATTATTAACTTATACGTAAGTGATATTTCTAATTTCCGAAGAAAAGACAATTATTAAAACTTCTTTAACACGTCAAAGCCACAAAGCAGCTTACCTCAGGTAGGGTGCGTTAGGGGTGCTGATACCTTCCCTAACCACAACCAGTCCCTTACCCGCGAATCTCTGACAAGACCAGTACATCAGGTTTCCTAGTAGCCCTCAATAAATTACTAGGTGGCGACTCCAACGAACCAATTCAAAGCAAGCGTAACAAATGAGATTTAAATCGCCAGCCGATGTCGCGCGCTGATTGAATTTTTTTTTTTTGGGTGCGACAGAATGGCGACTCCGCTGGCGAAGGTATTTTTTCAATTATTGGACTAAGCTTTGTGTATTTGATGTGTTTCAATTTTTTGCATTTTTATCTTTTTGTTAATATTTATTTCCATGTATTTTATAGAATTGTCTCATGCATCACCTGTATTTATTTTTAAAAGCACACACAAGCTTCTAGGTTAGGTGGGGAACTAGCGATCTGCCCTAAGACTATTGGTCAGGGTTCAGATGCGTGAAACACCCAACTCATATCTGAGTGCCTGCTTGGTAATGGTGGGTATATGTGCCTTAACCATTCCTTGCAACGCCCCCATACTGTCTTTACGAAGAACGTCACTGGGCAGATATGAGACCCTTTTGAGACCAGGTAGAAAACCTACCCATGTTCACATAATGAATAGAACCTGTCCTTAGGTTGTATGTGCTATCATTTTTTGCATAAGGGCAAACCCTTCTTGAAGCATCTTGAAGTCAAGACTTATGGGTGACACATTGGCCGTTGCTCCGAAAATTTTCATTGTAGAGTTTGGGCAAAAATCACGATTCTTGTCCATCATACAAGAGTTACGACCATATTGTCACCTCTCGAAGGGCAAGTTCATCATATAGATTACATGTTCATACATTTATCATGCATGTACCGGGTTGAAAGGAAGGTCCCCCGCGCAAGCTGTGCTGCACGTGATTGAAGAAAGATGAGGGAAGTGAACAAAGGAGTCAGATAAAGACTCATTATCAGATTAAGGTTGAGAGCATCAAAGGTGAAGTAGTTGGACTCAGATTTGCTCGAACAAGTGTTGAGCATCAAATGGAAAAAGAATGTCTGCACAGTCTTCTGTGGGAACACTGCTTGTTCACATCTAATTGAAGCTGCATCTCTCTTTTTTTCATCATGAACAAAAGCAACAACGCCTTCAGTCATCAACTAATGACAACTCTGATTCTTGTCTAGTTGCATTGTTAAGTGTTCATCGCCTCCACATCATCTAATGGAACCAAACAACTACCGGTCTCCTGTACATAGTGCATTAATTTGCTTTGAAGTTACCCCGATTACGAGCTCAATTCCAGTTCAGCAGCACAAGATGGTCTAAAAAACCATGATTGAACACTGAACTTCAATGTGGCAGAGCTCTCTTTACAAAAATCAATTTATGGCTCTGCAAATTGGGAAGGCAAGAGGAAATTTATAAGTTGCATATGCTACAAATATTTCTCTCATCAGTTTCAGCACGGAGACATCTTAGTAGGTTGAAGATCCAGACCTGGTCTGAAAAATACGAGCAGACATCAAACTTCAACGGAGTAGAGCTCTCTCGGCAGGAATCTGTTTGTGGATCCGCAAGTGGGAAGTCCAAGAAGGAATACAGTAGTTTCAGGTCGTCTATGATTTTCCTCCAACAGTGTCAGTATTAAAACTCAGAAGTAGAGAGAAGAGACATGCCTAGACTGAAAAAACATGAAGAATACTGAAACTTCAGCAGAGCAGGACCTCCTCTATAGGTGTTTGTTTGATGCACTGTCAGTGAGAAATCGAAGAGGGGATAAAGGAGTTTTAGATTCTTCAGGTGCTTCTTCCAATAGAGACAATGTGTGATTCCACACGTCGGTAGTGGCGATACTACAAGTTTCTAGGCGCTGCCAAGATTACCAAGCTGTTGAAAAGTTTTCCAACAATCCTCAACCAACCACAACAACATTGGAAGATTGAAATGATGTTGTGAGGATTTGCCAAAGAATTGAACAAGCTATGAAGAGAGGAAAGATTAAAGGATCTGCCCTGGATTCTAGAACAATGAGGAGAGGTAAATCATGGAGATGACTTTGACGGGGTGAACCCTTAATTATGTGGTATAGCCAGGTCTAACGGCAGCATCAATTGCCCAAATATCTTTGCCAAGATGGGACATTCCTCTACCGTTTAAGTTGTCGACCAGCATCCGCAAGATTCCAGAATTTTGCTTGACTCCGACAAATTCCCATGCAACCACCAATTTCTCAGTGGTATAATCCAGATAAGAGATGTGATGTCATGGTGGGGTCCTCAACCATTTCAAGTGAACAGTTTCAGGAATTGCAAGAATGGAGTCTGAAAGTTGGTGAGCAAGAGACAGGTGGAGTCATTGAAGAAGGGTGTCACTGGCTATATTGTTCCCCGAACAACTTCAGAATCACATGTGATCGAAAATGCTTTGCTAAACACAGATATTGCCAGAAAAGCTGATTCGAGAATGGTGATGAACAGTCAATCATATTGTTATGGAATTCTGCATTTTGTTTTGGGATCACATCTCATCCTTCAATGAAACATGCCTTGCTTTTGTCTCTTTGTTGTTTTGAAATCAACAGATGTTTAGCATTTTATTCTGACAAAATATTTTGATCAAACTCCAACATGCGATAAAGGTTAATCAATCCGGAAGATTAGAAGTGTTTTGATTACAGAAATGACTCTATGCTTGAAAATGACATGGGGTGACCAAACAATTTTGAACTCATACCTTTTGAAACTGAACCACACATCATATAACTAAGTTTTAGCAGTATGCATAATGACATGTAGTGGATTCGGTAGTCATGGACTCGTGAATCATGATTCTTACAAGTCCCAATCATTACACTGGATAAGGTCAAAATTTATCGGTTCTAACCGACCTTGCTTGAAATGAGAAAAGACCATCTTTGATATCCCTTCACTTTCTAAAGATTATATCCCTTGTAGTCCTATTTTGAGCTGGATAGAATATTCTTTTTATGAAAACCCTGACTAGGATCACACCCCACACTGGGGGCAAATGAGAGATATTTTGGAGACATTGATATAATTAATGGATAAAGGGGAAGGCTTAGAACAAAGGTCCAATGATTGAGAGAAAGCTAAAAGAAAACACATAAACATGGGGGCATATCAGAAAATTTTGAGGAAGGCTATGAAAAAAAAAAGAGAAAAAAAAAAAAGGAAGTTGAAATTGCCCTCACTTAAGGACAAGTCAAAGATAAAGGAAGGAGAATGTCTATCAAGTCTAGGAAGAGCAAAAGAAATTTCAATCAAGGAAAGGCACAACAAAAGTCAATACCAGAAAAAAGACTAAGCTATAAGCGTTGACTTTTGGTATCCATTATAAAGCCTACGACGTTATCAGATGATTTAGATTAGTTATTCATCAAAGAAAAAGTTGGTTTGGGATTATGACCTATGTTAAGAGAATTCTATTTGAAGATTAACAAGGTTATATGTCACTCTCTTTACAATGACAACAAGAGAAAGACAATCGATGAATAGTTAATGTTGGTCCTAGGTCGTTGAAACTCTCAAACACCTTTTGAGCCTTTGAAATTCCTTTCTTTCATAGCCATGAACCATAGCCTGCATGACGTGCTTTTTTAAAAGCCCTTTTTAATCAAGCAAGCAATTTGAACCGATAAATGGCGCTCTCAAAACTTGAAGAGCTTTTCCATAAGGGTCGTGACT
Source organism: Populus alba x Populus glandulosa (assembly GCA_033617975.1). Classification (NCBI taxonomy): domain Eukaryota; kingdom Viridiplantae; phylum Streptophyta; class Magnoliopsida; order Malpighiales; family Salicaceae; genus Populus; species Populus alba x Populus glandulosa. Next base: position 11,837,814 of record CM066143.1, on the reverse strand, counting down.
TCATGAATTAAGCTATTGGTTATTATGCATGCTGATAAAACAAGTTATAAGAAGAGAAACAACCTTTCTTGATAAAGCCTGAGTTTTGGCTTGAGCATTTTGTTTTTTGAAATAAAAAAAAATAAAATAATAAGGTCACCTCATCATAGACTATCAAATGATATACCCAATATTAAGGATTCAAATTGATACAAAGAACCATGGAAAAAGCCATTTTTAATCCTACATTGGGTCAATTTCTGTTTTCAAAATGCATGACAATCAAAGGACTATATATTTCGAATAACGTGTGTTGGGTCTTTGATCAAAAAGCTTGATTTTCAAAAGATTTTCAAAAAGGACATCTCTGATTTCATTTCAGCAAACTAGACTTTGAATAGACATGATCTTTGAAATATGAGAGTTGATTCCAGAACAAGGAAGATTATCAAACACAAAAGAACATTGATTGAGTATGCAAAATCATTTATAGAAATGACATTGACATTGAAGTCCTCGACACTCCTTGAAAAGTTGAGCAACTGGGGGCAATGCAGTAGACCTTGAAAAGGAAAAACAAGCAGTGCTCAGATCAGCTATGAGGCAATGATTAAATGATGAATCAGTGAACTGAAGACAATGATGTTCAAAGAAAGATAATCAATGAACGAGGACATTCAGATCATACCGGGGGCATTGTCATTCCAAAATGGCCCATGCTCTAGTGAACCCTGTCGGCAATGGAGAAACAAGGATGTACTTGAAGGACACCTTCATATCCTCATCTTTTGAAACATGGCTAGCAATCGATGAAGATACATAGATGAATGTAATTGAATGGTGAAAAGATGCACACCACCAAGACTGACTGTGGAACAATGCTGCACTTAAAGGACAATCTCATATTGTCATTCTTTGAAACATGGTTATAGATAGATGTTATCACACAACTGCACTGAATGAATGTCCACCTCGAAGACTGATTGTGGGACAACTTGTTCTGAAGACAGATGAGCGCTTCACCGCATGAGTATGAGTGATAAAAGCAGCATCATTGATGAGGCTGAGACATTTCTTTTCACAATCTGATTAGAAGAGTTGAAAGGAATCTATGAGAAGAGCACTAAGCATACAACTATGAGCCTTTGTACTGCAAGCTATGAGATGCATGTCTAGATGACTGATTGAGTTTCAAGGGGGCTGATGATAACATGTACTTGAAGAGAACTGTTTCAACTAGAGGCAAGTTCATGACTGATTAACAATCTTGATGGGTATTGGCATGATACACACAATCAATCAGAGGATAATTCTCAAAAGAAGCCAGGAGAGAAAATCCTTCATGATGAATCAAGCAGTACCACACTTGGGGGCAGGGTCAAGCTTGATGAACGATGCAAGCAGTAATTATCGAAGACAGCCCGGGATGGGCACTGCATTTACAGTTGAGTGGATGGCTAGCACATGAATGAGCTAATGCATCGGAAGAACAAAGAAAGCTTTGGGATGCAAACAAGGGCACCCTATGACGATGGAGCATCAAAGAGGGGGGGACCTATATTTCAAATCAGGTAAGGATGCATGCATATCATCTAACCTCAAAAAAAAAAAAAAAACACCATTTGCACATATTTTTGAATTGTTACAGGAAAATCCTTAATGAGGTCCTGCAAGATGGTGGAAAGAGAAAGAAGCATTGTGGTGATGATAAATAAAGAATCGACTTTGATCATGGAATAAAAGGACGATGGGATGAACCCTACCATTAGGAAAATCTCAAAAGAAATGAATAGATCAACCTTGCAACCGGGAAGCCTCGAATTTTCAACCCTTCCAACCAGGAAACACCGAGTTTTCAAACCCTATGATCGGGAATTATCAGGAAGCACCAAGTTTTCCAGCCCTTCTTCTGTCATCCCCGCAGGACTTCGCCAGGTAAATCCTATTTTTCACACTTGTCATATCACATTTTTTCCATCTGGGTAGGACGTCCATCATAATAAGACCGTTTTTCACATTCTTTCTATTTGGGTAGGTCGCCCATCACAACGAGACCACTTCATCATATTTTTTCCATCTGGGTAGGTCACCCATTACAATGAGACCGCAGTTTTCCACATTTTTTCCATCTGGGTAGGTCACCCATTACAATGAGACCGCATTTCACATTCTTTCTATTGGGGAAGGTCGCCCATCACAACGAGACCACTTCATCATATTTTTTCCATCTGGGTAGGTCACCCATTACAATGAGACCGCAGTTTTCCACATTTTTTCCACATGGGTAGGTCACCCATTACAATGAGACCGCACTTCACATTCTTTCTATTTGGGTAGGTCGCCCATCACAACGAGACCACTTTTTCATATTCTTTCCACGTGGGTAGGTCACCCATACAATGAGACCATCATATTTCTGTGGTTCGTCACCCATACAATGAGACCATCATTTTCTGGGGTTCGTCACCCATACAATGAGACCATCATATTTCTGGGGTTCGTCACCCATACAATGAGACCATCATTTTTTTCTTGGGTTCGTCACCCATATAATGAGACCATCATTTTTCTTGGGTTCGTCACCCATACAATGAGACCATCATATTTCTGGGGTTCGTCACCCATACAATGAGACCATCATTTTTCTAGGGTTCGTCACCCATACAATGAGACCATTTTTTACACATATTTTCGTTCCAGTTGAATGAGGTCGCCAGATGGGATCTCAAGTAGCTTTGGTTAAAGGGAATCGCCAGATGGGATTTCAGGTTAACCGAGTTACACACAGTTTAGTTCCAGTCGAATGAGGTCGCCAGATGGGATCTCATGTAGCTTTGGTTAAAGGGAATCGCCAGATGGGATTTCAGGTTAATCGAGTTACGCATATTTCGTTCCAGTAAGGTCGCCAGATGGGATCTCATGTAGCTTTGGTTAAAGGGAATCGCCAGATGGGATTTCAGGTTAACCGAGTTACGCATATTTCGTTCCAATTGAATGAGGTCGCCAGATGGGATCTCATGTAGCTTTGGTTAAAGGGAATCGCCAGATGAGATTTCAGGTTAACCGAGTTACACATAATTTTTGTTCCAGTTGAATGAGGTCGCTAGATGGGATCTCAGGTAAACCCAATGTGTGGGCAGGTCGCCCGTGAAAATAGATTATTGGGAGAGTGTGGGTCGGTCGCCCGTGAAAATAGATCAGAGTGAGTATGTGTGGGCAGGTCGCCCGTGAAAATAGATCAGTGTGAGTGTGTGGGCAGGTCGCCCAAGATAATGAAATCATCTTCCTTTTGTTTTCTTTACAAAGCTTACTATGCAAATTTTGAGGAGTTTTGCTTCGTAAGCATTGTAAAGAGGGGGCATCTGTTGCTACCCAATTTTTGACCCAGGTTTTGATATATTTTCAAAAAATTTCAAAAAATAGAGAAAAACAAAGAAAATCCAAAAAAATATGTTTTTAATATATTTTCGTCATTTTAGCATTTTCAACGTCGTCTAAAAAAAGAATTTAAATTGTTAAAAGATTTTCAAACGCGTTCGACTTTTCACGCGTCATTTTTAAAAATCATTGATTTTCCGCAGTTGAGTCGACGTTGATTTGCTCGTTTTCAAAAAATACAAAAAAAATAAGAAAAATCAAAATTTACAAAAAGAAAGAAGTTGAGGGACCAAGTTGAAAAACCTGGCAACATTTTTGCCTATAAATACTGGTCTTTAACTCACACAAAAGGGGGGGTAATTTTAAAATAAAAAAAATAAATACAAAAAAAACCAACCCTAAACCTATCTTCTCCCATTTTTATCAAGGCAGCCGCCCCCCACCTTTGATTTTTTTTCGAAACCAGCCAAACAGCCCCCCCCCCCGAATCCCCTTGCTTGATTTTTGATCTGCTTCTCCATCAACAAGCGTAGCCCCTTCCCGGTTTTAATTTTTCAGACCCAAACCAGGCGGCCAATATCCTCTCCCCCTCCAATGGTGGTTTCCTTTTCCTTCTCCGGCTCCCCTGCGAACCAGCCCCCTCCCCTGATTTGATTTTTTTTCCCTTCTCACAGCCGACCCCCAATAGCCCCCGCTGCTCACCATCTTCTTCCTCTCTCTCTCGCCGGCCAGCCTTCCACAGCAGCACCCGATCTCCTCAGCACCGCCACCGATCTCCCCACAACTGAAGAACCCAGCGACGAGAAGCAGCTCCACCGAACCGGAGATCCACCACCAGCTTGGGGGACGCCGTCTGACCTTCCCAGCAGGAATCCCCTTCACCGGCTTCTTCCATCGAAGAACCCAGCTCGCCCGGACCGCATTGGAGCCTCCAGCAGCAGCTCTTTAGACACACGCCGGCCATCCGAAGCAGAGGAGAAGGTGATGAAATCCTTCACAACAGAAGCAGCGCCGGAGGAGGAGAGAACTGAAATGATTTGAAAACGGTAACCAAAAAGACCCAAAAAAACAGATCTGAAAAACAAAGAAAAAGAATTAAAATCGACTGCTGTGTTGTTCCCCTTTTTTTTGTTCTGCAGGTCATCGCCGGCGTTGGGAGGTTGAGAAGAAGCCGATCCCCCCTGTTGCAGCGTTTTCTCGTGGAGGCGCGTGAACCCACGCGCCGCCAGTGGCGGTGGCGCGTGGGAAGACGCGCCGCCACTGATTCTCTGCACCAGAAGCCTCCCAGCACTGTTCCTGCATGTTCTAGAAGCCTTAGGATGTTTTAGGGGTTGTTTAGTAATTTTAGAATTGTTTAATGTAATTTTTGTTTAGTTTTGAGTTTTTGTAATTTGTATTTTTGTAAATATGGATGTAAAAGAAAAGAAAAGAAAAGAAAACGAAAAGAAAAGAAAGAGAAAATAATAATAAAAAAGGGTTGTGTGTGTTGGTGTATTTTTATTTATTTATTTTGTATTTGTATTTGTATTGTGGATGAAAAAGAAAAGAAAAAGAAAAGAAAAGAAAAGAAAATAGTGAAAGTGTATGTGTGTGCTTGTATTTTGTTTTATTTATTTGTATATATTTTAATGATAAAATTGCAAATATATTAAAGAAGAATTTAATATTTTGATCGGATCACGGTTAAGAATTATTAACTTATACGTAAGTGATATTTCTAATTTCCGAAGAAAAGACAATTATTAAAACTTCTTTAACACGTCAAAGCCACAAAGCAGCTTACCTCAGGTAGGGTGCGTTAGGGGTGCTGATACCTTCCCTAACCATAACCAGTCCCTTACCCGCGAATCTCTGACAAGACCAGTACATCAGGTTTCCTAGTAGCCCTCAATAAATTACTAGGTGGCGACTCCAACGAACCAATTCAAAGCAAGCGTAACAAATGAGATTTAAATCGCCAGCCGATGTCGCGCGCTGATTGATTTTTTTTTTTTTTGGGTGCGACAACTATGTTAAGCAAAATGGTTTAAGATCATGAAATGGTCAATAATTAACTGAATTAAGTTAAAAATGCATTTTTTTGGAAGTTTTTTCTTTTTTTTTTTTGTTTTGTCATCACTCAAAACTCTCAATCAAGTTTTGAGTGATGACAATCACAGACAATAAATTGAACCCAAAGATACTTACTAGTGACCATGTCATGGAAGAAGTGAAAATCAATCTCCATATATTTCATGAGAACATGAAAAACTTGATTGGTTATTAGATAGGTGGCTTTTTATTTATCACACTATAAAAGAGAAGGAGTTGTACCTGAAATTCCAAGTCCAAAAGGTAGAGACTTGACCCATTGTAATATTATTACAGCATTAGCAATGGGTTTATACTTTTTTTTTTGTAGAAGACCAAGCAATAATATGTTGTTTTTTTTTTAAAGAGTTTTGAGTTTCACTAAAACTTGACACCAAAGGATTCCTTAAAATCAATTTTTTGTTAACCTATAATTTCTTTAAAACATTTGAATGTTTCATGTTAAAGAACTTATGTTGGAGAAAAAATTCTTAAAAAGTGAATGGACCTCACTTTTAATTTGATCTCAAATTTGCTCATTAACCATGTTTTAACAAAATTTCCAACAAGATATAGGTAGATTTTGAGTTCTTTTAAATTAAAATTGTTAGGGCATCTCTAATGGAAAAGCCGAGAGAGAGAGAGAGAAAAACACTAATTCTTGAGTTTTTTTTCTTTGATTTTATAATTTTAATGGGAGAGCCAAATGAAGAGTCAAAATGACTTTTTTGTCAAAGAAAAGTCATTTCTAGATATCTATCAAAAGAGTTAAAAGCACTGAAATGAATTATTTAAAGATTTATTCTCTCATCTCCACAACTTTTCTTAATGGCTTTTCTAAAAAAACTAGAAGTATTAATATTAAATATATTAAAATACAAATAGGTTGTTAAAATGACTTTTTTTCATTGGAGTGCACATAAGAAAAAGAAAAGGGTCTTATTTACACTATTTAAGAAGTTATATCAATAATTCAACTTTTCTAAATGGCTTTTGTTATTGAAGATTCTCTTATAATTTAATTAGGTGAAGATATAAATTAGATTAATTTTGATATTTAAATTGTGTTTGAAGTTAAATTAAAACTCCAAAATTAGAAGTGAAATAAAAGGAGAAAATGAGCACATGTAAAGTCATAATTTTTAAAAGTTTCTTTTACCATTCTAACATAGTTCGAAAAATGTTTTTGGGAGAATAACATAGATTTAAAAATATCTGAAAAATAACACAATTTAAATACTATCACATTTCTAAATATCAATTTTGTATACAATTGTTATTTCCAATATTAATTGTTTAGTCAAAACCAAAAGGCATTTCTCATGGAAGATAGCTAACCTCGTTAAAAGCTCATCCAAAACTTTATATAGATTTAATGGTCAAAAAATGAGATTCAAACTCTAATGACTCTTTTTAGCAATAATGAGTGTCTTAAAAGTAGAATTTTGATATGTTCTAGGTGACTATTTTTTTTTTTTTCCTTCTCTCATTTCTTTTTTTGGCCACATTAATTTATTTCATCTCTCTTTCCCGAGCATTTGGATCTTGAATCTCTTCTTTTGATCATATGTTTTGTTTTAAAGACATTTAATAATAAAATTGATATAATAAAATAATTTTGAGACTTGAGGGATGACATAGTCACGCGGTGTAAATTTGAGGTTTTACCTTTTTTAAGTACTAAACAAAATGTTGCATCCGTGTGCGTTTGTCTGTGGGGTCGTAGTACTAATTCGCAAGTCCCAAAAATGCGTTTTGAGAAGAGAAAGTTTTCGAGACATCCAATGAAAAGATTTTAGAAAGCAATAATAATAATAATAAAAGCTTAAGGTACCATCAATATTCCACCTTTTATTTTCTTCTTTTTACGTGCGATCAAATTGGAAAACGACACCTTCACGTGTACGGTGGGCAATTACACCACATGAGTTGTTCCTCTTACGTGGGTCCAAACTTGACAGCCGCGGGAAGAGAAATTCAGGTAGCGTTTACTACCGTGTAATTGTTTTTTTTTTTTTTTAATATTTTTTTTTTAAATTTACTTTTTATATCAATATATTAAAAAATTTTAAAATATAAAAAAATTATTTTTTTGAAAAGCATGGCGTCACTCCAACAAACTCTTAACATCTTTAAAACATTTAAAATTCTATTTAGTAAAAATGTTTTTTTATATAAAAAAGTGCATAAAAAGTACATATATATATATATTATTTGCAAATCTTTGAAAATACTAAAACATTAAGAGAAATTTATTAATAGAACTTCTTTGGATAATAATTAAAAATTTTGAGTCCTAAAATATTTTTTTAAAAATTTTTTTATAGGGTTATTATAATTTCATAACTTGAATAACAGATTTGACAGGTTAACACGAATTGATTCTAATCTATGTAATATGTTTTTGTTTCAATATTTTTAATAAAAATATTGTTTTGATTTTTTTGAGTAAAATTATATTTGATTAATTATCTAAGTTATTTTTGAATTTACCAAATCGATTAAATTATGTTAGATCAGTTATCATATAATTATGCTAAAAATTATTAACAACACTTAAATATTAGTTTTACATAAAAAAAAAAAATCTGACAAGTAGTATAGTACTAGCTAGCAATGATATAATTTGTTACTAAACAAACTGCTTGTGTGATTTTTAAAAAGAAAAAAGTTTCTTTACTAATTAATAGACAAACATGACAGTTAAGTTTTGAGGTTTTATTTCATGAAATGCTTTAATAAAAACTTTAAAATTATTTGCCATATAAAATTTTTAATTTAATAAAAAATAAAATGATGAGATTTTAATTTATAATTGATTAATCATTAAGATTCTAATATAAATTGATGCTAAACCCATTCATCATTAATGTGCATGGATTGAAAAGCTGTCCAAGAAAAAGGTGTATGAATTGATGATTTCAATAGCCAACCAATTTATAAAATTTAGAGTACCGTTTATGTACTTTTATTACTAAATAAATGTTGACTTCTTATATTCTCTTCTCTTGTTTATTCTTTGGATTCTTTCAATTTTTTATGTGATTAAACGACGGTATTTGAAACATTCAAAAAGTCTTTATATCTATATATATATTGCATGGCCAATATGAGTATTGAAAAGTGAGGTGGCAAGCATGGAGTTGAAGGTACATGTTTTCTACGGATTGACTAATTCATAGTAAAAAGTTTGTTCCTAGTCAAGCTCCTTAATAGAGCCTTTTATTTTTAAAATAAAAAATACAAAGTGTTTTGCAGTGGTATTTTCAATGTAACAAAAAGGAGTATCTTTCCGCTACTAGAAAATTTGCCAACAGAATCGGAGATGAAAAAATATATTATAAATGATTTATATTATATTAGTTAATTTGTTTATAATATAATAATTGATGAACTTCCAGACAGAAATAGTGCACCAAACAAAATAAAATTTCCAACAATAATTCATCGTTGGTTTTGACTTATTATTGACAAAATAAACTATTAACAAATCCATTAATGATCATATACATTCTACCGACATAATTAAACCGTCTAAGAATTACATTTAATAGTGGCAAATCTTGTAGTTTTTTTCAACTCTCTAGAATTTTTTAAGTGAATTAATCCATTGATAATTTTATCGGTATTGTATTTAATAGTTTTTTTAAAAAATAAAATAAAATACACAATAAAAAAATAAAAAACCAAATTCTTATATTATTGAATATAAATTATATAGTGGATAAAAGATAGAGGAGGAGGTAGAGGTTGATCTTTGCTAAAACCAAGAGGGCGACAAGAGTGATAACATGTACCAGTGAGGGTTGGCAATACTACTCAAAAACATTCACTTTATTGCTTAGGTTGGCAGACTCAAACCTAAGTTGGGTCGTCTGAACTTAAACTTGTTCTCATATAATCGTTTGGACGGCTAAAGATTTTTGGCTTGACCCCAATTGCGAGGAACTTGCGGTAGATACACTATAACCCGTCCATATATCCTCAATTGTAGTATTGGAGATACCGTAAACCTAATTTTTATCGAGTCCACCAATGGATGCAACCTCAAAGCACAAATTCAGATAGAGTTCTGGATGGATCGAAAGATTATCCATGTATCTCTCATGCATTTAGTGTTATATGTTTTTTGGAGAAAAAAAACAAGGAAGCAAATTAGAAAAAAAATTACTTTCAATTTTTCTTGTTAAAATCCAATTTACCACGAACTTTTGATCTCAACCATCTTGCTGCACCCTTTTTTGATACTCATCATTTCGCACATGGATTTCAATAAAAAGCTCCATCGATCTTAGATCAAGTTCAAGCACTGTAGCATGTAAAAGAAACCTATTGTTAGTTAAACATTTTCATTCAATACGATATTTTTTTTAAAAAAAAAATCTTATAAAACATAATCTCACCATCCATTTTGCATTCAAAACGAATAGAATAGATCTGTTGGTGTGTGTGGTAATGAAACCATGAATCTCCTTGGTTCAGTTCTCCACAGCATGATATAACTGCTATAAGAAACACTTAAATGTCACGTGCTGGATATAAGCATCCCAGATACCCTCCAAGATGTGTAAAGGTCTGAAATCCCTCCACACCATAGTTTTTAAACCAAATCCGGTGGTCGACCAGGTATAATGATCGCGTCACGGGTCAGATGAGTTGACCTGGGTTAACCCAAAAAAAAGTGGGTTCAAGAATGACGAAATTGTGCACCCTACAACTTAAGAAATACAAATTCTTCAGCTGTTGGTGTCTCCTCGGTCCTCTTTAGCGCTTCCTTGCTGGGTTCCTCATCCACACCAATGGTCATTACTGTCTATTTTTATGGAGCGTTCCTGCCAACGCTCATGAAACTCACATTTACATTCTCCTTGCCAAGGATATTCCCTCCACTGCCAGTTATACCTAGTTGATCAACCTGACTTCTAAGTATGAGGTTGCCTTTCATGCTCACATCAACACCAAATGAACCTACCTTGGTAAAGTGGGGCTTCCTGTCTTTCACTCTTCCCTCCATTTTAATCTCACTAGAGTCAGAAATTGCAATGGCAAATTTAGATTTCACATTGGCGATTTGGACCTGGATGAACTTCAGTGGATTCTCAAGGGAACCATCCAACATAAAGCTTAAAATTAAACTTTCAAATTTTACCCAAAACTAAAACCTGAAATAAAAAGGAAGAAAGCAAACTAAAACCAAAATCTTACCAAAAGAATTAATCAAAATAATCTCACCATGTCTCTGCTTTTCGGCCTCTGAACTAGCACTTTATACCCATTAGGAAGAGGCACCAAATACCTTGGATTTGGATTTTTTTTAGAAGGTTTTGAGGTAGTGGGGTTAGATTGCAGATCTCCGAGAGAGAATGTGAGAGATTGAAAATTGTTTGAGTATAAGAAGAAGATACTAGCGGAAACGAGTAAGATAGCAAGAGCAAAGATAAAGGGTATTTTCTTTCTTTGACCAGATTTTGAACATATATTGTTGCTACCCAATTTTTGACCTATGTTTTTGATATATTTTAAAAAAATCCAAAAAAATAGAGAAAAACAATGAAAATCCAAAAAATATGTTTTTTAATATATTCTCGTCATTTTAGCATTTTCAGCGTCGTCTAAAAAGAATTTAATTTTTCAAAAGATTTTCAAACGCGTTCGACTTTTCACGCGTCGTTTTTAAAATCATTGATTTTCCTCATCGAGTCGACGTTGATATTGGTCGTTTTCAAAAAAATACAAAAAAACAAGAAAAATCAAATTTTACAAAAAAAAGAAAGTTAAGGGACCAATTTGGAGGCCCAAACAATATTTTTGCCCATGTATAAGGAATTTTGAATATTGGAGGGAGAGTCAACACAAAAAAAAAAAGAGGCAACCTAAGAATTTTGTTTATTCACCCGAAACCAGCCACTCCCCCTGGCCCAAGACCATTTGATCCCTCTCTTTCGGCTCTTCTTTTCCTTGTTTCCAGCCGACAATTGAGGCCCTCCTCACAATGAAAACTTCTATTTCTTCTCATCCCCAGCTTTGCAAAAGAGGGGGAGATTGGAGCCATTTTCGCCGGGGTCCCGAGAGCAGTGGGCAGAGAAACTGGAACTCCTGTTCACTACCAGCTCCACACCATTTCCCCTGACCTTCTGATTTTTTTCTTCTCCTTTTCCAGCCGCCTCCCCTCACAAATAAACCTCCAGCCTTCCACCGTCTCCCCTTTCCTTGCCATCTGCCAAACAGCCATTACTGCCCCCTGATCCGCTGTCATTTTCCTTTTCTTCCCCGGCCATTCCTTTCTCCCTCACCCAAACAGCCACACCGCCAGCCCCTACACACCCAATCTCTCCAACACGCAGCCGCCTGCACACAGACCCCCCCCGGCCATTTTCGTTTCTCTTCTCCCCAACAACAGCCATAAATCATCTCCCTCCTCCACAAATCCTCCCTCTCAGCTGCTCCCTTTGCTCTTCGCAGCTCCTGAGCCGGCCACCCTTGGCCACAAAAGAAAAAGCAGCCGCCACTCGAAGACCAGTCTCCGGTGTCCCTCCTCTTCTGCTCCCAGACCGCCGCTCCCTTAGAAGAAGAAAAAAAACGAAAGCCTTCCTTCCCACCAAGCCACCGATCTGCAGGCAATCTCCTCAGCACCGCCGCCGATCTCCCCACGACTTTAGAACCCAGCAACAGCGACCACAGCAGCGACCCCAACAGCGCCGCCCGAAGTAGAGGCTGACCCGGGGCAAAGTCGATCTGAAGAAGGGCGAACCAATCTGCAGAGAATCAGATCAAAGAGAAGCAGATCTGTAACGGAAAGAAAAAATTAAAACGAACTGCTGTTTGTGAGTTTTTCTCTTGTTGCAAGTGGCGGTGACCTTCACCGTCGGCGAGGAAAGGAAGAGGAGAAGAAGCCGCTCCAGGCCCCTCTGTTTTTGAGGTTTTCCATCGGTGGCGCGTGAACCCGCGCGCCGCCAGTGACGGGGGCGCGTGGGAAGACACGCCGCCACTGTTCCCAGCACTGTTCCGGGTTGCAGATGGGCTTCCCTGCAATTTTTGGAGTTTTAGGGACTATTGTGTAACTTTTTAAATTAATTAATGTAATTTTTATTTATTTGTTTTGATTTTGAATTTGTATTTGTATTTGTATTTGTGTTGTGGATGTAAAAGAAAAGAAAAGAAACAAAAATAATGAAATGTGAATGTGTGTGTTTGTATTTTTGTTTATGTCATTGAATAATAAATAAAAAAAAGGACAAAAAAAGAATTAATTGTTAATTTAAATATGGTTAAATATCTCAAGGACAAATAAAATCAAGTTGTATTTTCCACGAAAATATAAGGACAAGTTTCTACATATATTCGGGAATTTAATAACTGATTTATTCAAGCCTTAGAATTTAATTAATATTGACAAAAATAATCGATTGTTAATTTAAATATGGTTAAATATCTGAAGGAAAAATAAAATGAAGTTGTATTTTCCACGAAAATGTAAGAACAAGTTTCTACATATATTCGGGGATTTAATAACTGATTTATTCAAGCCTTCGAATTTAATTAATATTTTGAATTTTCAAATCACAATCAGAGAGAGTGTTTAGGCAAAAAATTAACATTGTTTCGTTCATATATATATATATATATATATATATATAAGGTCGGGTCTCGATCGGGTTTATCCTGGTTGGTCGGGTTCCGGGTCGACCCACCAGGTCGACCGAGTCTCACCGGGCCAATTTTCAGACTGTTTTTTGCTTAGACCCGGGTTTCAAAACTATGCTCCACATAACCATGTCTTCCAAGATTAATCTTTTACATATTTCTTTGAGCTTTTCTAGGCCTCGTGCCATATATCGCATAACTTGGTTTGTAGAAGAAAATTATCGGTTAAGATTATAGGAAATAAAATTTGTAACATTTAAAGAAAACCACAAATTTAATTCAATCTTATTTAATAGTGTTGTGATTCTCTTACACTCTCTTGGCAATAGCATTGTCAGCCTTTTCCTAGTAGAAGTTTTCCTTACATGTCAATTTCATAAAATAATTAGTTTATTAAAATTAAAATTAAAAAAAACTAAACGAATTAAAAAAATTTAAAATTATTTATGAATATAATAACCTTGAACTTCTTAAATCACACATCAATCATAGTTCAAGGTTAAAAAATTGTTTATGTTAACCTTGAACTTCCTGAACCACCTCTAGGCTACTTGGGCTTGGTCTTTAACAGTCAGAAAATCAATGTTATAAGTTTTAGATCCAAAAAGCCCTTCTTTTTTTTTTACTTCGGAACATAAAAAAATCAACACTTTAAGGACCTTAATAAACTCATTGTAAATCTTAAAACACACTTAAATCTATTAAAACATCCAAAATCAAACTGAATCAAATAAAATTTTCAAGACCTGATTTATTTTTTTCAATGATATGAATTGTAAAACAAATACATTAATGAAAATCCTCTTGTCAAGAGGAATACATTGACACCATGATTAATATTTTTAATGGTTGGATAACTATCCTGTATTGTCTCTTTCCTCTCCCATTTTACAATGATTCTCTTTCCTCTTAAATTTCAGGAATAAAAAAATATAAATCTAAAGAAGTTTAATGATAAAAAATAAAGCATCAAAAAAAAAAAGACCAAGAAAAAAATATAAAGACCAAATTATAGTTTTTAGAGCCCATAATCAACATCAAAGAAAAAAGGGTTATAGTTTTTTTGTGTTAAATTTAGTCTTTGTTGTTTTACTTCTTTGAAGTTGATAAAATAAAATCTTATTTTACAAAATTAAACATCAATTTAAAGTATAGACATTTTGACAATTTTTTTTTTTTGATATCTTGAATATGATGAGAAACGAAAACTGAAGCAAATAATTAGCTTAAAACCAAGTGAATATAAAACGGGAGTGTGAAATTGAAAAATAATAATGTTAAGCGAACTAAACGAATAATTTTTTAACGAAGAAAAGAGGGACCATAATCAAGCGCAGTGCAGTCAGTGAGTCTGACATCACAGTAAAAAGACATTGTTTTCGCTTCCTCTTTTATGTATATATTTTGTAAAGTGCTGTATTGTAATTTTATGACCTACAATATGAAATAAAATAATTGAGCTGGGAGATGAATGGCCCATGTTATGTGAGTTGACCAGGCGGGCGCCATTGCATATTGGCGTCATTTATGCACGTTACAGAACCTCGAGATAAGAAGACAACGGGTTTAAAGTACAATAGAGATAATGAAATGATTAAGGGGCTATTAGCTAGCTTGATTAATGTTGAAATCATGCCAGCGGTTTCGGAATCAATTTTTTGTATCATTTGGAGAATAATAATCGCGAGATCATTTGAGGAAATAATTGCTGGCAATGTGTCCGAGTAGTATTTCCTTTTTTTAATTTATTTCTGGGTTCGAAGAGAAGCTCGTGGTGGCACTTTCTTTTGCAGAAGCTAGGGTTGGTTTTATGATTATGCAGGTTAAAGAGGAAACAGTATTTTGTGAACTTGCATTCGGGGATCGGTTTTTCCCCCCTCTCGAGAGAGATTGATTTTTTCTGATTTTTTCTTCCTATTTTTCCTTCGACACTTGCTACGAGAGTACTTGGGGCCTGTGGGTGAAAAGCAAAAGCAAAAGCAAAAGCAACAGCAACTCCACTCGCCAGCCAATTTGCTCCTCAACAAATAAAGAAGAAGGAGTAGCTTAATTTCTTTATGATCCAAATGAGTGAATGGAGTAGGACCGATGATGTACTTTCACTTAAAAGTACGCATTAAGCAAAGAAAAAGGCACTTTAGAAGACTAATGTAATGGCTGCTCTCCCTGTTTTAAGATCTTTCGCATCATTATACACAAAGCATAAGCCCAAGGGATCGATAACTTGCTCTATCGTTTAATTAGCAGCTGTAATGTCACTTCAAAGTTAAAACTTGATCTGCCTCAATACTTTTTTATCGAAGCATGTCTTTACTGTTTCTTTTATGACAGAAAATTTTGTGTACTGCTT
Source organism: Populus alba x Populus glandulosa (assembly GCA_033617975.1). NCBI lineage: Eukaryota > Viridiplantae > Streptophyta > Magnoliopsida > Malpighiales > Salicaceae > Populus > Populus alba x Populus glandulosa. The sequence continues at coordinate 11,822,393 of CM066143.1, read as the reverse complement.
TATTCCTTGTTAAAGTAATGCATGTGCTCAGATTCCACGTCCCTGTAAGAAATCCTCGAATCCACTTGCAAGATATATTCTCAAACCAGCCAAGAGTATAATCATGAAATTAAGCTTAGGATTAACAGAAACGGCAGTTAGAATCTTCTTAAAAGAGAATTATTTTTGCCAAAAACATTGTGATAATATTCAAGAAACCGAAAACAACTAAAGTTTCTTTTTGAATAAATATATAATCGAAGAATATCAAGGAGTTGATGTCAATGCTTAGGCTGACGCTCGACCTGGTGAAGTTATGGAAACCAAGATTTGATAGAAAGAAAATTTAAAAAAAATCCATTTTAATGTATATAGTTCAAGAAACTAATGATACTTGAGAAACTCGACCAGGATTTTGGGGATTTAGATTCCTTGTATATACAAGGGCTCATCGCTCCCTTAATTTCTTAAGTCTTTAATAATTGTAGAAGACAATCATTAGCTAGGTCGAACGTAAAATCATTTGTTTTCTTTGCTGGAATGGACCCACACCTTTTATTAATTTGATCATTTGCAGGCCACAAGGAAGCAGTGATGTGCTGTCCTAAACCATTACTATAAACTGACGGCTCTGCAAATTTGTTAAAAACTCAATTACAGCACTAGGTATAGTGAGACGCCGTTTTTGAACCTCAAATAGGAAATGAGAGGAGGGGGAAATTAAGGTCTTAAAACTAAAAAGTTTTGTATGGATTTACAATTTATACATGATAGAGTGTTTTTTAGATTTTATAAAATTATATTTGTTTGTAAATTGATAAAATTTATGTCAAATTTTTTACTAAGATGTTTTGTAATGAAATAAATAATAGTGTATTTAAGGGTGCAACGGTTCATTGATAGCTGAGCTCAGCACTCTGTGGTATATTAGTTTTTAATCATTTTTTTAAGTTATTATTTTTTTGAATTTGATGATTTTATTTTGTTATTTCAAGGATACATATAACAGTTGGTTGAAGGAGAGGTATGAGGATGATCCTTCAAGTTATCCGGATATCGATTCGGATTTATGGTTAGAGGTAAGATCGTTCAACAGACCCAATAGAAATCAGGTGTATGGACTCTATAACACTACGGCTGAGAACTTGCAGACGACTCGTTGTGCTTTGAAAGTTGGATACTTAAAATCGATTTCGAGCATTTAAACTTTGGAGTTTATGGCGATGTTAGACCACTAAGTACAGGATTGGATGACCCATCTTAATGATAAATATAAACGACCCACTGCTGATTATGAAAAACTCTGTCAATTGGTAATTGAGATGAGATCACATATGTGAAGTTTATGTGCACCACCTAATTGGCCCCACGATCCCAATGATGACCGACGTCCTTCTCATTTTCCAGCGCCACCTCTATTTTAGATTTATTATATTTGAACATACAAATGTTTACATTTATAATAAATATTTGATTTTTATACTAATATATTTTATTTTAATTATTTTTCTACTTCTATTCAGTATATATTTTTAAAATATTACTAACGGGGTTACCGAAGGCACAACTCCGTTGATATATTTCAGATATTTAAAAAAGAATTACTACAAATTTCACTATTACTGATAGGTTTACCGATGGAACTAAACAATCAGTATATTCTAGAAAGTTGAAAAAGAGTTACTACACATGTCACCGCTACTGTCAATTCACCGACAGAATTACAGATAATATTTTGTTAATAATATGTTATTTTTACCAACGAAATAAAGTGGATAATTTTTTATTTTTTTTTGCATGCTTTGTCTTTTTCTAAATTTATCTAAATATTTATTATTAATAATCTATAAATTATCAACGATTTTTTTTTTTCAATAAATTATTTTCCCTCATGAAGCTATCAGCAATATATATATTGATGAAGTGATAGTATGACTATCAATAAAAAAATTTATAGGTAAAACTGTAAAATGTTATGGTATACCATGATCTTGAAAATGGTGCTGATAACAAAACCAATCCTTTTTTTTAAAAAGGAAAAAAAATCCCATGCAATCCAACAGGTTCATGAAAACAATAATTGCTGCCCTACCCTACCCTACCCATGGCAAAACTATACTTGTTTTTGTTCCTTGTGAAGCTTACAAATCTTATGTTATTTTTTCAGCACCGCAATCATGATGGAAAAATCAACTGCTAAGTGCTAACTCTTTTGTCAGAGCTTGCTCTTCTTGAACAGGGGTTGCCGGTCAATCTCAGTGTTTTGTGGGTAATGTGCTTCAAAGTTTTTTTTTTTGTTTAAATGATTTATTAGAGAATATTTATTATTACGTTAATATTGGCTTTTTAAAATATTTTTTATTTAAAAAGATATTAAAATATTTTTTTTATTTTTTAAAAATTTTATTTTATATAAATAGAAAACATAAAAAAATTAATTTGAAGCAAAATAAATAAAAAATTTAATTTTTTAAAAAATATTTTTAAAATACAAAATTAAAGGCTATTAGTCAAAATTCCTTCAAGGATGTGCTTTTCAGAGATTAAAAGAGGTTTATATCTTCTTGATTCCATCAATTGAACGAGCTATGATTTTATTGTAATCTATCCTTATTATTTTTTATTGTTTTAAAAAAACATTAGTCAATAAATAACGACTCCACATGCTGAGAACGAGGAGAACATCTTCCATTACGATCTCAACATCTACGAATTAAACTAGCTTCATGATTTTTACCATTTCAATTGATTTTTCTCTCTTTCAACGACAGAAATACTCTACAAGATACATCTGTGGCCGTGGGGCTTAGGAGCACAGAGCTGGAGACGTGTCTGTACATTCTGCTAACACAGAGACAAACTCAAAGACTGATATTTAATGTCATTCTTGCCCGACAACCTAGCCTAGCTAGTTACCTTCTGCTCTTGCCTAAATTCTTATTCAGAGGAGACCCACTCTAATTTCTCTTTCGGCACTTGAATTCTTGCATATTCTAAATTGTTACAACTTTTACAAGTAACTCCCAAATCGATCCCTTACTTCACTTGAAACCACATGTCAAGTGGGCCCAAATTACAATCCATTATAAGGTCGTTACTTAACACTCAAAGATTCTCTTCTAATCTAATTGCACCCCAATCATGCAACCACCCACCACTGCTCCGCTATAACCGGTAGTGCAGTTGTAATTATTTTTTAAAATAATTCTTTAGAAAAAAGTTAAATAATATCTTTTTAAAAATAATTTAATTACACGCCCGAGAAAAGACCCAGCACAAAACGGCAAAGCTAAAAATTGCATGAAAAAAATGATAGAACAAGGTTGAATTAAGGAATTTCACCAATTAATCGCATATTGATCACTCTTTCCATATATAAATTGCAAAGAAAAAATAAAAATTACACGATCTACATGATAAAACAGTGTCACGGCGGCTATCAAAGAAAACTGGAGTAACTAATCTTTCCTTGACAAAAAACATAAATAAAACCAGTACTTCAAAACAATAATGAAAAGGGTGGTAAGAATATGTATTACTGTTAAAGACTAGGTAGTAAAAGAAAATCAACCTCTATACAAAGGCGACCTTTCATGCGCCAAAATCCCTCTCGAGATTGATTGCTTGAAAACCTTGATCGGACTGGGGAAATACCATCCCTTCCCTCCCTTTGACGATCTCCTCACGTCACTTCCTCTTGACTCTGAAGTCACCGCCACCGATCTTGACTTCCTCATCATCCTCCTCCTCTCCTCATCTTCATTTACCTTCCTCGCTGATCCCTCCCCCTCCTCCTCCTTCAAAATCACCACGTGTCGTCTCTCAACCTCCTCTCTCATGCTCCTGTTACCATGCCCTCCCTTGAACAATGACCAGAACGACGAGGACGTTTTGTGGTTGTTGTAACTATGGTCAGCCGATGGCTTTGACCGGAGAAACGGAACAGCTAGGGATCGAGAGCGACGAAAAGCGGGTTCGCTCTCGATTAAATTGGAGACTCGACCGACGCTTCCGATTCCGGAAGCGGAGGAGAAGCAGTGGAAGGAGGAGGATGAAGTGGTGCCAGAAGAGGAGGACGCGGTGGTGGCGTAGCAAGTGCAGGGGCGCGCGCTAGCGCAGTCAGGGCAAAGAGAGGAGAGACGTTCGCGGAGGCACACGTGGCAGATTCCTGTTCGGCGACGCTTGGAAGGGTGCTTTAAACATTTCCATATCTCTTCTTCATCAACATAAAGAGCCATTTTGTTGTAAGTTTCCTGTGTAGATCCCTCCCTCTAACAAAGAATTTCTTCTTTCCTTTTTTGCCTTTTCCTCTCTCTCTCTCTCGGGAAAAATGCTATCCTGTTTTGGCTCCTCTATTTGGCTCCCAGGTTTTATAATATGACTGCACATGTTAACCATGGTTAAGCATCTTGAGTGAATATTTAAATACGGTTTAATTAATTACTTTCAGCTACTTCAGCACATGAATAAATGTTTTTTATTTGAAAATAATATTTTTTATATTTTAAAATTTATTGTTAATACTAAAATTAAAACACTAAAAAAATCGTTCTAAATAAAAAACAATTAAATTCTTAAAAAATAATTTTAAAACATAAAAATAAATTTAGAGCGGCGTGAGAGAATGGCAGGCGGCGTGTTTTGGAGAGGATAATAGTATAAATGTGCATGACAAATAAGAGAGTGATTTACGGCCTGGCTAGTCGCGAGCGCGGGGGTTGCTAGACGATGAAATCAGCAGTGTATTTGGGTTATATTACGGGGATGCCATTACAGGGACGGTGTTCACACGTGAAAAAGAAAGCATGTTTGTGGTGTCTTGTCGTGAAGGGGAACATGCAGCAGTATCGTGTATGGAATGGGACTAGTCGTGGATGAACAACAAGGTGTGGGGCCCGCTGGATTGAATGATTTATTTTACTTTACCTGCAATGTGAAGCTGAGGTTAGAAAGCGATTGTTGGGATATTAATATTATTATGTTGACCCTGATTGATTTGAGAATTTTTTATTTTATCTTTTTTATTTCCAGGCAGTGGATTTCGCTGGTAATTAATTAGTATATATTTTACAGGAATCGTTGACCAATAAGACAAAAGATAAAAAATAGTCAAAACACACCCATCTAACGAAGTGATTGATGCCTATGACGTGGTGAGATCTCATCTACCTGTGTTCTTTTAATCTCTAAAAAATAGCCACCATTTTCTTCTTTTCTTTTCTATTTTTTTTCTAAAAGAAAGAGCTAATATTTCTTTTCATTTCTTCTCGTGGTGAACCACCGAGGTTATGGATTTTCAGACTCCAAGGTTCCTTACTTTCTTGTTTTGAGGAAATCAATAAATCAACTCTCTTACATCTTGGTAATTGTGCCTAGGTTACAAGTGACGAGGATGAATAATTTCTTAGAGATGATGTGGCACTTTACGCATCCGAATGATTTTTTATTGAAGATGGGAGCAGGTAGCTTCAAAACCTGCAAAGCAAGTCCTCTTAATTGGGTGAGGATCCTCTTTTCTAAAAAATTTCAAAATCAACGACTTTTTTTTTTTTTTTATGGATTAATATCAGAATTTTTCCTAAATTGACAAAATAATCTATTTTAGAGTTTAATATCAGAATTTTCTTTATTCACGAGTGTTATATTTTAAGAGATTGATATCAATTTTTTTTAAAAAAAATTCACAAACAAGTTTAAAAATAAATTTAGATGATTAATAGTTGACATTGAATAAATTTAGAAACACATATAGAAAAGATAATAGTTTATATGATATCATATGTTAAAGGTAACGTCAATCTTCACATATAAATAACTAATTCAATACATTAATCTATGAGACATGTGTTTATTTTAAAATTTGTAGTTTTTTTTAATTATTAGATGGCAATTCTATCATTGTTATTTTCCCTTTTAATTTTGGAGAGTCTTATATTCGTCATGATGTGACATCATGATGACTCCACTTGGAGTTAGAGCTGACCCTAACTGTTTATGTTTTTCTTTTAATTTATTTTTTTAATTTCTATTTATTTTTTGGAGCATTTAATTATTCGCATTGTTTATGTTCATTTGTGCAATTTAATTTCATTTACATGCATTTTATTTTTCCAAGTTTTCACACACTTCACTATAAATCTATAAAAGCTCTAGACCCGAACATGTCTCTTCTGAGATTATATAAGGAGATTCAAATGGCAAGTATGATTTAGTGTCACTGATGCTCACTTAGACTCACGGTCAGATCAAAACTCGCTCTGTGCATCTAGGATTGTTGAGTCTTTCCCTAACTCATGTTATATAAGGTTAAAATGCTAGGTTATTCTACTGGTAATTTAAATATTTAAGAACCTGAAAAAAAAAATTTAAATAGACAAGGTGCGCCTGCACCTTAGAAATTAGATGACATCTCTTATGATTAATTTTTTTTAGGATAATAATAAATAACATGGCATTGCTATGTATATCCTTTTATTATGTATTCTCATTACATCTCCATCGATTCTTATAAAAAATGTGGGATAGTTGGACAAGTTATCATCGATTAATGAACATAGTTGGATTAGAGAAAGACCAATATTACGAGGCATTAAAACATTTTTCCAAATCAGCCAATGTTCTTATGGGTTTGGGGAGCTCAATGAGAACTTTCCAATAAAGTCCCACCTAGTCCATCCTCAAAGTCCCAAGACAATAAACATTCATCCTTTGTGCATTTTATTCATTTTTTATATAATCCTACAAAATATAGATCGCAGGAAGAAAATATAGATCGCCTAGCTAGAATCCATTTTTTTTCCTCAAAATCTACAACATCATACGAGATTTTAAAAAAATAAAATAGATGAAAGACAAAACGAGAACTCAAACTCGGATGAATCAAATCAACTTTTTAAAAGATAAAATGACTCAACTAATTGGTTTGTTAGAACAAACCATTCACTTTGTAAAGTCAATTTTATAAAATTAATATGGCGATGCCTTCCACTCGATCTCCAACATTAGCCAAAACATCTCTAATGACATCTCTAATGATTCCTCTATTTTGTCGCTCTACACATCCTCATCGAAAAAGAATTTTAGATGCCTATCTAATTAATCAAGGCTTGTTATTTGTTGCTTCAAGTGCTCCTGATCATCAAAAGCTCCTGCAATAATGCCTAGAATCCATAGCAAACTAGTACTTGTACTTTTTCTTCATTCCTATAATATGCTACTTTCTGTTCTAGAAGCCAAATACCCTAAACATTCATCCTGTGCATTTTATTCCTTTCTTATACAAACCCTGGACCTTTTTGCAAGTTGCATAGGGAGAAAGGCACTTTGATCCATTCATTAATTTGCGTTGGATTGCTTTTGCGACTTATTAGAAGATAAATATCTTTAATAATAATCTATCATTGTTACATGGATATGATGATGCCACGACAGTACTTATCAATTGAACTAAACTCTCCTACGAGACATTCATATATTTAATGAATGTTAGGCATACGGGGAATGTCCTTATTTCGATGGCATGGCTCTGTTTCGGGTATACGCTTGGATGCCATGGCCATCCTTCTGTTTAGGCGTGACTTTTCCGGGTAAGGATCTCCTGTGACGACGAGCCATTACTGAAAATGTACTCCATGCATCTTAAGATGATATTAATCTAAATTGTAGAAAATTTTCTGAGGTTTGAGGGTGACATGAAACATGCGGTAGGTCCGTACATGTCCATAAGTGTATCTCAAAAACTAATTAATCATTTCCTTATTTTACCTATCATTCAATTCAATAGGTAATTTAATCCTGCTCTAAAAAATTAATTTAACTAGTTAGATTTTAAATTTATTATCTAAAAATCATCATTTCGAATCTTACAAACCTCAGAGCTATTATAATATTACATGGTCATTAATTTTAAAATACATGAAATCAGTTAAAATATAAACTAATTCAAACATAAGATATTGAAACATTGATTAGAAATTAAACAATTAATATCACCAAAACACATCCATTGTACTCCTGTTGGCTGTCTTTGGTCATCCTTTTTTTACTTTACAGCTGACAAGAACCTTAAAGTCCAACTCCGAAGCTTAATTGCGATGGTGGAAGGTGGAACCTCAAATCTGGCTGTCTATTTATGTAGAAATAGAATCCTTGCCCCTTGATATATGCCTGACGACACGCTGAGGCCGTGAAAAGCCATTTTCAATTATCACGTAAAATAAAATATATAAATCTAATATCCATGTGAAAAAGAAATCCATTTAAATTGTAAATAAAATATTCAATATTAGAATCTTATCCAATATTCTTTTAACAGTCCAAAAATCTTATATATTGAATGAGTGAATCACATTAGTGAATATGTAATTAAGACTTTTAGAAAGTGATTTCAAGAAGAGTTTTTCAATAATTCTTTTTAGATAAGAAATAAATATATGAATAAACTAATATTTACATACTCAACAAAATAATATTATCTCTTTTACACTAGTATATTTGAAGAAGGACCCCTTCTCATATATACACCTAATTAACAACCAATAATATATAAAACTGAAACTTGAGATTTCAATTATTACATGAATCAATCTATTTTTAGTACATTAATGTTGCTTTATATATTAAGAATGTGTAGTAACTAATTACTAATTTTGAGGGGTGTAATTCAAATGGTCAGGTTTTATATTTGCTTATTAGAGATCATCAATTCGAGTCTCATAAATCTTAGAGCTGCTGAAAATTTACATAGTTTTTAACTTCAAGACCTATAGAATTAATCGAGGTATATGTAAACTAACCTAAACATCTATATTAATAAAAAAAGAATACAGTAACTTAGGAATAGCTCCCTGACCCATCAATACATAGCACTAAGAGACTCAAGATTCTCTTTCGATTATATAATACTAAATTTTTTTATTCGATGATTAGAAGATTTTTATTCAGGTGTAAATTAAAATTAAAATTTTCCCAATAATCTTGAAAATGAATTCGGAATTTTGTTTTCTATTTGTTTTATCGATCTCTAGCACCATAGAAGCTTTTCAATATATTGACTTTGCAAGCCACCTTGCGTTCTTTTTATCTTTCTTTGAGCATTATATTACGGTTTGTCAGCTCTTTATTATACAATACAGAAAGTGATGTTTGATGTTGGTCTCTTATGAAATATCTTAATTTATTTGGTGGAATATGTCAAAAAGTTTAGGAGGAAACTTTCTCAAGTAGCTAGCAGTCAATCTGCTTCGCTTTCCTATGAAAATTTCCATGTCAATGTGTCTACACATCGATCGTGCACATATGAAGAAGAATTATTTTTATTAGTAAAGGGTTTTGAATAATGTGAATACTGAAATACTACGTTGACTACACGCTTGCAAGTGCTAAACTGATAATCCATATCTCAAGAATAAATTACATCTCTATCAAATTCCAACTTTTCAGGTCATCAACTTTGACAAAGCCCTTAGCCTCCAACACCGAACTAAAAAAAGGCTGGGGAGGCTTATTTATCGGTTGTAATTTATAAACTAGTGCTCTTTTCTTAATCAATTTCCGTTGTACTTTATAGAAAGAGTAAACCGAGCAGGCATAAGGAGGCTTGGACGTTCGATGGGTTAGGGTAAGCTCTCACTGTCCAGCTCTCTTGAAGGCTGGGCTTGGATTAGGTTGTGTAGGCCTAGATTCGAAGAGGTGGAGACTCGGATAAGAAGGGAAGCGTGTAAGTAGGTTTAATGGACCCAGAAAATGTTCCCGATAGGATTCAGCAATTGAGCAGTAGAGATTGTGAGAGGTGGCCATAGAAAGATGAAATAGAGCCTCTTAAGGAGTTCAGAGGCAGAAATCAAAGCCCTTTGCAGGAGGAATATCGATGGATCAGGTAGAGCATTCAAGGAGTATCCTGTTGTGGAATATCACTGCCAGTAACTGGGAGACTTTGCTGTCAAAGGAAAGGAAAGGAGGTGTTCATTTTCAAATGTCAATTGAGGCATAAGAAATTCTTCCCGACACTGTAGTAATTTTTTCTATTTCTTTTCTTTTTAAGAATGAAAGCAAATCTCACTACTGAAACCAGCAATACAAGGTTACAGAGAAAAAGATGAAGCTGCCAAAACACCTAAATGCCTCAACTGTATCCCCATCTCCTACATATCAGTTGGTTAACATCAGCTGATGCTTGCTTTCGCAGAGACATGACAGCAGAGATTTTCCAGCCCAGTTGTAATTTGACATAAGAACATTATAATCTCAAAAGAAAGAAGGAATTCCAGCCTATTTTGCTTTATAATATCAGTCCAAAATCCAAACTCAACCCCAAAAGGAGAAATAAGGCCTGGGCAATTCTTTTTAGACTACATGCCAAGTTCTTCATCTCGGTCCACAAGTAGCTACAAGTCCAAATGATGGCCCAGTCTTTAGAATGCAATTTCTTCTTCTTCTTCTTCTTCTTCTTCTTCTTCTTCTTCTTCTTCTTTTCCCCCACAACCCTATTATTTGATACAATAAAGTAAAAGAAATCGTGTTGCACTGATCCGTAATGTCACTTTTTCAGTCATCAGACTGGTTTATCATTTCGATTGAAACATGGGACAACCTCCTCCCTCCCCGTTTTCATAACCTTAACAGGCCTCGCTGTCCAATCAATCAATGAAATAGTAAATACTAAATACTAAATAGTCGTACGAGGGAAAAGGCAGATATGAGCTTTGTGCATGCTGACTAGCGAAAAAATATGAGGCAGAGGAATCTGAGTGTCTTCTTCTTTGCTGTGTTCATTCAGTTATTTTTTACAGTTCTTTATGCCCAATGTAAAGGCTGATTTAATTTTATCCAAAATGGAGTTGATGGAAATCTACATACAAGGAAATAAAATGCATTCATATTGGTGAGGTGCTATTTTCATTCCTTCAATTATTAATCTCACTTCATACTATTAGCAAGTAACCAGCTAGCCATGCTCAGTGTTTTTATTTAATTATAATATCAGGTAATTCTTGAAATTTAAGGTTATAAATAAAAACTAATGATATTTTAGAATACTCTGAAAATAAACTTTTATTTAATAATCTCGTAAATATTTTTTTTTTATGTATAGACTTTCCTAATTAAATCTGATCATATAATTAACTCACAATTTTATTTATACTTTTCTAGCCATGAGATATTAGGATATGATTGAATTTAAAAAATAAAATAAAACGACATGATTATGTAACCATAGTTGCATGTAGACTATTTACAAATTAATGATTATATATTATGAACTTCAAGCCAACAAATTATAAAAACCTTAAAGTTAAATTAATGGGATCAATGCGTGTTTCTTCCAATTGATCATGACACAATATAATTAATTACTCAGCGTGTATAATGAGGTATTATTCAGAAAGATGGGATATTATTGATTCCACATGATTAAGTTAAACAGTCACAGCACTAACATGGTCAGGATCGGTAGCTGCTGCCCTTGTACCCACCATTTGGATAGCGATGTTGTATGAGCTTTTAAAAGATGGCAAATAATGAGTAACCATGCACTAACATTGCACAAGGCTTTGCTTTACATAATTGACTCACTTTACTGTCCTTTTCTGGTTCTGCTGAGAGTTTCGGCAACCTAAATGAAGCTAAAAGGGATTTGCACTAAGAGAAAAGGGCACTCAATGCAAAGCACCAAGAGAAAAGTAGAGACTAAAAGCATAGTCCAAGCTTCATTGTTCATCATAAAAAACGATAATGGCCAAGCTTGCATCTATAAAATGGCTAGTTTCTTTCACACGGGTCAATGGGAAGATCATATGATCCGTTCTCTTAAAATTACCTGGGTGGATTAGGGTCCGCTAGCTTCCATTCCACTGATAATTTTGAATGATGTGTTCTCCTTCCATTCATATATTCTTCTCCTGATGATGATGATAAAGAAGCTACTATGTATCTTTGAGCCTTGGTGTGCCTCCAAATGGGAACGAACCTATCATAACTAAACTTCTGACATAATAAATGTATATTTTGTTGTGCATGCAAAACCATGATCCATGATCTTGAAGCAAAACCAATGGGACAGTGTTAGTAGGTAATTGATTTGTTGACGGAAAGGCTCCATAAAATAATTGAAACACTATATGCTTGGCCTTGTTGTGTGGCTGTCATACAGCAAATTCTTGGAGGATCAGACAGAAAAGAAGGTAGCTGATCGCATGCTCATACAGAAGTTTTGTATATATCTCACAAAATCGATTACTGCCTTTTATTTTATTTTCGCTGTAATTTTCTTGATATATATTAAAAAAAATTATTTATATTTTATATTTACTAATAGATATAACTTTAAAAATTTTGTCCGTAAAGATCTATCATCATAATATATTAATAAAAAATTATATTGGTATCTTCATTTGTATTTATCAATTTTCCAGTAAAAATACTCTTTACAATTGAAAAAGAATGATCAGTTGCTTATATATATATATATATATATTGAAACAAGATCGTATATTTCGAGAACAAATTGTTTCTTATTCTATCTCCTGTGCGCTGAAATTAAGTGCGTGATGAAAACAATGAACCAAGGACGAAAAAACTGTGTAAGAAAGTGTTGGTACCCTCTTTAGCAAATTAATGGATAAGGGATTAATTTTTCTATAGGAATATTCATGTATATCTGACCTGATCAGTTAAATTCATTCAATCTGTTTTCCTTTCCTGTGATCTTTTTTCTTTTCCAGTCGAGAAAAAATTGTGTGCCGTATAAGTTGGATATCATTCTAAGTTAAAACATGATATGATGTATTTGACTAAAACAGCAATCAGGTGCTTAAATGAAACAGACAGCACATGAAAAGTATATTAGAAAAAAACAAAGAAGAGAAAAAAGAAAAGGAATAGTATATGAAAAGTAAATAAAGCGAAAAGGACCTGATTGCTGATCGATCACGTTTCACATAGATTAAGAAGAAGAAGAAGAAGAAGAAGAAAATAAAACCTTTTACAGATTCAATAAGACCAGTTAAGCACCTGATTCAAGTCACCTTTTACCAAGAAAAAATGGCGACCATGACTGTATCTGGATTTCGACTGATAAATTGAGATGATTATGCGAAATTGCAGACTCAATTCATCGCATCATCAATTTGATTGATTTGTTGACTACCAATTTCACTTCGATCATGTTTTGATCAAATCCATTTTTTAGACGCTCAATTCCATATCTTCTTCACTTATGCGAGAGGTGTTCGAGACTAAAGGGATTAGTTTAAAGAAAATCTTCTCTTATTAGGCCCGTCATGTATAGTTCAAGAGGTGAGACAAATGATTCTTGCCCAAATTGAAGTAAGTTACACGTAGTTTTGACAAGGAAAGAGATGCTGAGGCCACCACCATTGAAACAAGTTGCTTGACGCTCGGGGTATTATAGATTGTTTATTTTTTTTGTTTTAAAAATATTTTTTAAAAAAATAAAAATATTTATTTTTTTGTTTTAAATTAATATATTCTTTGTTAATTTTAAATCATTTTGATATGCTGATATCAAAAATATTTTTTAAAAAATAAAAAATATTATTTTAATATATTTTTAAATTTAAAAAATTTAAAAAACAATCACAATTATATTTTCAGCCTCAATTTACAAGTCATTGTTCTACTTCTTGGCAATTTCTTTTTCTTCTATCATCAACCTCTATTTTTATTATTTAATCTATAACTCGTCATCATCTACAGGCCTTAACATCATAATAATTTTTTTCTTGAAATTTATTTCCTGTCAGGTCAGTGTCCTGATTGCCTGCCCTTGAATTTTTCAAACACGCATTGGGAAAATATATCAATTCGATTGAGTTTTGTGCTTATTAATAAGTGTTAGCAGCTCACCTAGACCACACAAACGAAAGAAAAAAAAAGAGCAAAAGCTATAATATGTAAATTTTAACTTGCTCTCCTGGAGTTTATATATTGTTTTCATTTCATTTAAAACTCTTTTAATTTGTTTCAATTGTTATAACCCAGATTTTTTATCCTGTTTTTTTATATTTTTGAAAAACAAAAAAATATATGTTTTTTCAATAAATTTAGCTAATTTTAATCATTTCATTATTTCATCTTTTTTATTTAATCTTTGTGTGTCAAGAAAAATCATAAAAAATACCAAAAAACAAATATAGCTAGAGTTGAAATTGAGCAAATAATTGAGCATCATAGGAAAATATACAAGTTGAGAATTTTTGCATTCCAATTAAGGGTTAAATTGAAGAGAAAATTGAGAAATGGGGTTAATTGGATTTAATTTGGCTAAGATTAAAAGAAATTTGAAGTTCGAGGATGATTTTGAAATAAATAGTCAAATTAAAAGGTCAATTAGGACTTATTTTGAAGAGAAAAATCAAAATTGAGAGTTAGATTGATTAAAATTCATAATTTTAGGAACCAGGGATGAATTTACAGCAAGTGGATAAATCTAGAGGTCTAAATTAATTCAATTAGGGATGAAATTGAAAAAAAAGGTGACTTAGGGAAAATTGAATGAATTGAAAATTTTCAGCGAGATTGTAAGGGAAATAAGAAAATGTTTATTTAAAATGTTTACTTTAGTCCAATCCAATCCATTTAATTCATTTATTCAGTCATATTAGTTCCAATTAAGTCCAACTAAGTTAATTTAATTCAATTTAATCTCTAATAAATTAGTCTAATTAAATTAGACAATTAATTCTAGATTCCCAAGAGATCAGTTTATCAAGCTGCAGTTAAAAATCTAGAAATTGAATTCCAAAACCTCAACAAACCCAATCTCATAATCCCCCAATCATAACCCAAATTTCACGCCAAATCTCCAGGAATCAAGTCCCAAAAATCATTCAAAACTATATTAATTCAATATTTGTTTTTCTTTTTAAAAAGAGATGAATAATAGGTTCTAAGGAAAAGAGGGGGAACCACTCTCTAAAAGAAGATCCCTCATTGACAACCTCTTTTTTCTCTATTAAAAAAAAAAAAAACCATCTTTTCTAAATTGCCCTACTTTTTACCAACACCTTTTCCCTCCCATTCAACCCAAAACAAATGAGCATCAGCCTTTATCTTTTCCCAACACTGGAAATTTTCCAGTTTCTCATTTACCAACAACATAATTTTTTTTTTATTGTGTTCTTCTAAATATTTTTTCTCAAATTATCTTAATTTTTTTGTATTATTTATTATTATTGTCTATTTTTCTCTTTTAATTAAAATAAAATCAATATATTTAATTCAGGCATGATTATAACCCGAGTTATAATTTTTTATAAAAACAAATACTCTTAAAACATCTAAATAATAATTTTTTTATGAAAAAATAATACCATCCGTGGAATAGCACACGCACACGTCTGGTTGATAACTAGAGTGAACTATAGAGAAAACTCTAGGAACTTAAATCGTCTTTGCCCTTTTCTTTTTTTTCTTTTTTATTATTTTTTTAAAAAAAGGGGTATAATCTTCAAAAATTGACATGGCAGAATGCTAGTGACGTGTACGCTTAGGCCACTTGGCCGGCCACTAAAGCCGTAGGGAAGGGACCCAGAAAACGAACCCCGCGAAGCTGCTGAGACAAAGGGCCCCACCATAAGAGCAGATAATAGAAGTGGGACCCAAATGAGAAAAAAAGTGGAGCCCAGAAGAGCACTGAAACGCCGTAGCATTTGAAAGTCAACAAGACTTTTTGTGTAAAAACAACAACACGGCTCCGGCTCAGTGTGAAACATGGAACACGCCATAAAGCCAAGCGAAAGCAAAAGAAAGAGGGCAGCAGCAATTTCTGGGGTCGGTCATGCCTGGTGTGCCGTGACCGTGGGTTCAAAGTTTACTTTGACTCTAAGTACCAGCCACTAGCTAGCCATCTCCAGTCAAATTCAACCATCATACGCGCATAATATTTGTTTTTTTCTCCTGACTTGCTATCATTGTATATATCATGAATTTACTAATATTATTATCATTGTATACATCATGAATTTACTGATATTATTATCATGATATATACAATCATAATAAGTGTGTGTGTATATGATAACGTATTTTCACCTTAATCAAGGTCTCACACTTCATTCTCAAGAGACTTGATTAAGTTTCTTCTTTAGTTAAGTGAAGATAAAGAAACGCTTTGAGGGAAAACTGGACTTAAATCTTAGCAAAACCTGAGATCAGCTAGCAATAGATTTTTATTTTATTTTAAAAAAACAATTCTAGTATTGTTTTATCGTTTTGATAGGATAATGTTAAAAATAAATTTTAAAAAATTAAAATTATTATTTTTATGTATTTTTAAATAAAAAAACATGTTAAAAAATAATCACTAATATTATCTCAAACACCCCCTTAATTAACTCAAAGCTAGAGAATTACCAAAGTAATGTAGAATTAACTCCTATGGTTTCAATCCTTCATTTTTGCTCTTAATATGTTAATATCTTTGAACAAGCCATCAATACAATATTTTAAGCTCGTATATTTAAATTAGAAATATTGAAGATATAGAACACGTTTCAATCTCTCTTTAAGGAGTTCAGTCTTAGCTGAACTTTACTTGTCAACATGATAATCGCCCCTTCTTTTTGCCATTGATGTTCACAGCTAGGCACGATCTAGACACGAAATCACAGAAAGATAAGTGTTCTATCATTAAAAAAAAAAAATATATGAAATGGAGCAATTACCATGCTTGTGAATTTGTGCTTGCATGCAGGCTATGAACAAGTCAGGAGAAGCTTAACTTTTAGAAACTTTGAAGGCTGACTTGTCTTTTACCAAGAAATCACAGAAAGATATGTTTTTTCTCATTAAAATAATAATAATAATAAAACAAAAATATGAAATGGAGGAATCTTTTGGTTATCGATTACTTCAACTCCCCGATAGGACTGTCATAAAATCAAGGGATTCCACTGAGCGCTTGAACATTTCCTTGTTCATCACAATATTTTATTATGTAATAAAAATGGGATTTTTTTTCCCTTTGTAGTTTGCTGTGACGTAATCTATGAAGTCTAAAATCATTTTCTTTTATTTTCTTTTATTTATACTACTAGCTAGCATTTAAAACCCTAGCTGAATTTGCTCATTGATTATCAAAGAATTGTTCAATCGTGGAGAATCTAACTGTTACTGTTATTTGTAGATGTCATTTCTGGTTGAAAGCTCAGCGGTACCTCCTCAGTGGTGGGCGTTCAGTCCGCCATTCTTTAAACCTCCTTTTGCACATTTAGAATTTAGAATTTGAAAAGAAATAAAAAATAAAAAAGACTCAAGATTTCTGAATTAAACCTTTGATATTTTTATCCCTTGGTGACAAGCATGCATGGTAAATAAGAAAATACAGTAATAAGTAAAAGAAAACATGGCGTGCTTACATAAAAATGATATTTTATTGAATGGCTTGTATGTATTAGGCAAAGATTCACGCATATGATTTTGATGTGATTTGTTTTCTTCGAAATTATCAAATGGATATGCACAAATGTAACTGTACAATACAGGCAGCGATTTGGTGTAATAGTTTATTTTTTAAAATAATTTTTATTTAAAAATAAATTAAAATAATATTTTTTTTTATTTTAAAATTTTATTTTTAATATCAAAACAATGAAAAAAATAATTTAAACTAAATACTTTTTAATTTTTTTTAAAATATTTTTAAAACACAAAAATAACCGTAAAATAATATAATTAAAAGTAAAAGTAGTTAATGTGAAGTGATTAGTATATTTAGAAAAAATAAAGATGGTGAGAACATGTTTTGCACGCTTGATTTAACAAATGAACTATTTGTGTTTATATAATATTAATTTTTACTGGAAAGGAATACTAAATTTACGATCAATTCCCTGATATGTGTGGGTTGGTGACCATAGATAGATATGTTTGTTTCTTTTGTCAAATTGTGATTCTCTTTCATTCTTTCTTCCTTTTTTTATCGTCAAATATGATTCTCTCTCTTTTAGGTTAAATTTTACTAAAGTGGAAATATGAAAGTGCTAATGGCTAGCTAATTTGTCGTCCTCTGACCTACCAAAAGGCCCGGCCCACCTTACCTAAAATCATCGTATGTCGTCTTTTTTATGGCAAAATCAATCCACCATGGAGACCTATCTATGAGTTCTTTCTTTTCTTTTTACTAATTACTATGTGTGTGTGTATATATATATATAAAAACTAAATCTACTGTGTTGTGTTTGTGAGATGATAAAAGGCCTTTTCAGTATTGATATAGCAATGATAATTCAAAATATTTTTTGTTTAAAAATATATTTATTTTATATTTTTAAAATTTATTTTTAATATTAACATATCAAACGATCTAAAATATAAAAAAAATTATTTTAAACAAAAAAAATTAATTTTTTTTGAAATACAGTCCCATTCTATATTTAACAAGGAAACTGTATACTGTTTGATACACGTACGCTAATTAATAACATTTGCCAAAAATTAATTAATCAAGAACATTGTAACTGGCATATATTTTGTAATCCAAATCTGCAATGAATTGGTGGGGTAGGTTATATACAAACC
This sequence comes from Populus alba x Populus glandulosa, assembly GCA_033617975.1. Classification (NCBI taxonomy): domain Eukaryota; kingdom Viridiplantae; phylum Streptophyta; class Magnoliopsida; order Malpighiales; family Salicaceae; genus Populus; species Populus alba x Populus glandulosa. The sequence continues at coordinate 11,803,874 of CM066143.1, read as the reverse complement.
ATAAGAAGGTCTTCACTCTTTTTCTCGAGTTTTGACGATCGAAGGCATTAATGCTCGTGTTGATATTTTGAATGCTTTGACCGATGACTGCACGTACGTATAAATATCCTCGATTCATTGAATCAATCTCCAGTAATTATAATTCTGTACAGAAAAGGAAGTAAAACCTGCCAAATGGGCGATTTAATTACCAAGGTCGGGAACCCTAATGAGTTATTGTGCTCGGCGCGCTGAGTCATTGCTCAGCTTGAAGAACACTTGAGACTATAGGTAATTATGACTGATAAGAAGGTTTTGTCATTTATGCCGATTGCAGGTGATACTGAAATTTCCATCTCTATAATGGAGCTCGCATTTTCTGCCTACTTGCTTTCTTTTTTCTTTTAGCGTAGTTCTTTGCTTTTCAATTAGATAAAAAAGCAATCCGTCTTATTAAGTCAGATTAGTTATCCCTAGAGAAAACGAATATCGATTCAAAAACTTAATCAAGCTTTTGTTTTTTTAGGGGCATACAATTCTTAAAATATTGGGCAATAGTATGACGCATAATTGCAATGGGAGAAATCATCTTTTGGTTTTCTTTATACATATTTCTTTAACTTTCTAAGAACATAAACGTATGTTTTTTAAAAAGAAAATTGTCAAAAAAACATTTCTCATAAATATACAATTTATTTAAAACATTATTAATAAATGACATAGTATATAGATAACAGATAGCTAGTTTCAAGCTCAATTTTAACCTGTTAGAAAAAACTCAATAAATCTTGAATATTAATAATATCAAATCTATTAATCTAAAAATAAGCTACGAAATTGGTTTAAATAATAACTAAATTGAAATAAGATGTAAAATATAAAAAAAAATCTCAAAACAACTAGAAAAATAAAGAAAGAAATCTGAAAATAATTAGAAAATACAAAAAAAATATTGAACAAGCCAAATTTAAACATGTTCCTTACATACCTTGGGTAGCACTAATTAAATAACCCCATCAGAAAGAATCTTATAAAATAAGATCTTATAATTTCAAATCAATTATACGATCAAATAAAAAATTATATAGGGACTGTTTGGAAATGCGATCCAACCTGTATTTTTAATAAAAAATAATTTTTTAATGTTTTCGGATCGTTTTGATGTGCTAATCTCAAAAATAATTTTTAAAAAAAAAATTATTTTAATGCATTTTTAAGTGAAAAGTACTTTGAACCATAATCATAACCGTAATCACAAACAGGCATGACTTTCCCACACTTGTTCTTATTATTGATATAATTCATGAACAATACACATAAGTTATAACTATCTACTTATAAAAAAACTTAAATTGATCGATAAAAAATTCAACAGATATTGGCTTCTTAATTTTAATAAAAATTAATTTTTTATGTTTTAGAATTGTTTTGATGTGCTGATCTAAAAAATATATATTTTAAAAAAAATATTATTTTGATGTATTATATATATATATATATATATATAACCATTCAGTTTAATTTTATCACAAAGAGATTATTAAGTGCTTTGTACTTCTCTTCGCTTATATGAAAATGTGCCCTGAGAAGTATCAATAGTTGTTATTACAGATTCTATTTTTGAATGAATGAGAGAGTGGTGTGTCGGGAGCAATATTCCAAATTAACATGCTCAGATCAAAATTATAAGATGATTCATCCAACCAATTCATAGGCTAATATCTAGATGAAAGCATTCGAATAAAAAACAAATATTTTTTATTTTAATTTTAGATTCATTCATAGAAAAAAAATATCTTGATGGTCTGAAGGGTAGGTAGGAATTCTCCTCCTTCTTGGCATTTTCCCCCGATAACGCCACGAAACGTTTAGTTGAAACTACATATGCTAAATGGATCGGCAAGATAAAATGTCTATCTTCCTAACTTCTTGCATTTATACTTTATAGAAATCGGTTAACTTCAATTTTCGAGTTATGTAATAGAATAGAAGCAGCTCTCTCATAATTTCCAAGTCCTCGGACCCGTCCTTCTAGCGTCTTGAAAGAGCTTGCGCGTAGAAATTTCCTGTTCTAACTTTTGGGGGTCCCCAAAACAACAAATAACTTTATTTATTTATTTATTTATTTATGGGAATTACGAGCAATCTACAAGCTTTGAGGACTCCAACACTGGCCACTCTCGAAATAGTTGTATTACCAATTGAATTAAATGTACCAACTACATTGTTCTAGCAATGTACGGAAGTATTTAAATAGAATTAAAAATGTTTATAATAACCGTGATTGTTTTTGAAAATATTTTTAAAAAAATATATATTTTTTATTTTTTTAAATTTATTTTTGATATCAACACAATAAAATAATTTAAAAATAAAAAATAATAATTTTAAATAAAAAATAAAATTTAATCAACCATCATTTAGACGGTAATCCTTCTAGAAATGCCAAGATAAAAGTCAATTTGTTCTTTTATAAGTCATAGCCGACCGTAACCTTGATATAAACCGGTATCACAAACCCACTACTTCTCCTAGCTTTTCATAGCAAATGAATTAGGTTTGCCCAATTGTTTCTGATCAACCGGTTTATGAACTTCTCAAACCATTCCAAAAACATATCCTTAAAAGAGAAAATAGAACTCCAACGAGTTATATATTATGAGCTTATTTTATAAGACAAGCATAGAAAATTTGGACGAAGATATTTTACACAGTTTGACAAATTAAATACATATCAACTAGAATAAATAATAATAAGTAAACCTCCAAAATCATGAATTCGGTAGGCTTAAGACAAAGAATATTGATCCCTCCCTCAAAATTTGCAAAAAACACAGAAGATAAGACATGAGATGTCTATCCAATCCACTGTAATATAAAACAGGTAGTCTATCCATCATATAGAGCATAGCTAGTAGACATGACCCAAAAAACCAGGATTAGAAATAAATAACACACAATGTTTTTTTAAAAAAAAAAAAGAGAGAAGAAGAAGAAAACCAATAATGTTTTAAAATAAATAAAGAAAAGAACAGTAAGTGAAAGAAAATACGATAAGAACAAGGGAAGCTGAAAATGAAAGGGAAAGCATGAGGTGGGTTCCTTGCACCCAACGCATCTTGATGGCTTATTTTAATAGAGGTTTGGGTTCGGAGTTAGGCTTGGTGGTTTGTAGACTTTCTTTGTGTGAAGATAAGAACGACTCCCCCCCACCCCCCTCTCAAGAGCCCCAATTCAATACCCCTCTCCCAGCCGCCTCTGCTTCTCTCAAACTAAAAGCCTCTCACCCTCTGCCCCCCTGCTTTGGACAAACCAGGACGAATTCGCTCATTTTCTTCAATTTCTCTAAAACTAAGAGTGCTCTGTTTCTTTACACTCATTCAAGCTGGCGATCGAAAATCAAGAAACCACTATGAAGCCCAAGAACAGGAGAATAATGGTAATGCTTTTGCTTTCTTATGAGCTCTTCATTTTCCTTCTCTTTTGTTTTTGGATTGAAACACTGGCTTGTTGTTTTCATTTGTTTTTTATAATGTCACTTTGTGGAAAATGCCTATCATTTTACTTGGTGGGGTTTTTTTTCTTTTGATTTCTATGTATGTACTTGTGTTATAGTTACAATGGTAGCCGTTCTTCTTTGTTGTTTGATAGAAAGATTATTGATTTTCTTCGTTTGTTTTTCATTGCCCTTTAATACTAACAATCTGTCTGTGTTGAATTGTATAGGGAGCTGGAGGACCTGATGATGAAGACAACAGGTGGCCGCCATGGCTTAAACCTTTGTTGAGAGAGAGGTTCTTTGTTCAATGCAAGCTGCACGCAGATTCACACAAGAGTGAGTGCAATATGTATTGTATGGATTGTATGAATGGTGCCCTTTGCTCTCTCTGTCTTGCCTACCACAAGGACCACCGTGTTATTCAGGTAAATTCAATTGCTTACCAAATGTTGTATTTGCGTTTTTGCTCATTCTTGTCAAAGTTTTGATTTTTTACCTTTTCTTTTTTCGCTTTCCTTTTCTGGGACTGAGAGAATCCCTCTGTTTTCTTTTACTTTTGTTGGACACTGTAAATCCAATCTCTCTTCTTCTTTTTTCAAATTTCCATTTCTAGTGGCCGAGTGATTTTTTTTTTATTCTGTTTTTCAAAAATCTCAACTCAATCTAGACTTAATTGAATGCAGATTCTACGTTTCAAATATAAACTCTCCTCCTCCTCCTACATTTTCTCAACACCCAAACAGACGAATTTGGCCAATCAATTTGACCAATGGTGAAATACTTTCTTCAATTCTTTTTATGGGTTTTCCATATCCTGCAAACCTCACATGGGTTTGCGTTTTATTTTTCATGATTCCATTATGGACAGTTACAGAAAGAAATCATGAGTTCCGCGTGGTCCGACACTGTCTCTTATTGTTTCTTTGTGAATGTACAGATACGGAGGTCCTCATATCATGATGTGATAAGGGTATCTGAAATACAGAAGGTGCTAGACATCTCTGGTGTTCAAACTTATGTTATCAACAGTGCAAGAGTTGTGTTTTTGAATGAGAGGCCTCAGCCTAGGCCTGGAAAAGGTGTTACCAACACCTGTGAGGTCTGCGAGCGCAGCCTCCTCGATTCCTTCCGCTTCTGCTCTCTTGGGTGCAAGGTATAATTACATTGTCCTAAAATATTTTATTTCCAGTCTTTCCTTGTTTGGTTGCTGAGAAAGTTTTGGGAAAGAGGGAAATGAGATTGAGACCCACCAGTGTTATTTTTTCTAGGTCAGCAAGCATTTATAAAATTCCACTTAATTGAATTCTATGCTGGTGCTTGGTGGTTACAGTAAGTTGACTTTTCTCATTTTTCGGAGGGACTAATGAGAAGGCAATGTTGGTATCGAATAGTATTTTATTTTTTTCCCCACAATTTTCTCATCAACCAGCTGACCACAAAATGTGACGAAAATGAATTGCCCCTAGTGCTCGATATTTTCTATCCACATTAACATGCGCACTTTCTTCTCAAGTAAACGATGTAAAAACGGTACAAATGTATTAATATCTGTTGTGCATCAATGGCAGATTGTTGGGACATCAAAGAACTTCCAGAAGAGAAAGAAGCAACAAGTGGCAATGGCATCGGATTCGGAGGACTCTTATAGTAGCAGCAGCAGCCACGCGAGGTACATGAAGAAGAACAACATCAACAATGAGAACAAAGTGCAGAGCTTCTCTCCTTCCACGCCACCTCCAACACCAGCTAGTTACCGGACGGCAAAACGAAGAAAGGGAATCCCCCACCGAGCCCCTATGGGAGGACTGATAATAGAATATTAGAACACCGATGCTTTAGCAAAAATTATTAGATCACTCTCATGTATACATGTTTGTTATCTCATTGCCCCTCTTCTCCAACCCCATGCTTAGAGCTCTTGACAGAAAGGGTTTCAGCTCTATATCTATGGTGATGTGTTGTACATATGCAGCAGCAGCAGCAGCGAATAGAATACGGGAAAGAAGAAAATAACATCAATGTGAAAGGACTGGATGGCAAGAATAAAAGAAAGCAAGCCTTTTTTTTTTATTTAATTAAGAACGAAAGAATAGAGGAGCTTGCTGGAGTGATTATACATAAGTTTTGGGCTTCAAGGAAAACAAAATGTAAATAGGGTTTTGGTGGGTGGGTTCCCTAGGAAAGAGGGTAGTGAAAAGACAGTGTACTCCTTGTCTTCAAAATCGTACTTCTACTACTAGTCTACTACTAAGTTTCCGGATGATGTTTGTATATATATATAATATATATGGAAAATAAAAATAAGAAAAATTTATCTTTGAATGTAAAGACGAAGGGTTAGCAGCAGCGGCTTTTTTTAGTTTCTCTGTTAAATAGTCATTTCTTTTATTTTTATTTTTTAACATGTACTGATATTAATAAAAAATATTTTTGAAACGTAATCTTCGGGATCCGAAAATACTGGTGGCTCGTGCGTGTCAGCACTCTATTGGTGGGGGGTGGGGGAACCTAAGTGTCTTGATTCTCAGAATCAGGAGGCAGGTAAGCCGCCCCTTGGCTAGGATTTTATTATTATTATTATGGGTGAGAAAAGGTAGTTTGGTTTCTTAGGCAAGTGGGCTATTCAACTCGGTCTATGTGGGACCCGATTTTTGTGCTTCATTCTTGACCATACGATTGCCTTTGACGAGGGCTTAGGTGGCTGAATGATTCTTTGGGTTGTTGATAATTTGTATTTAGCGGGAGGCCCTCAAAATGTTCTAATTGGTGGAGATGCGTTCGGTCTTGTGTTAATTTTTAGGGTTTAGTCCCATGTCGCCGTTGAGAAAAATCTGAATTGCATTTCTGATATTTTTTATTATCTTAACCATATTTGATGTTCTTTTTCTAGTCAAATTTAATGGTCCATCTGCTATAGGAGTTTTTTCAAATTCGATATCCGACATTTTTCTCTTAATTTAATGGTGCGGTTTTTTTTTTTTATTAACGTAAGTGTCTATGTTAGTTTACATACACATCGACTAATTCAACGGGGTATAAAGTTAACGAGTATATAAACCTCTAGTTACTATCATATTAACAACTATAAAAATCATACCTAAAACCAAAAAAAAAAAAAAACTTTTAATCCTAAACTTTTATTAATAAACCACCTAATCTACAGTTATTTAATTTTATTCCTATACTCTAACGCCATCTACATTCTACCAATATTTGAATCTAATACCCACCTTTATTTATCTCATTCATGGTATTTTTCTTTGATTCCTAATAAATTCTTGCTGAATAAATAGATTTGACTGTCAAATATCTTTATATAAATTTTGATAATTATAATTAATTTAATTCTTAACCATGTAAAATAATTTAACTGGACTTGAGTCAGATTTAGAGACAGATTGCATTGTCTTTCAAAACAATTAATGGTTAATGGTTAAGATGAATCTTTATAACTAAGAATAATAACCATTGAAGTTTTTAAAGCTTTTTTTAGAATCTATATAACTTTTAGCGTGCATTTGTTTTGAATAAATATTTTACAAAAAAAAATATTAATGTAAAATATTTTATAATAAATTTATTGATTTATTTTTTATTAAAAAAATATTTTACAAATAAAAATTAACTTATAATATTACCCCCCGCCAACACATCCACTCCAATCATATTTGTTGCATTGACCAATATCATTCACCATAATTATCTCCTCATTTCATTATTCATGTTTTCTTGCTGTTATTTTTACTATTCATAGTTTATTATGCCATTATTTCTTCTTTTAAAATTTGTCGTTGTGTATAAAATTATCTATACAAAACAAATATTTTTTTCATAAAAACCTTTGGTTTTGCCACCTATTGCCTAAAATAAAGGTTTCTTATGATATTTTATTATTCATATAAATAGTAAAAATCATAATATATATATTTTTATTATTTTATAATAACTATATGTCATAACTTAACCAAGTTTAACCTTGTTATCAAACATTTTTTTATCATATTCACGATATTCTTAGTTTTCAATCACACGTGAAATATAAATATACTATTTTGATATTTTAAAAAATATTAATAATTATAAAATTTTTAAGGTAAATAAAAGATATATTAATAAATATATATATATATATATATTAATAAAAAAATTAAAAGTAACTGTATTTTCTAGCTTAATAATAGAGCTAAATTTTTTTCTAATAACTGAATATTTATTTTCTATGTTTAAAAAGTTTTGCTCCCTCTACACTACAGTATATCGCGAACATACGGCCTTTTGCAAAACAGTAATTTCTTTGGAATTCAACATTCAACAATAAAAAAAAAAAAAAAACGTGCTTCAAAATCAATAAGATGTTGGCCCAACCGCCCCCACCCGCCTGGGCCCTCACTCGGGATTTTCAATTGAGCAAGGGTATTTATGGCAGTACAATATATTATAATTATGCAGAAATTGTTCGGTGTATATATATATATAAAGTAAAAAATCCCATGTCTGTATTTTAAATTGTTCAATTGAGCAAGGGTTTTTGTTAAGCTCTATACATAATTGTATTTTAAATCTGAATTTTATAGAAATTATGATAATATATCTTTTAATTTATAAAAATATGTTTTTTATTTTATATGTATAAATTCATTTTATAGTAATTTTAACTAGATACATATAAAAAAATTAATCATAACAATAAAAACTATTACAATATTAAATAATTTAGAAAAGTGTGGTGTCTATATAGAAGGTGGAAATAAGGTCGTCCGTTTATTTTTTTTCCTGAACTTTCCAAACCTCCACGTGGTTATTTCGGCATGTCAAAGCATGCTATTGCTATGTCAGTTGTTTTATATCTTTCTTTACCGTCCAACTTTGTCAATTGTGTGGTAGGCCAAACCTTCGCACATCTTTTTGCGTTGTCGCATGTTTTACTTGGTAAAGTTTTGTGCTAGCCAAACGTGACTTGCCCCATTTATCACCATCATCAGCATCTTGCATTTACCCTATAAAATTTACCTACATCATATAAGTTATTAAAGTTTTGACTTCTTTATTTCTTTTTAGATAAATCATAAAAAGCGATGAAGTTGTGAAGATTTCATGATTAGATTGGACTTTATATAAATGTGTTTTGATATATAGTGTTTAGGCTAGAGTATATGTCATGTCTCTAAACTTTATTATTCCCGACAAAACAAGTCTATTTTTTAGAAGATACGACCATTTGATACTTAAGTTTGTTGATTTAAAAGGAAAAAATGATGTACTGAGAAAAACATAAGAATTGTGTGTTTGTTGAGTGAATTGGTGTGAAACCATTCAATGAGCTTGAATAACCTGAATTACCTTGCAAGACTTGAATGTTTTACCTTGTGACAAGATGTATTTATAAACCTTGATGATATTAGTTATCTCGTAGGGAGTAAAGACCATAGAGTAGTGTTGCATATACCTTATTGTACATGGAGTTGTAGGTGTCTTGTGAAGAGTAAAGTAATGACGGCGAGTGACTTTGTGGTGAGTGGTGAAAAATGAATATCATTAGTAAAGAGGTTAGTGCATATCATTGGTTATGGTGCTCATTGTATCACCCATTGACATATTGGTGCTATGCTTTGCATAAAAAAATTGTGTGCATTGAGATGTACATATACATGTATAATATCATTATGACTTCTAGGAAACTCAAGGAGTAAATTAAGGAATGTATTCGACACGGTATTGGATAGCATAAGGTGGTGAGCACGTGTGGATCTGGCCATTCAAGCTAAGTTAGAATGTCTTAAGCATCTAGAATTTTTTTTATGTGGATTAAAAAATAATTTCTTATAAAAAGTAAAGAAAGACATTTTAAATACTCAAAATAATTTAATCTCATGATTCATCAACTAAATATTCCGACTTATAAACATGGTACATGGAAAAATGATCCAAATATACTTACATATAGGAATTTTGTGGTGATGAGAAAATATTGTATCGCTCGCTCGATTTGACAATAAAATTTTATTTTATTGATTTAAAAAAATTAGAGTTTTGAAGATCAAATTTGAAACTCAAACAAATATTTAACTTTTATTTTTTGCTAGCATTAGGAACTAAATAGAACGAGCAAAGGAAAAAGTTTAGTTCCTTATTTTTGTATTATTTTTTTAAATTAATCATTTCACATTGAGTATATTGAGGATTGAACTTAATAATTTATTTTAGTTGCCTAGATATGAGGATTTTATAATATTAAGAAAACATTTTAGCTTTTGGTTAATGCTCTTTTTGACAAAATAAAATAAATTTTTATTGATTTAAAATAATTAAGGCTTCATAGATCAAATTTAAAACTAAAAATATGAGGAATGAGCAGAAATAGTTGGTAAATGCGACCCATTCATCATTGTGTGAGAAAAGCTATCATGTTAGGGCAGCGTTCGTGTAACAACCCTAAATACTGGGACATAACATAGTTTTCTATATAGAAAACACATGGAATTATATATATATATATATATATATAAGATTATAAATTTATAAATTTATTTAATTAAATGCATGCATAAATTTTTTTTATTTATGATTGGATTTTTTTAGTAAAAAAAAAATGTTAAAAAAACTTACATATATTTCTTTTTGGAGAAAAAAACTTGTCCGAAACCTGCAAAGCGTGGATAAAATTACTAGTAATTTCTACTATAATTAGGCTTACAATTAAATGGTCATTAAATTTGTAAAAAATGTGTACAATAAATGACCGTGTCTTGGATCAAAGAAAAACAAGAAAAAAAAACCTTAAAAACTAAAAGTTCAGGCTGAGAAAGGATATAGAGAAAATATATTTTAAAAACATAGTAAATTGACATATTTTTAAGAATGAGATCTATTGCTTTTAGAGTTAAAATTATATTGTAAATTATTCTCCAATAAAATTAAGCCTACATGTTATTAACATTAGTTATTTCTAGTAAAAGTGTCACTATCATTCATCAACCTCTCAATTACAAAAAATACTATAATTAATGGTGAGTACTAATATTTTCATTAATCGTAAAGCTTTCCACATCCTATTGATAAGCATGACCAAGCTCTCTCTCTCTCTCTCTCTCTCTCTCTCTCTCTCTCTCTCTATATATATATATATATATATATATATATATATATATAGTATCATTAGAAAAACAAATAAAGTAACTTTTTTGTATAACGAGAGCAACAGGATAAACAATGAATTTAGCTTCAAATGACGAAATGAAAAAACATAAAATAAAACTAATATGCTTTCTCAGCATGCATTCGTATATAAATTTTATGTGAAAGATTTGTAAAGTTCATAAAGTAAAACGACTCACGTCATATAGATGGAACTTCCATGGTGGGTATGGTGGCAGCCATGTAGGATCACATCATCTGATATCATTAGTGGATGTGGTATCTCCCTCTACCTCCTTCTTTGCTTGGTGTTGACTAGCTCGCTCCTCTCTCTCCATGCAATGCTCATCGACCCTTAGTTTTCTCTATCATACTGATTTGATATTTATTTTATTTATTTATATCTTTTTTTTATTAATATAGATCTCTATATTAGTTTATGTGTGTCTCAATTAATTTTACATGCTATGAAGTTAATGATCATATAAGTTTTTAATAGTTTTAAAATTTATAGGACTAAAACTTATAATTTTTAAAAAATAAATTTAAAATCTAACTAATTCAACTATATCTTTCAAGATTGCACTTATCATATTTCTTACTCAACAAACAAAGTATCTAAAAATATAAGCCTGAATAATAAATAGTTTTCCCAATAAGTGATGAACATGCCGACTCTTTTTTTTTTATTATTTATTATTATTATTAATATTGGTATTCGAGTTAGCTTACGTCGCTGAATCCTAAAATTAACAATTCTATCAATTTTGAGTGTTTCTTAAATATGTGAGATTCCTGATTCTCTCTCTTATTTTATATAGATGGATTAATTTAATTTAATAAACGTGGGGCCTTATTATGCCTTAATCAAATTGCCCAAGGCATGATGTCACTGGTTTACTAACTCTTATCTATTCTGATGCTAATTGATTAGATAAAGCAAAGAAGCACCCACCATGCGGCTATGCCCACACCTCGGTGAGGATCGCCACCGTGGGCCCCTTGGCACCCTGTTTGTCCATCCACATTACCTAATTTTTGTGCATGAAATAGGAGAGCCACATTTGCTCTTCCACATTTTTATGGGTTTTTCCATGGACACCGTTTGTGGCTTCTTATTTTAAATAATATTTATCAGATGGTCACTTTCAAAAACACGGCGAACATCATAATCTCCGGTGGTAGTTCTGGAAATCTCACTCGTAAATTATATTATCTACTCGATTGACTCCTCTGCAGTTTCTTATTCACTGAAAATAACTTGCAATAATCATACCACTCACTGAATTTTATCGATGCTAATAGGAAAGAGAGACCAACCATCCTACTTTACCTATCTACGAAAAAAACAGCAGCAGCAACAAAAACCGGCCTGTTTTCTTCACTGCCACATATATTCTCTATTAATGATTTACAAATACTTTTTTCCTTGAGGCATGGGGTCTACTACTTAATTATCTACTCAGATCGCTCCCTAAACAAATAAATAAAATAAAAAATTAGTGAGATCACTTCTCAATTCATCCTCCAAACATGTAATTGATCAAATTTAATTATAACACTATCAAGTTTCGTGAGGATATGACCTTGAAAAGTTTCAATTAATTTCATATCAATAGATTTCTAGCTTAAGGATAGTAGGCTTATGGTACTTGTAGGAATATCTCGTCTTTAAATTCTTTTTCTTTAATATTGAATTTAAAGAATATCACAACCAAAAAAAAAAAAACTTTTTATCTTTAGCAAACAATCTTCGTCAAACTCTTTTTATTAAATGAAAACGTGAACATCAAGATCAATCATTTTAATGTTTGAAATCGATAAAAATTATAAATTTTTCTTTATGATAGAATCCAACGATACTTCCTCTCTCTTTATCCTCTCACAAATTAATGACTGAAAAATAATAAAAATATTTTTTTATAACAAAACTAAATTTTAAAAAAATAAGGTACCGAAAAGTTATAATTTTAGTAATTAAAGGACCAAACTGAACTTTCACACCAACTTCGAACACAACATCTAGTTTTGGAGCCTTTTCCTCCTTGGTTCTTATTCTTTTAATTTTCCCCCGGTCAGCAAATAGGAAGCAATTAACATTCCATTTTGTAATTGAAGGACTTAATTGATGAAAAACACATTTGGGGAAAATTAAAAAAAATATAAAAAGTGTGTGCACAATGTTTTACACTGTTGAACAGTACCCTTCCGTTTTACTTTTTTTTTTTTTAATGAGTGATGATAATATTACCCAATGGAAAGAGATAGATTTTATGGAACGAGATTGGAGAAGTGTGGCTCTCTTTTTTGAAAACAGATTCTTTTGAACTTCGTATCCTCCCAGTCTTTCAGTTTTCAAAACAAGATGATCTACAAGCTCCTGCCAATATAACTCAATACGCGTGATCAGAACCTTCTTTCTCATACACATCTGAAGCGACAGTATCTGATGATCATCATTAAACCATTAAGAATTCCCTTGGGAGTTGCCTTCAATGAGTGCTGGATGCCTTAAGACTTAAGTTAACCCTAAAACTTGAGTTCACATTTATATTTGAACATTGGATTAATCCCAGTTCTGTTATATATCCATGAAAAGATTGGAATCTAAATCAAATAGAGGACGGGGATAAAACGACCCCACTTCTGTGCTGGGTCATTCGTGGCTCAATCTCAAAATCTTGGTTGAATCATGAACGCTGAATTGATGGCCTCTTTTTCCGATGTAATTATTAATAAAAAGTATAGAACACATGGTTCCGAAGGAATCCATCACAGTTCAATTTGGCGCATAATTTCAATCTCGTAACAGTGCAAGTTATGCGAGTAGACAAGACAACAATACTGAGTGGGATCGACTGGGTTTTGTCTTTCATGTGATGTTCAACACGGAACCGCGTACGTTGATAGAGATACAAACACTTGGCGAGTAGAATAATCTATGAAGACAGACACACTGATGCCCTAATCACTGAACATTATCCATATTTTCATACGAAAATATGCTACAACGAGCAGGCAATTATTGGATAAAGGATGAGAAACTTGGAGCCCATCTTCATAGACCTCGCCATGATTCCGTCAGACAAAACTAGAATCAAGGAAGGCAGTTGGAAGTGATAAGATTGGCAGCGACGGCGCCAATGTTAAGTCCCTTTAGTACTTGCCAAACTGGTTAAAATATTTTGATGGAAACCCTTCGTGTAATCTAATCTAACCCCACAATGTATGGAAGATGGTAATAATCAATCACGGAACACGAGTTGGAGGGACCTTCTCAAGAATTGACTACTTTCGAATCGTATGTGAATTGCACAACACAACTCCAAGAAGTTCAGTATATATATATTTTTTTTAACTTTCAAGTCAACATTAAATTAATTTTTTTAGCGTTTTTTTTTTTTAGTTTTAATTCTTGCTATAAAAATCACCTTATGCTATAATACCGAGCACACACTATTTCAAAGATAATTCTTGCTAATGTTTTTCAACACGAACAATGTAGTTTATATGCTAATTGAAATTAAAGTTTTATGGAAGATATTCAAAACTCATCTTTAAAATCAATTTGATGCATTTAAAAAAATTTAAATAATTCTTCTTGATACTATTTCCAAATCTTAAACGTAGCGAATCAAGAAAGAAAACAAAATATTTTAATCACGAAATCAACCTCATAGAGTTATAATTTATTTTATTTTCTTTTTTATAGAATGAGGTTATGATTCTTGACATTACCTAAAGGGCGAACGGCGCCCATCCCTCACTGTTGCTTCCACCACCCACAAAATGGGCTGACAAATTATTTTTTTAGAGTCTTCTTGCTTTACAATTGAATTTCATGATATAGTAATGTCACATAGAATATTAAAAACTCTTAAAGTGATAAACAAAGATGCTATAATTAAGTCATATATATGATTGAGATCTTATGCTAGTGTCAATATAAAAACACTAGCTGTTAGTTTATGTAAAAGATAATTGAAATTTTTAACAACATATTGGGATGTTGTGTGTGTGTGTGATCATAGGAACGATAATGTAAAGCTTCACATAAGAGTTCTAAATTGATATCGTCTTAATTTTGTTTTGTGTTAAGTTAGGAGATTTGTTGTTTAGGTAGGATATTTTGAAACTTTCAATTATTAAAAATTAAAAAATAAAGAGGATTTTTTGGTCAATTGATGTCTTTACAAATTGGAAGCATTATAGGAATCACCCAGCAAGTTTAAGAATTCGTAGAGTAAAAAATTGTATAAAAACATGGCAAGTTGGATTTAATAATTTGTGAGTCAATTATATGATTATAATAAGATATGATTATAATCTGATATGACAAGTTTAAATAGGTAGATGCGCATATTAAAATAAAAATAGTTTCAGTTTAGGTTTGTTTAGAAATAACGGAAAGATTATTTTTTATTTAAATAATATTTTTTTATTTTAAAAATTTTATTTTTAATATAAAAACATTAAAAAAATATAATTTTAAATAACAAAAAAAAACGTTCAACTTTTTTAATAGGTGACGCCTATCTGTAATTATAAAAGTGGAATTTTCTCAATCTAAAGACTTGAACTGAAAGTTACCTGTTCGCATTTACGGCCATATATTTTGTTGCCAAAAGTCAACTTGTTCTCTGAAAAGAAATGATCCTGAATATTGTTTTTTTTTATCCGGGAACTTCTGGAATTCCTGAAAAATCATATTCATTTAATACATTAAAATAATATATATATATATATATATATATATATATATATATATATATATATATATTTATGTATTTGCGATACATATCAATATCATTTAAAAATATTTAAAAAACAAGGCTGACGAGTAGGGACAGCCATAAACCAAGAACATTCTCCTCCTTAAGAGAGGCCAGGCTCACTAAAGGCTCATTTTGAGTTCATGGAGGTCCAAGTAAATACCAAGGAGGCTCCGATTAACTCTTTAAAGGGATTGATTTGCCCCTTGACCCAACCCATGGACTTTAGAAGGCCACCAAGTGCCGCCACATGCCCACACAGTGATTGAGGCGGTGCTCAGTCAATGGTAAATTGAAAGTATAGAGTCCACTCGCTAGGGCTTAACTTGACAAAATTCTGATTTCTAAGCATTATCAGCCCAGTGACCCAGAGAGGCAACACTTGCAGCAAACAATCATTTTCCAGCTTAATTGAAAAAGCTCGGCAAATAAAATCTCTCTGTGAGAGTTTCCAGTAGTTCAAAGAAGCTTATGCATGAAGGCTGCAAAGGGAATTTCCTAGCTTTTGCATCTTGATTACAAAAGCTGCATCAATTGACTCGCTACAGGAAGGTACTCGAGGTTGTTTTAGGTTTTTCCTTCTCCGTTTCTTTCTGTGATTAGCAGCGCACTTCAAATGGTTGGATCAGGAAGAGTAATGTGGCGTTGTAGCTCCGATGACAAGTGCGGCACTTATCATGTTCACCTGGGCTGGACCCTATCTGTCTCTGCTTTGCTTCTTTATCTTCACACTTGAGTTCTAGTGAGGGTTTAGTGCGTTGCTTGGCGCATGGTGTTAGACCCTATCTGTCAAGAAGCGACAGATTGGTTTCCAATGGGACAGTGTGTTCTTAAGGGAGGACTTGGTTCGTTTATTCTGTAATTTAGATTCACAGCATTAACCGCCGTGTCTATGTCGATTTGCTCCTCACCACCAACATGCGGGATCCGAAGGTGGATATTGTTCTTTCACAAATTTACTCAAATTGCTCCAAATTCCTAACTATATTATTATTAAAGCATTTATGTTATATTACTTGGTTTACGTTGGGTGTAAACCGGCGAGCCAAGAGAATATTTACAGCAGGCTAAGAGTCTGTTTATGCATATGGAAAATAATTTTGGAAAATATTGAAAAATTTTATTTTTTTATTTTAAATTAAAATATTTTTAGTATTTTTTTAATTGTTTTGATATACTAATATCAAAAATAAAATATAAAAAAATATAAAAAAACATGATTTTAATGTATTTTCAAATAAAAAACACTACGAAAAATAACCACTATCACAATGCTAAACAGACTTTATGTGAGTGCTTGTTTTTGAATTAAACTTGTTTTTCAAAAGATTTTTTAAATTGTTTTTCATTTGAAAAAAATATTAAATTAATATTTTTAAAATATATATTTTGATGGTTTTGATATAATAATATCAAAAATTATAAAAAAATAAAAAATATATTTTTAATTAATAAACACTCTTAAAAAATATATATTTGACAATAATATGACTATTATGGGAGTAGGGTCTTTGCTCTGAGTTCGGAGGCCCTTGTCAAAAAAAAAAAAAAAAGTAAGACATACTCCCAAAAACATATGGGCCTTCTAAGCCAAATAAAGGCCTCGAAGATCCACGCAATTTAATGAAGTAGGGCTCATTAGAGGACAACAAGGATTACTGGGGCTGTCATAGAAGATATATTCAATAAAGTTTTAGAGAGATTTATAATTGAATAATGCTTAATAAATGCTGTTTCAATTCAGAAAAGAGATACATATAGTCTTATACAATGTCAAAAAAAAAAAATTGAACAATTGTATTGCCAAACCACTAAAACAATTTACCGTGATAATTTCATAGCTATTTTATTCTATTAAAAAAATAACTATAAAAAAAGGTGCAAAATATATGAAATTGAAATACTTTATTATCATTAGAGAAGAAGTTTAGAAACAGAGAGTTTCAATTTAATATATTAGCATCAATTTTATTATTGTTGATCTATTAGTGGAATGATTATCATCCAAAATATTTAATGATTATGTTGAAAGAATGGGTATTATTGGACATCATTATTAATATTATATCATGATTTTTATATTGATTAAGTATCTGATATTATTAACTCATTTATGTAGATGTTTATGATATTTTTTATTTTCTATTTAGTATACATTATTGGGTTAGTATGAGGATAATAAGAATTTTCTTTGACAATTATTTGTATATAAAATTTGTGAAATTTTAAGATCTGAATATTATAGTTTATATTTGATTTTTTATGTTTAATTTT
Organism: Populus alba x Populus glandulosa; assembly: GCA_033617975.1. Classification (NCBI taxonomy): domain Eukaryota; kingdom Viridiplantae; phylum Streptophyta; class Magnoliopsida; order Malpighiales; family Salicaceae; genus Populus; species Populus alba x Populus glandulosa. The sequence goes on along the minus strand of CM066143.1, from coordinate 11,786,216 downwards.
GGTGAAATGCAGATATATAGAGAGAGAGATAAAGGAAAAGTAGGGATGATAAACCAACAAAAACACAAAACCTATTTGCAAGCTAGCTGGTATAACAAGTAGAGTTCAAAGGCATAAACAAGACTGAGCCGGCCTCAAAGATCTTAAGTATTGGATTTGGAGAACATAATTTTTCCATAGATGTGGAGGAGAAAAATGGATCAAAGGTAATTCTGATCTTAGGTGTTTATGCTCGTTACTCTGTCATGTTTTGTTTATCTATATCGTGTCATCATTTGCAGCCTTTTTGGACACCTTTTTCTTAGAATATATTATAACAAAAGGTCAATAGTATGTAAAAGTCCCTGTATATCAAGGGATATTTTATTATGAATTATAATAATAATTTTATTTTTTATTTTTTATTTTTTCACAAGATATTTCTTTGGTTTTTTTTTTTCTCAGCGAGTGAGTGGCGTCCGCGCTATTAAAGAAGTACGTGTGACGATTTCTAGTGGCCAAATCTAACCATCCGTTGTCTCACTAGATGCGTAGTCATGCCTCCTTCCATATGGTGTGGCGTGTGTAGACAGATAATTGTTGGATTGCCACTGATAATCAATTGTTTGTGTTTTTCTTTTCTTTTCTTTTCTCTTTCCTAACAACTAAAATGCATAATTATCCTCTTTGCCTGTTGATTGTCAAATAGTCATGTTTGCCATACCCAAGCACCCTGAGATCTGGCATGGTTGTCAGATCCATGTATATTAAGTCTGGCATGGCTGTCAGATTTAAGCACCTTGAGTCTAGTGTGGTTGTCAAACCCAAGGCTAGACCAACGCACCTTAGGTCAGCCATGACTGTCAAACTCACATTGCTTGGGTCCATGCCAGACCCACGCCGTGGTCTGCCACACTCGTATGCCTGGGTCTAGCAACCATGTCAGACTCGCGTGCATAAGTCTCGTGGCCATGCCAGACCCAAGAGCATTGAGCCTAACGGTCATGTCATAACCAAGCAAATTTAGGTTTGGCAGCAATGTCATACCCAAATGACTTCAGTCTCATAGCCATGCCAGCCCAAACGACTTTGATATGTGAATTGGATAATTAAAATGTTGAGACTTATAATTTTTTTTACTTTTAAAAAAATTAAACTATCCTTTAAGTATCCTAAATAAAAAACCAAGTTTAGAAATTATTTATAAATAACAAATCATAACAAAAAAATCTAATTTAACATTTTGAGTCAAAAAATTCAAATCATATCTTCTATTAAAATAGTTAATTTTTTATGTCTATGAATTTGTTATTCCTTCAATAAAAATTATATCTTCTCTTTTTTTTTTCACTTTTTTTAACTATTTTTTTAGCTCATTACCCAGGTTTGGCATGACCTAAGTGCCTGGCCTGACAATCATGGCAGACCCAAGCGACTTGGGTTTGAGCAAGTAATAATTAAAATATTGAGACTTATAGTTTTTTTTGTTTTTTTTATAAAAATAACATTTAAACTATCCTTAAAGTATCTTAAACAAAAATCAAAGTTAAAAAATTATTCATAAATAACAAATCATCATAAAAATCTAATTTAATGTTTTAGATTTAAAAATTCAAATCATATCTTTCCATTGAAAATAGTTTATTTTTTATATTTATAAATTTATTATTCTTTCAATAGAAATTCTATCTTCTCTCTCTTTTTTTTTTCTTTTTTTTTTCTTTTTAGTAATTATATATATTTTTTAACTCAATACCTAGGTCTGACAACAGGCCAAACCTAAACAATTTGGGTCTTGTGACCATGCCCAGGCTCTTGGATCTGGTATAGATTTTATTATTTTTAAATTTAAAAAATTATGCTGGATTAATATTTACTTTGAATTTTACAAACCCAAATTACTTGATGCCAATCAGCATGACTGCTTAACACAATACATTTAAAATATTCTTTATGCTATTATTTTTTTATATATATTTTTAAAACATTAATATTAGCTCGCTACAGAACATGCACAAATATACTAGGGTGTATTTATCTGTCATTTGTTCCTAAACTGCACTGATCACTTCGTTTTATGTGCCTTCCAGTTTGTTAGTTTTGTATGATTTACTGTGTTCCTGCTGGTAATTATTACATGTAAGTAGATTGATTATATTTGAGAATTTGATTGCCACAACAATAATCCAATGCGTGTGTGTTTAAGTAATGGAAGTCGTTCAAGGATATAACGAAAAAAGTTGGGTTGACTACTGGCCAAATTTAGCTTTACCTGACCGGGGTCTTGAATTCATTTTGACTAATTCTTTGCTGTAACAATCAGCAGCATCTAAAAGGCCATTGAGTTTTCGACTAGAGATGAAGGGAGGGGTACTCGATGATTTTATGAACATTTGCGCTGTGATTTTCAATAAGCACAAAAACAATTGCTTTAATCAAGAGAGAAAGGTTTGCTGATGTTCAATGATAAAGCCATTGGAAATGAAAGAGGGAAGAAGAAACAGAAACCAAAATAAATCAGTTTGTAATCTTCGACCGGAAGACGGAAGCATGATGCTACAGGGAGGTCTGTGGCATGAACCAATCCAAATGGGTTATGACCCACTTCAAACCTCGTCGATAAAAGGGAAACAAATGGTGATTTTTTGTCAAACTCCAGCTGACAATGGGACATGGCTGCAGGGGCTGAGACCCTGAAACCCTCCCTCAAAAGTCACCTTACTGGAATTCAATCCCATTATTGTATTGTAGTTGGCGGAGCACAAAGCAATCAACTTTCGGTGCCCACCGCTAATCGCGCAGTGCTATCAACATCTTTACCCGGATTTCTTCACTAAGACCGAAGCACATTGAAACCCCAAAACAGCACACACTTTAACCAGGAAATTATATAATCTTCTTACACGAAACTCGTAGAATTAGCAAAAACAACGTACGAACCAGCAAACATTACAACATCAATTACCTAGGTTCTATGTATAACCTTGCTTGTATCTGCGGAACAAATCTTCTGTCTTGGCATTCCTAAAGGCACAGCAGCCTACCAAGTATACGCATATTAAGGCAACAAGAGTAATGAGCAGTATGATATCTGCCCTTCTCCATTCCTCTTTCAAATTAGCCAGCAACCCGGCCTTGCATGAATCGCAGTTGTAGCAAAGTTGATTTTGGTCATTGTTCCATTGCAGGCAGTCCATATCTGCAGCGTTGTTAATGGGACTGATCCAATACGTTGGGTTCACAAATGTATACCCACATAGGGTTGGGGGCTTGCAGCATCCTGACTGTAAACGATAAAAAAAGCAAAAGAAAAAAAAAATAAAGATAAGGCAGAAAGAAGATATCGCATGGTAGAGGAGATCTAATCAACTTTATTATTCTATGCTTCATACGCTAGCTGTAGATAAAGGTTATTCTTTCTTTAGAGTAGCTGAAACAAACGCTGTTTATTTCGAAATAAACTTTGGGAGCTTCATAATTAAGTTTAGTATAATAACATTTTAGTAGTAAATTTACAGTTTTGAAAAAAAAAAGAAAATTATATGAGTGATGTTAAATATGTGTTCTATTGATGAACAAAAGACCAGAGAAATTTCCATTACTTCACCCTTGACGTGTTTTGTGGATCTATTCGAAGAAGATGACATCGCCTGTTATTCTATTAATTCTAGGTAGAAGCTAGAAAGAAAGAAAAATAACAGTTTGGGGAAAAAAGAGGATCGTTTTCATTTCTTAAATTATAATAATTTATTTTGTTTTTCCTGCTTTAATTTCTCTAAGAAAACGGAAATTCGCATCCGCCACATAGAAAGAACAATGCCATTGAAAGGCATCTTTCTTCTAAATCAATTGTAAAGGTATATAGTAAAAATGGGGGGGACGAAGAATGAAAGCAAGAAAAAGCTTCAGTAACCTGTAAGGGGCTAATATGAGCGTTGAAGAAATCTTGAGCCATGCGATAACTCTGGTTCAACTCAGCACACATATTGGTTGAGCTAAGGCAGCCTCTTATCCGATCCCACTTGTATGAACTCTGAACCCTCCGGCGAAGCCAACCTGAAAAGTCATCAAGACGATACTCCAAGTAGGCTCTGCTGGGTTCAAGGTGACCGGAACCCCTAACAGTGACCATGTAGATGAAAACCACTAGACATGCAAGCAATATTATAAGGATGAGCATGGCAACGAGATAAGAAATAAGGAGCCATGGGATTCTCCAAAAACCTCCCACGAAGCCTGCAAGAGCTACTATTAAGATTAGTATTCCCAAAATGATGACAGGCCATTGTAGAATCTTGACACAAGAGTTGTCTGGTTCCATTGCTAGCCAGATCCCGGCACCTATAACCGGAATGGAGAGAAGCATGGCAACGAAGTTGATAGCACCAATAACATTACTGCTCAGTGCCATTTTAGCGTGGGAGGATTCTCAGTGGTGATTTTGTTTCTTCTTGGGTTTCAAATAATGACGAGGACAGGAGAAATAGTGCAGTACTGTCGATAGATGTTGAAAATAAGCTACTACAGAGCCTGCTTTAAGTCACGTGGCCCACCCTTCTCTGATTCCTTGCCTTGGATCCATGACGACAAAGCAAGCTCCGCTAATTTTCAAAATGTACATTTTTTTGAGCTTTGCAAAACTTTTTGAAAAGGGTTGCCGTGTGTAAGATAGGGAGGGAAGAAAAGGAAAACAGAACTAAATTAGTTGGATGCAACTATAAACGAAGCAACGTATTCTTCAATATAATTGGTTATTATTATATCCAACCACATTTTTTATATTTTATAAATTATGGATATATTATGCTTAGTTAATTTTTTTATAAATATTTATAAATTATACCTATATTTTTTATGGGTAGAACTTACTTTAAACTAAGATAGGCTCGTTAAAGTAGCTCAAAACATATTATAAAATATATAAAAAATAATTTATATTTGTCACATCAACTCAATTAATTGACTAATACAAATATTATAGATGAATTGGATCGGATAAAATAATATAAATATTATATATCACTCAATTTTTATCAAGTTATTCGGTACACATGTAAGACTATTAAAAGAAGCATTTTAATTTCAAAATTTAAACAGCTGGGGTGAGGCTTGAGAGTTCATTAATAATTTTATATTAATATTTTAAATACCTTTTAAATGAAATATTACTTTTATGATACATCCCTCCAATAAAAGTTTTTCAAATTTAAAATTGGCATATATCCATAATATCTTATATTAAAATTATAATTTAACTAAAATAATTAAAAATAATAAAATATAAATTCTTAATTTTTCTGTTATCAACCCTATGCTACAATACTAAAAAAAATTCAAATCAATTTAGAATTTTAAGTAATTAGAAAAGTTATCGTTAATGATTTTATATGGGTCTCACTCGAGGAGAATGGACAGTCTTCGTACCTGGGCCTCAAAGATCGATCCAATCAAAAGCTTTTCACCAGATCTAACTATCAAAGCCTAAAAGATGGATAGAGGGTTGAAGAAATATTGACAAAATATATCATCAGCACTGCAACTGTTTGTCAATTGTCAGTTTGTCACCAAGCATTAAGAAACCGTCTCCGATTTTTTTAATATTTTGTTTGTTTATACGGCTATACTGTTTTTTTTTTTAAAAAAAATTATATTCTAATTTTAAAAATAAAATTTTAAGAATATATTATTTTAACTAAATAAGTAACTAGATGAAACATAAGAGATAATTTAACTAGTTAAATCTTGAATTTGCTCCTTAATGATTACGAGTTCGAGTCCCTTTAAAATTACTAAAAAATTATATGATTGTTAATTTTAATATCCGTATCATTAATTGAGGTGCTTACAAGATGTTTCGAATATCTATATTAAAAAAATAATATAATAACACTAAATTACTGTTATCTTTTTCCCCCTTATTCATTGATTCATTTTCCTACCTATCCATCTTTTGTAATACAGAGAGCCTCAAGTATAATCAATGCCTCTTTAAGTATATCAAACTACAATAGGCTCACAGACAAAATTGGAAACAAAACTCAAAATTAGCACTCCCTTGATTGTTTTTTCTTAAGCTTTCAAGTCTATCAATCGGATCATTATGTTTTGAAATTCTTCTTCTTGTTTCCTTTAGAATACTCCACCTAGACCATTATAAAATGAAATTTAACTCATAATTTATAGAGATTCTTTGATAATATAGTAATAATTATTTTTTAACATATATTTTTTTTAGTTTTTAAAAATAAATTAATATAATATTTTTTTTATTTTTTAAAATGTATTTTCCCAATCAACAAATCAAAACGATTCAAAAATACATAAAAAAATAATTTTAAATAAAAAATTTTAAATTTTTTAAAAAAATTTAAAACACAAAAACATAATTATGAAAAAACCAATCTTTCATTCCAAAATTGCAACCACCATTATTAATCTTCATAGTTTGTTTGGAAGTGTGGTTGCGATTGTTTTTTAAAGTATTTTTTTACTTAAAAATATATCAAAATAATATTTTTTTTAATTTTTAAATTTTTTTTTTGATATCAGTATATTAAAATGATATAAAAATATCAAAAAAATATTAATTTGAATTAAAAAATTAAAATTTAATTTAATTTTTTAAAAAAATATTTTTAAAACATAAAAAAAAACAGAAAAATCCAATAACAAAAAAAATAGAAAAAATTAAACACCCCCAAGTCGTAGCAATAATTTACTCTCTAACTTTAAGTTTGATCCATAAACAATACCTTAGGTTGAACTAAATATGGAACATTCGTGTCAAGATCAAAGGAAGAACGCAATAGTACCCCGAGCGAGAAACAGAGTAGAGTAGACGTCACCGTCGTCACATTATCCACAAAGAAAAAACAAACAATATTTTCCTTTTCTCTTATCTTCTCCCTCGCCCATCTAAAATGTTTTTATTTTTTTTATCATCATCATCTTAACCTTCGCAATGGCGGCATCACTATTAGAAGCAGCAACACTCTCCTTCTTCTCAACCCATCATCCTTCTTCCTCCAGATTCTTCCTATCTCCCAAACCACCACCACTCTCTTTAAACCTCCACATTTCCAATCCTACCGCTCTCATTTCCCACAATTTCCCTCAGCCTTCCCTCACCCAAAACCACCCAAGAAGTAAAAGCCTCTGCTTTCAACTATGCTCCACTGCACAAGAAGTAACGGTGGAGATCACACCAGAGGAAGAGGAAATACAGGAAGCAAACCTAAAACGAAAGCTTTTTGTGGTTAATTTGCCCTGGTCTTTCTCTGTTGTTGATATCAAGGACCTTTTTGGCCAATGTGGGACTGTATCAGATGTTGAGGTTGTTTAATTTCCTTCCAAAGTTTCTGTCTTTAACTGTTGATTTAAGTGATTTTCCAATGTGGTTTTTGTTTTTATGTGTTGAAATGCAGATTATAAAGCAAAAGAATGGGAGAAGTAGGGGATTTGCTTTTGTGACAATGACTACTGGGGAGGAAGCTCAGGCTGCTATTGATAAGTTCAATTCTCTTGTATGCCCCTTTTCTTTGCTTTCCTTTTGTGTGTGTCTTTCTTTTCTTTTCTATTCTTTTTTTCAGTTGTTACTATTTGTTTTCTGTTTGCGATTTGATTTCCTAACTTCAGATGGAGCTTGAGAGACTGTCTTTTGTTTAGTGTTATCATAGTATGCGTTACATTTTTGGTGTACTTTTCCGGTAGTCGGTTTCTTAATCAAAATTACATAACTTTTCTTCTAGTTGACAGGTTCAAATGAGTTTCCCTTTTAAGGGAATAGGATGATACTTTTTCCTTGTTCATTTCTATCAATTAAGTTTTCTGGTGAGTTATTTTGATGTTGGGAGGAATGCTAAAGTATGAGAATCTATCGGACTGCGGTTGGTGTGCTCTAATTTAAGAGAAACTTCTATCTTCATTGTTTAATGGAGCTACTTAAATTCTTTATGGCCAGTGTCCTCTGCTTATTTTTGAGGTTTCAGTAGCTTTATTGGATTCGGAGAGTTTTTTTTTTTTTTTTTTTTAAATGAAGTGGGGATCCAGACCATTTGGCTTGACTGATCTTTTGGAGTAATGCCAAACTCCCCCACCTGCATGGTTAGGAGAGAGTTGTTTTCTCGCTGATAGTCAAAATGTTTTAAAGCTTAGAGTCCTGAAGCTTTGGGGAGTCATGGTTATCTATGAATGTCTTGTTTCTTGAGTAGCTTTTGTGTCGATTTCCTTCTCTTTCACCATCTCTCTATTGTACATTGTTTTTGCCTTTCCCAATCCTTGAAATGCTAGTTTGATGACTTCGGAAAATAATCAACACTGCTCATCGTAAATTATCATAAATAGTGTACAACTTAGTTACCATTTTCCATATTATATTGGATATTTCCAGAGACATGCATGCTTTTGATTTTTAGGATTTTTTCTGTTGCAGGAAGTGTCAGGGAGGATTATCAGGGTGGAATTTGCAAAGCGACTCAGGAGACCTCCTCCTCCACGCCTTCCAGGCACTCCTGCTGCAGATATCCCTGCAGGAGAGACACGCCATAAGCTTTATATTTCTAATCTTGCATGGAAAGTGAGAGGTAGTCATTTGAGAGAATTTTTCTCCACTAATTGTAACCCAGTTTCAAGCAGGGTCGTGTTTGATGGCCCTGCCGGAAGATCTTCTGGGTATGGGTTTGTCTCATTTGCCACAAGGGAGGAAGCAGAGGCTGCTATTTCTGCTTTCAGTGGAAAGGTAGGACGTAAATATGCTGTTAGCATTTTACATTTAACTTTTTTCTTGGGTCAAAATACTAGTTAGTCATATCAATTGGCTGGATGTGTTAAGTTAATGTAGTTTTAGCTTGACTACTTTAGATGCCAATCACTTGCTTGAGCTACTGTAGTACTTGTTTCTGTTGTTGCTTTGAAGAATGGTTTTCTTTCATGTATGGTGTTTATAGATCTTATATGGTTTGGATTCTTTGAAATCTGGGAGGGGGTAGTACTCAATTCAAAAAATTTTCTGCTCGTGTTTCCGTGTTCTTATTTATTTGCAAAGATTTGTCAGGTTTTATTACTTTTCTCGACTTCTTAGGTTACTGGTTCCAGCATATCCATGTGTTTCTGTGAATCAAAATGTTTGCTTTCTTCTTCTTCTTCTTCTTCTTCTTCTCTGGCTACATATCAGAAGGCTGATTAATCATCAGGGACAGATATATGATCTTTTGAATATTTGTCTTGTAGGAACTAATGGGTCGGCGCATTCGTCTAAAGTTCAGTGAAGACAAGGCTGATGAATCTGGAACTGAAAAGAAAGAGGAAGAAACTTCTGAGGTACAGGTTGAAGAGAAATAGATAGTGATGTTATTTGGATTGCTGATTAACATACAAGTATAGCAGGAAGAGGACTCGTAATAATGTCCATGAATGTAAGTGATGGAGGGTCTTCTCAGTCTGCTGAATGTTTTGCGTTTTCTTCTCTTATTCTTTAACGTTCTATAACTTGTTAAAAAGACTTGACATTAATTTTTATACTTGTTAAGTATTCATCTAAAAGGCGAATAGGTTTTCACTGTGCAAGGCTATACTGTTTATTTGCTCACATGATAGACTATACAAAATTTTATGATTTAGTCATAAATAAAAACCAATTAATTTTGATGTTTTTTATAAAAAGATAGGATTGAAAGAAGAGGAATCAAAATAAAAAAGACATCAAACATGGGTTGCATGCTATAAGTTTTGCAAAAGATGTATTTTGATCCTTGAATTTTAAAAATAAAGCAAATTATACCATTCTAGTAACTTGATATTTTTCTGATTTAATTTTAGTAAAAAAAAATTATTTTTTGTTATTTTTTAGTTTCTAATTGAGAGAGGAAAGAGAAGTTGCTTGATTTCGATAATAGAAAAAAAAAATATCATTAACACTGATTTAAACAATCAAAATAAATAATATTTGTGTCAAATGATTTTATTTGATAAAAGGAGTTCATATTAGATTATTTTTTTTAACCTTTAAAGTTTATGAATAAATAAATCTGAGCTCGAGTTGATTTTTGAATTCAGTTTGATTTTAGTTTTTGGAGTTGTTTTTTAGGGTTATAAATAAATTTATCTTGGTTTTACAATGTTTTGGGTAAAAATTTAGTTGAAAAAAGAGTTTTTAGGCTAAAACATTTAATTCTTGATTTTTCGGTCACTGAATTTGGACAATTAAATAACGCACCATTCGATTTTTGCTTTTAAAAAATTTGTTTAAGGACTTGTTAGAGTAGGCCCATGCATGGCCCTTGACAAAAGAAGCTAGGCCTATCAGCATTGTTTTTTTGTTTTAATCAAAGATTTTTTATAGTTGTTTTCTCTAATTTTTTAATATTTAAATTAGTGCTATTTATTTTTTTAGAAAAAAAATTTTAATTGACAATTATTTTTCTAGTTATGCATTTAAATATGAAAAGTTTTTCTAGTGTTTTTTTATAATTTATTTTTATATTTTGTATGAATAAATTTTATTTTTAAAAATAAAAAAATATTTTCAGATATTATTTTTAATATGTACAGTTTTGCATAATATTTTTTTATTTTATTTGATCAATTTAATTTATATCTTTATTTATATTATCGTTTAATTAAATAAAAAATTATTTTAATTAATAAATTTAATAATAAAATGTTTTTTTAATTAAATATCTTAATTTACATATATTTCTTGATTTTTCAAGTTTTATTTTTAGATATAATTAATAATTATTTATTTATTTGCACATAGTTTTGATTTATTTGATTATATATATATATAATTTTTTTTTAAATTACATAAATACATTAATAAAATATATACGGGTTTTTTATAAAAACAATAAAAATACCTGCGCCTGATACATGTATAGATTCACCGTGTGGGCTCAGGGAATATAATGGTTTCCGTCCTCTGGGCCCGCCCACCATGGGAGTCGTTTTCCATCTCTCAATCACACAGACGCCTTAACTCTGGCCAGTGGCCCAGGTTAGTGTATTGCAAGTCCGAAGACAAAATAAATCAATGCGCTAAGAATCACACACTGTCCCTTCCACTTTTTATATTGCTAAATAAAGATTATTATTTCAATGTTTATTTAAATAAAAAGTATTTTGAAGTTCTTTTCCACCACTTTTTTATCTGTATTGCTTCTCTATTTTTTTGTTTTGGGTGGAACATGACCTTGAGTGCTTCTACAACGTTCATCTTTTTTCTACTTTCCCTTTTTCATTTCTTTCATTTTGTGACATCTGATCAAACATGCTTATATGTTAGAAATAAAATACCTGTTTAAACTACCCATGATTGAGTAAATGAGGAAGAATGCTTGTCTTTGCAAGATGGAGCTTTGTTTTGAGGTTTAGTATTATAATACCGATTGTTTTTTAAAATGTTTTTGTTTTATATATATATATAATTTATTATTGACATCAATACATCAAAACTATTTGAAAACACAAAAAAAAAACAAAAAAAAATTTTAAATTTTAATTTTTTTCAAAAATACATTTGAAACACAAATAAATGGGCTCTAACACGCAAATGATCTCTTCTTCATGCATTTATGGATATCTTAACTCTAATTAAGAAATTATACTAAAAATAACACTCTGCTAAAAAAAAAAATCTTGAATAATTAACTGACTAAACTCAATATAAATCTTCTCACATCAAATAACCTAATTTTAAAGTCAAATAAAATCAAATATACTACAAGTTCAAGATCATAAATTGAAATATTCAAGTCTATAAATCAATTATACCACTTGATATTCTAAATTTTCTCCAAACCAACTAGAAAAAAAATAGAGAAGATGAATAGGCAATAATGGTAAGTGCCACACATTTAATAAATAATAATTCATCTTTTTAGAAGGATTAAGCATGCCAAAACTTACTAATACATATAGCTTTCAATCACTTCATTTAATATAACAAAACCTAAGTACTTTTAAGGTTTTAATAGATCAAAAGCAAACTTATAAAATCATTTATAAACTAAAATAATTCAAACCAATCATTTCCAACCTAAACATGGATTGTATATTTATATTTAAAATCAAAGGAATATATTTACTCTAACCACCCTATGACTAGACATCAAATTCTAAATAAATATGTTTATGAATTATAAGTGATAATATTTTATTCTCAAAGATCGAGTTCAAAGCATAATTAATCAAATTCATATTCAATCCACAAAAACAAAACATATTTATAACACTTTTAAAATTATATCCATACTTTTACAAAACACTTACATTATTTACAAATCATTAATCATACATGGTCTATTTAATTCATGAAAAAATAAATATTTTAATAAAAAAAACTCATTTAATACATAATATATATTTTCCAATTCAAAATAACTAACCATATAAATGACAAATTCCTTATTTGATGCACAAATCCTAGATTAACTTAGAGAAAACCTAGCAATAACAGTCACTATAAATTATATAGTCACTAATACTCAATTGATTACATAAGTTTGTTTTTAATTTATAGTTTAATCAAAACTTAAATATGTTACTGGTTTAAATGACCATAAAACACCCTTCAAGAATCAACTAACACAACAACCGTGTTATTTCAGTCTGCTGTTTTACTTACAAAATATCTATTTTTAATAATTAAATACCAAAAGTAATAATGCACATCATATGATAACTATAGTCTAAAAATAATTACTTTATGAAATGCAATAAGAAAAGGCTAAAACTGTTTTTTTAAAAAAATTCAAGTAAAGTAATATCCTAAGCATAATTACAATGAAGTTGTCAAAAAGTATTAACTGTAGATAGTTTTAGAAAATCATTATCAATTAAATAAGTCAATTTCATATAGAAATTAAGTTTTTTTAATGAAACACCTTATATGCATTCAAACTCTATATAAAAATCAATTAATATTAGTATATTGAAACATTTAGAATCAAACTATAAAAAATTTTCACTCTCCAAAATAAATTTCAGTTATTAACTACTAAATTTCAATAATTAGAAACTATTTTTCATAAATTTTAAACATTCTTAAGAATTATTAAAAACACACACTAAACTCTTTGGTAACATATTAAATAGAAACAATAAAATTTAAATTTTAAAGCCATAAAATATTTGGGGTGAATTGTTCTCCCCAGTTAATGGATAATGGGTTTAATTTTATTTTATTCTTATAAACTTAGAAATTACATATTTAAGTGATTTACTTTTAATGACTACAACTCTTAATCCACAACTTTGACTTACTTTCAAATAATTTTTTTTCCCCTTATATACAAACTATTATTTATAATACTCTTAATTAATAAAAATAACACAATAGAAAACCTATATATATAGTTTTAAGAGGTAGGGGTGTAGATTAGCTGGTAAAAGCTGTTTAGAATTTTAACAAGAAAAAAGGAAAGGAGAAAGATTTGATAATACGGTGGTAAAATCTGTTTCAACAATTCATACTTGATAAAGTATGTCCGTAGGGCATTATGGGTTTCCTGCTGTTGTCAAGCAGTTGCTTTCAACCATGTCATCCTTTGCTGCTAACTTGCTGTGATTGGATTCTGACTGCACCGGAGCTTGAGATTACTGTCATTATTTGTTTGCATTTGAATCAGTGTTCCTATGGCAGTTGATTGCTTCAAAGCCTTCTCTGCTATCCAGTTCTAGGGTGCAAAGTCATCAGAATTCCATGATTATGCTTTATTCATCTGATTTTTATAAGCTATATGATATAACAAAAAGACCATCGAACCTTTTCATGGTATATATGATAATATGCAAGAATCGTTCTTGTTATGGTTTCATATCTGTTATGATCATTTACATCCTTCTGATTCTATTTATACTATGATTTCAATATTAATATTTTAAAATCATTTTCTTTTTCGTCAAGTTGATTTGGAATCTTGCGCTCCATCTCAAGATGGACTTCGCGCAGTGGAGGTTCAAGCTTATCTTGATGCAGCTGGTAGCTAATTTTCGTTGTTTACTTGAAGATCAGGGCAGATCAAAGGAAAAAAATGAAAATAATAAATGGTTGAGAGATAAAATCAACATCTGTGGAGGTATATATCGTCTAGTTGTTAGCTTGTGGGCATCATGGGATGTTTACTTGAGGCCCGTTACGAACTCCATGTACGACTACATTGATGAAGATAATCCAGTCTTAATTTGAGTAGTCTGAAGCATTAATTAAAGACTATTATGGGCCACTAAAGGTGAAGAGATACTGAGAATGTGATAAAGAAGAGAAAAGCAGTCCATTAAGTTCAGGGTGGTTGGCTGTTGGTAGGTCAGGGAGAGTTCTTGGTTCACAGGCGAGACGACTCTTTAAAAACCTTTTCAGTCAACTTCAATGACGTATCTTTCTAAGCTCAATAATTTCAATTTAAATAATATCATTCCTTGTCTGCGTTGGTTACCGGTTAGAGATGTTCAATGCCATCTTGATCCTAGTCAGCATCGTGATTTATTTTTGTGTTGATCACTTGATGATCCAGAACACGTTGAGGAGAGAAAGAGGAGATGGTTTCATTTTCCATAGCATTTTGTTATTACAAAAGTGAACACAGGACGCTGAAGCCACATTTGTTGAGATACCTTGCTTGTTTCTGATTGCTCATGTACATCATGGGAAGTTACTCTGTGTCTGTGTGTGTGTGTGGAGCTTTATAGAAAACTGAAAATTAGCTGTGATGATTAAGAATCTAATATTAGCATGCAAGTATATACATAGGGTAAATTATAGGTCATTAAGGGTGTGACTATGGAGAAGGGTGCGTAGACCGCTGAGAAAGTGAAAGTGAAAAGAAGAGAAAAGGTCCACCTAGGTTATGGGGTGGTTGCTTGGTTAGAGAGAAAGAGAGCTCTTGGTTCTCACACATGACTCATTAAAGCTTGTTCGACTGACTAGAAACTGAGCTGATGCAATGGCATATCTAGTAGTATTTGCTGCATCTTTACCCTGACATTTTATCTCAAGGAACGGCCTGGATTTCATGTTAGTTTACAGTGATTCCTTGGTACTTTTTGAAGAGATGGCCGATGAATCTGTGTCTCAAGTCTCAACAGGCACTAGTTGCTGAATCTTGTCTTGTGATTTCTTAGACCTAGCTACTGCTGAAAGCCTTTGTCACCTCGGTTGAACTGTAAAAGAAAAAAGACGTTGGTCTCGAGTCAGGTGGGAGAATATATGCTCATCTCAAGTGGAATTCAAAGACCATTTGCTGCTCGGGTCCACAAAGCAGCACTTCGATGCTCTGAGAGTAGACAATGGAGCATTACAGTGTATTGAAAAATCATGTCTCGGTCTCCCCACAAAAGATTCTATTCTCTTGATTATGCCCCTTTCCCTCTTCCATATCTCGCCAAGGGAAAGCCTGCCCACACCAGTACACTACAAATCGTTTCACCTCTCCAAGTAAGCTCAATTTTCTAAATCCAGAGGACAGGAAAGGGGAAAAAAAGGAAACAGAAAAAGGATTATAGTGATCGCAACGTCCTATCAGCTCCATTGTGAGAAATTCTCTGTGGCCCTGTTGTGTGCCACCTGCAAGGAGGGAAAGAGAAACGATGAGACTAAACTTTATTGGTGAAGTAAATTTCAAAAATAATTTTTAAAAATTAAAAATAAATATTATTTTAATTTATTTTTAAATAAAAAATAATTTAAATTATAATTGCTATTACAATTTCAAACAGGCTAAGATAATGGAAAATTAGGTTAATTGTTGGCTATTTATTTTAAATAGAATTTTTTAAAATAATATAAATTATATTTTAAAATTTTATTTAACAATTTAAAATTAAAATAGTTTTTTAATATAATATTTGAATTTTAATGATAATATCCGGAAGTTTCAAATTTTAAAAATTTAACGGTTTAAGATTTCGACTTGAGACTAAATATTGCAAATGAGATTTCACACAGGAGTTTCAATGCTACATGCTCATGAACAATAATAAAACCATTGATTACTTTAATGAATTCCCCAACCAGCATCACCTCCTTAGTCAACAAACCATTATCTCCCCCACACAAAAAAGAGATAGCACAGAAAAGAAAAGGCGATGAACAAGAAAAGGAAGAGAAAGGAAAGAAAGAATTCTAGTCAATAGTCTTTACTTTGCTTTCCATGTAAGCCCTTCCCCTTCCAAATCCCAGGCTTCTCCTCTGTGGTCTCTTAAAATCTTATTACTCGAACTCTCTCTGTTCTTGTTGTTCTGTCTTCTCCTCACCTCACCTAGATAGATAATACAACATCAGTTCATAATTAATGTTTTGCTCATATGCTTCTAAGGTAATCTCTATATAATTTTTCTTTTCCTTTTCTTTCTCAGAGCATCCCAATATCGTTGGTTTTATGAAATTATTTTCAAATCAATTCTTACCATAATTTTATTGTTTCACTGTTTCTTCCACCCAGTTGTGAAAAGAGTCTTTCAGGTTATTTTGTTTGGACTAGTTCAAATGGTCCAAATGAATTGCTTCTCACTTTAGAATGTGTGCATCGTGTCAGAACAGCTAATAGCTTAAAATCCTATAGTTTGCAAGGCTTGTGATGGCATCACTAGGCACCCCAAAAACTTTGATTCCATACGTGAACAATAAAGACTGTTCTCAAGGATTTTGTAGCTTATACTGTCCACAATGGTGCTACATCATTTTCCCTCCTCCACCTCCCCTTGAATTCCTTGATGACAATTCAAGTCCAAAAATCTCTCCCCTTGTCATTGCCATCATAGGCATACTGCTCAGTGCTTTCCTTTTAGTAATTTACTACACCATAATATCTAAATACTGTGGAAACAATGATCCAGCAAGGAGAAGGGATCAAAACCATGGCCAGAATGAGGAATTTGAGGGCGATCACAACCCCTCTCTCCATGAGCCTTGGCATGCTGCAACAACCGGCTTAGATGAGGCTCTTATAAGGTCCATCACAGTCTGCAAGTACAAAATAGGAGATGGTTTGATTGACGGGACAGATTGCTCAGTTTGTCTCAGCGAGTTTCAAGAAGATGAGAGCATAAGGCTTTTGCCTAAGTGCAGCCATGCTTTCCATGTTCCTTGCATTGATACATGGCTCCGCTCTCACTCGAATTGCCCACTGTGTCGTGCCAACATTGTTTTCTTTAGCGCTTCCCCGCCTCAACTGCCTCCTCCGGTGGCTGAAACTCCTCAAGGCAATGAATCTTGGCAAAATAGCCACCGATCCAACGACAATGTGACTGCTACACAAGGCACGGAAAGGGTTGCTAGAGATGAGCAAGTGATGCAGAATCCTGCTGGGGATCCAAAGACTCCGTTGCGCGTGTTTAGTGATTTGGGAAACTTGGAAGAGAGAGATACCATAATTGAGATGCGAGATATTGATGGGTATCAACGCATTAGGAGATCAGTTTCAATGGATCATCCATGTCAAAGCCACGCTTCTGTCGCTGATATTTTACGCATGAATATCCAGGATGGAGTTGTTCGAGTAGAAGACTGTTCAGGAGATGTTGGATCGTCAAAACATTCAGCAGAAGACAGCAAATTCACGTCTAGCAACAGAAGAAGAGTCCTGCATTGTGTGCTTAATCCCGTTACAATGAAGAGATCATTTTCAAGCGGAAGATTCTTTCCCACCGGCCATGGAAGAGTACGTGACGCCACTAGTCCTGTTTAAACGGAGAAACTCCGATTATTTTTCTTTTTAGAGAGGAAATTGTTAGTTAAATGATGAAGAAATACAAGAATTATCGACGGTCATATTTTCCATTAATCAATGTTATGATAAAGTTATGTAAGCGTGAGGATTGTGCTCTTCTATATATAAAATTGATGAGGGATATCAATGTTTCTTGCAAATTTTGTTCTGTCAGCATTTTGTTTGTTCTGCACGAGGGATATACAGATGTTTTCATCTATTTGGTAACACAGAGTTCCTATTCCCCCCTGTTTACCTTTTGCAATGCATTGCATCAAGCGGAACTGTGACTTTTAATTTTTTTAATAATATTTAATGCAACTCAATAACAAAGCCACTCTCTGGTCTGAAGCTAACTTTCTTTTCCCTCTGCTTTTGGTTCCATGCACCTAATACAAGCCAGATTTGGGTGAAGGAATTTCGGGAATGAAAAATGTTATTCCCCATGTTTTTGTTTTTTTTGGAATAAAACAACTTGAAAATGGCTTTAAAAGATCATGAGCCATTGAGGCATCATTTTAATATTTAATGGCTCATGTTTATTAAAAACAAATTATTTCCACGTTCTTTTTTTAATGCTTAGTATGAATCAATTTAAAATTCGGTTGAGATTATAAGACAGAAAGGACAAAAAAAAAAAAAAAACCGGAAACCTTGCCGTTTTTTTTAGTGCCTGAGCTAGGGTTCTGATGAGGTTTGCATGGTTGCTGTAAATGATGACAAAAGATATTTGTTGGTGGGATTTTTTTAATATATTTTTTATATATTATTTATTAAATAAAAAACTTAGATATTCATTAATTACTTATTGGGTTAGGAGTATCGTGTACATTATCTATTATTATTTATTAATTAATAATAAATAAAATAGTTAATATATAAAAAATATGTGTATATATAATAAATGATAAAATAATAAATATTATTCATATATATTTATTTTATGTCAGTATTAATATATATATATATATTGGATATATATATATATATTGGATTCAAAATAATCTAAATATTTTATAAATATATTTATATAATAAAAATATATATTTCGGTTAAATTACCCAACGGATTTCAAATCAAATTTGATATTATCTACAATTTATCTATCATCCATGAAAATTGAAATACAAAAAAAGACTTATTTTCCAAGTCGCATCAAATTAATTTCCATCAATTCAAATTAAATTGCCGTACTTAGGTAAATCAGATGGGACGGGGTAGGGGGGGCATGGGAAGAGCTTATCGATAAGATCATAGCTGGTCTATTTTAGTTCCTTCGTTGGATCTAGTGGGCTTTCCATTCGGCCCTGTGAATGGTCTGTAATGAAATTCGGCCTCTCGAGCCTTACTGCCGATGGGGTTTTCCCTTCTGTAACAAAAGAAATATTGGAAAAGATGGGCCCTGTAATGGGCCTTATATTTGTTAGAGCATATATACAATGCCTTTATCTTCTCTAAGTCGAGCTGGCCGTGGAATATATATATATATATATATATATATATATATATATATATATATATATATATATAAACTTTATAAAGCAATTGACTTGATTGATTATTATACCAATTAATCAAAAGAAAAAAAAAGATTAAGTGTTTCATCATTAACAGAGATGAGTTCTGCATTACATTAATAATGTATTAATAATATTCATGAATAAAGCAAAGAATTAAATTTAAGATCTTCTAATTATTTGAAGTCAGAAGTATAAGTGATTCACAATTAAATCTATCATAATTAAATCTGAATTGAACCAAGTTCACTCGAATTGATCCATCAAATTTATAGCTAGATCATTTTACCAAGTGAAGTTTTATAACATTAATGTAATAAGGCAATCCTTGTGCTTTCTACGCATTACAAATGAAATTAGAGTTTTGATACTAGAATATGCTCTAATAATAATAATATAACAAAAACTACGAGCACTCAATCGTTAGATTTTCAGTCCTTGAAACAGATACCTTCACATGCCAGATTGTTGCAAACATGGCTACTCTCAAATCTCATTATCACCCTCATTCCTTTATCCTCTCTAATCCCATCATCTCCCTCGTTCCATTTTCCTTTCTGTTTGAAAATACACTTTTAAAGTTTTAGCCCTTATGAACTGTTGAAAAAACATTAAAAAAAAACATTACAACTTACGAAGCACAAGTGTCCAACTACACTGAAGATGCATTGAAAAGCCCAAGAACCGGGACTTCATCACAAGAGACAAAAGTGGGTGGCATTATGGTGATTTTGTTCTCCTCCAATGGGCATTTTGGATAGATAAATGACTTGACTGATCAACACAGGGCAGTTTCTTCCTCAATTATTCGAAGCATGTGGTGGACTGCTCCTGCTATGTCATCTACCGAGGTGAGTTGGCATCCTTCTTCAAGCTGCATCAAGCATGTTCAGATTTTAGTCCGAAACTGCTTCTTTTTCTGCAATTCTAGGCAAACGGACATGAGTTTCTAAACTTAGAAAACACCAAAAATAATACAAAGTGTCGTCTTTACACACCCTGCCCGTTCCCCCCTGGCCCGTATGGCTATAATTGAAGACCATTGCTTATAAAATGGCGACAGATTTCTTCGCCATCGATCTCATTATTGTGGGGTCATTTGTTAGGAGCATATACTAGTTGCATAATTATAGTGCTATTCATGCTTTCTGAATGAAATACATGACCCATGTAACATGTCCAGTAGTATTTAGTCAATCAAACGACTGCATTTTTCTAAAATATGAGATAAAACATCCATGCAATAAAAATATTATTGATAGAGAGATGGCACCCAAAGTGACATGAACAATATAAGAGGAGGGTTCGGAATTTACTTTTCTTTTGTGTCGGGGTCCAAATTACAGTGAAATGAAGAAAAACACAAGTGTGCAGCATTATGCAAACAATAGCACAACATATATTCATTGTACATACCTTGGTACTGATTGAGTATAGAACCAAGGGGTCCATGGTGGTCACATTGATGTGAAGGACAGTGAGGTAAAGTGTTTGAAATCCAACAACCAGCTTTGAAAGCTGTCTGGGGCTTCTTCTTGAGAGAATCCGCATATTTGCATGGGTTTCAATCAAATTGACCTCAATATCGGCTATGGATGCTTTGGTTTTTGACGTAAACTTGTTAGGGATTTGAGACCAAGTGTATTGAGGATACACAAAAAACCGTGCGAAGGGTGGTGGTGGAAACTCTGAGGTCGCAGTAGCATCTTCAATGTCATAATCAGGTCCTGTTAGTCCTTTATGTGGTTTGAGCTTTTTGGCTTCAAGGGATTGCAGAAGGTGCTCTAACTCCTTCACGAACTCTATGGCACCACCCACTATAGAAGCCTGGTCACCCTGCACTTTAAGAAAGGTTTAACGAGCGTAATTAGCACATGCAGGTAGGTAGGAAGTAATATATAATTAACACGCATGATGTCACATTAATTGAGATTAATCACCAGCAGCACCACACTTGAACGGTTGCTTTAGACTCTAATATTGCTTATTCTCACGTGAAAATAAAGGAATTATGCAAAAGAATGAGCAAATTAGAGTGGTGGAACCAAGATTTTCAGCTTCACGTGACTGGGTTATGAAATGTATACATGCTTGAATATGAGATATGTAGAGGCTCTAAGCTGCAAAAACTTTTCAACTAGGCCTCTTTAGTTGACGAACTAATTTGCTTACTCCTATTTCACAATAAGCTCTTTTTAATGTCTGAATGTTCATTTGCCAACCGTCAACTAGGAGACTTACCGAATTCTACTACAAAAAGTTGGTAAAAACAACAATCAGTAGAACATCTCCATGATTAATGATCACCAATTACTTAAATGTAGCTGGCATTATAGGAAAAGGGCATGCAAGAGAACAGATATTAGTTATCGGAAACAATTGGAAACAAACCCTTTGAACATAAGATTCAGGCATGAGAGATCTCAAAACGGCAAGATACCCGTTCATCAGTTTCCTCCGATTCCTCTCAACAGCAATGTGTGTCATCCTTTGTGTCTCAGCTTCTTCTCTGTTCTTACAAACTCTTGGCTTTCTTCTTCTTCTTTTCTTTTTTCCTTGCACAGCTAATAAATTCTGCCTCCTATTGGTGGCTTCTACAGAATATCTTTGTTGAGTCATTAGTGAAGAGCTATTTACAGAAACACCATGGTCTTGAGGTTTCAAATCCTCTAACAAGAAACCTGCTGTCTCTAGGGAGTCATGGCAGTTATATGGAGTTGCAGGGATAGTGTCATAGCTTATGAAGTTCAGGAACTCACTAGAAGATAGTGCTTCTAGTGCCATTTCCCTTCGAACTGTCAGCTAAATTTAACTATCTTCACCTCTCTAAATTGAACTTAAATAACTCAATGTTGCATTATAATGACAACCACCCCTTACTCTTCAAACTTTTATATACAGAGGCATGTGTTCTGTACACTGGGGAAGGGGTAAATTGGTGAAGAGGTAAATTTATGCTGGGAGGGTAATCTAGAGAAAGAGAAAGATATGGTGCCCGTGAGAGGGGGCAGAAAAAAGTAGTTTTGCCTTTCTGCTTGCAAAAAGTGAGGAGCTCTCTCTTTCATTTGTGTTTCAGTAACCTTCCGGATAGTCATAGGTGCTATCAACACTGCTGGCAATGTTTCTGCACAGGTGAGAGAAGAGAGGAAAGGGGTGGGAGGGGGAGGGGGGGACCCAAATCTATGTAGAAATATGCATGCAAACAACATATGCAGCTGTGTAAAAGCTACCCCTCACATTCAAATCTGTGTTGGATTTTGTGGAAAATGACTGGCTCGCGTACCGTAGATTCTCTCACGAAAATGGAGAGATTATTTAGATACATTAATTACAAGGATTTTATAACCTGTGTGCTTCACAACCCATAGCTTACCATACATGCCACTCAAGGTTTGTCTCTAGTGTGCAAAATGATAATATCTGTTATCTGGGCCGTTCATCATGTAGCTTCCCAAATCCAGTGGCCGGTGGCTGTATATGTGATAGTGACTACTATCATATTTATGTGTGAAAATAACGTGCCTCGATGATGTTGCAGTTAAAATGGTAATAGAACACTAAGCACCATGATCTGCAGTCACAGACAACAGGGGTCATTTACAGCTTGTTAATGGTCAATACTTGGAGCAAACTCGGTCACTATGTACAGCTTGCCATTCAAACTCTGCAAAGTCCCTCATCTCGTGTAAAGGATTTGCTTGCTAAAGCTTTAAGAGTACAGTTATGCAACATTTGAATTTAGAGGATCTCTTTTTTATATTATATCCCAATATCATTGGCTCAATTGCCAGTAATTTCTCCCTCTTTTCTTAGGAAATCTCCATTGGTACGTTCTATGGCCTTATCTCGAGTTAAAGCTTCATGTACGAGTTAAAGCATGTGCTAGCTTGCGTAGGGTCATTAGGTGGTGGTTCTTCGCATTCAAATCCAGTCTACTCCCTCCCAGCATCCTTAGATATCCAGCAGAAAAGACTGCAGGGATCGCAGTCTTTCCATAACATAATTGATATTCTACCTGTACTACCGCAGCAACTCAAATAATTATTCCAACCCAAGATTGCCCCCATCAATAATTGAGATCAAGACTAGAAAATGCAACACATTTTGGCGAAACTCACTGAACTGTCCATAATAAACACTTCAATGGCCATGGGAATCACAATTCACAACTAACAGATGCACTTTTTTAAGTCAAATATTGTTAGTTCAACAAGACTACCTGTGCTCTGAGCCCTGCGGTAGTAAACATCCCTCGTCTTCTAAATCCAAACCCACCAATCTAGTTATTTTACCCTAACATCCCTCGTCATCTATATTCTGCCGCAAGTCTCGACATGCCTGTTTCGCATAGACACAAATGCATCCATTGCAAATCAACCTTTCCCATGCATCAAAGGAAAAGAAAAAATAAATCTCTACTCATAACTAGCTTTATTAGTAAAGTCTAAGAGCTACTTTCTGGAGATTCAAGACTTTGAAGACATGTCACTGGACAAGTCCATCTATTTGCATCTCTACATCCAACACGTAATTTGTTTGGTCTCTTTTACGGATGTTTAAATATCGATCCGTGTAGAAATATACGTACAGGGGAACTGTAGCCTTATCTTGTGATGAGGGCCAATGTTAGGATGGTCTGACCTTGGACCATGGTCCAAAATGTCAGGCTCTGCAGAGAATCCATGTGACCATCAACTTCCAAAGTGCAATATCCTAGCAATCGTCCAAACTTAACTTTCAGCTCCGTTTTCATCTACCTTTTTCCCCTAATTCTTATTGGCTATACTGTTTTTGAAGTTTTTCTCTCATCTCGTACTGTTCAAGATTTACACAATTCAAGGAAAGGATCTATATTTCCATACAGAAAAGGGATGTAAAAAGATCATGCCATCAACAGTAAAAGTTGTATGCTTTGTCTATCATAAAAAGCATATGGCAATAGGGAAATGATTAATATGTACCAAATTATGTGTGAGTGCTTGTCAATGCCGGTGCCTTCTCTTATTTGCCACCATGACAATCGGTTCTATTACCTTGATCAAATATGTGATGTCGGCAATGGCATAAACTATCAACATCCTTTGCATATAAAAAACACGAGTAATAACAGAGGAGGAATGGTAAGAAAATTAGATGGTATGAATTGCAATTTTGGTGTGCAGATGAGAATCTGCTCTAGCTGCGAAATACCTTGCTGCAATCCAAGGCCTTAAACCAAAATGTCGTTTGTATACAGAAACCAAAGTCGCTCTACCAAAATTTTCAATTTAACACCATAAAAATCAGCAATGCCAGTTATGATTAGATACACAATAAGCATAAGGAAGAAAGTAGGGAGTGATGGGGTATACAGAGTATCCACGTACAAGTTCACCAGCCAGTAAGCAAGTTTGCTGGCAATGTAAGAACAAGAAAACTCAGCAAATCATCCATGCAAGCTCACCTGGGAGTGAGTGAGTGGGTGGGAAGATTAAAAGGAAAGCTTTTCAGAACATCAAATTCACTAAAGAATCTTTCGTTTACCAGAAGAAATGAGCCCACTGGTATGAAACAGCACCCACTGTAGTGCCAACTTAAGTCTTGTATGGAGGCAGGAGCCGCATCAAATAATAGCAAAAACACTCACATGAA
The DNA here is from genome assembly GCA_033617975.1 of Populus alba x Populus glandulosa. Taxonomy (NCBI): domain Eukaryota; kingdom Viridiplantae; phylum Streptophyta; class Magnoliopsida; order Malpighiales; family Salicaceae; genus Populus; species Populus alba x Populus glandulosa. Next base: position 11,761,387 of record CM066143.1, on the reverse strand, counting down.
TGAATAATTCTTTAACCAGAAAACACATCATCCTTTCTGCAAAAAATGCTTGAAATTGCATCATGAAACCTAAACTAACAATTATATAAAATAAATGCGGCATTGAATTTTAAATATAGTTGAAAAAAAAGAAGAAAGAATAAAATGGGAATCACCTGAAAGATTTCAGCCAACACCAGGGTAACATAAGCTCGATTGCACTGCCAAGTTGAAGATCACATGCAAGACATGTGAATTCAATTTAACAATACCTCTTTTCCTCTCTTTTCAACATCTTTTATCAGTGGATATATTGTTGAATTCAAGGCATTTGATCAGATAGGGGGGGTGAACTGATCCAAATATAGGCAATTTTGGATGCAATCGATCAAAATCACTACATGGGGCGTGAATTGACTTTTTGATGCAACTACATAGGCAAAAACAAACAAACAAACAAAAACAGGGGGGTTTTCTAATGGTTTTAAATTAAAAAAGATTTGAGCGATCACAAGGCAAAATCTGGATACTTGCAGATCAAAAATCATGGATCAAATAAGTAGCATAACCAGAGTTGTAAATGCAGCTTATCGTTCCTAATATGAACAGATATCGCACTACTTCATAAAGGTCCTTGGAGGAATCATGCATTAGAGGAGAAGAAATGAAAGGCACAAAAACGAATTAAGAGAATATTTATATGCTACAAGCATTCCTTTCCAATAACATAAGCGTTAAATGATCAGTTCAGATGAAATTATCCTTACCAAGTATACTATACATTCCCTCCTTATTTTTTCTCAAGATATCTGTTCCCTTTTTGTTAGAAAGGAGGTGTGCTCATTTAATCCATGACTCCTCAATCTCCAGTGAAAGCAATTATAATGCATCTCCAGGAAAAGCAATTATACCACTAAGAATTCCTGAATATTGTCAAATGTCAGTGCACTCCTTGTTCCCCTGTATGAACCTGCATGAACATAAATATATTAATCCGACAGCGTGCTTGTAATAACAGTGATAACGCGGCATGACATGACAAGAGGGTGAAATTCCTGAAATTCTATATTTCAGCAGGACATTCAACGTGAGGCTATGCCTATAATTAAAGGTTAACCAAAGGGTGAGCTTCATATTTACCCTTGCAGGTTCATCAGTACCCACCTCTACCCCTATAGTTTAAAATTATTGCCCTTGCGAGTTGAACCTCTACTTAAGAGACGGCTGATTTTTATCATTTTATTTTCTCTAAATATCTTTTAAGAACTTGTTATATTGACATCTTGGAAGTTGAGTTGAGCTTGTCAACAAAAGGACGGACATTTAGGAGCTGCTAGCTGTAAATTGCTACCAACCTAGAATGGCTCCTATTCTATGACAGCCATCAAAAACTGCTGATGGTTGACGAGCGATCGCTGCTTTTTAAATTTATATTGTTTTTTTAATTAAATTTAAGATATTCATTTAATTTTATTTAGATATTTCCTCTACTTAAAAATAAAAATTTAAAAACATAGTGCATATTCAGGCTTTAACATACAAGGTTTATATTGCAAAAACAAATCTCAATATTTATTTTGTAATATTTTAAATCTCATTTAACAACAAGAATAAATTGTGTTCTAACACACAATGATAAAAGGTAAGAATTTATTAATATTTTCTCATTATGGAGGCCAATACCAAAAAATATAATAAAAAAAGTTACTTAATAAAAATTGAATTCAAACATTAATTGAGATATTTTATTCAATAAGTACAATATTAATATGTTATTTTTAAATAATTTTTCTTTTATAGTCTTATAAACTGATAGATTGAAAAATTCATTGTAGGCAACATCTTTAATTTTTACTATCTCAAAATTCAAATCTTACTGAATCTCAAAATTTTCAATTACAAGATAAATAATTTACAATGTGATTCAGAACATATGTAAACACTACTTAGTAATTCTTATATCTTGTAATATTTAATAACATTAAACATTTTTCTTTAATTATTAATGATTGCAATTATGTATCAAATTTATCAATTGGAAGGAAATGCTAATGATAGTTTGAATTTATTATATTTGGGTCCTGAAAAAAAAAATCAAGTGTTATAATAAATATTTCATCAATGGATATATGACTAGTAGTTTTGGGACTCCTTAATTTTCCAATAGTTTTGGGATTTTTTCCTTTTTTAAACTAATTCAAGACTAGATCTTATTTAAAAAGATTTATAAGTTATTTTAGAATAGATTTCATATTATTTGGAATTTATTAAACAAAGATTTTCTCTATAGTTTAAGGTTATAACATAGGGCTTGAAAAACCCTAATTATTAATTTTTCATTGTATGTTGTGTTAATTAATATTAAAACAAGTTGATCTTTTTTATGTAAAAAGATGTTGATAACATCTTCCCACACTAGTTGTTTATAACCGTTACAGTCCCAATGACAGTGAAACGGTCGATCAGTTGTTGTAGAATTCTCATGTGCTCACCACAGATGAACAAGCAGTCAATTAGTTCATTTGATATACCCATACAGTTGACCAGTTCATGCAAAATCCAGATTTGTTAGTTTTAATCCTAGGTGAATTCTTAGAAACGTTCTATCAATCCTTTTAAAATACATGCAAAATACAATGTGGGCATTCATTTTAATTTGTACTATCAAATAGGATATAAAAATTTACATTTAACACTGAAAATGTATACTTAAATTAAGTCTTCATTTTGCTTCCTTCATGGACTTTCGTCATGCTTGTAGATGTATTTTTCGTATAAAATCTATTCAAAGTTTATTTTCAACGAAGCATATAGTTCAATTTTTATATTATTGTTATTATTAAAATTTATAAAAACATAAATATATGACCTAAAGGTCAACAAAAATAAGATTTCATAGTAACCACTTTCGATAAAGAATGAATTCTCATGAGTCGGTCAAAGTTGTTGGTTACTATTCATTGCTATAGTACATGCTTAGAGTAGGTTTTATAATTTTCAATTTGGTTCCTAAATTCTATAATTGCTTTAAATCTAGCATTAAACTTTGATTCTATCATTTGATTCGATAAATTTTAATCAAACTTCTAATTTTGATAATTATATTTTATTTTCACAATAAAAAATATCTATAATAATTTATTGTGAGAATTTAATACGATCAAATAAAATTTTAGTTAAATGGTAATAATTTATGTGAAATTGCAAGCAACAATGTACTAATTTAGCTAAAAATATATTCAAAATATAAAACTCTCTTAACTATATATTTTTAGACATGTCCATCTATTATTAAGTTTAAACAAGCTTGTCTTCAGGAGGAATCTATAAAAATAAAAATTTTCAACCAATCAAAATTTGTTGTGTTATTTTTATTTTATTGTTATTTAAAAATAAAATAAATTTAAGATAAATGACATAGAAAATAAATGAGCCTTTATATTTTATTTTATTTTATTATCAATGGAAGCTTGACACATGGAAGGAGATATTTAAGATATTTTATCATAAATATAATATTTCATAAATAAAAATCGATAAATAAAATAATATCATGTGGTATTGACAAAAAACTTGAATACCCCTACAAATATCTATAAATAAAGGGCCTCGCGCTAGATATAAAGAACATCTTTTTCCAAAGAAAATACAAAATTTTCTTCAAGACAAGCTTTTTAAGTAAGGAAGCTCTCACAAAAACTCTCAAGCCTTCTTTCAGCAACACTTTAAAGACAAATTAAAGATATTTTACAAAATATCAAATCATCAAATCTTGTTCTGCGGTGTCATGTTCTTGTAGAACACAAATTTTAACTTGGTCTCATAAATAAATAAAGTCACTACAAATCAAATTCAAGAAAATAATTAAATTATTGTTTTATTTTTTTATGAAGAATTTAAATAAAAATTGAATCTATTCATATATTTTGATAAAATTAAATATTTATACACATGTGATTGTTTAATTTTCTGGTAAATGGTAATATTCTTGACAGTTATAGGGATTTAAAACTTTGTTGTAAAGTCTTTCAGCGAAAAAGAAAGTGTTTATACAGGAGAAAGCATTCATAAAATCTCAGTTATAAAGCTTACAGTCATCGATTTAAAAGTTTCAACCATGTCCTGTTCATAAGAGGAAAGATTTGACCATATATAAGGTAACGACAACAAGAGAGCAAGCTAAATACCTTAATCCGGTTTTGACAGGGAATCGATAAGCTCGTATCTATGCATTTTTCTGAGTCCTACAAACAGCAGAATGACGGCAAGCCAACTTCGAATAAATTCTGTATAACTTTTTAGACTGATCAAAAAGTTTCAAATAATGTAATCAAAATATTGTGCAAGAAAAGGAAAAAAGGAGAGCATATTAATGGAAGCGTCATTCTCTTTTGATGCCTCCATGCGACCACCCTGAGAAGCCTCCATGGCCATCATTCATAGGGCCTGAGTAGTCCCCAAACGTAATACAACTTCCTGTTGCACAATGCCCCCTTGTAATTTTTACCTTCACACGTTCCATCAATCTCAAAGTATATCTATCCTCTTCTTCTCTAGTTGCTAGTATTGAGTGCCCTGTCGAGTGTGACCTTGACATTCCCAAAATCTTTTCATGCCCTTCGTTTTGTCTGTCCACATCCTGAGTCGAGCTTCCTCTACCATGTCCTTCTCTACCTTCCTCGCCACTATCTTCGCTAACATGAATGCTAATGGCATGCTCTAGCAATACGTTTGTTTCATTAGTATCGTGCACATTAATGTCCGTTCGGTGATCTCCTATCCGAGCCTTTTCCAATGCTTCCTTAGGCAAGTCAAGATCTCTACGACAAACTGGACATGTTTTGTGGGATTCAAGCCAAAGATCAATGCATTCTTGGTGGAAAACATGGTAGCAAACCGTTAAAAGGCGTACTAGATCTTCATCGGAAAACTCTGCCAAGCAAATTGCACATTCAAGTCCGTGTTGTTCGCGTCGAAAATCTTTGACGCTTGAATATGTAAATGTTGGGAAAAGTTGTATTTGTGAAGAATCAAGTCCAGGATTCTCTTTTGAACTAGCCGGATTTACAAGGCCAAGTGAACTCTGCCTGAGATGCCAACCATGGACGATGCCTTCCATAAAAAATCTATAAAAGCAAATAGAGAAGAAACCTATAAAGAAGAGCACAAGAAGAATTACGGTTACAAGTAGGGTTATGGCCGGTGAGCCAATTGATAGAGTTGTTGGGTATGATGAAGAATTAGACGACATCGAGGATCAGAGATGTAGCCTAGTCGGCTGGCCGGAGCTTGGAGTTTCGCCGGTCTTAGGTTTTTGCATGGATGAAGGGAAATTTAACCAAGAGAAAATGAATCTATTTCTGTTGTGTTGGTTGAATTTGAGGCCTAATAAGGAAGAGAGAAAGAGGCACTTCAATGTGGTTGGGATCATATAAGAAGGTGGCTTAATTTGGAACGGTGATGTAGAGACATCAGTTTCTTATCCTTGGCTGTGGAATGATTGGTTTCTTTCCCTTGACAGAGATAATGGCCATTGAACGAGTCCTTGTGAGAAGGGTGAGGAGCTTTGTCTGAACAGCAGCAATTTTGGCTCAGCTAATTTCTCTCATCCTATTGTGCCAAAACAAATAGTAACATTTTTCTTTTTTAGGTCATTGGTCCTATTTTCACATAATCACCAAACACAAAATGTCCCACTCAACCCAACCAGATTCAGATCATTTGTACCAATCACACGAAATCACAATCAAGATTGAATCTGGAGTGATGTTACTGTCACACCTGAGATTAATATGGTCTTGCCTTGGCCGTCCGGGGTTATGATGCATGCCAGCCAACCTCCCAACCAACCACTAGACGGGGGTTCAAGCCTTGGTACCTCTCAGTACATAATTAGGGCAACTACTTTTTGTAACCTTAAAATGCAATGTTTCAAGCTTCGGCTGTAATAATGGCGAAAAGCTTAACATGGTAATAACTGATGGCGCACTTTTTGGTTTCATTGTCTCCTTGATATACTCTGCTAGGATTTGAACCCTTGTAATTAGAATAGCTTCTAGTATATCAGTTTCTGTCCTGGTTTCACATCTCAGCTACAGGGACAAAAATCTGTATATCAAGGGAATCGAGAAAAACAAAATTAATGTCCTGCAAATAAGGAATCTTTTAGGCTTTCCAATTCAACCACTACCGGCGGCAGCGAAAAAGCTTCCATTTTCCAACCACACGGTATCTGTAGTTCTGGATAAATTCCACAGGCCTTTATGTTGAGCGACTAAAAACAATGTCGTCGCCCACATATACCTACATCAAATTTGATCAAATCCCATCTTGAATAAAAATATAACGCAGGGTTGATAAACTAGCGACCGTTGAGTAGGTTATAAGATGCTGCTGGGACACCAATATACCAGATCCTAAAGCACAGTGATTTACCCCGGTCTTTTCCAACACCTCCTCGTAGGTTTTTCTCTCTCTCCTTTTGTTTTCTAATTTCATGTTCCCTTCTTTCAAATGCTAATGGCGAACAGATCTTCTCGAAAAGAAATGAAAAAAAATGGCAAGACAATCATATCCAAAAGGCAAACTATGCATAAATTTTGCACAAGGGTTCATAATGATATCAGAACAATGGTAGGATTCATGGTTTTTTCATCCAAATAATAATCTCAAAATTTGCCCAGCTCAATTTCGACTTTCTGTTTACCTAAGCAGATACGGCCTCACATAACCAGTTTCCCTTGCCGTCCATCTTATAGCTCAGAACGTGCAAATTTCATGACAAAAGTTGTTTGACACCTGCTGACCTGCACATCCCAGCTAAAACTGCAATTATTGAGAGGGGGCGGGGGGGGGGGGGGGGGCGGGGGGTGGCGTGGGAGCTAAATATTAAATTGGGAAATTAATCCAAAGTGGTACAACTACAAAGACAACAGATCTCCTTGGATACGAGACATCCAGTTATCATACTTCACTACAAAGATCAACACTACAAATGCAGTACAAGCTTCACATTTCCACACTGGAAACTCAAATTCATGCATAAACACTACGGGTTTGGCATTCCAATGAGCAAGGGATCATCATGAAACTTCAAGCCAGTAAACATAGACCTCTTCAATCTAAGAGCTAAAGCTTTCCCGATCTCTTCAAGTCTCAAGAAAACAAACACTGCACTTGGCCATTTAAACCTTCTTGCAAGTGTCCTTGAACAATTTAAATTCTATCAGAATGCTACACAGGAAAAAAAACCTGACCCTATTCAATGTCATCAATCCAGTCACCATATATCCTACTTATTTTGTCTGGACCCTTCCATTTCTGATGAGTTCTTTGTCCAGACCTCTGAATAAGAATAGATGATTTCTGTGACGGAACTCCAAGGTGATAAACATCTGAATTTGGCACAGAAGTAACTGATGAGACCACAGTTTCTGGTGGAGTTTTTGAAGGCACTCCTCCCTGCTTTGACTCAACAGGGACAAAAGCAGAATCTTTTGCATCCATCTCCACAAGCCCTCCACCGTAACGGTGTAACTCTGCAGTCAGACAATTCAACTCCAAAGTTAACATCTAGCATGCTTCAATCACATCAAAGGGGGAAAAAAAAAGAACCAAAGAAAGAAAGGGGAAAACAAAAGAGCAGCTCCATCATCATGCTAGTACTATGAACTGACATTAATCCAAAACATAGAGAACAACAACTAGTATTCCTCTTTGAAAAAAATAACTCTGTGTTTCATGTTCTTATCCATCCAAAGGGGAAAAAAAGGATAAAACCAGCAATTATCAGATGTTCATAAACATGACCAAGGAAATCTAATGACAGAAAACATGCCATATGTTAGGCATTTATACTTTTGAATAAGATAAGAATGATATTTCAATTATCATTTGATATGTGGAACCTTTCAACAGTTTGCATTAAACAACAAACTTATAAAATGTTAAAGAAACACGCATCAAGCAACAGCATATCAGACCAGAAGTAAAGGAAATGAAATCTCACTGCAAATTATCTAATACTATGGAAAGACATTTAAATTTTCCTTTAATTTAATTGGGAAATAAGAGGGGAAGTAAACCAAAGCGATCTTTAGATAGTCATGTTGTGTAAACAACAGCAAGATAGCTCATGTTAAGCATTCATAAAATGTCAGCAGTTTATGGCAACCAACTAATGTAACAAAACTCAAATAAAGTCCCAGGTTAGCTGGAAAATTGTCATTCACCTTCTGTTATGAAGGCATTGCAGCTAGTTACTTAGCAGTACAAGACTCAAAATGCCCCAAAACCAAAGCGTTTTCAGGTCAGGAATATAAACAAATATCTATTTTATTCAGAAATTGAGATGTGTGATCTTAAACCATTAAACTAAGAAATATAAGTCCATCAACTGGTAGTACATGCCAGCTAATACTTCCATAAAAGATACGCACAACCATTACACACGACATACCAAAAAAAGAAGAAAAGAAAACATAAGTCTTCTATTTGTCTGGCATCGAAATCAATCAAACATGTTCCACTTTCTAAAACTGGGGCACCTTAAATAACATATGCAACCAAACAACTCTTTCAAAATTATAGAAGTCACGACCTTTTACATTTATTCAGTACCAAATAATCAATAGAAAATTTATCCTGCTCATAAATCCTAGACCTTACCAAAAACTGAAATCATCAAGGGTACAAAATTCACAATTCATGAGGCATACCTCCTACTCCATGAGCAAAGTGACACTTATTCCCAAATGGGCAATATCCTGTAAGTTCCCACTTGTTACAAATTCTTGTCTTCCAATTTGATGGCTTCACATTAACTGCATTGCTACCTGCATTTCCTCCTCCTCCTCCTCCTCCTCCTCCTCCTCCACCTCCACCTCCACCTCCACCACCTCCACCTCCTCCTCCTCCTCCACCACTACCACCCCCTCCATACCCTCCAGGCCCCAAACTTATTGCCACACTCTCCCGATTCTTTGACTGCTCGTCGTGCAAAAAGGTGCAATTATCTCCATACGGACACCCTTCCTCTGTATAAAACTTCTTACAATGCCTCCCTTTATAAGACCGCTGTGTCTCCGCTCCAAATCCCACTATTGATGGGATTTGAAATTCCTCTCTGGCATCCACTGTGTTCCCTCTCTCTTCTTCATGCGCAGCCACTATCTCCTGCCAGTTTGGAGGTGGACGCCGAAGCTCCTCCATGCTGTGTGCAAAGTTGCAGTTTGTGATGTAAGGGCATGTGCCTGCCCGGAACTTACAGCAAAGTTTGGTCTTGAAAAACATTTTCCCAATCGATTTCTTTGAATTCAATTCCTGGGAATTGTTTTTCGATTTCTTATTTGGTGGTTCGCTACCAGAAAGTGTTTCTGAGGATTGGTAATTGGAATTGGAAGGAGTGTTGTCATTAAGGCCATCAGAATTATTCCAAAAACGGTAATCATCTTCTGTGGCCCAAACAGAATTGGAATCAGAGGAATTTGAAATCCAGCTATCCGGACCAGTAATTGGAATTACATTTCCACCAGAAAAATCCCTACTGTAATCCATTTTATAACTTAAAACCAACTAACCAAATGATATTAAAGTTGAAAACTTTGAAGATGAAACCCTAACCGGTGATGAAGATGAAAAAAACAGTACATAAAACACGAACCCATGAACTAAAATTGATAGAAATCAAGCAAGGATGTGAAATTAACAAAATCTGAGAAACGGGTATTTTAATTAACACACCAAGGACCAAGTAACACAGAGCTTGACCTAAAACAGCATCCGATGCAGAAAGAACTGAAATTAAAGGGTTTTCAATTACCTGATCAAAGGAGGAGACTTGACATTCAATTACCTCAATTCTTGAAATGGGTTTTTAGTTAACACTTCTAAGACTAGATTCAAAAGGGATTTCAATAAAACTTGCGGTGAAAATGAGATAACTATTGAAATACTAGTACAGCAGCAGCAGGTACAACCTGAAAATTCATGGATAAATGGGTTTTGGATCCAGGGGCTTGGGATATGGAGGAGAATTTAGAAACTATTAAAAGAAAAATGTGAGTGAAAATAGAAAATTTGAGTGTCTAAAGTGGAAACAAAGCATGTAGACTTTTTGAAGGGTGGTGATAAAGCTTCGAAATTTAGAGATGGATTTTGGTTGTAGGAGAGCGACAGGAAATAGATAGATTAGATTTCGATTTTCCAAAAATACACCAAAACTCTGTTCCAATAATAATAAAAAAAGAAATCAACGAAGTTATCGATAAGAGAAATCTGAAATGGACTCCATGTCCAAATTTCCTTCTTCCTTCCTTCCTTCCTTTTGTTTGTGTGTCATTTCGTTTATAAATGATCTGCTCCAATCTTCATTGAGAAGATCTCAAGAATGTTTGGATATGATATCAGATAAAGAATTTTATTTAGTACACCAGCTTTCCATTTTTCACCATAATAAAAATTAAAATTCACATACTTGATTGATTAAAATTAAAAATCATTTATACTAACATTACTCTCTCTCTCTCTTTCTTTTTTCCTTTTTCTACCCTTGTTAGAACCCAAAGGAAAAACCTCAAATATACCCCCAAGTTATTGGGATATAATCAATTTTGTTTCCAAAAATATTTATATTAAATGTATCCCCAAGCCATTTGGGCTTTTCAACTGGGTTCTCTTAAATGTTTTCTTAACAGAAAACATGAATGAAAAGGCTTAATTCAGAATTCTTAAAATGTTAGGGATAAACTTGATACAAATAATTATTTAGAAATAAAATTAAAACTATATTTATATAAGAGGATCTTCAATGGAAAATGCCATATTGAAAAGCTAAATCAAGAAAATAACTTTTTGAATAGTGTAAATATAGCTTTTTGAATTATATGCATTCCAATGATAAAAAGCTATTTAGAAAAGCCATTTATATTTTAATATATTTCATGTTAAATTAATTTTAATATAATTATATAACTAATTTAGATATTTTATATATAATATAATTATGATGTTATTAATTATATAATTAATATGAGTAATTTATAAAAGTAATATAAAATTAATGAAGTAATATGAAAGTTAAAAAATATAATTTAAAATTTAATTATATGAATATTTTTAATTTTAATTTTTATATGTTATTGTTAAAAATTTAATTTTTTAAAAGTTTTTTATGTTTTCATAATTTTCAAGTTTTTTTATGTTTTTTTTATTATGTTTGTTATCTTTCAAGTTAATTAATCCTACTTGTTATTGTTAAGTGTTAGAGGAACTTTAAAAAAGTATTATGAATTGATATTAATTTCATAACAATGTATTTAAAATAACCAAGAATTTTTTACATATTTAATTAAAAATAAATTTTTTCTATATTTAAAAAAAAAAAAAATTGTTGGCCAACTGCTATAAAAATAGTCGTTGGCCATTATGGCCATTTCTACAGTTAAATGTAGAAATGGCTGTTAAGAAAATAAAAAATCATTTTGGCTATTAATTTGACTCTTCCATTGGAATGCAAATAATAAAGAAATAAAAGGTGAAAACAATTTGGTTCTTCATTTGGCTCCTGCGTTTGAGCTGCCTAAGTGGGGACTATTTCTTAGGCTAACCCAAATCCAAAAAAGCCATGTATCAGTGACGTGGCTTTACAATGGAGTGGTCGATTTGGGTCAACGGAGAGAAGAGTGTCATTCAGAAGTAGAGAACGGGTTCAAGCTGGGAGATTGACCACAGATTGCAAGGGAAATTTTTTATTGGTTTTCCAGCTACGGTGGGTTGGTGCAGTGCTATAAAAGATAAAATAAAAAATAAATATAAATATAAATATAAATATAAATATTATTAAAATAAACTGCCGATAGCATTGCACACATTAGCACTTAGCCATTCCATTCAAGCGACATATGAGAGGAGAGGTGATGGGGTGATCAAATGATGGTTCAAGGGTGATATTTAGATCGTCTTGGTAGCTTTTCTCTTCAAGGTGATATGGATTGCATTCAAACTTTATTTTAGCGTAGACAATTTTTTTTCTATCATTCACTTTCTCCTTGATTTTCCCACTATAATCTTTTTTATTTTAAAAGAAGCTTTTTAAAAAAAAATTAATTTAGATAATATTTTTATTATTATTTATTTTATTTGAGATGATTTATAAAATTATTTTTTTATTTTTTTTATTTGTAGATTTTATCCTTGTTTTTTTTTATTTGTTTTGTTTTACTTCTTTTTTTTAATTAAATTTACTTTTTAATTTCACACCTCAACATTTAATTTAATTTTAATTTTATATCAAATTTGATATTTATTCTTTTTATTTCATTTTGAATGACTTTGGCAATTTTTTTTAGATGTAAATACTTTTTTATTTCATTATTTAATATTAAATTAATTGAAAAAATAAGTTTCTTTGATTGAACCCAAATTTAAAATTTTACAGGTTACAAGTTTAGAAGATTAAATCTGAAAAATTGATTAGAGATTATAAAAGGATTTTTTTTTTATTGATTTTCCAACTAGTGTGGGTTGGTGTGGTGCTACAAAATCTGAAATAAAAAATAAAAATAAATATTACTAACAAACATTAATGCTACCATTGCACGCATGGATTAAATCCAAAAATCATTTGACATCGCACATGCAATGCAAGATAATGCAATGATCAAATGATGGTTTTTAGAGCGGCGTTCATATCATCTTGATAGCTTTTTCCTAAGACAGTGCATGTTGCATGTATAATTTTATTTTAGTATCAACAACCTTTTTATCATTTTTTTTATCTCTTTTCCTTTATTTTCAATCTCCATATTTTCAAAGTAATCCTTCAAATTAAAACCATGTTTTTTAATTATTATTTTTTTAATTTTTTTATATGTCAGATTTTAGCCTTGTTTTTTTTAATATTATTTGTTTTGTTTTGCTTCCTTTTTTTAATTAAATTTATTTTTTAATTTCACCACTCGACATTTAATTTAATTTTAATTTTACAGCAAATTTAATCCTTTCTTTTTATTGTTATTTGAATTACCTTGGTAATTTTTTTAGATTTAAATATTGTTCTATTTCATCATTTAACATTAAATTAGTTGAAAAATAAGTTTCTTGGTTGAACCCGAGTTTAGAATTTCACGAATTGTGAGTTTAGAATATTAAACCTGAGAGATTGATTAGGGATTATAAGAGAATTGTTTTATTGGTTTTCCAACTAGTGTGGGTTAGTGTAGTGCTATAAAAGATGAAATAAAGAATAAATACAAATATATTAAAAGAAAAATTGATGCTAGCATTACACACATGGATTGAAGCCACACCATTTGACCCGGAACGTGCAAGGTGGCGTAATGATCAAGTGTTGGCTTTTAGAGCGGCGTTTGAATTGCCTTGATGGCCTTTCCTTTTCAAGATGGCGCATGTTGTTTGCGAACCTTTATTTTAGCATCAACAACCTTTTTATCATTGTTTTCTCTTTTTTTTGTTTTTTTTCCTACCTGAACCTCTATATTTTCAAAGCAGTCATTCAAATTTATTTTCTTTTAAATTTATACCATGTTTTATTTATTTAATTTTAATTGAGATGATTTATAAAATTGATTTTTTAAATTTTTTGCATCTATCAGATTTGATCCTCATTCTTTTAATTACTATTTGTTTTGTTTTGTTTTGCTCCATTTTTTTATTTTTTTTAAATTTCATCCTTCTACATTTAGTTTAATTTTAATTTTACATCAAATTTCATCTTTAGTCTTCTGATTGCCATTTGAATTACTTTGGCAAATATTTTTAGATTTAGTTTATTTTATTTCATCATTTGACATTAAATTAGTTGGGAACTGAGCTTCTCAATTTAATCCAGGATTAAAATTTCATGAGTTGCGAGTTTAGAAGATTATTTTTTACTAATTTTTAAAATGACATGGGTTATCTTGGGTCTTTTTTATTGTCGTTCTTTGTTAGATTTAACATTTTTTAAAAAAGATTTTTTTATATTAAATTAAATTAATTAATTAAATATAAGAATGAGGTGTTCACTTCATGATATTTTACTTGGTTTGGTTTTTAAGTCGTTGCGCCTTTTTTGGTATTTTCATGCAATATTTCATTATGGCATTAGAACCATCTCAATGAGCATTTTTTAGTGGTGAGATGATGTCCACAATGAAATGATTGAGAGTCTCCAACAAAACTTGTTTTTTTCTCCTCTCAAGTATAATATTATTAGCTCATTTTTTATAGTTCTTATTGCTAAAAAAAATTCTCTTTATTTATTGTAATGCCCTTTTTGTTTAAATTAACATTTTTTATTGGATCTAGTCAATTGCATGACTCATGTCTCGAATCTTTTTTACTTCTTTAAAAATATTCATATCTCTACAACATTCTTTTTTTTATATTAATAAAAATCTAACTCAATATAGCGTAGTAACCAATCTAGTATTATCTATTACCAAAATAATATAAAAAAAATAAAAATAAAATTCATGTTCTAGAGTGAATTCAAGTGGATAGCACTGTTCAAAGAGCAATATTGTTTTTTATATTTTATTTTGATTATCAAACTTTATTTCAATACAATTTCATCCTTATATGTTATATTAATATCATTTAAATGATTGGAATTGCTTTTATTTACATTCGATAGCGCGTGTTCAAGAGTTTTAGGAATTTCTAAAACTGAATTAAAAGAAGAATTTTTTGAAATGCAATCAAAGCTTATAATTGAAAGAATAAGTACTAGAGTAAACAAAAAACAAAACAACAAAGCCTTTCTCAATTGACATGAAACAATTTAGTATGATCCTTGAGTTTCATTTTACATACCAATTTATCCTTGTTGTTTTTGAATTTTATGTGTCAATCACAATTTTTTTTTTTTCATATTTTAGTTCATGAAAGCTAAGATAAGAGAAAGAAAGTTGTTAGAATATGAAAAGATACAGAAAGCTGTAAAATTCTAATCACCAATAACAATAATTTTTATATCTATGAATTTTTATTTCATAAAAAAACTCTGGAGACGGTTTCTAACTTTAATGATACCAAGAAAAATAAACAAGAGCTCGATAAAGTTTTTAATTTGATTTGCTTTTAATAAGAAATAAATATCAGTTTTTCAATTGAATTGAAAGGATTTTATAGGAAAATGGAATAAAATATAAAGTTATTTGAAATAAAAACTTAATAAGTGAACTTATTAGTCTAACAAAAATATCATAAAATTTATTGGTCATCTATTTTTTTAAAAAAAATAAACATATTTTAACGTTTGTTTTCCTCTCTCGCATGGATTAATGAGAGATGGATAGATGGCTACAACTTCGGGATAAAATTAGTAAATAAAAAAAAATGGACAAACTAGACGATATAAGCTTTGGAAATTAAAATTCTCTAAAGAGTTACATTTATTTGTTTCTACTGGATACCTCTTGGGTTTAGAACTGCTTTAGAAGAGGATAAATATAATGGGAATGTGCGAGTGCTCTCCTCCTTAGTCCTTGCTTTACTTAATTTCTTTTAAATACAATATACATGCTTATACATGTTGGGCAGAAAGGATAATTTCCCTCGTGAGATGCATCAAGAACTCCAGAGCAAAGCACAGTGAGATGGATTGCAGAAATCAAATATCATTGCCTTTCAAACAACAGTTTGATGCATGCATGGTGTCCATCTTATCGCAATTGATTTTAATCAATCCCATATTATCCACTCCTGGCTATATGTATAATCAAGCGATCACTGTAGCTGGCTTCAACACTTATAGTATATTTGTTTTTGTATTAGTTTTTAAAAATTATTTTTTATTATGGTATTTTGATTTAAATAGGTGTTTGGTTAAATCTATGATTGAAAATGCTTCTCAAAAATTAATAAGTTATAAGTATTTGTTTAAAAATATGGTTTACGTTAATGATGCATGTTAAATTACCATAAAAAATAACTAATTTATTTATTAATTTGCATTGTATTTAAACATATATTTACATAAGATAAATTAAAAAGAAGGAAACTTATTTTTTATTGTATTTAAATATACATTGTCATAAGATAAATTAAAAATAGGATGCGATTGATTTACAAAGGTTGAGATATATTTTGTAATGTAAGATGGAATGTGTTGGATCGTTGTATTACTGTTCTTTAAATTTTAAAATGTTAATTTCAAACTTTAGCTAAATAGTTCTGAAATTGGGGAGCATTTTGGATCTGTAAGGTCTGGAAAAGCAGGTTGATGATGCTTCTTATCAACCTGTGATGTAAACATAAAAAAGTACATGGATCCCACCATTCCACAACTTGATTTTATTGTTATTAAATAAATATTTATTGTAGCTTGTCTGGAACACAAAAACAACCATGTAAACAAATACTCTTTTAGTACATACTCATATTAATTTCTCCCACTTCTTATGATGTGAAAGAACTCTATATATACAGTTGCATGACCCATGAATCCAATCGACGTCAATACAACGACGTTTTAATACACTTGCAAGTGTGATGAGCTAGCGTGCCTCCTGCAATTTCAGAGCAGGTTCCCGTCAATCCACAAGCTGGGGACCGCTCTCAAAACCAACCATCAATTCGTTCAATTTCTTGTTGCTTATCCTTTGTTGAATGATCTTCACGTCCTGGTCAAAGCTGCAACGAAGCAATTAAGGAGGAACCTTTAAATTATTATATAGCATGGTTAAGATTGCTGTATTGAATAATCAACGATGTTGAACCATAGTCGTTTGGTTTATTAATCTTCGTGTTAGGCACTAGCTGGCTAACCTCTGAGGGGGTGGAGGTGCGGCAGGAGTTAACATGGAAGCAAGCTCGATAGCATCCTCGTGTCGGTTGACAACATGATTGAAGCACAGATAGCGTCCATACGAGGACACATCTTCATAGATGCATATGTGGGCATCCACCAGGAAATTTAGGTCAACAGTCACAAAAACCCCATCTTCATACAATTCTGCTGCTCCTGTCAGATATGGGTTCTTGATGGAAAGATCAGGACTCACCAGCAAGCCTGCATTAACAGATACCATATTCACTCCTCTGTCCATTGCCAACGCCCATGTTGTCTTCTCTGCTAGTGTTTTTGATAGGGCATGCCATAACTGTCCCAGAATTCACATTCCAGTCATTATGTTAATTCATTGAGGAGGTCTTAACGAATTTAATACGTATTATTACCTAATAATAATATAAAATAAAGATTGCACGTAATTAATTAGCACTGGAATTGATATGCTTGATCAATTCCAGTATATATATTGATCAAGCATATATATATTCAGGAAAGAAAGAGGTTGTACCTTAAATTTACGACAGAAATTGATGTCACTCCAGTGTCTCTCATCAAAGTCTGCTATCTCGGATTTGCGATCATCTCTCCAGATAACAGCAGTGGCCGAGGAAGTGAACACAACCTTGTCAATTGTTTCAGTTTGTGCACATGCTTCTAGAACATTGTGTGCTGCTCTCACCTCCACTTCTGTCATGGATTCCTGCACCAATCCAATGCCCCGACTTTGTCAAATGGAACGAAATTTGAAACGCTTACTTTTCTCCCAGAAAAGAACACTTTATTTATTTTTAAAGGATGTTAGTAGAATTCAATATTATTAGTTTTTAAAGTGTTTTTTATTTTAAAATATATTATAATAATTTTTTTATTTTTAAAAAATTATTTTTGATATCAATATATTAAAATGATAAAAAACATAAAAAATTAATTTAAAAAAATCAAAAATTTTAAAAATACTGTTTATAATGGAATTCTAAAATACCCTTGAACCCAACTAGTTGAATACCCTTGAATTCAATTAACTGTTTGTTTTTATGTTTTAAAAGTATTTTTGAAAAAAAAAATTATTTTTAAATTATTTTTTTATATTTTTAAATTATTTTTGATGTGCTAATATTAAAAATAATCTTTAAAAAATAAATGAAAATATTATTTTAATATATTTTTAAATAAAAAAACTTTAAAAATAACTATCACCTCACATTTATATACCTAAATTTTTGTTTGCTTGTTTTTGAAAGAGAGAGATAAGAAAGTATCCGAATACTTTAAGTGGTCGACACTGCTCTGTCTCAAAGGTTTAAACCATATCAGACATGGCGTATTATTAATATCACAAGTCAATTGTAATAACCAAAGACTTTTCCTTTGCTAATAATGAGACGGGACCCTAAACCGTGATGGGCGTAATTGCCATTAATTGGAGGCCGAGATGTTTACTTACAAGAAATTAAATCCACTCGACAACTCTTATTGAACTAAAATAAGTAAGAGAAACGAAAGGCCACATAATCAATCCTCCATGTTTTATGTTTACCGCGTGGTTAAGGTTATTTTTTAAAATTAATTTTTATTTAGAAATATATTTAAAATAATATTTTTTTATTTTTAAAATATTATTTTTTATATCAGCGTATTAAAATGATCTAAAAATATAAAAAAATAAAAAAATTAATTTAAAGTAAAATAAAAAAAAAATTAATTTGTTTTAAAAGGCACAAATTAAATGGATTAATTATATATATAAGCAACAAGAAGTTTTTAAATATTTTTTTTAATTTTTGAAATTGATTGTTAGACTAGAGGCCGAGTCAAGGGAAACTTTCAAAATATATAATGAAAATTATATATATTACTTGCTTGTAGTTGCTTGTAGTATGTTATATGTGTGGACATGTAAAAGTAGGTCGCTAGTCACTTTCAAAGAAGCTGGGGAGGCCGTGATCGATGTTAACAACTTTATTGCTACACTAGTGCTGAAAGCTGTATACGATTTTTTTCAGGCTACTTGTGACAAAACTACTAGAGGTAAATAGATCACAAAACGTTAGCCTGATTAATATTATTCAACTTCAAATTATATATAAGTATCTAGCCGTCTATTTTATGAGCTAGCTATTTTGTGATAGGAAATTAAAGTTGAAAATTTACATGCAATCATGCAGCTGCTTTATTAATTACTCTCTCGTCGTCAAATTACTTGTAGCAAAGTTTCTTGCGCTACGTGCAAAAAGAGAAATTATTGGAAATATTCAAAATTGAAAATTTATTTCATTTTAATTATTCTTTTAGTTACTAGAGTAATCATTAGTTTAGCGTTTATGAAATTCATGTATATGACCATGGGTTGTTAATTGTTTGGATTAAAGTTTTGTATGGCTAATTTATTTGCAAATTATTTTTAGTTAATTTGATGGAATATTACCTAACTAGTTAAAAAATAGCTTAATATTATAGTTGATCTATATATGTCAATTAAGGTGCAATATTAATTTCTCGTCGGCTGGAGATCGCATATAAGCTAAAGTGCAATTAAATTTACTGAAAAGTAAAAAAAGAACTCACATCATAAGTGGGCTGGTCTTCTGGAGGCTCAAAGGTGTAGAACAAACCAGAACAACTTCTCAATGCATCGATTATGCTCTTATAGTCAAAAGGATCTGCATCGAAAATCTTCAGCTTCTTGTTTTCACAAGATAGACCGTTGAGTTGCAACTCACCTTTATGAGAATATCCAAAACAATCATGAATTTAGTCCATGCATGCAAAAAGGAAAAGGAAAGGGGAAGGAAGGAAAGAAAGAGAGACGTAGGGGACAGTAACATTAAAAGGTAAGAAAAAAAATAAAACGAGAAGAAAGTAAGCATTACAATTATGGTTTTGAACTGCAGCATGAACCATGTAGCCTCTTTGGAGGAGCCTTTGAACCAAGCTAAAACCAAGGTTGCCTGAAGCATCCATTACACAAACTGTGTTTGAAATAGGATTGAAAGAAGCTGGTGCCATTTGAGATCGATGGAAGAGAGAAAAGGTGACCCTTTTTTATTAATTTTGGAGAGTTTTGTGCTGTAGGGAGCCGAGTTTGGAAATTATGGTGATTCTCTTTGATTGTCTGAACTCTCGGGGCAGAGGGAGTTGGACTGGTACGTAGGTATATATGAAGAAGGGCGACGACTAGCATTCAAGGAGCGTGGCTATAGTAGATGGTTGGCAGGTGGACGTTAGTATATATTAGAGAGAGCAAGTCTCAATATTTTTGAGAGTGTGACACTTATCGAATGGAGTTTGGTGGGCAACGTGTTTGGCTGGTTCCACGCCCTGATAATCACAAGAGGTGCGTAGGCAGAGCTACTCGTCACAAGAAGAAAGAAGACAATAAGAGTCTGCTTTTTTTGAAACCCAACTTGACGGTTTGGACAATTTAATGAAACCTATTTATTTTAAATTTTAAGACAGGATTGCGTAAAAGATGGTCAACGAACGTGAGAGCAAAGCAGAGCAGGGCATCTTTTTTGCCTTCTGCCGATTTGGAAGTATTCTAGGTATTCTAGAAGGAGCAGTAAGCTCGGGTGCAGGCTGATATCATGATATCGTTCCAGCACTCTAGCCTCCAAGCCCATGATCGTCTAATAAAAAGACAAAGGCACTTCTTGTAAATTTTGGTTTTCATTAATCTAACACATTTGCGATCATCTTATTAAGATTTCCAATAATAACACATTATAGCCATCTATCAAAAATCATATTTTATGATCTCTACCCATAATAATTTGACAATACACAACAAAAATATCTTAACGACAAAGAAAAAATTTATTACAAGTCAAAACTACTTTCAAATACTCACAAGGTCTATTACAAGTTAAAATCATTAAAGATCAAAAATATCATAACGATAAAAAAACATTTAAAATATTTAATTTATATTCATTCAAATCTCACTTGTCAAAAAGCTATTACAACTCTTTACATGGAAAAAACTAAAATATCTTATTAATATTGAATATATAAAAAAAAATTCCCTTCAAATAGGAGAATTAGATAAGACTAATAATAATTAATAGGAAAATAAAAACTTAAAGAATAAAAATTTAAAACTAAGAAAATAAAAAATAAAAAAAACTACAGTTGCATGACAATCTTTAATTAGCCAACATAAATTTAAATATGAACATAGTGACCATAAATTTAAATTTTTAAGCTAACAAACTGTTTAGATTTGCAGAAAATGCTTCTAGAAAAGACTGTTAACATTCATTGGCCGGACTGAATGAAACAATGAGCTACAAGAAATAATTATTCATGGACCATGTCCATATCCGAGTTTAAATTACAATTGACAAAATATTATTTTACAATAAACCTAAAGCCCAAACCCATGCTAAGCTGTGCCAACGAGTGCATGTGGATGTAAACCTAAAACTCACTTTGCTTATGACATCTTCTCTCTAAAAGCTTAGGTGTTGTTTGGGCTCAATTTAACTTTTTAATTTTCTATTTTATAAACACCAAGAAAGTTTTACTTCTTTTATATGTGTAGAATTCTTTTAGAGAGTTTTTGAGTTTCAGAAAAATATGTCAACTAAGAATTATTTTAGATTAATTTTTTATTAACTCATAATTTGTTAAATTTATATATATTGAAGATTAAATTCTAATAAAATGTTAATCTAAATAATAAATGAATTTCATTTTTAATTTAACTTTAATATACATATTAACCATGTACCTTATCGAGGGGAGCGGGACCAGACAAAGATAGTTAACAACACATGAAAACAATACATAAAAGGAAACATGAAAAGCCAAATTCTACCAGTACAGCCTGTTCCTCAGCCTTTACCGATGATCAACATCCTATCGCCACCGCTCAAATATCGAAGAATGGCCATTAAAAACCATCCAATTAAAACCCCTCTTATAGTTTGATTGCTGCCAAAACTACCATTCAATTCTCAAGAACCAGATTGCATAGCCTCTCCAGCCAATCAAGTATTTGTATTTAATGTATGAAATTGAGCCAATTCACTTAAATGGACAATTATAATACGGAATCATAATAAATTTATTTTCACTTTCCCTTTTACACAGGCTTACGGGTGAGCGAAATTTAATTTGATTTGACAAATTTTGAAAATGAAAACCAACTTGTCTAATAAATCATACTCAATTTTTAGGACAAATTTAGCTTGTTTGGTGCTGAGGATGGAAAGCAGATATAAATCATTTTCAAAATGGATGAAATCTTTTATTTGATGCTATTTGTGAATAGATAAATGGCATAGAGATATTAATTATTAATTAAATTAAAATTAAACAACTAAAATGGATAAGCGAAACATTATTCCTCCCCACTGTGAGACTAGATTTACATGATTTTTATTATTTTTTTTTTCTTGCTTTATAGATCAATTTTTTTTTTAATTTTATCATTTAATATTATATTAATTAAGATTTTGGATAAGCAATTTGTTTTAATTTATTTTTTATATTATTATTACAGTCTCAAAAAAATTACAATATTAGGTTGGTGCTCAACTTTACAAAAAAAAAAATTATTGTTTGTAATATATTAGAAATGAGGAGATCAAAATTGAACAAAAAAAAACACGAAAACTTGTTATTTAAAAAAAAAAAAAAAACACTGTGGTGTCAGTTTTTTGGGAAAATTTTGTCTTGATATCTTTTTTAATTTTTTTTTATCAATTTAGTTTTACAATGAAATGTTTTAATTTAAAATGTTATTTTGTTTATATTTCAGTTTTTAAGTTTAAGAAAAGAAAAAAAAATATAAAAAAAATAACAAATAAAAAAGACAGCGATTGATTAGTTGGTTTCTATTTAAAAAAATTGTCAAAGTGTTTCTATTATTAAGAGAAGTGCTATTCTGTTTTAAGCTTTTATATTGAAAAAAAAATCAAGATATAAGTTTTTTTCTAGTTTGATTTTGTATTTTTAATTAATTTTCAGGTTCTTTTTAAGTTGAGAAATTAGTTGTTTGAGATTATAAAAGTGTTTTTATAAGTATTTTTATGTGAAAAATATATTAAATTTTAGGTTTTAGGGTCAAAACTTTTTAGCCTGATTTTTCAGCTAACCTTCAATGACCGCCTACTAGAATGCAAAAGACACCACCTGCATCTGTTTTTTTTTTTTTTTTTTAGAAATCTAGATGGACTACGCATCTTTCATCCATTTTAAAGAAGAAATTAAAAAATGCCCAAGAACATGAGTTTGGATTGGTAAACCAACACACTTGGGCTTATTTTTAATTGATAGGCGTGTTGGCCTTTCTAGCTTGGCATATATGGCCTTTTTTTCAACAATTTATATTTAATTTATTAAAAATTAAATAATATATATATATAGATATAGATATAGTGTGTGTGTGTGTTAATTAAGAATGTATTCTATATATTACTTTATTAAATTCCATTTATTTTTTACTTTGTTCTTGAATAAAATTATAAAAATCTTTCTTATTATATTAGCAAGAGTTTTTTTTGTATATTCCATCATAGTCAATTTTTAAATTTAATTTGATTAATTTTCTAAAATCTTATACTTTTATTATTATATCATTAAATAAAAAATATTTAAAATAAATAAATTTATAAAACCTAGTTGAGTCCACTATTAGGTTGATTTGAGTCGATCTATTATGTCACAGCCTCAATATTAAAAAAAAATCATCTTAAAATATTTTTTAAAATCAAACAATGTTTTTATCGATATTTTAGATTGTCTTTTAACTCGCTAAGTTGATCAAGTCATATCATGTCAGTCCCTGCATTATTTAATTTTTAACTCGAGCTAAATAAGGATTTAGATCAAAATGTTTCAAGATTGGCCAACTTTGCCAGATTTAATGACACTTCCAAAGAATTCACAATGGTAATGCATAAATATTGTATTATTTTTATTTTGTTTTTAATACACTCGCATTAAAATTAATAGGGTTTTATTTTTTTTAGAATTAGAATTTGCTTTTGGAATGATGATGGTAGGTTGTATAAGAAACAAATATTATGGTGATTTTTGTTTTTACAAAAAATGAGCATGTTAATGAGACAAAAGGGTTTTGTTTTTATAAATATTTTTTAATTCTTATTTTAAATCATCTTGATTTTTTTGTGTTCTGAATATATTTAGTTTTTATTAAAAAAATGTCACAGAAAAAAATATTAAATTTGTTTTGTTTAAATTAAAGATATTAATAATAAAAGAAAGAGTTTTACTAGTGAATTATTTATTTTCAATAGATTTTAAATTATAACTCTTCCTATAAAGATATTAGTGTCATATAATTAAGTTAAAAAAATTAAAAGATTTCATACAGCATATGATCACATATTTTTATGTGCATATGTTTCTCAACTTTATATCTTAGTTTTTAATTGATATTAATAGCCCTTTTTAATAATTATTCACTTATATAATCCTTAATTTATTTTATTAACGTATATATGTATCAAATTTTAAGTTAATTATTAAGATTTTTTCGTTGGAAAACACTTTAGCGGCGCGTGGGCATTCTTATTTTATATTAAAAAATTTTGATTCGACAATTATCTAGTATTGTCTAAAATTGATAATATTCAGAGGGTAAAATTGATAAAATAAAACACTTTGAGACTCAATATGAGATGATGCATCAAAGTCTATATTTTCCAATAAACCTCCATTTCTGCACTTGGTTGTGTAACTTTAAAGAATTGGAAAGCAAATTGTTAAGAGTTTAAAGATGATGCCCTCGATTGTGAATTTCAGTAAAGTTCGGACGTGCTGTCTTTTTATAATACAATCACAGGAGAGATGAGAGATGAGAAAAAGAGATGATACTAACCCTCGATTTTCCAGCGAGAACAGAGACAGCGCTTACTTTTGTTGTTGCTAACAGTTTAAAAACACAGTTATTTCCACAGTGTTGTCATCATCCAAGTCCAAGGTTAGCATTCTTTCAGAATCAGAATTGGAGGACTAACAAGAGAAGTTATCGAACCCACCACTTCTTTTATCCATTTCCTGCACTCACAAGCCCAAGAAATCCACCCGTGAGAGCAACTGCTGCAGCAACTACTGCAACTGCAACAAAAATGGTGAAGGCTATTAGGGTTCATGAGCTAGGTGGACCAGAGGTATATATGTCTTTCCTTTTCTCATTTTTATTTGAGATAATGATTACAATATTGCCTTCTTAATCATTGATTAGTTTTTTTTATTAATCAGACTGTGATAACCCACTTGCAGTTATTGAATTAGGGTTGTTGTTGAATTTTTGCTCTTGCTCTAATGATCTGGATCATCTATATATCTTCTTGGTCTTGGATCAATAAAATAATTTATTTGTCTCACTTGTCGGTAATTGGTTCAGTGTGTTTTTGACTAAAAGAGAGATTTTTTTTTTTGAAGTTTGCCTTAATGTAAGTTTTGTAAGTCATTTGGCTTACGATTTCACCGAGTTATGATTAGAGTGTTCTTGTAAATATAAATATTTTTTATTTTGGAATCTTGGTTTTGAGAAACTTCGCTGTTCTGTCTCTGTTTAGTTTATGCATTTCTGGCTCACTAAATGCTTGCGTATTAATTATGATAGGTCCTGAAATGGGAGGATGTTGAGATAGGAGAGCCAGGTGAGGGTGAGATACGTGTTAAGAACAAGGCAATTGGGCTTAACTTTATCGATGTGTACTACCGGAAAGGAGTTTATACGGCTTCAACGATGCCCTTCATCCCAGGTTATGTTTCAACTTTCGCCTTATCTCACTTGGTCCAACTATAATACTGATCATGTTTCTTGCAAGAATGGATTCTACATGCAAACCATGTGCAATTACTGAGTTGTTTGCCCTTTCTGATATGTTGTTATTCATGTATTTCATGAGTTAAGTTTACTTTAAAATGTAAGTCAAGGCATGCGAGTGTGGGTGCCGTTGGCTATCTTTTGCCAAAATGTCCTCTTTCATCCTCTATTACATAATAAGATGAACCTGTTCTCCTCTAATGAAGGTTTTTATGGTCTAATTTTGTTTCATAGCAAATAATTACCTTAGAAAGGCAAAAGTCCAACACATTTTTTCCTTTGTAGAAATTAACCATCAAAGCCATCAGCTATGCACAGAGAACTGAAGCGTTGTCATCCTAGGCATAGCTTTAGATCTGCTAGTGAGATAGGTGACCAACCAGAAGTCATGTGACTTTTTAGACCATGGAAAATCACTCTGAAACTGATGCTAAACTGCTCGGGATTTGAAACTGTGACGGGAACACATTCTGAACCAGCCTGTTCTTCCCTTCACATGAATGTGGAACCTGATATTAGTTGGAAATAAAGCATCATATGAATCATCTTTGGTTGCTATCGTGGAAAAATGAAAACCAACTTGTCTAAAAGATTAATAACTGGAACTTTTGTCTTTTTAGGTTGTTACTGACTTTTGAACTACAAATCTTGAGAATACTCTCCCTCTTGCTCTATCTCTTAATGTTCAATTCACACATGAGATGAAAAAAAGGATAACTTTAGTGGGTTTTTAAGAACAGAAGAATGCATCCATCAGAATTAGGTGAGAGTAAGGTTGTCAATTCTATTTCGGTAGGTGTTTCGTTTTTTCAATTGGAATGGAATGTTTCAGTTTCAGAATGTTTCGGCGTGCTGTTTCGGGGTTGTACTGTTCATACATATATATATATATATATGTATATATATATATATATGAACAAATGAATATATATTTAAATTTTAAAATTTTAATTTTAAAATTTTAAATATTTCTAAATAGTCAAGATTAAATAGATCTTTAACTTAAAGTAATTCAACTTGAACAAAATATCAAAATATTATGAAATTAAAATATTTTAACACAAATATTTTAAATATAAAGCCAGGTCAATGGTATCAAGGTTGATGGGATCTAAAGCATTCCTTGTTTTACTCAAATTCCTACAAAGTATAAACTTGAAAAAAAACAACATGAATAGAAACCATATATATTAGTGATAGATCTAATTTTAAAAAATTAATATCATTGTTAATGAAAATAGTAATAATAATTTTCAATATTATTAATAATATAATTTTTATTGAAAATAATAATGAAAAAGAGCTTTTTATACTTGGGTGGTTTAATTAATTAAATTGAACCATGTTCAATTTAATTCAATGGCTTTTCAAGACCAGAACGGAACATGTGGAATGAAACCGGAACATTCCGGACGGAATTTAGCCGAAAAATCCGGAACGGACCAAGATTTGAAATGAGATGAAAATTGTTTCGTTTTGTTCTGTTTTTTGAATTGGTATGGAATGTTTCGGCCATTCCGGACGAAACGGAACGGAATTGACAACCTTCAAAATTTAGAAGAATAGAATATATATTATATTATTTCACTATTTTTTATGAGTTTCTGGTAGAATTGTGCCCCTTTTCTCATTAATATGTACAAATATCTTTATCTATTAGTGTAGAAGCACCCTTATCTGTTTTTTTCTGTTTACCTGTCAGTGTTGGAATGTTAGACCATTGAAAGATCCTTGCTCATGAGAGTGTTAAAATTTATTCTCTATTCCAGGCAGGGAGGCTGTTGGAGAGGTGATTGCTGTGGGCCCTGGACTTACTGGTAGGAAAGTTGGAGATATTGTAGCTTATGCTGGCGATCCTATGGGCTCATATGCAGAAGAACAGATCCTTCCTGCAAACAAAGTTGTGTCTGTTCCTGAATCCATTAGTCCTGTTATTGCAGCATCTGTCATGCTTAAGGGCATGACCACTCAGTTTCTACTCCGCCGTTGCTTCAAGGTGAGTTATATACCTGGTGGCATTTGGATTTCAACAATCTCCTAAATTACACTTCTATCCACCTTGTTCTCTAAATGAGTGAACTGTGTGAATGCATACTTAAACAATTAATTCCATAAATCTCTCTGTTCCCCCATCCGTTAGTCTTTTTATTGCAGCATCCGTCATGCTCAAGGGCATGACCACTCATTTTCTACTATGCTGTTGCTTCAACATGAGTTATATGCCTTGCCGGCCTATGTACTTAACAATCTTTTAATTCTTTTGACACATGAAAAATACCAATATATGTTTAATGAACTTATTCCATAAATCTCTCCCTTGTGCCCTTTTTTTTCTTTTCCAAGCTACTTTTTAGTTTTGGTTGCATAGAACTATTTCAACTTGCCACTTTGTGAAGATGTATTCTGTTCCGAATTTTGTGGATCAGTTTATTTCTTCTAAGCTTTCAGAGATGCATAAGATTCAGTGCTATCTGTGATACAGGTTGAACCTGGGCACACAATCCTTGTTCATGCAGCGGCTGGTGGTGTCGGGTCTCTATTATGTCAATGGGCAAATGCCCTTGGCGCCACTGTTATCGGAACTGTCTCGACCAAGGAGAAGGCTGCACAAGCCAAGGAAGATGGTTGTCAGCACATTATACTTTATCAAGAAGAGGATTTTGTTGCACGTGTCAATGAGATAACATCATGCAATGGGGTTGACGTTGTCTATGATTCTGTGGGAAAAGATACCTTTCAGGTAATGACTACTCTGCTAGGGTTTTATGTGAAGGCAACGGATATTCCTTGCTCATTATCAGACAATCACTTATTCACAAACTTCGTGTGGGGCGAATAGATATATTTATAATTGATAATTGATATTGAAATAAAATTGAAGTAAATGGAACAATTCAAGTCGATGAATCTTGAAACGAGACATGTATCAAAGCAAACAAAACTAAGCAGTTCAATCAAAATAAATTGTTATTTTGACTAAACAGTTATGAATGAGTTGACAATTAATTTCAATTCGACTCGAATAATCTAGTATATTTTCTACATTAATAGGAGTGCACCCATGTTTCTGCTTTAAGGATATGATATTTTCTGGGCATTTCTAATTTGATTTTAATTCTCTACATTCAAGCATCAATTGACATAGTTAGCGGGGTTCAATTTTTATGAGTTTGTGCTAATACAGGGTTTCGAGTGTCAGCAGAAGCCCTTACAAGAGTTGATGGAAGCACTCCTTTAGCAGGAGGAATCTTGTATTGGATTCAAACCCTCACTTTGTTAAAACTTCTACTAGTTTTGGAAAAATAAAAAGTTAAAGGGTTCAAATATCAACCTGAAGGACTACACTTCTTTTTTGATTTAGGAATTTCATCGAAGCTCGAATGAGTATTTTCCATTTCTAGTTTTGACCTGCCAGAACTGGGTTTTTGATTCAGCAATGTTTCAAAAAGTCTGATCTGCAAGCTTAATTCATGAATAGACAACCTGCATTTTGGCTATTGTTTTTTTTTTTTTTGAAAGTTTCTTATGAGAAAGTGGTCATATTCAGGGATCATTGGCATGCTTAAAGACTCGTGGTTACATGGTGAGTTTTGGGCAGTCATCAGGTACGCCAGATCCAGTTCCTCTGTCTGCACTTGCACCAAAATCACTGTTCTTGACGAGACCTTCAATGATGCATTACAATCAAACACGCGATGAGCTGCTAGGAGCTGCTGGAGAGTTATTTTCTGCCCTGGCATCGGGTGTCCTAAGGGTCCGTGTAAATCACACGTACCCTTTATCTCAGGCAGCACAGGCACATGCAGACATTGAGAGTCGAAAAACAACCGGGTCAGTTGTATTGATACCCTAAGGCCATGAGCAGGCAGTGTCTAGAATAAAGAGCATAGCTCCATCCCCTGGATGGTCACGATTGTGTTTGTCGCTCCCTGAATCTTTTTATACGAGTCGGATTATTACAAATAATGTTATTTCCATTTTAAATGAATCTACAAGGAAAGCTCGTGCATGTTTTTTCTTGCTGAGTGTGCTATGAGCTTGTTAATTAATCAGCCAGGAAATGTTTTTAATTTTCTCATTACATGAATCCGTCGCCCTGAACTGTTAATATGTCATGTACCTCTTTCTCTATGAGAAATAGTATAATGTGTTGTTTGTGTCACGTCTAATTCCTGTAGTTGCCAACATAGATCATAGTTTAGCATTTCCCTGAAAAAAAATAAAAATAGCATTTCCCTGAAAAAAAATAAAAACAGTATGCGCCTAAGTTAAGCTCTTTCATTCATAAGCTTGATGAAACCTTTACCCCTCACATCATTTGCTGGAGATGCATGCTGGAACAGAACACAATGGTATAAGCTCACACTATTTTCTTATTATTGCACGTGAAACTCATACATTAGTGAATGGTAAATACAGAGGTCGATAAGAAGAGGGTGGACGGAGACTAACATAAAGCGAGGTCTCCTCTTTTCGAGGCCGTTTGGTACTGCGGTCCAAACGGTTTTTTGCAAAATTTTAAAATTTTATTTATTTATTTTTTTTGCTAAAATTGAATGTGGTTTGTACTTTTTAGATCGTTTTGATGTGCTGATATCAAAAATGATTTTTAAAAAATGAAAAAACATTATTAGCATGCTTTTCGGCACGAAAAGCTATTTGAAAAGCAACCACTACCACACTTCCAAACACCTTCTAAATTGAAATGAGTCAGCACAGGTGCAGGTATTCCTAAGGCCTCGCTTGATAGCAAGGTGTTGATGCCAGTACTGTCAATGGTGGGTTTTATAGCTTTCATGAACTCAACTTGTAAACTTGAGGATTTGAGATTCACGGCTCAAACCAAGCATGAGAACTGAAGTAAATATAATTTATTTGGTGCATTCTTTTTTAGCTTAGGATGCCCGAGCATTATCTTTGTTTATTATTATTTCACAAGAAAGAAGCTCTAATTCTAATCCCATCCATAGTTTCAATCTTGGTTTTTTTATATAAATTATTTAGCACTCTTCATGTATTGCTTCAAGCTCGCACAAAAGACCCACTATGTCAACCATCTATGGAGTAGACTGAATTCGTTTAAAATTGAAGGAAAATATATAGAAATATCATAAAAGGCTAAAAAAGTCAGGCATGTGATATTAAGTGATTATTTTGTAAAATGTGTTTTTAGAAATATATTAAAATAATATATATTTTTTATTTTTTAAAATTATTCTATTTAATATTAACACATTAAAATTATTCGTAAATGTTCGAAAACTAATTTAAAATAAAAAAATAATTTTTTAAAACGTTAAAAAAAGAGAGAGTATGCTATCACATCTGTTCATCCTTTTATTTCATCTTCATCAACTCATCTTTAAAATTCTCCTGTTTCCGAGTTCAGGATAGAGACAAGAATGTCGGACATTTCCTTGGCCAATGAGAGTTTTCCTTGGTGATTTTCAACTTGAAAAGATAAACCACTCAGCCAGGGAAGATTGGATTTGCTTTTCCTTCAAATTGCAAGTCAATATCAATAGGATTTCTCTTTTATTTATTTTTTATGCATCTCATGATAACTAAGATCTGTCTTCTAGTCCCAAGAAATTGTTTTAAATTCAATCAAATCATCATCTTCTTTCTTTTTTTCTTTTTTTATCATAAAACCGAATTGAGATTTGAGTTTGATTAAAGGCAACTCTCTCCAATTGTGGTGCTCCTTGAAGTGCTCTCACGTGGGATCACATGAGGCCAAGGAGGTGGTCCACCGTCCATGTCCCCAGTGTAATTTGCAGTCCAAATACAGTGCTCGAGAGCTGAGAAAGAATAAAAACAGGGGGCCAAGGAGGAGGAGTAGGAGGAGGAGGAGGAGGAGGAGGAGGAACTAGAAAGGGAAGGAGGAGATGAACCAACCAGTATACGAGGCGGAGGCTTTCACTAGGATTTTAATGGCTACAGCTACATAAAGAGAGTGATTCCTAAATCATTATTTACATGACAAAGACAGAGATATGTATGGAATCTTCTTTAATTACGACATCCACTAAAAATAAAAAACAGCTCGGGAACATGGAGACAGACGAATACCATTTGCCCTCACTCTTATCTCCTCACAATACAGAGTAATCCAGCTTTGGTTTTGGAACTAGTTTCTTAACTTTCCTTGCCACCAAAGTCGTTGTATAATAAATAATAATTGGCCGAGCCCATGGTTGATGCCCTCTTTCTATATATTTTTTTATTTATTTATGATGAGTGACGTCCATCTATCATATATTACATTAACATTCTAGCCCCTCAACTTCATAAAACTAGAAAACAACAAAACATGACAGCTAGATTAAATCTTTTTTATATTATCTATGAATATTATACATACACAAAAGCCCTAACTAAGGCCAAGTATGAAGTTCTTGAAGCTCAATTTGGATTGGCACATGAAGGTAGCATCAAGGGAGAGTGTTGAGAAATGTGATGTTTTAGTTCTTGAATGTCCTTAATTCCATTCGTGTTTATCGCTCTATATTTACTATCTAGTTCATGCATTGTTTGGCTCATATGTTGCCCATATTTATTGAGTTTACCTCGTAGGCTATAAATATGCATTTTGTAGAAACAAATAATACAATAGCTTCTTCATGATGTTCTTTCTCAAACTCTTTGTTGTTCTTTCTTTATTGTAGTCTAGTGGATCTAGACATAATTACAAATATGTTTCTTGGTACTTTAACTAGGGTTAAAATAGGTTTTCATGTTTTTTACTTTTTTGTATTAAATATTTGAAATTTAACAAAATAAAAAACAAAATTTAATGTATTAGCTTGTTATTCCCATCCATGTTAGATATATAACAATTTTACATTGTGACAACATATTCATTTTACCATATATGGGTTAAAAAACTTAAATGTTAATAAAATATACTTCGTGCTTCGCAGTGAATCAATAATAATTTTTTTTATAAATATATAAAAAAATATCTTAAAAGTATATAAAATATTTTAATTATTTTAGATTCTAATAACATTGAGCTTTACAACTATTTCGACCCAAAACATTAAATCTAGCAATCAAACTAGATTTAATAACTTTGATTTTTGTGACTGAGCTAAATTTAATATCCTTAGTCTTGCGATTATGCCTAGCCTAATAGCTTTTGGCATAAAAAATAGTAAATACAGTGCCTTCATATATTATATTATCTTACACAGTGCAATATATAGTATAATGTATATGCACAGCACTTGCATAGTACTTCCCACTTGTTTTAAAGTATATATAATAGTAGAGTGACTCATTAATTATATTAGTAGCAGTGAAGACCTAACTAATGAAAACTAATAGTAGAGAAACACCTGGCATTGTTAACCAATTCGTTTTTCTTTGACATTGATTGAAATTATAACTGTGCATTCAAGGAAAAAAAAATATTTTTTCTTGAATTAAAATATGAAACAATTATGAAAATTAAACGTAATTATCATTTAATCAGAATTTTAAATAAAGATAACTTGATTGTGATTATAGTAAATGAAACAAGAAAAACAAAAGAGTAGAGAAAAGTCATTAATTTTTATTTTATTTTATTAACGTGGATATCTAGGTTAGATTGCGAACAGCTCAAGTAATCTTATAAGTCTTTAATGATTTTAAAGTTTGTAATACTCGAATTAATAACTTGTAAAAAACAAATTAGAACCTGATTAGTTCAATTATGCCCTTCAAAATTAAAAAAAAAGAGATTAATTGATATTAGAAAGATATTTCTGGATATAAATAATGTTTCATCAAGGCTAATTAAATGTTCATAATACAAAAAAAAAAAGAAAAAAAAAAGGCAAATTCTTCTTAAATTTTTGGAAAGGAATTGAGAATGATTGGCAGGAATGTGTTGCGTTGTAGTAACATGATATATTTTGGCAACTTAAAGACTGAAGTGGAACATGAGTAAAAAGACAGGACAAAATTTGCCTGCGAGGGCCTAGGCCGCATAAAAAACAAGAAGAAGGCTGTTTTTAAAAATAACACTGCGGTGCACCAAAACCGTACCATAACGTAGGACCCACTTACACTGACCTTTCCACGCGGCCCTGCCACATCATCCCATCACGCACTTCCCGTGACGCGTGCACTACACAACTCAACAAAAGAGTCCCTTGATCCCCGACTCCCACGCTCGTGCCTTCTCCTTAGCCCCCCTCACGTGCACACATAAACGCGTCTGCATCTGCTTCTCTCTGAAGTCAACTTCGTCACCAGATCCGACGGTCCATAAACCCCTATAAGTACACAACTCAAAAGCTCGAAACAGAAGCTTCAAGTTCAGTTCTTCCAAGACTTTTTCATCGAGTTCTCGCTCTAATCAATCAACCAAGCCATGAAATCTGTTCCACTGAGAACCGGTTCATTTCCGATCCAATCAACGGTTCGGCCCGGCTCACCTAAAATCTCTCTCACACGTTACGATTCACCGACTAACATCTTCTCCGGTGTTAGTTCTCCGAGAGATTCGCTGCATTTGGATATCAATCATCACCAGACAGGGGCTCCGATTCGGAGGGCGTTGTCGGAGAGTAATGTCATCAGATCGGAGAGGGAGGCTTCCATAGGTCTGAAGAAGCCTTCCGGTGCTGGTTCGCGGTCTTTTCCGTCGATGATACCAGAGGTCGAGGAGCATGTGTTTGGGGACAGTGTGGATGATTACGCTGGAATCTGGCCGAAGAGCGGGATTCCATTGGAGGAGTTAGGTTTTTCTGGAGACGGATTCGGTAAATCCTCCGGCGGACATGGGGGAAACAATGGCCAGGGGGGAAGCGGCGGTGATGATGTTAGCAAGATGGGTGATTATTATAAGCAAATGTTGAAGTCAAACCCCAACGATGCTTTGATTCTAAGAAACTACGGAAAATACTTACACGAGGTAAAAAGAACTGAGGAAATGTTTAATTAATTAATGAAATGATTAAGAGGTTGTCTGTATTTGGGTGTGTTGCAAAAATATATTCGATATGAAAAATATTATTTTGTGTTTTTTATGTCAAAAAAAAAAAAATATATATATATATATTTTTTTTTTTTTTTAAATCACTTTTTTAAAGCAATTATATCACAATTAGTTGACACAAAGTAGCTTGATCGAGTGGTTGTTTATTTTTTATTTGTTTTTGGTTTGGTCAAAGGTGGAGGGAGACGCGGAGAAAGCAGAGGAGTACTACGGGAGAGCAATATTGGCGAGTCCAGGAGATGGAGAGGTGTTGTCTTTGTATGGAAAATTAATTTGGGATGCAAAAAGGGATGGGGAGAGAGCTAAATCTTACTTTGATCAAGCTGTTTTCGCCTCTCCTAATGATTGGTAATTTTCACACCACACCCTCCTAATCTCTTAAATAACTATTAATTAATATTAATGGGATTGCTTGACTTATTTACTCCTTTGTTTTTGTCATGTATAGTATGGTATTGGGATCGTATGCAAGTTTTATGTGGGAGGCAGAGGAAGACGATGAAGAGGAGTACAAGAGTGAAGTGTCATCAGCAGCGGCCATGGTTGCTGCATTTTAGCAGAGGGACAGCCCCTTGATTTTACATTTTTAAAGAGGAATTATATAACTAACGAACTTCAATAATTAACAAGAAGAATAAGAAAAGGAGGGTCATAATACTCTATTCTTGTAATCTGAGGAAAGCTTCTTGCTTGAATCTGGAAGCTGAGAGAGAGAGAGAGAGAGAGTGTGGGGTTTCTACTCGTTGTTTTTCCCCAGCTTGATGTTTGTATAGTGTAATCTGTCCAAATCTAAAATATCTTCTCCTAAGTCTAATGTCAAATGTTAATATCATTTCTTTCGGATGCTTTTGTTTCTGAATTTTTTTAAATAACTTTTTTTTTTATAATTTTTAATTGTTATAATATATTGATGTTTAAAATAAATTTTTAAATAAAAAAACTTATTGAATTGCAATCTTAATATCAAATATTAACTTTATCAAACACAAACTTCATCTTGGTGGGTATTTTGTGACTTGCTACATTAGATGCTTGAACTCCGTTTTAGTGCACATAAAGCAAGGGGTTGCGCAACTAATAGTAATGGCTACACATTTATTTTAAAACAATGCAGCTGCTGGTTTTCTCGAAGTTGAGTAGTAATCTTTTGGCGTGGTGATTGTTGAAACTATAATTAATTTGTCGGCACACTTTTTTTCCCGCTAAGGAAGCTGAAAGGAGTTTTCATCTTTTTTTTTCTTTTTTTTTAACTCTAAGCGTAGTAAAAGAAAATTGATAAAATAATAAGGAGCAAAAAATATTTAAATTGATAATAAAATTTAAATTACAAAAATATTGGATGTAAGATTTAATAAGAAGAAAAAAAATAAATTTGGAGGCACATCAAAAATTTAATAATGACATTCTTGATATTGTTGAAATGATCTCAATAATATAAATCCAACAACACAAAAACAAATTATTAACAATAATCAGAATAAGTCACATGAGTCGTCTAAAAATATCAAAACTTACTTGGTTTTGAGGATCTCATGTAACCTATTCCGGTCACCATTAGTGTTTTTTTTATATATAATATTAAATTTATTTTGTTAAGATTTTTTTAACAATATTAATGATGTCATCCTAGAATTTTCAATATATATATTTTTTATTTTTTTTATATTGAATTTTGTGTACAATAATTTTATAATTTAAAAAAGTTTGCATATAACACTTAAAAATTGCATAGTCATCTTCAACTCTCCAATCAATTTTTTTTTTTTACTATGCTAAAAACCAAAAACACTCAAACCGTAAGTTCCATCTCTGGAAGTGAAAAGAGAGCTTCTTTGCTAATCTGGGCATGCCATATCCCAAGATCATGGCTAATTAACATTACATAATACTTAACACATGGATTCAATGCATACAAGGGAGAGAGGATAAATCCTAAATTGATGTGTATTCCATCTCTGCCACATGTTATGGCATCTCAAATTCCACTGCAGAAAATAACTCTTAACAATTGAACAAGAACACGCTATAAATTGCCGTGTCATCACGAAGTCCTGGTCTGCATCGTCAATCAGGCAATTGAAACAACAGATTTAACAGTCTCTTTTGAAGGATTCAAAGCCTTCCGAGTCCCTTTAATTAGTTTGCTTATAGTCTCCTTCGCACTGCTGCTTATTGTTCTTGAAACGGTGTTCTTGCCTATGTTTTTGGTTTTGTTCTTCTCAGCATCGCTGATAGATTTGTGTCCTTGGCGGCCAGGCAGAGCAGACCTTGGGCCAGTTGTAGGAACCTGCAAGTCACAAAACATCAATAGTCATAAGATTACGTAGTCTCTATAATGGCCATGAACACCCTGATATATATTCGATGCAATGCAGTTTGATTCTTCTTTCTTGTCTAGTTTAGAAGGATTTATTATTGGAAACCCCTAGAAATATCAACCAAACTACTAGCAAATAACAAAAAGGAGATAGATTCTGAAACTTTTATTGGGAAGGCCTTTCTGGCTTAGAAAATCTATAAACTTCTCGCTTTTTCCCCTTTTCTTGGACCTAAAAGAAATTTAGACAGCTTACCTTCTTTATCTCAGCTTTTGAGGTCGATTCTTTCCGACGAATGAAGCTTGGCAATGGCAATGTTTTGAAAGTTGAGTTCTTCCGAAGTTTATTAGTCTCCGATTCCTCTGCTTGGTTCTTCTGTAATCATTAATGTGTATAAATTTTTAGGTGACGGTAAATTCAAACCCGAACTTATATCGTGAAACAGCATCGGAATACTGCTAGGGTGAAACAAACCCGCACGGAAAAAAGAAGGAGATGAGAGCAAAATATAAGCAAAGGGTATAAGACTAAGAATATCGACACCACAGAGGGAAGCCAGCAAGAGTTTGAGCCAAGAATTTCAACGACCAGATCATGATAAAAAATTAGAGCTCTAAATAAGTACAAATTTGAACAGCAAAGGGGGAGATGTTTTTCAGGCAATAATCAAACTCTTGTAACACTTTATCTCTAGAGAAATGAAAAAAAAAACAAAAAAACAAAACAGAAACTAGCTAGGGACGCCAGAGCCGATGCCAGCAGGAAAATCAGCAGGTGTATTTCCCTCGAAGAAAGAATATGATGAGAACAAAAATAATCGTATATCCAAAAACAAAAATTAATTTGAAGAATAAAAACATCGATCTCGAGATTTTTTATTGAAACGCCCCTCAAACAGTCCCTTAATAAAATGCATGATATAAGTAATTTAAGATATAATAAGCACATAATTCAATACTATATATTATTTCTAAATATAAAAGGGATCTTGAATGATCTATACATATAGTTATACAAACCATCAACAATTTAACAATCAATTCGAATAGCTAGTGATATTTAATAATATAATTCTATATTTTAAAAAAATCGACTCTTTTTTTTTTTAAAAAAAAGAACTTCGAATAACCAAGAAAATAAATTATCATAATTGTGCTTATTTCAAAAATATTCAAAATAACAATGGGCTTTAGGTTTATTAAAAGAGTTTGGACTTTGGAGGCCTGCAAAACCCTCCCCACGCTATAAGTTTATAGCATCACTTAAAATTGAATCTCACATCCGCCTGACCGCCTCCCTCCTTCTCCATTCGAAAAACAATGGGCAAAAAGAAACACAAGGAACCAGACACCTCCACAGCCCAGAACCACACAGCTTCTGCTCTTTCCGATATCTTCAAAACCCTATTCAGCGGCACCGATCAAACCGCCTCTACCTCCTCCCTTTTCTCTGATAGCAACCCTTTCAAAAGAAAACCCGAAGACCCAAAATCCAACGAAAACCCTAGCACCGATGTCGATACCCAAAAACCCAACTTCTATGAAACTACAGAGAAACTAAAAAAGGTGAAAACTGAAAATCGCAATTTGGGTTTTGAGCCAAAAGAAGAGGAAACGGTAAGGAAGAGAAATAAGAGAAAAAGAGACGATCTTGAGAGAGAATATGAGGCAAAAAGGTACGGTCCAGTGGTAGATAATGAGGAAAATACGAGTGTTGTTGTTGGGGCTAAGAGGAAAAATGCTGATGATGCTGCGGATGTGCTGGTTTCAAAGGACAGTGAAGGGTTTGATGATGAGAGCAAGTTGTTGAGGACTGTGTTTGTTGGGAATTTGCCTTTGAAGGTGAAGAAGAAGACACTTATTAAGGAATTTAGTAAGTTTGGGGACGTTGAGTCTGTGAGGATCCGGTCCGTGCCAATTGCTGAAGTATGTGTACTTTGATTATGATGATTGTGTTTTTTTGTTGTTAATTTGTATTGATTTTGATGGTTTGCTTTGTTGGTTTTCATTTTGGGCAGTCCAAGATACCGAGGAAGGGAGCTATTTTGTTGAAGAAATTTAATGATAATGTTGACAGGTATGCTGTTGTTTTTTACAGATGTTTGAGATGTAATTTGCTTTTTTTTTTTCATGTGAAATCAATTAAGGTATCTTTAGATTATGGATTTGTTTCCATGTTGTTTCAGGACATATTTATATTCTGATAGTTAGTTTTGTTGTCCATTCTCATGCGGTAATTCTAGAATTTCACCTTATCAATGTTATCATATCTGCTTCCTTTGTTCATCTGATATAAAAAAATTTAGCAAGTACTTGTTCCAGTTTTTTGAGGTTTGTTTCAAAATCCTTCCAAAATCTATGATCCCTAGCTTTTTTGTATCATAATCTGGAAAAGAATTAATTAGATGTCCGTAAGCAAAATGGTACATACACATGCTTATTCTATTGATTAAATGCATGAAGGGAAACTTGAAGTGAATGATCACTCTGAGGATAAAAAAAAGATGCCTTGGTAATTAATCGAAGAGAAACCAGTGAAAATGTTGATCCTGAGTTGCTAGAGCTGGAACTAAACGATGATCCATTTCCAGTGCATGCTTTGTGATTAACTGCCATATCTCAACTTTGAGTTGCATCACTAACAAAAAAACCTAATTAATTTAATTATGTACGTTTACTTACTACAGGGTAGTTCACTGCTGGGATCTTCTCTTGCCTATAAGGACCTTCTGTTTAATGAAATTTCGTGTTCTGATTTTGTTTGATCCCTTATATCAATTTCTATTTATTTTCATAGCAATGTCACTTTCTTATGAAGAATACCATGTGTTGCAGTGTTCATGCATATGTTGTTTTCAAGAATGAGCAATCGGCGGAGGCATCTCTCTCCCATAATATGGCTGTGGTATGTTTCATTTCCAAAAGTTGGCTAATCAACATGGTTTCAAAATGTTTCATTTCCAGAAGTTGCTAATCAACATGGTTTCAAGTAAAAAAAGATTATTTTATTCTTTTTGAAATAGGTTGGAAGCAATCACATTCGGGTAGATAGGGCATGCCCACCTCGCAAAAAGCTAAAGGGGTCAGATGCTCCCCTTTATGATAACAAGAGGACAGTTTTTGTTGGTAACCTCCCCTTTGATGTGAAGGTGATCAGCTATGATGTGATTTCTTGATGTGCATTTACTCCCTGTATGCATTAGTTGCTGCTTAATTTTGTTAATCTTATCTGGATATGTCTCTTTCATCTCACTGCAGGATGAAGAACTTTATCAGCTTTTCACTGGTATTAAAGATCTTGCATCCAGTATTGAAGCTGTTCGAGTAATTAGAGATCCTCATGTAGGTCTGGGAAAGGGCATCGCCTATGTGCTGTTTAAAACAAGGGTATGATGCATTGCTTTTTAAAGCTCAGTTTTTGCAATAATTTTATGATTGAAATTTATAATAACATGCTTTCCTCTGTTAGCACATTCCTAACTCTATTTTTATCTGATGTGACATAACCATTGAAGCTGATGTTCTGATGAGCTGCCATTTGTACCACAAATTTAGAAATTTAAGGTTCTTGTAACACTCTGTAGTCAATATTTTAAGTTGGATGTTAATTAAGATTTCAAGTTATATCAAGTTGGACCATTACATACTTAGATTATATAACATGCTATTAAGAAATAATCCAATTTAAAAAGAAAAGAGCATATTTCACATGAGTGTGAAAGTGTGGTCTTGTTGTTTTGTATTTTCTTTCCAGATTTAAGGAGTGGCAAACTATGATTTACTTAGGGAATGGCTGTGCTAATTTTTATTCTAGTCTAGATATGTATTCATTGGAGCTGTCAAGCATCACTTGTAACTTTGTAAGAGATTGAAGCTTTGGCCTGTAGTTCTTGACATTTTCTTGCTTTGGCAATACATTTGTGGATGGCATATTAGACTGGGCACAGAGCATTGTCAGGGCTGGATTTTCATATAGCTGTTTTATGATGATATGCTAGGAAATGAAAGGATGAAGTTTACTTGTGTATGTATTAGTTGATTGTTTTGTGTCGGTGTGTTTGGATTCTCATTTAGCAGTTTAGGATTGTCTTGTTTAAATTTGGGTTTCTGAACTTCTTACTCAAGAGTAGCTTAAATTTTATATTAATGCTTTCATTAGTTTGCATAGTGTATTCAATAAATCCAGGGTCTGTCCTGTAAGGTTAATGAGTTCTGACGTGATGGCATGCAGGAAGCTGTGAATTTGGTGATCAAGAAACGGAATTTGAAGCTTCGTGATAGAGAGCTGAGACTATCTCATGCCAGGCAGGATTCTACCCCCTCAAAGAGAAAGAACTCATTTGCTGAAGAGACAGCTAATTCACCAAACAAGAGGTATGCACCAGATTCAAGGGCTCCTTACCATAACAACAGGCCAGATAGGAAGGCTGCCAAATCCTACCAGGGCTTGCGTGCTAGCAAATCTGGTGTGGAGAAGAAAGTCCACGCTCCTGCACATTCAAAGCGAGATGTAGCAGCTAAGATGAAATCTAAGCCACGAGAAGAAAAGCATCAGGGGAAAAGACCCGCTGTTGCTCAAAGAAAGGCAAAAGCTACAGCACTCAAGGATGGTGGTGCTTTAGAACCAGCCAGGCAAAAACGCAAGCTAGATAGCCGGACTCCAGATAGTTCCAACAGAAAGAAAAAGGCCAGGAAATTTAGGTAGGAAAACGAGGAGTTATAAATGCCTGTGTTGTGAACAAACCCAAAAGACAGCAAGACACCATCTCTTGCAAATAGGGATATTTTCATTCCTTGTTCTAATTTACTTCATAAATCCATGTACAAGTATATTTATCAGCAGTGTATTTGTGACTAGAATGTATTTTTTGTGCACCATTTTTTTCTTCGTGGGATTTCTTGAACTTGGCTTTATGCTTGATTTCTATGGATTTTGGAGTGTTTCAAGGTGTCGCTACTCGCTACCAACAACTAATTATTGCTCCAAATGACTACGCCTTGGGAAAAAAAATTCCAAAGGAAATGAAAACTCGAAACAGGAGCAGGGATTATGAACTTATGGTCCATCGGAAGAAGGGAGCGCTTTGGTGGTAGTTTCTTTATTCTTTTCTAACAAACTATATCTCGATTACATGAATGATTGGCCTTTTCCCGTCCTGTCATTTAAGAGTTTTCCACCTAGAAAAAGATTCCGTAGGCTATACTATTAAATAATTTTCCACCTAGAAAAAGAAAGTAACAGGTTAGAGAAAGCGATTCTTTAAAAAGTTGGATATCTAAAAGTACAAGAATTTAAGAGTTTATTTTTGGAAATTCTAAAGAATTTGGACTTTTGGAAATCATCAATCTTTTTAAATTCCTGAAGCCGAAATTATTGACAGTTTTCCGATAGAAAAAGCATAACGTCAACGTTTTTTTCAGCCAAATTATTTTTTTCTTTTTATACTATTAAAATATTTTAATGCATCATATAAAAATAATTTTTTAAAAAATTTATATTATTTTAATACAAACAAAAAAAATATTTAAAAAAACAATCATTACCCCTCCCAGACACCTCCATAATACATAAATGGGTGCATCATAAATTGATTAACATAGTATTGCAACTGTGATAAACCCTGCGAGGCGGCAACAGGAGAAAACCTCTGGTTAAGACCTTTTAACATGTCTAGCAGAAAGGATGTGCATATCTTTGAGATTGATTACTCTTTTTTTTTTTTTTTTTTTCCTGGGCATTCAAATTGTACAGGTTACCACCCATCCCACAACTCCAGTACAAATAACCCCAACAGGAAAATGAGCTTGTGCACGCCAGGCATCCTCCCGAGATCATCATCTCTGGCATCTGCAGCTTTGACAGTGAAATCCACAAATAGGGACAGCTGTGACTTACATTTATTTGATGTACGGAAACGAAGTGGCACCGTAATGGCTGCTAGGTGGCTGAAGACGCATGTACATCAAGCAAGTATTTCCAGAAAAACACTATGATTTACTCTTGCTTATTAATGTAGGGGTAATAGAAACAATCCCGATGAGGAATAGAGTGGCAATGGAGTTGAAGTCATAAAGATCGCCTATAGATTGCAATTCTCCAAGAGCTATTCCAGCCTGCATGATAACCAGGTGTCCAACATATTTAGAAAGCAGCAACGACATGTAAGTTCTCCGTTAATGACATCATTCAAAATTCATACACCTTTGCAATTCTTAATCAATCAGCCCACATTGCATTTGATTTTACAACTTATGACTCATAGACTGAGGTAGAAAATCATGTATATATATGATGCTTTATATAAATAATGGCATTTACTCCAATAAAAAGTAGACTCTGTTATTCTCTTCTCAGAGTATTGGTAACACCAGACACCAGTTGATTTTTTAGCACTGCTTTTGCCAGATGGAGAGAGATTCGATGAAAAAAAAACCCAAGCTTCACAAGTAAATACCTTAACAGTGACATAAGCAGCAGGAACAAGTCCGATCAAGGTTGCCAGGAAGAAAATGTGATAAGGAACATCAACTATTGGTGAAGCAACATTAATAAATGTATTTGGTAAAGTTGGGGTTAGTCTTAAGAAAAGCATGTAGTTCAACAATCCTCCTCTTCTTCTAGCCACCTGAGATGAAAGAAACAATTTCTGACAATTTTCCAGCAAAAATAAACACACGTTATGCAGGAGTTGAGATT
Organism: Populus alba x Populus glandulosa; assembly: GCA_033617975.1. Taxonomy (NCBI): domain Eukaryota; kingdom Viridiplantae; phylum Streptophyta; class Magnoliopsida; order Malpighiales; family Salicaceae; genus Populus; species Populus alba x Populus glandulosa. Next base: position 11,717,807 of record CM066143.1, on the reverse strand, counting down.
CACCTGCTCTTGGAAGAAACTAAGCTTGTCAGGCCAGAGACTGAAGACAAGAGGGCGCCCGATTAATTTTGACAGGAAATAGCAAGAAGAAGCACCAGCAGTGGCAGTGAACACCACCAAAGCTACACCTTTAAATACTCCAAAAAGAGCCCCGGCAAGCAATGACATAAAAACAGTGCCAGGGATCATAAAAGTCTGCATGAAGATGTAGACCACACAGTATCCCACCAGGACTTGTGCAGTGTAGTCACTTGTATAAGTTTCAAGGTGATCCCTGCAGAATAGCATCCACATTATACTATACACATATGGCCAGGAAATACACAATTGCAGTAATTTGAAGCAAAGAAAATATGAGTAGCAAGTGAAAGGAAACACAAGCAATATCTTTTGATATGAAAAAACACAGTCAGTACAAATTTCCAGTGATACTTTAACCAAGTCTTAGCACCTTGAGATCGCATGAGATGTACAAATTCAATATCAAGTAGTACATTACAAGAAAAATCCAACAATACTTGTCATTAGTTCAAGTTCCTACATAATAACCATTAAACAAATTCTAAGCTTTGGCTCAACTTGCAAAGCAACAGAAGTTCAAATGCAGTGAACCTTCCACAAATCCTTGATTTGAATAATCCAATTGGGTCACATCCACATGAAAATTTACACCCATTTTTTATATCAACCAGAGCAGAGCAGAGCAATCCCTAGATTTACTAAATTAAACCAATAGATATCGGCAAGTAGAAAGGGAATCCACATTTCACTTTAAAAGGCATGGGTCTTGATTTTGCTTTGATAAAACAGTCAGCTCTTCCCTTACAATCAAACACCCCCCCCCCCAAAAAAAAAAAGCAACCAGCAGAACACAAATGAATGAAATTTATTTAAAAAGTAAGACAAAGATTTGCCCATCTCTTTCAAAAATCCTGAAAAAGTTGCAACAATTCCATGCAACAGAAAAGGTAGACATGAATGGTAATAAAAAGAAAGAAAGAAAGAAAACCTGAGGATTTGAAGATCTTCAAGGGTGCGAGGGAGCTTGAGGAAACTGTAATCAGATTCAGGCATGGTTAGGTAAACCCCCAAAAGACCCAGAGCGAATCCCAACAGAACAGAGGAAGCAGCAGCAACCTCCCAAGAGCTCAAAGGAAATCTGGATCCCACGTGTCCTCCTTTTCCCTTCATCTCTCACAAACTCCCTTCTTTCTCTTTCGATTTCTTTTTTTTCTTTTTTGCTTTGAAAGGGAGAGGGAGGGGGAGAGGGAGGGAAAGGTTCAAGTTAGAGCTGCTTTGCTTTTAGGACACTCCTTCCTTCCTTCTCTCTGTTTGGTGTGTTTTAAATACGGTTTCTGTTTCCCCGTCTCTCTCTCTGCCTGCATGTATTTCTTATCTTATGACACCCAATGGAGAGGGAGAGAAAGAATATTCCTTGGAGAGAGAAAATTAAATCCAAAAAGTTACGAAAATCGAGTAAACAAGAGAACGCAAAAATTGCACACTTGTCGTATGTCGGCAGTCTTCGGGTGTCCTCTTCCACCGCGTTTTTACCTACGTGTTTTCTTTTCTTCTTTTTTTGTTTTGCTCTGGTGCGTGCACGTCGAGACTTGAGAGAGAGCTGGTCATCGCCGCTACTTCTACCGGATTTCCTTTCCCTTTTTTTTCATCTTCTTTTTGTACTCGAGACTTGATAGATAGGAGAATTATTTTTGAATGTTTGTGTATGTGTTTTTATAAAAATATATATTTTATATATTTTTATTTTATTCGGATGTTTTAATATAAAAAATAATTTTAAAAAATAAAAAATATATTATTTTAATATATTTTAAAATAAAAAACACTTTAACCCATAATTACTATCATATTTTTTAATATTTATTAAAACATGTTTATTAAAATCTCTATTCAGTCACAAGTCACGATAAAAAAATTATTAAGAAGATTTTTAAGAATATTTTAAACGAGATTCGGAAGATTAGTAACTAGAAATACCGATAAATCATTATTCTATTCTCCTCAGCTTTTCAAGGGATTGAATATCATGCAGCTCAATCGGAAAAACCCTTGGTCAAATATCATGGCTCTAAAGTCTAAACTTATAGATAAAAAAAAGAAAAAGTAAACGCAATTGATTTTATACAGAGCATAAGTTTAATCACGTGTATTCGGTAAATTTTAATACTGACTTCAAATTTCTAAACCAACAATTGCAAGTAGCAACATACTTTATACGCACCGATCAATATATTTCTAATATTTTATAAAATCTCTCCATTATATGCGTTAAATATCAAATAAAATGAAAATAAATAAATAAAAATTAGCCAAAAGAAAAGATAGGCCATAGCATCAATCAAGCAATTATTAATATGTGCGTAAAAAAAAAAAAAAAAGTGAACAATCAAGGTCCAACAACAGGAACAATAGAGCAAGAGATTTATTACACGTGAGGTAAGCCGTGAAAGCACGTGGATAGTTGGAAACGGCACGATGACATGGGGACGATAATGATTGGCGGACGTCAAAAGAGGCCTGCATGTGCGCTTATCCCGCTGCATCCTACACCTCACCCCACCGTCGCCCATTTTTTATTTTATTTCTACTTTATTAACTCTTAAGTTTAAATACCAAATTATCCTTTTGTTCTTTTTCAATCATTCGGCTTTTTGAGGGAGCCGCCCTGCCAGCAAGCCACTTGTCCATTCTTAAATGATGTGTTGTCTTTCAAGTTTTTTTTTACTGATTTTTTTTTTATTTAAATCATCATTGTATATTGTATACTTTGTCAGTTGGGATTTGAATATGATAACTCGTTCCGCTTCGCTTGTTATAGGATTGTCGTGACGTGAAGAAAACACTATAAAAAATCACTATGGACCGCCTAACAATGTGTTTTCATTGGAACACTGCTCTATTTAAAAAAATAAACATTTTTTTATTTTAGTTATTATTTTTAAAAAAAAAATTATACTAATAGACTGCGTTGACTATAATTTAGTGTTGATAATTTGTTTTAATTGGCTTGTTACAGAGTTCTCGCGATGTCAAGAACATGTTCCAGTATTCGTTTATTGCTCAATTTAATAAGATAAAATTCAATTTTATTGATTAAAAAAATTAATACATCTAGTACTGAATTTAACACTTGAACAAAAATTAATCCTTTTACTCTCTTTTTTCATTGTTCATGAGGGGTTTTTCTAGAATCTCATCTTTGATTTTTTTTTTTCATGTTTATTAAGGTATTTTTTATTTTAATTTAAAACTTTATTTTATTCACTTTTTAATCTCTAAGTTTGAGAGAACGTAGTTGAAAACAATGAGAAAGAGAAAAAGTAGTTGGTAGGTCATATTCCCGTAATAAAAAAAAAATTATTTTTAGTGTTAATAAATTTTATTTGATTAAAAAAGTTTTATTAAAATGTTTTTGTTGTCTTCGTATTGCTAGAAAAAATAGATTGAAGTTGATAATTTTTTTTATTTTATTTTTTGTTTTTAAACTGATTTAAGGATATTTTGCATTTAGAAATTAATTAACTGAGATTATAAAGGTATTTATAGAAGAAAAAAGGTTAAGACTGAGTTTTTAAGATCGAAAAACTCAACTCAATCTTCCAATCACCTCTCTAGCTGTCAAAATTTAGACAAGCAAGCGATGTATCAATTGCTTTATTAAAATAATAATAATAAAAAAGGTAAATAACATGTCGTCAACCCTTGATAAAAAGAAACAGGAAGAAAAAGGTCAGGTGTGCAGGCTTTCTTTATGTTGGGATAGGGGTGCAGACCCATCTTTTTGCCCCTGATGCTGGCTCTTTTCTATTTTTTTCATTTTATTTATTTATTCTGATCGAAATCCATTGAAAAAAAGCTTAACATGATATTTAAATTACTATTCTATTTTATCATGATTTTTAAATAATATTATAGATTTTTATGGGAATGGCAACAAATTTATTTTTTTCACTTATTCTATACATAATATGCAAAAAAAAATAAAATGATTCATGAATGTTCAATGAAAATAAAATTTATGTTCTATAAATTTTTTGATGGATTTCTTACATTGTTTTATCACATTTATTACTCCAATTTAGTCCTTGCTATTTTAGTAATTCATATTTCAATACCAAACTTTATTTTCTTAACACTTCAATCCTTGAATATTGAGAAGAGATAAAGTCACCAAAAAAAACATTAAAAAAAAACAAGTTCTTGAAAGGTTATATTCTGACCATAAAAAATTTATTCTTTTGTATTAATGAATTCATCTTTTCAAGGGGAATTCAATATTTGTATCAAAAAACCCTGACCACCAAAAAATGTCACATTTGACACGTTCACTTTTTCAAAAAAGAAAAAAAGAAAAAAACCCTAGCAGGTGAGCGAGCCTTGTCTTTTAGGCCCAAGTGCATCTTGTTTTATTGATTAATTGGATAATTAAAAAGGGAAACCCTGGAAATCAAAAGCAAATCTGGGAAATAATAGAAAGCAATACGCGAAGCCCAGCAAAACTAGATCCATGGGCTTCTTGGTTCAAATCCAAGGAAAGTGATCAGCGTCCTCATACTGGACCTCCAATTCCGCTTATTAAATAGCATGACTCGGCCTCCAGTCAAGGGCCGATAAAATATCAAAAGCAGCATGCATTCTATTGAATCTATTGATTGATACTGTGTTTGAAAGGGTGATTTTTTAAAATATTTTTTATTTTTAAAAAATTATTTTTAATATTAATACATTAAAATGATCTAAAAATATTAAAATAATATTAATTTAAAATAAAAAAACAAATAAAATAAAATTTAAATTTTTTCAAAAATATTTTTAAAATATAAAGACAAATAGGAGGAGACTCTCTTTCATTTCATCATATATTTCAAGAGTACACATAAAATGAAGGGCAGATTTTACTTTGATCTCTCGATGTTTCGATTTTATGCCAAGAATTTGGTTTGTGGCAATCAGCAGGGGTTTTGACTCTGGAGGATCCCATTGTAGGCTTCATCATTGCATTGAATTGAAGGTGCCCACTACTCTTTAAAGGTGCCATCATCACTAATAGATTCTCAGCATATGGTAGATACACTATTAAAACGTTCTCAAAAATCAAAACCAATTATTTGGATAAATTCCTTGGAAAACATTAAAAACACCAAATTTAATTAAATTATATTTTTGAACGAGCTATCAGATTAAATTTTTATTTTAACATAAAAAAAATTTAAATGTTGATAATTTATTTCTAATAAAAAAACTTTTCTCTCATAAACTCAAAATATAATATATATTAAATGATATATTTTTTATATTAATTTTTATTATAATTAAAATTATTAATATCATAAATAGTATTATTTGTGTTATAGATATTTTAATTTTTATTATAATTAAAATTATTAATATCAAAAATATTTTTATTTGTGTTATAAATATTTTAATTTTTATTATAATTAAAGTATTACTCTTAAAAATAGTATAGTTGGTGTTACAAATATTATTATTTTATTATAATTAAAAATATTACTCTTAAAAATAGTATACTTGGTGTTACAAATATTATCATTGAATAGTATTTGCGTTAAAAAATATTATTATTTTTATTAAAATTTAAAATATTCATATAAAAATAGTATTATTTATGTTATAAATATTATTTTTTTAATTTATAATTAATAGTATGAATATTAAAAATATTATCAGTTGTGGTATAAATAGTTTTATTTTTATTATAAGTAATAATATTATAATAATAATGAGAAGCGAAAACCTGGTGTCTAAGCTGCTCTTGCGTCACATGGTGATGGGGTTGCTATAGTAATCAAGTGGTACTGGGGTCTACCCCGTACATTACATCTCTTTGTGGTAAGGACTGAGTTATCATTACACTGCTTCAATTCTCATGCTCTGAGTCTAGGTAAATAGTAACAGAAACATTGAACCTTTTTAGTATATTATTAATAGCTCAACTATACATTTTAATCGAACAAAGAATTTCAACTCCTTTTCTACTTCCACAGTTTCAACCTCAGCTTTCTTGCTTTTTATTAGTTATGTTTTACTTGTTTTGTAATTCATGAACTTGAGTAATGGTCTCCTCTTGATGATCGATGGCTGGCAATTTTTATTTTTTATTAACGTAAATATTCAAGTTAGCTTATATGTATCTCGACTAATCTTATAGATCCTGAAGTTAATGACCATATAAGCTTTTAGTGATCACGAGAGGACTCAAACTCGTAATTATTAAGAAATAAACCCAAAACTTGATCGAATAAGTTATCCTTCTCACAAATTCTTTTCATTACTAGTGCTGGTGTTTGGCGATGGAAATGCAAGCACCAAGTTATAATAGTTGATCCCAATCCCACCACAAAAGACTTACTTGAATCATTTGATATTGTTATAGTAATTTTTAAAAATGTTCTTTATTTTAAAATGCATTGAAATAATATTTTTTTTATTTTTAACATTAGAACATTAAGGTAATCTAAAAATACAAAAAAATATAATTTAAAGTAAAACACATAAAATAAAATTTAATTTAATTTAATTTAAAAATATTTTCAAAACATTAAAAAAAAAACCTTTTGACGGCGATGGAGTTCGGTGGGTATCGAGAAATGTGTGCCACAAGGAGGGTTGAGAATGAAAGAGATTTCATATCCATATAAATTGAGATTGATAGTAACAGCTCAATTGGTGCAATTTCATTTTCGGACATACTGTTAATCTTGACTTCGTGATCATAATGTATCCACATGCTAAAATCTCGCACGGGTGGCCACTTGAAAAAACCTATTTATGCTCATTAATTTCCTTGGCACTTTGCAACTTGGAAGCTCATCGCCACTACTTCTCACTATGGTAATTATGCTCCAAAGAATTGCTTCTTGGTTTAGTTCATGCCAGATCAAAAACCAATTATTGCATGAAAAAAATGTGAACGTCGTTTTTTTTTTTTCATGTGATAAAAATATTTGGAATGGGGATAAAAAAATTGGTGCATCATATCAAATTAGTTCATTATCGTATGCATTAATAAATACAAAAAAATAAATAGTGTGGCTTGTATGATCTAGCGAGCCAAGAGAAAACTAGTTTCTTGTTTAAATGGTGATTTAATTAAAAAATAAATCATGCTGTCATCATTTTAATATTTGCCTAGCCCCAACTTAAATGTAAAACAATATATTGTCAAATAATTTTTATGATTTGAAAGTGAAATTAAAAGATAGCGATATATTATATTGATCCGGGTTAATATAATAAATATACAACTTGGGTAATGGAAGGAACCACAATAATTTAACCCGGTTAAACAATCCGTGTCTTTCTTTTTCCTTTTCTGATTATCTTCCTGGTTATGCTTTAATTGAGTCTTAACTGACTTCAAGTCGGATTAAATTCTTCTTAATCATAATTTTCTCTAGATGTTAGAATATGAGTCAGAGGTTTACACCTCTTCCTCTCATTTCTTGAAAAAAAGGACCGGCCACCTATCTTCCTTTTTAAAATAAAGCTAATTTTATTTTTCATCTTTAAGTTTTCTATTTTCCAATTGTGTTCCTTCATCTTTTAGATCAATTCTAGTGTTCGACCCTAATCCCTTTTCTTTATATAATTTCGATCCTTACAAATAATGCGTCGTTTGATGACTTTAAAAAATTAACGCATGCAAACAACTAAAAAAATTTTATTTGTAGCCGTGTGGGCCTACTCTTGATTTTGGACTCAGAAGTTAATCCATTAGAACTAGACTTTCAGATTCTTTTTTAAAGATATATTTAAAAAAATATATATTATTTTTTTAGTTCATGCACCAATAAAACTATTATTATAAGATTTTACTCGGTTATGTTTTTTTCTCTTGTATATTTTTTAAAAAAGCATAATTGTTTTCAATTTATTTTTTATGAAAATATCATCGTTTCATGATCTTGGTTATGAGTTTAACGAGTTAACCCGGGTTAACACAAATTTTCTTTGTTGCTTTTTTAAAATTGATATTTTCTTTTATTTCATCATCCGACAATAAGTTGGTTGAAAGCTAACCTTTATATATTTTTATTTGTTTTTTATTTGATAATTTTGTTTTTATGATTCAGGTCGCGAGTTTGATGAATTTAACTGGATTTTTTTATGTAATTTTTTAGGATCCTTTTTTAAATTGATTTTTAAAAAAAATTTGTCATTCAATATTTTTGTTGATTGAAATTGAGATTTTTAATTTGTTTTTATTTATTTTTTATGGTGTTATTATAATTTTATAATTCAAGTCGTGAAATTTACAAGTTAATCAGGGTAGGCCCAAATTTATCTAATATCATAGGTCTTCCAAAACTTTGTATAATAACTTCGACGTATCTATATAGATTTATATTATACTGAGTTCATCGTTCTCTTTTTCTTAATTATGATTTGTCCTAAGAAATTTCTTCCTTTTTATTCATTTCTTTTGACTATGATATATGAAATCTCAAAACCCGTATACCATATTTCTTTTTATCTTGAGTATTGCAATCAATTATTTGTATTATTAATTAGTATTTAGAATTTTATGACATAAACTCTTAATTAAACTATAAAGTTTTTTTTTTAAATCACTATAAAAGAGAGATTCTAAGAGTTTTTCAGTGTCACATAAAACGTGTAAGGTAATGAAAAGAGAAATATTAAAGCAAAGTTATAATTGAAAAGAAGGGGGTTAATGCTTGGATGTTGGAGAGTTTATTGCATTTGTTAAGTATGTTTATTTTTATGTTTTAAAAAATTGTTTTTTTAAAGTATTAATATTTTTTAAATATTTTAAAATCATTTTAATATATTGATATTAAAAATAATTTTTAAAAATAAAATAAAATATTATTTTAATATATTTATAAATAAAATACATATTAAAAACAATAACCTCCACCGCACACTTAAACAACTTCCAGCCATGAAAGTTCATTATATCGCAGAAGTAACGATCAACGAATGAAGGAAATTAATGTCTAATTGTTAACGTGAGTCAAATCACAGTCGTGTCAAGTTATTTGTTGACGTACTCAGAGCTTACGTCACTACACTTAAATTAAATGTCACTATCCCATGGTATTACAGCATAATTTATTTATTATATATATATTTTTCTTGTCAGCGGTCGAGAGAATAATGAGTTTGCGGCTAGAATGTGATGATTGACGACTATACGCTTAATTACGAAAGCATCCAGTTCCTCGGAAATGTCGTCTGAAGAAATTTTCCAAGGACGCGACACAAATTCTTTTTGCCAAATATATCCCCACTCGATCGTATATTTTCTTAACACAGCTTGCACGGCAATGGACCCGGTGGCAATTAGCATGAATTCAAGATTAAAACTTGGGATTTAATTTATCGTGTATGATTCAGAACATGGACTTTAAACCACCAGAATTAACTGTGAATTCAGATAATTAACGACTTCTTTCTTGTATTTATTTATTTTTAAATAGATAATTAGAAATGTAATTAACAGAAAGGTTTTTCAAATTCTTTCACCCATTTTGTTTACCCATGGATAACAACGATTCTGAAATTCTTCTAAAAAGCGATTGATTTATTTTTTTCAAAAGTAAAGAATACCTTAAAATATCAAATGATATTATATCTATTTGAAGACTATTTGGTATTGTACTAGTCTCTATTTTTTTCCCAACCATAAAAAAAAACTTGTTTGATTAACCAAATAATTTTTACTTTTTATACTAGAATTCACATATAATTGTTATTTAAATTTTAGCTTTGTAGAAACAAAAAAAATATTTTTTTATTTATTTTACATGTAAAATTTATCTCATAATAATTTTAATTAAATATATATTTTTTAAAATTTATACGTAAAAATTAATACAACAACAAACACCTTTAATAATAGCTCAAGATTCCAATTTCATATATATATATATATATATATTAAAAGGCAAATATTGTGAACACATGAAAAAAAAGACAACAATTGGAAAAATGCATGAATGCTAACCATCCGCATCATCCCCAAAAGGGTACGCGAAAGGCCTGCAAAAATCCACGTAGGAAACAAATTTAATTAAAACAAAGTCACATCACAAAATGGGGCCACAATAAGACAAAATGGACTCCAATAGTCCACAAGGAAAAATAAAAAATAAATAAAATTGCAAAGAAAGTATATACTTGGTCAATTGATTCCACATTTTCTAAATTCCATCTTCTTTCGATAGCGATATCCCACATCTAATAGCCCAAGCAAATTCAAGCAAGAGAAGAAGAAGAAGAAGAAGAAGACGACATCCCCACCCTTGCCCTAATTAATCAACACTAACTTACCACTCCACTTGCTAGTACTGCCTATGCAACGACATCTCTTCTTTATAATTTTTAAAATATTTTTTATTAAAAAATATATCAAAATAATATATATATATATATATATATAATTTTTTAAAATTTATTTTTAATATCAATACATAAAAAAAAATATAAAAAAATTTCAAAATTAAAAAAAAAAAACTCTTTTAAAATACAGTTGAACTGAGAGAGCGTTCTTCTTGTGTTGTCAAACATGGTTATCTAACTTATCGTTCGGGGAGCATCAAAGAGTATGCCACGTGTACTCACTTTTCCTTAGCTCTGGTGGCTTTATCAGATCTCTCTAACCCTAGTACAATATCTATATATACCACCACTCTCCACTCCCTCCCTCCCTATCACTCCCTTTCAATTGTTTTTGTGTTTCAAGAATTTTCTAAGATTTAAAAACAATTCCCCAAAATTAAAAAAAAAATCACATTTCCGAATTGAATGCAATCAAAATCTTTCAATTTCATCCTCGCAAAAGCCAATCAATTCCAATGGCGGACGATAGGAGAGGCGTTGTTGGCTACGCGCTGTTGCCAAAGAAACAACAAAGCTTCATCCAAGATTCACTGCTCTCTCTCTGCAAATCAAAAGGCGTCGATCTGGTGAAAATTGATCAGGACCGTCGATTAACTGATCAGGGACCGTTCGATTGCGTTCTCCACAAACTGTACGGTGAACATTGGAGGAAACAACTCGAGGAGTTCCAAATTCAAAACCCTAATTCGACTATAATCGACTCGCCTGCGTCAATCGAACGACTCCACAACCGAATCTCGATGTTACAAGTCGTTTCGGAGCTAAAGATCGAGTCGGAAACGGACACATTCGGCATTCCGAAACAGATTGTGATTTACGATAAGGAAACGCTTTTCGACCGGCAATCTTGGGAGTTTTTAAAATATCCGGTCATTGCGAAACCATTAATTGCTGATGGTAGCGCAAAATCGCATAAAATGGCTTTGGTTTTTAACCATGAGGGTTTAAATAAATTAAAACCCCCAATTGTCTTACAAGAGTTTGTTAATCACGGCGGCGTTATCTTTAAAGTTTACGTGGTAGGGGAATTTGTCAAGTGTGTGAAAAGGAAGTCGTTACCGGATGTTTCCGAGGAGAAACTGAAGAGTTTGGAAGGGTCATTGTCGTTTTCGCAGGTTTCGAATTTGACTAGTGACGAGAGAAATGGTGATAAGTATTATAAGTTAATGGATTTGGAGGATACTGAGTTGCCACCACAGAGTTTTATTACCGATATTGCTAGAGGATTGAGGAGGGGATTGAAGTTGAATTTGTTTAATTTTGATGTCATTAGGGATGCTAGAATTGGGAATAGGTACCTTGTGATTGATATTAATTACTTTCCTGGGTATGCCAAAATGCCCGGTTACGAGACTGCTTTGACTGATTTCTTTTGTGATTTGGTCAGGAAGAGTTGGAGTGAGGAGAAAGAGAAAGATGGGATTGATAAGCGGCAGCTGGTGTGTAATTATGATGTGGAAGTGAGGAAGATTGTGAGTAATACTTGTTGTAGTGATGGGGAAGAGCAAGAGAAATCACCCATTCTTCAAGTTTGAGCGGGGAAGTAGAATACTAAAGTAGTGGATAGCAGTGGGTGAGGCTCGTTGTGTGGTGGTGAGGAATGTTTCTGGTTATTTGTGGGCTGGATGGAGATGCATATTTTCTGATAGGTAGGAGGGAGGAGGGGAGGAGCAGGAGGTACCGTGGTTGAATAAATAGGTTTGTTGCCTCTTTGGTGGTAGTTTTAGCCTCTTGACAACATTTACATGGCGTTACAGTGTTGAACATGTATATTCTGTCAACAACTGCTCTGGAGTTAGGTAATTCTCAAAATACTCTTCAAATTTTTAGGGAAGTTTAAGTTGTACTTTTGAGGCTTTCTAAATGTTTCCTTTTTTAGAAGTTGTTTTAGTTTAGTGCAATTTGGCACCTTTGGTAAATGGAATTTCCTTTTCTGTCAATGAAATTTTTAATCTTACTTTCTTTGCCTTTTGTTTTGGTTGATTGAAGTGCTGGTTTCCATGCTTGAACTACTTAATGGAAAGTTTTCCAGTACAATTGGAGATCTATAAGGGTCGCTAACTTGGTAGATTTAACAGAATATGTCTAAACAGATTAGAGAAATGAATGCTTTTAGCATTTCTTTAGAATTTTCTGTTGTTTGTTTGTACCAGAGAATGAAAATAGGAAAAAATGTGAAAGTTTTGAGAAAATCCAGTTTCCAAATAGCTGGTTCTATGAGAAAAGACTCAGTTGGTACAATGCTAATGCACAACCCTTGACTGTTTCATTTGATTGCAATGAACCTCCTCAGATGAATTTCTATAAGTTGCATGAGTGTTTTGGAAAAGTGTTTGATATCCTATTAGAAGCACTCTGAATGCAAATGCAAATGAAGACTGAATTCAAATAAAATACTTACTATCTTTTTCTACGAATGTCTGCAAAAAGGAACTGCATGCTAATCGCTTGATTGTTAATGAATGAAGCTAAACCAGTATGGAGGAAGTTTCTAGTGGTGTACATGACTAATAGTTTGATCGATATACCATCTTTGACCCAGTTTTAGTAATTAAATAGGACTGTAGTCTTTTATTTCAGTTTTGTATGATGCATGCGTGTCATGAGTATTGCTTGGATTTCTTTGTACGCATGTTGAAGGGAGTTTGATTACTGCATTGACATAGAAGAGAAGGTTGGCCTATTATGTTTAGGGTATATTTAATATTTAGCATAGGGTTATCCTTTTGTATTCTTATAAGTTACTTTCATGAGGTTTACCTATTGATACTAGGATTGTGTAACACTTCAGATCCAGCTGAAATTTACTGGTGTTAAATCCCAATACATATTGGATTCCAAGCTGTTGTGCTTTGGTCTGATTCTGACTATGAATCAGTCTAATTAATTTCTTATTAGATGCGAGCAATATCTACCCATGCAAATTAAACACTCTATGCTCTTTGCATGTGGTTTGAGTATTCTGTCCAAAGTATGTTAAATGCACATTGTGCTTGTTCAACACCTTTTGACTCTGTTTAGAGTTGACAGAGGAGCTAATGTTTCCCCTTTCTAGGAACGTTTGCTAAAGAAACAGATATTCTTAGATGCATTTCATAATGGGTAATGCTAAAACAGACACGATCAATGGTTGGACTAGTGTAAGATCAATGGTTGGGCTAGTGTACGACCAAGAGTTCTTTTTTAGCTTTGTACATTGCATGGAATTAGCATCTCTTGCTCTAATCTAATTTATTCATTGTCAGATTTTGACCATATGTGCTCATGCTCATTAAATATTTGTGTGGCCACTAATGCTATTATGTAAATTCCATAATTAGATACACTCTAGGCATATTTGCACTTTGCTTAATGTGGTGGCTGTGTTATGATTAATTGTCTTTTTGGAAATGTATTTAAGATTTCTCTCTGTTCTAAGTTTGTGGTGGATGCTTGTCCACACACTGGAAGTAAGTGTTATGTCCTCCACATAGAAAACACAAATGCAGTTCCTTCATATCAGTGTCAATGGTATCTTGTGCATGTTATGAAAGTTAACTTGCACTTGGTTCCAGGTGATGTATGGTGTTAATCCATCCCATAATTGAGATTATATATGGTAGGGAGATCGTTGGTATTAGAGATGTAAAAAATGAAAATTAGCCCACAAACGAGATGAGATTGCAAAGATATGGCAGGGAGATCGTTGGCATTAAAGAAATAAAAAAATGACGATCGGTCCTCAAACAATATGAGATTACACAAATATTGCTTCATAAATCATCATCATTATGGTTTTTACTTATAACCCGCAGTAATCGTTTGAAACTGTAAAAAAAGAGAGATAGGAAGGAAAGAATTTTAGAAACATCTAGTAAATCTCGTCTAGAAACTTTTATTCCTTCAAAATCTCGATGCCCTTCCTATTTTTGGTCATTCAGGCTCGCCGTTTCAACTGATTGGTTTCTTTGAATGCTGAAGGTGTCCAATGACAACATCTAATTCCTGGAGTCATTCCCTTTCAATTTCAACTTTTGCTTTGAACAGTTCTGCTCTGAAATGAAGAACTGTTGTTTCCTAGATGATGGTTGAATTCAGCATATTTTTGTGCTTTTAAAAGATGTGCTCCAGTGTGGTTATCGGTCAGTTATTTGTGATTGCTTTTCATGTTCTTGGTGTATGCTAGCTGTTTCTGCAATTCTAATAAGAATCACTGTAGCGATCAGTGAAATTTAAGTTGCAACAAGAAATTGCTGTGGTGGTCGGATTTACAGTTCATGTACTGAATGGGATTTAGCTCAACAGTGTTCAATTTGAATTTTTCATGAACTGAATGCAGTAGTCTCTCCATACTCATGTGTACTCATTCTGAGCGAGCTTAATGATCAGAACTCAAGAGTCAAAAGTTAGGCGGAAAGCTCAACTAGTATTATTGTGCTTATTATGATTCTGTCATAATTTCTATTTAGCGATCGACTCTTGCTGGAGGATTCTGACTTCTGGTTAATTTATCTACCACGTTAATCATTGTGATTAGCATGTATCCATTGCATTAGTTGCGGCTGGCCGAGCTGGTTGGCCCTATTATTGCCAAGCAGCAAGTTAAGACAGCTGCCTTCCATTTAATTAGGAGCCACAACCAGTTCTTCTCTGTAGGAGTTTGAGCAGTGCAAGATAGATGGTGCCGTACATTCTAGAATTTATTCTAGCATGTGGCTGCCACATTTAACATTTCCATTTCCTAGATAATCATATAAGTTCACATATGTAGCATCTTGGGGATAATGTGGAGGTCGCAGCCTGGATCCTGATCTTCAATTTTATCAGTACTGATATTAGGCTCTCAGTGACTTTGAATTAGGTGGAACATTGATGCTTTTGATTTTAAGGGTTGCTTGATTATGGGTGGGTTGCAGGTTCTTCCAAATGATACAGCTTTGGCAGTTATAAGTTTTCACATTCAAGGGCTATGCTTGAGAAAATTGGGAATCTTCTCTTTACTTGCACGTATTCATTTGCTATGTTCCTTGGAATATAAGGAGATGCAGTGGGATTGGCGAACTTAGGATATGGCTATGAAAGGAAATTTATGCATCATGCATGCGTGATGAATGTTTTTTTGGAGTTGATGTGAAAGGTCACATTAAATTTCTAGATGCAGGATTATTATGGTTGCGTGCATGTCATGCTATGTAAACTTCATATCATACCTGAACTTGATAATTTAAGATGTAAATGTATATGCAAGTTGGTGGTAAACTGGATTCCAGACATGGTTATCAAACACGTATGATTATAAATGGAGTGTAGCCTAACTTGTTGATTGTGTTTTAGATTATGTTATTGGATTAATTTATTTGAGTTTAATTACTATATTTCATGTTATTTTATTTTGGATTTCAATTTATTTTTAGTGGATCTTTGGTTTAATTATTGGTTGTTTTAGAGTTTTACTATTTATTCATATGTTTTTTAACGTTGTGGTCAGTTTTATGTTTTATGATGAATTGAATAAAAATTACAGCGTTATATACCTTTTCTCTTTCTTTTCTTTTCTCGTTTCTTCTTTTCTTTAGCTTCTTCTTTCTTTTCCTTGCTTATATAAAAAAATTACAAGGTTTTTTTAAATTCTCAAAATCTAATATCATTTTATAAATGCTATCAAATATAAGAAAAAAAAAAGGCAAATCGGTAATGTGAAAAAAAAAATCAGTAAAAAAATGGTTTTACACCTTGCCGGAACACTTTTTTTTTTACAAGTGTAATTGTATAAAAAGAAAAACCTGTATAAAATACGAGGTGCATACCCCAAAAAGTACATTGCCCCATTACCTAGATCCAATTGACCTTAGGTAGCAAGAAAAAAAGAGAGCAAAAGCTAAAGAAAACTTAGATAGATATGAAAATAAGATTGCATGAACAACTGCTAGGAAGTTGATCGACCAGATTATGAAAATTTTAGAGGTGGTTGATCAATTATACAAAATGAAACCAATAAGAAAAAACCTAGATACTAGTCGATTGGTTTGTGAAAAACTCAGAACTAGTCAACCGGTTCTGTAAAAAAAACAGTCATGCTAAAAGAAACTTGAAGAACAACAAAGCAGAGATACCTTATGACTCTAGAAGATGCCATATATATATGATAGTAGTTGGAAGATGATACTTTGGTTGTAGCTCAACGAATTAGGATTGGATAAGCTTAATGATCTCCTCATTAATAATATGGTGAGGTCAATAAGCCTAGTGAAAGACCTAATTATTCATCTCATACCAAATGAAGTAAACCATGGCTGAGAGGACTAGCCGAGCAAGTAAATGCATGAACTCCTTTTTCTGCATAGAATGCATGTATGCCTGCTGAAACAAAGGTTGCCATGTCATAAAAGACTAGCTCACAAGGATCTTGTTCATGATAACCCCCTAAATTGAAACAAAAAAAAGGACACTAAAGAAAAGATAGATGTGTGTCTCAACATGTGACCTATAAAAATATATATCGAGGAGCTGATGATCTGATAAGTAGGTAGTATGTTTATAGTGTGTAGGTGACCTATATAAGCAAGCCATATGATAAATGAATGTCTTGAGATATGACCTGGAAACTAGAGAAGGGAATGCATAAAATTTATGGGTTTTATGTCTTTAAGAACTTCCCATGTTGAGTAGATAAAAAACCTTCCAGATGAATGACCTTTCTAGACATAGTGATTTGACAATGCAATCCTGAGATGAAAATGAACTAAGTCCCAAATATGTTGAAGCTCCTGACTACTCGAGGGAAAAACCTTGGCATCCCAAGGAAACCAAGTTGTAGCATCCTAAAAAGCAAAGCCCTTAAGATTATTTTAACATTAAATTATAGTTATTATTCATCTTCTCCATCAACAAACCAACCACCCATAAATACAACCTACATTTACTAGCTACCACATTGTTAACCAATCTAACATCCACCATAAGCACTACCCATAACACAACCATTGCTTAGAATAGCAACAACAACCATGGTTGATAGCCTCTCAACTAGCCCAAAAATAACTCAATTCGATCCTTTTCACACCAACAAATCATAAGCTAGCCACTCCAACACCCAACATCGTAGGAAGTCCACCATGAGCTCAATGGACCATACCCTAACAGGTTGCCAACAACATATCATTCCATGTCCACCAGGAGCCATAACCACGACTATATTATAACTCATCACCATAATAGATCAGCCCGCTAGCTAACTAACAATCCAATTAATATTTTTCTCGGTAGAATCACACCTTATAGGCAACAATAAATGACATTTGGGCAGAATCACACAATCTTCATTGACATACTTATTCTCAGGAGAAAATCAAAGTTTGGAGAAGAGAAAGGCGTGATAAAGAACTGTCAAACTCTCATTTTAATTTATTGTTGAATTCCATAACATTATTTTATTTTTTTGTTTAATTATAAAATTATGATTTAAAAAAAAATTAAAGAGAAATAAAAGAGAGATAAAGAGAGAGAAAATAGAAAAGAAAAGTGACAATAACAAAAAACAAAAGAAAAAAAATACAAAAAAGAGAGTCAAAAGGTCAAAAAAAAAATAACTATAATCAGTAGACAGGTCAGCCAATATAACACAACATTAATTGTCTTACCTGATCTAAAGAGGTCTATTCAAGATCGAATTCGATGATTTGTATCACTTAATCTTTAAATATCTTGGTCAGTAAATTACTCAACCTTTTGATTTGTTAAATTTTACTTTTCTAGGTTTTTACTTGTTATTTAAAGTTATCGTTAATATTACTTTTTATGGTTAAACAAAAATCCCACCTTACATTTTTATATGTTATTTTTTCTTACCAACCTATTTTGCCATTTATATTTATGTTTATATTTAACATTTAGTCTTCTTTATTGATTATGAAGTTTTGCTAGACTTGTAGGAAGTTGTGACATTGTGTTTTATTAATTATTTACATTTAAAGGTTTAGCATTGCATATTTGTGATTTTCTTGGTGTATTTTGTTCTTGATTAATCTCCATATTAAAATGAAAATAAAAGGATTAACTTTATTTTTGTATTATGATTTTACTTGCAAGAATCGTTGTGATCTCAATTGCATCTCTAAGTTAGTGTTGTATGCATTTGTATTATGGTCATCTAGTGTCCAACCCCAAGTCTACAATTATCATGACTCGACCTTTAGTGATACCATTACCGAGAACCACATCTTATGCAAACTTGGATGATCTCAATTGCATCTCTAAGTTAGTATTGTATGCATTTCTGCTATGGTCATCTAGTGTCCAACCCTGAGTCTACAATTATCATGGACCCGACCTTTAGTGACACCATTACCGGAAACCACATCTTATGCAAACTCAGATGATTAACTTGTTTAAAAGAGTTGAACCCTTTAAGATTTTCCAAACAAAGCTGGTAAAAATTACTATAATAATCATTATAGTCAAGTTCACAATGAGCACCACCAATATCATTTAGGTTATTTTAGCCATGATAATCTTAATGAATGAGTCATGAGATCTAATAAAATAGAGGCCTTTATTTTTTACGATTATCATAACCTTTGAATTTTAGCCATGACATATATCATTTATTTGATTAGTCTAACTTTTTTGTTAATAGAAGAGTTAGATTTGTTATGATAAAGCTTATTAGTGAAGCCCAATCTTATTGGAAAAGTTTTAAGGAATTTCTATTAATAAAAAAGTTAGAATGCTAAGATGAATCTTATTAGTAAAACCTGATTTTACAGAGAAAGTGTTAAGAATTGTTTGAAGAGGAGAGATAATCCTCTTATCACCGATTGGACTGAAATGAAACAAAAACTATAGGAGAAGTACCCACCTCACTCTTATAGTAATAAATTTTAAACCAATGAAACAATCTTAAGAATAGGAATAAGTCTAGTAGCGAATATATAGCATAATTTGATGAGTATAAAGAAAAATGTGTCATTAGAGATAAAAGAACACAACTCTAAGTACATTTCGTAGAGGCTTGAATAATGATCTTAGAAGAGAATTTACGCTCCAAGGTGTTTCCACCATTGACCAGGCTTATACCTTAGTGCATAACTATAAGTGGTTATGAAGAGTCAATGAATGAAATGTCAGGTCCCTTGCAATATCTATGTTAGGTTTCAATTTAAAAATAATGGTTATTTGTTCAATGCTCTACCTATATAGATTTAAATCCTAGTAATCCTTAAATTTATAAATAAAATAAGGAAAACGAGTCATCAATGAAATGTCTAGAATGAGTTTAAAGGTTCAGTTTGCTAAATGTCAAGGTTTTGGTTATATCTTCGTCAAACTTACCACTAAACCCTTAGACATCCAAGCATATAAGGTTATAGGTAAAAAAGAAAGATTGTATTAATCAAGTGTATGAGCCTAATCTTAAGGATTTTAGTAACTTAGATGAAGATGATGTGTAATAAAAGAGACTTAACACAATAAGTCCAAATAACTATGATAAAGAAATTAAAAAAATATTTATTAAATCCACTTTAGCTGTAAAGAAAGTTTTATGAAACACTTCAATAGAATCACCCGAAGAAGTAAATGCAGTGTTAGAAGAGTCTTATGATATTAATCCTTATAAACTACTTGATTCCTACTTCTCATGCTTGACATTCAACATGTCATAGATTTTAAGCAGCATGTTAAACTCCTTAATCTCTTACCCTTTACTAAGTTGTGAGGAAGATAAAGATAACCCCAATTTACTAAGTTTTGTCAAATTCATAAACCATTAAGGTTTTAAACAGTATTTGTTCCATTTCATACCCTCACTTATTTAGTATTTTTGTTTACAAACCTATGAAGCTCGTAGGTCTTTTTTCCATATCTCCTTATGTTAAGATGTTTGAGTTAGCTAAATGTTTTGTATATAAAATTTAAAATTTGCATGCTGAGATCATCAAACAAATTCAAGCAAATAATGAACAAAAAAACTTGAAGTTAACTTACATAAATATCATAATGCATTTAATATTGCATATTATTTCATGATATAGATTACCCTGAATTTTCCTTCAAAAACCAATGAAAAGTTGCAAGTGAGTAGTGCTAGATCATTCAAAGTATTATATATATTTTAATGAAGTAGTTATGTCATCAAACGGCCACCAAACTTTGATATTATGTATACTTTTAACATGAAAGATCCCATTATATATAAAGACAACTTATCCCTAATGCTCGTTTTGAAACTCTTACCGCATTATCTTTATTAACGACAAAAAAAAAAACATGTTAATGCTACTTTGATGCACAAGTTATTTTTATAAGGGATGATGAAATTAAAAAATCTATATTTGTGAACTAGACGATCAAATTCAAATTGTACTTGAATCAAAAGAGATATATTATAATAGCTTGATTATGATCTTTAAAGGTTTTATTAGAGCCGTCTAGTATTATACTTGACGGAGTAAAGTATTTTCAATCATAAGAGAGTTTGTAGGGATATCGAGCTTAAGACACAGTTCATGCATATTTATTATCATAATCGATTTAGGATAGCCTAACCTGTAAATTAGGCTCTCATTTATGTTATTGGGTTTTATTTTTGTAAACTTTTATTTGATTTATTATTATGTTTGATTTTATTCTATTTTGGACTTCAATTTATTTTTAGTGGGTTTTATTTGTCTAATTATTGGTTGTTTTATGATTTTATTATTTGTAATTTTTGACACTATAGTCATTTTTATGATGATTTGAATAGAAGTTTTAGAGTTGCAGACTTTTCCTTCTCCATTTCTCTTCTCTTCTTCAACTTTTTTTCTTCTCTTCTTTGGCTTGTTCTTTCTTCTTTCTTATCCTTATCTTAAATCTTTTTTGTCCCACGTCACAAAATCACAAGTGCATTGTTTATGGTAGCATATGCCGTGGAGTGGGATGCTACAACTGGATAATTAACTCTCAGTTCAGGACATAACATAAAATAGATGAAAAGCTATCTTATCATTATCACCTGATGTTCAAGCTATATATAAGGGCAAAGAATTTTATTTGTCTACAAATTCACTTTTGGTCAAGTCTTGATATGCATTTTTCTGGAGGATGATTAATGTTAGCAGATCCATCAAGATACCGGTAGATGGAAGGATCGAACTCTACTGGTATCCGTATCTGTTCACTTTTTATACGCAATCGCCGAATATTGGGTGGCAATTTGGGCCTATTGGGCCTAAATATCTTACAAGATATGGGCCAAAGCTGGCCTTGGATTGATTAAAGTTGCAAAGCCTGTTAGAAGCGTTAAGGGCCTCAGTAGTCAAAAGGTATAAAAACTTCTAGTCCTTGGCAAGTGGTCCCTCAAGAACTCTTGCTATATAAATGCTTCCGTGGAGGGAAAAAAAGAAAAGAAAAGCTGTTTTTTTCCTACCATTCACACAGGTCCCTTAAAAGGCAGAAATTTAGAGAAACTCAAAAGAGAATCATTTCTTTTAATTTACTTGATTAATTATTTACCATGAAAAGGGAATTAATTCCCTTGGTTTGGTTTTGCCATGCTCGGGCCTAGTATAAGTGTCCAATGCACATTCTTCCTGCTCTTTAATTTAATAAGCATAGCTCATCATTCTCCTTTTTTGTTCCTGTCCAATGCAGCATTTTCATCTCAAGTGAAATCGAAACTCAACTTTGGGCAGTTAGGTTGGTAATTGTGTAGCTTTGCTGCAGTCAATTACTTGCATCGGACGTAAATAAGCTCACCTAATAAGAAACAAGGTAACGAATAATCTGACTTTTAATGACCATACAAATCCAATTGCTGGATGTTTACTTTTCTTACTTTATTAATCATTAGATGTTACACTGGAAGTGGAAGCCCAGCAAGAAGAACATTAATGTCCTGAAATAATTATGATATGGGAGTGGCATTATAGACTTTTACATGCCATGCAAATTATTTATATATGCAGGTCAGAATCTTATCTCACTTGGACCCATCTTAGGGTTTTAAGAATTATGTTGATGTTTTTCCCATAGAAAAAGAAGGAGGAAAAAAAAATTCAGTTGGTTTCATCCCCTCACTCTTCTTGAGGGACAAGACATCACTTATTTAATGCACACAAAACTTTTAGAACATATGTTTGCTATAACATAATTGTAATGGAAAACAGTATTATTTATGTTTCAGATTTATTTGAAGCTACAATTAATTAGGAAAACATGGATGTATCCAATTTTTACAAGAACATAGTTGAATCTTTAGCAGAACAGGCTCTACATGTATAAGAAGAAGAAAATGATCATTTGTTACATAAGATTTTAAATGAACGAATTGTGTTTCCTGCACGAAGAGCTAGCATGCATCAATGCTTGTTGAGAGAGTGTTTCGCTGAGAGTTATGTGACGAGGATGACGACGACGTCAAACTGCAAACAACAGAAATAAATGTTAACTTTCTTGCAATAATTAAAGATGAAGAAGATAAAAAGCCAACGAAGGATGTAAAATTTCGAAAAATTTAGATGCAATGGAAAGCTGATAATAGTAAGAAGAAGGACTGAAATCGTAATGATATATTTGCTAGGAAAAACTAATCAAGTACCTATTCCAGAATATCTTTCCAGTAGGAGCTGTAGTAGTCATCATCGATCAGCTTCTCCCAGCCCTCAAAAACAGTGTAGGTAGGCGTGCCAGTGGAGTAGTTTGATGGGTTACCCTTGCTTTCTTTTTGGTTAACGATGGAAGTTCCAGGGGAGGTTGAGGCTGAAACCAATGCAGGAAGTGGATTTTGATCTGTTTGAGCACCATAGGAACTGCTCAAGCTGTTATTGTTCATGTTTAGGCCTTCAGGGCCAAATCCACCTTCATAGCTAGCCCATAAATTCGAGATAGCTTGGAAGTCATTGGGTGGTGCTTGAGGGGTAGCGAGTGGGTTAAAGAGATCCTGAGATACTGGGTTGAATGATTCCTTGGTATTGGAGATGGTTGCCCCATCGCCCAGTCCTTCAAACAGGTTAGGATTTTGGGATCCTAAGAGACTGTTGCTCTCAAGATTTGCCAGTGTGTTTGTATTCATAATCTGCAAGAGATTTCGCAACAACTGGATATTGGCTAACTGAGTGGCATCTGCCTGTAACTGTAGAAAATTGTCCAATGGATCAGCCGTATTGCCAAACTGTGCTGCGCCAAGAAACTGAGAGAGATTCAAGAAATGATCTAGATCAGTCCTTGGCTTGTGAGTGTTTGGGTCAATCCCCATTTGAAGAAGCTTCTTTCTTATGTGAGTATTCCAAAAGTTTTTTATTTCGTTGTCGGTCCGTCCTGGAAGATGGTTAGCAATCCTCGACCACCTGCAAGTTCATGTAAATGGGAAAGATTAAAAACCATTTTAAGGACAAATATTGACAGCACAAATATGTAAGCGAGCTGAAAAGGAAAAGGGAAGAACTGCATACTTGTTTCCAAGAACAGAATGAAGGTTGACGATGACGCGTTCTTCTTCCTCTGAAAATTTTCCTCTCTTGATATCAGGCCTCAGATAGTTTGTCCACCTCAATCTGCAGCTCTTCCCACACCTATTCAGCCCTGCAAGCTTAGGGAGTGCTTTCCAGTTTTCATGACCATTCCTCTTAATATAATCAACTAGCTTCTCATCCTCCTCCGGCGTCCATGGCCCTTTCTTGAAGTCACTGCTATGGCTACGAGGAGATCTAACCATCCTGTCAAGTTTAACAGAAGAAACCAAAGCAAGACGGGAGAGGTTCTGGATAGAGATGTCGACTTGAAATGTCTTGTGGTATCAGACAAGGCGCTATGACTTTAGTTCTTTTTTGTTTTTTTTTTTCTCAGACATGCTGCTTATAAATAGTTGCGCGAGAGACGTAATTGAAATGATAAAGGTCGTCGTCTTCGTTCTTTTATTAGTATGATATTCTTAAAAAGCTTCCAAAATCAAGGCAATTAGGGGAAGGTCGATTTCATAATAACATCTAGGTGTTTTTCAAGAAGAGGGAAATCAACAGGCAACTACTAAAATCATCAAGATTAGGTAGCGCAGATGTCATGTAGAAAAAGGGAGCAATATGTCCCATCAAATCTCTCCTCAATTTATATCGATGATCCCTTGTATGATGATTATGTGATTCTTTTTCATCCCATATTATAAAAACGCGAAGGTACTAGCTCACGAATTCAGCTTTGATGGCTGACAAGTTATAATTGTTGGCCAATAAATTTGAAATATTTCTTGAAAACTTCAATTACAATAGATAGGACTAGAAGACAATTCCATTGTGATTTGTTTGGTGCATTTGTTTTATTTAAAAAAAAATGATAAATACAACATCAACTTTCAGTGATTTTATCTCAATGATGTGCGAGTACGAGCGTCCCTCCCGTTTTCAGAAATTAATTGAGGGGAAACAAAAGGAGGAGAATAAATCATTAGATCATGAGATGTTCTTGGAAACTAACTATTTAACTAGCTATACTATTCATTCCCTTTTAGTCTAAATGAAAAATTATATTCATTCATTGGAGTTTTACGGGTTTTCTGTGAGCTTTAAAGGGTTTTTATTAAAACTCTACAATCTTTCTTCCATTTTGGTTCTCGATTTTATAATGTTTACCTTTGAGTAATCATATCTGATTTGATTTATATTTTATTTCTTGATAGTGGAGAGATAAAACAATTAAGGAGAGAAAAGAGTGGAAAGAGAGTTTATGTAAAGAGTGGAAAGTGAAGTGGAGAGCATAGCCATGTTTAATTATGGCTGCTAAAGTCTAGCTTTTTTTGGCATTTGTTTTACATAAAAAATTGTTCTTTTACTGTTTTCAGGAGTGATAAAGAGGAGAGGATCAAGAAAGAGGCAGACAAGCTGAGTTTGAAGTTTTATTTGTTGTATTTGTTCTCTGTGTTTTTGAGATTATTCTATTTTATGGGGTAGATTGTTCTTGGGTGCATTAGAGTTTTCAATATGTTGTTTGGCTTAATTTTAGATATAATATATATGAGAATAATTTAATTATTTTATGTAATTTGAAATTTATTTTTTGAATCAATGAAAACAAAAAAATAAAACAAATTATAGAAAGTTCAATGTGATTAACTGTAAATATTTTGAAGTTCAAAATTAGTCTGAATGTTAGGATGCTTTTTTTAAGGTAAAACAATTTGGAAAGATATAACCATTAACCTTCCAGTTTTTGTATGTGAATGACATGTCATCACAATGTTTTTTGTTTTTAAGGCTAGGAACACAAACCAAGTCTAAGCACACTTGTGATTGGCTTGCTTTATACTTTCCAATTTATTTTTATTTATTTATTTCTTTTATTTTTAAACATTATCAAATTAATCTTTTTTCAAATAAAATGATTAAATTAATATTTTTTTAAAAAAAAAATCTAATCTTATCATGCTTAAGATTAGAGTTTTTATGCTAATATTAATAGTTATCTTATGAATAATAATATATAAAAGTAATGTGCTTATTAATTTTAAAATCTAATCATTTCATACTTCTATTAGAGTTTTTATTTTACCTTTAATAATAATTTTATAAATAATAATATATAAAATTAATGTGCGAATTTAAAAAAAAATATTTTTTCTAATGAATAATAAAAAATGAATATTACTTATATTTTTATTTTTTATACAATTTCTAAAGTGTAGTTATTACTTTATTTTTGTCATACAATCTTAAAAACATCGATAAGGCATCTTTGTTTTCCTCTTCCTCTTTCTCTTCTTCTTCTTCTTCTTCTTCTTTTTATTGAAAATCAAACTTAATTTTTTTTCAAAAAAATAAAAGAACAAAGAAAAATAAAGTATGGTTTTTAAAAACGTAAATTCATAAACAACAGCAAAAAAACATTAATTAAAAAACTATAAATATAAATGAAAAATTTCCCCTCCAATTAAAAATAATATTTTAGTAAAGCATCAAATTAATAAACTAAAAGTTGAGAAAGATCTGATTATTTAAGCTATTTATATCATGGAACACACACACACATATTCATCCAAATTTTCCGGTGATAGTCAACCTGTTGCATAATAATTTAATTATTTGAATATTACATGTAATGTTTAGTTAAATATGTTAGAGATTTTTTTTCTTTGATCTTGAATTTAATAAAATAAAATGTTGAGAAAAATAGGATAGATGTATTATCAAATACAAGTATAACAAAGTTTAATGTTAATAACAAGTATTTGAAAATTACAATTTGTTAGAGTGAATATTATATCGAGAAAATAATTTTTAAAAAGTATATTATGAGTTGAGAAAAAAAAATTTCTTCCAATTTTTCAAAAAATATATATTTTTAAAAAATCTGAATGCTATTGATTTTTAATATATGATTTATTAATGTTAATATATGATTAGTTTGAAAACAAATCACAAATCTTACTTTTTTGATGGGCTGTGGCAACTAGTGGGCCAGCAAGCTCATTACAATTATAAGAAAATATTAAAAAAAAAAAAATTAGCTTTTAACTGTTGAAGGGGCAAAAAAAATACACTATGATACTTGAAATTATTAATTTTTTCATGTTTCTTATATTTTTAGGTTTTTATATTTAAGTCAAAAATGTATTTTTCTCATGTTTTAGTCATTTATTTAAATGTTAAGAGAAAAGATATAAAGTCGCAAAAAATAAAAGAAATGATTAATGATGTAAACTTTATTTTCCTTATATTTTAGTTTTGATTTTGAATTTATAAATTAATTAAATGATTTTTTTAAATAAGGTTACTGATGTTCCTTTAATTTCCCTAAAATAAGTAGAAATATGGTTTTTGGGTCTAAATCAAAATTATTAAAAACACTTTTTTAACACGATATGAAATATATAATATAAACTCGAATCGTAAAATTATAAGTAAAATAGTTTAACTAATTATATATTAATAATTTCAATCAAGTAGTAATTAACAATATAACACAATAAAAATAAAAATAAAATAAACAATAAAAATCCAAACACCTTTATTTTATTTATATTGATTCCTTTATTTCGTAGATAAATCGATCTACTTACTTCGTCATTTATAAAAAACAAGTCTCTTTAAATTTTGATAGATCATTTAATATTAATTATTTTAAGGATCAAGCATATCAATTTACAACTTTTATTTTATATATTTGTCAGCTAAAATAGCTAAAATAGAGTAATATCAATTGATATATTAATAATATACATAACAAATTGTAAAATAGTTTATTGAGTCTAGGATGTAGAGTTTTAATTTGATTTGACATGTTAGATTTATGTTAGACTTGTAAAATGTAAGATTTTAAGAGTGAAATTGTTTTTTATTTTTTAACAACATTGGTCTAAATACCTTGATAACCGGAAGGAAAAATTGTTACACTGTGAGGTTTGTCGTCTATACAGACAGATAACGTGTTGAGCACTCATAAAAAAAAAAAACATGTGGACAACACATTGTCACCTTGAGTTTTTTATTTTTTTATTTTTTTTAAAAAAAAAACTAGGCGTGCCAACTTGTGCTCCTTTTATGAGCCAGGCAATCAGGGGCCTGGGCTTGACTTCTTGATACAAGGGCTAGGTGAATAATCACCCAATAGACTCGACGGCTTTTTTTTTTAATAACATTATCGAACAGTTCTTCGCGGCAATGCACGGACAAAGGATTAGTTAATCGCTGAAACTACTAACTAGGATTCTTCAGATATTTAATTATTTTTTATGATGTCTTGATGTCGTCATCTCGTTGGTCAGCAAGTTTGTTCGTTTCCTCCTATTTTTTAACATGATTTGAAGCTTTATGTCCTGTCTCCGATTATTAAAATATAATAACAATAACAAAAGAATGCATCCTTAGCCTTGAAATGGCTGAAAAGTTCAGTTATTTTTTTAAATATATTTTTTAAAATTATTTTTAAAATTAATATGATCTGAAAAATTAAAAAACGTATTAATTTAAAATAATTTTTTTCAAAAAGGTTTTCCGATCATAGTAACAAACACTGTCTAAATTGTAATAGTGCCCCTAGTGCATCATTTCACTATAAAAAATATAAAAAAGAAAAATAGCAAGAGAAAAATTCATGGTTGATCAACGGACATTCGTTTACCAGCCAACAAAAGCGACAACATTTTACCATAGGAGAATGGTGTTTTAATTAGAGTTTTTGAAAATTTTATTTATTTATTTTTAAATTTATTTTTGTATGTTTAAAATTATTTTGATGTATTGATATTAAAAATATTTTTTTTAACAAAATAATATTATTTTAATATATTTTTACATAAAAAGCATATTAAAAACAATAACTATCATTATCTCAAACACCCATTAGTTTCACCTACAAAGTTTTAGATTCGAATTCAAATTCAAGATATACACGTGTTCAAAATAGTCCTATTTTAGGTACTTAAAGTAAAAACTAGTTGATGAACAAAACAATGGATAGGGTATATAATTGGAAGATCTTACTTTGACAATAATATTGATTCCATTAAATTGGCTTTATTTAAGAAGTTTAGAGAACCACTACATAATAATAATAATAATAATAGGAAAATTAAAAGATAAGTGTATATAATATTTTATCTCACATATGAAATATTTTATCTGGTTGTGTTTACTATATTTATTTATTAAAATAATTTCTTATTCAATCAAATAATAATAAAAATAAATATTAATTGATTGAATAAAATAAAATAAAATAAAAAAACCAGGCTGCTGAGCCTAGCAAGTTATGCCAGCTTGCTTGGCCTATTTTTTCAAGGTAGGCCATAACCACCGGGGCTTTTATTTTTTTTTGCTGCATGGGTCTCCCACACGGTTTTTTTTTTTATATAAAAAATCAGATCACACGTTATCTGATGTTGCCTAGATTTTGGCCACTATGATGGCTAGAAAATCAGGTTTCAATTTTTTTGACTTATAAATATATTTTTCAATCCATTTTTAACCAAAAACATTAAAAAAAACATCTTAGAACCATGATAAACCTATACATGACCCCCAAAAAAAAAACCACTCAAAAAACTGAATCAACTTGAAATCAAAAATCAAACTAGGCTTATATTTGTTTTTTCAAGGACTTTCAAGGGAAAAAAATGTCTAATATGAACTTTTTTCATGAACTTTTATACCAAAATTGAATTTGAAAAATATTAAGGTATTGAAATTATGTAATTTGTGTTATTTTTGAAGTTTGTGGATCAAAGTATATTTGTTGGTGAAACTTATGACATGTTATCTATGTTTAGTGTCTTTTTCATTCCAATTTTTCTTATTTGAACCCCATATTTTTCTAAAAAAATATAATTAATTGGCCTTAAATTAAAATTAAATAATCAAAAAACAAATTTTAAGTTTTTAACAAATACAAGGTGCAACATATTGCCATTGTGTTTATATGATGAACGGTAGCTGCCTTTACAGTAAATAAAAAAAACCCAAAAAAAACCCCACACGTTTTAAGTTATAGTATAATAAATAATATTAATAACGCACCACGAGAATTCTCCCGGCTTTTAATAAGCTTCTTTGCTAATCCGATTTCTACCAAAATAACCTCACCTACGCTGCTTTTACGTGGAATACTCAGCCGACGTTATTAGGTATGTTTTAGTCAACATATAGCACAATGAGAAACAGCATCAAGGATTAGTTCAATCACGTTGAAAGATACCAAGAGGTTCAAATTACTACATATTTCTTCCATGCTAGCTTCCACGAAAAGCTGGGTTTTAATTTTTTCGTAGTTTATAAATAGTAATAGCATCATTTAATAATTATAAAAAAACCAATCCCGTGCCCAAGACATGTATTACTATTCATTACAATAATATAATTACTATTTTACCCATTAATCATTTTATCTTTTGTCTTTATTTCAAGGTAAAATAGTCTTTTCATCATGATATAATATTTTTAATTTAAGAATTCTACAGGGTTATTTTAGTAACTATGTTTCTTAATGCACGTTAAAATTACTAATTTAGCTCTTGTATAAAGTAATCCAATGCCTTAGAGTATTTTTATATTTTTATATTTGGTAGAATAATATAATGACTATATTATCCTCACCATTCGAATTTTTTTCTTTGGTTTCGAGAGCTTTGTTGTAATTTTATCATGGTTTGTTTGTTATTATTGTTTAGTTCTAAGGGTATTTTTGATTTTATAAAAAAAATAAATAAATAAATTATTTATATGTGCCCCGCATGAATCATTCACCTCGCCGCTTCTTGATGGCGCGTGTAATTGGTTCTGATGGTTGTAACCATGATTTTACCATATTATTTGATTCTTGAACATGAAAATGAGGTTTGGAAAATCATTAATTAAATTAGATTAGTATCCAAAACTTGATATGATAAAAATAATAAACTTGCAGGAAATCTTAGCGCGTTTGTTGGTTTTGACTTGTTTAGAAGCTTAACATATTTCTCCTCCTTCTCTTAACAGTTTGGAGAATTATGGAAGACGAACTTCTTTTAACAGGAAGCTCAAGATCTCTTAAATATTTCTCTACACTGATCACATATACTTTGACAATAACGATGAGGAGACAGTGACATATGCTCTGACAATTTGTCAATCTCCATTGCATCATTCTCCCCGATGACAAGCAAGCAAAGAAGAAAAATGTCTGCTAGATGAAAATAATTAAAAAGGTCACTCTTAAAAATAAAAACAATAATGAGAGACTCCCTGCATACGTTCTGAATACTGAATACTGTTTGTTTTTATATTTTAAAAATATTTTAAAAAAAATTTAATATTTTTATATGTTTTTATATATTTTAAATTAATATATTTTTAATGTTTTCAAATCATTTTGAGGTGTTGATATCAAAAATAATTTTTAAAAAATAAAAAAAATATTATTAACATACACTTTGACATGAAAAATTATTTGAAAAGCAATCACTACTATAATAAAAAATAAAAACTTATTTGAAAAATTTATTTCAAACACATATCCAGTTTACTTATCAAACTTGGTTTCCCTAGATGAGGACCCTAAGTAATTCATTAATTTTTATTACGTAATTCATTCACAACTATTCAGTTCATCAATATAATAACCTGTAAAATTTATCATAATTATTTATATACGTACCCTGTTGACTATATAGAGTGTAGTTATAAAATCCTGTTTGGTCAGGTGAGCAACCTTTGATTTGCTGAATCGCCGAGTTTTATTTTGAACCAAATTAAAATAACATTGTTTTATTAAAAAAGAACTTAAAGTAATATTATTTTAATAAAAATAATTAGATTGACTCTTGATTTGTGAGTGACCATCCAATCCAGACGACACACCTCAACCTGAGTCTTATAGAGTGCCATCAACGTTCTTCTTCCAGAGATTAATTATCTCACATGGTTCCACGTTTTCAAAGACAAATTTGAATACACACACACATATATATTTTCATAAATAATTTATATCGGTTTCATAATTATATTTCTTGAATTAAAGAGAATTATAAAAATATTAAGTATTAATTAACGTTTTTCTATTATAGATGTTGGAATGCTACGATAGATAGCTATCGGGCATACATGGATTAATTAGGTGGAGAACCTCCTTAAGTACTTTGGTGGTTAGGTTGGTAATCCTAATGTCTGTACAGTCAATGGCTTGTAACAGGGAGTAAATAACTAACCTAATCAATTGTAATGTAAGGACTCTTCTTACCAAAAAGAAAAAAGAAAAAATCGGAATTTAAATATTATCTACCATGATTTTCTCAAGGAAAAAAAAAAAACCATGACGTTACAGTACTGGAAGACCAAAAATCCTCAAATTAGTTTGAAATGAAGCTGGAGTGCTAGTGCATGGTTGACTTGAAGTTTTAGAGGTCAAATCCTTATCCGGTTTGCAATGTTGTCTTTGTAAAATTAATGTAGAAGATCAATTCAAAGTCTTATGATCTTTGTTTTTACTTTTTATTTTTATTTTTTTATTAATATGAATATCTTGATTAATTTTTATGTACCTCAATTAATTTTACAAATCCTAAAGTTAACAACCATATAATTAAATCTTTAATAATTTTAAAAAAACTTGAATTTTTAACCATTAAAAAACTCTTCATTTTCTTATATGAACGTGCCGAAGCTTTATTCCCCCGAAACCCATGGCTAGTACCAAATTATTTATTTTACCCCCGGCTATCGTTTCTTGTATCAACAAAACCTTATAAGCCAGCGTGAATCCTTTTATTTTCTGTTTTCTAAGTGAGATTTGTTTCATTTTATTTCTATGTTCAGAGGTTAATCTTTTTAAATCTGATTTATAAGTATTATTGTGCTTTTATTTGTAGCTTTGTATCTCCAATCTGAGAAACTTCACCATTTAAATAAACATTTTAAATATTTTATTTTGTTATTTGAAAACTTATAATTAAGCTTTATCATCAACAATAATTTATAGTACGACCATTTCTCAATTGATAAATGGTAGCAAGAGATCTGTTTGTATACATGGTTTGAAAGAGAAGTTTTTTTTTATAAATAAATCGTTGGTTTGAAAAGTTAAAGTGCTCTCTATCTATCATCCATAAGATGACTAAATATTTCCTGAAATATATATCATAATTCATTAATATTATAAAAGATTTTGTCATGTGATATTCTTATAACAAGTTTCAATTTTTATAATAGTTTAATTAAAAAATAGCTTAATTAACGAGGATTAGGTATTGCATATGAAGGTAAACACGGCTTGGAAGGTGGTAACTGGTAAAGCACGCTGTGTTTAATAAATTCACCACTAAAGACTTACTTGGTGGTAAAAGTGAGACGACGAAATTATTTATTTGGTGTGGAGGAGAGTTAGGTTAGTGTTTTAAGGCCACTAATATATATTATATATTTATATATTACTTTTCTATTACTTAAATTTCCCAAGTCCTCCACTGCTCCTGAATAGCTTAATTATCTGCCGAGGTTTTGTAGGCAGTCGAACCGACAATTAATTCAGGGCACATCTCGAAACGATGACGATTTCGTCAATTCGCTGATATTTCTTGAACAGAAGATAAACCGAAACTAGCATAATTACAATTACATGATTCCAAAAAATAAGTTAGGTGATCCAGAATTAACAACAAACTTTAAGTAATCACGGAATTCAAAGGCATGCATATATAGACGCTGTTTATGACTATGTTTTAGATGAGTTTCATTAAAAAAAAAAAAAATTAATATATTTTTAAATCATTTTGATATGTTAATATCAAAATAATTTTTTAATATAATTTTAAATAAAAAATTATTTTATAAAATAAACATTAATTACAATATTTCCAAATACTCTCGTAATATAAGTAATACATTTCAAATTAATAAAGATATTTTTTTAACCTTTACTACATAATGTATTTGCTGCTAACTTTTCCAGGTATACATGCTCCTTCAATGGATGACAGAATGACTTTTCATTTGAACCTGAATATAAGAATGTTATATGATGCAACATTATTGCCCAAGAACTTTTGGCCGCATTCCCACGACCTATACAAAGAAAGTCTACTGTATACTTAAGGTCTCATCATATAATCACAATCTTGCACCTTTAATTAATAATTTCTCATTAATTATGTTATCATCTTTGATGGAGCATATAGAGCTAGAGTTTTTCAAGCTTTAAAAATTACAGCTTAATTAAATACATGTAAGACAATCCTTATAAAGTTAATTATTAATTAGTTCTTCTTAATTAAATAATTAAATTAAATTGCAACTATTAAGTATTCAGCTCTAGCAATGTGTTCATTGCATGGTTGATCACCCGTACACCAAAAAAAACAACCACTTCAACTTTTTTGAATACCGACTTGCTTCGTTCCGACTTTTACCATCAAGTTTGAATGAAATGAAGTTCAACAGGCATAAAATATGAGAAAACGACGAGACAAGTGATGGCATTATGCAAGCCAAAATCCATCGAGGTCAGCAGTGATTGCTGTGGACCAGATATTAATTGAGAGTATAAAATTTCAATTAGAAGAACAGTTCTTCAGGACAAGTGGTAATTCACTGGCTTTGTTTTGTAGCTACGGAATTTCCTTCGATAAGAAAGATCTCAAGCGATTTGACGTTGGCATTAATGTTGCTTCTGGTTATGGTAGTAAGTTCAGTTTTCCATGTTCCTGTCGGGGTCGGACGAGGAAACTCTTCCGCAATATCATACCCCGGCCTCCTCGTGTTGTTTCACAAAACATTATATATAGACGACTAAGATTATTCTATCTAACTCAGAGGCCAACTATTTAATAGTCACAATCCTCGATTATGGTGCTGGTTAGGACAAATTATTGCTTATAATCAACTAGCCAAGTCAAAGTTTCAAAGCAATAAACCAATAATTAAGAAAGATCTTAGATTTAATCTTTGTGAAGAATGGCGTATAGTTTTTAGAAATAGGAGAAGGATAACTCACTGTATTATTGAAGATTTGTTGGAACTGAAATAAGAAATCAATATCCAATGATAGGAGACATGCGAATAAAAGTTAGATTAATTTTCAAAAATATAGATTAGAAAGGTGTTGCATTTCAGGATGGAGACACACCGTTTCAAAAATAAAATAAAAATGATGTATTAGTATTTATTACTTTTTGTTTATTTATTTGAAATTGCTCTTCAAAGAGCTTGCGATGCGATGAGAAAGTTATGACTCATCATCTCTAAACTCAGTCAAGCGTTGAGCTCAAATTCTAATGGCTCCAATAACAGACTTAAAGCCTATTTTATCATAAAAGGTTATACACATGTATTTAATTTTGACTCCACTAATACCTCCAGTCTTGTTATCAAGGCTATATTTATTAGTATCGTTCTCTCTTTTATTGTCACCCACTAGTGGTCAATTCATCAACTTAATGTTAAAAATATCTTTTTTAATGGCACTCTTAATGAAAAACCTATACATTTTTTTCATAAGTAATTAGTTATTATTTATCTACTTTTTTATGTTAATGATATTATTATTACTAACAACAACTTGTCTTTTCTTGATAGTTTCACTCGTACACTTCATTTTGAGTTTGCTACTAAAAACTTAGACTCTCTTAACTACTTTTTTGGACTTGAAGCCACACCATTACTGATCAACTTTTTCTCAACCAGCTCAAATATATGTGTGATATCTTGAGTTGAGCTTAGATACTTGATAGAAAATCTATTGCTACATTTATAGTTGTCTCTCAGTATTTCTTTGCTAATAGTCCTTTATTTTCTAATCTCACCTTATACAAATTTTACATTGATGCTTTTCAATATCTCACTGTCACACTATCAAATATCTCTTACGTTGTTAACTCTGTCATCCAATATCATGCACTCATATATACTGCCGCTAGAATCCTTTGGTTTACTCATTTGTTGCAAGATCTTCGGGTTTTTATCTCTAACCCACCTTTTCTTTTATATGATAATAAGAGTGAACTTTTCTTGAGCTCTAATCTAATTACTCATAAACGCGCCAAGTATGTTGAATTAGACTACCATTTTTTACGTGAACTTACACTCATAAAAAAAATTCACATTCATTATATGCATCCTCATCTTCAAGTTGTTGATATCTTCACCAATAGTCTTCCTCACTCTCTCTTTGAATGTTTTTGTACCAAGCTTCACATGCTCAGCTTACGAGGGGGTGTTGATGCTAAGAAATTTGTCTAATGTATAATTGCAAGTTATCTTAATAATAATATAACCTTATTGTTATTAGAAGCATTGACCCTTGATGATAGATATATAATTGATTCCATGAGATAATTTCCATTCTTGTAAAGATTACAATTAACTATACATGTAACACTTTGTAACTATAAATAGAATATCTCACCCACATTAAAGGTGTAATGTTAACTCAATTATTGGATAATCATATAAAAAGGAGATATTTTTAACATATGCCAAACATTAAAAAAATATCTTTACCTTAAGCCTTTTTTGTTTGTCGAAAAGTTGTTTTCTTTTGAAAAGTAGATTTATAGAAAAAAGATTATTTTTTAATGTTTATTAGTATTATAAAAAATGAGTTGAAAAAAAGTTTTCAATATTTAGCCGTGCCATGAAAAATGAGTTGAAAAATAACTCATTAATATTTTTTTTCAAGTTTATTAAAAGAATAGGACTAAATCTAATAGATAAAAACGTTAAAGAAAGATGAAATTGAAAATAATAATAATTTAATTTCATAAATTATTTTAAATAAAAAAAATATCAATAAAAATAATAGGGACTAAATCTAACAAATAAAGAAATTCAATTAAAAAAATGAAGAGAAAAACAAATAACATTAAAAAGAATGAGAGCCAAAGTTGATATAAAAATCAAATTTTAAATGATAAAATTAAAAGAAAAATATTGAAAATATGATTCAAAATAAAATATATAAAAATTAAAAATTAAAAACTAAATTCGATATAATCAGTAAATAATATGATATTTTATTTTTTAAGTTTAAAAGGTGTTTTCCATTAAAAATAAAAAAAATATTTTTTTTAAGACTAAATGTATTTTGATTGAAAATGCTTTACATCTTAACCAACTTTTTTAAAAGTTTCCAAACATCGAAAAGTGATTCTACGGGGCCTTATACAATCGAATATTAAATAACAATTTATTTATTTTTTTATATAAAAAAAGTCATAAATTTAGTTTTATTGAGCCTAAGTAGTAGAACAGGCCTAAACCACATTTTAATAAACGATTGTCTGAAATTTTTAGGCCCAACCTAAAACTCGATCACTTTCGAAGGTGATGCGATGAATAGAAGGCAGACTTAAACAGGACTTGAGCCTTTTAGCCGTGAGCTGAACGCATTGAAGCATTCATGGATTCCAAGGAAGCTAGGCGTCTTAAGATTTCCTATTTTTTAAGCGAAGATTGAAGGTACCCTTCAGCTACTGTCTCCAAAGAAAAAATATTTAATTGAGCAGTCACTAGCAGCTCTATCATCTATCTGCATTTTCGTAAATCATGCGTTTGCCGCAAAACAGGGATGGCATGATAATCCAGCAAGATTCTACTGAGACGAGGAAGACTAAGAGCAAACAGAAAACGCCTCGGTTGACCTTCTACTCCATTGACGGCCTACCGAATTGCAGTGTTCTTCAAAAACTTACAAGCACCCTGCATATCTCCGGAGCTTGGGACCCTGCAACCTTTCAAAACACTCCAAATACATGCATAGATGAACTCTGAAGTTTCTTCTTCAGTTACCCTCAGGTTTGAATTGGTTAGCAACAGCAATACAAGTCCCCATCGTCCACGTTCCCGAATATATATATACATGTCACTACCAAGCATGCTTAGTTTTGTACAGAAGTGTGATCTACGATGTCTTTCACAATAACCATGGCCCTCTCATCCCATTAACTTAAACGTGTGAAGCCCATAATCCCCACTTACCAAGGAAAACACAAGTTTATGAGCATAGCAACGGGCAGACAACCAACTTGGAGAAATGGGAAGTAGAGTCGTGTAGTAATATTCCATTCAGCAGGACATGTCCATGGAATATACAATGGGGCATCATAAAAGGGCCTACCTTTTCAATGGCGTCCAATAATCTAGCTTTCCAAAACTCTCCTTGAAGTCATGCAATTGCACACTTGTTACATGACCAGATAACTCATTTCATTAGGATCAATTCTGAAATCCTTAGCTCTCCTATAGAGAGCTGAATATTGCGCATGCATTCATATTCAATTTCACTTCCAATCAGGCACAAAAGAATGTATCAAAGGGAGAAAAATAATAGAAAATGGAGAATAACTAGACTCAGATGCATAGACATGAATTGTAAAAAATCATTTGAGAAGGACACCTGGAACAACAAAAGCACTGCAGTGATAATTCTTTGCATTCATATTACATCCTCATCTGAGTGGTTAATTTGATCAAGAAATTCAGAGAGAAAAAGACAAATAGGCAGATTCAGATACTCCAGAATTTGAGCATCTAAAATATGGAAATGCATAGAAAGGTAAGAAATTTCATCCCTTTACAACATAATTTTTGGAGTCTCATTCCATAGTTCATATACTGACTGACTATGCCCACAACAAAACTGACACAATAGACCACTTATTCTGTCAAATGAAACATCAGTACTATAAAGAATTTGTTACTAGCAGAACTGTAACCTAAGCCACACCGCCTCACACAAGTAATGTGTACCAGCTCAACTTGTAGTTTGCATTAAATAAACGAAGCACCCTTATATCTAAAGCCATCCCTCACCTTTACCTGGCCTTTTCAATTTCTTGTTATGAATTAACACCAGCAGATTCCTGCAACTTCTTTGGTGGTGGGTTTCCTCCAGATATCATTACATATGAATAGAAGCACAGCATTGCAGCACTGTAATGAATAAAGAAGTTTAGGTGCCAAAAAGGAGACCAAATAATTGGATAAATAAAAAATTTCAGTAACCAATTAAGTACCTGATGACAGCAAAAAATCCTGTTGGAATTACCTTCTTTGTCTGCAGCCCACAAAATAATGATATTAGAAAAGAACAAAAAGAAAAAAACAGCTAGTCAATGAGAGCAATTTTAATACTGATGTGGTTACCAACCAAAGAGTAAGCCCGAAAGTTGTTCCAGCAAAGGGCTGCTGCGAGTACTGCAAGGGCAGAAAGTGACAAAATATGATAAAACTCACAAGGAAAGATTATTTATCTTCTGTAAGATCCAATAAGGCAATGATACATTTTTCAAGTTTTAGAAACTTTAGGTGGTTATGACAACTGTGGTTTCATTAATTCAAAAATAATTCCCTATTCTATTTCACACATGTTTGCAGGACTCACTCATTGACCTTCCCAAAGTGCTAATGATCTACAAACTGCATGTTTCAGATCATCAGCATTTGCCTTTATTTCTTCACTAAACGTTGAACACATGATAAGAGTAGAAGACTGGGAGAAACAGAGAATAATAGTAATTGGGGACAGTAGAATCCTATCTAAAACTCTAAGTATTGTTCATTGTGATGTAAACTTGCTTCCTTGCCATGGCTGGGCATATAATTCATTGCCTCATCCACGTGATCATCTAAAACTATAACTTTTTACCTTCCCTATCCACTTTGGATGATCATCAATTGGATGGCCTATAAAGCAAATCCATATTATAAGTAGTCCTGCTAATTATTCATCAAGCAAGGTAATCAATTCAAAAACTCTACCAAGCTCAAAGTGGCTATAAACCAATACTCACTTCATAAAGTGAACACAATCTCCCACAAATGCATTTCAATGCACTCGAGCAAGGGCCAAAGTCTCCAACATCTATGCGTATTTTGGGCTTCAGTTTATTCTATTGGCATGAATTCCAGTGCACAGAGAAAGTTCTCAGATACCATAAGAAATTAAAAAAAAAAAAAAAAAACCACGCCTTGAGAAAGGCTCAAAAACCAATCAGGAACAACTAGCTGATTCGTTTCAGGTTTCTAGTTTCTAGCTTTCAGCTTCTACATATATTTTCTCCCACTAAAATTTTGCATCAAGAAACAGAACAACTAGCTGAAACTAAACAACCAATAACAGAAATTTAAAGAAACAGCATGACAATATCGTAAACAGTATGATTCAATTACCAGCTTGTCCAAGCACAAATGGAAGGCTTGATTTCCCTTGCCTCCAAATCTTTAAACTAAAGGTACTGAGTGCTAGCAAAGCACCTCCAAACAACACACCAGTACCTAAAGTCACAGCATTTCTAGAGAAGACAAAACCAAGAAGCCCCCCACTTAAAACAACCCCACCTGAAAAAAAGAAGGAAATTAAAAAAAGCAAACATTTGCAAGAACCTGCATCATTATCTTCCCAAAAACAAAACAAACACTAAAAATTCAAACTTTTCAAAACCCAAATAGAAATAAAAGTAAAGAACGCTCACCAAAAGGAATGCCAAAACAAAAGTCATGAATTTTCGCGGACCCATACACTCCCTTTACTGGATCACTAACTCCCTTATATTCCTCAGGAGCTGTATAGTTATGATTGGTACTACTTGTTTTGATATTTGAAGTTGAAGTCTGTGCTTCATTATTATGTCCTTCAATACTCATAACAACCCATGACTGTAATCATAAAAATATATTAGTTTCTTGCATTGTTGTATCAGAAGAAACTAAAAAAAAAAGATTGGGTTTTTTTAGTACCTTGTAGCGAGGAGACTGTGGCAGAGATAGAATGGATCGACGGTGTAGATGGTGTAGTCTGCTGTTGAGTGAAGAGAAACAGGAAAGCTGAGAGATTGTTGTTGTTGATGATGATGATGTAGCCATGGTGGGTTTGATTGATGCGAGACGGATGGGATGGAGTTTTGATGAGCTGATAACAGAAAATTGGGATTTTTGAAGGGTTCTGAAGGTTGTAAATGGTACGTGGTCAGCAGTCAGCACCCGCCCGCACCTTCTTATTGTGTTTTCTTTGCCAAAGTGTCAAGATTTTTCGGTTGGCTTTTTAGAACTCAGACCGATCAGCTCCGATACCTGGTCTCTTTATTTTCCCAGTTTTCATGAATATAAAAAACTAAAAAAGACCGGAAATTTTTGGGTCAATTAACATTAACATAATGCCAATGAACAGGTAGTTCAACTGGTAGTAGAGTGATCATGTGTTAGAACCTCTCCTTTATAATAATAATAATAATAATAATAAATTAATATTATTAACAAATAAACTAATGCCCTGTTTTTTTGCCGGAAAATAGTTTTTTTTTAGAAAATAAATTTCGAAAAAGTAAATTATTTTTTGATGTTTGGTAATGTAATGAAAAATAAATTGTAAAACACTTTCAAATGTTTGGTTATTTTATAAAAAATAAGTTGGGAAGTAACTTATTAATATTTTATTTTTTCAAGTTTATTAAAATAATAAGAAACAAATCTTACAAATTAAAAAGTTGAATGAAAATGAAAATAAAATTGAAAAAAATATATAATTTCATAAATTATCTAAAATAAAATAAATAAAAATAAAAATAATAGAGATCAAATCTAAAAAATAAAAAAAATAAAAGATGAAGAAATTAAAATAATAATAATTAACATTTCATAAATTATTTCAAATAAAACAAGTAATAAAAAAAAGAGGATCAAATTTGATAAATAAAAAATTTTAATTAAAAAATGATTTGGAAAAAGCAAATAACAATTATAAAAATAAGGACCAAAATTAATATAAAAATTAAATTATAAGAAATGAAATTGAAAAGTAAATATTCAAAATAAAATATATATTGCAATCAAGTTTGAGAACCAAATTTGATATAATTAGTAAATAATATGACATTTCTAAATTTTTCATAACTTTCATAAAGTGTTTTCTATTTAAAATAAAAGGAAAACTCTTTTCTGAAAACTAAACTAAATTTTTCTTTGACCGGAAAATATTTTCCGTTGACCAATTTTTCTAATAACAAACCAACATAGAAAAGTTTTGAAAATGATTTCCTATAAATTATTTTTTAAAAAATAAACATAGCCTAAATTAGCTTATTCTTTTCCATGATTGCCTGTGAATCATCTCATATTTTACTGTTCACCTCATTATTTGTATCCATTTTTTTCCATTTTTAATCCTCGAAATTTTTTCATCTTTATAATCTAGTTATTGAATTTAATTTATTTTTTATTTCACCCTAATAAATTCTTTTCTTATTATTTTAGGTATTAATATCTCATCACATCTGCTTTATATATATATATAAGCTAGGTGAGTATGTCTTAGTTTGCAGGTTTAGTAGTGTTTGATGTTATCTTTCTTAAAAAAAATCATTTTTTATTAGATTTTGGTTTTAATTACTACCCACTATTTTATTTTCTAAATTATATTGTTTAACTTTTTCAAAAATATCAATTTATATTTTTTTTGTTTTTTCTATGATATCATAATACTTCAAAGAAATTATTTAAATTTATCTTTAATTTTTTTCCCAAATTTTATATGGACATATTGTGTTTACATTTTTCATTTATAAAAATAAAACATCATATGTACCTAACATATATTACTAGCCTCCAAGAAAAATAAAATAAATCATATAAAATAAAAAGATGACTAGTATAAAACATTTATATGTGTATTTATCTTTTGATTTTTACTAAAAATATCTTTCTGTTTTTTTATAATTATTAATGACTCTTATTTGATTTATTATTTTTATGTCTTTCATTTCATTTTATTAACACACATACATCATCTTTACATTTCTTAATAAAAAAAAATTGTTACTAGAAAAATATCATCACCTTTTATTTTTTGCGTTAAAAATTAACTTGAGGCCTTGCTCGCAGCATTGCATGGGTACTATGGTTACTATTTTTCAATATATTTTAACTATTTCTTGTATACTTAAAAAGTCTCTCAAGTATTTTTTTTTTAAAAAAACCTTAATGTCATCTCTATATATTATATTTTAGTTATGTGCAACTAAGTCGATTATCAAGCCAATGGCGATGCCAAATGCACGGAGGCGAGAGAAGTTGCTACTCTAAGGCTAAAACGACAACAAGCAAACTCCATTATAAAAATCAGGTTGGAGTCCTAAGTTATTTATATAATGATTATTGGAGGCTTATATGGTCGTTAATTCCAGAGCTTGTGGGATTAGTCGAGGTGCGCGTAAGCTAACCCGGACATCCACGTTAAACTAAAAAAAAAAAAGTAGGCATATGGACTTTTCTTTAGCATTCACCCAAAAAACTGATCTAGTAGGATGTTTTTGAGTTTTTATTCTCGTAATTTTAAATTTATTTATTTTAAAATAGAGTAAACCTAAAATATGATAGTTAATTGCAAATTGATCTATAAAGCTTAGAAACTTTTTTGAAAAAGAATCAGAGCCGTAAGAAAATTCAATAAGATGATGAAGAGCACGCCTTGCTCTAT
This sequence comes from Populus alba x Populus glandulosa, assembly GCA_033617975.1. NCBI lineage: Eukaryota > Viridiplantae > Streptophyta > Magnoliopsida > Malpighiales > Salicaceae > Populus > Populus alba x Populus glandulosa. The sequence continues at coordinate 11,674,520 of CM066143.1, read as the reverse complement.
TATACAGTTTGCATATTACTACAAAATTAGATAATCCATATGCAGGACAACTTAAACAAAAGGCTTACAAGAATAATATATATAATATTGCAAGATGTTTTATTAACTCAAAAGCTAAACATATCACAGGTGTAAGAAAAGAAATTAAAAGAAGAAGAAGAAGAATTATTGTATACAGTAACAGGTAGGTCTTTATGCGTGTGTTTGGAGTGTGGTTATAATTGTTTTTTACTTAAAAAAATATATTAATAATATTTTTTTTTATTTTTAAAAATTATTTTTGAGTTAATAGCCATCTGAATTAATGAAAACAAAAGAAAAAATGATTACCAGAGCCACTGCTTCTATCAATTACAGTTTTCCCTAAGAATTTCGAACTGCGGCATCCCACGTGAGGTTAAGGTATCGTTTACTTTTGTTTTTGAAAAATATTTTTGTAAAAAATTGATTTTTTGGTTTTAAATTAATTTATATATATATTTATATTTAGATTATTTTAATGTATTAATATAAAAAATAAATTAAAAAATTAAAAAATACATTATTTTAATATATATATTTTTTCAAAAATTAAAAAATACATATTTTTTTGATATTAATAAATCAAAATAATTTGAAAACATATTATTTTAAAATAAAAAATAAAAAAATTTAAATTTTTTAAAAACCTTTTTGAAATGCAAAAATAAATATTGCTTTCATCTCTTAACTAACACATTAATGTTTAATAAACACGCATCCACCTACTTGTCGAAAATTAAAGACCTTACATTTAATTGTGGAATTAGATAAATTCATACACTCAAAATCACGTTATCATTTAAAACATATAAAGAATTAATTAATGAAAATTTTAAATAGTAATGAGTTGGGGATAGTTAAAAAAAAATTGCAATTCTTTGTAAAGCAAAGTTGCATATAAAAGAATTGTTCGGAGGATTTAGGCAAACAAATGCAAACAATTATTACTTGATTTAACTTAGTATTTAAAAACAATAATAAAAATAATTTTAACTAAAAAGTAAATATGAGAAGAGTAAGAGTTTAATTAGATGAAGTCTTGAATTGTAACATGCGGTAGCGCTATTCTTTTTTAAAAAAATCTCCAAACATTTAATCACTGTTAATGCTCACTTAGATTAAAAGAACAAATAAAAGTAATTGTAGTGGAACTTGAGAGAATTAAGAGCCAGCCTATGCGGTCGAATTTTGGTCAAATTTTAAATATTTGTTTTTGTTAAAATTGAGTGTGGTTTATACTTTTTGGATTATTTTGATGTGCTGATGTCAAAAATAATTTTTTTAAAAAATGAAAAAACACCATTGACATGTATTTCGGCATAAAAAACAACCGCTACCACACTGCCAAACATACTCTAAAAAAATAATATTTTAAAAGAAGTATATATGTGAGAGAATAGTTTAACATAGAAAGTGTTTTTAATTTTTTCAAGTATATAAATTGACTTTGAGATTTGCGAGACTCGAAAGAGTGATTTTTAAAAAACAAATCTAAAACTCGATTAATTAAGCTATAATTTTTAGGATTAAAGAATCAAGAAGATATAGCACAACAAGAACTAAAGTGAAAATTTGAAAAACCAAACGACTAAATTGAAAACAAAATTCCAACGATACACGATATAAAATATGGAGGGAAACACTTGGCTGAATATTTAGGGAACAAGTGAATGAGAAAATGCAACTTCTAATATTGGACCGCATGTCCCAACATATTATTATTTTCAAGCAGACAACACAGAGGGATAAATTATAGAGGGATAAATCAATGGAGACATCACATCCACATGAGAGGCAGGGCAATCTATATTCCTGCTGTTGATGGTATTATTCTCTCTGCTGAAGTCTGACTAACTTGAAATATGCTCCTTCCATGGTGTTTATAAGATTGGAATGGGTGCCTTGCTGTATTATTTTCCCGCCTTGTAGAACTGATATTTCATCGGCATTCTTTATAGTGGACAACCTGTGTGCTACTATGACTGTTGTTCGGTTTGTCATCAATCTATCCAGAGCTTGTTTCACGACACGCTCTGACTCCACGTCTAGAGCACTGGTCGCCTCGTCTAATAGCAAGATTTCTGGGTTTTTCAGAACTGCTCGGGCAATGGCCACTCTTTGCTTCTGGCCACCGGAGGTGGCAAAAAGAGGTGGCTCTTGTTGGACAAGGCCAATGTGTTTCCGAAGGAATTTCAGCTTGATGTTCTTGATGTCTATGCCTGCAGGAAATTTGAAGAGATTCTAATGAGACCAAACTTGAACCTTTAGAAAATTGTCTAAATCTACTGAACAGGATGACTGCATGGAAAACTGCTGAGCACCATTCCTTTTCTACTGAAAATTGGAGAAACTGTTTATTTTCAGAAGAAGAACATGAAGAATCTATTTTGCATTTCTGAATTTGAAAAGATTTAAGTTTTTATAAGCGAAATTCGGATTGAAAGGTATCTTTAAGATGAAAAACATAACATTACTGGCAAATTAACAACTGGTTTCTTTGCTTAATCTTTTTTTTTCCAAAACGCTGCTATACTATTGATGCCTGTCTCATGCAATAGATGAAATTAAAAGATGTTTTATTTACTGGCAAGATGTTTTATTAACTCAAAAGCTAAACATATCACAAGTGTAAGAAAAGAAATTAAAAGAAGAAGAAGAAGAATTAATGTATACAGTAACAGGTAGGTCTTTACATTTATGTTTGGGAGTATGGTTGTGATTATTTTTTAATATATTTTTTAGTTAAAAAAATATCCTAATAATATTTTTTTTATTTTTAAAAAATTATTTTTAAGTTAAAAGCCATCTGAATTAATGAAAACAAAGAAAAAATGATTACCAGAGCCACTGCTTCTATCAATTACAGTTTTTCCATCATAAGAATTTCGAACTGCGGCATCCCACGTGAGGTTAAGGCAACGTTTACTTTTGTTTTTGAAAAATATTTTTGTAAAAAATTGATTTTTTTTGTTTTAAATTAATTTATATATATATATATTTAGATTATTTTAATGTATTAATATCAAAAATAAATTAAAAAATACATTATTTTAATATATATTTTTTAAAAAATTAAAAAATACATTATTTTTTATATATTTTTTGTCAACTAAGTTTTTATAAATGTCATTATTAATAAGATGTCCTATCAACAAATAAATAAAAGAGATAACTCTCTTTAAAATCTAGCTAAAAAAAAAAAAAACTCCCACGTACACACACAAAAATGTTGGTATCTTAGATATAGGAACCTCTTTTGCTTTTAAAATGTAGTTTTTTTCTTAATCAGAGTAAAGTTAAAAATAATTAGTTTCTTGTATTTTATCAATTCATTTGATATCTTAAATTAGAATATATGTGCACATTTGTATTCTTCTAATTTATAAATATATATTAATTATTATTTTCTAATTTTTAGTTAGATTTCTATGGAACTTTAATTCCATTTACCTGCTGATGTGATATCTCATTAATGATATTAATTTAAAATGTTATTATAAGAGTGTTTGGGAGTTTATTTAAAAATATATTAAAATAATTTAAAATTTTTTAAAAATATATTTTTAATATCAGCAAATTAAAATAATTTAAAAACATCAAAAATTATAAATTTAAAGTAAAAAAATAAAAAAAATTTAAAATTTTTAAAAACCTTTCTAAAATGCAAAAATAAATGTTGCTTTCATCTCTTAACTAACACATTAATGTTTAATAAACACGCATCCACCTACTTGTCCAAAATTAAAGACCTTACATTTAATTGTGAAAATTAAATAAATTCCACCTACTTGTCCAAAATTAAAGACCTTACATTTAATTGTGAAAATTAAATAAATTCCACCTACTTGTCCAAAATTAAAGACCTTATATTTAATGGAGGAAATTAGATAAATTCATACACTCAAAATCACGTTATCATTTAAAACATATAAAGAATTAATTAATGACAATTTTTAATAGTAATGAGTTGGGGATAGTTAAAAAAAATTGCAACTCTTTGTAAAGCAAACTTGCATATAAAAGAATTGTTCGGAGGATTTAGGGAAACAAATGCAACAATTATTACTTAATTTAACTTACTATTTAAAAACAATAATAAAAATAATTTTAACTAAAAGTAAATATGAGAAGAGTAAGAGTTTAATTAGAGAGAATAAATTCAGAATTTGATCAGCTATATTCATCAGGATTAATTAAAATTGTTTTTGAAAAATCAAGGAGATGTAGCACAACAAGGACTAAAGTGAAAATTTGAAAAACCAAACGATTAAATTGAAAATAAAATTCCAACGATACACGATATAAAATATGGAGGGAAACATTTGGCTGAATATTTAGGGAACAAGTGAATGAGATAATGCAACTTCTAATATTGGACCGCATGTCCCAACATATTATTATTTTCAAGCAGACAACACAGAGGAGACCGTGTACATATAGAAGGATAAAACAATGGAGATATCACATGTGCATGAGAGGCAGGGCAATCTATATTCCTGCTGTTGATGGTGTTATTCTCTCTGCTGAAGTCTGACTAACTTAAAATATGCTCCTTCCATGGTGTTTATAAGATTGGAATGGGTGCCTTGCTGTATTATTTTCCCGCCTTGTAGAACTGATATTTCATCGGCATTCTTTATAGTGGACAACCTGTGTGCTACTATGACTGTTGTTCGGTTTGTCATCAATCTATCTAGAGCTTGTTTCACGACACGCTCTGACTCCACGTCTAGAGCACTGGTTGCCTCGTCTAATAGCAAGATTTCTGGGTTTTTCAGAACTGCTCGGGCAATGGCCACTCTTTGCTTCTGGCCACCGGATAGTTGCACCCCTCGTTCACCGACCTTTGTCGAGTAGCCCTCGGGAAGGGCGCTGATGAAACTATGAGCATTAGCAAGCTTAGCCGCTTCAATTACTTCTCCTTCCAAGGCCCCTTCTTTTCCATATAAGATGTTCTCATAGATTGAGGTGGCGAAAAGAGGTGGCTCTTGTTGGACAAGACCAATGTGTTTCCGAAGGAATTTCAGCTTGATGTTCTTGATGTCTATGCCTGCAGGAAATTTGAAGAGATTCTAATGAGACCAAACTTGAACCTTTAGAAAATTGTCTAAATCTACTGAACAGGATGACTGCATGGAAAACTGCTGAGCACCATTCCTTTTCTACTGAAAATTGGAGAAACTGTTTATTTTCAGAAGAAGAACATGAAGAATCTAGTTTGCATTTCTGAATTTGAAAAGATTTAAGTTTTTATAAGCGAAATTCGGATTGAAAGGTATCTTTAAGATGAAAAACATAACATTACTGGCAAATTAACAACTGGTTTCTTTGCTTAATCTTTTTTTTCCAAAACGCTGCTATAATATTGATGCCTGTCTCATGCAATAGATGAAATAAAACCCAGAGAAACCCACCATCAATCATCACTTTTCCTGCTGTTGGATCATAGAAACGAAGAATCAGAGCAAGAACAGAACTTTTACCGGAGCCACTTTGGCCCACTAAAGCCATACTCTTGCCTGAACACACTCTTAAATCGAAGTCCTTGAAAATCAATGAATCTGGTCTAGAAGGATAGCTGAATTGGACCCCTCTTAGCTCAATTGTACCTTCCACATTTTTCAACTCTTCTCCAGCATCCCCAATCACCTTTGTCTTGCGGTCCAGCAGCTCGAAGACAGACGCTGCTATTTGGTTCCCTTTCAGAATATCTGGAGCCATCGCCAGACTTTCTCCCATGGCTATTGCAGTTGTAATCAAAACAAAAAATGACTTCATGATAGATTTAAATCCAGAAATCTCCTTTCCCATCAAAACAGAACCATACCTGCAGAAATTTAAACAAGAGTAAAATGAATTCCTCTCGAACTATTGCTCAAAGCCAATTGGACAAATGAGAGGAGCATTGGGTTTGCAGTGTCAGTCATGGTGACTACCTCTGTTTTGCTGCTCATGCTATGTTTCAATGCTAGGAGTCTAGTAGTTATTCATTATGTGATCCAAAATGTAAAACATCGGATGAAGATAAAACTATGTACCATAGTGCAAGCGCATAAGATGAGAATATGAAGAATTGGCATACACCATAGAATATTCCTGCGATCTGACCACGAAGAAATGAGCGGTTGGAAGGTTCCACAAGCTCATGGGCATAAAGATGAAGGATCTTCTCTTCAGCAGAAAATGCTGCAACAGTGCGGATGTTGCTGACAGCCTCTCCAGCCAACATGTTAGCCTTTAAATATGCTTTGCTCAAGTTGCCACCAAAGCCTTGCATAAAGAGTTTCTTAATTCATAAAATGGATTAACATTAGATGTTGACAAAAAAAAAAAATTATTCTGTACTAAATACGGGAAAGAAAGGAGACCTCGCTGATGTGACCACTGATCAGGAGTGGATATGTGGCTATGACAACAAGTGTGATCCTCCAGTTTAAGATGAAAGCAATGATAAATGAGGTGACAACCAGACCAACATTGTGTAAGAGAATTGTTGTGCGATCCACAACTATTGTTTGCAACAAAATTGCATCACTCTGTAGACGCCCTGTGAGCATTGGACTGGTATTGTTCAAGTCATCAAACCATCCAATTTCGTTCCTCAGAATGGCTGAAACCAAGCAGATCATAGAAGTTAGTTAAAAAGCTAGAAAGTTCATTTTGTAAAGAAAGGAAAACAACTCCAGCCTTCAATGTATATTTTACATGATCCTTTTTTCTGGGACGAATTACAAGACCCTTGATGGTAGAATAGAAACTTAGATTATCAAAAGAATGAACTATACATATAAACCAACAGCATTTTAAATCCTAGAAATGGTCGTATGAATTCACCAAAGGGATATGTTAAGAAAATGCATCTAAAACAGAAATATGTAATGGAAATGCTTTGTAATATAGAAGTAAAGAAAAGAAAAAAGCATATTTACCAGAAAACATAATTTCTCTCACACGAAAAGCAAGTCGCTCTCCCATGATTCCAAAACACAGATGCATAATGGCGTAGGCGAAAATGCTAATTACTGCACCACAGCAAAAGAGGATTGAAATCTTTCTGATCTCTTGACAGGTTGTGTGCCAGTCCATGTAATAGGCTACAAGAGATTGAGCCATTCCTAATGCAAAAAGTGGCAGCAGCGCTCCGGCAACAAAGGCACTAATGGTTCCAACAACGCCATAAATCCAATCAGGGCCAATCATGGAATACAGTCTTTTCAGTGAAACAGGTTTTGGCCTGATAGGCTCCATTGTATCAACACCAGCATGACTACGTAAATCTTTTTCAGAACGAAAACTCGAACTAAAGCTTGTCCTTGTGTAGGAAAAACCTCCTGAATACTGTCTGTTAGAAATGGAAGTCCAAGTTTAAAATTAAAGAAAAAACAATCTTTTGGAGGGCAGAATTTCAAAGTTTTTCATTTGGGATAAACAATTAACCATAAGTTACTAAATGATCACGTGAAGTTTCAGAATGTTAATGAAGAAGTACCTGAGAGGCCATCCCACGGAAGGACTTACAGAGGAGTGGCATTGCACAGAAGCTTCCTCCTGAAGGTGAACAAGTGATGCGTATGCACTATTTGGATTTGAGATGAGCTTTTCATGACTTCCGATTTCCACTATCTTCCCTTCCTGAAGAACAACAGTTACATCTGCGTTCCTAATGGTTGAAAGACGATGAGCCACAATTACAGTAGTTCTTCCCACCATGGCATGATTAAGTGCCTCTTGCACGCTTTTCTCAGACTCAGCATCTAGGGCACTTGTAGCTTCATCTAGTAAAAGAATTGAAGGATTCTTTATTATTGCTCGTGATATTGCAATCCTTTGTTTTTGGCCACCTGATAGTTGTATTCCTCTCTCACCAACCTGCAAGTGTAATATCATTTAACAACATATAAACCCTTCCTTAATTTCCCATCCCTTATTTTTCTCAAGTTTATGATCATGCTGCAATTTTTGAAGAGGTTTTCCTTCGACTTGAACCTGAGTTTTTCAGGAATTGGAATGACAACAAGCGTGTGTGCGAGTCTAGGTATAGCAGTACTCTCGTGATTGTTTGCAATGACAAATTAGTACCTGAGTTTCCAATCCATCAGGGAGGTTGTTGATAAAGGACATAGCTTCTGAAAGTTTAGCAGCACTTGTAAGTTCATCAAGGGTGGCATCAGTTTTTCCGTAGAGAATGTTCTCTCTAATACTTGTTGCAAAAAGGGCAGGCTCCTGATTTACTAGTCCAATTTGTTGCCGTAGCCACTTGAGGTCAAGGTCCCTGATATCATTCCCATCTAACAGTATCTTTCCGGATAGAGGCTCATAGAAGCGTTCGATCAAAGATATAACCGTGCTCTTTCCTGATCCACTTCCTCCGACAAGAGCTACAATCTTCCCAGAAGGTATATCAAGACGAAATTTATTGAAAATAATTACGTCAGGACGTGATGGGTAGCAAAAACATACGTCCCTGAATTCGATGTGACCCTCCAATTTTCCTAGTTTTTGGCCAGTTTTTGAGCTTGATTTGCTTACTGTGTTCTTCTCAATCATCTCAAAAATGGGGTAAGCTGCTGCCATGGCTCGAAAAAATGCGGAAATATCTGGTGCTGCCATTCCCAGGGATCTGAAAAGCAATGCATGTCGATAATTTCCACGTAAATTACAAGTGGGATGGAAAAATATAGTAGAATCGAGCATATGATTAGATTGGTATATATGGATAATGGATGCAAGCATCCATTAAGAAAATATAAAATCATCTTTTGTTTCCAACTTCTTCTATGATTTCCATTGAAATCTTTCTTTCCAATAGACTAACGAAAATATGATACTTACAGAGTTGTCAATGGTGGGGGAAAATATGATACTTAAAGCTGATTACTTCAAGTGATAAAAACTTATTTAAAGCAAAGATGGCTAGAAGTCAAGTAAAACACAATGTGCTTAAATGAATGTGAGGTTAAATAGAGTTGAAAGAATCAATTCCATGACGTATGTAGATTCCATGACAAATGGCAGCAGCAAAGACTTACACTCCAGCAATAAGGACATTGAGCATGGTGGTGAAGGAGTCGCCACCATTGGCAATGTTCTTATGAACAACTATGCTAGTATACCAAACAAGTACAGCCCACGAGAGGAAAAGAAGACTCTGCAGGGTTCCCATTCCAAGACCCTTCGTCAAACCAGCTTTTCTTCCGTGCTTGTAGGTGTTCCTTAGTGCTTCTTTATAAGATCTCACTGCCCTTTCTTCTCCTGTAAATGATTGCACTGTTCTAATATTACCAATCACCTGAAAATTAAATCCCGTCATAAACTGTGAGAGAGAAAGAATCAGACTGTTCCATCCCTTAATTACTAGGAATTTAGTTATCATCTTAGCTTTGATAGAACACTTGACAGAGATTGTTGTTTTTGGTTGATATTTGATACATTTAACAAGTAGTATCTATACTTTTTGATCTGTTCAAACCCTCTGGTACATGAATTGTCTGAACCAAATCCAAGATTAACTCCATATATACAACTCTAATAAACTCTTACTAGCAAATTTTTGTTCGTATTGTTTTGGTTTCCTATAGCAGCAAAAGCTTACCTCCTGCGCGATTTGACTAGCCTCGACATAGGATTTGCGAACGTTCATAATAAGGCCGGTTGCTATATATGCATAGATGCCACCAGCAAGAGCGATTAAAGGGAGCATAGACAATGTCACCAAACTGATTTGCCACACCCTAATAAATCCAATAATAAAACCAACTAGAAATCGGCTTATATAGTGCATCAATTTCCCTACCTGCATCAACACCGTTCAAGAAAGTTACAAAACCAACGAAACAGAAGCAAATAAATGTGCAAAAAACAAATATTGTGCTACAATAAGTGTGGATTTGAGAAGCTTAATTCACACACAAACGTATGGAGTTTACAGAAATTATTACATGGCCCGGATCTAGGAACCCATTGTAGCAGAAAGTAATAATACTTGGATACAGCAATGATTGACATGAACCAGTTCTGTGTAACATAACTATTTTCTGACATACACAGCCAGCATACATGCGAGTTATGGTAACAAAATATAGGAGTGTCGAAACTGCTTTCCTGTTTCCTAAATACACCTTGAAAGTTGAAACTACATATTCCTACAATAAATCGATCCAGAAATTGTAATAAAACCCCTCTTCATTGAGGAGATTATATAAGTTCTTAAGAGTTCTTTTTTCTTTTTTTCCGTGGAGCCCAGAAAAGAGTCTCTACTTTCTACTTTCCTTGGGCATGTTCCAACGTATTATTACTTGCGACTGCAAATATACATGGCTATTATTTTGAATAAAGAAATCTAATAAGAACATGAGAAATATTTAGCAACAGCCGTAGTTGATTTCTCATATCAAGGTGAAATATAAAGCTTATTTTCATGACGATCCTTGTGTTGTATGATCTGAAAGTGTAGATAAATAATGAACTACGTACAGATTCACCAAAAATACTACCCATAAACAAAACAAATAGAAAAACTGTGTTGTGGGGCGTTTTCTTCATTGTTTTGGCATAGTTATTTTTATTTTATTGTTTAATTAAGATTTTTCAGTTTCAAGGAGTTCTGAACAAGTCTATTGTATAATTTGATGAAAGAAAAAATAACTTTTAATTTTATTATTGAATTAAATCAAACTAAAAACCTAATTATAGAAAGGAAGCTAGTTAATTTGCCAATTATTTTTTATTTAAGGTTTAAATTAGACTCGAAAACTACTGTATCATTTTTTTTTCTTTGTTGCTTTTGGAATTTTTTTCTATTTTGATTAGAATTTTTAATTTAATTAAAACTTTACTAATCAGAACATTTTTTTTCTTGTATTTAAACAACTTTATAGGTTATTTTTCAAAAATTAAATTATGAAATAAAGACTTCTTAGAATATATTAAAATTCTCTATAATTTTTCTTGTAGTTAAGTGTTATAATTTTAGGCTTGAAAACTCTACTTTTTTTTATTATTATTAATATGGGTGTCCGGGTTAGCTTGCGCGTGCTTCGACTAATCTCACGGACCTTTAAGTTAACAACCATGTAAGCCTCTAATGGCCATCATATTAACAACCACATGGCTCGAACCTGAAACCACATAGAAAACAAATTCTTTAGTCTCAAACTCTTACCACTAAACTCTAAATTTAAAAAAAAAACTCTAGTTTTGAACTATGATATATGTTTCATTAATTAATAGGTTGGAATGTTCAATGAAATAGGTATTTGCAATAACTTTTGATTTCATGATACAGGAGTGGAGACCGTATACGACATTGTAAGAACTTAGGTAACAATGCAAAGAACCCAATTATAGATATTAAATTGAATATAGCTTTCATTAGCAGAAAATTAACAAACATTTGAACTATCTTACACTACGAGGGAAGGCATAAACAAGAATAGTGACAAGGAGAGAGACATGCTAAGAGACCTACCTCAATTTAATTAAGATTTTACTAATTGGGATATTCTATTTGTATTTAAATTGAATCGTAAGATATTTTTCCTAAGATAATTTATAAAATAAAAAAATCTCCAGATTGTAATTTTAGATCAGAGTTCTCTAGTTTTTAGCCACGCAATTTGCAGCGTCAAACTAAACAATAGTGAATTCTATCGTCATCAGGACACAAAGTGTAAAAGTCTTTACCAAACACTCTCGTACGACCCAAGCGAGATATAAATGATGATGATACAGGCAGCGAGTAGAGTGACCTTTAGGTAAAAAAATTAATTTTTTTAAAACAGAAAAACAAATAGGATAAAAATCCAAAAAAAAAAAAAAAAACTTTCAGCTACTGAATGTCGGAACATTTAATCCCCTTGCAGCATAAATTATCCATGGAAACATTAAAAGCAACTGGTAGGTCTGAACAAGCATAATTTATTGCCCTTGTCCGAAGCATGAGTATTTCTAATATTGTTTTCCATTTCAGTCTCACAAAACCTAAATTGAAAAGAAATAAAAATCAATTGTAGGAACTGAATTTGATTAGACAGCTGAGGATCATCATCTCGTATTATCATGGGACCAGAAAGATTGGAGTGGAGATCAATACCTTCTCGGAAATGGCATCTTGCACAACAAGAATGTCGCTAGTAACTGAGGTTATGACCTCCGCGGTTGATGTTTCAGTGTCGAATACGCTCATGTCTTGACGCAGCACTGAATCGAAGTAGGCCATTCTCATCTTTGCTGCCTGTCGTTCTCCAGTATGCATCCAACATGCCACCTCTGTGCATCCATGGTTATTTATTTACATCATCAAAGCTCATCATTATGATTACCAGTACATATCCACACCGTATTTACCGATGTGATTGATCATAACGAGTTTAGAGCAGGAGTTTCAGGAGGAAACAAAAAATTTATGGGGCTAGCTGAGTTACAGAACAGAAGGTTGTGCAATCTATCAAACCATGGTTAAATTAGAGAAATACACAAGTAACTCGTTTGAAGGAACTGATTAAATACTTTCTTATTAAAAATAAAAAAAGTTTGAGCTTACCCGTCCATGACGAGAATAGCATGGCCACACTGAGATATAGAAAATCCAACGAGTACTGCAAGGGGAGCTCGAGTTAAGGAGATGAAAACCCAAATAATAATAAGAATAATAACCCTGATACCTCCATGGAATGAGCAATGTCACCATTTACAGGAAGGAAGGAAGAAGCTTTGTTAGAAGCTCACATGCATGAATTTATAGATAATAATAAGTTAGTGCAAACCTTGGCAACTTTGTGAGAAGTTTCTTGAGGAAAGAGATAAGCCAGTCCAATGATATTGATCAATCTTCCAAAGTAGATGAAGAAGACAGGCACAGAGGCTCCATGAATACAAGCACCGATGGATCCCAGCGCCATCAACACGAAGTCGTAAAAATCGGCAAATGCGAAAAGTTTTAGCAAAGGAACTTTCTGTTGCTTCTTTCCTGCAGCTTCCTCTTTCTTCGTCTGGATCTTGTCCATAATCATATTATCGATGTCTTTATTTCCGGAAATTGAAATCATTGTAGCCTGAAAGAGAGAGTTCACTAATTTCCTTCTCGATGAAAGAAATGATGGCAGAGCTGATACTATATAAAAGCAGGGACTGACAGAACTATGCACTGTTTTTTTTTTTTTTTTTTGGTTGAAGAAATCATCTGTTACTTGTTAGACGTTGCAGTAAATTCAAGAGCTGTTTCATCTCATACTCCTGGTCAAGCCAGCTGGGAAAAGAAACAAAAAAAAAAGAACAAAAATTTATATGAAAAAATCTCATTATAATGAAAGCAACATTTAATATATGAAAAATACATCTGAACGATAAAAATTTCGTCTTCTCTCAATTGAATGCATTGCTATTTCAACTAACTTTATCTATCATCACTGCTACTAATTTGCAAGTTCTGCTATTACTAATACTACTCCAGCTTGTTCCCTTGGTCCGTAGTTTGAGCTTTTGCAACAATACCCCTTCTTGAAGAGGGTCGTGTAAGAATCTAGAAATTAATCGTGACAAATCAAAACCTGGATTGTAATAACAATTGATTTGATACCAGAAGTGTTGGTATAAGTCCTGTTTTTTTAAATTTTAAATTTTAGTTAAAAATTATTTTATTATATTTTCAGATTTATCAAAAATAATTTTAAAAAAATAAAAAAAATTATTTTACAATCAATACCGTAATTCAAACACACCTTTAATCCCACTTGGGTAAAATAATTTTGATAAAATAAAGCCCGGCTGGAAATCATTACTTAGGTCAAACACAATCACCAAAGAATCCACCTAATTTTGAACTGTACAATTGGGAGGCCTTAACTATTTCAAGTGATGGGTTGGAATTGGCTGGGTAAAGCAGATACTATATATCTGGAGGCCCTCGTTAGTTGATGATCACTTTTAATATCATTTAATGGATGAACATCAGGAGGTTAGTGGTTTTTTTTTTTTTCTTAGAAGAAAAGGGATTTCCTTCGGGCAATGTTTTTTATTCCATGCATCTAAGCCAGCCATTGAAATTCACTCTCAAGCACTCCCTTAAAACATGCACAGGATATAAATACCTTACTATACTAAAAAAACAAAAAAAAAACTTGGAAAATTTAACACTGAACCTATACTCTTTCTCTTTTCACATTTTAAAACTTTTTTTTCCTTTAATTATTCTACAACGTCCCAATTAGATTTAGTTACGATAAAAATACCAAATAGAGTACTAAAAAATAAAACACTTAAAAAAAAAATAGAGCTACCCCAAAATTCATAAAAGTTTTATTATGGTATAAAAGTTCATTTTGATATTTTTTTGGTTCATCACTCAAAAAGAGAGAGAGAGAGAAACTCACATAAAAAATAACAAAGAAAAAAGAAAAAATTCAAAAAAATAATTAGATAAAACATGCACATATGATAAATAATAAAAATTTTAATATTTATGTTTACATGATCTTGCATTTTATGGCGAGAATCACTTAAACTTTACACAATTTGTTAATGATCATTACACAAGTTAGAGTTACACATATATGAGTGTATGACATATCATTTCATCCATTGTTAGACAAGTTAAAATAAAGTGATTTCATTAGATCTCGAGTTGAAACATATTCATCTAGATAAGAATTCAAGTGTGATCGATGAATGTCTACTTGTTGGATGTAAAAAAAATCATTAAACATAGATGCTATTATATAAGATGCTGCATGAGATGACGGACTATCTACTTGTATTGAGTTTTCACATCATCATGATGATATTTTGCAAGAGCATGATGATGACATCCGAAGAGAAAATAACTACTGCAAGTTATAGTACATGCATAAAAAACTTGCTGATATTTTTATTCCATGGTTGCATAATAAACATTAATAAGGGGACATGTTTACTAGAATTGTAAGCATATTTATTTTAAATATATTTTTAATTTAAATGATAATGTTTTACAGTTAAAAGGCACGACATTAATCAATTTGGCGTCGTGGTACAATATTTAATCAAGATGATGTGTTAGAATGGAGGTATTACTGAAATGTTGTAATTGAAATATGATATTTTGCAAAAACTTTTCATAGACGTGTGAAATTGTCTTTTCCTTTGATTTTGTATGCAGAGTAGTAAGCATCGTGCCCTGTTAAAGGCTCCGCTGTCATGTCAAATGTCAGCTTTCACTCTCGTGCATTAAATTGACAGCATCCACCAATGCACTATGGTTTTCTGCAATTTCTACTTTCCTCGCCGGTAGCATTTAATGCAACCTTGTATTGTTTTATACAAGGCAGAGAAGAAGGCAGGATTGAAGGACTGGGCCGAGGAATAAGCATTTTAACAGCCTGTTTGCAAGTATTTTTTAAAAATATTTTAAAAAAATTTAAAAATTTTAAATTTTTTTATTTTAAATTAATATATTTTTGATGTTTTCAAATTATTTTGATGTGCTGATCTCAAAAATAATTAAAAAAAAAAATTATTGATATAGTTTTCTGAGTGAAAAGCACTTTGAAAAACAATAACAACCACACTTCCAAACACTTTTTAAGTTATTAACCATATCCACTTTTGGAGAGAAAATCACCGCTCTCCTGTCTCAACCAATTGGTTTTTTTTTTTAAATTAAATTTATTAAAAATTAAATTTTATAATTTATTTTTGTTAATTCGAGTTTTTTTATCATTTTAATTGATTTTTTTAATTTTATTTTTTAATATTAAATTAATTGAGAATTGAGTTTTAATATTTTTTTTATAAAGTTATCACGGTATTATGATTTAAATTATTAATTTTATATTGTTAATTAATAAAATAAATATTAAATGTATTTTTTTTAGTTCATGTTTTTTTTTGTATTATTATTAGATTTTTTTTTAAAAAAAAAACATAAATTAAAGACTAATAGGCAACTAAGATTCTTCCAAAAAGTACCAAACAAAGTGATTTTCAAAAGTTTTTATACCGGTTTCAGTTTCACTTTTTTCAGAAGGAAAAATCCAAAACAACCAAGGTTCTTACAAATATTGATTCCAAAAGTTTACAATAAATAAATAAATAAAAACTTCAAATCATTCCAAATTCGTCGGTTCTTGTTTTAAATAATGCTGACGTCAGAGAGAGAGAGAGAGACGAAAAGAAGCCCACGTGCCATGATTCTGCAGTTCAAAGTTAGACAAATAGCTTTTGGAACTATTTTCCCACAGTTGCTATGCCTTTTTTTTTTTTTTTTATTTAATTCTCTGTTAAGGATGTAATTTTTAAGTGAATTCAAAAACTGAAATTTTAAGTTAAGAAACCACTCTCTCTCCCCCCACTAAAGGTTTTATTTTTTATTTTCATTCAACTTCGCCACTGGCCACCACCACTACTCATATTCAACATCTAAAGTTATGTTACATACTTCCTCTCAATTAATTTCATGGTATTCGTGGTAATTTATGCTAATTGTTGATTTTGATTATTTTAGGGTTTTAAAAAAGTTTGTTTTTAAAAAAATAATAAGTTTTTTTATGAATCATATTTAAATTATATTAATTTGCTATAAAATACATTAATTTGAGTTGTTAATTTCTTTATTTGTCAAGAAGATTGATGATTTCTTGTTGTTGTCTATTATAAATAAAAGTTAGAGTTACACCTTTCTAGGTTAAATTGGAGATTTTATTGAATATGTATAAATTATATTAATTAGTTATGAAATACACTAATTGAGTTGATAATTTTGTTATTTATGGAGAAAAACTGATGAATTTAGGTTTTTACCGATTGTGAATTAGGGATAGTGTTGGGTTTTTTAAGGTTAAATTAGGGTTTTTATTGAATTACATATAAAATATGTCAATTAAATATGAAATACATCAATTGAGTAGATAATTTCATTATTTATGGAGAAAATTGTGGTAAGGGTTTCCTAGAATAAGTTTTTGTCAAAATTATGCATCTTAATTAATCCCCACGATATTGGTAAATTATTGTTTATACTTTTATTGTGTTACCATTGTCAATATTGATAATGACATCACGTACAATGGAGAAAGTAAAGTGTTTTTAACTATTATATTATATGTTTCTTATCGAATTATCTAGAATATTATGTGATTAAACTAACCAAAAGTTGTTTTAAAATTAAAAAATTACTTGGAGTATGCAAACTATGGTTAGTCCAACTTGTTATGTTGGTTTTCTCATTTATAGTAATAGAAGTGTGAATTCAATATTTGGGATTGTCAATAATAATGAGTTGTATATTCTAGAACTTTACTTGAATGATAAATCTAGACAAGGAAACTCCTATATAGTATGGAGTTTAATTGCGTGCTAAGTTATAGTTACAAGACCATACAAGCATTACATGTAGCTAGTCCATTTGGTTTGGATAGTAATACCAGGAACCTAATGTTGTCATAAGAAATTGTAGATATAGATGTTCGGTTGGGTATGTCATCTAGTCTACGAGCGATCTAAGCCTGTCTACTAGCATTTAAGGCTCGTCCACTAGTATTTTAAACCTGTCTACAAGCTTTTTAGGCTCATCTATGAGCTGAGGTGATTTTAATACTGGCCTCTTCACAAGTGTTACAGGCTCGTCATCAATTTGGAAGAGTTGTGGTGGTGCAAGATCGTCCACAAGCATTCCAAGTCTGTTCGTGAATGTTTTAGGATCATCCACCAGCTAGGATAATTTTTAGATGTAGTTAAATTATATAATTTAATGTTATAAGAATCATAAATTTTATTTAAATTTAAATTAAATGTTATATGAATTTTTGTTATGTTTAATTATAAATTGTTAATTCTAATGAATTATGAATTGTGTGTTGATATTTTTTTGTGTTTTTAAATTATAATTTCTTGAGTAGGTTTTTTATTGCAGGGGAGTTGAGAGGCTTAAAAAAAAGGTGATATTTTAGCCTTTTGTTTTCTATTATGCTAATTTCAAAAAAGCTGAGGTGCCCATAGCTTTCGCTTGTACAAGAAAATTCCATCCAAACATGTGCAAAAGCAATTGGTGATGCGCTTGAACGGTCCAAACAAAATCTCCTCCTGTTTTTATGACACGTTGCACATTTTGAACCGCTCATACTCAATGTGAAAAGGCCAGACTTTGATTTGTGCCGGCACATTCTTAAGTCTTACGTGTCTTTTGTCTGCTTCTTATTCCAAAGTTGAAATATAAAAAAACAAAATCCCAAAAAAACTATTCCATGTGAAATTACACTCAAATTGTAATTTCTTGAGTAGGTTTTTTATGAGTTGCAAATATTATATCTGACTCATTAAATTATATTATTTTTCAAAATATTTTTTAAATCATGTTATTTTTTTAAATTCCAAAAAAAAAAACACCTCCAGAAACTTATGTCAAGGAGTTTAAGGGCCCAACCGGCTACTGTTTTATTACTAGCTTTTGCAGTGAAAGCCACAATTGACTTGGAACAACTATTCCATGTGATTATGTATTAATCATTATTTTGGTACTAATTATGTAATCATACATATTTCAGCTTTTGATATGTGATGAAGGTAAAATGAAAAAGATCCTAACCCCAGAGGGAATATATAAGCTCCATGGAGCCTATTGGATTTTAGTAATTTTGAATTTATTGGGCCTAACTAATTTCGTAATTCTCATGTGGGCCTGTCAACGTTGCGCCTTAAGAGTCCAACACACCTTGTCTTTGCCTTGACAAATTACTATTTACTAATTATAAGCATACTGAAACTTCTAGGCATTTTACTGTAGCTCCATTGATCCCCCCGATAGACAAGTTTAAAAGAAAAGGTACCAAAATATAAAACAATGAGAAATAACATGGTTTATCAAAAATTCTTAGAAAAAGTTTTTTGTAATCCTCATAATTTTAATTTGGATTAAAAGTTTATTTTTGTTGCATCTTAATCTGTGATGTTTTGTATTAAAAAGATTGGAAAATACAATAAAGCCCTTGGAGGCTTAAAAAGAGGGTATAAATGATTGAAGGGTAGTGTGGTAATTAACCAATAGTTGATAAATATAAATAAGAAGAAGAAAAAAAAAAGAATGATCTGATTTTGAGAGAAAGAGAGCTACGGGAGAGAAAGGGAAAGAGGAAGAAGAAGAAAAGAAAGGAGAGAAGGAAAAGAAGGATAAGAGAAGTAAAGGAAATAAGTAAAAAGGTAAGATTTATGGTTTGAAGTGTATAATATGTTAAATTTCGGTTTTGATTAATTGTAGAGTTTTGAAGTTTGTATTTTGAGTTAATTTATGAATTATTTTGAAGGTTAGGAGTTGATTATTGTGGGTATTTGATTAATTAGTTGATTTTGAGAGATTGAATTGAAGGATAATGATTTTGAGTTATGATTTTGTTTAAATGGTGAAATTGTGTTAGAAATCAGGGGATAACAGTAGGTGATCTGTTGAAATTCTAGGTTTGAGGTTGAAGATGGCGAAAATTCAATTTGGTCCCTCAATTTGTGAAAATTACAGTTTAGTCCCCGAACTTTGGAAATTTTGCAGATTGGTCCCTGGGGCATAAATTGAGGTTCTGAACAGAACTGAGGATGATTTAAAGGCAAAATTCCAGTATAATTAATATTTTCAGTTTGGTCCTCCAATTTGACAAATTACGATTTGCCCCCTAATATTTTGATAAAATCACATTTTGGACCTTGGGGCATAATTCAAGATTCTGGACAAAGATAAGGACGAATTATGGATAAATTTCAGTATGGATATATATTTACAGTTCGGTCATCAAATTTTGGTAAAATTACGTTTTGGTCCTTGTTTTGGAAAATTGTCGTTTTAGTCCCTAAACTTGGGAGATTAAGCCCAATTTTATTTTATGCATTGGGATCTTTTGTTTGATTTGTTTTTGAGTATATTTCATATATTTATTGTAGGTTCTCCTAACGATCCTTAATAGGATTTTCGGGTCTTTCGTCCAACATTCCTTTTAGTTCTATATTTTCCGGGTGAGTGGAATAATCTTTAATATACATATAATATAAATAAATATGTATGTTGATTATACAATGAGTACAACTAGTAAATTTCTTGAATATTTATATATGTTGCTTTATTTTCCGAGTACTCATTTATTCTTGAATTTGCACTCGTAATCTGATAAAGTAAATTCTATTTGATATGATATACATTTCTTTGATGATTTTGTGAATATCTATTATGCCTTGATATGGGACTTGTCAGTAACTCAATGCTAACGGAGAATAGCTAGCCTGTGTGCACATAGTATTTTGTATACCTAGCTGGTGAGATAGGCATCAGCCTGTGGCGATTGATCATCCCACAGTGGTCACCGACGGGTGTCATCTGGTCACCTACGGGTGTCATCTGGTCACCTTCGGGTGTCATCTGATTTCTGACATGTAATCCACTACGTTATGATAATATGTTTAGTAAGTATATGTATATGTATATGTATATCAAGATAAATCATCTTGCAAATAATATCTGAAATATATTAAATGTTATTCCCTCACTGAGTTGGTTGAACTCACCTCTCATTTTTAATATTATTTCAGGTTCTTAGTTTTTGAGACTTTGTTGAGTGTTTCCGCTTCTTCAGTTCTGGTCGGTATGCCTTGCTTGTTCGCGAGGCTTTCCTTTCAGTTTTGATTTGATGTCTTAGACGCTCCACTGTTACCTTGGTTTAATTAAATTTAGATTTTAACAATGTAATGAGTATTATGAATTATTATTTTTGTTTTAATAACTATCTTTCGGTTTCATCAGTATTTGAATAATATAATATTTCTGAATATTATGAGCCGCTGCATATTTTTGAACAAATTGTTCTTTTGATATGTTCGTTCTGAGGCTTAGCGTAGGTGAGGTGTCCTTTCGACACCGCTCCTACGTTGCCGGTTACGGATTTGGGATTCGGATCGTGACATAATCCTTGAAGTAGAAAAAAAAATTACCTTAAAGCTACGATAAAAATTTTTTTTTACAGGTTCGGTCACATTTCAGCGATGAAAATTATTATTATTGATATTAACAAGTTTTATTTAATAAAAAAAGTTTGATAATAATAATTTTTGTCTCTAAACTTGCATGAAAGGGTAGGGTTGAGCTAGGAAATGTTTTTTAATTCAGGTTGAATTTTGCTTTTTTAACCCATTTTTAGGTTATTATGTGGTTTGAAAAGGATTTGATGTTGTGTTTTTTAATTTTTTTGAGTAAAAAATAATTGAAAAATAGATTTTTTTGTCCAAAAACTATATATTCTATTTTCCAGCTGGATTATGGATAAATAGATAATCAATTAACCAATATTAATCAAAATCAATGTAATTTATCAGCATCTCGATATTTTTATTTATTTATTAAAAAGTGTTATATTGAAATTCTGTGTAAAGAAACATGTGGTTGTTTTTTTTTCCCATCCAATATATATTACGCTACAGTAATCTAGTCTACTACTACAATACCATCTTTGTTCTCTGTTCTGACTGTAAAATGCCAAAATAATGGCAAGATCACACTTTAGCTATCTGGGAGCAAGAACCTGAACTTTTACAGAACAACTGACACTAGCTCAAAAAAATAAAACGGAGGAAAGATAATTAAAAGCTAAAATAATTAATGGGGATTGGGGACTGCCATTTTCTAGCGTACAGCATTCTCATGCATGTGTTATTATTATACATTATGTTATTTTCACATAGTAAAAAAGAAGCAATTCACATCAAACCCGAAAATACATGCCCTGCGGGGCGAAAAGGAAAAGAAACGAAACCATACATGATACATCTGAGAAGGAAGCTCCTGCAGAAATGTTCATCATAATCTATATATGTTCAATGCTGTCATGATTCTGTTCAAGTCCTTGTTGTTGCTGAAGACGAAACAACTTGAAATATGACCCGTCTTTGTTTTCTACAAGACTAGAATGAGTCCCTTGCTCTATTATTTTCCCCTCTTGTATAACTGATATCTGGTCTGCATCCTTTATAGTCGATAGCCTGTGCGCCACCATGACGGTTGTTCGGTTCCTCATCAATCTGTCCAGAGCTTGTTGCACATGACGCTCAGACTCCACATCCAGAGCACTGGTGGCTTCATCAAGAAGCAATATTTCTGGATTTTTTAGGACGGCTCGGGCAATGGCTACCCTTTGCTTTTGGCCACCGGATAATTGCACCCCTCGTTCACCAACTTTCGTCGAGTAACCCTCAGGAAGAGAGCTAATGAAACCATGAGCATTGGCGAACTTAGCCGCTTCAATTAATTCTGTTTCAGAGGCTCCTTCTTTTCCATACAATATGTTTTCATAGATCGTTGTGGCAAAGAGAGCTGGCTCTTGTTGGACTAGGCCTATGTGCTTTCGAAGAGATTTCACCTTGAGTTTCCTGATATCTATGCCTGTGGGAATTCCGACAAGAAGCCAGTCAGACAGGCAGCTTTAAGAAATTGTGTGGAGACAATGTTGAGGACTAGTGTTTGCTACAAGGTGTCGCCAATTCGAGATTTGAAGACATACATAACTAAAGACCATCAAGGTGGTTTAGTAACTATCTATTCCTTGCATACAAATTTTAAGATTTCTTTTTCCTTTCTTGCAATTTATGATGTTGAAGGTTCGAAAGCGTGGAAATTATATTATTAGCTAAAAAAATATCTTACTGGCTGTTTCGCAAATCTGCGAAACATATTCTCATATGGTGTCAAAAGAAACTCACCATCAATCATCACTTTTCCTGCTGTTGGATCGTAGAATCGAAGTATCAGAGAAAGGACAGAGCTTTTACCAGAACCACTTTGTCCCACCAAAGCCATGCTCTTGCCTGAGCGCACTCTTAGATCAAAGTCCATGAAAATCAATGTATCTGGTCTTGAAGGATAGCTAAATTGGACACCTCTCAACTCTATTGTACCCTTCACATTTTTCAGCTCTTCTCCAGCATCCCCCATCACCTGTGTCTTGCGATCCAGTATCTCAAAGACAGATGCTGCCATTTGGTTCCCTTTCAGAAGATCTGGGGCCAACGCTAGAGTTTCACCCATGGCTAATGCTGTTACAATCAAAACCATAAATGACTTCATTATAGATTTAAAGCCAGCGAGCTCCTTCTGCATCAGAACAGAACCGTACCTGCAAAATGTCAAACAACAATAGGCATTGCAATTTGCTTTAAACTCTTCAATATGGGAAAGAGCCAGTTAGAGAAACATCATTGAAATGAGTTTTGTCCTGCTTCCAGAAAACAGAGTGATTGTGATTATAAATGTCATTTTCATAAAGAAGAAGAACGTCAAAGAGTTCTGATTCCATTTGGTTTTATTTGTCTGATTTTCACTGCAATTGTCTGATGAAAGAATGATAACGGTATTTTTCGATCTAAGAACCAAGTGGTTATTCGTTATTTGATGATCTGTATTTTAAATTAATAAAGGTTTATGAGATGAAGATAAAACAACATACCATAAAGCAAGCCCATAAGATGAGAAAATGAAGAACTGGCATATGCCATAGAATATGCCAGCAATCTGACCACGGGTGAATGAGTTCTTGGAAGGTTCTACAAGCTCACGGGCGTAAAGGTCAAGTATCTTTTCTTCAGCACAAAATGCAGCAACAGTGCGAATGTTACTCACAGCCTCACCAGCTAGCATGTTAGCCTTTAGATATGCTTTGCTCAAGTTGCCACCATAGCCCTTCATGAAGAGTTTCTGAACATGCAGAATTTTTTTTTTGTTAAATTGTGAACAGAGCGCTTGCTTCTCTATAGATAAATGAAGGAAAGTAGGGAAACCTCGCTTATGTGACCACTAATGATCAGTGGATACGTGGCTATGACAACAAGTGTGATCCTCCAGTTCAATATGAAGGCGATGACAAATGATGTGACAACCAAACCAACATTGTGCAAGAGAACGGTTGAGCGATCAACAACTATAGACCGTAACAAAGTCGCATCACTCTCTAGACGAGATGTGAGCATAGAGCTTGTATTGTTGAAATCATCAAACCAACCAATCTCGTTCCTCAAAATGGCTATAATCAGAGACAGCAGAACAGTCAAAATCAGTAAAAACAGTTCAACTTGTAAAGTAATGAACAATTTAGCAGTGCATGTGCTATATTATACCAGTTCACAGAACACTGCAAAGGTGCACCATGTTTATGATGAGCACATGGCTTAATGCGAAAAATTAAACACTTAGAACAGAATTCAAATACTAACTGCTCTCTCTCGAACACTTAATGAGTTCTTTATGCATTCAATAGAGCAACTGCTCTCCAAATATTTGTAAAGAAAAAGAAAATTATGGTAAAAGACACGAATAAATACACAGCTCTCTCTATGTGATGAAATGAAAGCAATCGGTAAGGCATTCGGTAAACCAACCGGTAAGAGTAAGGCCAAGTATTTACCGGTGAACATCATTTCTCTAACTCGAAGAGTGAGTCGCTCTCCCATGATTCCAAAGGAGAGATGTTCGATGCCATAGAATATAACACTAATTACTGCACCACAACAAAACAGGATCGCAATCTTCTTGACTTCATGGCGAGTCATGTCCCAGTCCATGTAAAAGGCTACAAGAGCCTGAGTGACTCCAAGAGCGAAAAGCGGCATCAGGGATCCAGAAACAAATGCACCAATGGTTCCAACTATACCGTAAATCCAATCAGGGCCAACCATTGAATACAATCTTTTCAGTGAAACATTCTTTGTCCTCATGGGCTCCAATGCATCAGCACCAGCCCGGCCAATTGAATCCTTGTCAGAACGAAAACTTGCTCCAGAACGAAAACTTGCTCCAGAACGAAAACTTGCTCCAAAGCTTGATCTTGTGTCTTGAGAATACTTCATGCTAAAAAAGTAATCAAGAGGAAAGTTACTAAATACAGCTTCATAACAATAATATGGATAAAATCAGGATGTTTGAGGCACATATTGACTCTTTTAAGCTCCCTCTGTGCCATCATAGAACTGTAACTATCATTTTTCAATCACCAAGTGTCTTCTAGTAGAAACAAGTACTTTTGGGTCGGATAGTACCGAAACTTTAGCAGTCTGTTTGAAGTCTTAAAGCTGGTACGAACTGTTCAATTACCCATAGTGAAATGGAAGCCATTTTTCAGCAACAAATTAAAATTTAAAAGGGATATGGTTTAATCACTAGTAACCTCAGGTAAATTGAATTCAATCTAGCGGTTTTGACATTTCATCTTTAGTGAAATATTTTCAGAGAAATGAATACCTGAGTGGTGGTCCTAAGGCAGGACCGAGTGAGGGATGGCCTCCCAAGGAAGCTGCCTCCTGGAGATTAACGAGTGAAGCGTAGGTACTTTGAGGGTTTGAAATGAGCTCCTCGTGGCTCCCGATTTCTACTATCTTCCCTTCATGAACTACCGCAATGACATCAGCATTCCTTATCGTAGAAAGCCGATGAGCCACAACTACAGTTGTTCTTCCGACCATCGCACGATCAAGAGCCTCTTGCACACTTTTCTCAGATTCAGCATCCAGTGCACTTGTAGCTTCATCAAGCAAAAGAATGCATGGATTTTTCACAACAGCACGTGCTAATGCAATCCTTTGCTTTTGCCCACCTGATAACTGTATTCCTCTCTCACCAACCTGGAGGTACATTAATATTATATTTCCACGTGAAATTCCCTCATCAGATTCTGCTTCCTATATATAGAGTTTGTGATTGAAGCAATTTTCATGAAGTTCATCAATTAGAAGGCCGTGTACTTCATTAAGCAATTTAATTCGTGTACAGAAAGAAACTTTTCTTTTGCATTAACCTCTCTTTTAATTACCAAGAACTTGAAAGAAAGAGGGAGGTACAGTCTCAATTCTTCCGCGTATGTCATGAATTATATAATTATAAGTTTATATCAAATGAAACTAGGGTATTATTAGTCATTAGAAGATACATATATTGATGCATAACTTGTCTAATTGAATATTTTCATGGTAGTGAAAATTAGTACCTGTGTTTCAAATCTATCTGGGAGGTTGTTGATAAAAGACATCGCTTCTGAAAGTGTAGCAGCACGTGTAATCTCCTCAAGCGTAGCATCATCTTTCCCATAGAGAATGTTCTCTCTAATACTTGATGCAAAAAGTGCAGGCTCCTGATTAACTAGCCCTATTTGCTTCCTAAGCCACTTGAGGTCAAGGTCCCGAATATCATTCCCATCTAACAGTATCTGCCCAAATAAAGGCTCATAGAATCGTTCGATCAAAGATATTACCGTGCTCTTTCCGGACCCACTTCCTCCGACAAGAGCTACAATCTTCCCAGAAGGGATATCTAAGCAGAATTTGTCGAAGATTGTTACATCAGGACGAGAAGGGTACCTAAAACATACATCTTTGAATTCAATGTGGCCATCAACTTTCTCTAGTTTCTTGCTAGATTTTGTGCTGGTATTACTAGATGTGTTCCTCTCTATCATCTCGAAAATAGGGTAGGCTGCTGCTGTGGCTCGGAGAAATGAAGAAACATTTGGCGCAGCCATTCCCAGTGACCTGAAAAGAAATGAGACAGTTTTTAGTGTCCTCAATCACGATTTCGGCTGGAGAATTCAAATGATAAGGACACGCAGGACGGATATATTCAAGAAATAGATTGCTTTCTATTAGCTTTCAGTTAATATTACAATTTCAGTAGTGTTCAAATCCATCTTAAAAAGAAAAACAAAAAATATGGGCATTCTCCTAGAATCATTGTTGAAAATGTAGATGCGAGGAGCTAAACACTATTTAAACCTATTAAAAATGGAAAAAGTCATAACGAACACCATGTGGTGACTAAATATCATGTCAACCACGGTAGAATGACTTGATTTACATGAAATATGAAAGGAGCTACAAAAGAAGATTAGAACACACACTTACAGGCCAGAAATGACAACATTGAGCATAGTGGTGAAAGAGTCAGCACCATTGGCGATATTCTTGTGGACAACTATGCTAGTGTACCAAACAAGCAATGCCCATGAAAGGAAAAGGACACAGTGCAGGGTTCCCAATCCAAGACCCTTGGCCAGGCCTGCTTTTCTCCCATACTGATACGTATTTCTAAGAGCGTCTACATATGACCTCACTGCCTTCTCTTCTCCTGCAAATGCTTGTACTGTTCTAACATTTCCGATCACCTGAATCGATATCATAAACAATGAGAAGAGAATGATTTTGTATTTTGTCAGTTGCATTTGATTCACACATTATAAAACAAAACCAACATTTGGTACAATTGCTTAATTTTAAATCAGGTTTGTCTACGTTTAGTATGATAAGAGATACGTACCTCCTCAGCAATTTGGCCGGCCTTGACATAAGATTTACGAACTTTAGCAATAAGGCCGATTGTTATATATGCATAGATACCACCAGCAAGTGCAATTAAAGGGACTATAGATAGAGTCACCAGACTGATTTGCCATATCCTAACGAACCCAATTATAAATCCACCAAGAAACCGGCTTACATAGTGCATGAAGTTTCCAACCTGCATCATCCACCAACATCCAAGTTACAAAGATACGAGGGAGAAACAGACACTTGTTTCACACACCAGCACGGTGAGTTTAAATTTGACAGGCCAGCAAAATCAGTTTACCAGAATACATTTCAGAAGCACTAAAGCAACTTGCTGTAAGGCACAGGCACAACAAAGAAAGGCACTCAAGGAAGTTAGCCAGAAACAAGGAAAAGCTAACGTTCAAAATTTTGAATTCTCATCAAAATTACTCTTGTGGGTTTTGTGGATTCTTCAATGGTTCAAACTTCAGTTATTATCGGTTTTTAGCATGCACCTTTCCAAAATAGTTCCATCCCCAAAAGGACGCCCTCAAATTTCGAAAATGCTAATTTTCTTTTTTGAGCTGGACAATTTTTGAGTGGCCGAATAACCATTTATAAAAATTAGAAGAATACTTTTTTTTTTTTTGTTTTTTTGGAAATTTGAAACCATTTACACACATATTGAAAGAAAAGAAAAAAGAGAGAAGAGAGAATGGATATATTATTAGCAAAGGAATTGAATACATGCCTTCTCAGAAATGGCATCTTGCACAACTATAATATCACTCGTAATAGCAGCTGTGACCTCTCCTGTTGACGCTTCAGTATCGAATAGACTTATATCTTGACTTAACATTGATTTCAGATACGCCATTCTCATCTTCGCTGCCTGTCTTTCTCCGGTATACATCCAACATGCCACCTCTATTCATGTTCATATAATTTGTATCATCAAGGTTACTACCTCAAGACAACTAGAATTTAATTAAACTTCTCAACAAATAACAGTCACTGAGATGAAAAGGCTTCAAAGAATTGACGAAGGAATTAATTAAATATCGTTATATATCATGAAATGCAACGGATTAATTATTGATTGAAGAAACTGAAAAAACTGTGCTTACCTATCCACGATGCTAATAATATAACCGCACTGAGATATACAAAATCCAATGAGTACTGAAAGAAAATAAATAAACAATTAAAAAGAAAGAAAGTATAAAGCAATAACTAAAACAACTAATCCGTTAATATATCCTGTCAAGAATCATATATATTTCAAATAAACAAGACAATCCATCATATTTGGGAAAATTCAAAAATACCCTTCCATTTGGAAGAGGACCACACATGCAATGAACAGAGAAATTAGGAAGCAAGGGAGAGGGAGGGGAAGGAGGTGCAAGAAATGGGCGGGCGCATGCTTGCATGCACGACAAGGACAAATTTTAGCAAACCTTGGCTACTTTGTGAGAAGCTTCTTTGGGAAAGAGATAAGCCAATCCGATGATATTTATCAACTTTCCAAAGAAAATGAAGAAGACAGGGACTGAAGCTCCATGAACACAAGCACCAAGAGATCCCAACCCCATTAACAAACAGTCGTAAAAATCAGCAAAAGCAAATAGCTTCCAGAATGGAACTTTCTGTTGCTTCTTTTTCTCTTCCTGCCTCTTCTTCTCCACATCATCTGCCTCTTCAATATTGCTTTGTGAACTCATTGTGGCCTGAAATTGAAGAAAAGACGATGCTGTATATATAAGAAGAGAGTGTACGTGGCTAATTCAGAAATTAGCTATAAAATTCGGCTTAAAGGTTTAGATCAAGAGAAGGGAATTGATTGAAGTTGTGAATGTGAAGGAGAGTAATAGTTGGGAGAAGGTTATGGTGCGAGAAGTTAAATGAGTCCTTTAATGGTGCTAAGGCAGGTTATTTATATAGGGGAATGGGGATGAGGACTATCCTGTGACTGGATGTTGTAGCTGCAATGTCCATAGAAATAGAAGAGAGAAGAGACTGTTTTTTTAAATTTTAAAAGTGTAGTTGTAGTTGCTTTTTAAATAATTTTTTGTATCAAAATATATGTTAATGATATTTTTTTTATTTTTAAAAAATTATTTTTGACATCAGCACATCAAAATAATTTGAAAAAACTAAAAATATATTAATTTAAAGTAAATAAAATAAATAAATAAATAAAAATGGAAAACTATTATACTTATTTATATATCACTTGCCAAAATGGTCAAAAAAGTATTAATGTATCACTTGCCAAAATGCTATTATACTTATTTATATTTATATAAAAAAACTATGAAACCTTATTAACATTGAATAGATAAATAAAAATGGAAAACAATTCTCTTTAAATAAAAAAAGCTAAAAAATATAATAATAATAATAATGAGGATGAAAATAAATATAAAAAAAATTCTTAAATTAAAAAATAAAAAATAAAAATATTTTTAAAATATTTTTTTAAAAAAAATCAACATCAAAATTGCCATCTCTGGGCATGTGGTTGTTAAATTTAGTATAAATTACAATATTTTATATTTCATTATTGGATCAAGAAAAATAGCTTAAATTCAAATCCCCATCCTACCTTAATAATTATTTTATTAGTAATGTTTTGTTGTAGATTCAAAACTGGTGGGAGGAACATGCTATTCAATTATAAGGCTCAATATAGGTTACATTATATTACACGTTTATTCATTTAAATGGAATTCACATTATTTAAAACTATTAATTTTAGAAACAAAATGTTTTATATTGATAATTGATGATGTTTTAAAATTCAAGATGTTTAGGAATAAGATTTTTTTAGTGGTTGAATAATGGGCTAAATCAAATCTTGATATTTGATCCGTTATTCATAACTATAAAAAGTGGTAACTTCATGAAAGAATCTTAACACCTACAAAACAGTCCCCTTTAAGGACCTTCATATGCTTAAGTTGATATCTTTGTATAAAGAAAACATGCAATAAATATGCAAAAGAGCATTAAATCTTAAAAACAAGGTTGTTTGTTCTTGTTTTGGTATGAAATAAATGCTTTGTAAGAAAATGATCTTATGTGTAGAAGTTAAGAATGGAAAAATTATGAATATTTTACTTGGGTGACTCAGAAGGTATTTATACCTAATGAATCTTGTCCTTTTACTTGAAATAAAGGGTTAGAAAATCATTACACCCTAATAACATTAATAAGAAATAAATATCTTTTATACATGCATTGATGAGAGGCAAATATCTCTAACATAAGCATTGATAAGAGATACATATTCCTTACTCAAATATTAATAAAATAGAAATATGGTAGGTCATAAGATACTCTTGTGCAATCAATGGTGTAGATAAAATAGGATTTAGGCTAAAAAGCTCGGGTCAGTAAAAAATCTTAGGGGGCCTGGAGTTGAGTCCAGGAATTCTAGACTCAAAATAATAGACTTAAGTCATACGGTTGGGCTCAAAAAGCACTAGGTTGTGCGCCTGCCACCATTAGGGTTAATCGTATTACCTAGGCCAAAGGGAGTTAAGGACCCAAGCTTAAAGGGTCAGTTGTACTATATATATATTTTAAGAGAGACCTCTCTTGTTTAATTAAATTTGAAAAAACATATTATTCAATTAATTAAGAGGCTTGATTACACTATTCATTGTTTTAATCTCAAAGGGAGTTTGTTTTATTAGTTTAGAAGGATAAGTTTTAGAAGAAAAAATCTTCATATTAATGTATCAAAAAAAAAAAAAAAAATTTTTGAGCGTAGATGATAATGCTATTTTTTTCACTTGACTTTGAATTTGTCCAGAGTTGAGGTGTGATTAAGATTTTTTTAGGTACAATCCCTTTAAAGCATAAATTATACCCTACTAAAAACTAAAAATATATGGTTTTTTGTTGCTTTTTCATGGGTCTCACCAATGAACTGATACACACGGCTCCACAGTACTCCAATTCCAAACACACTGGAACCTCTCCTTTGCCCACAGATTCGTGGCTCTAGTCCCCTCTTCCCCCTTTACTCCTCTCATCATTCTCACAATATAAACACAAATTAGGATAGTGAAGAAAAAAAAAAGCTTCATGTAGGTTGTTTCGGAGAAGTACGCAAGTGACTTATCCATGTCCCATCAAGGCAGTTCATTAATTATTTAGCTCATCAAGCATGGAGGACACGTTATTTCTTGTTCATATTCATGCAACAATATATACCGTTGGACTTTACTGGAAACTTATTGATCACAAAAGAAGATGATGTTCGATCATTGGGACTACTCGAGAAGCGTCATGGTAACAAAAGAATGTATCACTGTCCGTCTGACGACTTGTCAATCGTGTTGTCCTGTTTGGAAAGCGTAAAGGTAGTATCATATCCGAATGCTATCTGTTCATTCATAATTTATCTATAATAATAATAATAATAAGGGAAACGTTTTTAATGATTATCGTTTTTAAGAGTGTGTGTGTGTATATATCCAAACTATTTATTATTAAAAATTGAAGATAATTCAATTTATATCACACATATTTAATTAAGTCAAATTAAAAATTATTTTATGCTGTTTGAAGATTAAAAAAATAATTTAATACAATTATCGAAATTAATTTAAGTTTATTTTAAAAACAAACATGTTTATTTAATAAATAATAAAATATTATGAATTAAAAAATATTATAAATCAGTTTATGACAAAAAAATTGTTATTCCAAACGTGTTTGTGAAAAGATCTTCATTCTTCTATAAATCAGTACTTTTAAGTGATGTTATGAAAGCTTATAATGTTGTTGTTTTAATTTCATCAATTACTCTCGAATCTGCAGTACACAATAAATTCGATATCTAGTGTCGTTTTTTTAAGGGTTGAATTTTTTAACAGAATGTAATGTTCCTCTTCTTAAAAAAAAAATTAATTGACAATTTACGAGTTTTTGTATGGGTTAATGATTCATATATTGTCCCATATTAAAAGCAATTTATTAATTAAATCCTTTTATTAATTTAAAGAGCGTTTGAAAAAATACTTGCATTTCTAAAAATATTTTTGGTGGCATTTATGCCAAATGCCCACTAAATGCAATGAACGCCATTAAATCTTATTAATCTTAATATATGATAAAAGGCGAAGTTAAGGGTTAAATTTTTTAACAGAATGTAATGTTCCTCTTCTTTTAAAAAAAAATTGATTGACAATTTAAGAGTTTTTTTTATGGGTTAATGATTCATATATTGTCCCATGCTAAAAGCAATTTATTAATTAGGTTCTTTTATCAATTTAAAAAGCGTCATTGCAACATAGAGAAGAGATGTGAAGATGATTTAAATTTTATAGTAAAAGATGACATTTGATTACTGGAAAGCTTCTTAATCGAGAATGCGTGTAATGTAGTTGTTTGATATTTTTTAATAATATTTATATTTATTAAATTATTAAATACTTTTAAGTCAACCTAGTTATTTTATTGTTTATAACTTGGTGTAAAATGAAATACTGATGATTTTTAGTTTGTTCTTAAGTATGTAATTGTCAGTTATATTATGCTCTGGTTTATGCAATTTAATTTACTAGTAGTTTTAGTTTTTAGGATAAAAACCATTCATCACTTAACTTCCCTAAAGAAAGAGAGATTGACAGATCCCCAAATACAAGAAAAAATAAATAAATTTAAGTAGCATGTTATCTTTGAATTGGAATATATTGGAAGATCCTCACCAACGGCCGAAAGATAATGAGAGCCACCATATATCATCATACGTGGTCATCAATCCCGTGAAGTGACTGAAACCTAACCTTTTTAATTTATTAGGATTAAGAAAAAATTGAATGAATTTTAATTATCGTTGTAGCATATAAAATTTAAACGGTTATTTTTTAAAATATATTTTTATTTAAAAATATATTAAAATAAGTATAACATATATAGTCCATCTCTTTAAAGGTTTACAAAACTTTTAAATATGCTATAAAAATTTACTTTTATTACGAGACAACCTAAAATTCAAAAAACAAGGAAAATTAAAATAGAATAAAAAATAAAATATTAAATCTGAAAAACCTATTGAAAATAATAAAGTTGATTCAAACAATTTATTTAATTTAGAGTTATAAAAATTTAGAGATTGAGAAACCTTATTGATTGATGTTACACTTCATGTCACTAAAGATGTAGAATAATGACTTTCCCTCTACCTCTTGCATACTTCTTCAATACTTGATTTCATGATAAAAACTTTAGTATCTGATTGGGCACTAAAGAGGCTTTTTTTTTCTCTTTTACTTCAATACATGGTGGTTGCTCCCTTTTTGTCTTATGTGTTCTTCAGCTAACATGACAATGATCTTTGATGTAATCTAAATTTATTCCTAAATAATTATCTTATACAAAATCAAATTTGAACATGCATTATATATACTTTAGATATCAGAACATTCTAGCTAGATATATATGTTTCCATGCATGACGAGGAAGGTGTTCCTCTCACTCTAATTAATTTCAACCAATTCCATCACTTTATTATAATCAACAACCTGGTTTATAAATTCTTCAGTTTCTGAATCTTCACCAAAAGTTATGACATGGACCTAGCATAAGTTTTAATTTAATTTTCTTTAAAAATAGGAACACAACTACAAATAAGCTAATTATGACCTCCTTCATTATTTGCTTTTGTGTTTTAAAAATATTTTATTAAAAAATTAAAATTTTATTTTATTTTTTTCTTTATTTCAAATTTATTTGTTTTTGATATTTTCATTTTATTTTAATGTATTCATGTTAAAAATAATTTTTAAAAAATATATAAAAATATATTATTTTAAAACATTTCAAAAAAAATATTTTTTAAAAAATTATTATTATATTTCCAGACACTCTTGAACATATCTATCATAGGCAACACTTCCTTAATTTAGATGGCATGCATCCCTTCATCTATGTCAGTGGAATGGTTGCTATCACTTTGTTCACTGGTCAAGTCAATCATGTTTCTATATCAATTAACGTAGCATGTAATGAAAGGTCACTAGATTAGCTTTACACTTATTATTATTAGGGTTGTGGATATTTTTTTATATTAAAATAATTTTATTTAAAAAAAAATATTTTTAAAATCAGCACATCAAAATTATCTAAAACATATTAAAAATAATTAATTTTTAACAAAAAAATAAATCATTTTAGAAATACAGGTACAATCATGTTTATAAACACTTTTAAAAATACTCAAGTCTTATTCATCAATTCTCATTATCAAAATGTTATTATAACTCTTTAAATAAAATAAAATAAAAAACTAGAGAATTCTAACGATATTGACTGAAAAAATCGAGTTATTACTAGTTTCCTAATAAACAACTTGTCTAATTCTAATAAATTCTGGAAAATATTAATCTGTAATTTATGTGCTATGTGTGCTGCGTCATTTTTATTCAGATATTTCCAATTCCAATTTACCCTTAACTTTGATCATAAGAAATTACTATGTTTAACTTCAATTAATATGCAATTACTTTTTCATTTTTTCTTACATATGCGACCATTCATAATCCCTTATAAGAGTCGACTAATGGTAATGTTTCAGAGGGCTCAATTGAACCAAAATGATATAAAGGGTTTGATTTGACCAAGTGTCAGAGTTTGAGGGACCATAATGATTTTTCCCGCTAAGGAAGTGGGGTGTTAATAATTCGAGGCATGGAAACACCCATTCAAGGCAAATTCCTATCATAAGATGCTAAATGGATTTAAAAATAATACATTTTGTTGGGTTGTAAACAGGCCATAAGCCCAAAACAACAAGACGAAGCAACACAAGTACAGTACATAATGTCATCCATCCAATCTCTTCTCTTCTATTTCATTGACAACCATTTTTATGATTTCTGAAGTTGAATTAATTATTGTTTTTTGGAATTGCTCAAACTCCTTCCTTGTTCAATTTTGTTCTTACTTGGATCTAATCTTAGCTGCGATTTCAGTTTTTTAAATAAATTTCCTCGAGGCTACAACTTGTGTAACTTGAATCTTCAAAGCAAATACAAAGAGTTAATATACACTCAAGGGAGGACAGGAGGACACATTGCCCCCATAATTTTGTTGTTCCAGCTCCATCAAAACTGGTGCCGTGTGCTCGTGGAGAAGCAAAGAACACGAAAAGGAATTTATTGGCGATCCCGAGGAACAAAAGCAAGGAGTTCTCACTCTAAAAAGTGGACAATCAAAAACACGACAGTACAAAAACGCCTCCTTCCCTTTCCCTTGTTCTCTGCAAAGGAACAAAACTATATCATGTTCCCTGTGTTTCTCTTTGACACCCGCATCACTACAAGGACAGCAACATAAATCAACTATCTATCGTGTCAAGAAGAAAGATTTTACTTGTATCTAATCTCAAGTAACATATCAGAAAAAAAAAAGTATTTCTCTCAAAATATGCTATTTTTATTGTTGATAACAATGTTAAAATCCATAAAAAAATTTACTTCCTATTTACATATCATATCATATGATAAATCGATGTCAAAATTACGTTTCTGAAAAAGAATCTTTAAAAAAATATGTATGCAACATAATTTGAAAGTTTTGAATTTAAAAAATTTATCAATAAAATAAATAATTTATAAAAACCTATTTATAGACTCAAACAAGCTTTAACGAATTATAATATTTATTTTGATGAGATAATTAAATGTTTTGATTTCATAAAAAATATAAACGAGTCTTTTATTTATAAAAAGATTAATAAGAATGAAGTTGTTTTCATGAAAATAAAATATTATTAGTAAAAAATAATATATTTTTTTTCTCGTAGTAAAAATCTGATTGTCCAAAAATTTATCTATAAAAGATATTAGAGAAGCAATTTATATATTAAAAATAAATATCTAAATAGACATATCGAATAGGTTTTGGATTAATATATGCTCTAAGTTGCTAAAACATTAATTTTTTTTATATATGTTTTTTAAATTATTTTATTTTAATGCGATAATATCGAAAACATTAGACTCCTTGCTGTCAAGTGACGTGACTTGAGCACTACTAAGGATCGGAAGCAAACCCATATTGAAATGTAATAAATATTCCTCGTACAATTACAGAGTCATATAAAACTGGAACTGACACAGTGAACTACGGAGAGTCATCTTTTTACAACTGAAGACTTTTTTTGCCAAAACATGACTTCCTTGCAAAGTTGGAGAAGGGAATTTTCCCATTAATGGAGGCAGGAGTGCCTCTGCCCTCCTTCAGAAATAGTTTCATACCAGGAGTTCTGGTGATGGTTAAAATTCGCAGAAGTTACTTTTCAACAGCAAACTGACTCGTCAATTTTATGGTCGTATGTAGAAAATTGTTTGCAAATTGTGCAGGCTCGTGCTTAAGCATGGGCAGGGATGGTCGAGCATTGATAATCGACCATGAGATGAGAGAATCACATTACCGGCACCATAACAAATGAGCCATACGTTTAGCATAATCTATCTACTCGCGATAAAAATCACAATTACTGTGCAACGAAAGTTGGAAAAGCTATCCATGTAATGGACAGACACAAGATCTAGACCTCCAAACATCGTTCTGAACACCACGTAAATGCCCCGAAGGGGTCGAGGAAATCCTCAAGCATAGAACACTTTCAATATATACTTAGAGACAAGACACAGTACAAGGAGATAAAGGGATGATTACTCTCTGTCAATAATCACCTGATGAGAGGGTTGGGGGGCACTTCTGGCATCCTGCTGCTCCGAAGCACTGGCAAGACCTTGTAGCATTCTCAAAATCTCAGAAGTGTCTTCCAAGTAGTACTTGGCCTTGCTTGGTTTTCGGCCAACAGTGCATGCAAACACTTCAGCAACTGGGGAAAGAGAGGGGCCAGATCTTGCACTCGATATCACCTCAAACATGTCCTCGTCAGACTGGTCATCCCCAACGCAGAGAACAAAGTCAGGAAGCTTTCCCTTCAGTTTCATTGTATCTAGGAGGCGTTCGGCCACAAGACCTTTTCTAACACCCTGTCAAGCGCGTAACAAACATGAGATGCAATAGCAAAGCTGAAACGCATGTTTTGTTGGTACTGCATTTTTGAAGATCTTCTCTAAAAAAGGAAATGAAAGAAATAAAAATACAAAATTTCCATAGCTAATAGGCATTCATGGAGAATAACTGGTCAAATACTTCAGGATCCATGAGAAAATTAATCAAAGAACTGCGGATGATACATTTTTCTGCAACACTAATTTCCATAACAAGCCTGTTGGAGACAATTAATTGTCCGTGGTCCAGAAAATATAGAGGCAGTTCATTGTCTTTCCATTACAAGAGATGACTGTTCCCAGGATTCGAGCATGTTCTTTTATGGAAGCATGGCTGAACAAGTTTCCTAAACGCTAGAGACTCTTTTATTTCGAAGGCCTAACTATCTGTAATTAAAAAGATTTGAAGATAGCATGGCATATTTGTGAGTTAAAGAGGGTACAGCACCCAAATCTGCAGTTGGTTTCTAGGCACCAAGGAACATACAACTTTTTTCTAATTAAAAAGAAAATATCAATAGAATGTAAGAATCACAAGGATAGATACAGGAACAGAGCAGCACTAACCTGGGGTTTAACTTCTACAGTGTGTTGACCGCTCTTGACAGTAACTGGCTCATTGACAAGAACACTTTCCAGGTGATCTAGAAGCTCCTTAGCCTGGCACGAACCAAAATCTGGATCTGCATACTGGTAATTCCAAGCTAGTGAACTCTCTTTCGTCTCAATGGCAGAACCATCAGTTGTTTCAGTGTATAGTTTCATTACTGGCTCAGCAATACGTTTCCAATCAAAATCTGGTACGGATACACATGTTTCCCATTCTGCATCATGATTGGTCCTGTAGCCAAAAGCTGAGCTCAAATCGGAGAGTGAAGAAAGAACTAGGCTTCTTTTGCATGGATTAGTCTAAATTAGAATAATCATAGTAGATAGCTCAAATTTACATTGTTGACATAAAGACAGAATAATTCAAAGGAGAGCAGGGAGCTTTCAAAATGTGGCAAGATCTTGTAAATGCTAGCATTAGTTGCCCTTGCTCTGTCTGTTACCCAATTGAGATAGCCCGTCCATGGCTAAACTCACAGGTAATTAAATTTAATTTTCTTTTTGGTTCGTGATAAATCCATAGTGCAGCAAAGGGGATGAGCATAATCACCCCTCAAAAAATTAAACATGCACATCTGTTGAATACTTCGGTCAATATAAATTATCTTCCAGTCAAACAGTCACAAATACCTCATTCCTAGGTCGTGATAGATGTTTCTAACAGTCTATCACAATCTAGGAATTGTCGTCACTAACAGAAGCTCACTTATGATAGCAAGGACGGCTAGAGTGGTTTAGATACCTAAGCCGAATAATATAACATGGATGTCATCTTTTGAATCTCATGCATTATCCTTGGATTAAAACGTCCTATATGAGGGTTTCTAGAATGTGGATAAGTTGTAAATAAACATTACATTTTAGCCAATGCTGAAATTCACAGCACAACAACAGTGCTGTTACTTTCAGCAATGTCAGAAGCCATCAAGCTGTTGTTCCATAATGATGGATATAGCACAGAACAATGAGATATCACCCCTCTCACTAAAACAAGGACTACCACTGGTTGAACATGTGGAAAATGTAAGCCACATTGTCCATTTTTTCTCCTTTACATCACTAAACCAAACATCACTAAAAGAACCAAGCACAAATCACAATTTTAAGTGGGGAGATCATGATCAAATTGAAGTGGAGTTAGAAAAGGCAATTTGTACCTCATGAAATAACCATGTTCTGCAGCAATGCCAAGCTTTTCACAGGAAGAAAACCATTCGGTAAGAGTCTCCCTGTCTCTCCCACTAACAAGGAAAACAACATTCTTAGCGTCCGTACACAAGCTGTTCAAGACTCCAACAGTCTCCATGTTTGGAGTCCTAATTGAACTTGGCAGCGTCATAGTACCATCATAATCCAAAAGAATCACTCGGTTGTTGGTCCTCTTATAAGCAGAAACAATATGTTCAACTGAAATTTTTCTGAAATTTGGATCCAAAGCAATGACTCGAAAACCA
The DNA here is from genome assembly GCA_033617975.1 of Populus alba x Populus glandulosa. NCBI lineage: Eukaryota > Viridiplantae > Streptophyta > Magnoliopsida > Malpighiales > Salicaceae > Populus > Populus alba x Populus glandulosa. Next base: position 11,635,105 of record CM066143.1, on the reverse strand, counting down.
AAACCAAAACCAAATCCCCAGCACCTCCTCTTCACATGATCCCTACATGCCCTTTCAAGATCCTGCAAGAAACTATGTGCCCAATATGCAACATCATGCGTACTCACATACCTATGGTGCTTCTCATGTCGCATCTGTTTTTCTGGCTCAGGGACTACCAGGGCAGAATTCATAGCTTCAGCCACAGCATCAATATTCCATGGATTCACTCGGATTGCACCACTCAGTGATGGGGAGCATCCAATAAACTCCGAAAGAACCAGCATGCTCTTTCTTGGGGCTGATGGATCCCGTCCTAATGTCTCATCCAGTTTCTCACTTCCTTGTCGACATATGATGTATTCATAGGGTATCAGATTCATCCCATCCCTCACTGCCGTAACAAGACAACACTCTGCAATTGCATAATAAGCAATGCGCTCATAAAACTGAAGTGGCCTGTCAATCAAAACCACTGGAGTATATCCTGGACTTCCAAATGTCTCATTGATCCTCCTCACTGCAGCTTTAGTTTCAGACTGGACCTCCTGTACTTCCCTTCCTCGGCCTCTTGCTGGGTTCGCAATTTGAACCAAAACAACTTCACCCCTCTTATTAGGATGTTGTGTGAGTAACTGTTCCATTGCCAAAAGTTTCAAGCTGATTCCTTTAAAGATGTCCATGTCATCAACCCCTAGCAATACAGCTTGACCCCTAAACTGGTCATGTAGCTCTGCAACCTTAGATTCTGTCTCGGGAAGATTGAGCACGGATTGGAGCTGACCAATATGAATCCCAACAGGGAGAATCTTGATGCTGACTGTCCGACCAAAATACTCAAGCCCTATGTAACCTCGCTTGGATTGATAAGAAAGACCGAGCATTCTACTGCAACAAGAGAGGAAATGCCTTGCATAATCAAATGTATGAAAACCAATAAGGTCAGAGTTCAGAAGTGCTCTCAGAAGTTCATCCCTTACAGGAAGTGTTCTATATATTTCAGATGATGGAAATGGACTATGAAGGAAGAACCCAAGCTTCACCCTATTAAATATCTTCCTTAAAAATGTTGGCAAAACCATCAAATGGTAGTCATGAACCCACACATAATCATCCTCAGGGCTAATCACTTCCTTTACTTTGTCTGCAAATATTTTGTTCACAGAAACATAAGCCTGCCAAAGGGACCTATCAAACCGGCCACCAAGATCCGGTGATAAAGGGAGCATGTAGTGAAATAAAGGCCATAGATGTTGTTTACAGAATCCATGATAAAATTTAGTAAAAAGGTCAGGAGGGATAAATGCGGGGACACATTTAAAAGTTTCAAGCAATGTTTGGGCTACATCGTCTTGCTGACTAGGTTCAATCTCTTCTTTAAGAGAACCAACATAGATAACTTCAACACCCTCTCCAAGACCATCTTTGAGTTGTAAGAGAAGTGAGTCCTCATCCCAGCTAAAGCACCACCCTCCACTGCTATCTGGACTTCGAAGTGCCCGAAGGGGAAGCTGGTTCCCCACAATAATCATCCGTCTACCTAGAGAGACAGAAGAGGGGGCATCAGAGCCATCATTGTTTTCATCATCTAGATCAGTCAGTACTCCAGCAACAGTTGCCACTCGAGGAAACCTCTTCCTCTCACGACCAAAACTTGCAATTGGAGCATCACCAGAAGCAAGATCTAAGAGGTTGGAATATGACCTTGAAACCATTGCGAGGACAGATAAGGTAGTGTTGTTCTTCTCAAAGTTATGCAGAAACAAACTCTACAAAAATAAAAATAAAATAATAATCTATTAACGAAATAGAATCAGAACTAAAACTGCAAATAATAATAATAATAATTGAAATATAATACATACCAATTTTTCCAGAAAATGTAATCTTTTGCCTTCTTTAGAATTCCTTACTGAAGCATGTTCTACTTAAGGAATTAAACATCTTAGGAGATTATATACCCATTAAAATCCAAAATATTCTCCACCAGAATAAGAAATTAAGACTCACTCTTATTAGTTGCCCTCTTAAAGACAGATTCCATGCGTTGCAAAAATCAAAAAATTCCACAAAATGAAGACAGACATACTTATATGCACAGGAAAACATATCAAAAATTAAAAGAAAAAACAAAACTCAACATTGATTGATCAAACTCAGAAAAGACAAACAAAAAAAAAAACATCTGAAAACATGAAGAGAAGTTGGATTTACTACAAACATAAGTACCCATATGTTAAAATCTGGTAAAATTAACACCCGGTATTAACACAATTACCTCTAATCTCCGATACCAAAAATATCCATCAAAATCAAGACAACAAGACTGATCAAATTATATGAACACTCCGAATGCATAAACCACACCATCAATTGAAGAGCACAACTTCTAAGGGAGTTGGAGATGACCTCTTTGAGCCCATAAAGAGAACATGCATCAAAACTCAAAAACATGCAAACGGGTATGTGAGTAAATGTAACAGAAAGTAGCTGGCAATGGCATGCAACATGAAAGAGCAAAAACGCTAGAAAAGACAGTAAATTTAGTGACAGAGAAGAAGAAGATTAAAAGAACTTACCTTTCAAGCTTCAGATATACTAATAGCAACCAAAAAGATTCTTCTCCTCTCCCTCTATATGTTGCGAGAGAAAGTATGGCATTAACAGACCTTATTTGGCCTTGCTTTTGCAGTTTCCACTGAAAGATTTTTGTTTTGAGGTTTTTTTTTTCCTTCAGAGATATGAGACTACAAATGGGATGATGTCTCTATAAAAGCATTTGATTCTCTCAAAATTATTTCCTCTCACTCATTATGTGAGTACTGATGAGTGATAACACTAGGAACAGAGAACAGTGGAATCCAACTTATTGGTTTTCTTAACCATGGTTGGTTTTTCAGTTAATTATTTAATTTAATTTAATAATTATTATGTTATTAAGAGCTTAAACCCCTAAGCTTGTGTCTAGCTAACCTAACTCGTTACCTCCATCTTAGGTCATGCCAATTTGAGATGCAACATTCCGCGTGTTAGTCACTCGCTGATGTATCCATTTTACCAATGTAGTGGCAGTAGTGATGTTATTGTATTATTTAGCACAAGATTTACGCACATATTCATTATGTAAATGAAACTCCAGCTTGAAAAATATTACTTTTTATCATATGGAACCTAAATTATTTTAATTTTCAAACTTTGTTTTTGTAATTTTACATTGTTTTACAAATCTCTCTTTCTGTCGATGAGATATATATTTTTTGAGATGGGAGTACGAGACACGCACTATGTGTTGAAGTAGGTAATGCAATAATTTGTTGCTGTTATTATTATTGTTACAGTTGCTCGTGTCTGTACTCCGCGTTTCATTCTGTACGTTGCTGCTGTCACCACACAGGATCACAATTTGTACTGTCCCAGATATTTATTACAACCTTTACCGTAGGAAGCAAGTCGGCATTGCATTTTTTTTTATTATTATTAACACAGGATTTTATTACAGGTATTTTAATTAATTTTATAGATTTTAAAATTAATAATAATATAAATTTTTAATATTTATTATATTAATAATTATAAGATTTAAATCTAAAACCATATAAAAAAAATCTTTTAATTTCAACCTCTTATTATTAAACCATTTAATAAATGGTTAACTGCCATTGCATTTTTTAATGTATTTTGTGTTGCATGTCACTTGTTACACTACCCTAAAGAATTGAGCTACCAGTCAAGGCTTATGAACAATTAAAAAAAAAATTGACTCAGATTCCATTTATGACAATAATATAGAGCTATATAATAGATCATAAAGACTAAAAACACCATAAAACAAAAGGGAGTGAGAAAGCTGCTAAGAGTTTTCGATAGAAGAAAGGCTTGCTCATGTATTACCTTAATAGAAAAAAAATGTTTATTGAATTTAAGTAACTTGATTTTCTTATTAAATAAATATAAAAACAATATTGATTAGATAGATTAAATTATAATGAGTTGGTAAATAATAATTTATTTGGATTAAAAAATTATTTCACGATTAATTTAAATACAAGCCCAAGCCCAAGCCAAACCAAATTAAATATAATTAAAATACGAAGTTTACATTATTTATAACTTCTTCCCTCTAAAAGATTTTACTGTCATAAACGTCTAATTTTAACTTTTCAAGTCTCACTATATAAGACACCAGATACTCATGTAATTTCCTAATATGGAATTGAGGTAATTTGAGTTTATAAAAGTTTGTTTTGTTTATATTAGTTTATAAAAGTTTATTAACTCAGGAATTCTTTGATGTAAATTTTCTATTTACCTGCAATTAATTTTAAATGTGTTGATGTTTTATAGTTGAAAAATAACTTTTTAATAAATTCTTAAGTCAAATTGTATATGGACCCCTATATAAATTTGGTCTTTGTATTTTTCAACGGCTGCAGATTGCGTAGTCGAAAGGTGGGTGCCTCCTGCTAGGAACTAGCTATTGAATCCTCATCAAGTTTCAGTAAATGGGTCATCAACACTTCATGATTTGTAACCGATACTTTTTTTTTTTTTCCGGTTAGGAGGTTCCACTTGGTACTTCTCCTCCTTTGTGGAGGTTTCACTTCTTTCCTTGCGCCCTCCCCCCCCACCCCTCCTGAGGAGGCTCCGGCACACACATAAGAATTATCACATATACATAAAAAGGTCACTAAACTAATTTGCTGAAATTGTTGACTAAGAGAATTATATTATGGTTCGTTGTTTAAAAAAACTATATTATGGCTGTTAAATATCAATATAACAGTCCAAAAGTACTCATAATAATTAAGCTGTAAAAAAGAATCCCATTGTACCGATGGACCGGCCTGAGGCATTATAAATAATATATTACAGTGGCACCGTTCAAGCGGAACACAAAAGGTGTAGCAACAGAAATGCAACTCAAAAGAGTCCCACAAAAATGATTTGCCCAGCCCATCTCCCATTTTTACATTTCTGGAACGCCGGAATCATTCAATTAAAAAAAAAAAAAAAACAAAGGGTTCTTTTAATGGTTAATAAGGTTTTTTTTGTTAAAAAAAATAATTATTGTAGTGCTTTTTAATTCATGCAACTATTGATTCTCTCTCTCTCTCTCTTTCATATCCTGTATTGAAGAAAATTAATTAGCAAGATACTACATAGGAAGGCTAAATCATTGAGGTCACGCTATTGAGATACTATTCACCAAAATAGTTTATTTTTTATTATTTAATATTAGATTTTTTTGATAATTATATTTCATAATCTTTTTTTATTTTTTTATATTAGGTTTTATATTGGTTTCACGGGTTTAGTTTTTTTTTTTTCTCTATTTTAACTTTCAAATTAGATTTGTGGGAAGTGAGAGTCGTAATTTTTTTATTTGCTTTCTATGAATTTATCATAATCTTATAATTAGCTTACGGATTTAACAGATTTACCCGAGTTATTTTTTATATAGCCTTTTCTAATTGATTATTTTTCAATTTAATCTTTAACATTGAGTTGGTTCGAAATTAAGCTTCAATTTTTTTTTAATTTCTTTTTTAAGAGGTTATTCTAATCTTATGACGAGTTTAAGACTTATTAGTGTGACAAGTAATGTCAGTTTTCCGCAATGGTTTTTCTTTTTCCATGTCCAATTATTTCTTATGTAATGTGTTAGCAAGTGATGCTTAATAAATTATACTCTTAAAAAAAAAGAGTTATTATTTCTTATAAGCTGTTGGAGGGTGAAATTTAAAACAAAAAAGATTGAGTCAACTTAGGTCAACTTGACAAGCCTGCAACCCGGGTCATGAGATCGGGATAACCTCATAGAAAGCAAATAATAAAAAATCATGAAGCCCAATTAAAAAAAAATTCAATTAATAAGGACCTTAATAATAAACAGGGTTAATTTGGGTCAACTTGTCAAACCCACGACTCTGGTAATGAGATTAGAACAACTTCCATAGAAAAAAATAAAAACAAATTATAAAATCTAATTTTCAAATAACCTAATGTTAAAGGATGAAATGAAAAAAAAAATCAATTAAAAAAATAGCTTAAGAAAACAACTCAAGTCCACCCCTACTTAACTTATTAAACTCGTGACTTGTGTTCTGACATCGAGATAAATTCATAGAACAATTTAAAAAAGATAAAGCCCCACCTCCAATACATCTAATGTTAAAGGTTGAAATCGAGGGGGAAATGAAGCTAAATCCATGAGACCAGTACATAACTCAACAAAAAGAAAATTAAGAAAAATTATAAAGCACAATTACCAACACAATTTAATATTGAATGATGAAATTAAAACAAAAACTAAATAAATAAAAATATTGGGTTGTTGAAAGGTAAAATTGAAAAAACAAAAAAAAAGTAAAAAAAAAACAAAACACTATTCTAATTAATAGTGTCTTCTGAGTGTGGCTATATATAGTACTTTAATCACATCCTTTTATTTTTTAAAAAAAGAAGAAGAAAAACGAGCTCACATTCTAAGGCAAAAAGAAAGAAAAGGAAAGAAAGAAAGAATAAGACACCAAAGACACATTAAAACTTTGATGAACACAACAACATCAAAAAAATCTTGACAAGACAGACTCAACAATACTAAAAAAAGTCATCATCGAATCTAAGGGTAAACCACATACACTGCCAAAGACAGCAAGCGTGCCTCACATGCTAGACATTTTTTCTTTTTCATTTCAGTCCCTCATTCTAGTTCAGTTCTCCAATTCAATATCATAATTTATTTAACCAAAGAGCATGCTAAAAAGGAAGGGAAAAAGAAAAGCATAAGAGAGAAAATACTAAGCTCATGTGTTATGTAACCATGATTATTAGTATAGTAACTACTCAAACATTGGCACAAATCTCAAGGTAAAATTGTGACCTTTGATAAATTTGATATGATGTTGGACTAGCTAATGCTTACATATAAGTTGTCAATATAGCACTATCTTTCCTAGCAATGGTTATTTCTCACCCACAAGTTATCCTAAAGGATATATTTTTACAAACCCCTTCATTAATGACACACCAAGACACCACAACCAATAACAAACATTAACATTTCAACCAATGACACAACGAGGCATAACAAATTACTCAACTTTTCAAGTTATCAACAGGAAAAAAAAATTATTTTTCATCATTATTTCACTCTTCACGAGGTAAACTGACATGAATAAGTTCTGTAAATACCTCAAATCACCGTATATGAAGGGATTGAAACCAACAAAGAAATTCCCACTAGTTTATTCAACAATACCAAATAATCACACACTTCCTCCATTTTTTATTCTCTCTCTCTCTCTCTCTCTTGTACATTACTTATAACATTACATTTACTGATTTAAGCAAGTGAGGGTCTTTTATTCTGATGGGGGACTAGTTATGTAGGAAAAACCAAGCCTAAAAATAAATGCTCATGTTCAAGCCCGGTCATCTCAACCCTAAAAGTTAAGTTTTTACGATTTCATATATATATATATATATATATATATATATAGACAAATTAATAGTAAAAAATGATATTTTTAGTTGTATTGTATAATAATAATAATAATAATAATAATAATAATAATAATAATAATAATACAATATAACAAAAAAATATATCATTTTTTATTGTTCATTACATTGCATTTGTTTGGAATTATTGTGGGTGGCGCTATTTTGCAAAATCAACCACCCATCCAATGTCAAGAAATTATTTGATACAACAATGAGTACTTAAAAGCATATCAAAACAAATTATCAATAAAAAATCTTAATCAACACAACATAAAATGTTGAAATTAAAATGAAAACAAAATCAATAACTAAAGAAAACATAACAGATTAAGGACTAGACTTGAAATCACATTTTGTTAAAAAAAAAAAAGGGGGGTAGCTCTTTTGTATGTTTTTCAATCTTGCTCTCTTGGATTTAAATTTCTTTGAAAAAACAAAATCAATTTTTTTTTTGTTAAATCAAGCATCAATTTGTTGCTATTTTTTTTTTGATATCGTGATAGCCTTATAAAAGACAAATTAAAATAAATTATCAACTCAAAATACCAACAAATTAACATGCAATCCAATTATTAAATTGACAATAAAAAAAATTCAATAATTGAAAGAAAAAAAAAGACTAATGCAAAAATAATAATAACAACAAAATATTATAATTTACTATTGTAATTCAACATAATAGGTATAGATGAACGGTGATTTCCCACACCTTTTAGTATTTTTTTTTAATTTTTAATTTTTTTTATTAATATAGGTGTCCGAGCTAACTTACGTGTACCTTGATTAATCCTAGAGGTTCTGAAGTTTATGACTATATATGCAAGCTAGCTTTCAGTAGCCCTGAGGAAACTTGAACTTGTAACCATTGGATAACAAATACAAGACCTGATCAGTTGAACTCGTAACATTAATTCTTTTTTTTTATTATTATTATTATTAATATGAGTGTTTGGGTTAGCTTGCGTGCACCTCGACTAATCCCATAAACTCTAAAGTTAATGACTATATAGAAATTTGTAAAATTCAAACTAATAATTTCTAGAAAAACAAATCTAAAATCTAATCAATTGAACTAAACTCATTCCTAACATTAATTCTTAATCTTAATGGTGATAGCTAGCGTAAGAAAGCATTAAGGGAAATCGGCGGATGTAATGATGACTACTGTAACCGAAGGTGTCTCTGCAATCACATTCTTGTCTTGTTATTTTATAATGTGTTTAATTAACGAGCCTATCATGATTTTTATCTTGTAATATAAGTAACTAAGTGACACGTTTTTGTTTTCGTGCTAATTAAGCTGGCAAAATGAGAAAAAAGGCAGGTGATAACAACTGGAAACGCAAACCTTTTTTCTTTTTTCACTGATTTTTCACTTCCTAGCTCCCGTTTCCCACTGGGATGATAATTCTATCTACCTCGATGAAGGTCTAGCTCTGATTCTCTAGATGAAGGCTCACATGAAAGGTATTTTGTCCTTATAAAATTTGTACAGTTTTTCTTTCCAAATATTATCTAAATTAACTATCATAAATATCAGGAGGAGTTCGCCGAAGAGAAATACGAGAAATCTATATGCAAAAACATGCACTATCATCCCTAATTTCTCACGCTCAAACACCTCCTTCTAGCTCCAGTAATCGTTAAATAATACGCACAATACCTTCGTTCCTTGTGCATTTCATGCTCCTTTTATTCCATCAAAATTAGACAGAAAAACAAATCTTCTGATCGTGATCTGCGGGAATATCTGATTGTAATTTAAACCAATTAATTAACGGTGTTTTTCCGCCATGATTCTTAATTTCTCAAGATTAGTGGGTGTTCCTTAGCGCTTGCTCTTGTTACTCGTGAGTCTAACTCACTTGTCTTGTATCGGTGACGGCAGCTGGATTCTTTTCTCTGCAGAACATGGCGGTCTTCTTTTCCGGTGAAGACAAATTAAGGTGTGAACCTGTCAACAAACTCAGGGACTCAGCTCCCTCGATCGACTCATTCTATGAACCAGAAAACCCTAGTTGATGTCACCTCGCCCACACCTCGCCCACATCAATTAAAAGAAAAGAAAGAGCAGCTCAAAACGCGCCAGCAATCGAAAGATATTCTTACCTTGTTGTTATCTCTAAGTAAATCTTCACACATGCGTGTGTCACATCATATATCTTCAAATATATGAAAGTGAAAAATCATAATTAATGTATCTCAATATGAATATTTCCACACTCATTATATGTACTGAAAAGCATAGGGTCGTTAACTGATTGTGTTTTATTAATAAATTCAAAATTAGTTGGCTAATGATTACATTGGAGACTCGTGAACCGCTAACCATGATTAGAATACGAGGTAATTGGAAATGTAAGTAATGATTGTTTTTTAAAGTATATTTTACTAGATAATATATTAAATAATTTTAAAATATTAAAAAATATTAATTTAAAATAAAAAAATTAATTATTTTTTAAAAAATACTTTTAAATACAAAAACAGACAGGTGGTTAATTACAAATTAATCAAAAAACAAAAGTTTGGACGCTGTTAATTACAAATTAATTCACTGCTGCTGCTGCTGCTGCTAATCTGCTACAATTATACTGGACTTGATCAAATCATTGCTTGATGTAACTCCTTAAGAGGAAAAAAGAAGAACAATCGCCGGAAAGTGATTGCCCAGCTTCTAACATGAAGAAGGCTCGAAAATGCGTAATAGTGTGACTCCCTTTTGATATTTTACTAGGTCTTGTGATGATTTCATCTTTGTTACGGTCTTGGCTGCCATTAATTACACTCTACTCATGGTTTTGTTATCTCCGGGTTCTATCTGTTTCACGCCTCTTTTCTCTACTAAACTTGTAAATTTGTTAAAAGAACAGTACTCTCCAGAGACAGGTTGAAGGCAAACGCAGACATTTTTATTATTATTAATATGAATATAGATAAAATAATGACAAAAGAAAAACAAGTACGGTGGCCACGCGCATCAATCATGTGGTGCGTGTGAAGTAAAGAAGGAAGAGTGTACGCAGACATTTTTATTATTATTATTATTAATATAGATAGAATAATGACAGAAGAAAAACAAGGACGTTGGCCACGCGCATCAACCATGTGGTGCGTGTGAAGTAAAGAAGGAAGAGTGTATATCTTGAAAACGAGAAGTAAAGAGTTGGTGGTTGGTTGAAACCTAGACAAATATTTGACCGTAGCTGACCCTTCACCTCAGCTTGTCTATTGCCTATTCGACAGTTGGACGACGTCACGTTCGTATCTCGTATTCTACGGTAATGTTCTCAAAACGGTGTGTTGCTCAGTGCAGACTGCAGACTGGAGGTCGTCCTCTCCTGCACACGTGCCCCTAGCAGCGAGTTTTTATTTATTTATATATTTTTCTTGAGTTTCCAATGATTGCCCTTTTCTTTCTTTTGAATCCCGACAGGTGACCCGGGACGATGAATCTACTTGTCAAGCTGGCTACAACCAATCACCATCATCATCATGACCCGACTGCGACCCGGCAGATCCCTTCCTTTAATTTATTGAAACTTTCTCACAGTGAATTTACCATTATCGTCTTTACTGTGAAGTAAGGCTAAGTCATCAAACAATATAAATTTATTATTTGTTTTTGTGTGATTGATTATATTTATTTTCTTTATATAATGTATTATTATACATTCTAAATTGTTTTTTTTCTTAACATCGCGATGTATGTATATATGTAGCCGTGATGATGAAGATAATCTATTCCCTTCAATACCTCACGTAGCATTGTTGCTATCACCAACTCCTCGAAACCATCAGCATAAGCAGCCTTCAATGTATGAAGACAAGAACCCCAGACATGTATGGCATAACAACCCACAAATTATGATCACTGACGAAGGATATTTTTTAAAGATTTAAATAAAGGGATACATTCAATTGATTTAAATACAAGTAAATACAAGTACAATTAAATTATAGAAAAAAATACAGTAATTTTCATTATATGAATTGATACAATTTTTTTCATATATTTTTTTTCAGTTTCTTTTGTGTTTTTTTTATAATATTTTTTTCTAAAATTATCTTTATTGATATATATTTTTTTAATATTAAGCTACTTAGAATTTAACTTTGTAATAAAGCTTAATTATGTAGGAAAAGTATTGTAGCTTTCCTCACAAAACACTATGAATTGCTACAATGTCTCTCTACATGGGTTTTTTTCTTATGATTTTTCAAATTATCTTTGTCAATTTTATTTTTTAAATATTGAGCTAATTGAGAATTACTATTATAAGTTATTACAAATAAGCCTAATCATATGGGGAAGCACTGTAACTTTCATCACAAACACCGTGAATTGCTACAATGTTTCCAACATGGTTTTTTTGTGTTTTTTTTTTTCAAAAAATTATCTTTGTTGATTTTATTTTTTTAATATTGAGCTGATTGAAAATTTAATTTTGTAATTTTTTTAAAAAAACACTGTGAATTACTGCAATGTTTTCCCACGTATTTTTTTAATGAACTTTTCCAAAATTATCTTTGTCGATCTTTTTTAACATTGAGTTGGTTAAAAATTATAATTACAATAAAACTAAATCATATGGGGAAAGCGTTGTTTTCCTCACAAAACACTGTAGATTGCTATATTATTTTTCTAAATGGTTTTTTTATGATTCTTTCTAAAATTATCTTTGTCGATTGTATTAGGAAAAACACTATAATTTTCTTCACAAAATATTGTCAATTGCTACAACGTTTTTTCTCATTGGTTTTTTTCCTTCCAAAATTATCTTTGTTGATTTTTTTTAATATTAAATTGGTAGAGAATTTAACTTTGTAATGTTTTTTGCCTTTTATGAACAAAAAGCTAAATCATATGGCGAAAGCATTGTATATTTCCTCACAAAACATTATGAATTGCTACAAATTATTTTGTTATGTCTCGAAGTTTTTGATCACCAACACAATTTTTTTTTCCATCATGAAATATTGGCTTCATCATACCTTTAATTTTTATTACTTATCTAGCGCTAGTTTACAATTATAACACTATCAAGTACATTGATTTTATAAGTCTGTAGCAGCACGCGGACATGCTAGATTGCTAGCCTGAATTTGAGAGGATTAATCATTATATTTTTTTCTCTCTTTTATTTTTGAATTCCTTTTCTTTCCTATGTTTTTTTTTTTGCCCTCAGTTTCATTCTCTTATTTTTTGCTTTACATCTTTTATTTTATTTTTCTTCGCTATTCTCTCTATAAATTTTTTAACACTCAAGGGTTAAAAAATATTAAAAATCTTGAAAACATATAAAACTGCCTAAATATCCAAAAAAAAATTACATTTTTGTAAGAAAAATTTCATAAAATTAAGATATCAAATTTGGATTATAACAATTATGTGCGATATTCTTCATTAATTTCTTCATCCTTTTAAATGATGACAAATGTCAAATAGTTGAATTAATCATTTTGGGGTGTTTAGAATATGATAACAATTATTTTTTAAGGTATTTTTTTATTTAAAATATATATTAAAATATTATATTTTTTAATTTTTTAATTATTTTTAAATATCAATACATTAAACAATTTAAAAATATATAAAAAATTAATTAAAAAAATAATAATTTAAACACCATCTCTGTTTAGCATTTCTTTTTAACTCCCAAACGGGGGAGTTTAGTCTCTCCCCTACTTTTTTCACAAGAGTTAAAACCCGTCGTGGACAGTAGCGCATGTACTCCGCCTCAAATCCGAGTTCTGACATAAAATCCTAGCTCTCTTGAATACTCCGCCATGACGTCGAAAGCCATAATTTCACTAAGAGTGTGTTTGGTATTGTGGTAGCTGTTGTGGTTGTGATTTGAAAAAAGTTGTTTTATAAAAAGTACTTTTAGTTGAGGTTGGTTTGAAAAAATAGGTGTTTGGTTAAAACTGTGGTTGAAATTGAGGTTGAATAAAAAGTAGTTTAATGTGTTTGGTTAAAAATGCTTTTAAAATTGAGGTTATAAAATAATTTTAAAAAATATATATTAATATTGATGATTTTTAATTTAAATATTGTAATTTAACTACTGCTATTACATCATGAAATAAATCATATTTTATATAAAATATTTTTGATTGTTCCATTAAATTATATATTTATAATTCCATCACATACAAAATTCATCCGATAAGAACTATATTTTTAAATATTTTGTAAGTGCACAACAATATTAAGTTATCCATAAGTTAAGATTTTTTCTATTTAAATTATTTTGATATGACCGGCGTCACATGGGAAATTATCTAATTGTTACTATAATATATGGTATAAATTAGTAATGTAAAATGATAACAACAGTGGTCGTTTAATAATAAAAGTAAAAGACAATGGAGAATGAAACGTTGTTCACTTTGCAAAAGTGAACAATGAAGAATGAAACGTAAAATATACAGACCGCGCTGGATGAGAAGCATGAAAAAATTGCTTTGCCAAAACCGGAGGTTAAACCTCATTTCTAGTGGGTTCCATGAATCAAACTGCGGTTTTATTTTATAACCAAACACCATATTTTCTGTGTTTAAACAAAAACGCAGCAGCTACCACAAAGACAAACGAACTCTAAGGTGAATGTATTTGTCCCAGAAATTGTCATTCCAAAGCGGCTAAGCCAACTATTCCATTGCCGGGGTACTCGCTAAAGTAATAAAAAATGCTTTTTTAGACTATAAGAATATATTAAAATAATATATATTTTTATTTTTTTAAATTTATTTTTGATATAATATATTAAAAAAACGAAAAATATTTTTTAAAAATAAAAAAAAATTGACAAAAACGATGGTGTAAACAGCTGGGCCAAAAAGGGCTTTATATGGCTAACATAACTAGCTCACATAAATTCGGGATTTTTATGACAAGTCGTCGGCCCAAAACCAATGCAATTGGCAGACGCTTTTGTGTGTTTTGAACCATTCATGTCATCTTTCCGCTTGTATATATATGTGTGTGTGTGTGTGTGTGTGTGTGTGTGTTAAGATCACGTTGGCATGATTTTCCAAATTTTGTTGTATAATAAATGTGGCCTCAGTTAATAAATAATTGCTAGTTTCTAATCAAGCAATTTCTTCAATTTACAGGAGTGCAAGTCCAAAGGTCATTTTCTTTTTATCTACATGTTTATTTTATTATTATTATTTTTTGTTTTGGAGGGTAGATCAGGATCATTGTATCAATTAAAGAAAAGGATAAGTTAAAGATTATTTTAATAAAGATTGAGAAAATCGTAAAAAAAGTAGAGGTCCTTCCAGGCATCTGTGGAGCGATATTGAGACTAATTCTATTATTTGATAGAAAACATTAATGTAATATGAAATTTCTTAATAAGCAGCTGTAAATAGCCCTAGACTATGCAACATATATGGGTTGGAGAAATAGAGGTTTGGGCTGATTTCCTTCCTTGGTTAAGGCCCGGGGAGAAAGCATAGTCTAGTTATTACATTTGCGAAAGTCAGAATCAATCCTATAGATTAGGATTGACCCATAAACTATATCCCGAATTAAAAATATTAAAATAGGATTAACACTTAATATTATGAGAAAATATCTTATTTGTAAAGTAGAAACATGTGCAATTTCAATGTGAAAAA
Organism: Populus alba x Populus glandulosa; assembly: GCA_033617975.1. Lineage (NCBI taxonomy): Eukaryota > Viridiplantae > Streptophyta > Magnoliopsida > Malpighiales > Salicaceae > Populus > Populus alba x Populus glandulosa. Next base: position 11,619,991 of record CM066143.1, on the reverse strand, counting down.
TATCGATAATTATTTACTTATTTTTAAAATATCAAATAAATTAATAGATGTAATATTGGATTTACTTTGTTGAAAATACACCCTCTTTTAATCGATGAAATGATTTTTTTTTTAAAGCTGGTGCTTCCAAGAAAATATTTTTTAATATGTTATTTTTTTAATATGTTATTTATTTTTAATTAAACTATATTATTCCAAGTTGTCCGAGTCATTTTTTAATTTGTAAAATTAACTAAATTATATCAAATTAATTTCATATAATTTAATTTTTTTTAACTAATTTTTTATAGCAACATCTAAAATTCTATAGGATTGATTTGATATAATTTGCAAAGTGAACCAAATTATATCAAATCAATCCTATAGAAGTTGCTTGGTGGTATGGATGGATTGCTTGAAAGGGCTAAAGAGTTCTCAATTCTTGCTTAGAGAAGCTCTGAGCTCAAATGATGGGGTTGTTCTTCGATGGTAGCCTGATCAGAGTTGTAGTCACTGAAAACATTGTTCGCCATTTATGTCACACCGGTTGCTGGTGGATCTAAATGGTCCAAAGTGTGACTGAAATATCTTAAACTGTTAAGCTTCTAGGTCATTATTGGAGGAGTCTTACACAGGTCTTTAGCGCTTGTTGCTAATGATCGAAAGAAGCGTTCTGCGGATTTGCCGACCACGATGAGATTGGCAACATCTTGATCTCTATCTATGACAATACGATCTGCTTTGAACCTGAAACTAAATCAATATATTTTAGCAAAGGTGATCAAATGAGGATAGAGTGTAAAAAGAAAAGGGAATAGAAACATTGAGCACGATATTTTCATGGCTGCCATGGGACAAGAGAATTGTCGATTTAATCATGCATTGAGCATATGAATCATTTCTCATCAGCCTTGAGCAAGCTACTGCAGCTGGGACAGCTGCTATACCACCACCCCGAGAAAAAAATCAAAGTCTGTAATAGAAGCCCTGCAAGTATACCCTTGATTCTACATGAACATCAGATAGCAATTGATTTCAAAGTAAAGAACAGAAGACAATTCAGTTAAGAACAAGCAAAATTTGTAATAATTATGATAAGTGTAATATTTAAAAAAGAAAAAAGGGACAGGACTTAACTCTGTGATTGAAAGGGTCAATGTGGAGGATTTCTTTGATTGACAAAACAACATTTGATGATGATGGGATTGTATCAATCTGGAAAGGCTGGAAAGCGATGACGTACTAAAATATTTAAGTAGTTTAGGAATAAAATTTATATTCTGAATACATAATTAATCTTCTAGATCTAATAATTTGATCCACTCTTTTCTTATCCAAGAAAAAAAACTAAGGAATTCATGTTTCTGAATTTATTTTAAAAAGAGCCATCGTGTTTGACCTGGTTTTGGTTCCACACTGCTTTCGTTTTTCCCAACTTTTTTGAACTCCATTTTTTTATTATTTTTGTTTTACCTAATAACTTATTGACTATTCTCAATTGTAATGGAAGAACCGCTTCAACCTTGTCCACGAGGATGCTTTCTTCTTCTTTTCCTTTTTTTTTTTTTTTTAATATGGATATCTCAAGTAATTTACATATATTTTAATTAATTCTAAAAATTTTAAAATTAATAATAATATAAATATCTAGTAGTCCTTAAAAACCTCAAACTTATAATTATTAGGAAAAAAAATTCAAAATCTAAACAATTAAATTATATAAAATTTTAATATAATCATGAAATGCATTTGAATCTATCCAAAATTTTTGTTTTCTTTTAACTTAAATTAAAAAAATTAGATTGTTTGAAAATATTTTTTTATTTTGTTTTTTATTAAAATTTATTTTTTAATATTTTTAATAATATTTTAAAAAAAGAACTATTTCTCACCCACCAATCACCGTATAACAAGCCTATAAAATAATCTTCAATCTGGTCATCAAACAATCTTCTTTTATTCCCACTCCCTGTAAAAATTGGCCATGAGAAGAGGAAAGCACCGTATCGGGGAGTCCTGGACTGTTAAGCGACTTCACGATCATTCCCAACATCAACAAAAACAACAACAAGAAGAAGAATCTAATCTTGAATCACCATCTGTACCATCAGCTTCTTCACAACAACAGTATATCAAGAAATCCGAGCACAAACCCTCAAATTCTCAAGTAGGTTCTTTGAATTCTCCCAAATCTTACCCACCCTCTTCAAGCACTGAAGTGGGTGCTTCTAGTTTTGGTGAGAAAGTGAATGAAAATATGGAAAAACACCTTCATGAAACAAAGAAAGAGGAGATTGAAGAGAAAAAAGAAGAGACTGAACCGGACAATGGAAATGGGGTTGATGGCGTTGTGACTAGATTGGAAGAATTCTTTTTGGGTGTGGAGGAGCCAGAATTATCTGAGGAGCAGCTACGGATCAATGATCAGCTGCAGGAGGATGAGGTGATTCGAAAAACTTTGGGGTTCATTGACTTTTTTTTTTGTTTAATGAATATTTTGTTGAACTTTATTTTGCAAGATATATACAAATGGGCATAAACTCAAAGGGCATAAAATTGTACATTTCCAATGTTTTAATTTGTTTTGTGAAACTTGATATGCACAGTTTTTTCCAGTAGACTGGGATTTGCGTAGGAATGTCAACAGAGTTCGAAGCTTGTTGTTTAACAACTTTATCGTACCTCCATTAGCATTTTGCCATTGAACGGTTTACAATTACAGAACTTTGTTACCATTGAACTGCAAAGCATCAAACCAACCATCGAGTTTGAAAACATATCTTTTTCGAAAGAAATAAAAAATCAAAATTTATCTGGAAATGTAAAGAAAATCGAGGTCTTTAAAGTTGCCCGTAATTTTTTCCCCTGGTTAACTGAAGCCTGAAAGTGAGATACCTTTACCACACCTCTTTCAGCCCTTTCTCATCTTTCACTCTTATCCATTTTCTTCAGTTGCTTGCTATGGAGTCGATTTATGGAGACAATACCTTCATTCTTGAAAGACAGAGAGGTCTAAGATCTTTTCAGGTTACTTCAGTACCTTACAATTTGAAAGCTTCTTTTCATGTTGTACAAGAGTTAATCATCCAACACCTGCATGTTATTCCGCAGATTCATATTCACATCGAAGTTCCTGCTGAATTTACTGTAACTGCAAAGCTATATTCACTTGGTGATTGTAATGGGAAAAGCGATAGCTCTGATGAGTTTTCTTACTCATTCGAAGTCCAATATCTTCCACCAATAGTGTTGACCTGCCTATTACCTAAATCATACCCAAGCCACCTACCTCCTTATTTTACCATCTCGGTTCAGTGGTTGGATTCTACTAGTATTTCCCATCTCTGCTCAATGTTGGACTCAATATGGACGGAACAACCAGGGCTGGAGGTTATATATCAATGGGCTGATTGGCTACAGAATTATTCCCTTTCTTTTCTTGGGATTGATAAAGATATCATTGTTGGACCTTGTGTCACTAAACATAAAGAAGACAGGCGTGCAATTTCAGGAAGTGTATCCCTGGAGGTTGATGTTCCTTCACTGAGAAGTTACAATGCTGAGCAATGCCATGAGAACTTCTGCAAAAACTTGCATGAATGTTGTATCTGTTGTGATGAGTATGCAGGCAATTTTCAATTTTTTCCTATTTACTTTAATCTGGTCTTAATTATATAAATAGCAAATCGTTTGGTGTACTAATATGGCTGACCTGTGCTCTGTTTATGACTGTTTTAGGTTTTGGGGGATGGAAATATATATTTGAACTCCATCAGTCCTTTTTTTAAAAAAAAGAAGACCTTTGACTTTGCTTATAGGTTATCGTAATGCATAGTTGTCCCTTTTGGTCCAGTTGTTTGCTGTAATCTTTCTAGATGATGTTGCTCTAGTTAAGCTTCAAACGTGTGCATATGGCTGTCATTTGAAATTTGATAACGCATAGTATTTCATGGACAATAATGTCAGACATTGGGAGACCTTCCACTTACAACTTTCTGTGGCGTTTGTTTGCTGTATGAAGACAAGGTCATGGTTGTTAGTAGTCTTGTCCTTTAACTTCACACTCACCTTTTCGGTTCGCTGCTGAGTTGGTTTTTGATAAACATCAACTTTTACTCTGAACTGATTTCTTATTCTTACCTTTTTCAATGTACTATTTCTGAATACTATTAGAAAGAACCTCTTATCTGTTTTTGTATGTTCTTCTATGGAAACTAACCTTCTTTTTTATTTATCTTACCAGGCAGCGATTTCATCAGGCTACCATGCCAGCATTTCTTCTGCTCAAAATGCATGAAGAGGTATTCTGACATTCATGTTGCAGAAGGTACTGTGAACAAGCTTCAATGTCCAGATGCAAGGTGTGGGGTTATGGTCCCGCCTGGTTTATTGAAACGGTTACTCGGTGATGAAGAATATGAACGATGGGAGTCCCTGATGTTGCAGAAAACACTGGAGTCCATGTCTGATGTTTCCTATTGCCCAAGATGTGAAACACCCTGCATAGAAGATGAAGAACAGCATGCACAATGCTCGAAGTGCTTATATAGCTTTTGCACACTTTGCAGGGAGAGACGCCATGTAGGCGAAGTTTGTATGACACCAGAAATGAAGCTTCAAGTCTTGGAGGTAAAGTTTGTGTTCTCATCTCTGGTATTCAGTTTCAGAGTCACCTCTGTTAACAAGAAGGATAAACAAGCGCAAAAATTTTAATCGGGCATCCTACTAGAAGAAATGAAAACAAACTCAAAACAAGGGTGTTCTCTTGTCTTGCTGAGAAAACCCATAATTAAAGCTCTTGAGATATTAGTGATTGACAATATCTTTTCTCCATATGTAATTTCAGTTCTTAATCATTTTATAGAATGGGGAGGAAACCAATAAGAAAAGCAGAGATTGAAGGAAAGTTTCTCAGTACTCGTTAGTCTGTTGATCATTGGAAATATAATCCTTAGAATAATTAGGAATGGGATCAGGTTCCCTTATATTACACTGAGAACTCTAGCAAAAACCCTAGAATGTTGAGAATTGGAATCCCTAAATAGGGAAACCAAATTTCAAATCATATGGGAAATTGAATAAGATCCCAATATCTATTTTAATAGGAAAGAACTAAAATTCTGATTGATCAAATAAAATTAAATAATGAAATGATAATCCAGAAATCTTGCTTGGTTATGCACACCTTCTTCTGTTTTTATTATAACTACTATGATGTTGCTCATGGTATCAGAATGAATTCTCTACCAAAAAATGCTTCTATAACTTTCATGTTAGCCTGCGTTTCAGATTTTCACAACTTGGATTTCATTTTCTCTTGATCTTTTGTGGTGCTTTGGAAAAATAGGTCATATGTGGTAGGATGTTTTCCTTGCCAGTTGTGAAAGAATAATGATGGTATAACAATAATTGTTAAGAATTCAACACAAATACAAACAATAGCATTGATAGCAATTTAATGGAACCTTTTGTTCATTTTTTTATGTGTATATTCGTGTTGCATTCGTTAAATTTTTTTCGATATACCAATCATTACTTATCATGAAATATGTCTTTAATGACCTTTAATTTTTCCCTACAGGAACGTCAAAACTCATCTCACCTCAAAGATGGACAAAAGCATAAAGAGCGCGAGATGATAAATGAACTTCTTAGTGTCAAGGAAATACTTCGTGATGCTAAGCAATGCCCATCTTGTAAGATGGCAATCTCAAGAACTGAAGGTTGTAACAAGATGGTGTGCAAAAACTGTGGCCAGTTCTTCTGCTATCGTTGTAACAAAGGGATTGATGGATATGACCATTTTAAGTGAGTGATTCGATGAAAAAGTTAAATACTATATTTGGTGTGTTTGTCATGATCTTGCATTTGTCAGATTTATACAATAACTTTTGCAATTATTGAAGGGATGGACAGTGTGAACTCTTCCCACAAGAAGAGATTCAACAATGGGAGGAGAGGATGAATCCCCGCCGGGTTCTGGCTGAGGTTCATGCTGAACTTTTTCCAGATCATGTTAATACATGTCCCAATTGTGGTCAAGTCAATGTGAAGGTTAGTGATGATTGGTCTTTCTGTAGATAAGAATCAGATGTTGAATGCATTTAAATATTCTGAAGTGCTAAATTCTGTTTGGATCTCTCGTTCTTTTTTTATCTGACCTGATACCAGGTGCTTTCGTGTCTTGTGGGCCATGTGTCCTATTCAAAGTGCAACACCGAACCATATTCAAAGTGCAACACCGAACCATAATTATTAAGCCCTAAACTTTCAAAAGTATTCCAGTTCCATCTTTTTTTTTTTTTTTGCTATTGCATATTTATTATTAGTATTTTTTCTTAAAAAAAAAAAAAAGTTTAGACCTGAAACTAGAAAGGATAACTGAATCCCGCTCGATTCAAGACATGCATGGGCCGATCATTTACAAATGAAAACTTTGCAATGGACAGTCTTCATTTTTCTTTATTGCAAGTATAGTCTTTGGGACACAAATGAAAGCTGATCAATGTAATTTGTGGTATTAAAAGTAATATTTTTCAAGAATGACAAAATAAAATGCTATTCTTATGGGCCATGTTTGACATCAATTTCAAGCCATGTCGAACAAAGACTTCTGTACACTACACAGTGTTAGTGTTGGTAAAATCTGTTAAATCTTCAATGAGCTTGGTTTCATTTCTTTGCTTATAAACATTTAGGAGATAATTAATGGATTGATTCCTCTGGAACCCTATGATCAAATCTACTCTCTTGTTTCCATTTGCTATGAAATACTAAAAAACATTGAGCATCAGCTGCCTGATAGGCTTGTCATTTTCTTCTCTTTTGACATGGTTACAGGTTGGCAATAATAACCACATTCTTTGCTGGTCATGCCAAATGCACTATTGCTACTTGTGCAGAAAGATTGTGAGGCGCGGTTCTCAGCATTTTGGACCAAAAGGTTGCAAGCAGCACACAGTGGGATAGCTGTCAGTGCAGCTCTAAACCAGCCCAGTTGAAAAGGAATATTAGAGATTCAGTAACAATACCAAAGAGGATTTGGTTATATTCCTGTGGATTGCGATGGTATGTAATTAGGATCGCCCCCCTAGTTAGAGCTACCATGTTGAACAATGATGTCCGTTGTAAATGCTGGTTTCACGACCGCGAGATTTCGGGCAGGCAAAGCTCTCCCAAATTTGTGTTTTCTGAGTACATTTTTGTTTTCCCTGTGGTTGGTTGTTACAACATTCAGTTTCGTGCACTCAGGGTGCTGGCTGCAAGGAGTTGTGCGAGTAAAATGAGCGTGTTTTTTCCATCATGGCTTCGGTTTACTGAAAAGAAAAGAAAAGAATGAAAATAGGGCAAAAATACAATTTTGAGTTGATATTGTGTAACATTATGGTTTTTCTCTCTTTACACCTGCAAGTTGTGTTCTCTTAAAGATGAAGCTCTGGATTGACTGATCGTGGAGTTTTGATGTGTTGTAATAAAATGTCAGTAGCTCTCTTCTTCTCTATTCCGTTGTCTGTGTAAATGCTCCAGGTACTTTTCTTATCCAGGTTTAGAGGCCTAAATTATAGGAGTAAAGAAAGAAGTGGAAATAACAAATTTGGCTCCAAACTATCAATTAAGTCCCCCATCTTTGAGATTATGCACAATTAACCCTGTCGTTACCTAAGGCTAAAGGGCATGCTAATGTTGCACATGATTCCCGCACCTTTTATCTTTTGCCTGATTTTAGTGTAAAAACGAGGCTTCCTAAAATATTTTTGAGCTAAAACAAATGTTTTTAACACTCCAAATAAGTCATGTATTGTTGATAATTTTTAGCAGCAAAATGATCTTTGTTGATGAATATTTAATTTGGCAAGCGCAAAGGTGTAGTGGATGGCAGTTGAATCCTAAAGCATGCAAACAGAGAGAAAGCTGTGGCTAAACTGTAAATAGAGTTATTCATTTAACACATAATGAAAATGTAAAAACGAGTAAATATGTATCTCTTTGAAAGCCATCAATAGTTTTGTGAGCGATTTAGGGGGCGAGTGGAGGGAGAAATGGCAAACAACCATAGCAAAAGGAAAACTAAATACGCACAATTTACAGGAAGTGCAAATCAGGAAGCCAAGTTAACAAAGAAGGGGGAAACATGGAGAAATACAACAAAACTTTCATGTGTAGTAGTGGCAAAATACAGAAGCAAGCAGCTAATAATATTGAAATTGCACATGTAAATGATAAGGGGGTGGGGAGAGGTACGGTCTAGGAAATTGGCCAAATCTAGTAGGTGCCAAAGTTTAGCGCAACGTAAGATCACCAAGCATAATTCAGTCAGCTCAAACGCAGAGGGTATTTGAAAGAACAGTTTGTTCAGCTGCTAAGAAAGCTAGAGAAAAGAAGTAACAGTTGAAAGCCTAATAGCAAAGGGAACCGCATGACAACACTTTTTCTTTGCCTTAATTGAATTGATCACACCAAATTTTTGCCAAGACGGGTCGAGGACAAAAAAGAAACCTGAAACGCATTAGAAAAAGCTGTAAATGGTGGGCCAATTGAAGAGCAATTGTATAAATTGAATGAGAGTAATGCATGAGAGTGGGAAAACGATTGGATCCAAAAATGAAAACCTGTTGAACTGATACAAAAGAATGTTCCTACAAGTATCTAGTCTTGGCAGCTTTGTTTATACAAAGAGTAAGAGACATGAGCCATGCATTATCAAAATAATAAGAAAATGCATCAAGATATTCAAGGGCAGCCTAGAACAATGAAATGCCAGTGTCCAAACAATTTGTTAGCAGCTGATAAATGCGTGAAAATACGTAAGGTCCCAGCAGAGTAGAGCTGGATCTGGACAGTCAGACAGATTGAATCATTTTTTGAAGAATCTTAAGATAACAAATGAAGTGACCCGTAAGATAAATTAAAAGCAGGTGTTTGTTGGCAAATGAACAAAAGAACTGGAAAAAAAAATATTGTGCGTGAAAGAACAATGGAAACAAAAACTAGTGCAAGGTGGGAAGTCCTAGAAGAAAATGCAAATTAAGGCTCGATTGTGTTGTATAACAGATAACTATAACAGTAGTTGCAAGAAAGATTGTGAATGCGACAGTGAATTTGTCTACAGGAAATCAATTGCTAAAATAAACCAGCGAGAAAAAGAGAAACAGAGTTATCTTGACGCGTAATTGCCCATGTGAATGAACCTAAATAGGAAACTAGCAAAGCTTTTAACGTCAATCTCTCGTGGAAAGTGACTGTAGCAAGTTTTCAAGAGCATGGATATAATTGCACTGCGCTTGGATAAACAACAAAACATATCCTATTGCTTGTGAGAATCACTAATTATTTAGAAACTAAAACCTGGAAATTATAACAGCGACCAATACCAGAGGACAATCTGATGGTACTCAAGGGATGAACTTGTATCAACGAATGTAATCTAAGAACCATTTTTAATTGTAATTCATCTCTTTTTTTGCTAAAAATAATATAAAGAAAATATCTTATTATTTATGTCAAAACCAACTTTAACTAATAACTTCTTAATGAACTTCTTGTATAGGTGAGTGAGATTTATTAGTGGATGACAATTTCTCAACCCCTCAATTGCAACTCTAAATAGCAATAAAACCCTTTAAAATGTTGTTATGTCATCATATATCCATTATGATTCTATTAGATAATTGTACTGGGATTTTATTGTCAGAGTGTTGATAACAATCTAGGCAGTGTTTAAAAGGACTCTTGTGTGAACCAAATAATCACTTGAGTACCTTTTATTTAGCTACCTATGCATTAATATGAGATATTAAACCTATATTGTTTACTTATTCATTACTTGAATAGTCATAATATTTATAATTATGTCATCACTTATATTGACAAAACTATATTATCAATAAATTATGAATCAAGCTAACAATGATCTTCCTTAATTGATGAATTAGTGCATGCATATGGACTTATCAAATTTGAAAACTTAAATGAATCATAATTCTTATGAAATCGTGATGTAAGTACCATTAACATTCTAGTGCATTTGTATATTATAATTGTAATATCCCACATTGATGGGTGAAGACTTGGGAGGGACTTTATATGAGTATGCTCACCTTTATTAGTAAAACGCGTTTTGGGGTCATGCGTGGTTGCCAAGAACAAGTTCGTGAGATCCATGGGTCAAAGCGAACAATATCTTGCTAATGGGGTGGGGTGTTACATTTGGTATCAGAGTCGGCTCACTGTTTGTCTAATGGTGTCGACGAGGTCGTCGGGCTTCTTAAAGGGGTGAATTGTAATATCTCACATCGGAGATTGAAGACTTAAGGAAAGGTCTTATATGAGTATGCTCAACTTAATTAGTAAGTCGTGTTTTGGGGCCATGATTACAATCTCAAATTGGCGGGTGAAGACTTGGGGAAGGGCTTTATATGAGCATGCTCACCTTAACTAGTCAGATGTATTTTGGAGTCACGCGTGGTTGCCAAGAACAAATCTGTAAGGCTCGTGAGTTAAAGCGAACTATATCTTACTAATGGGGTGAGGTGTTACAATAATTGCATATAGGTTGTTGTTGAATGTTGCACCTTATATTCTAATGAATTTGTTACATGCCATTATGTTCTTGCATTAATTAATTTATACTTAGTTCAGAAGTTTTGTCTAACCTCTAACTCAATACTTACACTTGAATTCTTATGACTCATAGCTTAGTCATTACATACTATTTTATCAGCCCTACTAGCATTCTTAAATTCAAGAATGAGAGATCTTATGAATTATAGTTGGCTTAATAGCTCACCACACTCATCTTCTTTATGTGAATCAATTAAACATTCTTCTCATCTTCCTCATCATTTGATTTAAATTTATTATTAGCATATACATGGTTAAACATACTTGGATATTCAATTTTCATAATTTCAGGTATCAATGTTAGGTTCATTGTACCACTAAATATCCTAGATAGACCTACAAACTATGATGTTTATGTAGCCATTTGGGTATAACTTGGGATCCAAGTGTACTCAATACTAGAAAAGTATTCTTATGTTAGGTTTGTTGTTCTAGTAAAGCTCTAAGTATCTTTGATTATCAAAACAATCATAGAATTCAAACTGATATGACAAGAAATGGGTATAACAAAATAATAAATTGGACATTTCTCAACTTACATCCTTCAAAGTAATATCAATTTTAATTTCATTAAGATTTCATCCTTTATATATGACTTGTTTTAGTTTAGCTAGTGAAATGTCTAATTAATAAAAATAAAAAACTAAAATAGAAAAGGATTTTTCTGTACCCCTCCTCATAAAACACAATTCATTATAATAGTGTTTTTTTTTTCTCTTTGTTTTTTATTTTATTTTTTTATCTATATTTTGTTTTTCAATTTCAATTTCATCATTTAATATTAAGTTTATTAGGGATTGTGTTTCATGATTTTTTTTAAAAAAAAAATTTGCATCTATGTTTTTTTTTTTTTTTTTGCAATTTCAATTCCATCCTTCAATGTTAAGTTTATTGGAGATTGTGTTTCATGGGTTTTTTTTTAATTTATTTTTTATGAGACAATCTCAATCTCAAAATTAAAAAAAGAGAGGATTTTATTGAACTCCTCCTCATAAAATACTATTCATTGAAATAATATTTTTTCCTTTTTCTCTCTTTGTTTTTTTCTTTTCAATTTATTCTTATCTTTTAATTTTAATTTCATCCTTCAATATATTAGATTTATTGAAAATTGCTTATAATTGTTTTTCAATTTATTTTTTTATGAGGTTATCTCAGTCTCAAAACTTAAAAAGAAATGGATTTTATTGTACCCCGCTTCATAAAATACTATTAGTTGAATAATGTTTTTTTTTCTCTATTTTTTTTCAATCTATGTTTTTTTTTTAATTTCAATTACATCCTTTAACCTTAGGTATATTAAGGATTGTGCTTTATATTTTTTTTTTAATTTACTTTTTATAAGACTATCGTAGTTTCATGACTTGGATCACGAGTTTAATAATTTAACCTAGTTGACTCGAGTTTTTTTTTTCTAATTAACTTATTTTTTCAGTTTTATCGTTTAACATTAGATTGATTAGGAATTAAGTTTTTTAATTTATTTTGATTTATTTTGTATAAGATTATCTATATTTCATGACTCATGTCATAAATTTAACAAGTTAAAAATAATAATAATAATAATAATAAATTTTACTTTGCCTCTTACAAAACACTATTTACTATAATGCCCCCACCCCCCAAAAAAAAATAGCAAAGAATTATATAATTTGATAAAATTCAACAATTTTTATAAATTCTCTCAAAATTTATCAACTCACTCAAATTCTCACCAAAATTTATCAATAGCAAAAAATTACATAATTCACATAAACCCTAAAATAAAATAAAATAAATAAAATATTTAATAAAATCATCAATTCTCACAAATATCAACCCATTCTCCTAAAATTTATTAATTCTCACAATTTCTCAACAAAATTTACCAATTACAAAAATTACATAATTCACTTTAAAATATACTATAAAAAACTATAAAATTTCATAAAATTAATCAATTAACACAAATTCTTAATGATTATCCTAAATTTTTTATCAATCTTAACCAATTCTCACTAAAATATATCAATTTAATAAATTTCATCAATTATCTCTAGTTCTCTTAAAATTCACAATTCTCATCAATCATATAAATCCTAATTGATTTAATTTATATCAATTGATCTAGATTCAACTAAATCTCAATATGAAAAAACTAAACACTAACATAATCATCAAATCACACTAAATTTCATAAATTTAAGTGTTAATTTAAATTTGTTAAAGGAGAGTTGGTGGAAGTAGCAGTGATGGAGCGCGGGTGATGCCTATTTTGTTTTCAGGGCTTTATTTATGGGCTTGCTCCATGAGTAAGCGCATAAATAAAGCCCTGATAACCGGCTGTCTAGGCTTCAAGTCAGAGCACTGTGCAGTGCCCACCACTTTCATCAGAGGCGGTACGAAGAACATCGGCGGACAAAAACTCCCTCCTGTCTTCTCTTCCTCCTGTCTTACTTTAGAGAGAGAGAGGAAAAAAAAACCCATCAAAGATAACTTCACATTTGTCTCTCTCAAAAGGATGGCCCTTTCAAAATTAGAGGTATTTTTCTCATCTATTCACTGTAATTTTAAAATACCAAGTTCCTTTCTTTACTTTGCCATTTACAAGCTGCTATTGCCTTTTCTTTTCAAATCTTCTTTGCTCTTTTGTATTTTTAATTCTTTACATCTAAGGTTGTTTTTTTCAAGTGCAGCTTATTGGTTATTCAAAAGTATCATCATTATTAGCTAAAAAAGCGATGCTCTCGGATAATTCTCAATGGCGGCACAGCCTTTTGTATTATGCAACTCCCAGTGCTTAATTTGCAAAGTCCCAATCTGGGTTTAATGGGTATTTGTTGTTATTCAAGAACATGCTTATTGAAACCAGGTTTGCTTCGAAGCCTTCTTATTTGGCGCAGAGGTTGTCTTTATGTACATTTTTCAGATTTATCTGCATTGCAATTGGAAGACAATGTGTCTCATTATAGTTCTATGAGTGAAACTGATAGCGACGTTGATAAATTTATGGTACCAAGAATAAAATTTAAGAATCCAAAGAGGTGTGAATTGTCTCGACTTGTTGTGGAGCTTTTGAAGACTTTGAATTGGGAGGTTGCTAGGCAAGTGAAATTCTCAAAATCCGTGAACGTCTATGGATTTTTTAATTCAATTAATGCATTTAGAACCATTGTTCATGTGTTTGCATTGGCGGGCCTGCAGAGGGAAGCACAATATTTGCTCACAGATATTGTTTTTTATTACAAGGAAGAAAATCTTAATGTTTCAGGGTTGTTCTCCACATTCTTGGATTCACCAGAGTGTGTGGGAAGATCGGCAACTGTATTTAGTTTACTTATAAAGGTTTTTGCATCGAATAAGATGCTTGCAGATGCGAAAGATGTTTTTATGCAGGCTAAGAAAATTGGTGTTGAGTTGAATATTTCTTCGTGCAATTTCTTGCTCAAGTGTTTAGCGGAAGGGGATAAACTGGAAGCTGTTAGAAGTTTGTTTGATGATTTGAAGAATTCTGGGCCATCACCAAATGTTTACACCTACACAATTATGATAAATTTTTACTGTAAAGAACGTCATGGGCAGAATATAGATATGGAACAAGCATCTCTGATCCTGGAAGAAATGGAGAAAAAAGGGAAAAACCCAACAGTTGTAACTTATGGTGTATATATCCATGGTCTCTGTAGAGTTGGTTCAATTGAGGATGCTTGGAACAAGATTCAGGATTTGAGAAGTAGCAACCAGCCTCTCAACATTTATTGTTACAATGCTCTCATTCAGGGGTTTTGCCAAAAAGGCAGACCAGATGAAGCTTTAAAACTTCTGGAAGAAATGAAGGATGAGGGAATATCGCCAGACATTTATAGCTACAGCATTTTAGTCAATGCCTTTTGCACGGAAGGAGATATTGAATCAGGTATGAATTTAATACAAGAAATGGAGCATTGTAATAAGAAGCCACCCCTTGTTTGTTGCACCTCAATCCTTATGGGTCTTCGTACTAAAGGACTGGTGAACGATTGTCTCAATTTTTTCCATGAGCTCAGTGCTAAAGGGTACAAGCATGACCTGATATCATACAGCACCTTAATCCATGGATTCTTAAAGGGGCATAATATGAAATCTGCAAACAATCTTGTGCACGAGATGAGAAAGAATGGCGTGGTTCTTGATTATATCATTTATATTAGCCTGATTCGTGAATACTGCAGAAAGGGGTGTTTAAAGGAAGCGCTAAAAAATTTCTATACAATGCTACAGGATGGTCTCCAGCCAGATATTATCACTTGCAATCATATCGTTGATCAATATTGCAGCAGGGGGCAGTTTGAAGAAGCTTTGATATATATAAACCAAATGAAAGATCAAAATATTCTTCCCAACTCATACACATATAGTGTAATCATAAACTGGCTGTGCAAGTATCGGGCAGTGGAGAAGGCATGGGAAGTTCTTCCTATAATGTTTAAGGACAACATTTTCCCTTCTGTTATTCATTACACGACCATTATGGATGGATATGCTAAACAGTTTAAAAATCCGATGAAGGCCTGGAAGTTGTATCGAAAAATGCCAGAACTTGGGTGCAAACCAGACAATGTGACACGTACAGTTCTTGTTGACATGTTTTCCAAGAGAGGCAAAATGTCTAAAGCACTTAATCTGTTTAAGGAGATGGCTGAAGAGGGTTTGAGCCGAGATGAGTTTGCTTTCACAGCTATTATAGATGGGTACTGTAGAGTTGGAAATGTGAAAAGGGCTTGGTCAATGTTTAAGAAAATGAAGAGAAACAATGTCACACCCAATGTGAAGACATATACTTGTCTAGTTGATGGATTTTGCAAGTTAAAACGCTTGGATATGGCTACTATGCTGATTGATGATATGAAGAGAAATAATGTCACACCCGATGTGAAGACATATACTGCTTTAATTGCTGGGTATCAAAGAATTGAAAATATAGATAGAGCTTATGAGGTGTTCGATGAGATGAAGAAGAAGGGTACCTTGCCAGATCACATTGCCTATGTTACACTTGGACTGGGTGCTGATGTGGTTACAGAAGATTAGGTGATGGAGGAGATATGTGGCAAGGACCAGATTCTAGGTTGTTGAGTATCAAATATCTATCATATGAGCAGAGTGCCTTGTATTTAACTGATTTCTGGTTATCTCTCTTCCCATTTAGATTACAGCATTTCAAAGAGATTTGAATCTTTGCTTTCATGAAGATCATCCCACGGTCATTGTATGGAGAGATGAGATAGGCACCTTGTTTAGGTGGGTGGACAGTCGCCAATTATTAGCATTCTGCAAAAGCATGCTGGTAAATATTGTAGTTTAGGAGTATATGTCATATTAAGATGCTGGTATTTTCTGGATTGTAAAATTATCACAAAAATGAGAATGGCTGTCCCTCTCCTTGAAATGTGTAAGCGTGCAAGCAACCTGCGAGGATGCTTGAATGATTGCTATCACAATGTTTGTTCATTTTCATTCATGTGCACCTGCTTGCTTGTATTTCCTGTAATGATTTTTCAAATGGAGAATTGAGTTTTACTTACCAGATGATAAGGCCCTCAGGAAAGAAATGTTAAAAGAGGGCCATGAGTCTTAGATTTGTGGTTCATCTTGGTAGTACCAAGATGTACAGGGATCTAAAAGGGTATTGTTGGTGGCTCAACATGAAAAAGAAATTTGAAAAGTTTGTGGCCAAGTATAGAATATGTCATCATGTAAAGATGGAATACCAAAAACCAATTAGAAAGTTGCAACCATTTCTGATTCCATAATGGAAATAGAAAGATATCACCATGGATTTCGTCAAACTACTGAGAGGAAAGAAGGGAAATGATGTCATATAGGTCATAGTAGATCAATAGGCTAAATTTGCTTTGTTTCTGCCAAAAAAAAAATGATGGACCAGTGAACAAGCTTGCGAGGATGTCTGTAAATAAGGTTATAAGGATACATGAGGTACCAATATCAATTATATCAAATTGAGATATAAGGTTTACATCTTGATTATGGTTGAGTATATATAGCGTGCTCTAGGAACAAAATTGAATCCATAACTATTTTTTATTCTTAGACAGACGGTTCATCAGAAAGGACCATATAAAACTTAGAGGGTTTACTAAGATCATGTGTCCTAATTTAAGGAAATTAGGAGGACCATTTGCCATAGATGGAACAATAATAGTTATTAGGTTAAAGTAAGAATGACTTCTTTTAAAGTATTATATAAAAAGAAATATTGTACTCCAATAAATTGAGAGGAAAAAATTATCATTGATAAGGTGAAGATAATTAAGAAAAAAAATAAAAAATAGCCCAACACAGATAGAAAAATTATGCAGATAATAAAAAAAGACCCTAGGAGTTTGATATGGGAGGTCAAGTGTTTTTGAAGGTTGCACCTTGTAAAAATACCATTAAGTTTAGAATGAAATGTAAACTAGCATCAAGATATATAAGGCTTTTTGAGATCATCAAGAAGATAGAACCAATTGCCTATAAGTTGGAACTGCCTCCACACGTAACTAAGATCCATGATATATTCCATGTCTCTTTGTTTTGGAAGGCTAAGGTTAATCCATTTTGGTTGCTTCCATAAGTATCGGTAGATATCAAGAAAGATTTGACATTGTATGTTAAACCAATGAAAACTCTTTATTGAAATGAGGAGTTATGAAATAAAAAGGTTTTTTTGGCGAGAATATTATAGAGAAACTCTTAAATCAAAGAAGAGATTGGGGAAAGGGAATCAAAAATGAAAAAGAAATATCCAGACTTGTTTCCAAACTTAGGCATGAATTTAAATCTCGAGGATGAAATCTTTGTAAGAAGAGAATGCAAACCAATGGCCTAAAAATCAATACATAAGTGTTAAATAAGATAATGTATAATTTAAAAATCATAAATTAAAAGAAAAATTATTACAAATTAGAATGGACATCCCCAATAAATTAATTTAAATTTTGGATGAAATAAAGGTATAAATAGGTACGTGAAATGTCAACTCAATGACGAATCATGTAACTTCTTCAATCGGGTAAAACAACAACAACAAAGTGGAATTATAAATAAACTAATTTATAACCTTATGCTTTTAAAAAAAATTGATAGTTGGTACTGCGTACAATCGTGTTATCCTAACCAAAATTGATGAAAACTCTGAGAAAAATCTTATAATGATTATGGATAAGAGTCTCTAATAAATTTGTTTAAAAATCATAATGATTTAAGTAAATAAAATTTAGATTTTTGCATAAAATAACCAACTATTCGATTTTAAGGGTGAGACACTTTCCATCATTAACCTTTCTTTATCAACTCCTTTTGGTTTTGATGTTCCAAAGAGAGTATGCAAAGTAAAACATGTTTTATATACATATTTAAAAGTGTTTGGCTACAAGACATTTATACGTATTACTAGAGATAAAAGGTTTAAGCGCAACTAGGATATGAAGATGATGAGCTTGTCTATAGGTTATAAAATCTTAAAGAGAGGAAACAAATGTGTGGAAGTCATTTTAAATTTGATTTCAAATGTGTTAATTAACTATGATTTTAAAACAAATTTTCTAATACTATGCGCAACTTTCAAAAAGGTTGACCCGGGCCTAAGAGGTAATAAGCACGACAAGTTCAAGTAACTTATTTGTGCAATTAAACAAACATTTAGGCCTGATATTTTTTTATATTATCTTTATATTCCATATTAGTTCAAGTAAAGCTATCTACTATAATTTAAATTGTAGTTGAATTGTATAGAGCCAATGCAAAGCTTTTCTTTAAATATGTTGAGTTGTTAATGATTCAGAGTGAAAGAAAGGAACAATCATAAGAGAAGTCATATTTCACTATTAGTCTGTTTTAAATGCTCGAGACGTTATGTTTTAAGTTATTTTATGTTTATTGCAACTAAAAAAACTTTGAATTAATCATGGAATTGTTTCTAATCCGAGAAAAATTCTTGATAGGATAACATGTTTTTGGATTTTTTTTATGATTATGCAAATTATTGGATACTAGTTACAAACCTACAATTACAAGGAAATTGTTGCAACTTTATTTATTACAGGATTACTAAATCTATCAACTTATAAGGTTATCAAACTACTTGATAAACATGTTTTGACGATCTTGTGGATTTAATTTACTTACATAATTATTGTTGTTATTGATTCTATTGAATGATTTGTTCTTCTCTAATATCCTTTTTTAGATAAAGAATTTGAAGATAACCGATAAATTAACATTTCTTATTTTAAAGATCTTGGAATATATAAGCTATTTTTTGCATTCTAATTATTTACGTTGATCTTGCAATATATATCTTGCAAGTTTTAAAAATCTTGCAGCATGTATATTTTCTTTATATATAAATGTGGACTTTTATCGAGTATAATTCATAATCAAGTCCGGCGTGTGTTTCGTGTCCCAACTTATATTTTCTTGTATAATTTTGTGTATAACACGTGATAAGTAGCATGAGCCGTACAGTAGAAAATTCCCATGTACACATTCAGTAAATCCCTTACACAGTTACAAGAACAAAGACCGGAGGATTTGAAACCAAAAATCCCTTATAAAATTATCTTCTCCCTTTCGACTCTTTCTCTCATGTCTAAAATTAACACGCTTCTTTCTCGCATTAAACCCCTCCATCACCCAAAACCCATTTCTCCTTCTCCCTTTCCCTACCCTCCCTACATTAAAATTCTTGTCAAAGACATCATCCAAATCCTCAGTACCCACCCACACTGGGAAAAATCTCTCGAAACCCGTTTTTCAGGCTGCGAAACTCCAGTTTCGGGGATTGCCCACTTTGTGTTTGATCGAATTCGCGACCCAGGATTGGGTCTGAAGCTCTTCGAATGGGCCTCGAAACGATCGGATTTTAACGATTTGCTTGATGGGTTTTCTTGTTCTTCACTTTTGAAGCTTTTAGCGAGGTGTAGAGTGTTTGTGGAGGTTGAGAATTTGTTAGAGACTATGAAGTGTAAAGATTTGGCTCCCACCCGCGAAGCATTGAGTTTTGTTATTGGCGCGTATGTGGATTCTGGGTTGGTTAATAGAGCTCTTGAGCTGTATCATACTGCTTATGATATTCATAATTACCTGCCTGATGTCATTGCTTGCAATGGGTTGCTCAATGCCCTTATTCAACAGAAAAAAGTTGAGATTGCCCGTGAAGTGTACGAAGAAATGGTTAAAATGGATGGATGTTGGGATAACTATAGTGTTTGTATAATGGTGAGGGGGTTGTGTAAAGAAAGGAAGGTTGAGGAGGGTAGAAAGTTGATTAATGATAGGTGGGGAAAGGGGTGCATTCCGAATATTGTATTCTATAATGCTCTCGTTGATGGGTATTGGAAGAGAGGTGATGTTGAAAGAGCTAATGGCCTTTTCAAGGAGTTGAAAATGAAGGGTTTTTTACCTACAACTGAAACTTATGGGATTATGATTAATGGGTTCTGTAAAAAATGCAATTTCAAGGCAGTTGATGGGCTTTTGGTGGAAATGAAGGAGAGGGGTGTGGATGTGAATGTTCAAGTTTATAACAGTATCGTTGATGCTCAAATTAAGCATGGTTGTAAGACTGAAGTGGGGAAGACTTTAAGATGGATTGCTGAGAATGGCTGTGAGCCTGATATCACAACCTATAATACTTTGATTAGTGGTTCATGTAGGGATGGGAAAGTTGATGAAGCTGAAGAGCTTCTACAACATGCAATAAAGAGGGGGTTGTCGCCCAATAAACTTAGTTATACTCCCCTTATACATGTCTATTGCAAACAAGGGAAATGTGTTAGGGCCTTAGATTTATTCATTGGATTGACAGAGAGAGGGCATCCACTAGATTTGGTTGCCTATGGAGCTCTTGTTCATGGCCTGGTTGCTGCCGGGGAGGTTGATGCTGCATTGACAGTTCGAGATAAAATGGTGGAGAGAGGAGTGTTACCTGATGCAAATGTTTACAATGTATTAATGAATGGACTTTGCAAGAAGGGGAGGCTTTCTGCTGCCAAGCTCTTGCTTGTGGAGATGCTTCACCAAAATTTATCCCTTGATGCATTTGTTAGTGCTACTCTGGTTGATGGATTTATAAGACATGGCAAACTCGATGAGGCCAAAAAGCTCTTTGAGCTCACAATTGCAAAGGGTATGGATCCTGGTGTTGTGGGCTACAATGCCATGATTAAGGGTTATTGCAAATTTGGAATGATGAATGATGCACTGACGTGTGTCCAAAGAATGAAAGATGGGGATAATTCGCCTGATGAGTTCACTTATTCAACAATCATAGATGGGTATGTAAAGCAGAACGACTTGCATAATGCACTGAAGTTGTTTGGACAGATGGTGAAACAAAAATGCAAGCCAAATGTGGTAACTTACACCTCTCTAATTAATGGATTTTGTCGCACTGGAGACTCCAGCAAGGCTGAAAAGACATTTGAAGAGATGCGATCTTCTGGATTGAACCCTAATGTTGTTACATACACTATTCTTATTGGGTGCTTCTGTAAGGAGGGAAAAATTTCAAAAGCTTGCTCCTTTTTTGAACTAATGTTGCAGAACAGGTGCATTCCTAATGATGTTACTTTCAACTATCTGATAAATGGCCTAACGAACAATGTGGCAACTGCAATTTCTAACAAAGCAAATGAGTCTCTAGAGATTAAAGCTTCTCTGATGATGGATTTTTTTAGAACGATGATTTCAGATGGATGGGAGCAGAGGGTTGCTGCTTATAATTCTGTGCTCATTTGCCTTTGCCATCATAAAATGGTTAATGCTGCTTTGCAGCTTCGTGATAAAATGACAGGTAAGGGGATCTTTCCAGATCCTGTTTCTTTCGCTGCCCTGGTATATGGTCTTTGCTTGGAAGGGAGATCAAAGGAGTGGCAGAATACCATCTCCTGTAAATTGAATGAATGGGAACTCCAGATTGCTGTTAAGTACTCACAGAAATTGAACCAGTTTCTACCCGAAGGACTAACTTCTGAGGCTTCGAAGGTCTTCCACGCGTTGCTTGAGAGTGTCAAGCTCCATATCCAAGAAAATAATTTAATTGTCTCAGCAAGAAACAGGAGCTGATGAAAATCAATTTGAAAACCTGGCGTTGGTTTTTTTTTGTAAAGTCGGTCCAAAGTTAAATGAATCGCCGGGGCTTGCATCCAGCTGTTGTGACACCTCAGGATACTCATTAGTTGCTCGGTGAAGGTCTGCTGAAAAAAATCCTTGTGTGTCATGCTGGGATCTGATCTGATAAAACCTATTGCGAGAAATGGTTGCCATGAGAGTCATTTCAGTTGCAAGCATGATTTCTGGTAATTAACTTCTACCCCCGGTCATGGATCTTTGCCTGCTTTACACACACACACGTGCATTTAATTGTTCATGATTGGATGGAATATTAAGATTATGGGCCATATTCGGTGCTTTTGTGTGCAGTTTGATCTCATCCAGACTAATACATATACTTGTATATTATCTGCAATTTACGTTTAACAAAGAATTAATGCAACCACAAGAAAAATACAGCAGCAGCGACAACTTTCCTTTTGGAGTTATGCACCAGAATAACATCTTGTTATCTGGTCTCCATTGCTTTCTTAATACTTCTTCTTTTTATTTGCTTTTATGTTTTTTAATCTAATGAAAATATGCATGATTTGGTCATTTCCACTTCAGCTGAGAGAAAGAACAGGTTCCTCTGTTTAAGTTGAGGAGGCTCTCCATCAATTTTTAAAATGGTAAGCTAATTTTGATATTTGAAGTTAGCTCAGCCCCAAACTAAGTGTAATTCTATTAATCTGTGAGCCAAATGGAAAGAACAAATGTAATCTAATCATCAAGCATCAATTGATAAGCATTCTATTAATTAAAGCTTGTACGTTTCTGAAATTTATTGGTCTTTGAATGAAAAGCTTATACCCTAAAATATATGGGTCTAATGGCAATTTTTTGTTGAATTCAAAGGTTATATTGTAATGATAAATGAGTTTTGGATCAAAGTGAATATATTTCCAATTTTTTAGAAAATTTTAAAATTACTTGTGAAAGCAATTGAATTTTTATTAGCCAGTTGAGAATGATTTTTATAGGTGAATTTTCATCATAGATCAAGGTTTGACCCATTGACCTAATAATGGGATCAAACAAATGGATGATATTTGTCTAAAATATGATAATTTAAAAATAAAATTGACCAAATTAATAATACAGGTGTTAACATGCCACATTCTCAATCGTTAAATCAAAATATATAGTTGCTATTAACATGAGGTAACACAAGATATGCATAAATATACACGATTTTTGTTTTGTATCTCAAAACTTAGGTTAGGGTTATTATCCATGTGCCGAAAGAAGGTTTGGTCTTTTGAAGTATTCCTAATAAGTTTTCCTGAAGTATAGATGGAAACCGAATAGAGAGATGACTTTGCGGACAAAATAAGGGTTAAGGACCTAAATCAAATAAAAAAAAAAGATGGAGGATGGTTGGGTTTTTTCTGATCTTGGCAAGGTTAACCAAAATGTGGTTCGGTTTTGTTTTGAGAGTTTTTTTTTTTTTTTTTGTACTTCTCAATTAGAAGAATTTTAAATTTCAAAGTTAAATGTTAAATTTGATGTTGACGGTCTGAATTTTACGCTTATACTCTTAATTATTTCTATAATTTCAAACTTGTAACAATGTTTTTTAAATGTAAATTTAAGATTTTACAAAAGCGAATTCAAACTTAAAGAATAATCAAATAACTTAAATGTTTTGAATGCAAAAGATAACTTAATAGCTTAGGATCAAATAACTTATATGTATTGGGTGATTTTTCAATTAATTACAACCATGCACTAGAATTCCTTGATAGAAGGACATGCATTGATATATTTTTGGTAATTTTTAGGTTTTTTGATAATAGAAACTACAAGTTTATTGGATTACAGTGAAAACTACAAGCTTACTTATTTACAAGCCTATTGGTTATCACCTATTAATTATCAGCCTACAAGCTATTTGTCTATACTGATTAACTTTCTACCGGATTACAAGCCTATTGATAAACAAGTTTTGAAGACTTTATAAGCTTAGTTCAATTACAAAGAAATGATTATTGTTGATTTGATAAGTTATTGTGGTTGTTTCCTCATTTCTATCCTTGAGTTATATTAAAAAATAAAAAAGTTACAGATAGTTTCTTGTTAAACTATCTATTTTCTTTATTGTTTTTTTTATTTCAAAGATGCATTACAAAAATTACTCATTTTTATTACTTTACATATTTAAATTAGTCAATTTCTTTTATAAATCTGGATCTTATTAAATCTTACCTATAGCTGAATATGTCTTTCTTTTCTTCTGATTTAAATTTCATCACCCTCTAATTTTTATGTGTATTACTTATTTAGTCCAATTCACAACCACATTTGTCTTCTTCTTTTTTCTGGTTTGAATTTTATTTTTATATAAAACACTTACCAAGTTCAACCCATTACTAGGCTTGTCTTTTTTATGATTTGACCTAGATTTCTTCATAACCTCTCTAATCAATTTAGTGTGTAACACTTATTCCCATTCAAACAATCCATAAATAACTTATTTGCTTCTCAAATTAGAAGTTAATGGGTGGTAGAATCAATTTATTATTAATTAATATTCCTAAGATAATTTTGAATTTCAATCCATATCCATTAATCTTTTCTGATAATTTGAACCTTTTTTTCTTCTCTTTTTAGTCACTTTGTTAAAATTTCTTTTATTTTACTTTTTTTTTTGTCTCTAACCTGCAATTTGCTAGAATCTTCAATTGTTCATTCTCTTGCATCTTCTCTAATCAAGATGGTGTTGTTGAAATTTATAGCTTCCAAGAACGAGGATGTATAAATAGTGGGAGAATCCTTACTTTTATGGGATAAGATATGTGGAGTACATGTTAAAATGCAATGTTGTTATAAGGCATATGTTGATGTTCTTTCCTTCTCAATTATGGGATCAACAGACAATAATGCTGCTTAAAAGAGATTTATGAGCGACACACGATTTGCAATGAGAATTAAAGCCAGATTTTAGAAATAAAGACCTAGAACATTTTGGTGTTACCTTTATCCATTGTAATTCTCTATCAATCTTGGACAGCTAATTAATGGTAAAAAATATTAGCTAGCACCAATATTAATCCTTGATGAAGGGAAATTCTACATTTTTAATGCGACAATTAAATTCTACCTTGAAGAGGCATGGATTTGTCATGCAAGTAATTGTGTATTCCAAGATCCAGGGAACCATGTTTAAAATATTAATTTATGTTCTGGCCGTAATCAGGCACTGGGTCCTGTTGCTCTAATCCTTGGTGGTAATGGGACAAAAAGGATTGCCGAAATTTCCTGATTAAATAGTAAAAGGGAAAAAAAAAGATTAGGAAGTGCGTGCTTTTAATTTCCTCTTCTTCCACTTTATTATTCCGTTTTAAGAAACACTTCCACACAGCTCCTCCTGTAAAAGAAAAAATAAGCGAGATGTTACCTTGCTGTTGAATTTTCATGGTAGTCATCATTGATTGTTTCAGTTCAAACCTCCATACGGCCGCATCACCTCAAGATCATTCGTTTGGATTTGGGCAGGGCAATTCTGGGGACAAAGTTTAGTGGGATAGCTTTGTGATCAGCACACAACTCCATTTAACCCTTTTCTTTTTTGTTTTGTTTAATAATTAACCAGAGAAACCAATCGAGGTTTTTTATGAGTATTTCTTGAACAATAAAGCTCAGGATGTGACCTTTCAATCTTCTTACGCTAAAGAAACAGGCCATTGATACTGGCTTTATTGCAGCTATTCTGCAGTAAGTGAAGGATATAAAGGACATATAGAACAACAGCCAATCAATCATTTACGGTGTCTTCATCTTCCTCTGGCTTCACAAAGAACTCAATATAAGCAATTCGACTGGGTTGCTGATAGCCAGCAGAATCAATGTGTTGATGTGAAGTGGATGGTCTTGCAACAGAAACCAGATGCTGAACTTTCAACATTCCACCTCTTCCAATGGTCAACTTGCTTCCTCTGTTGTCTTTAGTGACACTACTGGGTATGTTAGAAGTTGTGGCTCGAAGGAACTTGTATTTATACCTGTCCACATGTTTGTGAAAAAACAGGATGCATGATTTAATTGTACAAGAATGTTGCCTCTGGTATAATAAATTGAAAACAATTGAATAATACCGGTAAGAGACTTGGTGCTCGCAGTGAAATGCAATTAGCAGATCAGTGTTTGCATAATACATGAAGTCTATCTGCAAGAGTGAAAGGTTTTAGACTTCTGGTATCAATTAAATCCTTACAACTACTTGCTCGCACATGAAATAAACCTGTAAGTCTCCATGGCCTTCTCCTCTGAAGGTAACAGAAGGGGGTACTGGTTTTAGTATGATCTGGATGCTAGATCCTGGCCATTCAAGATCATCAATAGCTTCCTTCAGTGCTGCAGACTGGGTTGCGAATACCATGATTTTCAGACAATTAATCACAACTAGTTCTGAAATACAAGAAGCTATCAAGTAAAGAAAAATGCATGATTCAAACAAATTTTCTGACATCTTTCTGAATTTCATGACACATGCATGCATTACTGGCTTGAGAATAGGATATCTTTGAAGGACCACATAGACAGCTCACACATCAGAGCCTTCAATAATTACAGGCATATTCATAACTGATATGGCTGAATAAACTTGATTGCAAGATTAAGTTGACATCAAAGCAGGAAGGCTCCGAGAGCCAGTTGTACAATAAAAGCTACATTTGCAATTACATTATCAGGGGCATGCTGTGGAACTGATGTTCATAAAGGACAACAGCCATGCCAGAAATATATGCACATTACTAACTCCCGCAGGACTCGATCACAAATGGGGGACCAAAACAGTGCTCCGCTTCATTATAATTACATATGCAAGAGCATACCTTGACAGTGAAGCTAAGCGGCGCGCTTCCTGCAGGTTCAAAGTTGTAGTCCCATGAAATTGTCTCTGGGATTCTAGTCCTGATTTCCGCATAAATGCAGTCATCTAGTGAATCAGCAGACCTAAGATATAGATAGAGGTATATGTCACAGCAGGATCTAGACAGATTCTAAATCCAGATATAGAAATTACTTATATTATAAAGCTATCACTCTGGAAAACGGCAGCTTATGATAACAATCACAAAATATACAGGAGGACCTGTTGTGTTTTAGGTATTTTAAATTCAGAGTGTAAAAAACGCTTCTACCTAATAAAATATGATTCCTTTTGATAACTGGAGTTCTTTTAAACCATGAAAAAATTGGGAAAGATGGATCGTAGGTTTCATGGGATCACAATCTATGACTTTTCAATCTCCATCACCTCATTTCATCCGTAATATCCAAATAACCGGTGCTTCAATTAAATGTTAAGGTTTATGTTCAAAAAGTAATTCATAATTTGTTTGGTTGTTAATTAGCAAATGAAAACAATAATCAAGACAAGCTCCCAAATCTAGAAACTTTAACATTCAGAAACTTAAATCCTCATCCAATCCCCAAATTTCTCTGCAACAACAAATTATTAGTCAGCGTTAGACATTAAGTTCATTCAATCAAACATTCTAATCAAAGTCAGATCGAACTATGCCAGATAATCAACAGTAGAATCACTAAAGTACTAGTTTATTTCCTTTGAACCCCATATGAAAATCTATAATAGAAAAAATTCAAGCAACTGATTAGTAAACTTTAGACCTCAAATCCACATATACAAAAGTTTAATTATCTAATTCTCATTTTTAACAAATTGCAACAAGCAAGAACATGAACATACTTGATTAGGAGCTGCATGTCTGGTCCAGGGTATCGAATTTCAATAGTACTGGAATGCCCAGGAACCGAAAATGTGTTCAAGCAATCGACAAAAAGCCCCAAGCTCAATCCAAATCGAGGCCGCCCTTGAGCAGTATATTCATATCTAATAAAAAGCTACAAATGGGTATCAAGATTTCAATATTATAGCCCATTAACCCAGAAAACAAATACCCTAATTCTCTATTTAATACTAAACAAGAAGGAAAAAAAATACTTTATAAAAGAATTAGCAAGGTGTAAGTAGCCTAGAGCGTGTTTGGGCCCTGCTATCATGCTCCTTTGGTGGATTGCCCCTTTCTTCTTTTTGTTGATTTTTTTTTATAGGCAAACAAACAGAGGATTGAGGAGATTTTCTTTAATATTTAGCAAGTTAAAAATAATCACCTCTTTTTGAAGATAAACTTTGGCTTGAAGACAGCCGGTTTCTTCAACAATCAAAACGATGCCGTGTTCCGATAATTCAACAACCGCGTCCTGATATTTCATAACAGTATAATAAATTGAAAAACAATGAATCAGATTGCAACGTGGTGTGGTGCTGGTTAAAACTTAAAACCCTAGAGTTGTAAGAAAATGAAATCAAAAACGAGGGAGAAATGTGGTGGTAGACCTGATGACGTTTCCACCGGACGGTGGAGAGGGCGTCGACAATGCCTTGGACGTTGTCTAGTTGGCACACCAGATCGGATGTATCTGCCTCAATCGCCGAGGAGCTCATGTTTTTCTTCTTTTTCCCACCAATTAGAAAAGTGTTTTCGAAGACCCTTTCTCAGCTCGCCCGATCTTTTACGAGGCCATGGACTGCAAGCAAAAGCCTGAAGTGAAGAGTAGCAGGGAGTGGACACCATCCCACACATTACGGACCTCCAGCTTGGCCCATTCATAATAGGCTTCTAGCTCATTCTCTTTTTCGATGCTTGATGCTTGATGCTTTGAATTAAAATTAATAAAAAAGGACAAATTAATTTTATTTTCTTTTCTTATAGTCTTTAAAAAAAAAAGATTTATAGAAGTTATATTCATTAAACTTGGATTTAAATTCAACTATAAATGTGTTTCTCTTTTGGTGATATGAAAGGTCTATTTCAAAAGTTTCTCTTTGTATATTTATCTTCTATACAAAGATATTTTCGACTTCTAAAAATAAAAGGGTTTTGGACTATTAAAAAGAAGATATTTTCGAGATCTCTTTTTTAAAAAAGAAGAAGAAGAAGAAGATATATATGCTATGTTTTTAATTTATGTTAGTTGATTTTGTGTGAGTAATAAAGGAGACTCCCAGATTCAATTATTGTTAAAAAAAAAAAAAGCAAAGCATATATGATCTCTGTTTTTATCAAAATTAAACTAGTCCTTGAATTCAAATATTATTTAAAATACAATCTTAAATTTTTTTAATTAGTTTTTCCAATAATTTTGCTAGAAAGCTAATATATCTGTTAAAATTTATCTTGGAGCAAAAGATAAAATAAAATTGAAATTAATCAAGCTTGTGTAATAGCAAAGCGTGTGAATTTTATTTTATTTTAAAAAAAGAGAGAGATAAGGATGGATACGAAGAAAGATGATTAGTTTTAGGAGTGATTATTTTTTGTTTGGTTTGGTTTTTATTAAAAAAAAGGTATCCAAACAGATTTTTTTTTTTTTAAAAAAAGGAAACTGGTTCAAAACGACCGGTTTTTGTTCGATTCGGTTTTTTAGGACAAAAATCGGTTCAAACCGGTTTGACTCGGTTTTTTTTATTTAGTTTGGTTTTAGCTCAGTTTTTTCAGTTTGGTTCGGGTTTTTTCCAGTTTAGCTCAGTTTTTTCCGGGTTTTTTTGTTTGGGTTCGATTCAGTTTTTTCAGTTTCAGACTTATAAAACTGAAATCAAACCGGTCGGTTTTTTTAAAAATTTTAATCGATTTTTTTTACAGTTCAATTTTTTCAATTATTTTTTTTCCAATTTAATCAATTTTTTTATTTTTTTTAATCCATCCTAGTTAGCTTAGCTTCATTTTCTTCACCGGGATGTTTTAACTTCTCTTTTCATCCATCCTTTCTTCAAATGTTTTAATTTTTCAAATTCTTGTTGAAAAAAGGAAAATTACTTTTATTTTTAGAAGGTATAATTGCAAGTGATTTCATACTTCCTCGATGTTTCAAAAATTGTACTTTCATCGTCAAATTTAAATTTTGACAAAGGCTAAAATATCCTTTGATTTTTTTTCTTCCCTTCTCCATCTGCTTCTTTCTCCTTTCCTTTGACCTTCTCTCTCTTCAGCTCTTCTAATACGAATCTAGAGGCTAAGAACCATACAAATCCATAATACATAGTTATGGGATGAAAATCTCAATTTGTTAATTATAATTAACCAAAAACTAAAGGTACATAGAAGTATAAACACCATAACAAATAAATATTTTATAAGTTTTATAAAAAATCAAGATTAAGAGCAATTTTTCCCACACAAGTTTGTTTCTGAATAATTAATGAGTTATGGAACTTACAAACCAAAAATAAATATTTATAGTTCAACAAAATAAATCTTATTGAAAAATTAGATAAAAACTAGAACTTAAATTTAAATTAGTTTAAGAGTATTTTAAAATAAAATAACAAAGCTCAAATCTTAATAAATAAAACTGAATTTGTATAATAACTTCTAGAATTTATTAAAATATTTTTTAAATATTTGATCGTTATAAAATTTTAAATATATAAAAAATAAAAACTTTTAATTTTTTTTTTAAAAATTTAGTATGATCCAACAACTAAATTAAAAATTATAACTATTAACATAAAAGTATACAAAAAATCTAATATATATTAAGTAGTCTTGTCTATAACTTAGATCACGGTGATCAATACTTAATTCTTATTTTAACTCAACTTAATATTTAACATCATCCTTGAAGAAATTCTCGAAAATGATCTAAACATCCTAAATCAGTTATTAATTGAGTATTTCTTTTATATCGGCACATTAACGTATTGATTCTCATCATCTTCTATATCCCCCAAGCATCTCTCTCTCTCTCTCTCTCTCTCTCTCTAAACATCTCCATCCATATCTAAAATGTAAGAGAGTTCTGGACTGCTTCAAGACATTCGCGAGCATAGCATAAAATGTTTGGCAGATAAGTGATGTGGAAGGCCATCAATGCGCGACGTATTATGGAATTTGGAGCTCTGATCAATGCAGCAACAGGAAGGTGTTGTACTGCAAAGAGATCAACAGAGTTCAAGAGGTGGCTAATGGGACAATGAACAGTGATTTGATTTTCTGATAGGGTTGTGATGTCCTGCAAGAGAAAGGTGTTGGCCTATAAGAGATCAGCAGAGCTCTAGCTTATTACTCAACCGGGTGTTTGTTATTGCGTTTGAAATGGGGGTGATTAAATTTTAATTTTTTTAATTTAAAATTAATTTTTAATATTTTTTTAATTGATAAAATTAAAAAAATATATTATTTTAATAAATTTTTAAATAAAAACACTTTAAAATATAACTGTTACTGTTCTTTTAAACATTACAGAATCTCTTTTTCCAAGTGTTATATTCCAATTTAAACCGCCAGGCTACAAGAAATTAACAACATAATCTCAACGAAAGAGTGAACAAAAAATGACGTTAGGGGAAATGGAAAGAATATTTGATTACTTACAAGTTACAATCGCAATAGAGTCACGAGCAGCAATGGCTAAGATACCAGCACATGAAATCATGCCTGGGCAGACTTTCTCCACTTGAGACTTGATTTTGGAAACAACATTGATCCCCTCACATAATTATTATTTGGACTAGCTGTTTGTTCTCTTATGAAAGAGTATCATCAATAAATATTGACCCATCACAACCAAAGTAAATAAATCTTCCCATAATGTTAATTATTACAAGTAAACTTAAGATTTTGACAACCTTTTTTTCATCTATTATATAAACGTTTTTCATCTTTCATTCACAGGAAAGCGGATAATTAAAAACCAAGTGTATTTGTAGTAAAACAACACCACACCCAATTTTTTAATCTCTTATACAATAACTTCTTGTAGGAAAGACATCATTTTCTATCACCAATAACTACATTTTCATTACGTCTGACAGCCCAAATAAATACCAATAAAAATAAATATATTCTGACACATGGATATGATATGCTAGCTTCTTCTTCAATAATATATTAAACACAAAACTCATAACACAACATCACATCAACCAAATGAGCCACATTAATTGGTCAATGACACAATAATTATAAGCATGTATGTATAAATACACCCAGTGTAGTAATGCCTTGTTGTGGATTGATCTACAGGGATTGGATTTAAAAATGTGTTTCTTATAATTTTGTGGCCTCACTTTATACTCGGCAATGGTTATAAGATACGATTCAATGAAAATCCCTACCCACACTGCAATCTTTGATACACAATTCCTAAATGGGTTCGTGACTCTGCATTAAATAAATTTATGATTTCACTCAACACCTAAACTTAAGAGAAATTGATTGATTTTGGATTTGATTTAAGGGAAGAAGAGAAATGTCAAGTAAAGAGAAGAAGATAGACAATTATTTCATGTTTAATATACATGAGCATATCATATTCTAGACTATAGTGAATAATTTCAATTTGAAACATGTTTTATATAGTTTTTCGTAAGAAGGAAAAGAAAAGGAAGAAGAAGTCTACATTCTAATTAGCAAACTTTTTTAAAGCATAGTTTTAAAATCTTACCCGGCCTCGCAGGTCAACCTGGGACACAACCGACTCGGGGCTGGAACTAGACCGAGTCGAAGAAAAAATAGAAAAAGAAAAAAGCTTATGTGACTTGGCAAAACCCGGTCAAAAACCTAGTTGTAACCTGTTGACTTTTTTTTTTTAACTAAAACGACGTCGTTTTGATTATTTTTTTTAAAAAAAAAATTGACTCGGTCAAAACCCGGAACCCGAACCTTGAACCGAACCGGGTCTGAAAACTATGTTTTAAAGTGTCATTTTGGCTGCTTTTCTTTTGAAAGTATAGTAAAGTGACTCGACATTTTGGGAATTTAGTTAATTTGTTAATTAAAATGGAAAAACTTATGGAGTTTTTGTACAAATAAAAATAAAAATGCCATTTTCTTAAAACAAAGGAAACATAAAGATACATTAACCTATTAACCTATCAAAGCTTAATATTAAATTTAAAATTAGATTAAAATCTTTCTTTTATTTAAAGCTCATTTATTTTTATATTTTAAAAAATTAATTTTTATTTTATTTTTTTACTTCAAGTTATTTTGTTGTGTTTTTAAATTATTTTGATGTGCTAATATCAAAAATAATTATTTTAAAATAAAAAATATATTATTTTAATATATTTCAAAAAAAAACATTTTGATAAACAAACATTATTATACTCTCAAATATCTTTTTTATTTTTTTCTTAACAATAATAAATAGAAACATAATTAATATGTGCAAGATTCCTGATATGTCTTAAAGAATAATAACTTTTTTAAAATTAAATACATAGAGATTTATATGGAGATATTTTTCCACCAATAAACTCACCTTAAAGTTCTCTTAGCAAAAGAATTTAATTTATATTTATTGAGAAAAAAAAAAAGGTTGAAAAAAACAAAGAAAGCAGGCAATCAGCTGTTTCCGCCCGGCTCGTGACTGTTTTCGCCCGTCGCGTGGACTCTTCAATAAAATCCCACCCCACAGATCATTTCCTTGACCGGACTATAATAACCACTTGTCTCATCCCTACCTCTCCTCATCTCCCGCTTCTCTTTCCTCTCCTTCAATCCAGGGTTTATGTTCTCACCAATGTCTGCCCTTCCAAAACCCTAAGAAATTCTCCAACTTACCAGTCAGCAAGCATTCACGTTACTCTGATGGATGGAATAAACACCACTGCAAGCGGTGGCGACGCCTCTACTAGCGGCGGTGGAGCACAAGCGGCGCCGGTGCCGATGGCGTCCCAGTCAAATTCTCCGCCGCCATTTCTGAGTAAGACTTACGACATGGTAGACGACCCGGAGACCGACGCCGTGGTGTCTTGGAGTTCGACGAATAATAGTTTTGTGGTTTGGAATCCGCCGGAGTTCGCTCGCGATCTTTTGCCGAAGTATTTTAAGCATAATAACTTCTCCAGCTTTGTTAGGCAACTTAATACATACGTATGGATTTCGCTTTCTTTATTTCTCTCTCTATATATTTTTGGATTTTTCTTCATTTCTATTGCATTTTGCTTTCTAATCTGTTGACGTATTTTCTTTTAGGTAATTTTTTTATTATTAAGTTTGATTTGTGATTCTGTTATTCTTTTCAATTGATTGCTTGCTGATATCTGGTAGTCAGTGGAGTTTTTTTATTTGCTTATAGTTAGGGTGGTAAAAGGCAGTCATGGCTTAGTTTCTGTTCAGTGTAGACCACAATTTACTACGTGGAGTAGAGTTTGTATTCTTGCAAGAATTGAACTCATTTGTTACAAAAACGTTGGGGAAGGATAGGGGCGTGTTTGTGGTATGCTCTATGAGCTTGTTGTGCTCTTAGGGATATTCCTTTCAGGACACTATATTGTTGTTGAATGTAAATGGTGATGATCCATGTTTATTTGTTATGAACTAGGGAACCATTTTCATCTACAGAAAAGCGCTTGTGGGTTAGATTTTCATTACAATAGTGAATTCGATGCTTGATCATTGAAGATGTCAAGGGATGGAAGAAGGGATGCTCCTTATAAATAGTTTGAAGCTTATGTAGGAATTTTGAGGAATGAATCTGTGTAGTGTTCGCTGGTGAATGTGTTTGATTTGCCTGTTTAAGTTATTTGCAACAGATTTTGATGTTATATAGATAAGTGAAATAATTGGCATGGGGTTTGCAAACTTGCAAAATGTAATCATTCTTTCAGTATGAGAAAATTGGTGACAGGGAAAGCTGTGATTTGATTGTGGTGAAAATCTCATTTAACTAGTGACCCACTCGATTTTTTAAGTTGATCTTCTCTCCCTTCTTTGAAACTCTTGTGCTACTTGTATTGAACAATTTTCTGCAACTGCATAGCCTTGGCAAGTAGTTGCATGCATGAGCATCAGAAGGAAGAAGACTGATCTCTGTTCTGTCATTGGGGACATCAGTCATCAGTGCATATGGTTTTGGTTTTTTATGATGATACTTTTTTGGGGTAATGAGGTATATCTTTTAATTTTTTAGGATATATTTTAAAGTTTGGAAATGAATTAATTGGGCTATCAAAGAACCATAAGCGCTGAGATTAAAGAAAGAAAGATAATGTAGGTTTCTGTCTCTTTCTTTTTGGATTTTTTTTTGGAGGGATAGGAATTTATTTCAATTATCTACTTTGGGTGGGGAATTTGGAATTGATTTATTATGATT
This sequence comes from Populus alba x Populus glandulosa, assembly GCA_033617975.1. NCBI lineage: Eukaryota > Viridiplantae > Streptophyta > Magnoliopsida > Malpighiales > Salicaceae > Populus > Populus alba x Populus glandulosa. The sequence goes on along the minus strand of CM066143.1, from coordinate 11,585,146 downwards.
AGTGGTGAATGACTTCAAGTGAAAGTAAAAGGCTAGGCTATACTAACACACTTGTGAAAATAACGAAAATATTATTAATCCTCCTATTGGTTGCTAAGAGATCCAAGGGAGAAAAAAAATTATTACAGGTACTTATTTTATTTTTATTACAAGTCCAAAAAATTATTACAAGTAATTTATATTTTTGTGCACTATGAAGATGAAGAATTCTTCATTCAAGTCAGAAGAGACGAAGAATGGATGTGTTCAAGTTTAAAGTTTTAATTGGTTGTCTCCCTGCATTCTCAGCAACCAAATGGAGCAGAAACTGAACAAGAAAATAGAAGTGTGCCTTATGTTGACCATACAGGATAAAAAGGTTATTGATGCCTCTTCTCTTTTAATTTTATTTCCATTTCTAAGTGAAACCAAGCTGAGGTCAGAATAAAATTTTCCAAGCTATCTAGTCAAGGTGTCAATATTATCTCTTGCTGCATGTGGAAGCTCTGCAAGAGCTTATCCTTTCAACTTTGATATTACGTCAAGGAAATTCTGGCAAAATTTTCCAAGCTGTCTAGAAAAGGTGTCAGTATTATCTTTTGCTGCATGTGGAAGCTCAGCAAGAGGTTATCCTTTCAATTTCAATATTGTGTCAAGGCAATTCTGGCACTTATTTTAAATCAAGGGGAAATGCAGTTTCCTTTCTCAGAATACAGGGGGGCATTGTACTCCCTACAATAGTTGGAATGCCTTTACCACGAGCAAGTAGTCATGAAATGGCATGATGCCTGTTAGCCATGTGTGACAATCTATTGAGTTAAGTGTGTTTGATTTCATTTATAATTATAAGTAATGGCTAGTGTCCTTTGCTATTATTACTGTTAGCTTGGTGCTATGGTATCAGCTTTTCAATAGAGGAGAGGTTCCTCAACCTTGTTTGAACACTTTTTCTCATGTGCAATATCATTTCCCAGTTATTGTCTGTCTAGTCATGGATGGGAAAGCTAAGAAAACGATGCTCTTATAATAAATGAAGCCCTGATGCTGTTAATGGTTTGAATTTGTAGCTCTGCTCTTAAGTTGAGGGCACATTTAATAACCAGTTACAATAACTAGAGAAAAATTCTGGTTGGTTTGATGTTTGATTATGTTATGAACTAATAAAGTATCACTTTGACTTTACCAAGCAAGCCTGGTACTGCTCGCTTGTTGTGTATGACTGTACACTGTGATTTCCTTGTTGAACTCCAGGAAACATTGCAAGGAGATTTTGCACATGATCTATTGGAAGCAACCTTCTTTTTGAAATATTTTCATCCCACCTCTTGGTTGCCACTTCATCTCTCTCAAAACTCTGGCACTAGCAATTTTTTGCTTTTCTACCCTTGGCAAGCCAAGAAGTGATCAACAGTTCTAGGAAGTCAAGGAAAACTTCCATGCTCATTTACCTATAGAAAGCAGCCAAATCTAATATGAAACTGCTTTTCTTGAAGTTAGATTCCTTGCATTATGTACAAAAAGCTAATAGGAGTGCTCCTCTTATGCTACAACAAGGGTTCCAAAACTACCTATTGATTTTAGCTAAAGGAGAACTAATCCTTGCCTGTTATCCTCTAGTAATGTTTACTGTTTGTAACACCAAGCCTAAGCTATTTCTGTTCCCCACCAGATATTACCAGACAGGGCAGTGCTGACGTGATTTGCATGTTTTTGTTTTGCTTGTTTTGGACTTAATCTTTCTGTACACTGTTGTCTCTATTTTCAAACAGGGTTTTCGAAAGGTGGATCCAGACCGTTGGGAATTCGCCAATGAAGGATTTTTGAGGGGTCAGAAGCACCTGCTTAGGACTATCAGTCGGCGAAAACCTGCCCATGGACATACTAATCAACAGCCACAACAAACTCGTGCACAGAACTCAACTGTTGGTGCTTGTGTTGAGGTTGGAAAATTTGGGCTTGAGGAAGAGGTAGAGAGGCTTAAGAGGGACAAGAATGTTCTTATGCAAGAACTTGTTAGGTTGAGGCAGCAGCAACAGTCCACAGATAGCCAGTTGCAAACCATGGTGCAGCGACTTCAAGGGATGGAGCAGCGTCAGCAACAGATGATGTCATTCCTGGCAAAGGCTATGCAGAGCCCGGGCTTCCTGGCTCAGTTTGTACAGCAGCAAAATGAAAGCAACAGGCGCATAACAGAAGCCAACAAAAAACGAAGGCTCAAGCAGGAGGGTGTTTCTGAGAATGAGGGTTCTAGCGCTGCTGATGGACAGATTGTGAAATATCAGCCTCAGATGAACGAGGCAGCCAAAGCAATGCTCAGGCAGGTCATGAAAATGGATGCTCCTTCTAGGTTAGAATCTTATGACAACAATCTTGATGGCTTCCTGATTGGCAATGGTTCACCATCATCTAGTGCAAAAGACAGCGGAAACTCTTCAAGCCACATGTCAGGAGTGACTCTTCAAGAGGTCCCAGCAGCTTCAGGGATTTCCCGGCATGGCCCCATGGCTGCCATATCTGAAATACAATCTTCCCCGCACATTGCTAGCTCAGAAAAGGCTACAGCTTCTCAGTTTCCGGAAAGTATACTGGTTGGAGGACAAGGAGCACCCTCCATACCTATTCCACAGGCAGATATAATCATGCCCCAGGTTTCTCAAAAGCCAGAAATGGTGCCAGAAATTATTGCTGATATTCCTGGTGAAGATTACATGGAACCAGAGACAAGCAGTGATGTGTTCCTAGATCCAGCTTCACTTGGAATTAATGATACAATACCCATAGATATTGACAACATTTCCCCTGATCCTGATATCGATGCTTTGCTTGATAACTCTAGCTTCTGGGATGACCTTCTTGCACAGAGTCCAGTGCCTGAGGATATTGAATCAAGTTCTGTGGAGGGTAAAGCCAATGGAAATGATGTACATCAAATTATAAACGGGTGGGACAAAGCTCAGCATATGGATCAGCTGACAGAACAAATGGGACATCTCTCATCGGATCGCAAGCAGATTTAATCTCGCACACCAAATGTACCTTTATTTCAAACCGTAATAGTTAAACACTTCGATAAACTTTTAACCTTGATAATCAGATGGTCCTCCTCCTTTGGCCATTGGAACAACAAATCGATGCTTTTGGTTCCTGTTCCAGCAATAGTTTTTATTTTTGCACATGTGGAGACCTAAAGTTCTCTTCTTTTCTTTTTTCTTTCTTTTTTTTCAATTTTTTTAATCTGAACTTTCCCCCTCTACATCTTGTGAGAGTTTCTAGACCTCAAGAAACATTATGCTATCCTTAAGTCCATAGTTTTGGTTTTCCATCTTTTGTACCTGTCAAATCCTATTCGTGAATGTAGCCTTTGTTTCATAGCAATTCACTAGCATAGTTCCATGGGTTTTTTTTGTCTATTTCTACCTTTCGTTCTTGTGGACCTCTTGCTACTTTACCTTTATGGAAAAATGCATGCATTAATCAGCGCTACCTTAAGGTTACTTAGAGGTAGTGGTCTGGGGCATTTTAGAGAAATCTTGATGAGGGTGTACTGGTCGGAATCATCTTCTGCAACATCTAAAAGTAGGAGGGATGGCATGACTGGTGTCAGAACTCAGAAGCAATAATTCAATTCGGTACACTCTTAGATGGGATTTTAGTGCAACTCCTGGAATAGGGCGCTGATTGTTAAAAACAGATTGTGGGGTGTTTCGACTCTCTGAAAGGCAGTAAGCTGATTATTGGTGAGAATTTGGTAAATCCGCGCAATTGAGAAGGTTGACCAGGCCTCACTTGTTTGGAACTGAAGTTATTTTTTATAGCAACGGGGAAGATGAGATAATTGTCTTCTGTAACATGATCCAAGTATACATTTGCACAGGCTGCTTTTGGTTTAGGATGGAAGGTTAATTGTTGAGCAGAATACCAATTTAATTTGTTCTTCTATTAGGGAGGAGGAAGGCAGGGTGGGGATATATATATAAACCAACTCGAAGCCAATCTGGATAATTTTCATGTACTGGAGGTTTGGATTGCCTTGGAAAACGTGACGGGTCACCTTCTGTTCATGTGGTGATATTATTACTCAGTGGCGCTGCTCTTTTCCCATTGCCTGGTAAAAGTGGGATCTGTTCTTTGGTTTGGTACGTTGCATGATGAAGGAAATTGGTTGCGGTTTTGGTAGGTCTAATTTGATGAAGCTGTTCGAGTATATACCAATCAAGAACTAAAATCATCACTGACATTTGTTGATCTATAGTGCATGGCGTTGCATCAGTACTGACATTGGTCTCATCTTGGACCTAAAGTGTACTCTGCTTGTAAGTATCATGGCCATGAATAAAGATGCCCGTGGCGAAAATATATAGAGCTTAACAGAGCATGGGCACAACGAACCCAACCAGAACACGTGTTTCTTCTACTGTATTTGAGGATAATCGGACGCTGCATGGCCTTACCTTTACTTCGAACTCCGAGGATCCCCATGGCTGATCATGTGGCATCCTGCCGTGCCGGCGCAATCCCTTATTTTAGGAGTTGTTGATCTCGTTTTAAATCAGAATAGCATTGATTTAATATTCAATGGAATAAAATCTGTGCTTTTTATATATATTTATTTTTATGGTAGAAAACTTGTACATTTCCATGACACCTGGGCTGCACACCTTGCCTTGCTTGCTTTCTTTCTAAATCTTTGGAAGTAATTGCAACCCCGTACGTACGTAAACCATGGATGATGAGTGTTTATATATATATATATAGTCACATGTTTCACGATAACCACGAAAATGAGTGACTTCAGTGTAAAAATTGACAGTTAAAAGAAAGAACAGATGGCAGTGTAGAAAGAAACTCGACGCAAGAACCTCGCCAGAGATTAGCGGTGACGTCACCAGAAAAAACCTCACCTGTCCGTGAATGTTGGGATTGCTACAGCCACTTGTTATCCCCCTGAAGCCAAGCATGCACGTGTGTGCCCCCCAGAAGCTCTCCAGTCGCATGCGTATATAACGGCTAGGCTAAGGTTTTGCCGTACCTATCCACAATGTTGCTTAGTATCTGAGCATAGAGAAGAGAGGAGAAGCAAGAGGTGTGAAAATGACTTTGGTGAGAGAGAGAAGGCACCAACAACCACTAAGGCTATCCCTACCACCACCCATACCTGCAGCTGACTTCCGGCATCAGATCCATTCGCCATCATTATCATTGACCATTAGTCCAGATTCTCCAAACATAGAGAAGCTCTCAGACCTGGAAAAACTGGCTGTTCTTGGCCGTGGCAATAGTGGCACGGTCTATAAAGTACGGCACAAACGCAGCTCCTCCATATTTGCATTGAAAACCCTCCGTTTCGACCGAAACTCCACCATAATTCGCCAACAAGCAGGAAGGGAGGCAGAGATCCTTAGACGCGTGGATTCACCTTACGTTGTCCAGTGCCATGCGGTTTTTGATAGTGAGGATGACTTGTACTTTGCAATGGAGCACATGGAAAGAGGATCACTGCATGATGTTCTGCTTGTACACAGAATATTGCCTGAGGATGTCATATCTGGTGTGGCACGGTGCATTCTGAATGGGTTACAGTATCTCCATGAGAAGCAGATAGTACATGGGGACATAAAACCCTCAAATCTACTGATAAATGCTGAAGGAGTGGTTAAGATTGCAGATTTTGGAGTGAGTAGGGTAGTCGTGGGAAAACATGATTCATATGAGACTTATATGGGAACATGTGCTTACATGAGCCCTGAAAGAATTGATCCTGAGAGATGGGATGGGAATGGAGATCATGGATTCGCCGGAGATGTTTGGTCCCTTGGGGTGGTGGTTTTGGAGTGCCTAGCGGGTCATTATCCATTGATTGGTTGTGGAGAGAAACCAGACTGGGCAGCATTGGTGTGTGCTATATGCTTTGGAGAGAGATTGCAAATGCCGAAGAGTGCATCCAGCAGGATTCAAAGCTTTGTTAGGAGGTGTCTAGAGAAGGACTGGAAGAAGAGAGGGACTGTGTGTGAGCTTCTCGACCATCCTTTTGTGAGCCAGATCAGTTTTGAATCTAGACATGGGGTAGCTCATTTTGTTTTGCGTGATTGAGATTCATTTTTCCTTTTCTGTTCTCTCCATATCTTATGTTATTTCAGTACCTTCTGGTTTGGATACAAGCTGTGAAAGAATTTCGTTTTGATAACAAAATGGAAAACCTTCGAGCCAATGGCAGTGATGATGTGAACCAAGAGGAAATGCGCGCGTGCCAAGAAGATGATGCTGGTTTTGCACAGGAGCTGTGTTCTAAATATGGAGTTTCAGATTTATTTGACATTGATAGATATATAGACGATAAAGGGTTTTCCGAAGGATTTTTCTTTCACAAAATTAATAATAAAGCTGAGACTAGTAACAGACTAGCTATCTTCTGTCAAGCAGTATCTCTCGGATTCTACCAGTTTATCTGTTTAGATTTTCTCTGCTCTTTTTGCAAGAATCAGAAAATTCTCGGGTCATCCCATGCTCCCCAAGGATTCTTTTTTCAGGGATTAATTAGGTTAAATGTGCAAAATATCCATGTAATTGTTTAGATTAGGGTCCAATACTGATATAATGAATAGAGTAATTCCTTGAAATAAAAATTTTTACAGGCTAGCAGTAATTTGTGTGCCTGAGAAAAAGTAGATAGGAGTCATGCTTGTGTCTAAAATGCCACCAAATTTAATCACACGAGTGATTACATAATTTATCTGCGATTCTAATTAAGAGTTATCATTTGGAATTGGAAGGGTTCGAGAGACTCTATATGACTCCTAATGATTCCGGAAGAGCTCCATCATTGATTTCAATTCATGAGATGAGACCACCAACTTGGTTCTCGGCTTGGTGAGGGGATCTTGATTGTTTTGATCAGCTCTCTACTTGCACCGTAAAAAAGGTATATTTGAGTTAGTTTTAGAAAATTTTGATTCGTTGCCCTGATTTTTTTAAAAAGAAATTATTATTTTTTATATTTTAAAATCATTTAATTATATTAATGTATTTAAAAATAAAACCTAAAATCTCTGTATATTTTTAAAGAGATATTTTTATACACCCCCAATCACGTTATCAAAATAATAATAATAATAATTTTAAAAATTTATTTGGTTAAATTTTATGTTTATTTTTTAAATATTGCTAGTTTGAGTGTTATAAATTTTATGATTATTAAAAATAAAAATTGTAGGAATTGATGCGGAAATAGCGACCAAATTGCACGCTATGCATATATGCCGTAACGTATATAAAAACAAGAAACATGATTAAAAGCGAGTCCACTGCTACTCACGGAGAAGATTCATCCGTTTGTTTTCTTCTATAAGAGAAGGCATTTATTTGTGTTAATGAAAAAATAGAGATTGGCTGCATCAACCCAATTGTTAATGGAGACGATCCAGAATCCTTAGATTTTATTTTTAATGATATCAAGTATAAAAGGTTTACAATGACTAGTGATCATTTGATCACTTCCACTCACATAATACCTAACTAAAGATCACTGTATTACTCTAACATCAAGACCCCACACACTACTACTTCAAAAAAATTATTTCTTTATCTTTGATTTTTAAGTATATGCTGATTCAATTTCAATCCCTGTTCAAAATCACGAGCTGCAAGATTTGAAACTTCATGTAACAAAATCTGTTTGTTCAACTCTTTTTTCTCCCGACGGCTGAGGCAGTGGAAACTTGTGTTATTGCCTTCGAGTTTGTTAGATTATGTTTCTTGAAATGTTTATTTGGACCATGTTGTGGTACATATTCGTCTTCTGAAAACCCTTTTCCACCTCAACTCCAAGGTTTGTGTTTTAGAAGCATCATAGAGTTGGTTGCAAGATTGGTTCCACCAAGAAAAACAAATAGGCCTAAAATTTACAGTCAAAGGGAACAAAACTGTTGATGTGCTCTAAGCTAAATCAGGTGTATGGCCCCGTCACTGCGGACAAAGCAAAGAAATCCCTAGCAGGCCAACAGGAGTGTCATGGCATTGGTTCTTTTCGTCTTGGAATTGATCAACTTATAATTGTTTCTCTCTTCTCAAATCCTGTTGCAATTTAGTGCATTGGTTTGTTAGTAATGAACTTATTTGTAGTGTGGGCAACAGATTTATTTGGAAGCATTTCAGAACACAGACCAACAACACATGAATCGCCAAGTCTAGAATAAAATAACAGATATTTGCCATCAAATTAATAGAGATATACCAACAGTCAATTGATGCGAAAGATGCAGGCTGTCTGAAGAATTACAAATCATTTCGGCAAGGCCAAGTTCTTTTTCTTTGTTATTTCCAACTTCTTGCTTAGAAATCCACCTGCATTAGGATCCACAAAAAAGACAAATAGCAAATCCTTAAATAACAATGAACAAGGACTAAAATTAAGAAGGTTTCAATGTAGAAATCACAGGGAGTTCAACCTGCTGTTCACAAACAAAGGCCTGTAACAGGCCTAAGACTCATGGTTTACTTTCATCTACATGTTTCAATAGGATCCCACAGAATATAATAAGAAAACAAAACACAAAGTAACAAGGATAGTTAGATGGAGAGATACTGATGCAGATCAGATACTCCTCAATATCTGTTCCATAATTTTCTAACATGTTTAAGAAATGAATTACAGCTCCAGAAGTAGATTCAATATTTCTTTTATGCTCCTGGACAAATGTCAAAGCACTTGGCAGGCAACGATATAAAGGATAGGCAGGAGAATATAAGTGGCAATAAAAACAAAGGCTGGTTTTTTATCCAGCATCCATCGTGTATAAATGATCCCCTTTTGTTTTGATAAAAAAATTGGGGAATCGGCTAGTGTGATTTAATAATTTAATCTTACAAAAAGTTTACAGACACACCCAAAAACAATTTATCTGTGTATTGTTGTCCAGAAGCAAGAAGATACCATATTGGCCAACCAGTCACAGAGACAAAGTATGATATTTGCGTTTGTCTACAAATCACAGGAGCTACATTTGGAGCTTTTTGACAAACTCTTTCTCCCTCATGACCATTATTTTCCTTTTCAATCTAAAGTTTAATTGGGAGATAAAGGAATTAAAATCCATTTTACGCATCATGAGTTTTTATGATAATGGAATGTGAAAATCCAACACATAACCCATTGCTACCATTATCCCACCTAATAAAGTTATCTGCCAATCTTTCAAGCATGTTCTAGATGAACCCTTGAAAGATGGCAGTGGCATGTGACCAGAGATCCACCACAAAGAAGCAGCTGATATCACTGGCACTTGCAAAATTCCAGTGAAGTGATGCTGTTCTAAGATAAAGACACAGCTGGCAAATAAAACACTAAAGGCCAGTGTTATCTATGGCTCAAATTTACCCAGCACAAGTTGGAGAAAGAGTATGAAAGTAAAGGTAACTGGTGGGTTGAAAGACTAACCTGGTCTTGATATAAGGTTAATACGAGAACGAGGCCCTTCAAACTTCCAGTTATCTTCATCCAAGGATTTAACCTCCTTGTTAAGTGCAGCCATCAGATCAGATTTTAGTGCTGCAACAGAAGAACAAGACTTCTATGAATAATAAAAACTCCACTCAGTTGCTATCAGCTGAGATGATACTTATAGTGATTAAAATTGTTGGTGTTTCACTAATTGGATTTGGGGCCTTCCTGTTTTCTTTCAGAGGTCACTTCTAGAGACATAACAGAGCCTTCCTGTTTTCTTTCAAAGGTCACTTTTAGAGACAGAACAGAGGAAAACATTAAAGTTCCGAAATATATTTCTTTCTTGTCTTGTTTTATAACCAAAATGGGTGGAGTATGAACAAAGGCGAAAAGGTAAGCCCTTGAATTTCATATATCCAAGTAAGATTAAACTTGAGAGGGCGACTAACAACAAAAGTATCTCTAGAAACGAGGAAAATTAACAGACAGGCTAATTAAAATGGATCGATTCAGCTGGATGAAAGAACTCAAATTAAAGAAACAAACTTTGTCTTTTGACGGTAAATAAATGATATCCTCCACTAGACCAATACTAATGTAATCGCTTGGCTTAGTCCTATTTTTTAAAAGATCAAAAATCAAGATGCGATCGTAAACTTATTCTGTCAATGAGTTCGATTTGTTCCTTAAAAAGTCACGATGAGCAGCATAAACTTAAGAATTATTTGCCCCGCATAGATTTCATTTCCCTTATTTTTTTAGTAACACGACAACGAGTTCATGAATAAGCCCAAAATCTTGGTACCATGCATATTAAACCCTAGAAAAAAGAAATAGAAAATCCATGAATTATGCAGATGAGGACCCATATAAGACTGATTCTTATTGCTAGAATCAAATAATCACAAAAATAGCTACATGTCCATAACCCAACACAGGGAATGCAGAAATATTAATGGCGCGATAACAAAGCAATGAATTTCCATAATAATAACCCAGAACCCACACAAATTATTCAGCTTTTAAATAGCCCAGATGGACAAAAATAAAATAAAATAAAAAAACAATCTTCCCTGAAAAATGCCTGAGCCCACGACCAAAAAATTCGAAATTCGCGTGGATCATGCAATATTATAACACCCCAGATGGACAAAAGTCATATTTCAAGATTGAAATTAAAGAGGGCGAACAAAACAAACCAAGCATCGCCTCATCTTTGCGGTCTTGGATGGAAATTAAATCAGAAGGGAAATGAAAATCATCCAAAGCAGCATTGCTAACACTTCCTCCTCCACCTCCAATAATTGCTGTTGTTGATACTGATGAATTTGTCGGTGATGTACTGTTCATTCTCTTTTCTCTTTGTTTTCGTTGCTAAAAGATGGTCACTTTACTGAGCGGGAAAAAATTCAGAAGCGGAGGGAGAAGTGTGAAGAGAGTAGGAGTAGTGAACTTCATTACACTTTATTCTACATTGTACATTATTTTATTCATAAAAGCAATTAGATTAGGGTTTTTTTATTATTATTAATATTAATATTAATATTAATATCCCAAGCAATTTATATATATCTCAATTAATTTTATAATTTTTAAAATTAATAATTATATAAACTTTTAGTTTAATAACTCTAATATTTACGAGACTCGAACTAAAAATTTTTAAAAAATAAATTTTAATCTTTTTTTTTAACATGTTAAATTTATTAATTTTAAATATTAAATTTTGTTTTGATTTCAACCTCTCCCATTATTTTTATTTATGAGATTATAACACAATTAATTTCTTTCAATTCACATTCAACATTATATTCACGTTATGTTTGTTTTAGTCCCTAAAATGCAACAACATTAAACTACTCGATTTTATAAAATAGGATTTGATTTTATCAGTTTTAGAAAATTGAAACAACAAGAACTAACATTAACCCAGCCAAATAAAGGTAGCCCTCTTTTGACTTTGGTGTGGAAAATTATAGTTGAACCCTAAAGTTTTAATTTTTCCCTTTTTTTCTTTTTCTTCGTGTTTGCTTTTTTGGATATCAAACTTTATTTGTTTTATATTTTAGCCCCTGAATTTAAAAAAAATGAAGAGTAAAAAATTTAATTAGTCATATAAAAAGAAATCCAAGTGTTATTGAATTTCTGCAGGAAAAAGCATGTCGTGTTAGAGAATAAAAAAATTTTGTATTTTTTTACTAACTTAAAGGTATAATGAGCTTATAAATTGATTTATTATGATTTTTAGGGTTTTTATTATATATTTTTAGGCGAAAAATAAATTAAAAAATAGATCACTGGGTCGAAAACAAATACAGCGCCAACAAATTGAATTAATAAATAACTCGTCTGTTTATTTTCTTTAAAAAATTTATATGTCCTTAAACACAATATATTGAACCTTTGAAAGTTTCATTTTGGCTGTAGTGTGGTGTATAATTGAGCTAATCCTTGAAATCTTTGTGTGCCTGGTTCATGTTTATGTACAGGGCCATCGCACATATGTGCTTGTTGCTCTGAATGTGACAATTTGTCTGAAGAAATTTTGATTTGATGAATCATCAAGATCATTTTAGCGTGGATTTGTGACTGCAATTGGGACTATACTTTTTACTTGTAGAAAATGAAAGTTTATACTATTTTAACATGGGAATCTTACCTTTCCTGATAATGGATGCTTAATATTTACAACTTCCATCGCATTTCCTGTTCATACTCTTTGTTGGCTTTGGCTTTTTCTTGCAGGGTTCTTCATCTTCAAGTGAGGTGGGTACTCCCTAATACATATGCCTCGAATTTTCTTCATCTTATCTGTTACTGTGGATATTTCTTATCCATGCTTTGATATCTCTTGTAAGCATCATGCTGTACTTTGAGTTCCAGACACATATCCTGCTGCCCATATAATCTTAGGAGTTTGTAAGTTGTAACTTTCTGGAATTTAAAAATGCATGATTCATGGCTGTGGACTAGCATTTCATGAAGCAACGATATGGCATGCCCTAAATGACCATACAGCATTTCTTTTTTGTTTGGCTGCTAGCCTACTATAGCTGTTACTTTCAACAATATCTATATGTTCGCCATTTTGATAGTAACTATGTATGAGAAAATTAAAATGTAACTGCAGGGCCCCATCTCACAAAGCTTTTCAATTTGACCATGCATGCAATGTAAGTCTCAATATTTTATAGTCTAGCTTGTATCATTAATTGTCAGGAGGCGAGGTTTGAGTCGAATTTCAATTCCGACAAAACAGACTGTAGTTTTACACAATTCAGGAAGTATATTATGAAATCTTACTTTGAAAAATATGATAGCTTGCTTGAATCAAGTTTCCAAAACTTCACAGCGGATGAACTTCTTTCTAGCTCGTGCAAGCTGCTGCCTGATAATCTGAATCATCTTTTAAGAGTATCAGTTCCATGGCGCCATTTGAGAGGTGAAGGTTCTCATCGTCATATTTCATCAACTATCAGGTACCATATGCAGCCAGATTCGATGTCTCAGCTATGCACTCACTTTTGTGAAGTTATCATTATTGAGAGGCTGCCATCAGGAGTCTTTGCTGACCCATTTGAGCTCCAACTCCTGCTCGAGCGTGGTGGTGGTACAGTTCTTTTTTCCTTTTTTCCTGCGTTTAATGATTTCTGTGTACCCCTTTTTGAAATTCGGGCTATTATGGCATTTTTCTTTGGTCTAATGTGCATTTACTCCACTCACCACAGTATTTACCGATGTAGCTGTCTTTGGAGATATAAATTTGGAGCTGCCTTCTGTTCTTTCCAATCAATCAGCTGTTGAGATTCACATGAATGTTGGTGGCGCTCCGTTGTTGGGACACAAACTGGAAATCAGTGTAGACCTTCCATTGCATGCTCGATATCCAGTAAGTGAAAGGAAATAGTGAAATGTTGAAGAGAGTAGGAAACTGCTGTGTCATCACAGCAACAATAACAAAATGAGCAATCATAAAGCTGTTTAGAAACTGTCTGAAGTCTCTCTCTCTTGCAGCCCCTCGATGACAGTGGCTATTCAAGAGTGGAATTTGGTGAACCTGATTTATTCCCGGGGTGCAGCATGGAAGGAAATGGGGAGAACGGGAGCTGTTTACTTTTGCCTACCAATGACATGGTGGGACCCAGAACCGCGGATGTTGTGTGGAGAATACCTTCTGGAATAAGGGCGCATGCTGGCATTGTATCTGCTGTCACTTTTCTTGCAGCCTCTACATCTACTCTTTTAATTGTCCTCGCGTCCATCTTTTATTCTGATAGTAAATTGTGCAACAATGTGAAAGAATCATAGTTTTGTTGTAAATTCTTGCCATGATAGCATTTTCTGGAAAGATTTGTGGAGCAATTTTCCCTTCTCGTGGTGTTATGACATCATCCATTTTTATTTCTGCAAATTGTTCATCTGCTTTTTCATAATTCACTTCAACATTCCAAGTAATGGCACTTAAAGATGCTTCAAATAACTGCTAAAAAACACCCCACCACAGGAATAGGATTAATTCGGTCATGCATCGGTAGGTGATGATACCAGCAACCAAGAGATACCCAGGTTTTCAATCGGCAGGACCTTTAGCGCCTGCTGTAAAACTAATGCAAGCTCGTTTCAGATGAAGTTCACCAATGTTTCTGTCTTTTTCCATCGTTTTCTCGAGGACAGGCCTCCACTCTGACAGGTCAGGGAAGACACCCAAGAACAACTGGCAACCGGTGCCTTATCTTGCTCCCTAAGGCAGGTCTTTCTTAGGATACAAGTTCCCCCGTCATCAAAAGGAGGTAAAATCACTGTCAATCTCTACCTTCTAGCCTGGCCCGATGGTTTTGGCTTGGCTCCTTTGTACGCATCACTCAAGGTTACTTAACTAGCTTTCTTCTCCATTATTTTTTTTATCCTTTTTTTCTGAAGTTGACAACCGCAACCCTTCCAGCTGAAATAGAATAGACAAACTTCGAGAGGACTCCTCTGTCCATTGAGAGGACAGCATTGAGAGGACAGCAAATAATATGCGAGTCATCGCCAGGAATCACTTCTTAACCTTTCAGAGGCCACTAGACGTTTCAATAACCGCACCATGTCATCATCAAACTCGGACCTCTTCCATGCCAGTTCATTTCAAAGACCTCTTCCATGACAACAGATCTGATAAGCTGACATCGCATAAATTAAGATAACATTTTCTATAAAACCAAAATTTCTAGCAAACACCGTCAGTTAAAAAAAAATTAATAAGATGACGGTGACTGCAGAAAATCCGAGAACTACACACATAAATAATTTTGACCTCAGACAATTTATGGACCAATGAACATCTCCAGGAGCAGGTTTGTTTAAAATAAAAAAATGATAGAGCTTGGTAAAAGTTTTAGGGGAAAGATTTAAATTAAAATAGTATTTGAAAAATATCATGATACACACCCACCCGTTTAGTTAAAACTAAAATGCATGTTTTATATAGTAAATTAATTAACTTGAACAAAAATCAACACTGTTTTTTGAAAATTCAATAGTCAAAAAATAAAATTCAAGATTTAATAATCAAGAAAGAAAAACTATATGGCAGGAAAAAGAAATGGAAGAAGAAAGAAAAATAAAAGCACACTAATACTCCATTTTCAATCTAATCTCATCTTTGACCATTGAATTTTTAAAAAATTTTAGAAAGACTTTTATACATCTCAATTAATTTGAATGAAGCACGGATTTTGAAACATCAACTATTCTATTTTCCCAAAACTTTTGTCAAACCGTGTTAAAATGATAACCCTATTGTCAAAATAAGCAAGCTAGTGAAGACGCATGTGAAGAATTACGGGAAGATAATACGAGAATGATTAAAAACAAAAGAATAAATGTTTAGTTTATTAATATTTCTATAAAACTTGAAACAATTACACAAACTGTCACACACCCTTGTAAACCCAAGGCAGCAGAACATAGAAACAAACAGACACTCCACGCAGACAGAATTGCCTAAAATGATCACGTGCAGACATCATACAATATACACCACCTCTGACTAGCAGTGGGACACTCCAATCAGTCGCCATGTCTTGTAAAAGAACATAAAGGAATTAGCATAGAGATTACTATCTTGTTGCCAAGCAGCTCTTGAAATAGTTCCAAGGATTGTATCACGAAAATTTTTGGATTATGCAGCAAGTACTACGATCACAATGAGAATCACTATCCCGAATATCACCATGAGCAAGCAGGCCTGCATTCAAGACGCAGAGGTTAATCGTGAATATAATTACATTAAATTGAGGGGAATCCACATCTAGAATGAAAACCCCCAACTTGAAGCAAGGGCAATATACCATTTCTTTCATCAAATTTTGATGGAATAATTTGCATAAAAGAAACAGCTCATATTCTTAAATTATGAAATAGAAAATGCATCTATCAACTTGAAAATGCAGATGGCATTTAGATAGCAAACCCCTTCTGGATTAGGAGTGTCCAATCAATTAAACAAGAAACATAAAGAGAAAAGGTCAGTACAAAAAAAAAAAAAAAAACAAACAAACAGGGATCCACACAAGGCATGTCAGCACTCTGTAATTTACTTCAGTCACAAAAACAAACAGCACCACCAGCAATAGTATTGATGATAATAATCAAAAGGGGAATAAATAATGAGGTGCCATAAATTACCAGAGAAGAATTTGATCTTTGAGTCTTTGCAGCTTTCACAAGTTGGGATTTTCCCTGTGCTGTTGCAGCATGGGAATTTTCAATATGGGAGCCAATATCATCTGTAGCATACCCAGAAAAAGGAAAGTTTAATAATGATAACGAGTCAAAATATATGAAGCAAGTTCTTTGTTCGCAGACAATATATAACTTACCAATCATAGTTCCTTGTTCATGGACAAGAACAGCAAGATCTTTAAAAATCTCATTCACCTCACCAATTTGCTGCTGAATTTCATGTATTCCCTGTTCTCTCTCCTCGATAACAGCCTCATTGAAGGCAATCTCATTGTCCAATAGTAGGACCTCCTGTCTGCATCAAAATTCAATTCAAAGCTCAGAATTCTTTTCTTTCAAGTCAATTAAAAGCCAAGTACACAGCAAGTTAAGCAACAGGTTTATTCAATAAAAAGAAAGGGATGATCCTACTTTTAATAGTCTGTCCTGGGCTACCTCTGAATTGTAATCAGAGGCAACTCTTGTATACAGTTTTTCTGGAGAGTACATGATAAGGCTGTGAAGTTACAAACTAATTTCTCATCTCGAGGATGAAGCATGGAGGCCACAATTAATCAATCCTATTGCAAACTTCCAGATGACAAGACTTCTATACACATTCCTGTACTAAAAAACCTCTCCATGCACAATATCCCTTTGGTCCTACAGATTTTAGAATCAATGATAAAAAGAAAGAGTGTATGCAGCTAAAGGTGACCGACAGTTTTTGAAAAAACTACAAATGTTTGCTGGTTCTAAAATATCAACTTGTTTAAAAAATACCCCAGCATTTTCAACACCATGAACAAGGAATGGTGATAGAAAAGATACATGGCTTGATAAATTCTCTCAAAGTTAGGACAAAAAAAATGAAAAGGTTATTAGTAGCCTATGTTTTTTAGCAGAACTCACCTTCTTGACTCCACAAGGAGAGCACGTTGTTCTGGACTTTTATCTAAACTTACATCTATTTCACTGGCTGTGTAGCTGCACAGAGCACCAACAAACACAAAATGTTAGAAGAATATACAAACATCACAAATCTATTTCATTTTATCAAAACAAAAGGTTCATTATAGCAAAGAAAAAACAGGAATCTCAAATCTCACATAATAACTATTAAGGTCTCCTAAAATAATCACCTGGAAGGAAGGACTGCTTGGGGAACAAAAGGAGTATATGCCGTTTCCCTCTCAGCTGCAAGCCGCTGAGCCTTCTGAAATTCTTTCAAAACTGCTTGAAAATCTTTTGCTAATTTAGCATCAGCAATCTTTTTACTTTGCTGCAATTACAACAAGAAAAAAGAAGGGGAAATCTAAATGTTAACTGTCTAGTACATTGGTTGAAAAGCATTTCCGAACAGAAGAGAAAGGTGAGCAATTATGGGGATGGAATTGCAAGGGTTCTATGGGATCTTGAGGAACTTCTGAATCTGAGGGGTCTCTGGAAAATTACTCATTAATATATATGGTAAAGAACAAGAAGCAAACATACACTGACTCCAGCATAATGATCTGTTTCACTAGCTTGTTTAAGTCTGGCTGAAGTATCCTTCACCAATTGCCCAATATGTAGCCTTGTTTTATGCCTGTTGTGCAAGAAAAATCAGTACAACTCAAAGTGGAGGTTCATTACACAGGTATTTGGTTGATAGAATTCAATTAAATACAGAAGGGGAGAGACTAACAGCTAGGCATTGACAAGATGCTGCCGGTGAGGATTTCAAATTACAACACATTCTGAATTCTGCCATTTTCTTTGAACAATATATTATTATGGAAGTCTCACATGCACTTTAATGTTCTGAGCAAGAGAGAACAAACACTACCATCGAAAATTTTCAAAAACAGCCCAAAAGAGATTGATACAATTATGTCCCAACTAAAATTTATGAGAAAAGTTCTTGCGATATAATGTTGAACATTCTTTTCCAAAGAGTCATGAGAGTAGTCTCAAGCATGGCTACAAAGACATTAATTACTAACAGAGTCCAGGTGTCCAACTCAGGCACGCCCTATGTTCTTTCTAAACTCTTAACTAGTTTTTTGTTACTGGAAATTTTGCTTCATCTCTCCTTGGGACACAAAGAAGGCCAAATACTAACATATTTAAGAGCTGAAACTTCAATTAGGCTTCAGCATGATGATTAATGTGCAAAACTAGGCTAGCCAACCAGTAAGAGTCAAGATGGAAGGACCACTTTTTTCAGCATGAGTATACATTGGTTGATAGTCCCGAACATCTTTGGCAGCAATTATTTATTGGTTGTAGATGGATTCTTGAAAACCAAAAAAGGTTCCACATATGTACCAGTATAGAGATTTTTTAGTATTGCCAGCAACTAAGCACAGCCAAGGACATTGCAACAGAGCCACCTGGGATATTAATGTGAGATACATGCAATTAGCCCAGCACATTCACACACATGCATCTCTCATGCGTGGCCTAGATTGGGCAAACGCAACAGCCACGATTGTGCTTGGCATCGTTTCTCAAAACTTTTTGAATAATGCTAGAGATAACAACAATCACGCTGAATGCTCTTCACCGGGTAATGTAGCAATTTACGATAAGCAATTCCTATATGATACCTTCCACATTACATAGCAATTAGAATGCCAGTAAAATTGTTAGAAAACGAACAAGATAACTACCTTTCAGTGCAAAAATCGTCTTCTAATATATCATTAGAATCTCAATAGTTTTCTGATTCTATTTATTCTCAGAAGTACCAACAATTTTCTAGCTCCTGGAAAAAGGCAACCAGACCTACAATTTCTTCATTTGAACTCCAAAAACGCAATAAAATCACTTCAAGAATACTACCCAGACAGCAAAATTACACATTTCCACGATCTTAATAATTCAATTCTCAATAATGAAGAAAAATCAACCATAATTCTGGATATTTAGTCAAAACGACAAACAAAGAAACTCAAAACGGCAAGAAAATAAAAAATAAACTTACAGCTTCTCCCGGAGCTCAGGCGTGTCTTTAGGAGTCCCAAGGGTATTAACAAGACGCTGAAAAGTGGAAACGGCAGTGTTGATCTGGAAGATTCCAGAAGCAACCGCTTGCGTGGCATCTTGTTTGCCGTTGATCAGAGCTCTCCTTGAAGATTGCAAGGGTCGTCCCGCCTCCAGATCTTGAAAGCTCATTATTATTATTATTATATAATTCGATTCAATTTGATCGAAAATCCCTGACCAACCCTTTCTCGAAAGATAAAAAGAGGGGATTTTTTTTATTTTTCGAGAAAGGGAAGAGAAGCGGGTTGTTTGGGTACAGGAACAATAATCTATTAAGGTTAATGGATGTGAAGCTTATAGCACGGCGTTAATTGAGAGAGAATTGTTTAGATCATCTTAGAGAGAGAGAGAGAGAGAGAGAGAGAGAGAGAGAAGGGAGAGGAAATGGAATGATGATGTGTGGGACGGGAGTTGCTGTTTTTTTTTTGGGGTTTCTGGATTTGAATATTCGGTGCAGGCACGTTGACGTGGATTTGTGGACCCCTGAAGGAAAGGAAAGCCACGTGAGAAAAGAGTGTTTGGTAAGAGGAAAACAATTGCTTCGCGTGGGGATGGTGGCGATGTGGACAGATGGTTGCGATTGCTTGCTCCTCCGTTTCGTAACGTGGTTTATGTTTTTAAAATTATTTTTTATTTGTAAAATATTTAATTAATAGTTTTTGTTTTTTATGATTTTAAGATACCAATACTAAAAAAAAATTAAAAAAAATTTAATATGTTTTCAATTAAAAATATTTTAATAAAAAATATCATATAACACATTATTAAATACATACTTGATGTTTTGTTAATTTTAATTGGAGTTTTTAATTAGAGAAAGGATCAATGCCTGACCTTGTGAATTAAAGTGGCGTTCTGGGATGGAGAATGGCTAGTGGCTACTACTTCATTGAGGATCATAGTATTTTGGTCGTGAACAGGGCCTGATCTCTGTTTGTTGTGGTTGCTTTTATATATATATATATATATATATATATATATATATATATATAAAAGCTAATTTATTTAATTGATCTAGAGAGTTCTTGAATTTATTTATAAAAAAACATATTTATGACACTTAAATATTTTATTAAGAAAATAATACGGACTCGTAGTACAGTCAATAATCTAATTAATATTCCAATAGCTACGAAGTTAGGATTTCCGGTGATTACAAACAAATAAGTGAGGATGGAAATTATATTCCATCAATGTTCACAAAACTTTTCTTGTAAAAAATATAAACAACAATACCTTTTTTTTTTGTTACAGATAAACAACAAACAACAATACCTATTTGAAAGAAATCAATGAAAAAAATACATGATTTCTTGCCATAGTTGTCCATTAATATTACAAGAATTAGTAATTAACTAGTTATGTGACCTGCGCTTCGATGCGGATCAAATAATTTTATTTTCTACAAAAAATTATATTTGCAGGTTTTTTCAATGCATTTCTATAATTTAAAAAATCTAAATTCAAATAAAAAATTATATGTATACATGTAATCAAATAAATCAAAAATTATATTTGTGGATAAATAAATAAAAACATTATTAACGATATCTACAAATAAAACTTGAAAAACCTTTTTTCAACTTTTTTTTACCCAAAACACCATAGAAACCGTAATAAACATATCCATAACCTCAAAAAAATCGCCACAGGAACCAAAATCAACCCGAATTCAAAAATCAACCAGAGCTCATATATATTGTTCGTGAACTTGAAAGGTAAAAACACCTAATGTAAGCCCCCTCATCAAATGGAACCATTTGATAAAAATATTGTTTATTATGATGGCTACAACACTTTTCTTTCTCTACTATTAAAATCCAACGATTTCTCTCTCTCCTCTCTCAACAAAACACTAACAAATAATAAAAATAATTTTTTGTACCAAAATTGAATTGGAAAAATATTGAGGTACTAAAATTGTATGATTTTTAAAATTCAAGGATTAAAATGCATCTTTTGCAAGACTTGTGGCATGCCACTCATGTTTGGTGTCTTTTTCATTTTGATCTCTTTTCTTTCAATTCCATATTTTTATGAAAAATAAAATCAATTAGTCTTCAATTAAAACTAAATCGCTGGAAACAAAAGTTTGAGAATTAAATTGAAAAAACACAAAAATTTGCATAACTCATCCACAATATTGTGTGAGAGGATGAACAATGGTGTCTTGCACGGTGAAAAACCCATACCTTTTAGAGTGATATTTAGCTAGTTATTTGACTATCGTTCCGCTGCGGGTCAAATATTTTTTTCAACAAAAAGTTAAATATACAGTCATTTGCAACATGTTTTGTTTATATAAATAACAAAATCAAAAGGTTTATTAACGCATCTAATTAAATAAATCGAGAATCATCCATGTCATTAAATGGGAAAAAAATGGTCATTAACAATAACTACATATATATCTATAAAAGTTGAGAGGCGGATATAAATTAAGATATTTGATCTTGCAACATTGTTCATTCACCGATTATGTTCAATAATTTTTTTTTATTAAATTTAATCTTTCTATTTAATCAAATGATAGTACAAATAGATGCATGCATACAATTAATTGAATAAAATCAAAGGGAAAAAAAACATCTAGCAAGGTTTCACTTATTGTAAATAATATCCAAGAATAAATATTTTTCATCTTTAAAAATAAAAGTTCAATTATATAGAACATCAAAAAATATATGAATTATAATAATCTCTTAGAAAATTAAATACACATAAAAAAAACCAACTACTATTTAAAAAAAGTTGAATGCAAAAACAAAATATGAGAGAAAGGAATTAATTTGAATGCAAATTAAAAATTACTTTTAAAAAGCATGATTTTTTATGAATGGAAGAAATTTTTTTTTTTTAAAAAAATGTTAGACAATGTTGAGTATGGCCTAATTAAAAAGGGCTCGAGTTAAGGCCTATATTTTGATAAAAAAAAAATATCCAAACAATGCTTCATTTGCTAAGGCAGATGACACGTTACCTAGTATTTTCTAGATTTCAATCACCGTGGCAACCAGGAAAACAAGGTTTATGTTTTGTTTTTACCTAAAAACTCATTTTTAACATATTTTGATCAAAAACACCTAGAAAATAAAAAAAATAAAAAAAAACCTTGAAAAAAAAACTCCCAAATGGCTTTAAAAAACAAAAACAAAAAAAAAACCTATACAAAAAACCAAAAATCAATACGAAACAAAAAGGTTTTCTTAGCTTGGATTTGGTTTTTAAGGTAATTTAAAGGTGAGAAACTTGAACTTTTTTCATCAAATAAAACCTTTTGACATCAAGATCGATCTTTTTATGGCCAAACTTGGTGTCAATATTGATTTTTTTTCTTTATCTTCAGAATCTAGCGTCCTCTCCATCTACAACCAAAAACTGAAAAAGTAATAAAATAAAATTTTATATCAAAATTGGATTGAAAAACTATTGAGGGATCAACCATGTATAATTTGTAAAGTTTGGGGACTAAAATAAATATTTTGTGATAACTTTGAAAGCATCACCCGTTTGTGATGTTTTTTTTTTTTTAATTTTTCTCATCTATCTTTCAATTTTTTCTTTAGTTAACAAATTTGATTAAATTATCTTTTAATCATGCCCTAAAAGATGCAATTGTAATAAATAAATAAATTAAAGATCAGGATAAAAAAAAATTGAATAATAAATCCATAATAAAATACAAGGAGGTGAAGAATAAACACTAGCATAGTATTTATACCAAAACATTTAAAAAACATTTGTAATTAACACCGAGATTTATTTCGATACCATTCAACTTTAAGGTATAGATAAAAGTGATAATCAAACAATGATTATTTAATTATATCAAGCCAATTACAAATGCATTTATTTAAATTGTTGATTAAAATCATTGCTCTTAAAATGAATTGATTTCTAGATAGCATGGATCAAGTTAATTTTATCATTTATTTCTATGAAAGCAGTACGAAAAAATTGCTAGAATATTGGCTATTAAGATAATTTATTGTTTCGAAGTAAATAAAAATCATTACAGAATCATACGATCTACCTCACACTCAATTTCTCAACGGTTTACTTATCTATTCTATATAACCAAATCAAACAACTTTGGATCCCCGCTATTACAATTTTATGCATAAGTTGTCCATTTAATTTTCGACTTCGAGGTTGGAAAATATATATATATATATATATATATATATATATATATATATCAACAGTAATTTCATCAATATTAAATAAAAGTACAAATAAATTATTATTCTCGCACTGCATCTTGAAAGAAAAAACATAATTTTTTATGAAAAAATGTACATGACAACACTATATCTAGATGTGATTATTTTCGGTTCAGTTTTTATATAAAAAAAAATTAATTTGGTTTTTTAAAAAATAAAAAACAAAAACGGTTCAAGTTGATCGGTTTTGGTTCATTTTTAGGACAAAACCCGATTCAAACCGGTTTTACTTGGTTTTGTTTTGATTTTTTTTTTGTTTGAGTTCAGTTCGGTTTTTTTAATTTCAGACTTATGTAACCAAACTGAACCGGTTAGTTTTTATAAAATTTTTATCAATTTAATTTGTTTTTTTCATGATTTATTTTTTCAGTTATTTTTTTTTTATTTAATCAGTGTTCCGATTTTTTTCTCCCCCAAACTACACCAATAATGTAAGACAGTTTACAGATAAACGATTGATCATGTTTTTGATAATATAGGTGATAGAAAGAACTCCCTGAAGTTTTCAAATCTAAACAACAATCAATCCATGTTGATAAGATATATATTCAAAACTACCAATTAATATCAAACTCTTCCATAAAATTATAATATATTATCAATCATTTATTTATCAAAAAATAAAAATGGATAGATGACTTCATGTACCTAAATACTGGTTTCAAGAAACAAAATAATATAATCTAAACTAAAAATAAACACAAAGAAAGAAGTTGTTGCGACAACTAAACAATTGTTTTATGAACCCTTTTTTTTTAACAGTATATATAGGAGGACGGGGAAGGTGTTTTTACATGGGTACTTGAATATTTTTTTTTCCAAAATTTAAAATGTTCAATTCAACACTTCTTAGAAAATTTAGACATAACCATATGAAGCTAGAGAATCACGAATAATATTAAATTTAACATGCATGGAAATTCTTGATATAATTTTTTAATTTTTTTTTAATTTTATCATTTAATATTGATTTTAATAAGTGATATACTTCATAATTTCTTTCGATTTATTTTTTATGAAATTATTTCGATCTTATAATTTGAATCGTGAGTTTTACAAGCTAGATATTTTTACTCGAGTTTTTTTGTCATTTTTAATTTTTTTTTCTAAACTTTATCCTTTAACACTAAGTTGATTAAGAATTGAGTTTCATAATTATTATTTTTATTTACTTTCTTTGGAGTTGTCACGGTCTCATAACCTAGTCGTGAGTTGTGGGTTAGCTAGGATGACTCGTGTTTTTTTTATGATTATTTTTTTAATTGAATATTTTTTTTCAATTTCATCATTTAATAATGAGTTGATTGAGGTTTGAATATATATATATATATATATATATATATATATATATATATATAAGTCACATCGATCTTTTAATTTGGGTATGATAAGTTAACCCGGGTTGATTTAGGTTATTTTTTATTTTATTTTTTTTCAATTTAATTCTTTAATATTGAATTGATTGAGAATTGAGATTCATATTTTTTTTATTTGCTTTCTATAGGGGTATCACGATCTTATGATATAAATCGCAAGTTAGGCCAATTGACTCATGTCCCCCCTCCCTTTTTTAGTTGATTGTTTTTAATTTTATCTTTTAATATTGAGTTGATTGAGAATTAGACTTCATTATTTGTTTAAGTTTACTTTTATGAGGTTATTATGGTTTTATGACTCGAAGCACGAGTTTGGTTAGTTAACTCGAGTGCTTTTTTTATGTTTTTTTATTTGATATATTTTTAATTTTATTATTCAACATTAATTTGACTGAGAATTGAGTTTTATAATTTATTTTAATATATTTTCTGTGAGGTAATCTTGGTCTCATTATCAATTTTTAAAAGGTTAACCTTAGTTGATGTGACTAATGTTTTTAGTTGAATATTGTTTTCAATTTCAACATTAATTTGACTGAAAATTGAGTTTCATAATTTATTTTAATATATTTTATGTGGGGCTATCTCGATCTCATGATTAATTTTTAAAAGGTTAACCCTGGTTGATATGATTAATGCTTTTAGTTGAATATTGTTTTCAATCTCATCTATCGACATTGAGTTAATTGAGAATTAAGTTTAATAAAAAAAATTTTATTTATTATTTATAATGTTATCAGGGTCTCATAAACCAAGTAATGGATTTGAAAAGTTGATCTAAGTGAATCTAATATTTTATCGTTTTAATAATTAAAAAAAAATGTCGCCTTAATTGTTTTTACTCAAACTATATTTTTATCAATATTTCAAGTTATCTTTAAATTTACAAAATTGACCAAGCTACATTAGATTAATCTTTATATAATTTATTACAAAAAATAGATTAACAACTATTGAATATTTTTTTATATCAATTTATATATATATATATATATATATATGATCCACAACAAAAGCAATTATTTTCTACACATGCATCTTCTTGGTGAAAAAATAAAATAAAGGTATAGTGCTTCAATTATCATACATCTATGTTGATAATTGAATTTCGAAACCAAATCAAAACATGTTCACTTGACCACTTATAAAATCATAAACTGCTCCCTCCAGCCAAATAGTAGTGGGACGTGTTTTTATTTTTTTTTTTAAAAAAGAAAAAGAAAAGAAAAAAGCCGCGGTTACTTACAGCAGCAATGCTAATCAATCTCTCACGTGCCGCGACCGCCGGCATCAGTCCTTACGAAACATAGATCTATTTTTTTAACCTCCCCCTTATTAGAATCTCTCCCTCTCTTCTCCTTACGAAACAAACTCTTCTCTCGTCCTCTTTTAACAGCTCCCGTCCTTCCCCTCTCTTTTCAACGCAGCTCGCCATGTCGGTCAGTAGCATCACGTCCTTGTATTTTTTTTTTGTTCTTAATTTATTCTGAATCGAGCAATTTCGATCTCTGATTGATTAATATGCATAGATCTATTTTCTACTTTGCTATTTATTTTTTGCGCAATCTTAAAGCTTTGTTGCTTGCTATAAATTATTTTTTTGGTTTATTTGTATGCGTTGTTTCTAAAGATATTTTTGTTTGCTTGGTTACTGAAATATTAGATTTTCATTATTAATTTCTTATCTCGATTGATACCGATATGATTTGCTGATACTAAAATATATCTTTGTTCGGTGAGGATGAGTGTATTAGTGCGGGATAAATCTTTCAATGGCCTCAATGCTTGCGACGAGGAAGTTTAGTGGCTTGGTTTGTATTACTAGATCATAGCAATCATAGGTTTATTTAATTTCTAGTTACGGACGTGGAGTCTAAGAAGGATTTGTAGTCCATTAGTTTCTCATAATTGGAGCTTTGATTGTGAAAATTGTGAGTGATCCTTCATTTTTGGCTCGCACAGTAACATGGAAATGAAATATTGGAGACTAAGCAAGATCCCACCAGTAATCGTTATTCTGATTGGTTTCTTCACTTTTTATATTAGATTGGGATGAAGTTCGTAATTGTTTCTAAAACCATGTCTATTCATGCAAAATAATGGTTAAGTTAAAATTTTGCAAGGCAATTTTTGTTAACTGAGGCTTAAGAATATTTGGACTATAATTTCTCCATCTTTATTTGAATATGTTAAGGTGTAGCCAGGGCTAGTGGACCGTTAAGCTACCACAAACCAGAAGCAAAAAACTAGACCCTTGAACTAAATATTTTATGTGTGAAAGTGTGATTGCGAATGGAGATTAGCCACCAAGCATACAAGAAGAACAAGAGGCTGGCCTGATTGCCACTACACATATTTTACCTTGCTAGATTTGGATTTTCAGTCACTTTTGATGCGCTTCATGTCTTTTGGTGCACTTTTCTTTGTCCAGAATTCTTTCACACGGTCTTTGCATTTTCTTTTCTCTATTTCATCCCTTTCCTTCTTTCTGGATTACTGATATTTCTTAGGGTTTCATTGTAGAGATTTTTTCTTATTCTTAGACCTGGCAGTGGAGCAGCAAAGCTTATTTTTTATTATTTTTTTATTAGGGCCTTAGGTGACAGTTGATAGTTGATACTGTGAGTCACTCTTTGCAAATCTATATAATATCGGGGCTTAGGATTTCGTTTCAACCTTACAGGCCCTTGCTTTGATGTAATTTTCCATAGTCATTCTATTATTCAAGTCCGAGATTTCTAGTTTATGAGCTGTGCTTGCCATCCTTATTTGTCATTATGGCTCCACAGGGCACTGATTTTTTCATTACTTTTTCTTTTTTGCAGGTAAAAACAGTAAAAGTCAGCAATGTTTCCTTAGGAGCATCTGAGCGAGACCTCAAAGAATTCTTTTCTTTTTCTGGTGATATTGAATATGTTGAGATGAAAAGGTATTGTGCTGTTCATTTCCATATTCTCTCCCCTACTCTTTCTTTCATTTTTCTTTGTTGTTTGAATACCATCTCTTATGCTTGTACAGTGATAATGAGCGATCTCAAATTGCATATGTTACCTTCAAAGATTCTCAAGGAGCAGACACTGCTGTTCTTCTCTCGGTAATTATATTTCAGTACCTGCATCACCACTAGATTAATGGGCCATTTTTTTTATGTGCATTGATTTTGCCTCATGAGTTCAATTAATGTCTTTTTCCCCTTGAAGGGAAATGATCACGATACAGAATCCTCTTTTATTGAGAATATTTGCTTCTGAAGTCATAGGATTTTGTGTGTTCGGATCATGCTTGAAGCGTTGTTGTTTAACTTGCAATATTATGTCAGCAATGATCACAGGATGATCATCACAAAACTGTCATCCATTGGAAAAAAAGAACATTATTTGTTTTTTGGAGCCTAATCTCTGTGATCCAATGGCTTCTCATATTTCTTTTGATAAGCGAAGGAAATTTATTAAAAAGGTCCAAGAGGGCTGTCAGTTTACATAGAAGGAAAAATTTATATTCAAAATAATGAGTCTATAAACTATGCTGTGTTGGTTACATTTGTAAAAGCTTCATCTGCATTCTGTTAACTTGAAGTCCTAATAGAGAAGCCTCTTCCCTTGCCAATGCCATTTCTGTTCCTTTGCAACCAAAATATAAGTTAATGAGATAGTACCATAGCCATCTTGTTTCCTTTATAAAACCTCCACCCCTAGCTTCTCCTTCCAGAACTTGTGTATGACGAGAGTGGCACTCATCACCATTCAATAGCTTGTAAAGTGCTTTTAGGTCAAAATTAGTGTAGCAACAGGTGTTTGACAAGATCCATCCCTTACGATGATAGCACCGAGTCACCAACATTGTTCCCCTCCTTCTGTAGGTTATCAGTACTCAAAATCTTACTTCAAGCTGCCTCCCATTCAAAAGAACAATTTAGAGGGGACTTTGTCTTCCATATCACTAGTTTCTTTGGGAAATCAGTTACCTCCTTGGTAAATTGCTTTCTTAAAGCTCTGTAAGAAAACTTTTCACAGATAACTGAGCTATTTTCGATGTTGATAGGGTTTTTCTGAATATACATGGTCTGCTTTTCTTAAGCAACATAGTAAGTATTGTTCTAAACTGTTTTTTATGTCAGGGAGCAACAATAGTTGACCTTTCTGTCACTGTGGCTTTGGATCCAGATTACCAGCTTCCACCTGCTGCTTTAGCAGAACTCTCTGTAAGAATGTTGTACTGAACTTCTGTTAGCAGATAAACCCTAGCACTTTACTGAACTGGTTATACCCAACCATCTGCAGGCAACAGGAAATAAAGCTCCTGGTGATGAATCAGCTTTGCGGAAGGCAGAAGATGTGGTTAGTGGCATGCTTGCAAAGGGTTTCATCTTGGGCAAAGATGCAATCAACAAAGCAAAGGGTTTTGATGAGAAGCACCAGTTGACTTCGACAGCCTCAGCAAAAGTTGTTTCTTTTGACAAAAAGATAGGTCTCACTGAGAAGATTAGTGCTGGCACCACTGTTGTTGGTGACAAAGTCCGGGAAGTGGATCAGAAATTTCAGGTTTCTGAGAAAACCAAATCAGCATTTGCAGCTGCCGAGCAGAAAGTCAGTACCGCAGGATCTGCCATAATGAGTAATAGGTACGTGTTTACTGGGGCTGCTTGGGTGACTGGTGCATTCAATAAGGTTGCCAAGGCAGCTGGGGATGTTGGCCAGAAGGCAAAAGAAAAGGTAGGAATGGCTGAAGAGGAACAAAAGAGGAAAATGGTGGATGACTTTGCTCAGGTCCACCTATCCGAGTCTCCCAAAGCATCCGGTGCAAGTGACCAGAAGCCATCCAAGCCTCCACCCGCGCAAGGTTTGATTCTTTGATTTACAGTTGTAAATTTTTCAAGTAGAACGTTTGTATTTTATTGTCTCTTGATTACATGCTGGAGTTCTTTCAGCATGGAAAAAACTGTGAATGTAGGACTGGTTGCTCCAATTAGTTGGATAAGATTGCATGCAATGTCTCGACTTCTTCCCCCAGAATGACAATGTACAAAATTTCGTTAAATGTTGTTGTTTCTGTTATTTTCTTTCTCACCGAGGGTTCTTGATTTCTAGTCATATACGAAATAAACTCACTTGATGCTATGCTAGAGGCATAGCAACTGGTACTCCCGTAGAAGCTATTCCATGTTATTTCCTCTGATTTCCAGTTCCTCTGTTCTCTGAATGGCTCTATTTTTGCATGAACCTCTGCTATCTTTTGGCCTAGCTCGGCTACTGCACTGTAACTACCTGTAGAAATTGTTCCTTGCCTCAAAACACGGAAGCACCTGATTGGCAAAAACAAGAATAAAGACATAAAATTACTGTGTATTTTCTTGGAAAGAAGGAAACAAACGTATCGCTCATCAATTTCCCAACGGGAGGGTTTCTTTGAACGTTGAGATTAATTCCTTGTCCTATCTTTTTAATTTGCAACGTAAGCAAGTGGAGCACACTGTACTTGATGATGCTAGATATTTGTTTTCTTGTATGGATAAATCGGATAAAAAATTATTCAGAAAGTGGTAGGAATTATAAGATAATAGATTGTGTTTGCTTAATATGAGTGAGAAGTTGGACTATTCATTCATTACCTCACTAAATGGTTTGAATAGAAAAAAAAACAAAAAACAAACTTTCGCAGGAACAAATAATTACATGGCATGGCAATTTCTGCAACCCAGTCTCTAGTTTTTACACATTTACAAGTATTGTAATGAAGTCAAAGCTATCATAATTTGCCAAATCCTAGCAAATTTACATATCTTTGAAGGGAAGTTTACAACTCTTTAAACACCAACATAATTTCACATTTCTTCCAATTCTATAGGTTAAGATAATTTTCAAACAAATAATAATATTAGTCCTTTTCATAAATACCGACAAAAAATCAATTTATTAACAATAAACTCCTCATATTTACCAAAAACAAAAGTCACAAAGTTCGAGGCATTTCTAAAAATTGAAAATCAACTCTACAGTGGTAACTAACTAACTACTAGCCACCAAACAATACTTTGTAATTGCCCAACTATGGGATTTGATATCAAGATTCCCTTGCATTATTCGGTAATTACCCTACTATATATTAAAACAATTAGGAAAAATCATGGAGGTACACTAGTAATATGAACAATGAAGCTATTATTGTTTTTTAGTTTTTTATTTTAAATTCAAGTTAGACAATGATTTGAGATGGAATGTTTTTTTCCTTGTCAATTTCATTAATGCTTTTTTTCAATTTCATTTTTTTTTTTGTCGGTTATATTGTTTTTGAACTTAACAAGTCAGTGATGTCATATCAGACAATATCCACACAATTTAATTTTAAATTCAAGTTAGGTAACAAGCTGAGTCAGAATTTTTTTTTAATCAATTTCACCTTATTTTTCCTTTTGCAATTTCATTTTGAGACTTTTTTTTTATTATCATTCAAGTTATTTTTGGACCATCTAAGGGGCTATCTGGAATTGTGTTCCAAACAACATTTATGAAAAATTAAAATTTTTTTCTTATTTTTTGATTGTCTTGATGTACTAATATAAAAAATAATTTTTTAAAAATAAAAAAATATTAGTTTGATGCATTTCCAAAATAAAAACATTTTAAAAAATAATTGTTATCATTTTCAAACATCTCTAAGTCGATTGGATCTCATTATTACAACTTTAATATAATATAATTTTAAATCTAGATAGAATAAAAAGTCAGGTAGATAGATTTTAAAGTTGGCTTATTAGATTAAGTTTAATAATAATATTGAATAATTTCTCATTACATATACATATTTTTTTAAAAAATGATACAACCTAGGGGGGACTATGACCATAGAAAACAGTAAAATTAAAATAATGAAACAATTAAGATAATAATTTATTTGTTGAAAAATAATTTTTTTAAAAAAATAGTTTTTACTGAAAGTAAATTTATAGAAAATGAATTATTTTTAATATTTAACAGTGTCATAAAAAATAAGTTGGAGAATATTTTTCAATATTTGACTACATCGTAAAAAATAAATTAAAAAATAATTTATTAATTTTTTATTTTTTTCAAGTTTAAAAAAATTAAAAACAACTTTGATAAATAAAAAAGCTGAAGAATAATAAAATAATTTTATAAATTATTTCAAATAAAGTAAATAAAAATCAAAATAATAAGAACTAAATCTAATAAATAAAAAGTTTTAATTAAAAAAAATAAGATAAAAAAATAAAACTAAGACTAAAATTAATATAAAAATAAAATTTTAAGAGAAAAAAATCAAAATAAAATATATAGCAATCCAAAAGCTAAAGGTTAAATTTGATATAAATAAAAAGTAACAAAATATTTTAGAATTTTTTACATCTTTATGTTTTTTCTTTAAAATAAAATGAAAGAACTTTTCTAAAAATAAATTAAATGCTTTTTACTGAAAATATTTATTATTAATGATAAACAAACATTTAAAAATTCTAAAACTAATTTTCAAAAACCAATTTAGTCGGCGAAAAACTGAAAAGGTAAGATCACCATGGCATCATGAAACAACCATGCAATTGGGGCTTAGGTTATCGAAGCAGTTTATTTAACAAAGATTAAGAAAAAGTCATGGGCAACTGTGACTGAGTACCTGATACCATCAGAGAGTACACGCCACCCTCCTTTCCAGCTGGCTTTCCCAACCCCAATTGGAGGGAAGTACATACTGCCATAACTGCATTAACGGTCCACTTCTCCAGCTGGATCCCAATCACCGCTTTAGGCGCACTCTAATATATTTCATCGCTACAACACTAACGTACGCACTCCTCATAGCATTGTATTCTTGTTTTTATCTATATTTCTCCGAGAAAAATCTCTTGCTAGCCATGATTTTCAATAAAAACGATGAAACGAGCGCTGTAAACAGAGGTCCTCTTCGCCGAACGTAAATAAACATCATTGTTCTTAAAAAAATATCACATGGAATTTAATTAAATGAATACGTGCGAGTGTGTGTGTATAACACGCAAGTGTAAGCAAGCAGACATCGCACGTGCGATGCGCTGTGAGAGACGGGCAGCAGGGGTAATAAAAAGAGAGAACCAAAAAAGGCGGCTTAGAAATGGGCGAGTTTTCGGTGAAAGCGATATTTGAGGGAGGTGAGTTCGTCGGCAGCAATCTCCTGCAGGTTTCCGAAACTTCGATTTGCCAAGACATCGCCTCTTCGGACCTCACTTAATCCACCAATGCTCTCACTCGCTGCTTCTACCATCACAACTCAGAAAATAAAAATAATAAAAATAAAATACCAAAATATTAAAAATAAAAGAGAGTAAGATTAATTCAGAAACTGCATTGTACCTATATGGTTAGAGAATCCATTAAACTGAGCCAAATCTGCAACAAACAAACAGATATTTTTTTTTTCAAAAAAAAACTATATAAGAAAAATCTAGAGAGTTAATGTTTTTAATTTATAGTACCTGATTGAGAAGGAGTATGGGAGACAAGGAAGAGGACAAGGAAACAAAAGAGGGTGAGGAAAGGAATAAGGTGAATGAGTTTCTCTGGTTTTGGAGGCGCTGGTGAAAGTACCGATGAAGAAGAAAAGAATCGGTGTGGTTTTGTTGATTTGTGATCTAAGTCGTCAGCGTCGGGTGCGAGTGAAGTAGAAGGAGGCAGGTCTTTGAATACTGGTTTAGTGTCGTTTGATAAAAGAGCATCGGCTCCTCCATGGGGGTGGAGCTTGGTTACTGGTAAGCCTAGAGATTGTCTTTGCATTCTTCAGAGACAGAGACCGAATAGAGAGAAGGGTTGCTTTGCTTTTTATTGATTTGTTTAGCCAATACGCTCTGGGTTTTTAACAACAGAGTTGTTTTGTGAGCTGTTGTTTACTTGCCGGTTAATCTTCCATGCCAATAATTTTCCTTGTTTTATTAAGGATATTAGAAATTATATTGTTTTATTTATTATAAAAAATAATACATGGTTTCATATATAAAAAGAAGTCATGCTATCTGTTCGATAAAATAAATGTTTTTTTTA
This sequence comes from Populus alba x Populus glandulosa, assembly GCA_033617975.1. Classification (NCBI taxonomy): domain Eukaryota; kingdom Viridiplantae; phylum Streptophyta; class Magnoliopsida; order Malpighiales; family Salicaceae; genus Populus; species Populus alba x Populus glandulosa. Next base: position 11,551,368 of record CM066143.1, on the reverse strand, counting down.
GTTTAATAATTTTATTTTTTGATCTAGTATTATTAAGTTTTTTTATTTGAAATGTATAGTTTTATAATTTTTATTTTCCTAGAATGTATTGATAGATATTGTTTTCTAGTTTTATATATATATATATATAAAGGGTTGTAATGATTTTTTTTATGAGAGAGTCTTTGATTAAATAAAAATAAAATATTTTGGATTTTCTTGTGATTATGCTATACATTATCTTTAAAAATCCTGATTTATAATAAACTTTATTATCTCTTAATTTTTGACAACGTCGAATATGGAATGCGATTTTTTTTTTTTAATGAATAGGAGGGTCAAAGGTGGGTATTAAATTGTTACTGTTGTGTATGGGCTTTGCTTTTGAGTTTTTTTTGTTAAGGGAAAAATGAATTAATTTTTTGGGTCAATTTGTTATGCTTTTTAGGTTGACGGTTGATAGGGTGGGGACTGAGTCATTAAAAAAAAAAATGTTTGTAGGCTATATGGGTCGGTTTCAAAGTTCATGTTAAATAAAAAAAAATGCTTTTAAAATTATTTTTTTATTTAAAAAAATATTAAATCTTAACGTTTTTTATTAATAATTTTTTGATATTTTTAATATACTATATAAAAATAAAAAAAAAATATTTTTAATTAAAAAATACTTTTAAAATATCTTATACCACATTATCAAGTTTTAAGATATTTTATTTTAATTGTGTTTATATTTCTTCGTATAAGAAATAAAATTTGAAAACAGTTTCTAAAGAAACTAAAAATAAAGAATAATAGTATAACTTGCAACTAGAGACATATATATATATATATATATATATATAGACATCTTGTGCTCTAGGGGCTGGTGGAGGATGTCTTCCTTGGACTATTTCTTTGTAGGAGGTGGCAACAATAAGCTAAAAATAAAGAATAATAGCAGAACTCACAACTAGACACACACACGTGTACACATTTTCGTGTTCCTCAAATTTTATTTATTTTTTATTGTCAGCCATTATATTTGTCATGGTATTTCATCTTTTTTGTAAGAAGTGGTCCCTACCACCCAACTACTCGTGTATTATCCACTCATTTGTATTATCCACGAGTGTACTATGTTTAGTTTACATGGTGGATCCAAAAGTGTGACTCCGCGTATACGTCATCTCAATTTCACTAAAAAATAAAAAAATACTTCACTGTCATCAAAATATTAGATTGAATTTAAATATATTTATTAATCATGTTTTTAAGAAATTTTTCAATGATATATTAATAAAATATTAAAAGATATGACTCCATCATAGCAACCACACACATAAAACACTATTAGTTAGAATAGTAATTTATGTTTTTTTATATATTTTTTAATTGTATCTTTTAATATTATATTATTTTGAATGTTGTACTACATAATTCTTCTTTAATTTTTGTATGTTAGGTTATATACTAATTTCATGATTTTTTTCATTTTTAATCTTTAATATTTGATCAGTTGAAAATGGAGTTTTGTAATTTTTTGATTTGTTTTTATAAATTTATCATAATCTCATGACTCAATTTATTTTAACTCAAGTTATTTTTTTCTATCTTTTCTAATTAATAAATTTCATCTTTTAATGTTGAGCTGATTGGAAATTAGACTTATAAGTTTTTTTTTTTGTTATTCCGATCTCATGATCCGAGTTGCATGTTTGGTAGGCTGATCCAAATTGAGTCTGGTAATCCTTTTGTCCTTTGTTAATTGAATTTTTTTTCATTGGGCTTCATATTTTTTTTCTTTTTATATGATTATTCTGATTTCATAACCCAGATAACAGGTTTTATAGGTTGATCTAAGTTGATTTTATTCTTTTTTTATCCTTTTTTAATTGATTTATTTTCCAAATACACCCTCCAACAACTCAATCTTTTATTTATTTTTTAATTTTATCATTCAATATCATGTTATTTAAAAATTAAACTTTATAATTATTTTCAATTTGTTTTTTGTGGAGTTATCGCAATCTTATGGATTTAATTATATTTTTCTTTATTTCAAACTTCCACATTAGGACTATTAGAATAGATCTTCACAATTGCTTTTATTTAATTCTTTTGAAGTTATCTTAATTTCATGATCCATGTTCCATGTTTAACAGGTTAATTCAAGTTGACTTTGGTTGTTTTTATATTTTATATTTATTATTTTTTTTTATTTCATTGTTCAATATTAGATTGGTTAGAAATTGGACTTCGTATATTTTTTTATTTGCTTTTTATAGGGCTATCTCAATTTTATTATGCGAGTGGCATGTTTGATAAGTTAACCCTGGTTGATTTGGATAGTTTTTTTATCCTTATTTTAATTCAATATATATATATATATATATATTTTTCATCCCCCGACATTAAGTTGATCATGAATTAACCTTCATAATTTACTTTAATTTTCTTTTTATAAGGTTATTATAACCCGAGTAATATATTTAACAGGTTAACCATGATCGATCTAATATGTCGTTGTTTTAATATTTTTTAAAAAGTATCATTCAATATATTATCGTATAAATATTTAAAAAAGATAATATTGATTATACATCATATTTTGAATTCAAAATTTTTTCTTATTAAAAAACACATTAGCAATATATATATATATATATATATATATATATATATATATATATATTACGTTAACAAAATTAATCTATGTTATAACACAACACATGTCAATGATCTAGTTCATTCCAAAATAAATATGTAGTTCACAAGACTTGAGTAAAATATGTGTTTACTTCCTAAATATAATATGTCTGAGAGTGCATTCAACATGGAGTGCATGGAAGATCTAAAAGATCCTCTATTACAGTAATCAACAGTAATCTCAAAAACACATGCTAATAAGTATTGAAACAGTGAATTTATTTTAGAAAAATATTGGCATAGATGGTAGCGAAGAGTAACGGAGTTTGTTATAAATTTAAATTCTTATATAAAAAAATAATAATACCATAATTATAGAAAACACCTAAAATATTTAATTTCTATTTATCTATGTCTCATTTGCCAAAAGGCAAGTGAATAGGAACCCTATTAATATTGAATAAAAAAATAAAAATAAAACAATTATTCTCTTCAAAATAGAAAATAAACTAGAAAAACTTAATAATACTTAATAGAAAAAAATAAAATTATAATGTTAAAAACAAGTTAGCTCACCTCATATTACCTAGTTTACATATTTATTTTGCTATTTTATATTAACTCAATTCTAGTTTTTTAGTTGTTGTTTTGTTATTCAATTACATACTTTTAAATATTTTTTTAAGGTATCATGATTCTTTTTTTTTGTTTATTCATTATTTTTTTTATAATCTAATTTAAATAAAATCAATTTAACTTAATCAGTATTATAACTCGAGCAGTTTATAATGACTCATTTTATAAATTTATCATAGACCACTAAATAGCGTGAGCCCATACCAGTTCAAGGACTGTTTGAGAACTATAATCTATATTAAGATTTTTTTTTATTAAGAATAAAATTTAAGTAATATTGTGAACGACTATGGTGAAACTTGCATAAAGACAAAATAAATCAAAAGAAAAATGAGTTATTACTGCTACAAAACTTAATGGATATTCCTACTCAAATTAACTAGCATTTGTGTAATTGAATAACAGGCCAATGCTCCTCATATTTCATTTTTGTTGCTTAATCGAACATTTAAAAAAAAAAAAAAAACTGAAGCTTTAAAATTTAAGAAGTCTAAATTTCAAACCAGATATGTTGAAGCACATTTGATTGCAAGAGAACCAGCATCCCGCAGCTGTTATAATTCATTCCTCTTGGCAGACTATAATAGACCCGATTTTTGCCCCAAAAGCTAAGATTGATGAGAGGTATTTTTCCTTCATATAATAGAGATCTTTAGATGTAGATTATATATCTACTGAAGGCCATTGTCTTCATTCTTGAAATTATAATCACTATACTGGTATGGTGTTCTAGTAGGTTAGGTAGATTGATTCGGGTTAATTTAGATATATTTTTTATTTTATAAAAAATAAAAATATTATTATTTTTAAAATAAATAGTAAAAATTGAAAAAATATCAATGGATTTTAAATTTATTTTTCTTGGGATGATTAGATTATGAGTTAATTCAAGTTTTTAACTGGAATTATACCAGATCAATTTTTTTTTATATATTTTTATTGAAACCTATTCCTGCTTAACATGTTATAGATGAATTGTTCGCCAAGCTCAAAGTAAGGTCTTAAAAGGGATAAAAGCTTAAAGAAGGTATCATTTCACAAGCTCTTACCGCTAAACCCTTGTAAAAAATCTCAGCAAGACATTTACGTTGCATTAATTTGTTCACCAAATATTATTTTCGCTGGCGCATATGTATATTCATAATTATATATAAAATCATTAATATAATACCCTTAATTTATTTAAAAAATGTATATTTTCTATATTTTCAATATAACTTTTTTTAACAATTTTTCCTATTTAACATTTTGTTCTCTTTTCCTAATATAAGTTTTTTTTTTGTTTTTTTTCGTTTTCCTTATTATATTATGTTTTCAATTTTTTTTTCAATTCAGTATCTAATCTTGTGTTTTCTATACAACATATTCAATAAGCACTTTCTATAGAACACATTTTCCCTCACAAATCACATGAACTTTTTTTTTTTTTTACAAGTCTAAAAAATATCACCCATCAATATTGGTAGTCCCAATGTCACCATCAAATAATTCTTGGCATCAATTTTACTATTTAACTTTTAAAAATTCTAAATAAAGAACTTTCATCTATTTTTAAGGCTTTCCATTCATATTTTTATCCAAATTATTTATTCTTGCAAGAAATGATGTTATTTTGTTGAGAACTTAACGTTTTTTTATCAAGTATTTAAACAAGTCATTTATTGAAATATCAAAATAACTTACCGGTAAAATTGATATAAAAAATAACTTAGGTATAAAATTGATAATATCCTAATAATTTAGTGATATATTTAATATCTGTCCTTTCTTTTCCTATCATATCTCAAAGAGAATGATGAAAATACCGATTATTTAAATTTTAGAGACTATAACAAAAATTTTATGGTCTGTTTACTTTTTCGATTAGAAAATGTTTGAAAATTCATTTTTATTTTTATTTTTAAATTATTTTAATATAAATAAAAAATAAATTTAAAAAATAAAAAATATTATTTTATATATTTTTAAACAAAAAAAAACACGGTAGCGCAGTAACAAACGGGGTCTAGGCGGTGCTGCACAAACAAAAGAAAGAGAAGTTTCTTGAGAAACAGATACACAAGATGGTGCTATGGGAGATCACATTGGGAACTGCGTATTTTTTGGGTTTGAAACGGGCTTATAGATTGGCTTCAAGGATTCAACTTAGGGTTATCAGCCCCAAGTACCCTAGGATTCGTCAGTTTGTTCAGAGGTGTGTGCTGTCGCTATTTTGTTGAAGTGTTGTTTAATTGACTAGCTCATTTGATGCATTTGATTCTTGTAAGTGAATGACTCTGTTTTGATGACACATATGATCTAATCAGTATTTGATCTATACATTTCTATAGAAATTGATTAGTGGAGTGCTTTTTCGTTGATCATTTTACTTATTCTTTATTTGTGGGATTTTATAAAGATATATTTGAAGTAGCTGCACCAATGTTCTTATGATCTTGCTCGTCTATGATTTGTTTGATAGAGACTAGGGAGTGCCTGGATTAGACATAATTGAATTTCCCCATTACTTCTTAAGTCTCTAACCATTTAATACATAGTTCTTCGAGGAAATTGGGGTGGTGTGAATGAGGTTGTCATAATATCGAACACAAATACACAGGTATTGACGGTATATCTCCTTAATCTTGCTGATTAGGATGCCAAATGGATTTGATTTGCTTAAAATGCAATGAAGACCTACACTGCAGTTTTTCCTCTGCTTCAGGAGCATGCATCAGATGCATTGAGTTCCATTTTAATCATTATTTTCTTTGTTCAGCGCCTATCCGTTGCTTCTGTAATTTCTCTCTGTAGTCTTCTGTATATAGTTGCGCAATGTGTATTGGCAGCATCTCCATAGCGGGTCGCCTTCCCTTATGCTAGAGTTTTTTCCACACATGCATGCACACTATAGAATGGGTTTGCTGAACTTGTTTCATTTTCTCTTTCAAACCATCACTCTCTACTTCAAGGGTGTCAAGAAGTGAAAGCATGCTAAGGTGTCAAGGGTGTCTTTTCTAATTTGAATTCTGACATAATTGACTATACAATTTTATCCCAGAAGGTGATTATGCCTTAAAGTCCTCGCAATTAGAAAATTACGGTATTTTAAGCAATCAGTTTTGAGATAGAGGTTTGGAAAAACTTCTTCAATAGAATACCATGGATTTTGATAACGCATATCAAACATTAACAGAGTGTATACTGTTTGATGTCCAGACAACTATTTGGACGTCTATTAAAGATTTGAATAGATGAAGTCAATGCAATTGAGACATATTTGGATGCCTTAAAGGCTTGGAAGGTTCTTTCAGTGCGACTATACTGCTGCTAAACTTTCTATTTTATTACCAGATTGGCTTAAATGCCATTTTGTACAGTTTGTGCATCTATTACTTTCTGGTGCTACTATCGCTGTTGTATGTTGTGTATCATTATGTTGCTAGTACGTGTATATCTCCATGCCTCTAGTTTGAAACTACTTCAGGGCTTAAAAAAACCTCACATTTTCCTTTCTTTTCCCAACTTCATAGACGAACACGTGCTATTTTTGATGTTGCTCTGAAGGTTCACCTGAATGTACAGCAAAGAGACATAGAGGTTGGTCGAAATCTTGGCAACAGGATTCTGAGGTGGCTGCACCAAATGAAACCTTCCGCTCAGATTCATGGTCCCTCACCTGAGAAACCCACAATTGGTGCTAGCTCAAATATGAATGTTACAAACCAGGTAACCAACACTTCCCACCTGAAAGCTTCGGGCATTGGCCGGACATCTAGATGCCAAGAATCTTATAGGCACCTTTTCACCTCAGCAAGGAGTACGTGGTCAAAACCATTTTCCATTGCAATGATGATGCGACCATCAAGACCTGCTGGGATTTTTACACAGTACAGGCACTTGAGCATCCAGGGCCCTGAAATGTCAAGGCCAAACTACAATATTGGTGGTGGATGTGAGTTTCGGGGGGTTTTCTGGAAGGACATGGTGCAGTATATACTGCGAAACTAACAGTGGTAGGTATTTTTTATTTTGTGTTTCTTGTGGAGTCTGGCTTGATTCTGAGATGGAACTGTGCTAGAAGTTGGCTGAGGTGTAATTTGAGGGGACACAACGTAGTCATGCTGAAACTGATAGCCGAAACCATTTTTCCTGTAATTCTTATCCCCTTGTGGGTAATAAATTTGCGCTTTTATTTTCTGGTTATTGTGTATGCTTTAGAGCTCCTTTTTTCTTAGAATTTGCGTTAACTTGACCTCATTGATTTCCTGTTGAGTGTTTTTTGAGTTGTACGGCTGCTTAAACAATTATATATGATGCTGATGACTTATGAAATGACGCATATAACAATATTAACAAGTTTCTGAACCTATCAATCAATTATATATATAAAAAACAACTGCCATTTTTGTAGTATTATTTTGTAAGAAATCAAATAACAACATCAAGTATTCTTATACTGCTGGGATTTTGTTTCGCATGGTACAATCCCCGGTGAATTAGGCCCATGTGCTGTCGAACCACCAGCGAACCCCGCCATGTAGTAGTGGCATCACTCTCTGAAGCCAGGACCACACTGTGCCTGTTCGAACAAACCCTGCTGTCTGAAGCCAAGACCGATGTCAGCTACTCATCTGGCTAGGGATTAGCGTGACTTACCAAATCGTGTCCTGTCCTGAACCGGTTGCGGCCAGCATCACATTGTGCTGCTTCAAATGAGGCCCTGCTCCGTGAGGTCGCTCTACTAGCCAGGACCCAGTAGCAGAGTAGGCTGCCTGCCCTGGGATGCCACATTGCCACCACTATCCCAAGCAATGTCAGGCTTGTATGGACCTGAAAGAGTGCCAGCGAATTACACCCTCCGGGTTCCGTCCAGTTCCATCACTTTGGTGTCCCTACATGGGTCACAACTCACAAGCCACCAAAAACGACAAGGCCATGGTGGTTAAAGCCCACTTCATATGGGTAACTGTGTATGGCTTGCATTAAAGCCCAAATACATAGCCAATAAATTTCCACCTGTTTTATATTTTTCCGGCTTAGGAAAGTAGAAACCGGCTCCTGCACTTTAGCAACCTCTCCTCGTTCGAAAGAAGAGAACAGGTGCGAGATCATCTTAACCCTGTCGTTTATGATTTTACCACTGTCTTACTTTTTTTTTTGTATTGAATTACTCGTATCTTTATTTTTATTTTTTTTAATAAATTGGGATCTTACAGCTCTGTGATTTTGCTCTAATATGGTGGAAACAGTAATGAAAAAAATCGATTGATTGGCTTCAATTTTAAGTTGGTGAATTCCCACTTGATTGATTGAAATCATTTCTTGAATTTCATATGGGTGTTTGTATCTGGGTTGATTAGTGTAATGACTATGAGGATTGAGATGAGTTGCTGGGTTCTAGAAGAATGTTCTTCTGGACCTTAAGCTCCGTAGTTTTATGACATTGTTGGTGTTTGTGTTTGGGGTATTCCCTGTCTTAAAAGGGGTACTACTAATTGCTTTCATTTCGTTAAATGAGGTCAATGACCGGGCTGCTCTCCAAAATGATTTTCTAGGCTAGTAATGATGGATCACAAATGAGGGCGGTGGTGCATTTTTCCCAAATTCTTCTCTTAGTTGTTGCTTGAACCCTTGTAAAAGGCTTGTACTCAGCTGTTGATCATTGTGATTGCAATGATAGTTGGCAATTGAGTATGATTGTGTATGCTTGGTGTGGCAAGTCTAATCCCGATGCATGAGATGTGGATTGGGTAATAATTCGATTTTTTTTGTTTAGTGTTCATGATCCTCCTGAGTTGTTTCTTATTTCCAACCTCCACATCGTTTACACAAGCAATGAGGTGAAAATGCTCAGGAAGCATGTTGTGGCTAAGAGCGGGAAGTCTTTCTGAAGTTAAATAGGAATTCTTTGGATTTAGCATTTTAGAATTTGATAATTCTACATTTATTGTGGATCATGGAGCTTAAATTCAATCCAAAATTAATCTTGTGTAAGCCAACTTCTTTATTGATGGTTCTCATTACACACAATAAACCAGAAAGACATTGTTTTCCTCGTTTTTATGGGCATCTCTTTTCACATCCTTCACAGCCTGATTTGTAGAGTCTGTTTAGCTTGAGGAAGAAGTTCTCTTTCTTTTGCATTTCCTTCTCATATTTTTAGTTTTTGCTGCATCTCCTTGTATAAGGTTTTGTACGTAGTATTGTGCCACCTTTCTCTTGTTCTTTTTTTTAATTATATCCTGCTTGTCCACAGATTTTTTTTTTCTTTCCCCTTTCTGGATGTTGAATTAGTATTTCATGTTCTTACAGGCACAAACAACTGCAAACACTGGCATGGAGTTGGCAGACAGAGCAGTAGGGTTTTTGTTATCTTTAACCAGTATATCTATCTTCACTTATTATACTTTCTGGGTTATCATTTTGGTGAGTTCAGTTTTTCATTGATTTGGATCTGCATATTCAATGAACTTATCTTTAGTGTTTACTCTTAATCTTGTGGTTTTTCAGCCATTTGTAGACAGTGATCACTTTATCCACCACTATTTCCTTCCACAAGAATACGCCATACTTGTACCTGTGTTTGCTGGCATGGCGCTTCTCTGCTTCTTAAGCGTGTTTGTTGGATTTGTGATGCTTAAATCCAAAAAGAAGAAAGCATAATGCAACCTCGATCACCATTTTGCATATTCTAATACATTTTACACTCACAAACCTCACTTCTCTCGTTGCTAGATTTGAAACCCAGAGTGTTTTTCTTGTGAGATTAGAGCAATTATAACATTATTGTGGCATTAGATTTCTTGCTTGAAATGACTGATTCTCTCTTATTGACTATCATTGCATCGTTGACACATGAGCAGTTTAAGAATATGGCTCAATTATCAAGTTTCTTGTGACATGTAGAATATGAAGCCAGAACTTCCAGTTCTGAACTGAGTTTGTTCATTTTACTCTCTATCAGTTCTTTATTGCTTCGAGTCTATAAAGAGCATGCCTCCTATTTGTTATTTTTTTCTGGCCCATTCCCCTTACTCTCAGAGGATAACAAAAAGGTTTTCTGGTTTATACAGTTCCTCATTAATTTGAGCCTCATGCATCCTTAAATTCGGAAATGACTCTGTTCTGTCTAACGATTGCTGCTCAATTAGTTCACAGCCTGATGGAGTAGATCTAGTTCCAGGGATTTCCCACATTTCTCCTCTAATATCAAAAGAAAATTCAGCCGTACCATCAGCAGGGTTCTTTGCTTGGTTTTCAACCGAGGTTATTGTTTACTTGCGGCCAAGAAATTTGGTGCTTGTTCTGTTGATGTAGACTATTATACAATACATCTAAAACAAATGACCGTTCTGAACTGGTCCTCTCCTTTGCTTTTATTAATGAACAATTTCGTCTTTTTTTTTAACATTTTGATCACTGAACATTTTTTTTCTCTAACTTCTTCATTCCATGTGATGTTTGTGACAAATCACGTGTTGATGTAGTCTTCTCCTTGTATTTTCTTGACAATCCAAAGTATTTAAATAAACTTTCTGAAATGAATTAGAGGTAAATTTCATGAAATAAGATTTAAATTTGTTGTATTAAAAAGAATTAAAATAAAAAAGGACCAAAAAAAAAACTAACTGGGTTTCTCAACTTCGCCCAAAAACTTTATTTCTTCTAAAAAAATCTTTATTTGCTCATTTTTAGTCCTTTTAATTTTATAATTTTATATTTTAATTCTAAACTTTATTTTTTTAAGTTTGAGTCTCTAAATTTTGATAGAGAAGATAGAAAATCACAAGGGAACGAGAAAGGTGAGGGAAAGTGGTTGATTTATAACATTCCGACAGAAAAAAAAAATAGAGTTTGGTTTTATAGGGGTTATTTTTTTGACAAGAGGAGTATTATTAAGGTTTTTTTGAACTTCTATTTTGTCAATACAAGTACATTGAGGCCCGAGATTTTTTTATTTGGTTTAATTTATATATATATATATATATATATATATATATATATATATATATATATATATATCAATTTAAGGGTGTTGAGATCGAAAATGGTTTTATTTAGATATTTAATATATATTTAATATTGTCTTTATTTTTGAATAAGATTGTAGAATTTTTGTGATATTAGCAATCAATTCATTAATTATTTTATATGAACCTATTAAATTTATGATCATGAATACTCAATAAAAAGAAAATTTTATATTTTGTTGTTATAAAATTTTTACAAGATTTTCTTAAATTAATTATTTTTTCTCCAATTTCATATAAAATATAGAGACATGATTTTCAATGTTTCTTTGTTAAAACTTTATTTTTATATTATTATAAGTTTCTTAATTTAAAAAACAATGTATGAGACATGGTGTTGAGTCGGAGGCAATTTTTGGAACATTACCATAGAACTGAGTTAATTACACCTGTTTGTTGGGAAAAACTCCTCTGATGTGGGTTTTATACGTATATCACACAATTCTGGATGGATTCGAAATAGGAGTCAGCGTGTCCTTGAAAATTGGAAATCTCCAGAAAAGATATTTGAAGTAATTCTCAGACAATCCAACATATACAGAAGTAACTCAAGACACCTGCGAGTTCAACGAAGAAAAAAGAGGGGATGGTTTCAGCGCGCCATGATCACTATGCTCACGTGAATGCTTGATCGAAGAGCTAACGGCCACAACATTCACAACCTGTGGACTTCCTATAACGATAATGGTAATTTTGAGCTGATAGATATGTATTTGTCGTAGTTAGATAAAAATTTGCTTCAGATAAATTATGATCGTCTAACCATAGTTTTGAAACCTGAACCGGCCCGGCAGATCGACTCGGAACCCAGCCGATTCGAGCCTAAAATCGATCTGGGTCTAAGTAAAAACCCGCTTGGAAGTTGGTCCGGAAAACCCGGTCGACCCAGCGGGTCAACCTGGAACCCGGTGACCCGGCTGAGACCCGGTCTCTCTCTCTCTCTCTTTTTTATATACAAAGACATTAAAATCGTTTTGGCTGCTGCTGCTAATCTTGACCAAAACCAATGTTAGAGATGAGATTCTTAGTTGAAAGCAAAGTTGTTGATGCTTGGGGATGAACTCATGCTATTATTGGCGTGATTGAAGCTCACGGTTGATAGAGGTTGCTTGCTGCTGAAGAAGGAAATTGTTCACGTTTGAGATCACAATGGCTGAGCTGGTATGTGACCAAGGTGCTGTTGTTGGAGAAGAAGAAGTCATCAGCGGCTAGGAGAGAAAAGTTAATTAATTTCTCTCTTGCTCTCCGGGTTTTCTATTTTCTTTTTTCTTTTTTTTTCTACTGTGTGTGTGTGCTGGGGAATGAGAGAACATAAAAGAGTGTTTCAGTGTGGGATCTTTTTAAGAAATAGATAAATAGGATGATCATGGATCGTAATTACACAGGACTCTCTGATTATCAAAATGATTCCAAATATGATGAAACGATCATGTTCCCAAATTCAGATCAATACCCAGACATTGAGCATGGACTTGAATTCAATACCCCTTCTCCTGATCTCAGCCTCATCAATCTTGATAGTGATCCTGATAGTTTTGGACTATCCTTTAATTTGAATCCAGCGGGGGAGTCATCTGTTCCTTCAATGAGCTTGAGCCCGGAGGGAGGGTTACTTGATCCCTCAACAGGCTTGAGTCCCGAGGTGGAAGCCTCCTCTCCTTTTGAGGATAGTGATTCCACTGACCCGCTTCTCAAGTACATAAGCCAAATGCTTATGGAAGAGAACATGAAAGATCAGCCACACATGTTTTATGATCACTTTGCTCTAAGCGCCACCGAGAAGTCATTGTATGTTTTATGATCACCGCTGGTTTTTTTTTTGGGTCAACCCATCTGACCCGCGACCCGGTCATTAGACCGGGTCGGCCACCGGGCTGGGTTTCAAAACTATGGGTCTAACAAATATATTTATAGACTAGTTAAATAAGTTTAAGTTTAAGAAGAGATTTGATTGTATAAGACTAAAATAATAATTTTAAAAAATCATAATTTTTTATCCGACTGTTTGATTGCCCTTAATTTTTTATAAGAGTTTTTAGAGATTATTTTTATAGAAATAATTTGAAATCATTATTCCGATTGTCGGATTTTTAAAATTTAAAAATATCATTATAGAGCTTGGTTTTGATAATTTTTATGACTTTCATACTTTTTTTTATATATATAATTTTTGTTTTTTTATTTTATTTTCTAGTTGAGGTAAGGTTTTAGTGCATTTAAAACTTTGTAAATATTCTAAAAAAGAGACTTGAGAATTGTTATTTTTGAGAAAATAAAACATGAAAACTTAAGGTTAATATCTGCATTTATTTTTGCTCATAAAATTCCTCTGTTTTTTCTTTGTTTGTTGCTTTTCACCTGCATCAGAAGATCTCAAACCTAAAATTTCAAGCATGTCTCGAAGGAACAAGAAGAGAGATCTAAGATTAAAAATGCATACATTATTCTGACTCGCCTGAAACACCGACAGGTTTTTGTAACAAACTCATAGCCCTGCATAATCCTCAATGCACTGAGGGTGCTGGAAAGAGGATATAAATCTGCTCAAACTGTTTCCAACACTGTTTAACTCGCATCAGACAATACATAAATTGACATCTCACTCATTATCAACATTTTCTTGCTATGCAAGTTGATTGCTTCTTTAAAAAGCGCGAAACTCCTACTACTATTCTTGTTCAAGCAGTCTTTTAATCAATCAAACTTTTAAGAGGATATGGCGAGGCACTGCAATATTTATGTTTCAGGTTTTATAGCACAAGTTGCTGAATGTAATGCAGTTGGAAAGCATCAAGTCATCCGTGAAGTTGCAAAATGTATTTTCATCCATTTAATAATCTTAAAAGAGTTGAAAAATACCTTTTTGCGTGGTAAAGTGTCAACAATCAAACTGCTGAAGAATTACGGTGGAGAAGAAAATATAAAGAACAAAGCAATCTACCTCTTCAAAGTTATGCTAAGTAAATTCGGAATCACTCTGTTGGTTTGTTGAATTAAGATTAATTTAAATGGCGCTAGGCACGTTTCTAGCAGAATCCCATATTCAAAGTGTAGACAACGATTCAGCATTCCACGCAGTTTCATACAAAACAGAAGATCATTTCCCAGAAAAGCTAGTGGCTTTTGAGAGTGATATGAACCAACCAAACAGAACAGAACATACCAGAAACAACACCAGTTGCTTCAAACCCAAGAATTATCAAAAGCAGCTGATGTGATTGCCTGCGAAAACTCCTCGAAACTTATTCTTCCATCCCCATCCGTGTCTGCCTCCTTGATCATCCCTGTCAACTCCTCTGCAGTAAGGGCATGCCCTAGTTTTGCCATCGAATGCGCCAACTCGGCTGCTGTAATAAACCCATTACCATCTCGATCAAACATCTTGAACAGATGCTTTAGCTGCTCCTCACTATATGGCGACTTCTCCGGAAGCAGCTCTGGTGCTACCAGAGCCACAAACTCTGAGAATTCAATTAAACCGTTGCTGTTTGTATCTGCCTTCTGAATTAAGGTTTCAAGCTGATCAGGACGAGGTTTTAGTCCCAAGGACCGCAAGAGTGAACCTAACTCAAGCTGCGTTAAGCTTCCATCATTGTTTCTATCAAAAGAACGAAATATCTCACGTAGCTCGGCGATTTGCTCATCATCTAGCTTCACAGCTGGTTTCTTGTTGCTCATATTGTCAACAAAAAACAACAAATCTCTCTTTTCTACTCACTTTCTTCACGGTTTGTATCTTTAATTCTTAGCAAATATGATCAACTCACTATCCAGATATTAATTGGAATAGTAGTGTCCTAACACAA
This sequence comes from Populus alba x Populus glandulosa, assembly GCA_033617975.1. Taxonomy (NCBI): domain Eukaryota; kingdom Viridiplantae; phylum Streptophyta; class Magnoliopsida; order Malpighiales; family Salicaceae; genus Populus; species Populus alba x Populus glandulosa. The sequence goes on along the minus strand of CM066143.1, from coordinate 11,536,310 downwards.
AAGGCTATATATAATATATTCGAATAAACAAGAAGAAAAGGGGCAAATATTTGGCAACTAATGAATGTCCAAAAATTTGCAGTAGGAGAAATTCTGTCTGGATAAAATAATTTTCACCTCTTCTCTTGATATGAGGGTTCGAGTCATGCCTTTCTTTCTTTCATTTCCAAGATTGATTCACTTCTATCGTACTCCCATTGTATATCTATCAATTGTAAGCCCCCTTTTCTCTCTCTCAACAAATCTTGGAAATGGATGACTTCTTTTTCCGTAACCAATAAGAAGAGATTTGAGAGATCCAAGATTGCCTTGATGATCGTTCTTTCTTGCCTCCACTTTAGATGGATCCTCACCCAACCCAACGAAGGAAAAAGAAAATAATAATAAAGAAAAAACAAGAGGGGAATAAGGAGCCAAAAATTGAGAAACTTTGGTGATGCTTCTTTGTCTTAAAATGATGAACACGTAGTATATGTTGAGACTTTTCGTAATTTTTGTCAGTTGGTGAATAGTCAACACCAACACCAAAGACAAAGAAGCATTCCACGAATCAATAAATGGCGAACACAGATATTCCATGAACTTAGTTTCTATTCATTTATTTTGGTGTTTGCGAAGAAGAAATCCAAAGCGGCAAAAGAGGCAGCAATTCCGTGATTGGCGCAAGTCTTTCTTGCTGGTTTAGCTGCAGTGTCACATTCTCCTGGCTCTTGCCAACCCTTTTTTTTATTTTTCTGTTAATTAAATCAATGCCCTTCCCTTTGTTGGGCAATCCAAGCAAGTGGGAATGGAAACAAATCATATTTTGGCATTTGGCATTTTGCACCAATCAAAGATTTTTCCCATTTGAGCATTTACCAGAAAAGAAAAAACATTTTACTAAAGAAGAAATTGGATGCGGCGTGGATAAAGCGTGTAATGAGTGTGGGTATGCAGAAGGAATGTGGAGGCATGCACCGAGGACGGTGATGTCGGTTCCTACTTATATTTGTTTTTATTTTTTAAAAGTATTTTAAAAAATATATAAAAATTTTTATTTTTTATTTTAAATTAATTTTTTTTTATATTTTCAAATTATTTTAACGTACTAATATGAAAATTAATTTTTAAAATATAAAAAAAATATTATTTTAATATATTTTCGAGTAAACTATACCATGAAAAAAACCACAATCACACTTCTTAAATTATTTTATTTTGAGTACGACTTATTTATAATATAATAATATTAATCTATGGATTTTTTAAATGACAAATGCAATAATCCAACCTGAAAATTTTAAATAACTAGACATGTTCGTCCTCAAGAAACAACAAGAACATGGAAGACAAATAAAGGATGATGGACGGCTATAAAAAATAATTCGTTCGTTTGATGCCATGGCTTAGTTATTTACTAGGCTCTGGTCGGCGCTTCGGTTTGGATAAGAAATATATAATTACATTAAAAAATATAAATGTTTTTTATTTGTACATGCATGTGATGAAATATTTGAAATAAAAATTAAAAATTTAATTAATAAATCAAAAATAAATTAATCAATCACCATAAATATTAATAAATAAATAAAAAGTTGATATGACTTATTCAACCAAGCGGACAAACATTAAATTAACTACCTTACTCAAATGGTATTCTGATAAAAAAATAAAACACCTTCATCATTTTATTCTTGTCCAACCCTATCTTAAATATCAAAATAAATAATTGCTAAAGAAATAGATTGAAAGAAATAATCAAGGGAGTCATATGATAAGATAACGACAAACTATATCGATCTAGGTTAATACATAAAATTTACAAATGAGGTAATGAATACGATTGTAACGTGTTAACCTCACTGGATAATTTATCTTTCTTTTTCATTTCTTTATTCTCTTTTTTGTTGGACATTCATTGAGTTTTAATTGACACAAATCAAGTTAAATTTTGAAGTAAATAAAAAAAATTATAAAAGAATTTAAGCTAAAAATTAAAAATCTATCATAATATATTGATCTCAGTCAACTTTAAATAACAAATAAAATTTAAAATCCAATTCAAAATATGATCGCAATTATGCATTTAAAAAAGTTGAAGCATGAGGTTTGAAGGAAAAATCTTGGAATACAAAATTAAAGAAACAAAAAAAAGGAAGAAATGTTTGAAAAAAATAGTAAGTGAGGTGCTTCACTATTCATTATATTGCTTTTCAATTCTTCTAGCAGAGAGAGTAACTATCTCTACTTCCCATACTTAGCAGGAAGTTAAATAAAAAATAAATAAATTAACATAACAAATGCAACTCAAATTTTTAACACTGAAAAAAGAGAAATTGAGGGAAGGATGGATAGTTGAGAATGAATTGAATATATATATATATATATATATATATATATATATATCATTCGATTGATAATTAAGGACAATGATTCAATGAAAGATTAAAGAGATCCTTCAAATCCTTCTTCACTTGTAATTCCTAATCATTTCAATTTAGATGAACTGACTTCTACCATTCTTCTTCTTCTTCTTCTTCTTCTATATATATAAATTGAAAATCTCATCCTCCTTCTTTTACATGTTAACCAAACAGCCAAAACAATAGCAAATCATTCATCCTTCACCTATCCATTCTTCCTCGCAAATATAACCTAAAACTTTGAATCCGTAACTATTAAAAAATTAACAGCCAACAGTCAGAGCATGGCTGTTCGATAACCAGACTGCGTGGTCAACGGTAACTCATGCATCCCCGCGTATAGGTGCCATTTTTTTTTACATGTATATATATAAAAAATAAACCTGTTAAAAAAAAACAACAACACTAAAGGACCTTTGTTTTTTTAATGGTTGAAAAATATTTTTTTTTATTTTAAATATTTTTTTATGTTTTTATATTATTTTGATATGTTAATATCAAAAATAAATTTTAAAAATATTATTTTAATATATTTTTAAATAAAAAATATTTAAAAATAATTATTATCACATAATTTAACTACAAACTTATTTGAGTACGTGCTTTTAATACATAGAAGAAGTCATTTTACCTTCACTGCATGTACAATAGTGATAAATAGATCCGAAAACGACTTTATTTGATCTCAAATCTACCTTCCTAGTGAATAATACAATGATGGAGTCTACTACGGTATTAAGATTCTAAGATCTAATGATCATTAGGAACATTCCAACCTGCAAAAATTAGAAATTTTAATTTTCTAACGATGGAGTTAAATGCCAAATCACTCTTGCGTAACGCGATACTAAAAGAAACTCCTTGAAATTAGTATTACATTAGCTAGTTTACCTATGTTGTGCTGCGGGTAGATTTCAATTTAATTTCTAGTAAAGAAAAATAGAAGTTATGAATTCATTCTACAATATCATAAAATTTATTAATTAAGAAATTGAAAGATGATGTCCACATTTAATAGAATAGATTAAAAAAATATGAACCTATAAATAAATAAAAAGAGCTCTTAATGCTAATTATAAATTAAAGTTGAAAACTTATCTTTCTTGCAAGAAACAAAATATAAATGCACATGCAAATATTTTATCATAGCTATACTTTTTATTTTATTTGTTTTTTTTTATTTATCTTTGGATTTAATTTTGGTGGCTAAGCACATAAGATTTTTATTTTTATAAATGGACAATGTAAATACAACGTATTCATCCATCTATAATTTATGAGGAGAATATATTCCAAAATAAATTACAACAATCTCTTTTAAGTACTAGCTATTTGACTCATGATTTATTACCGGACGAAATTCTTTTGAAAAAACTTGGGTATGCAAGTTATGTTGATATGTTTTCTTATATGAAATAAAACTCAAAGTGTAATTAAATAAATCAATAATTATCTATGTAAATAAATAAATAAAAATTGTTAACAATAACAAAAAAAAAAACTGGAAAAATTAAGAGATAAATATAGATCAAGATATCTGATCTCGTAAAATAAGACATTTACTTTTCAAACCCGTAACCCATGTCATTACGTCAGAACTATCACAAATGGAAAAACCTTAAAGTCCAATCCCCTACAAATCAAACACCAAATGATGAAATTAAAAAAAAAAAAATTATACTTAAAAGAATGATGGTGAAAATCTGAGATAAAAAAATAAATTAGATGGCATAAAAAAGATTTAAAATAAAGGGTTAAATTGAAAAGAAAAAATAAATCAAAAGAATGAGGGTTAAATAAAAAAATATAAAAAACATAAACTTTGATTGAATGATGAAATTGAAAATCAATAAAAATTTAACAAAAAAAACTAAGAAAAAGTCAAAAACTAAAAGAATAAAGATCAAGTTAAAATATATATATATATATATATATATATATATATATGACAAATGACAATTTAAACACTAAATTAAAAATATAATTTTTTTATATGAAATAAATAGGAATGAAAATATACAATCAAAAACATAAGAACTGATCAAACTAAAAAACAAAAAAAATTAAGGATAAATATGTACTTTCTCTTAAAGAGAAGAAAGAAGAAAAAAAAATCGACCACTATTAAGAAACCATGCCAATTTAACTTTGAAATATTTTATAACACATTGGATAAGCAAGAGAAAACAAATCCGAATAGATCACAATTCATAAAACCATGCTAACATAACTTACAAGGATGAAATTAAAAAAAAAATTAACTTCAGTGACAGAAGTGCAAAACAATAACAATCTCAAGGACATGAAAGGAAAATATTAACTATGAACTTTGACGTGAACTAGTAAATTAGAGAGGATGGATAGGAGGTTGATGTACCGTAAAACACCCAGTTTTTTTTAGTTTATTAGTGGAATAAAATGACAGAAACATTTGCATGCTGCAGAACATTTGCTGTTTTCCCCGTATGCTTGTCAATACTAAATTTTCTGCTGTCGAATTCTTGTTTTCAACGGCTTTGCTTACCTTCCTACCTCACAGCTTTATGCAGTACAATTTTCTCAAAGAACACAGAATCACGTCTAAAGACTTTGTTCTGGAGACTTCAAACGATAACGAAACTACACTAGAAAGATCTGTTCTAGGCATTGCATAATTTTAAAATAGTTGGCAACTGTGTATTTTCTCACCACCAAGAAAACAAGAGAGTTTTAGTGAAGCAAATAAATAAAGTTCTGTTCACAGAACTGTAATAAAGATGCCTCATGTTGAACTCCTCAAACTTAAGTCAGCTAAATGAATGTGATGCTATTTGTGTTTTTCGAGTTAACAGGCATCAAGAATTCGTTTATCAGTACCAAAGTCCTATATTTGGCTCAGCAGACAACCATACACATGATAGGCAGCCAATTCATTTGAGTACTGCCTGCCCATTTTCATTTTCATCTTAATCTCTTAAAGCTAGAGGATGTTCCCATGCACCTCCTGCCTAATTACAACAGCTATTAGGCATTTTAATATCATCCTTTCTAATAATAATTGTACTTGTATTCCACTCAAAAATAGAGAAACTCGTTTAGAAAATGCGTACTCTTACAATTATATTGGAACGGGGGGTTTCAAAGTAATCTCTTTTTCTTGGCCTCCCAGAAACTACAATCTAAGCATCTTCTTCATCATTTAAGCCATTCCCTTTTCTACAAGGTCTAGTATAGAAGAGAAGACACTGTATATCCACATTATATAGCACTTTGCAGAATGTACCTCGCTAATGGCTACAGTTCTAGAAGAGGACTTCCTTCTTTAGCAAGAACAAAAAGACCACCATCCCCTCTTGAGATACGGAGATCCTCATCAAGGTAGGTAATAAGAAGCCAGGAGCTTGCTTGGTTGCCTGGAATGGGTACCTTAAATGGTGGCTGGCCAGAAATGGTTCTTCCAATATTTGCTGCTGCCTCCTGCAGAGGATTGAGAGATTGCTGGACAGGAGACAAATTGATCTTTTGCCCAAATAGTTCAACATTTTCTGGGAGATCTATGTTGGAATTTATTTCCGGAGGTTGCAGTGTACCTTCCTTAAATTCAACCTGAGCATATTGAAAGTAGAGGAGACTAGTACGGTTTAGTTAAATCCTTATGCCAGAAAGTTGAAAGAGGGGAATTTCAGAAACCAACTCTTCACAACAGGGGCCACAAAGCTTAAACTTAAACAGTATCTTTCCAATGCAATAATTTCTTATGCTTTCTTAAGAAGATACTCTATTATTGTATTTTTCTATTTTCTGTTCCATTTTTTTAACATCAAAAGCCACATTGTTTCAAAAGTTTTAAGAAGTACCTGTATTCTTGAAGGAGTCCGAACCTCAAAAGTTGCAGATGCGCTAAAAGAGAAAGTAGCAAAAGGGCTTGACAATGTAGTTGAGTTCACAATAGATAGATTGCTGGAATCAATCGTTTGAGATATGCTTTTCACTTTCAATAAAGGTGTAGCACCTGCTGCCAGAAGTGGCAACAGTTCAGAAAATGCAGTATACCTGTCAGTTATAAATCCAAATTAAATAACAGATTCATAATTAAAGACAGTGTAAATGACAAGAAAATATATGGAATTTTGTCAATTCATCAGGATGCTTGCCACAATGTTTTCCTTCCTGTAATTGAAATCACCAGCAAAAAACTGCATTGACACAAACTCTCCGGGAGCATACAATAAAGCCACAGTTCCATCCAATTGTAATCCTCGGACATTTCATTTTGTACATGCCGACATAAAGAGTGGCAAAGAAAGCAGCCTTATTTAATAATCTTTAGGACAAAAACAAAACAGACATTTTATGTGTACTTCCAACAAAAGATGATGCTTCCTATTGGTTCCATACAGATGGGCAAGCTGGTCTTATTGTGCAGCACACAAATCGATTAAGTCCGTGTAATTTTATCAGCAGAAAAAATGACTATTTGTTCTTTTCATTTCAAGCATCATAGCAGTTTCAGAAACCAGCTTTCCATGGTACGAGAATCCCAATTAAATTGTTTCCATCAGAAACTCTATTCTATAACTTCAATCAATCTCCAATGGACTGATTCAAAGTGCCCCTAATTAGAATCCCAAACTTGAATTATTATCGATTCAATAAGCATTTGAGAACCATCAATAAGTCTTGGTATTCAATTTCTTGTTAATTTAGCTACCAAACCCTCAATCTCGACAATAACTAAAAATACATAGATTCCAAAGCCCAAAGTAGTCTCCTTTCCAGCTATAAATTCCATTTCCACTAAACAATTTATAAAAAACACGCACAAAAAAATACATAATATACAATAAAAAAAACTTCAAGAATTGAATTAACTTCAATAAACTAACAAACTTACACCAAGACCCATTTTCCATCGAGCACACCAGTAGCATCCACTGGTGCCGAAGTCGGGTTTACAGCCTCCAGCTGATTAACCAGCTCCAAAACTTCAGCCCGGATTTCCGGGGTGGCCCGAAACCCAAACTCCGTGCCATAGACCGTATCTACCAAACACCTCTTCAAATCCTCAATCCTCCTATCCTTCTCCACGACCACCGCACTGCTGGTACTCGGTGCCGCTGCGGTGCCGTTTCCCGCGTCAACAAATTGCTCCCCCCACTCGTCATCATTTCTCGGAGGATCCGAGTCCGCATTTTTCGGGTACTCGGGCTCGGGCCCTGCCTTCTCGCCCCACTCGTCAGTGATACTTAATGGAGTTGGGTTTGGCTCCGGATCCGGGTCAGATGACGGAACAGAGGAGGAGGTGCGTGTGAGGTGGGTGGGGAATCTGGGTTGTTTAGTAATTTGGGGATGGAAACGGAGAGTTTTTGGGGATTTGCAGGAGAAAGAGAGGGATGGTAGTTGTGGGGATTTGGGGAGAAGGAATGGGTTGTCGGGGTTTATGGAAGACGAAGGGGAGAAGAAGATGGAGCAGTGTGAGGTGAAGAAGAGTGCCATTTTTAAAAAAAAAAAAAAAATTGTGTGTGTGACTGAACTTTGGTGGGATTTGTAGTCCCAAATACATACATCAAAAAATTATTTTTCTTTTGGCGTTTTCGGATTTGGAGTCCCATTATTATTTTATTATTGTTATGTATTTTCTTTTTAGGTTACGAAAGATCAACTAATGTTGAAGACGGAAATAAAACATGCTTTGAAGTCCAAAATAAGATAACAAAACGAGACAGAAAAGATTATTTTTTTATTTTAATTTTTAATATTAATTTAATTAGAAATTGATTTTTATAATATATTTTAATTTATTTTTTATAAGGTTATCTTGATTTTATAATTTGGATTGTGGGTATAGTAAATAAATCTGAGTTAACTCAAGTTGGTTTATTTAATTTTTTTTAATTTTATTAATTAATATTAATTTAATTTTATAATTTATTTAGATTTTTTTTCCTATGATATACAAATCTTAAGTTGTATCTACTGATGAAAAGCCAGATCTTCCTCAAAAAAAAAAAAAACATTGCTACAGTGAATAGAGTTATTTAATATATAAAAACCCATCAGGAGAAGGATGTGACTTAGCATCCTAAAAGCACATCTGTATTCCAAAAAAAACTTGATGTGTAATGAAAAACACTTGCTTGAAAGGTCTTATCAATGCCAATCTGCAACCATGTCAAGAGATAGAAGAAAGGCATCCTCAAATAAGACAAATGAGAGCATAACCACTCACCCAGGTGTGGGAAATAAGAAAAGTTGATCTAACTTTTTTTAACGTTATAAAATTTCATGTGGCATTATGGTATCATAATATAAATTGTGAATTTAATAACTCAATTTAAATTGATCCAGTTTGATCTATTATGTTACTGTTTTAATATTATTTTTTTAAAATATATTTTTATCAATTATTCAAATTACTTTTAAATTTATCAACTTAATTGAGTTACATCGAATCAACCATTATATAGTTTAAATTTTTTATACTAGAAAACACATTAGTCAAACTTGTATGTGTTGTGTGTAAAAGAAATGAGAAGATTGTTTCTTTTCGTACCAAAATACATGTCAGTGATTTTTTTTATTTTTAAAAAATTATTTTGATATCAGCACATTAAAATGATTTGAAAACACTAAAAACATATTAATTTGAAGTTAATAAAAAAATATAAAAATTTCAATTTTTTTCAAAAACACTTTTAAAACACAGAAACAAATAAACGAAGACTCAAATTAAGTCATGTCCCCTGACAAAATTAAATGCCAACATACAACTCTAGTTTGTTTTAAGAGTTGTCATAATCTATTTTGACCCCTTGATTTTTTGTGTTTTTAAAAATTACATTTTCAATCCAATTTATTTTTTGATAATTAATTTAGTTTTATAAAAAAAAAGTTTAAGGAGTGAAATAAGATAACAAGGGACTGAGAATAGTAAGAATTGTAAAATAATAATGAGAGATTATGGAACAAAAAAGAGAGAAATAAATTGGAGGATCAGTCAAGATTGAAAATTTATTGAAAAAGATCCATCCTATGCATTGAAAAAAAAATTAATTAATTAGAAATTCATGGTCAATATAGAAACAATATAATTATCAATTTTTTTTTTTAGTTGCTTTTGTTTTGTAGAGGATTTCAAACAATATAAATAAAGGAAACACAAATAGAAAATAGGAAACACGGAGAGGTTAAAAAGGAGAAACTCTCACAAGAAGTCTAACAAGATAAAAGACATAGCAAAGAGATAAAAAAAAAAAAACCTAGCACAAGGGGAAAAAATAGCAACGATCCAAAAAAAATCCAATAGCATTTGTTGTGTTCTTGGCCCAGATCTCTTATCTTTTTTTCTTTTTTTTTTTTATGACCTTGGGTGTCCGGGCCAGTTTACGCGCACCACAACTAATCCCAGGGTCAACTGAACATCCTGCAAGCCCAATAAACAGGTAAGGCACCACGGAGGTCACAGGCTGGTACTCTTGAGGATCGAACCCAGGACTTCTTATCTTTGATGGAGGGGGTCGACACCACCTGCACCAACAGGAAGTCAAAGGAGTAGTACACATGGCGGACACACCCACACGCTTTCTTAACCTAGAAGCACATGCAACAAAGCCTTGAAAGCCAACCATCACTCCGCGTATGAACAATACACATAAACACCGTTATTTTTCAAACACTCGTTCTAGCCTCTTGAGTCAAATTCCAATTGACCATAATGACTTGTAAAGGATAATTTTGAATCCCAATATGTTATTAATTTGCATTTTAGAATAATTTATGATTTGTTTGTTAAGTTTTGAATCACAAATTATATTGATGTTGACTTTGTTTTGAATAAATTCAAAATGTATTGGTGATTTTCTTTTCATGTTTGATTATGTTTGTTTATATTAATTGAAGTGGTTGAAATATTTATGATTATTTATGGTGATAATGCTTGATTAGATAATTAATTTACGATAAGTTAATATAAGTCAGGTAATTAAAGGAAATAATTCAAAACCTAAATATCCATTTATTAATATTTTAAATCTTACCCCTGTAGTAATAATAATAATAATAATAAAAGGATTTGGTTTTATTGTCAAGCCTACATCCTTAATCTCTTCCTAGAAATTCTTAGCTTTAATAAATATATATTTATTTTAGGTAAAATATTAGCATGCATGCACAATATATTGTTTTATCAATTAAATTAAATAATAATACAGCTTATCTTATATAAAATGTTTTAGGGTGATTTTCATCCTCTATTAAGCATAATCAGCCTTACACCAAAAATCTTTATAAGACTAATTAGGATTTCTAATAACCATAGCATGTTTTTCTTTTATTTTACCCCTTTCATGTTATCAAATCTTCAAAGTACATGTCCCTGTAATAAAATGACAACTTCACTGGAAATTTAGGGTTCAACTTTGTTTGTTTAATTATTAGGATGACATGTTTGATGTGGTTTTGTACATATTTCGTGTTTGATTGCCTATAATAATTAATATGTGTTTACTATTTGTCATTCGCGTGTTCTATGTTCTTGTATATATCTTTCTCTATATATTCTTTTATGTCATATTTCATATATCATTCATTTTTATTAATCACATGCATCATTCTTTGAACTGAATATTTGTTTTATAGTCATGCTCATATTACATAACACCTTGTTACATATATCTTGCTCTAAGTTAACATTAGGGGATTAGCATGCTTCGATAGGTTATACTCTTATAAAAAGTTTACATGGTTATAATTAGTAATCGATAAAATTTCTCTCAGTCTACTATTTATATTTTATAGACCTAAAATTAATCTTTTATTTTATCTAGGTAGTAAAGAACCTTTTTTGAGACCAGTAGATTAACTAACTTATCATTGCACAAAGGCTAGAACCTTTTTATAAAAATTTTATGAGATAGGTAAAAAGACAAGCAAAAGCGACATTACAAGAGATTAATAAGACAACCTGAAATGTCAAAGTTTTTGGTTCACTTGCTTCGTAAAATTCGGGTAATTAACACTCAAAGATAATGAATTAAGAAAAATTCAAGCTTTTGATTCAATATATCCATTTTTGGATGAATAGAGGTTTCAAATAAATGAACATAATTTTTCAAGGCTTTTATTCCTAACGTGGATTGATTAATATATTCAATAATTTATCATACAATAAACATTTTTATCAATGATGGGAACAAGAAATCCAAGCTGAAGTTACTCATGATAGTGATTGAATGGTACTTTAGAACGATACAAAAACCTCAAATTTTTAAGGGACTTATCCTAAAAAATGGGTGATGATAAAATCCCTTTCTGAAAAAAAGTAACAAGAAGAAAAAAAACATAAAGCATAGTTTGTAAGCTTAATTTTTTACGCATTTCTTTTATAAAAAAATGATTTTCTAAAAATTACTTTTAAAATTTTTAAACATTAAATATTTAAAAATTATAAACCAACTTATAAATCATAACTTGGATTTCAAAAAAATATTTTTTTTTTATTTTGAGTGGAATATACTTTTTAGAAGTTATAAAAAAATTTAAAATATTATTTTATTTGTTGATTATATCAAATTTGGTCATCAATCTTTTGAGTGTTATATCTTTTGTTTTGAATCTATTTTTTTTTGTTTTTTTTTCAATATAGTTCTTTTGAATTTGATTTAGTTTGATTTTTATAACAATTTTGGTCCTCATTCTTTTTATTACTATTTGTATTTCTCTTATCTTAATTGAGGTTTTTTTATCTCTTAAATTCGGTCCATATTATTTTGATTATTATTTATTTTATTTAAAATAATTTATGATTTATAATTCATCATTTTTCAACTTTTTTATCTATCAGATTTTGTTTTTATTTTTTTATTATTATTTATTTTATTTGAAATAATTTATGAAATTAGATTTTTTTGAATTTCATTTTCATTATATTTTTCTTATTTGCCATGAAAAAAATATTTATAAAATATTTTTTAATTTATTTTTATAATATAATTAAATACTAAAATAAATTTTTAATTTATTTTTCATAATACTACTTAATACTCCCTAGCTACCATTAAATCAATTGATGCCGTTTGATCAATCAAATGCGATCTTCAACGGAGATGGATAGAGAGATAATGAGCTAATATCCAGGGGTAAAGAAATAAATTATCACATTTTATTAATAAAAATAATAATCTGGCTCACATTTTATCCACGATCAATTTAATACATGAGCGTATAATTAATCGAAACCCCACTAGGGAAAGTAATATTATCAACACTCTTTTGTTTACTGATCAATGTTGTTTTTCTTCTCCAGGTCTCTATAAAAGATGTGCTTTTTAAGAAATAATAAATACAAAAAAATGTATTTGATTAGGAGAGGAAAAAAGTCCCATATATAAGAGTATCATATTTTAAACTTTTACAGTGATTTGAAATTAATTATTATAGTATTTAATTTAAATTGAATTGATAAATAAATTAAATTTATATATTTAGAAGAAATAAAACTCAATTCATTTTATTTTTTACATTACTCTAGTCACTTTTATTTTATTTCTTTAAAGATTTTTAAATAAAAAATATGGACAGACCACTATTTTAAAGAAATTCATTTTAATATTATTATTTTTTTAATATAATAAATAATAGGGGTTGATTTCTAATTTATTTTTGTATTATTTTTATCAACTTGGAAAATGAGCTTTCACAGCAAGCTCCAGTGGGGTGGGGTCCTTATGGTTATGGTGCCACGGGTGATCCAGCGATAGATTTATCCGTGTCCTGTGGCTTCCATTATCTTCTGATACTTGTCGGCAATATATATATATATGACACACACACTCCGTCTTATTTTATTGGCCTCTGTTAGTTTTAGACTTTTGAAAAGTAATTTTTTTTAGAAAAATAAATTTTAAAAAAATAAATTTCAAGAAAATATTTTTCGATGTTGGTAGTGTAATGAAAAATAAGTTAGAAAATATTTTTCAGTATTTGGTTATGTCATGGAAAATAAGCTGGAAAATAAATTATTAATATTTTATTTTTCTCAAGTTTATTAAAATAATAAGGAACAAATCTTACAAATTAAAAAGTTAAATGAGAATGAAATTGAAAAAAATTTTATAATTTCATAAATTATCTCAGATAAAATAAATAATAATAATAGAGATCAAATCTAAAAAATTAAAAAAAATAAAAGATGAAGAAATTAAAATAATAATAATCAACATTTCATAAATTATTTTAAATAAAATAAGTAACAATAAAAAAAATAAAGATCAAATTTGATAGATAAAAAATTTCAATAAAAATATAATAAGGAAAAAGCAAATAACAATTATAAAAATAAGGATCAAAGTTAATATAAAAATAAAATTTTAAAAGATGAAATTGAAAAATAAATATTCAAAACAAAATATATATAGCAATCAAAAGTTTGAGGATCGAATTTTATATAATCAGCAAATAACGAGATTTCTAAATTTTTCATAACTTTCGGAAAGTGTTTCTCCCTCAAATTTTTCAGGAAAACACTTTCCTGAAAACCAAGCCAAATTTTCTTTTTACTAAAAAGTGTTTTCCATTAACCAACTTTTCTACTGGCAAACAAACACAAAAAAGTTTAGAAAATGATTTTCTGGAAACCACTTTCCAAAACTTAAACAAACACAGCTAAAGGAAAAACACTTTCATGAAAACCAACTCAAAATTTTCTTTGATTGAAATTGACTGGAAAGTATTTTCCGTTGACTGGAAAATATTTTCCGTTGACTATGAAGTGTTTTTCGTTGACTGGAAAGTATTTTTCGTTGACCAACTTTTCTAATGACAAACAAACACAAGAAAGTTTGGAAAATGGTTTCCTGAAAATTACTTTTCGAGAAACAAACATGGCAAGTAAAAATTAATTTTGACCGGCTTTTTTATATTATTTTTATGGGTTTAAAATTAAAAAAAATTAAAATTAAAATTATTTTTAGAATTTTTTATCTAAAAAAAACTAGCGAACATTCTGTTATACACACCTTTTGAAAAGTCAAAAGGGCCATTTAATGGAATAGAAGGGTCACTCAATACGTTTTAAAAATATTAATTGATTTGCATTTGTTACAGTATATTCTAAAATGTGTGAGATTTTCATTGTAGATTTATTATTATATAATTTTTTTTTTTAGTTTTATCCTCAAACTTTGTTTTTGGGTGATTAAATTCTATTTAAGGAGTAATTGATTTCAAATTCTTAGGAAATTGTGGGATTGAAAGAGGGGGGATCGAAATGAAAAATACAGCAAACATGAGTGACGTTTCATAAATTTTAAAAATATTCACTTTGGTTCTTCAACTTAAACAATCATGTAAATTATACAATTTTGGTTCTTCGAAATTGTTCAAATTCAATTTTGGTACAAATGCTTGTTTTTGTTATTTTTTGGTTTTTGATTGAGATAGGAGAGAGAGAGAGATAGGGTCACTTGATCCCCGCGGCAGAGCAAAAGGCTTGTCGTTGGCACCGATTTAGACAACAAAAATAAAAGATTTTTGTGTCAAATTGTTTTATTTAATGAGAAGAGTTCATATTAAGTGTTTTTGTACTTTAAAAGTTTGCAACAAAATAGATATGAGCTCAAGTTGATTATTGGTTTCGGGCTGAGTTTTTTTTTTTAGCCATGAATGGATTTATCATGGTTTATAGGGTGTTTTAGGTCAAAACGAGTTGCAAAATAGGTTTTTGGGGCAACAGAGCATAGGCCTTGATTTTTCGGCTACCATAGTAACCAAAATCTAGGCAAACACAAGCTATGTGTCGTTTGTTGCTGACATGGTTGTCAGACCCAGAACGCTTGAGTCTGACGTAGTTACCATAAAAAATATAACTTTAAATAATACAATTAAAAAGAAATAAAGTGACATGATCGATTAAAAAACTAAAAAAAAAGACAAAACCTCATTTCTTTTATTTTGTTTAGAAGGTCTCTTTTAAATAATATTAATTTTTTTTGCTATGCGTTTAATTTTCAAAGAGGTTTTTTGGTTCATTTATGGTTTTGTTTTTATCTTTTATATAGATAAGCTATGTTTTTGAAAATAAAATGTATTAATTTTCAGATTATATTTTTAATATGTATAGCCTTATATGCTGTTTTTTTTTTATTCAATCAATTTAATGTCCTATTTTTCAAGATTAAATATCTTGATTTACATTTGTTTTTATATTTTTCAAGTTTTGTTTTTAGATATCATTAATAATTTATTTATTTATTTATCAATGCACATAATTTTTAGTTTATTTGATTACATGTGTTGATAAATTTTTTAATTTGTCATATTTTTTAAACTATAAAAATATATTAAAAAAACTTGTATATATATTTTTTTTATAAAAAATAAAAATATTTAACTTAGAGCACGGTAAATTACAAAGATATATCTGAATAAAGTAGCTTTGGAGACATCTTTATCTAAACTCAAAACCTCTTCAAAAAAAGAAAGTATTAATACCAATTTGAGCTTCAACTCATTAACCAAGATCAATCCTTTAACATATAATGCAAGAAAGTTTTTAAAGGAAAACGACAATAATTTGTTGGGTTAATTATACTGAGTCTCGTTTAACTATTTGTTTTTTTTTCCTTTATCTCTGTTTATTTGTAGACTGCACTCATGACACTTTACATCATGCAAAAAAATTCAACAAAAAATATCAATTTATTTATAAAATTATTATTATTATTTATTTAATGACTAAAACTTATAATATTAACATTATAAAATTACCATAATTATTAGGTTGCCATTTTTGTTTTGGAATTTTATCAAACTTGCTGTGTGCACTATTTCTAGGCTTTATTTCATTTGGTTTTTGTTTATTTTCTCTTGCAAACTCTGTTTTTTCCCCCTCCAACACCTCTTGTCATTACTGTGAAATTTCAATTTTAAGATTTAATCATCCAATCTTCTTAGACCTGTTTGATTCTGCATTCAAAAACATTTTTTAAAAAAAATTAAATTTTTTTTTATTAATTTCAAATTAATATATTTTTAATGTTCTCAAATCATTTTAATATATTGATGTCAAAAATAATTTTTAAAAAATAAAAAAATATCATTAATATATATTTTGATATGAAAAATTATTTAAAAAATAATCATGACTACACTATCAAACAAACTTTTAATCAATAAATAATAAAAAATAAATCATACCAAAAGGAGAAAAAATCATAACCATGAAGTCATTTGAGGATAAAGGGGGGTTTAATTTGACACTATTAACACGGTGTAAATTATGTTTTAAATTTTTTTTAATGTTTTGTTGTTAAAATTTAATATAATTTGTATGTTTTGAATCGTTTTGATGTGCTAATATAAAAAATAATTTTTTAAAAATAAAAAATATTATTAATATATATTTTAATATAAAAAATTATTTTAAAAAAATATCTACGGCACTGTAAAATATACTTTTCTTGTACCAAAGCTAAAGGGTGGCCTGGTCCCTCCAAATCCTCTTCATTAAGAGCTTGTTTGGCAGTGTGGTTGCGGTTGCTTTTCAAATAGCTTTTCGTGCCAAAATGCATATCAATGATATTTTTTTATTTTTAAAAAATTATTTTTGACATCAGCACATCAAAATAATTTGAAAACACTAAAAACATATTAATTTGAAGTTAATAAAAAAATAAAAAAATTTTAAATTTTTTAAAAACACTTTTGAAACACAGAAACAAACAGGTATAACACAATAAACTCTCAGTTTAGATTGGCTGGTGGGGAAAATGTAGACTCTCGTGGACCCACTTGGCTCACAGAATTGACCGCTATGATTTATTTACCCTTCCTTTGACTTTTCCACTAGCTTTCTATAGCTAGCCTTTTGTCTCTCTCTGTGCATTGACTCTTTTAACCCAACCCAACACTCCATCCAATCTTAATTACCATAGCAAGTGGTAAGAAAAAAACGCACAGAACGCCACAACGCGTTCGCGTGCATACACGAACCAATCAAAAGACAGACTTACTAACAAATGTGGCAAGTTCACATTGGGAGCGTGAGATGGGAAAAGGGAAAGGTTTGACTTAGGGATCTTAGCTTCGGGGAAAGCACCAGTATTGGCGTTTGATCGGTTTGTGTCAAACCCTAAAAGAGGAAATCCCAACATTAACCCTATATACGGTGAAACGAAAAAGCAGCCAATTTATGACAAAGGAACAGGGACAGAGGAAGAACAGTACAGGAAGTAAAGTGATAAGCAAACAAGTGAGAGAGTGAGGCTTTTGGAATCAAAAGGGGAGAGATTTTCTTTCAAACTCTTCGATTCCCAAAATTCTAAAGATCACAGCAAACATATTGTTGTTGGTGGTATTAATTCTCACCATGTCAATTTTTAACTCATTTCCTTTTTTGTTTTTTCTTGACAGCTTCTTTGATTCTCGGTCTTCATGGCGGTTTCTGTAACTCATAGTTACAAACGTTTGAATTTCATTTTTTCCATAACGTATTATTATTAGTTTTTTTTTTTTTTTTTGTCTTCATCAAGTCAAAGGTATTATATACGTTGTTCAATTGGGTATTAGAGAATCGTCAAGACATTCTCTTGCAATTCAAACCTTTTTCTTAGAAGATTTTAATTAAGCTTTCACATTTCAGCTTCTTTCTTTTAGCATTTAAGTCTTTTCTGCGGGGTTCTCGTTGTTTTAATGGTGTTACGAAAGCCATAATTAGGTTCGATTGAGGTTCTTTAATTTGCACACAAGGATTTATCTTCTTGCTCGCACATATTTTCATTTTTGGGTACACGCTGGTCTTTAATTCTTGATAAAGATTTCCCCTTTCATGTATGACAGGCACGACCAAATTTATGTGAGCAGACAAACAACACCAGAACCTAGTTGGGAAAGAAAATCGGTTTCATCTCTTCATATTTCAAAGAACCAAGCAAAAATGTTTGGTGATTGCCAAGTTATGTCAAACATGGGAGGGAATGTAGTCTCCTCCGATACCATCTATTCGTTGCCGATCGAAAACCCTAGCTTCAACTTCATGTCAAGCATGCCTTTCCACACTCTCTCCCCCATTATCTCTGTATGTCCAGACTCTTTGATCTCCATATTTCTTTTCTGTTTTCTCTCTAATTTTTCAATATTCAATGGAAAATTAGTTTCGCACAATGTGGTTTGTTTTGTTTAGAAAGAAGGAAACGGGCTAGTTATGCCAGGTAAGGAGGAAGTCGAAAGTGGGTCTGGCTGTGAACAACTTGAAGAGAAGTCAGGGAACGAGGAAGAGAGCAGCGAGCAACCTCCAAAGAAGAAACGTTACCATAGGCACACTGCACGCCAGATCCAAGAAATGGAAGCGTATGTTACTAATTTTTGCACATCTCTCTCTCTAATTTTTCTCTTTCTTAAATCTATGAAAAAATATATTTCTCTCATAATTTTTCTTTCTCGTGCATCAAAATTGCCATGCAGAAAAAGCTATTTAGCTTGGATTATCTGTTTACAAAATCAATCTTGTTGTTATTCTGTATGAAACAACCCCATTATACATGAAGAATATTATTATATAAGCAAAATTGATTACTAACTTTCTCTCTCTAACCATTTCTATTAAATCTTATTCAAAAGTTCACCGTTTTTATCACACGATAAAAATAAAGGAAAGCTTGTTTTGCAGCATGTTTAAGGAATGCCCACACCCAGATGACAAACAAAGAAAGAGACTCAGCCATGAACTTGGTCTGAAACCACGCCAAGTCAAGTTTTGGTTCCAAAACCGCCGTACCCAAATGAAGGTAAACATGGTTAATTACCTCTCTCTTGGACCTTTCACATTCATGGAAACCCTTAAAAGTCCCAACTCCTAATGAAGCCGTTGATTTTATTTCAAGAAGGCCCGCCGTCCATTACCAACTTTTTTACCAAGCCATCGTTATGAGCATAGTAGCAAAAGGATCGCATTTATAACTTTGGGCGACTGGCTCATAGCTTACAGTCTCACATGCACCACCATATCTGGCTAGATATACAGTCTGTCTTCATTAATAACCCTCTGGAACATGTAATGAACCCTTACCTGCACATGTGCTTCCTAAAGAGTGCACAGCATTAATGCTACATGGAAGATATTTAAAATGTGTTTTACAGTGTGGTAGTAGTTGCTTTTTAAATAATTTTTCGTGTTAAAATATATGTTATAAATGTTATTTTATTTTTAAAACATTATTTTTATATCAACACATCAAAATAATTTAAAATATATAAATTATATTAAATTTTAATTAAAAAAAAAATTTGAAGCTTCCCACACACAACCTTAGTGCTGCAGCGTCAAAGTAAGTCCACTAGTTTTCTTCGAGTCTAAGTACTAATGATGTTTGTGTACATTCTTTTTCCTTCACCGAATTTAACAGGCACAACAAGACCGATCGGATAATAATATACTCAGGGCAGAAAATGAGAGCTTGCAGAATGACAATTACAGGCTACAAGCGGAGTTACGAAGTCTTATTTGTCCCGATTGTGGAGGTCAAGCCATGCTCGGAGAAATTCCCTTTGAGGAGCTTCGACTTGAACATGCAAGACTTAGAGAAGAGGTGAAATTTTCAAATGTTGCTCTGAAAATAATAATAAAATGTCAATGACCCAATATTTAAACATTCACTTTTAGCTGGCCAATTACCAAATAATCATAATCAAATACATTGCAAATTCTAAACTGCGGCCGTTGATCGATGAATCTTTAATTTACAATGTTGTTCAGTTGGAGCGCGTTTGTTGTATTGCTTCAAGATATGGCGGCCGGCCAATCCACTCAATGGTACCGGCTCCTGCTTTTGTCCCCCCTTCCTTGGATTTGGATATGAGCATGTATTCAAGGCCGTTTCCGGAGTCTTTTGGCACTTGCACTGATATGATGCCTATGCCTATGTTGCCAGAACCATCTTCCTTTCCCGAGCCTGGGATCGTATTGATGGAGGAGGGAGAAGGTCTTGCAATGGGGCTTGCATTGTCTTCCATGGATGAACTTGTGAAGATGTGCCATGCAAATGAGCCTCTTTGGATCACAAACAATGAGAATGGAAAGGAAGTGCTTAATCTTAAAGAGCATGCGAGAATGTTTCCATGGCCTTCCAATCTCAAACAGAACTCAAGTGACATGAGGACTGAAGCTACTCGTGATTGTGCTGTGGTTATAATGAATAGCGTTAACTTGGTTGATGCTTTCCTGGATGCTGTAAGTCCCTCAATTTCAGAAGTTCTTTTTGCTCATTACATGAGTATCGAATCATTTTTCTTAATTAATTTGTAGCGCCTGTCGGTATATTCTACAAAAGAATTTTTTAAATTCATTAACCATCTTATCGTATATTTAAAAAAAAAAACACTTTTGTAAAGGTAATTTAAGCTGATGTTGATTTTGTACAAATTGTTAGAATAAATGGATGGAGCTGTTTCCCACCATTGTTGCTAGAGCAAAAACTGTTCAAGTTATAAAAACAGGCGTTTGCGGTGCAAGCGGTTCCCTTCACCTGGTATGCATGGATATGATGCTACAATTTTTTAATTCCCACATTATCTAGTGTTTATTATTGAACGCTATAAGTACCAGAAATTTCTGTGATATAGCTTATTTTCTGTTTTCTAGATAGCTTAATGATTTGTTACTTGTTATCTGAGCAGATGTATGCAGAATTGCAAGTTCTTTCCCCATTGGTGCCAACTCGAGAAACACATTTTCTTCGCTTTTGCCAACAAAATGTAGAGGAGGGCACTTGGGCTATTGTCGATTTTCCCCTCGATAGCTTCCACGACAACATCCGACCTTCCTTTCCCCTGTACAGGAGACGTCCGTCCGGCTGTGTAATTCAAGACTTGCCCAATGGGTACTCAAGGGTATGCACTAGCCTAAATTTTATGCTTTTATTGTTTATTTGTTTCTTGGTGGAGGGCCAGATGGCAATCTTTGATAATTAAGCTCGATTCTCCATTAATTCAATTTTGAAGTCAATTTTCTTGCAACTTATGCCCTCGAAATTGACCAAAAGTTGATTTTTTACACTTGCACATCTCCATACAGTTGACATGGATAGAACACGCAGAGATAGAGGATAAGCCTGTCCATCAGATATTTAGCCAGTATGTCTATAGTGGGATGGCGTTTGGAGCACGTCGCTGGCTAGCAGTCCTACAGAGACAATGCGAGAGAGTTGCAAGCCTCATGGCAAGAAATATCTCTGACTTAGGAGGTAAGAGGTTACAATTCTACATTTCTTCCACTACTTGAAATTAATTAAGTTCACTATATGTATATCTACTCCAGTATTAAGCTGCATTTAACCTTGTATTAATTATTTTAATATTAGTTATATAATTGTTATCGAAAAAGATTATTTTTCCTTTGCTGCTTCCTAAATGCACGCTTTCATGTTATAGCCAAAATTAGTCCCAGTATCTGCTTAACTTCCATTAATTCTGAACACTTCTATTCCTGGTATGTATTCACAGTAATACCCTCTCCTGAAGCACGGAAGAACATGATGAGACTGGCTCAAAGAATGATCAGAACTTTTAGCCTGAATATCAGCACTTCTAGTGGCCAATCATGGACAGCTTTACCCGATTCCCATGATGGCACTGTTAGAATTGTCTCAAGGGAAATCACGGAGCCTGGCCAGCCTAATGGGGTCGTTCTCTCTGCAGTATCCACAACTTGGCTGCCCTATCCTCACTTCCTGGTCTTTGATCTGTTGAGGAATGAACATCGCAGATCTCAGGTTCTAGCGGACGCCATAAAAAAACTCTTTTATATAGTTGATCTTTTACTCTCCGCACTTGAGATAAATTGTTTGTTTCTAATAATGATCCTTGTAATGATTAATTAATATGTATATTAAATGCTGTGTAGCTGGAAGTTCTTTCCAATGGGAATGCCTTGCATGAGGTTGCTCACATTGCCAACGGCTCTCATCCAGGAAACTGCATCTCTCTTCTTCGCATCAACGTAAGCTTTTTCTTCCCTGCAGTTATAATCAATTTAATAATACATACATCACTATCAGTTTCCCTCCTCTGTTGTAATAAAACTGCTGAATTAAACCTCTGTACTAATTTATATATACGCAGCAAGAACTTTATCTGTATTCTATTAAAAAAAATTGTATTCTTGCATGTATGTAGGTCGCCAGCAACTCATCACAGCATGTAGATCTCATGCTACAAGAGAGTTGCACTGATCAATCCGGCAGCCTTGTCGTGTTCACCACCGTGGACGTGGAGTCTATTCAGCTGGCAATGAGTGGAGAGGATCCATCCTGCATTCCTCTACTTCCACTAGGTTTTGTCATAGTCCCAGTAGAACCCAGCAGTAGCACTGTCAGTGAAGGCAATTCAATGCAATCTAATTCGGAGGATGGAAATGGAAATGGACATAACAACTCAGGCTGCCTACTGACCGTGGGTCTCCAGGCCCTTGCAAGCACTATTCCATCTGCAAAGCTCAATTTCTCCAGTGTCACTGCGATAAATAACCATTTGTGCAACACAGTGAACCAAATCACTGTTGCTCTTAGCAACACCACCACTAGCAGCTGCCTTGATAACGGCAATGCTGTAGGGTCTTGCAATGAGCCTACAGCTGCACCTAAACAACAAGTTTAGGGTTTTCGCCGTGCAAATTACCTTGAGTCTCCCCTCTTCTATCTCTCACCCAGAGAAACTCCCTGTGCATTTTGGTGGTTACAACGTTGACAAAGAGGACTAAGGGATCATTTTCGCAAAATCCCATTCTATTGGGTTTGTAGAGGGGAGATTTCAGGTAATTAGTAGGAAAGTAAAGGCTAGGATTGCAAATAAGTTACCATTACTGTAATGCTAGTAGAAGTAGTGGTAGCTCGGTAAGTAAGAGTCTGCGAAGCTAATTCGGACAAAGGGGTAGATTTTCGATAAATGGAGATTAAAGGAGGGTTGTGCCATAAATGGCAGAGATATTGGGCTGTGTGAAATAAAAAAATAGAGGGATAATAGAGGGGAGTCAAGAGCGCACCAAGATGTGACCCTTGCTTCTTGGTAAGGCCTTTTCTCTGTGTATTGTTGTTAATGAAGATGGGGCCTCACCAGTCAGCAAGGGTGGTGGTTCGGGTATTGACTCCTGCTTGCTTGCCGGTCTGAATTTTATGCTGTTTCGAATTTAATGCCACTTAATGAATAGTTTTTCTTCACTTTGATCGTATTCTCTATTGATTCTATCTCGTCTTTCTTACTCTGTCGTGAGCCTCTATGTTTAAAAATAGATTAGATTTTGTTTGGTATCTAGCAACTTCATGAGTGACTGACCATCCAATCCTGGATCTTTTGTCTCAATTTAAACGAGGAAAGGAAAATTGGAGATTCATCTTTGAATGTTCGGGAAAATAAGATCACCAAGGCAACCTTTCGAAGGTTGAGATAAATGGGGATCTGGGAATCTTGACGCCAGGATTTTGTGGAAATATATTAAGCCTCCAGGATTCAAATCTCTCTCTGTATATGCAGTGATCCTCCTTGAACCTTGGCTACCTCATTAGGAAAATTGCTAAACAGAACATAACAATTCCTTAAAATAATCCGAACAGAACCTAACAGTTTTTACCTAAGATTGCCACATATTGTGTGTTGGTTGAATAATTCTCATACTAAGTTCTTGATTAAACTTGTAGATTCTTCAAATAATTGATCACCTTTATTATGATTTATACCTTTTGTTTGTGTCTCATTATAGACGTATGGTGGGGGTGATCAATTGCATATAACTTTAGTTTTTCAAGGTAAGATTCTTCTTTTTTTATATATATATATCAAATGCAAGAATATAATAGATCAAAATGAAACATGCTAGGAAGCTGGCAAGTCATATATACACATGTACAAATCGGAAGCAAAAAGGAACATGCTCCCATTTATAAAAATACAGGGACACAACTACTTAGAGAGAAAACCAAAAGTATAACATCGGTTAGCTAAAGAATCCAGGATCCAGCAGGTGCCAAATATAACCAACCAAAAAGAATACTAACCAAAAGAAAATCCAACATCTGACGCAATTTGCAGTTAAGAGAACCACCAACGGCTACTGAAACACTCAAGGGTCATTAATAAGAAGCATGTAACCCCAACAACAAAAGCAAAATAAAAAAGATTCTTGTTGGGTCAAGTTACAAACTTTCTTCAAAACCTCAAATTAACAATCCAAGAGAGATTTTTGCATCAGAATTTACCACCCTAGGTGAATTAGAAAAAAAAATTATTTGTTCTCAAATAGAATTGATTGTAAATTCCTGCGCAATGTGGAATGAGATTCAAAAATAGTTTCAAATCTTATTGAAAGAATCAATGAATATATTGTTGAGAACAAACATGACCTGACATTGTAGACACATTACATGTTATAATATCTAAATTAGAACATTGTTGATATTAAAGAGATAATAATTACATTGAAAAATTGATCACCGAAAAGTTAAGTTAAACCACTCATGATTTTTTAAATATTTGGGGAATCATAACAAGTTACTAGACATTGTACTTGATATTCAAATATAAATCAATCAATTATTGAATTAATAGTAAATTAATTTATTTAATTCTATTTTATTTAGAATTATGATTTATATTTTAGCTAATTGATTAGGAACCTAATGGGTCACACATATAAGAAATATTAATCAGAAATTAAATTAAGATTATTAATCAAATGTGATTTGATTGTAAATTAATTTAGAAACTGAGGACTGAGATGCAATTAATATAGAGAATTACAATTTTAAACCCAGAAACAATCAAGGAAGAACTTGATTGAATAAATTTCTAAAACTAACCTAAAATATATATGATATTATTTAAGGGACAAATTGATATTTTGCTATTTGTAGGATTTTTAGATTTCATATAAATATAAAGTTATGTCTTTTTTTTAGGTGAGTAGAGTACAATACAAAAATACATAAAACACAAAAGAAAATAATTAGCACTCAAAGGTATATCAATATCTCTATTTTAAAAAAGGTTAGGATATTTCTCACTAATGGTTCATGTAAATTACTGTTAGAGACCAAACACTTGAATGAATTATGGTTTAACTCAAATGTTAATTTTTGTATCTATAATATCTAATTTATTGAACTTTTATTTTAACTAGTTGCAATTCGGCAACGACACTCCAGAACTTTAAAGTGTGCAATTCAAGTTCTTAGTCAATGTTGTAATGCAACTGGGTGTGAAAGACATAGAAGTATTTTTGAATTCATTCATTCTAAAAGGCAAAATAGTTTAGAGTACAAAAGATCAAGTCATTTGGTATTTGTTCGTTATAATTTGAGGATTCAACAAAGATAAAATATCAATAATATCATATTAATAATAATATTGAAAATGATTATTGCTATTTTTATTAATATTGGTATTATTTTTTTAAAAAAATAACTTATCCCTAATATATATAGTTTATATTCATGTTTTTATCTTTTATGTTTATACTTTGTAGGAATTTGAGTAAAAAGAATAGATCATTTGGATCTCATTAGTCTTGATAATATTAACCTATTAAATAAGTGCATTTGTGAAGAACCTAACCTTACACTAAGTCCGTTCTGTTTGGTAATAATAAAAACATGATTTACTGTGCATGGGACCCACGCAACTTTTGCGTTCAAAACGCCGAGAATGAAAAGCATACAAAACCTGCTTTTTATCCACTGTAGCTGATAAATAATACCGAACAGTGCAATTCACTGCACTGTGCACAAGTGAATTACACTGTTCACTGCTTTTTTTTTTTTTTTAAGTTGTATTAATTTTTTTAAAAAAAATACTAGTTTAGAGAATTAAATTTATTTGCGATGTGAACAATATTTTTTTCTTGAAAAACTAGTATAAAATCAATTAAATTTACTCGCACAATAATATTAATTTTATATCTGATAATATTTTATCTAATTTTATTACACGCTCAAAAAGTTATGAAAACTGTAGTTCTTATCGGATGAATTTTGTACGTAATGGAATTATAAATAGTTTAATGGAATAATAAAAAATATTTTATATAAAGTATTATTTTTTTCATGATGTAATAAGAGTAATTAATTTTACAATATTAAAATTTAAAACCATTAATATTAATATATATTTTTTAAAATTATTTTATAACCTCAATTTCAAAAGCATTCTTAACCAAACACATTAAACTACTTTTTTTTCAACCTCAATTTCAACCACAGTTTTAACCAAACACCTATTTTTTCAAATCAACTTCAACTAAAAGTACTTTTTATAAAACAACTTTTTTCAAACCACAACCACAACAGCTACCGCAATACCAAACACACTCACTATATAAGTTGGGAGATTATTGAGATATTTTTTTCTGCTTTAATTTTAGATGATGAATTGGATTTGTTTTGATAGCGAAAATGAGTTTAGTGGAAATGATGATCATCTATTGAAATGTTTAGTTGATGGTTTTTTCTACGTACCACCACAAGATTGAATTCTTATTTCTATATTAATGATGAAGATGATGTTTGATTTATGTTTTTTTCATATTAAAATATTTTACTTTTTTAATATTTTGAAAGTTTGTTTGTGTGAAGTTTTTTTAAGTTAAAGTTCTTTTTAATCTTGATTATTGGCTAGCTATTTAGAGATGTTATGGATTTTAAATTATGTTTAAATAGTTGATATTATGTTTATATTGTATAATTTGAAGTTTTTTTAATGTTGAATTGGAATTATGTATATTAAATTAATATTTTAAATTATATATATAAGTTGGGTAGTAGAAAGATTTAACTCCACCATACCACAGGCAGCATGGCGAAAATTACAGAAGTTTGGAGCTACAAAGAAAGATGTAAAATTGCAAGTTATTGTTGTCAACTTTATACATGTAAAATTGTGATTTGAAGAGAAACTGGTGTTTTTCTATATACATTGCCTTTTCTCTTTAAAAGGCATCATAAAGGGAAGAAGCTGCTTCCAACACTTTGCCAAAGAGTGTAATAAACCAAGTTCCTTCAATTTTTTCCCCTAACCACAGAATCTGTAAATGTCGACATCAAGATTATCACTTAAATCTCTCTCTCTCTCTCTCTCTCTCTCTCGATAATTAGGAATATCCTATTTCAAGCAATCGTGCACTTTGAGAGGAGATTTAATGAACTAAAAGTAGTCCCCTTTCAGGAATAATTCATGAGAACTCGACTCCTTCCTGTCAGGTGCCAGAAGAAATACTCCATCATTTCTTAGGCTCCAAATGCATTCAGTGCATCTTAGCTTCACTGAATATGCCCAAAAGACTCCATGCTTTGATTCTCCAAGGTAGACATAACACCATTTCAACGGGAACATTATATCATGGAACGCAAACGACATGTATTCCCCTGGTTTCATTGTATGCAATTTTTTGTCGTGCTCTCCATCACCGCACATATACTGGATCTCATGATCGGCATCATTGGAAACGGTCACTGTTATTTTTTGAAAAAGTTTATCTACCAACGGTATAGATAGAGAAGACGAAGGTTCGAGGAAGGATGTAAGAAAAATGATGAAAATCGCACAATTTGCAATATTGAATTTGCATGCAGCAGTCATGATCATGGCCATATATACTAAATGGTGGTAGAGATTGCTACAATACTACTTTTATGTGTTGCTTGTTGATCAAGGCATGCAATGGTAACATTTAGGGATTCCTTGTGTCTTTATATAAGCAAGTCGGTTAAAGAAATTAAAACGGATCAAATCTTAAAGGCACCAGCTCATCAAATCAACCAAGTCGTTCGTCTGTTTTGCCTAGCTAGAACAGAACAAGTTGTAATCCACTTATTCCAAACGGATCAAAACAGTTTTCTGGCTATATAAAGTCGAAGTTAGTTCAAGAAACAGGGTTTAACGGCAAGCTGCTAGTCATTTGAAGTGCTGTCTTGTTTTTATAGCTGTGTCCAATTCTTCGACAAGCCTCCTTTAACTAATTTTGGAAAATCACAACACATTTATAAAAATCCAGAGAACTGCCAGTGTGTTCCGCATGATACAGCTTTTACCAGGTCTCCAATTCCTTAAACATCTCTGTGTGCTGTGATGACAGGTTCTTAACCTCAAAAGGGTAGCCTGGTAGTTTAGAAATCCACTCCCTCCGTCCTTCAACTTGTTGAATTCAAATCTTAGGACTAATAGTTGAGAGAATTTATTTTTTAAAATATACTTAGGTCGATTGGAAAGGTGCCAGAAATACCTGGTCTTGATTGATAGATAAATTAATAAAAAAATACTGCTAATTAACCTTCAAACCACAGCGCGCACAATAACGAATCGATCACACATCAAACTAAATCTAGCTATATGTAGGAGGGTTTGCGTGTATCCTCCGAAAAGATGGGCAAGAATTCTAGTTTTAGTTTTAGAAATGATTAGAAATACTCGAGCTCTATAATGATAAGGCTAGGTTCCAAGATCTGCCCACCTCCTAACCCACACCCTTTCCACTTCGACGCAAGTTTATATGATTTTATCTGTAAATGCTAAAATTAAGATAAGAAGACCATCAAGGAAAACCCATCACAACTGTCCCGAACCAAAGGCCCATTTCTTGAGAAGCTAATGAGTCCACTTTCTTATTTTAGCTTCTCAGGGGACAAATGAATCGTCCTATTTCTCATGCCACTAGCTGCATTAAACAGCTGAAATGTGTGTTTGTTTTTGCTGTTGTATTGTATTTTAAAAAAAATAAAATTTTTTACTTTAAATTATTATTTTTTATTTTTTTATTGTTTTGATGTACTAATATTAAAAAATAAAAAATATATATAATTTTAATATATTTTAAAATAAAATATATTCTAAAACATAATCATTACCATAATATTAAACACTACCACAATAGCTTCTGTTTCTCACATATATCAAGTTATGTTTGCGTTATCACCTTGTTTTGTAAACCTATCTAAATGTGTTGGGTAGTTCTCGTTGACTACAGTAAATGTAATAGAAATTATATTTTAAAATATATTTTGTTTGAAATGTATTAAGATCAAATATTTTTTTATTTTTAAAATTTATTTTTGATCTTAGTATACCAAAACAATTTAAAAATATTAAAAAGTAATCTAAAACGAAAACAAAAAAAATAAAAATACATTTCGATTACACTCCTAAATTCACCATGGCAATGTCTATGTGAACATGTGAAATATGAATCTATTTTTTGTATGGGATTGCCAGAAAAGGTATTGTCCAATCCCACCAAGGAAAGAGGCCACTTAAATTAGTAGACTGGGGGTGTACAATATGCCTTGTGTGTCGGACCGAGGTAGTAGTACTTTCCTTTTATTTTATTTTATAAAATTAACAATTTTTTTAAAAAAATAATGGCAAAATAATACAAATTTTAAAAAAAGTAGTCAGATAATACATTTTGTACATATAATGACTAAAAAATCATAATATTTAAACTTATCATTATTCATAATCATGATATTTAAAATAATTATCAAATGGGTTACACAGAAAAAGAAAAAGAGATAAAAAAAATTAATAATAATAAAAAAAAAAAAATAGAGGCACACTTAAATTTTGATTACAACATCATCAATACCATTAAAAAAAATCTCAACAAAATAAATTTGTTAATATTAAAAAAAATCATAAATAGTAAATAAAATGGGTCACATTTGTTGTCAAATACAAATAAGTCACCCGTTATTTTTAAATGGCAAGTGCACCATATTCTGGTCGTTGTTAATGATCTTTCTTGGTGTTTTTAGATTCTTCTCATTGAGATTTTTCTAATGGTATCGATAATGGCATAATCAAAATTTCAGTGTGTCTTTGATGTTTTTTTTTTCTCTCTCCTCTCTTTTTATATGTAGTCCATTTTAATTTATTTTTTAAAAATATCAAGATTCCAAATAGTGACAAAAATACTATGCTATCTTACTAATTTTTTAAAAATTGTTTTATTTTACTAATCTTCTTTTTAAAAACATGTTAATAAGTAAAAATGAAAATTTTATTTGGCCTCGTTCAAGCCACGAAGATAAAAGAGCTCCAAGGTCTATTCACAATATCATCACTATCCAAATATATACACTACTAATCAAGAAATGAAAAATCAAACAATTTTTTTTTTCAAAAACCAACTATTTATGAGCTTTAGATAACAACCAAATAAATTTATTATATATTACCTAATACATCTAAAAAAAATTAAAAAAAAAAAAAACATATGGTGCTTCACTGGTTGTATTAACAGTGAAGCAACTTTAATATTTTTTTTAAAAAAAATTTAAACATCTTTTCTCTACCGGCTAAACCTTTTTACAACCTAATTTGATGAAATTAGGCTTTTTCTCTTCTTTTTTTTTCCACTCAACACCCCCTTTCATTCTCCCTTTTTTATTTTAATTTCATTTTTTTCTCAATTTTATTATTAGATTTTTTTTAATAACCATTCGAGTTGTCTTTGAACTAGCCAAATCAACTAAATTATGTTATAGTAACTTTAACAAGGTTTAATTTTAAACACAAGTTAGACAAGAAACTAGGTGGAGAGGGTTTTTGTCATTCAATCTCATCATTTGTTTTTCTAAATTTCATCCTCGCACTATTTTAACAGTCGTCTGGGTTGTATTTAATTGGATCGATCAAGTTGACTAGATCATATTGAAACAACTCTTATGTGAATTAATTTTAAACCCAAGATAAACAAAGACCGAGGTCAAGAGGTTTTTTTCTCTCAATTTCATAATTTGTTTTTTTTTTTTTTGTCAACGTTGTTTTCAAACCAACTAAGTTGACTAAGTCACATTAGAACTTCTACATGTTTTAATTTTAAACATGAGTTAGATAAGAAGTTGGGTTGAGATTTGTTTATGTCAATTTCATCTTCTTTTTTTCTCAATTTCATCTTTAATATTATTTTTATCAGTCAATCGCGTTATCTTTAAACCAATTATATTTATTAGATCATATTGAATTAACTTTCAAATAATTTAATTTTAAATTTAAATTAGATAAGAAGTCAAATTATAAGATTTCAAAATTGACTCAATGGAGTTTAACAATAATATCAAATATTTTTTAATAACTTAAATATTTTTATTATTATATTTTAAAAAAATTAATTCAACATGCAGTGAAGTACATGCATATAAACTTAGTATTGAGTAATTAGTTTTTTAATCGGATAGACTCTTGTAGCTCTCTTCGATGTGAGTCACAAAACAAATAATAAAACTCCACTAAAACGATTAAATAAATAATCTAATTATATTGGTCATACCTGTTGTCCTAATTAAAGAAACATTATCCTTGATGAAAGAAATATATTGGGCTGCATGTCAATCTTTCACACATGAGACGCCAAATGGTTCAGTTATGTCAAACGTGGAAATTTAAAAAAAAAATTATTTTTGTTATCAACTTGATATTACATTGATAAGTTGACTGGAGATTAAATTTATCATTTTTTTTATATATGTTTTATAATTCAAGCTGTGAATTTCACTCATTAATCCAGGTTAATCTAAATTAATTTAATATATTATTAATTTAATATTTTTAAAAATATCATTTAATATATCATTGTATCAATATATATATATATAAAAATATTGTTCAATGTGGGCAAGTTTTGAATTCATGATTAAAATAATTTACAAAATATATCGTCCAATAGCCATACAACAAGATATAAAAGGAAATAAAATAAAAGAAATTATATAAAATGCTTTATCTTCTTTTTTGACTAAAAAATTGAAATAATTTCATTAGCACGTTCCCTCAAACTTATGATAATTTGAGAGCTTGACATATAATAACACCACTTCTATTGTTATTATAATCCCCTCTACTTGTCAAAGTGATAACCAACCATAAACTATGTTAATTTATTAATAACTAGGTTGAGCTTATTGTATGTTTACAATCATAAAAACATCAAAGGGGACAATTGTGAATCAAATCCCAAGTTAAACTCTCATGTTTGCTACTTGGATATAAAAATAAACAAGGAAAAAATACTTTAAATTGAAAAGAATTGCCACAAGAAACACCATAATACCTTTTATAACAATAACAGTGAAAGTATTTGAACTATTTGAATAATAAAGGTTTAAAGAAAAACAAATCAATAAATTAAGAGTTTATGTATCATTAAAAAAAAATAGTAAATAAAATATTTTATAGACAATGAAGAGGATTGAACAAAGTATTTTAAAGTGGTTAGGCATATGGCATAAAGCCACCTGTTGAAAAAGAAAAACTTAATATCTAGAGTAATATATGATAAACTTACTTTGATACCATGTCAAAGAATAATTTCAACTCGAAAGCTTAAAATCTTAGGTGGATCTCAAGATATGATTTATATTATTTTTTAACACATCATCTCAGGTGAAAGCTTTTTAGATTTAAAATCTACATAAGCTCACCACTATGTTGTGCTTAATTTTATTAATTAGAATAGAAGTGATAAAATTCAAACTTGTGATCGTTTGGTCAATAAAATTATGATACCATAAAGAAATTTAGAATAAAAGATAATGTTGTTATTTGGCAATTTGATTATATGTATTATATTCAACTTATATAGAATTTATATAGCTATACAACAAGACATATAAGAAAATAAAATAAATTATACAAAATGCTTTATCATTTCATTTGGTTAAACAATTGAAATAACTTCCCGATTACCTCAAATTATTCATTTCTTTGATTTCTTTCTTTTATTGATAATAAAATAATAAAAAATATTTATATTTATCATTTCTTTAGCAAAAGGAGACGAATTTCAATAGAGGGGTTGATGTTAAGGATGGTTTATTATTTACGCCATATTTTTTAAAAATAGATTCGTGTATGTGTATAATTTCGTGGATGTCACTTCAATTTGTGGCTACGGAAACAAATTTCAATTCATTTATCTAATTATTATAAAGCTAATATGAAAAAAATATGAATATTTATTTAGCATAAAATTTATGTTTTTTTTTTAATACTTGTAATATAATTATAAATATTTAGTCTTCAATCATATATAAAATATTATTGCAGGTTTGATAAATTAACTTAAATTAATCTGATTTTTCAAATTGTTTTTAAATCCATGTATTTGATAGGTTTTTTTTTGTTATTTAAGGTTTTTTTATCATTTTTTTTTCATTTAAAAATATTTTAGTCTAACCCACCGAAATAATCGGAGTAATAACTTTGCTCTACCTATACCAGCATTGTAGGGACTCGGAATGTATATAATATAAAGTATAAAATGCGAAAAGGAAGAGGAGCTCAGCAATAACAAGGGCATTGGAAAGTTTAGACGCACTAACAAAAGGACAGGAGAGGCTGATGTGTCAAGGGGAATTATCTACTTCATGGTCCATAAATAATAATAGTATGGACGTAAGGAAATAGAATAAATAAAAGTACAACCGGCCAAGTGATAAAATGAGGAATCTTCATGTTCTTTTGGAATCTTGCCTGATCCCACAAACACATGAACTGGCCTTCCGTTTTGTGCCTTATCAAGAAAACAAGAGAGGGAAAGAGAGCGATGTGTAAACCCTAAAAAACAAGATTAAAAAAATAAAAAATAAAAAAAGTACCTCGAGATGTGGCTGGCTATATGCTTGAAAGTTGAAACTTTCCAGACGCGGCACAGAATTGTACGCTGCTGCTAAATGTGAGGACCTCGGGGAGGTTTTTGAGTACACAACGAGGAAAGCGGAAAAGGTGGCCTTCGCTATTCCTTTTTGTAGTGCTACGAAGTAATTTCCTTTCCACTGCCATAAACAAACAAACAAACACTGTAGATTTTACCTCATAAGCTATATAAGGAAAAGAATGATGATTGACCAGGGTAAAGACCCGAAATCTTGAGGATATTTTTAAAAATTAGAGCAGCCTTTTTAAAGTTTTAGCAGAAAATTTTGGTAAAATAATATATTTTTATCTTGTTGTTGTGCTTTTAAAACGTGATAAAGTTAAACTCTAATTATCTAACTTGGTTGATTAATTGGTTGAATTTAGTTGTATTAACTGGTCGATCGTTTCACATAAAAACTATAATTTTATAAACTTTTCTTTAAATATATTTTATCCGTTAAAATATATATTTTTGCCAAACTTGTAAACTCAAAAATAAACTCCAATTAAAATCTCAAAAATTTATTGTTCACATAATAATTATTATTTATTTTTCAATGTCAATGATTTAATCGAACTTGCGATAATGAGAGATTCTGAACAGTCAGGTGTAGGTAAGATATAACCAAATGAGAATTTGTCCCCAACAGATTACGGAAAGGCTTAATAAATGTATTTATGAATCAATAGAACATATTTAGGTTTAAGAGAAAGTGTAATCGCGTCAGACCAGAATAACAGCTCAAAATAACCATAATTTTTTATCTGATTACTGGATCACATTTAGATTTTTACAAGAATTTTTAGAGATTGTTTTTTCTATTATAACCACTATACTACGTGGACTCTTAAATCTTTATATGTAAGAAATCTCGTAGAGGTCTCTTGGTTTTGATAATTTTAAAATTTTTCTTGTTATTTTAAGAATTAATCAATCAATCATACCAAGTGATTGGAGTTTTACCCTATCACACTTAAGAATGACAGTTTTTAATAAATGTTATAGTTTAAAAGCACTATAAAATAAAAATATATTAGTTCACCGAATCTTTTGCTCCTGTATTAATCCGCCTATCGTTTTAATCTCGTGCGCTAATCGCTCAATCTGTCCACATCTCGAAGTGGAAGAGTCATGTGCCATAGAACAAGTTCAATGTTCAAGTACTTGGTCAGATGAGTTTAATTTGGTGGCTACAACTTTCTCTCATTTCTTGGCTCTATCGATATGGCCAATTGACCTTCTCGTGTAGAATTTGATTACTTTCTTTCGCGTGTGACTTGGTCATGTTTAGCTGTATGAACTTCTCTAGTGCGTCGGCTATTTTTGTTTGCGGTCTTTTCTAGTCATTTTCCGACCATGTTTGTAGGCCTCGATACGTCTCCCCCCACACAATTCAGACCAGCTAGCTTGAAAACTTTGATCATGCTTCGTGAAAGTGAAAGTTTGCGGGATAAGCCATGGAGTTTGCTTGTGCCTCTTGGGGCCACATTGTCAAATCAGCTACATATCCCCATTTAAACTTTGTGCAAAGCAAAATAATTCCGTTTCAAGAATCATATGCACATAACACGTGTTGATACTGACATATTATATAGTTATGTATTCAAGAAGCATACACAGAAAATATCACAGAAACCCGAAATTGATCCATTTCACAGGAGTTTCTTTATATATATATATATATATATATATATATATATATATATATATATAATCTTGAAAACATCGAGAAAGGAGCAGCTGTGAAGCATCTCTGTGCACGTAAATCGTAGCTGTGCGTATTCAATTGCTGGAAAAATGGCACATATAGCTGGTGTAGGTTTGTGATGGAGATCCAGGCCATGTGCAAACACATGCTGTTACAAACATCACAAGCCCACTTGCACATACATTACTAAAATATTTACTTCAACTTGCTTTCGAGAAGATGCATAAAGTTAACCCCTCTTTTTCCGATTCTATCCTGCTTACGTGGAGATGCATAAAGAAATTTTTATTTTTATATTTTAAATTAAATTTTTAGTGTTTTTAAATTATTTTGATGTATTAATATAAAAAATAATTTTTTAAAAAATAACTATTATAATAGTTTTAAATACCTCTACTTTGATCTGATATAAAATTTTTTTTCTTTCTTTCCTTAAAATCCCCTCTTAATTTCAGAGCAACATTAAAAAAAAAAAAAAAAAAAAGAGGGAATCAAAAGCCCAAATGATTGGTGTTCCTTTCGGAGTAATTTATTAAATACAAAGGTAATCCTATCACCTTAAAAAGTTGCTATTAAATAATTCCTAGAAATTATAGTTTAAGACCAGCCCAAGTTCCATTTCTACATAGATATGAGTGTCAGCACATGGACTTCCTCAACAGTCATAATTGAAGCAGATTGTTTCGCGTACAGATAGGAGATCTGCTTCAACAATATGTGACCATTTTTGCTAGCAAAAGAGTTGACTTTTTCGTGGTATACTTTGATCCTAGCATCAAATTCCTTAGGCCATTTATAGGCAACGATGGGGATTTGGTTAGTGTGAATGTGCTTGGTACCTTTGTTTGTCTTTATTGTTCCATGCCCATGCCTTAGACATGTAGGAATAGTTTGTTCCGTAGCTTTGCTGTTTTTTTTAAAAATATTTTTTTATATTTTAAAATTATTGTGAATATTGATATTAAAAGGAAATTTAAAAAAATATTATTTTAATATATTATCAAATAAAAATTACTTTAAAAAACAACAACTCTTACAATTAAATAATAATATATCTTTAGAGATGTAACTCAACTGGTTAAATTTTAGATTTGTTCCTTACATGTCACCCGTTCGAGTTTCACAAATCTCAAAGTCATTTAAGGCCTACATGATTGTTAACTTCAAGGTTCGTAGGATTAGTCGAGATACACGCAAATTAACCCGAATAACCATATTAATAAAAAAAAACAGTAATATGTCGTGATCCCCATAACAATGGCCACTGTATACATCCATAATAATTATTGATCCAAAGGCAGCAAAAACAGATATAATTTATCATGTTGGTGATAGACTGCATAGAAACATTACCATTGCTTTGAAGCATTCCCCCGCAACATAAATAGAAACTTATATATATCTTCAAATGCAATAGCTACGTTATAGGCTGCTGCTGAGGGCATCATGCAAACGGGTTCAAGCTAGATTAATTTGGTTAAGGGAGCCAAGTTGTAATCAACGCCACAGCAAACTCGAGTCTCCCCGTTATTTTCCTCAGGCTTTAAGGTTGTTGCCGTGGCAGGCACATTCTAAACATCAAAGCAATCCCAAAAAGAAACACATCCTAGCTAAACATTTAGCTAGCTAGGAAGTGTCTTCTGTCAACTAGTGTGCAAGCATGTCCGATTCTAACATGCATCTCATTTTCACCTTTTTTGCACAATCTGTAATTTCTTTTACAATCCAAGAGAGCTCTTCCTTTTTCCCCCGAGATCCTGGACTTCCACACACGTATTGCCATCCCACTTATGTCCCATACGTGCTTGTCTGTGTCTAGAGACACGATGCATTTTGCTGATTAAAAGCTTGTTTGGCAGTGTGATTGCGGTTGCTTTTCAAATAGCTTTTCGTGCCAAAATACATGTCAATGATATTTTTTGATTTTTTAAAAATTATTTTTGACATCAGCACATCAAAATGATTTGAAAACACTAAAAACATATTAATTTGAAGTTAATAAAAAAATAAAAAAAATTCAAATTTTTTTAAAAAACACTTTTAAAACGCAGAAACAAACAGGCCCTAAGACTTCACTACCCCCTCGCTGATGTCGTATGTTTTGGATCACCTACTTCTCTCAATCAACCTAGCCTCGTTATTGGCTTTGAATATCTATCGTAGGGGGTTTTGAGTGTTTTATCCACAGCATACCTACTTTGCAACCAAATTGAGGGAAAGGGGAAAGCATTGATTATCAAGTGCGGTGTTGTTGGTGCTGGTGCTAATTCTATATATAAAACATGACAAGGCTGCATGATTGAGCTGTAAATAGAATTTGTTTATGTTGTGCCTAAATGGGAGTAAATTGCTTCTTTGAATAATATTCCTTGAGCAACCAGCCATGGAGAATGAGACGCCCTCTAGATATTTATTTATTTTTCCCTTTAAATAATGACATCCAGTTTGATTCTTTTCAAGGGACGGCATTAATTTGGCCTAAATCTTTATAGACAAGACTTTCTTTCTTTCTTTAGAGGAGAAGTTTTGGATTCGAAAATCAGGTCACGTGGGATTTGCCGGGTTAGGCCTTTAATCTATAAAGGAATATCGAGGCGAAAATTAACTAATAATAATAAGATTTTTTTTTATCAAACAATAAGAATCTTACGTTTTCTTCGAACACTATTGATCCATGAACAATAATAATATGTTTGTAGATGGGGGACCTAATTGGGACATGCACGGCATCATTTGCCCTAAAATTAAATAAAATCATAAGATTTTATAAGAGTATATTTAAGAGTGTGTTGTGGTTGTTTTTTAAAGTATTTTTTATTTGAAAATGTATTAAAGTAATATTTTTTTTTATTTTTTTAAAATTATTTTTAACATAATTATCAAAATAATCTAAAAACATAAAAAAAAATTAATTTGAAGTAAAAAAATATATAAAAAAAATTAAATTTATTCAAAAATATTTTTAAAATATAAAAATAAACATTATCTAAATCTGATAAATTTTATTATATTGAGTTAATCAGCATAATATTTGGACAAATTCACTAGCGCATCATCTTTCAATATAATTCGCTATGATTTAAAAATGGATAATTAAGGAACAAAACCTTACAAAATCAATCTCAGAGCCGACAGAAAACAAACAGTACATGGATCTGGTGGTTATGGGCACCATGCCATTATGCTAGAAATCGAAAGCATGGTGTGCCAAACATGTTTTTGTGACTAACTATTTGACATGGCTTTTCAACATTTACATTATTACAATTTTTTGCTCCTAATCTCTCAACTAATCACATGCTTAACTTAAATTCAACTCTAATCGTCTTGATAAGTCACTGGCCGGTGATGACCACTGGTTGTCTTCTTCATCGACCTGGGCCCAGTCAGCTATGCACGTGCCACGTAGACACTGCCCACTGCCCCAAAGTTTCTGCAAGGCTCGTGTTTTGGAGCTTTGGACAGCCGCATCTCTAGGTGTGTAATTTTTTTGTTTTAAAAATAATTTTTATTTTTTTTTATTTTTTTATTTTAAATTACTATTTTTAAATTTTTTGATGAGTTGATTTTAAAAATAATTTTTAAAAAATAAAAAAAATATTTTAATATACTTATAAATAAAAAAATTTAAAAAACAACAGCAACTATTCAAATCAGATTATTTTTTTCCACCTTAGCAATTGTTCATGAGGCCCCCTCCATATTCGGTTAAGCACGGTCTAATCCCTAACCTTTAAAATTCTTGATTTTGATCCCTCGTGAACTGTTTGGTCAAAGCAATGTCACTCTTCTGATGGTTGCTTTCACGGTTTCATGCACTAATTAATTAATGGAGATATTTGTTAACAATATAAAATTCAAATGTTTAAAAAGAAAAAAAAACCTTGAAAATAAAAAAGAATTACAAAAAAATCTTTTACAAAATCCAACCGGAAAAAAACCATGGATCTAATTAAATTCTTGAGTTCAAAGAATATATGAAATAATGAAGATTTTAAAAAATCCCCCTGTTTTTTGGCATAAAAACTGAAAATTCTTTATACCCCAATATTGCACATGCACTTGATAACAAAACATGATATATTCTCAAAATTTCAAGGGATCTTCCATGAATTACCAATTATTTTAGTAGTTTGAATACACGTACGGTTGAAACTTATGAAACATGGTTTCAATTGATTAGCCAAACATTTTAATGGAAGAAAATTTGGCTAATACCTAAACCATGACCAAGTCATTGTTAATGTTTTTCTTTTCTTGCAAGTCACTTTCCAGTCTAAAAGAATGATATAGATACACCAAACCCACTGTTTTCTTTGTTGAATTTCTTGCTTTATGTCAACAAAAGAATGGCTATATCCTTTGGCTACATAATTATATATTTGGATTCGAACCAGCACAACGAGAAAGAGAGGGATATTTCAAAATGATGGTGATTTTGTGATGAGTTTTTAGAATTCAGTTCTATTTTGAGTAGAGCGTCATGAATTGTGTTGATTTTATCTATGAAGAGGATACAGTGATGGCATTGAATCTAACTTTTGGTGGATGTTTGATTAGATAAATTATTCCGAATACTATATCACTCTTTCTCGTAAGAATATAAGATCTATAACCATCTAGTAGGTAAGTTAATATATTAAAAACTTGAAACTAGAGAGTTATATATATATATAAAATTTAAGTTCAAATCTTGTGATTGCTAATACGATAGCTAATAGAAGTTTATATGATCGTTAATTTTAGAGTTCGTAAAATTAGTTAAGATACGCGTAAGATAATCTGAATATTTATGTTAATAATAAAAAAAAATATAGAATATGAATTAATTTTACAGTGGATTTTATATTTTATGAAGGGACTTGATATAAATTATAATTACTAGCATATCTAATAATCTTTAATTTGACGGGAAGGAGAGAGAGAGAAGTTATTTTCATTTTATTTTTTTTACCAAGCGAAACTCTTCCAAGTAGAGGCTCCATTGATTAATGAATGGAACTCTGAGATCAATCAACGAAATGGAACCAAAATCAAGAATTTTCAATACTCGAGGATTAGATCATGTTTGAGGGAAATCATTTTTTCAGGAGGAGGGATGTGCAAATTCTTATGGTATTATTCCTTAACTAGTTTACTTGCATGCTAACCTTGATGTAAACTTCCCACCGTCGGTCTCCTCTAAAGGGAAATCTATTTGCCTTTTTTATTGACAACTTCAGCTTTTGGTTCATCAACTTCCGGACTAGTTGGGTATATACTGTAGGAGCAGTTTGGAAACGTGTACAGTAATTTTTAAAAAATAAAAAAATATTGTTATAATATATTTATAAATAAAAAGTATTTTAAAAAGTAATTAGTATTATATTTTTAAATACCCTTTTAATAGTTTACTGCTTTCAATTGAGGAATTTTTTTTTAGTTTGTTTCCATGCATGATAACTCTAATTTTTTTTATTTTAATTTTGCAAAGCACAAAATAAATATATCACCACAAACTCGGATAGATATGAGGCCAGGGAAAGAAAGATTATATATAAAATTACAAAACGTATTTTATTTCTCCTTCTCCTTTGCCAAAATACCAACACATATTGGATAAAACTCGGCATG
Organism: Populus alba x Populus glandulosa; assembly: GCA_033617975.1. Classification (NCBI taxonomy): domain Eukaryota; kingdom Viridiplantae; phylum Streptophyta; class Magnoliopsida; order Malpighiales; family Salicaceae; genus Populus; species Populus alba x Populus glandulosa. The sequence goes on along the minus strand of CM066143.1, from coordinate 11,494,939 downwards.
TCACTTATTTCATTGCCCTCGAGATTATTTAATTTTTGCTACGTGAGTTTTTTGCACCTGATGTGAAAAGAAGAGAAAAATGGGACTCCAGAAATACGGCAGGCCGGGAAGAGAGATTGAAAAACTAAACAATGGTGTTCACCTGGGCAGTTTTTGCCAACGGGAGAACTTCCGATGAACAGAATCCTGGCCTCCTCTCTCTCGTCTCTTTAAAAGAAACTCCCGTCATATAATTACCGAAATGCCCTCGCGTGTACAAACATCAACACGACAGAGCGAGTTGCTCACATCCTCCATGCCGAAGCGTTCAGGCAAAGCAGGGATCCCCCCGTACGGTAACTGGACAATGCTGTAGTGGGTACAGGTGATTCAACTGCGACGGGGAGTTCTATGGGATCCTAGTATAGGTAAAAAAAAAGAGAAGAAGATAAAATTACAACTGTATAAAAAATATTTGGAAAAATATCTTAGTTTAAAAAGTCGTGGATAATATATGATTTTTGTAAATAGTAAATGTGCTCATATTATAAAATTATTTGATATAAGATTTAATAAAAAAATATGGGAGATGAGAGAGAAAATAAAAAGTAAAAAAAGAAAAAAAAACTGTAAAGTCATATCAAAACTTTGGTGATAATATTACTATTGTTATTTTTTTTTTAATAAAATAGATTTAATAATACCAGGAAGCTCAGCCATGACAATTAAAATAAGTAATATGAGTTTTTTTATTGACCACTTGACCTTTTGGTTCATCAACTTCCAGACTAGTTGGGTATATATTGTAGGAGCAATTTGGAAACGTGTATAGTAATGTTTTTTTTTTCTTTTTTAATTATTGTAATATATCTTTAAAAAGTTTTGAAAACAACATTACATATTAATATGTCGCGTTGTAAAAAAAACCCAATCAATAAATTTTTTTAATTCTTATCCAAGTATCCTCAATATTGATTTATATTGTTATTTACAACACAACCCAACTATAATTATTATTTTTAAATATATAAGCTATTGTCAATTTTTTCTCAACAGTAATCTATTTATATTTCAATATGATTTCTTAACTTATCATGTTAATTAATAATTATGATAGTATTATTGAATTTTAAATTGGCCACACTTAATTACTTTAATTGAAAATTATTATAATTATGAATTAATTTAATAAATTAAGAAATCCTATTAAAATTTAAATTAATTATTATTAAGAATAGAATGGTGCTAATAAAAAACTTACATGATTTCTTAACTTATCATGTTAATTAATAATTATGATAGTATTATTGAATTTTAAATTGGCCACACTTAATTACTTTAATTGAAAATTATTATAATTATGAATTAATTTAATAAATTAAGAAATCCTATTAAAATTTAAATAGATTATTATTAAGAATAAAATGGCGCTAATAAAAAACTTACATATTAAAGAATAAATAAATCAAGTTATAATGTCATCAACAACAAAATTTATTAAAATATGGGATATACATTCTGTTTATTTTTTTATTTCAAAAATGTTTTTAAGAAGATTTGAATTTTTTTTATTTTTTTACTCTAAATTAATATTTTTTTGGTGTTTTTAAATTATTTCAATGTATTAATATTATAAATTATTTTTAAAAAATAAAAAAAATTATTTTAAAATATTTTAAAATAAAAATATTTAAAAAATAACTAGTACGGTAAATTTAAACACCTCATTAATAGTTTGTGGTTTGCCAAAAATCACTCAAATAAATCGGCAGAAAAGCGTGAACTTCAAGAAAGCATAGTAGAGGAGCCATGGAGCCGGAGACTAGTGTATCAAATGTTAAAGTCGAGCCGCCAAGAATACATCAACCTCTTCGTTTTCGCTGACGGTTGAAAAATGAAAACTAATCATTAGACCAAACCTCCGCATAACAAAAAAAAAAAAAAAAAAACCCAACCAACCAATCCCCGCTGGAGAGAGAAACTACCAGCAAACAACTTCCTTTTCCACTACTATTGTTATCGGCTACCGGCACTGTAGGTTTTCTCATTTTTTCCCCATTTAAATTTAACTTTAATTTATTTTTTGTGATAACAGAGCCCGTTTGTTTTTTTAGTTCAAATTATTTAGAAGTGTTTTAAAAAAATATTAAATTAATTTTTTTTAATGCTTTATAATTATTTTAATATAATAATTTAAAAAATAAACAAAAATCATTTTAATATTTTTTTAATTTACAAAGTATTCTAAACATAATCTTCAACTTATCGTGGCAGGGAAAGCTTAAAAGCAGGGAACGATCATATACGAGTCCGTGAAACCTGCTAAGCTAATTCTGTCCAGGCCACCTGATGACACATAGTAGCTTAAAAATGCACTCCTGTTTTCCGACACATGTGCAATATCTACAAGGATCTCGTCACGCGTCGAGGTTTTTCAGGTACGACTAGTTAGGCTTCGGGGTTAGTTTCACTAAATTGACGGAATCCGGTGTGAAAGATGACGGTGTCCGTGGTGTTCTTGTCAAAAAAAAAACGAAGACAAGGACATAAGCGTCACGTTAAAGGTAGAGTGTGTTTGATATTGCGATAGCTATTGTGGTTGTGGTTTGAAAAAAATTGTTTTATAAAAAGTACTTTTAGTTGAAGTTGATTTGAAAAAATAGGTATTTGATTAAAACTATGGTTGAAATTGAGGTTGAAGAAAAAATAGTTTAATGTGTTTGGTTAAGAATACTTTTGAAATTAAGATTATAAAATAATTTTAAAATATATATACTAATATTGATGGTTTTAAATTTAAATATTATAGAATTAACTATTCCTATTACATCATGAAATAAATAATACTTGATATAAAATATTTTTTATCACTCCATTAAACTATTTATAATTTTATTACATACAAAATTTAGCCGATAAGAACTATATTTTTTATAATTTTGTGAGTGTGTAATAAAATCAGATAAAATATTATCAAGTATAAAATTGATATTACAGTGCGAGTGAATTTAATTTACTCTATATTAGTTTTTCAAGAAAAAAATATTGTTCAAAATTAGTTTTTTTTAAAAAAAAACTATTAAAAAAATTAATACATTGAAGAAAAAAAAAAGAGTTCACGTGAACAATGCAATTCACTGCAGTGTGCCTGAAACTCTCGTAAAAAAACAATAATTTACTGCTTCTTAAAAGTCGTGGTCCTGCTGCATATAAATAGCGGGACCCATGTATTTTTATTATTTCACCATTTGTAACCAAACAGCCATTTCATGCGTTTTTTAAGAAACGTGAACTTGAATGCGTAGCCAAACGGACTAGTAGAGTAGCTAGTTTAGAGCTGCTATGTGATCATGAGTATGTTTGGTATTATGCTTAGAAAATGTTTTTTTTTTAAATGATTTTTTTTATGTTTTTGATATTTTTAAATTATTTTAATGTGTTAATATTAAAAATAATTTTTTAAAAATAAAAAAATATTATTTTAAAATAAAAAATATTAAAAAAAATAACTATTAATATATTATATTCTGTGCAAAGTCGACCGCTGGAAGGAAAAAGTTCAAGCGGCTTTTATTTTATATACTGTATCGTTCTCTTATGTAACCGTTCATCCTACGTTATTCGTTTGGATGAACGGTCCGATCTTGTCATTGGAAACATAGAGTCACTGTACCTTTCTACACATGATAATTATATGTCTCTCTGACCCCTTTCTTTTCTCTGACCAGAACAGCAGCCATAAACTCTCTGATAACAACGTCAGGCGAATTGTCTCAAATAGCCTCAAAGAACATCACAATACCGGGCGCTATCCATTTTCAAGTTCGTGGGATAGAAAAAGGGTAAAAGGTCTTCCTCCCTTTGAAATCTTGAAATATTTATTAAAGTGTAATCCGTCTTTTAACAAATTATTTGATGCAATTGGTTTCGAATAAATTTTGAATTGAATATAGTTATTTTTATCCGAGACAGTTCAATGAATAACATTTTTTTATTAAAAATATAAATGAAAATCTAAAAACAATCAACAGACAACATTAGTACAATTTCAAATCTATTCAAGAATTGATTTTATCATATAATTTACTCGATACTTAATCATATCTTAACCTGTACTTTACTTTAATAAATTTAAATATCTTTCATCCATTATAAATCCCTTCACAATATAAAATAAATTATATTGAAGTGAAGCGAAGTTAAAAAAACGCCCGCGTTTTGGCCGGGCAAGGGGTTTGGTTGTGGTTAGGAGTTTATGAGGGCTAAAATGGTAAAATAATCTGAAACGGTAAGCTTTCTAAAGAGCGAAACGGGAGATAACCAATTGAAGTGAAGTGAAAAAACGCCCGCGTTTTGGCCGGCAATGGGTTTGGTTGAACCACCTAACAACCGCCACTACTTTCCTCTACATTTCTCTCTCTTTCTTTACTCCTTCCCATTTTTATTTTTTTTCTTAATTAAAAAAAATTGCATTAGAAGCATCACCAGTAAAATTTATTTTTCCACTATAAACTATAAATTATCCTCTTTAAGTCCTTTTCTCGGTTTTCGAAGCCATTCCTTTCTTTTCTCACTCTATCAACTGTTCCTTTTCTTTTCACTCGCTCTCTCTACTTCTCTCTCCTCACCTTCCACCGGAAAACAACCGTTTCTCGACGGAAACCGCTTATCTCTCCGGCCTATAGCCCCGTATCTTGCCGGAAAACCACGAATTCGGATTTACTGATTTGTTTAGTTTCGTGTCTCTGACTCGGTTATTGACAACTTTTTTTCTGGATCTCTTGAGGTTGGCTCTGTTTGTTCATGTTTGGCGCGTTTTGAGAGAATGTGGCGCGCTTGATTGGGGTTAATGGCTTCGTTGGAGAAGATCGTGATCTAGGGTTTGAGATAGGTGTATCTTGTTGATTTTAGTTTCGTTTCTGTTGCTACAATTTGATTAAAACGGAGGCGAATAGAGACCGACTACGGAATGAAATGGTATATGATTTCTCTTTGCATTAACATTACTAACCTAAGTATTTCTTCACCCTTTTCTGCTTATTTGTTGATGCTCATAACATTTTGTTCAGTAATTGTGGAATTGTCTTATTCCAGTTTCTATTGGACAGATCTTACACGTTGTTCTACCATGCACTGATGTTTGTTATTTCCGGAATATTTTTTTCTGGAATTTTTAAGATTCTCAGTTTTAATTGATTTGTTAAATTGTGCTTCCTGGTTATTTGATTCCTCGAGGCTTCGTTTTTGTTGCATTTACTGTTACGCAACAAAGATTATTTGATAATTTTCAGGAGAGCTGTTTTTTTTGTGCGCGAGGGTGTTATAATGTTTTTTTTCTAAATGTGTTTTATAATTTATAATTTATAAAATTTCTTCCTTATTTTTTGAATTTCAATTTAATTTTAGGCGGCTAACAAGTTGCATGCGAAGATGACGATGTGATGCTTCCACTTTTTTTTTATAATTAATCTAATTTTTAAGGTGCTGTAAAATTTGTGAATGAAGTGTGTACGCGTGTATTTGTTGAACGTTCAACTTTGACCACGCTTTGATTTTCTGCTGATAAAGATACAGAGTTTGAGTTGAAAAAATGACTGTAAAGAGTTGATATGGTCCTAGATCTAGTTGGGTCAAATTGTACTTTTATTAGCTTGAAATATTCCTCTGATTTTTTTTTTATACTCTCTATTCAACATGGGTCCTGTGAATACACTTTTTTTTTTTTTTTGGTCTTTGATGGGGGCGATAAATGATTAATTGATACGGCCATAATGGTTGACTCTGTAACACATTCTTTGGGGTGGAAATAACTAGGAATATTGAATTTCTTTGAGCTATACAATTGACATGAATGCAGGGTGATTTCCTATTGGTGACATTTTCGCAATTTTCAGTTTAGGTGGATTATTTGTTCGGGTGTTTTTTTCTCTCCATACATTGGTGGTTTGTTTCTAAACTTTGACATGATTTCTTGAATCTTGCATGAATGGATGATTGGCTGTAGCCCGTTATGAATTATATTGAACAAACCTTTTTTTTATAGCAGAATGCAAATTTCAGTTGAAATAAACAATGCAGATGTTTAGTTTCATGTTTGGGAAAGTGCATGATGAAGTTGTGCTTCATGCTGGTTGCATTCATGCATTAGAGGTTTATGTATCCTCGCATCTTCTATCAAAATACATGTAGCACCTTTTTTTTTATTTGTGTTGGTCACAGATTACTTCTTTTTGTTTGACAGGTGGAAGGAAGGGTATGGTTGTCCAGAGAAGCTAGAAATGGGCTAGAATACTTGAAACATAGAAGGCTTCAGCGAATGAAATCAGAAAGTGTCACAGAAACTGTAAGTGTTCCCAATATGATGAGTAGAAGCAGAGGAGATAATTTAAGGGCTTCAGCATCATGTGGTGTTAGGGTACATGGTAATGCAGAATCATTATCTCGGTCTGCTGGTGCTTCAGGTGTGAAGGACGTGTTTTCAAAGCCAAAGATGGATAAGTTTGACACGAGTAATTTAGAATGGACTGAGAAAATTCCTGAATGCCCTGTCTATTGTCCGACAAAGGAGGAATTTGAGGACCCCTTGGTGTATTTGCAGAAAATAGCTCCAGAAGCTTCAAGATATGGTAAATGGCTTGACTTCAGCTTTTCTTCTAATTTTGATTATAAGAACATAAAAAATTGAACTTCTGAAGACCATAAAATCCTGCTGTTTTCTGATCCAAATTGGTGAAAGCTGTCCTATAAAATTTCTTCCTAAACATAGTTATGTGAAAAAGTAATGTGGTCATGAAACAGGGTCATTTAAGACAATTTCTTAAAACCTTGTTTGCAATGATGCTGATGTGGTCTTGCTGGTCTATCTACTACTGTAAATTGCATGGAAGAAGACCTGCTTAAATAGAGGTTTATGTGAAAATCTTAAAATTGGTTTTTGGTTGGCATATCTTCTCTGTACAAAGCCTGGATATGTCTATAATATAAAAGCAAGCCGGCCATGCTGTCTCTTAGTTTTTTTGGTTTCTTTTTTTGGTGAAACAATCTTCTTGTCTTTACTTAAATAACTGTGTGGATCGGAATAATTCTATTTTATAAAAAATGAAGAACACCTGAATTCTTAAAATTGGTTTTTGGTTGGTGTATCTTTTCTGTGCAAAGCCTGGATATGTCTATAATAAAAGAAAGCAGGCCATGCTGTCTATTAATATTTTTGGTTTCTTTTGTTGGTGGAACAATCTTCTTGGCTTTGCATAAATAATTGTGTGGATCGGAGTAGTTCTATTTTCTAAGAATTGAAGAACACCTGAATTCTCAATGTTGACCTACCAGAATGAGAAGCTGGGCACATCTGATTTATGCATTCCCTGCTTCATAAAATAGTGTAATGGACACATTCTCTTTTTTTTTGTCAACGTCATCCGAATGTCAAGTGGAAGCACTCTTTATTCTCATCATAATACAATCCTCTGTGAAATTACACTCGTGGAAATTATAAAACTTAGGGAGTACTGCTGCTTTGTTGTCACCAATGACAGGTTTCTGCAGCCATGTTTTTCTGAATCAAATTAATATGATTTATATCTTCTTCCATTTTTTTTTCTAATGTACAGGCATATGCAAGATTATTTCTCCTGTGAGTGCAACAGTTCCTGCAGGGATTGTATTAATGAGAGAGAAAGCAGGATTCAAGTTTACAACTAGAGTACAACCTCTTCGTCTTGCTGAGTGGAATACTGACGATCGAGTCACCTTTTTTATGAGTGGAAGGTTAGTTTTATTACTTCAAAGAGATATAGTTTCTGACTTGAATGTTCTCTCTGGTTTTAAAAATATGAGTGGCACTTTTCAGAAATTATACATTTCGTGATTTCGAGAAAATGGCGAACAAGGTTTTTGCCCGTAGATATTGTAGTGCCAGTTGTCTTCCTGCAACATACTTGGAAAAAGAATTTTGGCATGAAATTGCTTGTGGAAAGACAGAAACAGTTGAATATGCATGCAATGTTGATGGTAGTGCCTTTTCATCATCTCCCAGTGACCCGCTTGGAAATAGCAAGTGGAATTTGAAGGTGTTGATTTTGCTTTTGCTTTTATCATCTCATGTACTTTATTCTGATAGAGGTTCATCTGCTTAATTTAGCCCAAGGGAAATTTGGAAGTAGTGGAGTTGGTCAGGAGTGCAAAACAAAAACAAAAAGATTCGGGAGAATGCGCAAAGCATTCAGGGTGGGGTTTGGTAGTAAAATATAAAATACCATGATCTAATGGATAAAATCAATCCAACTGGAGGTCACAAATCACAATATGAGAATTTGTTTTACATGAGTGTGCAGCATGAGAAACCCTCACTATTCTCTCAGCAGATGTCATTGTGGCAGAGAATGGAGTCCTTATCTTTGGAAGGGTGTCAGAATTCTGGCATTTTAGTTCCTTTGGAGCTTCCTGGGTTGAAAAGTGGGAACCATACGCTTGATCTCTGCTGATAGCCTGATACATGTTTGTTGCCACACAGGATAAGACTATTTTATTGTAGACTGGAGAAATTGTGCCCACTAGGGACACAGTAGTTCATAGTAGACTAGACTTGATATATTTGTTCCTTTGTGAATAAAGAGGAAACTATTTTAAAAACAGTGTTCTCCTTTTTAAAGTATGTCCCCTTTATTTGTGAAAAAAACAGGAAAATATTTTAAAATAGCTAGAAAGATCTTATCCTCTAGCTTCCCGCTTATTCCCGCTTATTTGGGCCTAAAGTTGCTTGTTGGGAAAAAATAGTTCACCAGTTACCATAACTGACTCTAAATAATGTCATTTCTTTATGTTTCTTGAGTTGCACGTACAGCCACTACCAATTATTGTATTTCATCTTTGTTTGTGATTTCAGAATCTTTCCAGGCTGCCGAAGTCCATTTTGCGCCTTCTGGGAACAGTTATTCCGGTAACTACTCAATATTTTCTTTTCCATATTTGTTAGTGTACTTGATGTCCCTTGTTGACATAGTTTGCACTTATTTCAGGGGGTAACCGATCCTATGCTTTACATTGGAATGCTGTTTAGTGTTTTTGCTTGGCATGTAGAAGATCATTATTTGTATAGGTATTATTCATACACAATGCTTGTTGAGTTTCAATGTATTCTCTTGTATCCTTTTCTCTGCTTTATTTCTAGTGTTGGTAAATTGTTTTGTTAAAATTGATTGAACTTTCAATTTATTTACTGTTGTGGCAGCATCAACTACCATCATTGTGGAGCGTCAAAAACTTGGTATGGAATTCCGGGTCATGCTGCTTTAAAATTTGAAAAAGTTGTCAGAGAACATGTGTATAGCCATGATATTCTATCCACTGATGGGGAGGATGGAGCTTTTGATGTACTTTTGGGGAAAACAACTCTGTTTCCTCCGAATATATTGTTAGAACATGACATCCCAGTTTACAAGGCTGTGCAAAAGCCCGGGGAGTTTATAATCTCTTTCCCTAGAGCTTATCATGCGGGATTCAGCCATGGTAAGATATTTTATCTTTCAGCTGAGTTGATAATAGTAAGATTTTTAAATGTTTTTTAAACATAACATCCAAACTCGATTTACAGTAGAATGATTCTTGTATTTTTCCTTCTGTATATTTGTAGGTTTCAACTGTGGTGAGGCTGTGAACTTTGCAATTGGTGATTGGTTTCCTTTGGGGGCTGTAGCGAGCCAGCGCTATGCACTACTCAACAAAGTTCCTCTACTTCCTCATGAAGAACTTTTGTGCAAAGAAGCAATGCTTCTTTATACAAGTCTGGAACTTGAAGATTCAGATTATTCGTCGGCAGACTTGGTTTCCCATAATTGGATTAAGGTGTCTTTTGTGAAACTGATGCGATTCCACCATTTTGCTCGCTGCTCTGTAATGAAATCGAGAGCATGCACTGGCATTTTGCCAAATATGAATGGGACAATCTTATGCACCTTATGTAAACGAGATTGCTATGTGGCATTCCTTAACTGCAGCTGTGACTTGCATCCTGTGTGCCTTCGACATGGTATAATTTGCTTCATATCTCCATAGACAACATATAAGCCATCTCTTCTTTATATGATTAGTCATTTTCGATTGTCTTTTAATCACTTTACAATTGTGCTGGTTGCACTGTCCAGATTTCTGTTCACTTGACTTCTCATGTGGGAGAAATTACACATTGTTTTTGAGGGATGATTTTTCCAACATGGAAGCTGCAGCCAAGAAGTTTGAGAAGGAAAATGGCATATTAGAGGAGATTAGACGGCAAGCAAACATTGATGATGATTTGTACTCTTATCCATTATCCATTAAGTTTCATAGTGTTCCTGAGGATGGGTACACTCCTTATTGTGGTAAAAGCTTTGATTTTAATTCTGAAACTCCTGTGATAAGTCGGGAATGTTTGCAAGAGTTTAGAGAATCCAAAAACAAATATGGCATTGAAAATTTTAGACCTGAATACTCAGAAGCTTCCGTTTCTTGTGCTGCATCCACTCTGTGTTCTCTGGGAGAGCCAGTTGAAAGCTTTTCTACATCTGACAATGTATGATTCACCTCTCTTATTCCTAAATGTGGCAAGTCCTACTTAAGATGCTAGTAGTGAAAAATGAGGTGTTTTTAACATTATGATTAATGGATTTTGTTTCTATTTTCTGCAGGGAAAGGTGCAGGCTGATTCCAATGCAGGGAAACTTGATTCTAAAAGGTTATTTGAGGAAGGATTGCACAGTAAACATGGGTCCTCGGTATCCTCTCTATCACATGATGAATTCCTGAGAACCCAGCAAAGTAATCTTTGTGGGTTAGAGGCTAAACGCAGTGTTGATGAACAAAGTGATGATTCTGACTCGGAGATATTTAGGGTTAAGCGCCGGTCTTCTCTGAAAGTGGAAAAAAGAGTTGTGAATGATGCTTCATCTTCAAAGAATTATGAACACCAGGTATGGTGGTGGTATATTACTTTGCACTGTGTATATGGTAAATTCCTTTCAAGTCACGTAACTAATCCCGTTGGTTTAGCCATCTTGTCAACAGGTTTAGATTAGGAACTTAACATGTATTTAAGATAAAATTAACTCATACATCGGAGAGTTATCGGATTATATAAAGATAGATTGAGCCATTAACCCATGATTTATATTTATAGTTCATCTCTTATATCCTTGTGTCTTGAGGATTCTCAAGTGGTTTCTTTTGAATTTTATGAATTTTTTCTTGCTCTCTTTTGCATTCTGTTTTTTTCCTTTTTCAATATACTTTACCTGTAAAAAGCAAACAACGTCTGAATTAAAGTAGTATCTCTCCCTGATATAATCTTCTGGTGTCTGATTGAATCTGGGTTATCAGATAAAAGGATTTTGGAGGTTCGCTTATGGTTTGAAACAAATGATCACGGAACTGTTTACTCCTTTTCTCTATTTTTTATCATGGAAGTGACATTATATTGCTTGAATTCTATGGAAATGCATGGTGTTTTATCCCAACTTGCACTCATTAGCCTAGCATGGAACCATAAATTAAATGTTAAAGGATGAACTAGTCTAGCTGAAAATTAGTTTTCCTGAACTATTTATGCTCCAATTTTGTTTCATTCTCGTATTTTGGTCATTTAAACAGGGGCTTAAAAGACTGAAGAAACTCCAACCTGAAGGAAGATATGGGCAAACAACTTCATCTGAATGCTGCAGAACTGACGAATCAAATCGCAGTTCTACTTCAGGTTCAGATTATAAAGAAGCAGCAGAGAGTGCTTCAAAGGACAGGTTTGCCAGGGGAAGTTTTAATCCAATCTCGATTAAGTTCAAGAAGTTGATCAATGAGGAAGCAATGAGTAGACAGCGAGAACAACACAGAAGGGACCGGTTCCAGCATGAATTGGGAAAGACTATGAGGAAACCCCCCCTTATAGAGATTGGACCAAAGCGTCTTAAAGTCAGAAGCCCATCATTTCTAGGTTCAGAGAGCAGGTTAGATTGACTTTATGATCACATGATTGATGAGGAAACTGGTTGGCCTGCCTCTGGAGTATTTATCTAGAGCCTGACTTCGCTAACAATTTTTTTTTCTCTAAACGGGGTTCTAACAACACAGAATATCCAAAAGATTGATTATGGGAGCAGCGGCAAAGATTAACCAACTCTAGGACATACTTTCATTCTTTGTGCAGGCCTCGAATTGGGGTGCTTTGCACGGATGTTGATTCTTCGGGTTCTCATGCCTGGGTGTTTTCCCGTCTTTTGGCAGGAGAACGAACCTGCTAGCTGAAAGTAGAATGTGATTAGTAACTGTAAATTTGTTTTTAACAGTCAAATTAATTCTTGCAAGGAAAGTGGGTATTCCACTGCTCCTTAATTTAAAGTCAAGTCTGCTGCTTCTTCTGGTTCTTTATTCTTTTTGTAGCAATGGACAACTTGAATAAAAGCAGGAAGTATTCTCTCTCTCTCTCTAGATCCGAGTCATGCTCTGTACATTATTTGATGTTTTGAATCTGTTATGTTTTTTCAGCTCATAGTCATACCATTCATTACAGGGCTCTCGCATTATCTTGATTACTGCTGTCTTTGCCACTTGTATTCATGTTTGTATGTTAAGAACAGGCTGAGGGCATGATGACATGACAATTGGCAGCGCTGCATGTGTCAACCAGACCCATTTGGATGTGAATTTATTCAGAAGCAGGTGGGCCACAAAGGTCATATGTTGTTCCTTGTCTTTTCAGGAAAAAGAAGTGGAAAAATTTTGTTTCTTCACGAAAGCTGGTGATGCCTGGGGAATCCTAGGCGCCTGCAAGTTCCTTCCAGAGAGGCAGCAAATGAACGAGTAGCAATAGGCTTGTTGAATTGAATGAATGGAAAAAGGCAGTAATTAATGGGTATGCTATGATGTGACGATTGGCCGTGATCTGATGGCTCCAGCTCATGTTGTGTCTATTTCAACTGATGAAAATAGAGAACTTGATGGGGTTATTTTCCCCGGAAATTTCCTGAAATTTCTGATCTCCTGTCCATCTGTTTCGACGAGGGCACACAATTATGTAATTGCTGTCATTAAAACCATGACGACTTCAAATAAAGAGATCGGAAAAGAGAGACCACAGGGTGGAAAGTAATTCATTCCTCTCGTTATTTGAATAATTGGAGAGGAGATGGAAAGTTTTCCAGACAGGCAAATTGAAAAGATGAAGAAGCACGTTCAGTTCAGTCCTTCCCGATTTTTCTATCTCAATCCTTGTACTTTGGACAGGTAAGAAACGTGCTAACCAATGCGCACAGAGCCACCATTGAACCGCAATCATAAACACAAGCATTTAATCTTTTTTGGGCTCCACATAATTATACACTTCCATTCCTAGAATTTGTTTTTGCTTCTAATCATCTTACATTAACACAATTTTGAAGCATTATTTTAATATTTATCTATTAAATATTTCTTTTGAGATCATCATAGATTTTTGTCAGATCAGTAAAATATCTGATGAGGTGATTCCTATCCAAATGGGGTATTTTCATGGGAAAACATGGAAATGTTTTTCAAAGGGTGGGATGCAATGTGGCACTTCGTAAGGTGGAATTGCCAACTTTATAGGGTGATAGTTCAAGAGGATGGGCTAGGAAGTGTAAATAATTCTTCAAAATGCTCTTTAATCCAGAATATTAATGGAAGGCTGAAATTTGGTATGAAGGTTTCTTATCAGGAAATGATGATCTGGCTAATTGGTAATAATTCACAAGGTCTATTTGCATAAGGTTTGGTATTAGATAAGAACAGATTTGTTGCCCATGTTTTATCGCGATCCAGGTATTTTTTTTTTAATGTAATAAGAGAATATTAGGTAAAAAAAATATTTGAGTAATTGGTTATATTAGTAATTTAAATAATATAAAAAATGCAAAACAAAAAAACACTAATACAAAAAATAACAACTTTAAAAGGTAAAAAAAACTAGACTTGAGCTTCCTTAAATTATCAAATAATTTAATGTTGAAAGGTGAAACTATAAAAATATAATTTTTGAAAAACAAAACACAAAAAAAAACCTTGTTAAATTGGATGAACTTGTAAACTTCACAACCATGAATATAAGATTAACATAGTCTTACAGAAAGAAAAGTAGTAAATTTTTTTTGTGAAAACTGAAAAAGATACAAAAGCATAACTACAAAAAAAGATAAAAAAAATAAATCAAACCCGGACAAATTTAATAAACCTGGTTTAATCTCTAAAACTCACAATTTGTGAAATCATGTACCTAGATTTAATAAAAAAAACTTCAAAATAAAAAAAATATAGAAACAAAAAGAATGAAAATAAAATTTAATAGAAAAAAAAATTCAAAGAGAATGAAATTGTAAAAAAAAGATTTTAAAACTTATCCAAAAAAAACAAATAATAAAAAAAAAAGAACCAAATTCAAAAGATTAAAAAATTATAAGGGTGAAATTAAAAAAAAATTGTAATTTGATAGATTAGTTATATATTAAAAAATAAAAGGGATAAAATTAAAGATTGTTTTTATAATTTTATAGATTATTTAAAAACAGTAATAGAAAAGATATGTACTAAACGTGAAGGATAAATAAATTGTAGGAGCTAGTTTGAATTCTTAAGAAGGTTGAAACTGAACTAGAGGCGGTGAGAGAAAAAAAAATTTATAATCAATGTCAAATCCAAGATGTGTTTTATTTATTTATTTTAGGATTAAATTAATAATATTATTGTGAAAAAAAAAAACAAAATGACCAATTTAAACCTACATAATTAAAAAAAAACAATTGTGTTAGGATAAAAAATCACTTTGTCCTTAATGCCTACTTAAAATATTCAACAAGACAGTTTTATCATATTCGTGGTAAACAGTAATAACTATAATTATAAAAAAAGAAAGGTTTTCTTAAAAATTAGCGAAGCACAATAACAAGCTTGTTAACATATCATCATAGATTTTTATCAGATCATCATAGAATTTGCCAACTTTTTTATAAATATTCAACAATATGTTAGGGGCACACACCACCCTATTATGTCATGGGCGCTGAAACATTCCAAACATTGTAATGAAAGGTATCGATTGAATGTAATTCTACTATTTTTAAAAGAATTCAAAAAGCCAAAACACCCCTTAATAATAGAAATTATATATATATTTTATATTTTAGGGTTAAATTAATAATATTATTGTGAAAAAAACAAAATGACCAATTTAAACCTACTTGATTAAAAAAAAAAAACAATTGTGTTAGGATAAAAAATCACTTTGTCCTTAATGCCTACTTAAAATATTTAACAAGATAATTTTATCATATTCGTGGTAAACAGTAATAACTATAATTATAAGAGAAGAAAGGTTTTCTTAAAAATTAAAAGAAACAAGGAAGTTATTTTTTTAATGTAATTAAATAAAATCATATACTCTTTCACAAATCAGAAATAATGAATTCAGTTTGCATAATACTTGCTTGACAAATTAAAGCAATTTGAATGCTAGTTAATATGAATTACAGACATAAATAAAAATAAAAATTGAGGGGTACAGAAGAATATAGTTGCGGTTATTTTTTAAAATATTTTTTTACTTAAAAATATATTAAAATAATTTACATGAAAATGATTTTAAAAAACTAAAAATAATTAATTTTTTTAAAATATTTTTAAATCACTAAAACAAACATCCTACTATTAACATCAAAGACGGTGGCATTGGTAATTTCTTGTACAGGCAGGCATTAACCAGTAACCAGAGTCCGGAGCTCTATATTAGGTGGGCCAAGAGCTACTTTGAGGTCAATGGCCCATAAAGATTTTATAAAACTTGGATCCAACTCGCTGTAGTTTGAGTTTAGGATAGACAAGTAGGTCCATCCCTGGCCCTTTTTCAGCGCTGGAAATTGTATTTGTGGCAACGTCCTTCTTGTTTTCACATATCTTCCCATCTTTAAGAATTTATGTTTTCTTTCCTCGGTCGCTGATCGTCATTTATAAAAAAAAACCTATTCCATTGCTCCAATGGTCAAAAGGTTTTAGCTCCTGTAAATGGTAGCATGCGATGAATTCTGGGCTTGATCCCTCAAAATTGAGCTTCATAGTTAACGCAACGCAAAGGAAACTTCTTGAGGGGCTCCATTTTCAACTAGATAATGCGTTTGCCTACACTGTTAAAAACGCGTTAGATGGTGTTATAAAAAAATGTTTTTGTCCAAAAGAATAAACTAATAAGAAAGTAGGAAGTTTGCCTCCAAAGTTGAACCTGAACCTGAACTTCATATTACTGTGAATATTTATTTTAATTATCTTGTATTTTTTTATCAAAACAAAAAAAAAATGTATGAATAAGGAATGAGGAATTAAACTTAAAAAATATATTTTCTCCTCCATAGTTTAAATACTTCAAGCTCTTATAAACATTTATTTTAATTATCATATAATGAAATAAAAAACAGCCTTTAAAACTGCCATAATATAAAAAGGAAAAGATTGTTTGCAATTATGCGGGGCCATAGTTCTTGTTTGGTGGGAACCTACATGCTTCTTTACCATTCTCTGGTTGACATTGTGGCAAACCGGCTTTTTAAAAAAATTTAAAATTTTTTTATTTTTTATTTTTGTTAAAATTGAGTGCGGTTGTACTTTTTAGATCGTTTTGATGTGCTGATGTCAAAAATGATTTTTAAAAAATAAAAAAACATTATTGGCATGTTTTTCGGCACGAAAAGCTATTTGAAAAGCAACCGCTACCACACTCCCAAACACCCTGAAGAGAATAAAAGTATAAAACTGTGAGGGAAAATGAAGAATAAGAGGGGGAAAAAGGAAATTTTAGTTGATGGGTTTCCGTCAAAATCCAGAAATTTTCTTTCCGTCATCAATCTCTCTAGATTTGCAGGGAACTTATCAAAGCTTCCCTTTGCTCCAAGTCGCTGCAAAATATTCAAAATGTTTCCACTCATAGTTCATGTGCAAATAGGAACCTATACCTTTTGCTGGGACTCAAATAGTGAAAAGGAGGCATTTGCTACTTTTTAAGTCTTAATATGTGAGATTTGCTTGTTCATTCAAGGGAAAAGCCACCAGGAATCATTTCTCTTTCAAGGTATTCAAAAGGTCTAAATATTTGGGAATATAGTATTCAAGTCTTCCACTACTTACACTTTAAATTTTTAAAAAACCTGATCAAGAAAGCAGCCAGCTATTATCTAGTAAGTTTGAAATGACCATAGCCAGTTGTATCAACTACTTTAGCACAATCTTATATCCCTGTTGATTTGTCACATGCAGTATTAATCATGGAAAATAAATCCATCACTTAAGTCTAGGCGGCAGTTTCCCTGTTTGAATGCGTGGTTATGGTTGTTTTTTATAGTGTTTTTTATTTAAAAATATATTAAAATAATATATATTTTTATTTTTTTAAAATTATTTTTGAAATTAACTTATCAAAATGATTTAAAAACACCAAAAAAATATTAATTTGAAGTAAGTAAAAAAATTATTTTTTTTTAATTTTAAAAAAAAACGCTTTTAAAACATAAAAACAAATAAAATTTTAATATCCTAAATTATATTTCACTAATATTGTGCATATATACATTTACCACGATTTTATGCATGCTAGAATCTTTGTTGTTTCAAGTTCTACTTTAAATATTCATCTATGGATATTAGAATTTTGCTTTAAGCTTTTTTGCAACTTTCTATAAAACTTCATGCTTTCCAGACT
This sequence comes from Populus alba x Populus glandulosa, assembly GCA_033617975.1. Classification (NCBI taxonomy): domain Eukaryota; kingdom Viridiplantae; phylum Streptophyta; class Magnoliopsida; order Malpighiales; family Salicaceae; genus Populus; species Populus alba x Populus glandulosa. The sequence goes on along the minus strand of CM066143.1, from coordinate 11,477,241 downwards.
AAACATTTGTGATTACTGATCTAATTTTATACAACAAAATCTTACTAAGCCCTTTTTGTGTTGAAGAGTTCAATGTTTAGGGACCCCTATGTGCACAGATAAACAAGCTCTAATATTTGAATTTACATATAAATGTTAAAAAAGTTACTGTATTTTATTTTTTGGAAGGACGATCAAAAGATATATGACTATGTGCATTTTATTCACGAGAAAAGATTTAGAAGACAATTTAATCAAGGAAAGAAAAAGACACAATACACATCGCATCTGGACAACGAATTTGTACAGAAATATTCTGAAGTCATATTAGATGTATAAATAGAAAAGAAATGCTTGGTTAGAATAGCTATAGCAAGAAATTCGAAAGTTTCAATACGTCCCTTCCAGCATCGTGTTGTCTTTATTCAAGAAAATACTTTCTACATAGAGCAGATATATCTTATAAAATGATTTACATTGCAAAACATCCCTAGATTTTTTAATTATTTAGTAATAATTCATCCAATTTATAATGGCGACCTAAATGAAATAAATATTAATTAGCCTCCAATCTATATATATATAAAATTAAAAACCTAATTTGCAATAGAAGCCACGTTAGGGTGGGGCTTCAACTAGCCTTGAGAAATATTCAAAGCCTAGCTAGGTAAATCATGATCACATCGTTGCTGGAACTTGTGGCTTCGAGGATTGAGATTTTCAAGATTGTGACATCTTGAGATGTCTTATGAAGTGAAGATGGTGATCATATTGTAATTATGCTTTCATATCTTGGGGGAAATTGTACAAACTCTTCCATATTGATGCAATCACGTTTGCACAATGAGGAGCTCGAGACAATTACTCTTTTACCAAAGGAGTACTGCACTCTTAACTATATATATATATATAACATTATTAATATTTATATCTAGTTTAATACATCAAATTTATTAAAAAATATGAAGTTAAATATGTTTGAGTTAGAGCAGTGCTATAATTGATAATTTTTAAAAAATTATTGTGTAACGGGCTCTCTTAAAAATGTGTACTCACTTATGAATATCCTCATTTTTTATGTCATGTATCTTGCTCTGTAATCAATACAGTAAGGAGGCTCTGTAATAATTAATACAGTAACTAAGGAGTGAGGAAACAAAATGGAACCGGGCATTTAGTGTAAGATAAGCATGCAACTTAAAGTATAATATTGATCAAGTTATTAATGCAAGATTCCTCCCTTGACCTCCAAATACATCCATAGCCTAGAAGTTTTGTGCTGACAAGATTAGATGCTTCTACACTGCACATCTACATAAAAAGAATCCCTCAAAACATGCAAATGCTCAACACTCTAATGTCTTGTTACCGAGGAAAGGTTGACATTGATCCCATTCTTAGTTATAATATAATCCCCACCTTCATCATGTAATAAACTCGGTTGCTTCTGCAGAAAACAAGATGTCAGAGTATAATTATTAACTAGAGATATGCACATAAACAAACTCTTAACTGGAGATATGCACATAAACAAACTCAAAATAACAAATTAATGTAATATAATTTTCGTACATCGCTTCCAATGTTGTCGGGAACCTAGGAAAAACCAGATTAACAATATTTAGTCATTGTCTTTACCATATCTTTTAATTAATACTCTCCCTTTGTTTCATACAATTTTTTTTTGCTTGGTGTTCTTAGAGATCAAATGTCCTTGTCTCCTTGGAGATCTCCATGGTATCTTGTTGATCTCAAGACAGACAGTCTTGATGTTAGTTTAATGCAGTCAAAGATGGAAAAGAAAAAACATATAAGGTCAATTTGTGACCTTCCTCAACACCCACAAACCAACAACAACAAAAAAAAAAACAACTCAGCACTCCATGTTAACTCATGTGATAGCCGCTTTGTTTAGTGGAAAAATTTTGGAACTCAATATGAGAGCATTTTTCGCCCTATATTGGTTAGATTCTTGAGGATTGTTTTTCTTTTCCTTTATGAATCCTTCATTCTTAGATGCGCTTGAGATTTGATGTGTGTTAATTTGGCACAATCTTAGTCAATTATTTTGTATATTAAACTAGCTAGATGGGCCAAAGCAAACGATTCTCACATACTGGGCCAAGTTATTTAATCACGGGCCTGGGTTCATGAAGCTTTTTCTTTTTTCCAACGCTCTTGCAAAAGAAATAAAAACAACGAATTAAATCTATCTAAGATCCCAAGAGAATATTGTTATTTGAACCGAAAAAAACAAAAAACAAAAACCAGAAGGTTATTTCACGATATTGAATGAACCATGTATGGACCTTTTTAGGAGCTCCGTACGAAGGGATGTCTTAAAAGAGAGGTTTGAACATCTGTGAATGAAGGAGAAGTGGGCACCATTTCTTATCCAGAAACAAAGAGAAAGGGAACCAAAAGAAAAGGTGAACATGGCGATGGTAGCGCTCAACCATGCTTACGCGCAAAGCCCCTTAAAGAAAACAAAAGCTTGGCATCATCTCTCTTTCTGTATGCCCAACATAACTGATCCTTTTTTATCATTAAAAGGGGAGAAAAAAAAGAACTTTTGTTTCTCTCACGCTGTGCTTATTGAGGATTACATCTTTAATTTCTATTTCGAACTTGTCCAAATCTCTTTTATCCAACGGTTAAATAAATCTAGCTATTAGCTTGGATGAACCAAGAAAAAAAAAAAAAAACCCTTCAGCTTGGATAAAGCAATAAAAAATATTCTTTTCATATTGCATCTCTGGCAAATTAAATCTTATAAAGCAATATCTGATTGAACCCTAAATCCATTAATTCTTTAAAATTATCTCTGGGGTTTCTTCTCTTTTCTATCTCTTCTCTTTATTTCTGTTTTTTTTTTTAGTAAAAGGTTAAATGTACCAATTCTGGACTCTAATCTCATTCTCAATTCCCACTCTCCTTCCCTACATCTATACATATACGTGTTTGTGTGTATTCTGAACTGGATATAATTTTGCTAAAGCCATTGGTTTCAAGGTGCCCAAAATATATCAAATTTGACTACCAATAAAGCCTCACTTGGAATATAAATTTCCATGTAATTTGTCTAAAACTTACTTCACTCTCTATATTTTATTCACCTCGTTTAGAGTTTTGAGAATGAAAATATTTTTTTTAATTTTTTTTTGAGATTAAATCTTAATTTTTTAATCAAATCTTAATTGAACAAGACATCCATACACACATATATATATATATGAGGACGACGACAATGGTGATGAAAAAAAAAACATTAACTAAAAACTGAACAACTGGAGGATACCCAACTCTACCTTTTTCTTCTTTTAATCCTATATTTTTTTTTTTATTATATCATTAAGTAAAAAATAGTTTTAACAAAATAAAATTTTTAAACCTAGTGGAATCTATGATTCAGTTATGGGTTTGGCGAGTTGTGAAACCTAAGTTGATCCATTATTTCACAATCTTAATATTAAAAAAAGATATTATCTGAAGTTTTTTTAAGCCAAACCATGTTTTTTACTACTCGTCTGAGTTGCTTTTGAATTCATTAAGTTGACTAGGTCATATCAGGGGAACTCTTATGATGATTAATTTTAAACTTCAGCTAGACAAGGAGTCGGGTTGGGGAGTTTCAATGTTGACTTGTTGGGCCGAGCTTTTTTTTTCCTTGAATTTTTTTAAAATAATATTTTTCCATTTTTTTCTTTCAAATGAATTTTTTTTTATTTTTTTTATTTTATCCTTTAACATTTGGTTGAATTTGAATTGATATTCATAATTTATTTTGGTTTGCTTTCTATGAAGTTATTATAATTTCAAACAAATATTATGATATTTGATTAATGCTAATTTTCTTGAGTGTCTTTTTTTTTTATCATATCATTAAGTAAAAAATAGTTTTTAAAAATAAAGTTGTTAAATCTAGTAGAGTTCATGATTCGGGTTGTAGATTCGGTGGGTTAAGCTATGAAACTCAGGTTGATCCAATATGTCGTCATTTCAATATATAAAAAAGATGTCATCTATATTTTTTTTTAAAGCCAAATTATGATTTTTATTGGTTGTCCATGTTTTTGAACCCACCAAGTTGATTTGATCACGTCAAGACAACTATCACGTGTGTTAATTTTAAACTCAAGTTAGGTAAAGAGTCGAGTTAAGAGGCTTTAAAATTAACATGATTTGTCAAGTTTAATAACAATATCAAATACAATCTAATGACCTGAATGTTTTTTTTACATTTAATTTTTTTATACGATTAGCAGCACAATGCAAGGCAATAATGATTACTTACTAAATAAAAGATATCTCCAAATATTAAATTTTACTGTTGTCTCAACTTAATCATAGAATTGAAGGTCGTTTATATCTCAAACATGCATACAAAGACATTTCTTGAAGCACATGATATTTCTTTTGTTACCCAAAGATATACGCTTTTTAAAAATTAAAAAAACAAAGAAGAATGAATTCAATAATAATAATAATAATAATAATAATAATAATAGTTGGATGAGAAATTTTATGGTGCTTAAGTAGTAATTAGTGACATCTTTTTAGTTACTTTTTAAAAATTAATCAAAATAAATTATAAAGTTTAATTCCTAATAAATCTAATATTAAAGAATAAAATTATAAAAAAAAATTAAGAAAAAAACCACAAAAAACTAGATTCAACCCGAGTTAACTTGTAAATTAGGTTATGAGATCGAGATAACTTTATACAAATCAAATTAAAACAAATTATGAAGTTTAGTTCCTAATCAATTAAATGTTGATGAATGAGTTTGAAAAAAATCAATTAAAAAAGGACAAAAAACCAGAATTAAGCCAGTGTAATTCATCAAACTCATAAGCTGGGTCATAAGACTATAATAACCTCATAAAAAATAAAATAAATTATGAAATCTAATATATAATAAAACCTAAAATCTAATATTGAAGGATTAAAAACTAAAATAAAATAAAATAAACACTTTGTTAGGAGGTGAATAGTGATTTAAACTACTCGTTTAGTTTTTGTTAATTATAAAGTTCAATTTTTAGTAAATTCAATCCTATAAAAATAAAATTGAAAAAAAAATAATAGTAAGAAGAAGCACTGTAGACATGAACAGTGCTTGGTGTTGTATATATAACAAAGCTGGGTTTTATATATATATCTTTTTTGAGAACAATGGTCCTGTTTCTCACCTATATCATTATCAAAATGAATAATCAAATACAACATTCCATGGGTTTATAAATTCAAGACATTAATTAGTGGATGCGAAAGAATTAATCCTGCTTCCTGCCCCACTTTTTTTGTATTTTTTTCAATGCAAGTCAAAATCTAACACCTTTTGGTTGATTTTTGGAAGTACTTAATTGGCTAATTACAGTAAGTATGAAATGATTAATCGGTAGAGTACAATGATATACCGACAAAAAGAGGTCATATTTGAATATAATGCCACTCGTTCAATCAAAGGCCATGGCCAAATTGACGAATCCATGTTCATTAACCTTTTATATATATATATATATAGAGCAATAGCAATAGAGGGAGAATATTATTAAGATTTAACTAGTATTATTAAAAAAATAACAAATTGATTAAAAAAAACTTACAATTAAAAAAGAAAATAAACAACAAAAAATGTTAATCCTGAACATTAAATTACCTTAACATACAAAATGAATATCTAGTTAGATCAAAAAATATATATAAAAGTAAGATTTTAAAATCTAATATGAAGTTAATAATTTAAATAATAAATTTTATTCGATCAACAATATTAAAAATTAATTTATTTCGGATAATCCAAATAAACCAACACAAGATACTATAGCAAAAGGAATACATAGCTTTGCACTTAAACTTTCTATGTACCAAACGATTCCATTCCTAGAAAAAAAAAAGAGTTAAACAATCTTTGGCATACACCGATTATATTCAATCCATTGCATAAAATGATTCCATGCACGTTCATATATTCAACTTATTATTATTCGGAGTCATGAACGCCACAAGCTATCAATCACACTAATAAAAACGTATCAATTAATCTTACATGAAAACTGAAAAATCAACAAATTGATTCCAATTAAGGACAGAATCAAATTGTTTCCAATCTGAAAGAGCATACATAAAATTTTCAAACAAGGACTAACTACTGAGAATAAGAATCATCATGAGTTTGGCGTTTCACGTTTATATGATTTAATTATAACAAAAATCATTTAATTATAAACACACACTCACATAATATGACTGTGACTTCACCTAATTAAAATCCAAGTTCTCCATATAAGTTTATTTTGTGAGATGGAATTAAGATTCTTAATTTGTTATGCTTATTGAAGGATCATATATATTGATAGAGAGGAAAGACGAGGTGGGGTTGGGAAGAGAAGAACAATCAAGGGATATTAAAGAATATTAAAGACTCGTTTCTAATTAAGTTTGGATTTCGTATTTGAAATGGAAAATAATAATATCATTTCAAAATGAAGACTTAGGGGATAAGAGGACATGTTACACTCTCATTGCTTGACATGTGGAATCTAAGAAAGTCTTAAGTTTGAGCTAATTAATATAGTTATTCCAATTATATCCTAAAGTCTTGAGATAAATATATTTATTTAAGTGATAATTACGTTATAAAAATTAAGTGATAAATATCAATTTAAATAGCCAATATTATTCAATGACTATCCTTTGTTACATGTACAGTATTAAAGCTCCCACCTCACCTTCCTATGGTTTTATTTTTTATTATAGATATAGTGATGTGAGTAATTGTTTTAGTGAATAATATCACGGATAAAAAATTAGTATTTAAATTAAAATTAAATTAATTGCACAAATATTTTTCTTAAACACAAATTAATACAACAAACTTCAATGTCAAAATATTTCTTTTATAATACGAATTGACCACTATATATTTTTGTTAATCATATGCTCTTGGGTACGCTATTTCTATCTTCCTTTTCCTTTATAGATTTTATTTAATGCTAAATCTTATACCTTTTTTTTAGAATTTATATCCATTCTTTTTTAATTATAAACAGTGTTACTCAAACAATGGTGGGAATTTTTTCTAGTTGATATGGAATCATAGATAATTTAGGTGTAGAAGAGAGAAAACACAGGTGCTACTAGAGCTACAAACTCAATGGCCTTGATTAGAGTAGTAAAAATATTATTCAAGCCTAAATTTCTCTATCGAATCGGCTGATGATATATTAACACTAAACGTTTTCCTTTTTTTATGATCAAGGAGATATGCTCACTCCATTAATAACTCTCAAATCAGTCCGATTTCTTAGATTAACAACTGGAGAATATTTAGTTTCATAATTAAATGTACAAGCTAGTCCAAGAATTGAATAAAAAAGACAACCCATGTTGTTCCAAGACAGATTAATTAGTCACTAATTGTTACTAATCCCTTTGTTAGAAAAATGGCCATAAACACCGCTCACGCTTGATGTTTCTTTTTAATTGGAAAGAAAATCAAGAGTGCGTCCTCATAGAGGGAGTACCAGTCTAAGAAAATCATGAATTTATTTGGGTTAGAGAAGAACAAAATAGATATATCATTAAGTCATTTAGATAACAGTAATTTGATTAATATTAATAGTTTGGTTAAATAATAGCTAGATTATTGCTAATTTCTTCAACTATTTTGAAAACTTCATTAATTGCAAGCCAGACATATTCTTGTACGTGGTAATTGATTAATTAATTAATTAATTTGGCAATGTCAAAGCTGATCCCTTCCTCTCCAGTAGGCATTAGTGCAAAGCTGCCATGTAATTATAATTAGCGTAGCCATACAAAGAGACTGGGTTTCTCACGAGAAAACACCATGGCAATGATGGCGATTCGAAAGTTGAACGGAAAAGAAGTATTTGGTTATGAAGATTGGATTTTGATAATGGATCACAATGAGTGGTTTAATAATTAGGAAATTAACAAACCCTAGGATGTGAAAAAGTGGTCAGTACATCAATATATAATCGTGCTTATGGGCTATATATATATATATATAATTGGTTGGAATTTTAGGGTTTTGTGAAAAGTAGCACCCACCGTGGTCTGAGTCCAAAGTAGACTGTGTGAATATTTAAAAAGTTTAGTATGAGTTGTTGAGTAAGAAATGCACACGTTAGAGTTTACAAGAGAGAGAAGATACAGCAGGAGGAGGAGGAGGAGGAGGAGGAATCAAGTCCCAAACTTAATTTAATTAGTGTCCTCTTGTCCTGCCTTTCTCGCCCTAGATAGCTAGTTCCCTACCCGCACGTCCACAAAAGAAACACCCCCTTCTTTCTCTCTGTCCCCTCCTCTTCCTATAGCCCCTCAAGTGTCATTTTCTCACATATACTTCACACTAAAGAAACAACCATTCTCTTCATACCTTGTCATTTCTTCTCTCTCGCATCATCTCAATCTCGAACCCCTGCAACTACTCCCCTCAATTTGATCCAAAGAGAGAAAACCCAGAAATCTCACCTGAAAATCTCTCAACCGTTGTGCTTAAATTGTCCATGATAACCCTCTATATCTTCATCTTAACTTCTTGATCCATAACAAATATACTCTCCTACTGCACTGCACTTACAAGAAAACGTAAAACAACAAGAAAAAAAAGACAAATTAAAGAGGAGATAATTAGGAGACGTAGAAGGGCTTGTTTGGCTGCTTAAAGATGGAGCTATTCCCAGCACAACCAGATTTATCTCTTCAGATTAGCCCACCAAACAGCAAAGCCACATCAACATGGAGGAGAACAGAAGAAGAGATGGATTTGGGGTTTTGGAAGAGAGCTTTGGACTCAAGAAACTCTATGTCTTCAATGGCAAAACCCGATACCTGTTTTGAGCTCTCGCTGTCTAATCCAAGGGTTTCAGAACCCAACTCCAACCATTTTCACAATATCTTGCAAAATACTAACAATTGTAACGGTAACAGTCTTTTCCGCTCCTTTCAAAAAAACCAACACACACACCCCCATCACAAACAAAACCGCCTCCATAATCATCATCCAGTACTCTTTCAGCCGCAAGAACAAGAAGGTCTAAGCCAAGAGCTTGGTTTCTTCAGACCCATCAGAGGGATTCCTGTCTACCAAAACCCTCCTCCTTTTCCTTTCTCTCAACAAACTTTAGATAATACTTGCTCTCAAGATGCTTCTTTGGCTACTACTAAAAACACCAGTGCCACTACTTCAAGTCCATACCGGTCTCAAGGGTTGATGAGATCAAGATTCATGTCAAGGTTTCCAGCTAAAAGAAGCATGAGAGCACCGAGGATGCGTTGGACTACCACTCTCCATGCTCGCTTTGTTCATGCTGTTGAGCTATTGGGAGGCCATGAAAGTATATGCTTCATTTTGTTTCTTTCTTTTTCTCTAACCTTCTTTTCTAGCTTCTCCTTTTTATCTTTTCAGAATTTTTTTCCTTTCTTCTTTCACCTTTCTTGTTCATTTCTTTACCATCTTCAATAACATAGAAAAAAAAAAAAGGAACTTGGAAAAGAAATTTAACTCATGTTTTCCTTTCCTTTTTCTTTTTCGTTTTTGGGGTTTAGGGGCTACACCCAAACTAGTTCTTGAGCTTATGGATGTGAAAGATCTCACCTTGGCACATGTTAAATCACATTTACAGGTAATTAAAGCATACTCTCAACTGGTTTATCTCCCTGCTTGCAGTGTTTAAATTCTTTTGTGTGAAATAAAGAAAGAAAGAGATTTTTTAAATTGTCCCTTTTCTCCTTGTCTTTATTTTCTGTCTTACCTTCTATCTAGACTTATTGGCTTGAGCTAATAGTGTTAAATTAATTGTACTTCTAAGCAGAATTTGCCTTTTAATAGCCTACATTAATACAGGAAGGGTGTTTTATTTCATAGGTCACAAATTCCAAGGTTTCCCTGCACAGGGTCTCTCAAATCCTTAAACACTGCTTTTCTACACATTTTGGAAGAATGAACGAGAGAGAGAGAGAGAGAGAGAGAGGGGTATTATCGATTTCAGGAATCATGTAAGACAAAACCCCAGGAATTCAAAATGAGTCCTAGCCAAGCCGAGACAAGTTTGCACTCAGTCCATTTTTATTACTTTTAAAAACATTTTCTCTTCACATTGAATGGAGGAGGAAAACAAAAACACAGAACAAAACACCATCATTTTTCAATGATATGTTTCTCAGATGGGTTTATCAACCACTTTTTTAACCATGGTGAATCTCATCCATGCATGCCACATCCCATATCTACATACATGCATTTAGTAGGCAAATAAATGCTTATGTTCAAAGTTCAAATAATCTCTCACCTTTTACATTCAGTACTTGCACTGAATATCTCTGATGTATGTATCCCAAACAGTATTATTGATCTCCTTTTCTTGTTTTATCCTTTTGTGTTTAAGTTTTTTCGCAATTCTTTTTGCTCTGTTAATCAATGCCCAGAAAGCCTAATTTGATGCTTCATCAAAAAATTAGTCTAATATTGGTCGTGAAAATGTAATGGATGCAGATGTATAGAACTGTAAAGACTGATAGAGCAGCAGCAGCTCCTTCAGGTTAACAGTACCTCCCTATCTATACTATCTTTTATTTATTGAGAATTTTCAGTGATGGGTATCCAAATAAATATTCATGTGCAATAATATTTACTTATCACTGTGCATTATGTTAATCAATGTTCCTTAATTAAGTTGGTCTTAAATATTACTGACTTAATTTAATTTCCCTTCTGTTTTTCTCTGTTTAATTATCTTCTACAGCACAATCGGATGTGTTTGATAATGGATCATCTGGAGATACTTCAGAAGATTTTATGCTGGACATTGAAAATCCTAGAAGGTTAGATATCTCAAAGCAACCGGGAAGACCAGGTGCTCCCCAAGAAAAGGACTATCACGCTCTCTGGAGCAATTCTTCAAGGTACTACCACTATAGCATGCTTATTACTCTTTTGTCTACCTTTTTTATGTCATAGGTTTGTCAAAGAATGCATGCTTTATTGGATAATTTAAGGGCAGATCATAAGAAAGCAATAAAAAATAAATGGAATTCAGAACAAGCATAAGGAATTTGTATGCAGTTCCCAGTTTCTATTCTTTTTTATTTCCCTCTTCTCAGATCATAAGGTAACAAAGGCAAGATTTAAACCCGAAATCTTTCCCCTCTTACAGCTGTTTTAAGTGCTAGTTAGGGAAACTTAGTAACATTGAGTGACTATTTGCCCTTCAATTAACAATTGCCATTTGGCAACCAAGAAGTCCAGAATGGTCTTTGGTTATTTGTCATTGAATTATTTTTCTTTCTAGCAAGATGGAAGTCCCAAGAAAAATTAAGACAATTGAGTTTGGAATACTTCCATGTAGTAAGGACAAAACAGATGAAACTTGCATGGATATTGTCGTCGTACTGGGTATCCCACGCTCCTTGGTTCTGGTTTCTTGATCTAGATCATGTATAATGATTATTGTTGTAAAAATAGGATTATGCGTGCTAGATTCTTAAATTAAGTTGATATAAAATAAAAAAAACTGAAGTGCTGTCTCTAGGACCATATCATGTCTTCCTCTCTCCAGTCCACATCTCAACCTTATATTATATCAAATATGGTTGCATGCAAGAAACACAAAAGGAGGAAGAAATGATTTCACTGCATTGTTCTGTCCGTCCATGACCATCACGATCACTGAAACTCCATGATGGGGTAATTATACTCTTCCTTGTATCAGTGGGTGAAAAGGAAGTTTAAAAGAATCCACTCACTCTCCTACCATTATTCCAAGACATGAGAGCACTCCCATTCGACAAAACCACTTATAAAAATGGGGATATCTCTTTCCTTTGGATTTTGTGGGCTCAGATAGAGTTAAAGGGGGCCTACGGTTAGAATACTTAGTGTCAAAGCTAAACCCTGTGATGGTCCCTTTGAAACTTCCTTGCTATCGGTTGTTATGTGTAATGGGCTATCACATGGGTGAGTTCAACTTTATCTACAATCAACACAAAAATAAAATGTAAGAGTGAAGGGAGCTATAAAAAAGACAGCAAAAGATTGCTTTCTTTTCTTAGTTTTGCTTTTTCTTCTCTGCTTGGCTTCCACTGATCGGAAAATATTCTCTCAATCTGCTGGTTTTTAGCAGGGAAGCTTGGTTGAATGGAATATTAAAGGACTCTGGTGGAAACTTACCGTCCCTCGAGGTACCAGAATTTCAAATCTTTCTTTCCTATAATGTCCTTGATTTTCAAGATGCTGTGTCCAGCACGTAAATGTTCTGTTGCTGGAATGAATCAAGAAAAAGCCGATTGTTTATTATCTTTCTCCATCACGCCATACCCGTTGGAAAGAAACAAGAAAGGCAAGGGGCTTTCACACTCTTGATAGCTCAGGTTATTCGTAAGCTGAAGGGGTAGTTTCGAAATTCTCTTAAAAAACCATTCTAGGAATGGAGAATAGTTTTTTTTTTTTCCTTTGTTACAATAGAGAATGGTTTTCTTTTAATATAATGTGAAAAGCTTCCTGGCCAAAGAAGAAGGAGGGGAAAGGAAGGAAGTAAGGAATTAAGGACATTTTCATGCTCATGATTAAACAAAACCCTAAAACGTAAAAACTGAGCTCTCCTTTGAGTCTCCAACCCCATTTTGTTGACCTGGATTCTTAGATGGTTCAGATCTATGTACCATATATAAGAGTCGGTACGTAGAGTCAAATATGTAATTATAGAGGTAGGATCATGTAATGCTAGTAAATAATTGTCCTGTTACGCAGTCGTATTGGGAAATGCACAGTGGTCACACTCTGGCAGTCTTTCAAAATGTTTTCCTAGATAGCAATTTTTCTTTTTTCTTTTAAAAATATTCTATTATTCCCGGAGCCTTTGATTCCTCCCTTCACAGTACACTTCCCTTGTGCTTCTCTGCTCTAAGTAATTTATTGCCCTAGCTACTTTTGTTTTCTTTCCATGGTTTCTAATTTCAGTTTTGAAATAACTTTTCTTTCTTTCTTTTACAGCAGAAGGACGTCGTGGATCCACAGTGCTTGAGCTACGAGAGAAATATATCAGATGTAAGCTCACCAACCCTTTCAGGGACAAGCCTCAAGAAGCCTAATTTGGAGTTCACTCTGGGCAGGCCACATTGATGTTATTTACCGTGTGCGCTACTCATTTTGAAATCATTATATCTCTGGAGAGCTGCCGGTGAAGAGGATCAGTTACCCAGGAGAGAAAATCAGAGAAAAAGTAAAGAGAAAAGAAAAGTAAAAGAAAGAAAAGAAAAGGAGAGCTAAAGAAAGACAAAGAAACAAGAGAGACAGAAAGCAACAAAAGGTGAAGAGTGAAAAAGGCATGCCCTTCATATCAAGCTTTGCGATCCAACTCAAAATATTATATTCCTACGTAAATATGAAATCTAATTGATTTTATATGCTTTGCACTCTCAGAGAAAAAGAGAGTGTGTGAGAGAGAGAGACCTTTAGAGAGAGAAGGAGATACATATAGAGGGAGAGAGACCTTTAATTATCTTAATCTATGAAGTGATCCATCCTTGGTAATTGTAATGGAGCACTTTACATTTATATAATTTATTTTCATATTTTTACCGAAGTGTTGGGGCTCTCTTTCCATTCCTAGACGTTGTCACATTCTTTATACACTTTCTGCACAAAGGAGAACAAAGACTTCTGAGCATATGAGCCAGGAAAGTAATGGGAAAAAAAATGCATGACAAAAAATATAAAGTCGTAATATATATATATATATATATATTGAAATTGAAGTAATCTGGGAGAAAGACAAAGAAATTAAACAGTAATTTCTTCGAGCAATAATCTATGAATTATACATCTTAATTAAGCATGTAAATCTCCTATGAACACATCGAACATTTGTGTCAGTTCGCAAAAGTGCTTTTACTAGTCAAATCTCATGCTTTAATCAAGAGGGATTTCTTTTTTTCTCTGGAGGAATTAATTTCCTTTCTGTCCGGCATTATGCTTTAGCACATTACATAAAGATTGACGCAGATAATGCCGAAATTATAAACCTTTTAAGTCATTCTATGAGCAAAATAGGTCTCGCAATCATTAACTTTACCAATGCACTTTAAATTTAGTATGGATAAAGCATCGAACTGTCATGGCAATTTAGCTTTGCAAAAAGAAGATCGCACCTTACATGCCATTTTACCACACACAAAGGGAAGTTTCTGTGAAAGTGCTGAAAAATTAATTTGTAATATAAGCCAACTTTAAAGCTCTTAGATCATGTGTGGGACTTTTGACCCGTTTTATTCTCCACTTGCTAAAGCAAACCAACAAGCCTTGCACGTGAGGCTATACATTTAGAAAAATTCAGTTCAAGTTTTGTTAAATTGCACCCACTATAATAATAATAATAATAATTTCGATTATATATACCAATTCAAAATCTCAGAATTATGCCATGTAGTCCTTTTATTTTTTGGGTGCTTGTTCAAAACTTTTTTTTCCTCTAGTCCCTTTACTTTTGATCCTTTTAATGACCCAGGCTTTAATTTCTTTGCACTGCTTTCTCGCCTTGGTGGCCTTTTACCGTCCCAAATGCATTTTTTTTTCCTTTTCTTCTCTAACATGGAACATATATAGCCCAAGTCCAAAACCAAAACTATTTCCACACAGTAGAAAACGAATGAACAGTAATAAAACAAACAATTTACAGAGTTCGGTTAAGTATGCTTTGTATTGAAAACAAAGCACAATACAAATATTTAAGATATCATTTATTAACAAAAAAATGAGCCGTACTGCTAGATCCCATCAAAGGATGATATCTAATTTTGAAGATCCAGAGTATAGACAAAGAAAAACAAAAAGCCAAGAGGAAAAAGGACAGAAGAAAATGGAGAGGGGAATATGAAGAAAAGACATGGGAGCTGCCTCCGATGAGGATCAATATTAACATGACTAGTCATTGAATAATAGAATTTAGGGGGGGGGGGGTGTTCGTATTATGAAATGTTGTTTATATTAATAATAGATGCCACTTACAACACAGCATAACATAGTTATCAAAGGATAACACATCATAACAATATAAACATATCATTTTTTTATTTATAACCCTGTTAGAAGCACAAAACCGTTATATTTAACTGCTTAAGTATCAAAAAGATTTATGAGAACTTATTTTCCAGGTATAATCAAAATCAAATTAACACCAAGCACAAATTGAATTCAAGCTCACATATCTTGCCAATGGATTGCAGCCCATGAATTTTTCATTGTCTATAAAATGTTTTTTCATTAGATCTAAGTGTCAGTTGAATCCCTTTACCTATATCTAAGCATTTGATTCATTGACCCCGAGTTAACTACCTTTGTGATAGTTTTTGTAAGAACGAGAGTGAAATATTGTATTTGAGGTATAGTGTGACTTAGAAGAACTTGTTTCATTTACGTGGTAACCCAAAATACTTACTGTTGTAACCCATTTTTGGGGTCCCCATGAAAAATAAAATAAATAGCCAAAAGAGGTTAGAAAAATAACAGGAGTCAGAAGCGCTCGGAAAACAGTCAGAAAATTGGTCAAGGAATTTAAAAATACAAGGATTGAAGTTTTGACTGTATATTCTTGAAGGATGAAAGCCCTATTGAGAAGGAAAATTTGAATTTTGAGGAGAAAAGCCCAAATTTAGATGTTTATGGACTTAATTAGATTTTTATGGACTTAATTGGATTTTTTATTTGAATTTATAGAAGATTTGATTGCAAGAAAAATTGATTTTTAAGTCAATTTGGGCTTTAATTTGGAGAAATTTAAGTTCTGGGGCCAAAATATATTTTTTAGGAATTTATTGGGTCAAATCAGGGGCTCAATTGCATAAATATTGAAGTTTCATGGCCAATTAGGGACTCAATTGTGAAAATCTGAAACCAGGGACCAATTTGGAGAAGGCGCAAAGATAGAGGAGGCTGTTTGGAATTGTTTCAGGGGCTTAATTGAAGAAATTGGAAGTTTTTTGATCAATTAGGGGCTCAATTGCATAAATCAGAGGCCAAGGACCAAAGTGAAAAAGGCGGCCAACAAGAGGGGCGGGGACCGAATTTGGGGGACTGATTTGAAGTTTAGCCATTTAAATGAAACGACGCGTTTTACCCAAAACGACGTCGTTTCATATATATATAAAAAAAAAAGAGAAAGATCAGAACGGTGTCGTTTTGAACGACACTGTTCATCTTCCTCCCTCCCCCCGTTTTAACATAACAGAAGACGAAAAATTCGAAAAATTCTCCCGCGTCTCTCTCCTCGCCCCCACCACCACCGAAAGAGCCGACCAGCCATGCGTGATTGAAGGCGCACTAACCATGCCCCCCACTTGTGCTGCCCCTATAAATAAAGAAGAAAAACCGAAGGAAAAAGAGGAGAAAAAGCCGAGAGACCCGAGGAGAGAAGGAGAGAGAACGACCCGAAGAGAGAGAGAAGAATAGAAACAAACCGAGAAGAAGGAAACCGAAACCAAAAAAACCAAAACCAAACCCATAACCGACAGCCACTGAGAACGAAAAAAACGAAGGAGAAGGGAGGAAGAAGAATTTTTCGCCACTGAAACAGCATCAACGCCGCCCGGAGCCGCCGTCCACGAGCCACGCCACCGTAGCCCCGCCAGCAAACCACCGTCTCCAGCCCCGCCAGGTAAGCTCTCCCCCCTGCATTGTTTTTTTTTCTTCTCTTCGTCTTCTGTTAATTTTCGTCTCCTGCATGCAGAATTGTTCTGCATGCAGGGGACGGGGGGGAAATTAATTCCCCCCATATGTTTTATCTTCTAGGCCAGACCGGTTCTGGCCCAGAAACATGTATTAGGCCAGAAGGATTCTGGCCCAACCCGGCAGTCTGGGCCGGGTTTGGCCCAGACCAAGTTGTTTTTTTTCTTGGGCCGAGATCGGCCCAGTCATCTCTTGGGCCGAGATCGACCCAGTCACTTCTCGGGCCGAGATCGGCCCAGTCACTGTGGGGCTGCGCCCGGCCCAGTCAGTTGGGCCGGCCCAACCCCTTAATAATTAATATATAATTATATTATATTATATTATATTATTATATATATATGTGTGTATATGTTATATATATATATATATAAAATATTTATAAAAAAAAATCTAAAAAAAAATGTTGTTATTTTCCTTTCATATATATATATATATATATATATATATTTTAAGGGGGTTTGCATTTTTTTACTGTGGAGGTCTAAATTCAGTATTTAAAATATCTGATTTTCGTCGAGACACCCGAAATTTTCAAAAAGATTTTTTTTTTTTTCAAAAAAATTTCTAAAATTCCTTAAAAATATTGTTGATTTTTTTTTGTACATCTTTTTTAAAAAATGACTTAATATTAGTTTGTATTTTTTTTTTGTGGAGATACAAATTCAGTGTTTAAAATACCCGGTTTTCGTCAAGACATCCGAAATTTTCCAAGATAAAATTTTTTTTTTACTTGTTGCATACGGCCAATACTCTAACATGTTTTCAAAGTTGTTTTTATAAAAAAATATATTGGAAGCTTCGAAAGTGTGTTTTCGCATAGATTTCTTAAACACAAATTATTTCCCTGCATTTCTGGATTTTACAACATGTTTGTAAAACTCCAAAGGGATGAATATTCCAAAAACTATAAAAATCTTATTTTTGGAGAGGGAATTTATTTATTATTCACCACTAATGTTTGGATAAAGAAATCCTTAAAAGGATGAATATCCAAAATATTATTGGGAATAATAAATCCGCACACATTCTTGAAAGAAGCCTTGATTATAATCGAGGACATTTCAAAATTAATTTTTTTTTTCCACGATTTATGAGTCACAAACTTTTGAAATACTAAGGGAAAAATGAGCTTTCAAAGCACATGGAATCTCCTTAGATTTCTATCCAAAATCAATTGACGAGCCTAGAAAATACCTACACCATAGCAGTTATAGAGCAAACCAAACACCAAGCAGCTTACCTTAGGTAGGGCGTACTAGGGGTGCTAATACCTTCCCTTTACGCAACCAGTCCCTTGCCTTAGAATCTCTGAAAGACCAGTTAGGGTTCCTAGTGATCAAAATAATAGGTGGCGACTCCCAAAGAACCAAATCAGCAAAACAAAACTAAACGAAAGTCGCCAGTCGAATGTCGCAAAACAAATTTTAAAATTAACCAAATTTTATTTGTTGATTTTTTTGGGGGGTGCGACAGGATGGCGACTCCACTGGGGACCCTTGGACTAAGCTTGATTTGTTTGTTTGTTATGTTATGTGCTATTGGTTTTTGTTTTTTTTATGATGCTTTGTTTAAAAGCTTTAGCATATATCTTTACATTCTATCATACATGGCATAGTCATGCATCACTTTATTATTGTTATTATGTTTTGGAGTGCACACATATGTAACTTTAAGTTTAAGTGGGGGACTAGCAGCTTGCCTTATGACTTGAGTCAAGGTTTAAGTTTGTGTAAACCCCAACTCTTTGCTGAGTGTTTAGACTGATTGTGATTGGTACACGTACCATCCCACTATCTGCTAGACCTCCATATCGCCTTTACGAAGGCTGATCACTGGAACAGCAAGAGACCCTCTTTTAGAGACCCAATAGTAAACCTACCCTATGTCTCACGTAGAGAAATTAGAACCTATCCTTAGGGTGTATGTTCCAACATATCTTTTGCATCCAAACAAAGTCTAAACCCCAATGCATTTTGAATTGCAGGACTTGTAACGAAATGGCCATCATCACTAAATCTTCCATCTTAGAATATGAAAAAAATTCTGAACTGTCACAATTGATTGAAGGAGACTGCCTTAGAAGCGATGCTAAAAAGATGTCACCAATCAAGAACCTGAATTGCGTAGAAGCTAAATCTCCTCGCGTAGAAGCTAAATCTCCTCAAGATGTAGCAGAGCCTATTAAGAGAAAAAGGGTGAACATTGAAGATGATTCAGCTGCTTCAGCCATGCCTTGTGTAGAAGTCAAATCTTCTCCGACTGAAGAGGAGCCTATCAAGAGAAAGAGAGTTAGTAATGAAGAAGACTTGAGAAGGCAAGTGGAGAGACTACGAATAGAATTGAGCAAGAGCAGAAAAGACAAAGCAATGTTGGAAGAAATGATGCTAGAACAGGATAAAATGAGAACATTTCTAGATGAGCAAATTCAGTCTAGAGATGAGAAAATAACAAAGCTGGAGCTAAAGTTGGTTGAGGAGAAGATTGCTAAGGAAGGAAGTGAGAAGGAGCTTAAAGGGATGAGTTTGGATTGGATGCAAAGTTGCTCTGAACTTCAAGCAATGGAGATGGACTTTAGCGATTGCCAAGAAAGTGCAAAATATTACCAAGAAAAATTTGCACAAGTGCAATTTGAGCTGATGGATATGATTAGGAAGTATGAGGATTTGAATAAGAAATATATGGAGTTGGAAAGCGAAAAGGGAGGATTCGAGGATGTTAAAGCAGAGTTAGCAGTCAAGAAGAATGAGATAAAAGTCATGAGGATAAAGCTTGACAAAGAACGAGAAAAGTTGAAGTATTTAGATGAAAAGCTAGTAGCAATGGAGAAGCACAAAGATCAAATCGACGCCAACAACACTGCTTTAAACAGAACCAACATGTTGCTCATAGAAAAAATGACCAAGACAGATGAGCAAATGGACGAAGCTGCTGCACATGGTCGAATGGTCAGAATCAATTCGCGGAATGTGGGGGGAGACATCATTCGCTATCGCCGAAGCCTAGCTGAAACCGATGCCTTTCTAGGGAAGATTGAGAACCGTGGTTTTGCTTTCTTACCTTTGGCTAAAGAGTTTAGGGAGGAAAGGGATTAGCATGTTGTATTTCTTTTATTTCTAAATGTATTTTTATCCAAGCATTAATGAAAAGGGCGTTGACCCATCTTCTTATGCAAAAATCTGTCTCTTGGTGAACATGATTCAAGCAAATGACTCGAAAGGCAGAACTCCTATCAAAGCAATGTGACAAGAGAAGGTTTATAATGTGATGGTTGTTATTCGTTCAAAAAAAAAAAAGGATGCATCCATACCCAATAAAGCATGCATTTTTCGATCATGCATCCATCACAATCATACATTTTCTCATACATCTATGCATGCATCTGCAGATTAAGAAACATAGGTCCCCCTCCTAGAATCCACAACACTCGACAAAGAGCAAGAATGGAAAACAAAGGAAGGTCACAACCAGAATCTCAGTACCAAAGAGAACTCGAAGGAGTTCGGAATGATGTGGCGCACTTAACAAGTATGTTAGAGCAATTATTAAGAGCCAGAGATGGAGAGGGAACATCTACTCGACCTAATGAAGCACCAGCAGCAGCTCAAATTCCTGTCGCACCTATAAACATAGGGGCAAATACACCAACTAAGCAGAGTCCTGCTCGGCCCATCCAAATCCCTATTACAATGGATTTAACAAACGAAGATCCACATGACTTTAAATTCTCTAATCATGAAGGAGATGATAAGTGGACTGCCCTAGAAGAGAGGCTAAGGGCAATTGAAGGAAATGATTTGTTTGACCCAATTAGGGCCGCTGAGGTATGTTTAGTACCTAATATTGTCATTCCAAAGAAGTTCAGAGTGCCGGAGTTTGTTAAGTATACTGGGATGGAATGCCCGAAGACCCATCTCCGCTCCTACTATAACAAAATGGCAGAGGTTATCCACGACGACAAAATGTTAATATACTTCTTCCAGGATGGTCTGACCGGATCGACCCTCAGTTGGTATATGAGGTTAGACAATATTAGGATCAGGAAGTGGACAGACTTGGCGGACGCTTTCTTGAAGCAATACAAGTTTAACCTAGAGATTGCTCCTGATAGGACCAGTCTGATCAGCATGGAGAAAGGAAGTCAAGAGTCCGTGAGGGCTTATGCTCAAAGGTGGCGAGACCAAGCTATCAATGTGCAACCTCCGTTGATAGAGACAGAAATGGTGACTTTGTTTGCCAATACTTTCAGGGCTTCATACTATGAACACCTTATGGGTAGTTCAGCACAACATTTCTATGATGTCGTGCGGATCGCCGAGAGGATTGAACAAGGGATCCGAAGCGGGAGAATAGCAGAACCTCTAGAGAAGAGAGGTTTCATTGGAAAGAAGAAAGAAATTGAGGTGAACAACCTAGAAAGGAGAAGCAAAAACTATCAAATACCTACCCCCCGAGTCGCTAGTATTAACTTTTCCAAACCCCCCACTCCAAACCAGCCCAATCAAATAAAATTCCCTGCAAATAACCACAACAATTACCAAAGAAGAGATAAGCAACCGTCAGAAGAACAACTACCTCCTCTACCCATAACCTTAAAAGAGTTGTATGCCAAGCTGTTGAGTATTGGGCAGATAGCTCCCCTACCCATACCACCTATGCAGCCACCTTTCCCTGCCTGGTACAACCCCGAGGTAACTTGTGAATACCATGCTGGTCACGCAGGCCATAGCATTGAGTCTTGCTTCACTTTTAAAAGAAAGGTGTTGCAACTAATCAAAGTGGGATGGGTCACTTTTGAGGATTCGCCAAATCAGAATTCCAACCCTTTACCTAAGCATGTTGATGGTAGGGGAGGAGTGAATACCATGGAGATTGGTAGCAAAAAGAGGGTGTTGAAAGTGATCATGGCCAAGCTATACTTGATGTTGGTACAGTCTGGACAGTTGGAAGAAACGACTGAGTATTGCACAAGGGAAAGTAACTTTTGCCCTTTCCATAAAAAGGAAGGGCATCACATTGATGAATGCATTGAATTTCATCAAAAAGTTGCAAGAATGCTAACTCTAGGAGAGTTGAGGATTGAGGACGTAAGTGACAATGAAGAGGTAGGGATGACAGAGAAATGTAGAATCCAATCAACAGCTAATGGTCGCTCAAAGCTGGTATTAACTAGGCCCTCCTATGCAAGCAAAGTAAACTATGGAGCGATGCCTGGAGATTATGGTTATACCTCGAATATTGAGGCTCCTTTACCGTTGTTCCGAACAGAGATAAGTGGGCTAACTCGGAGTGGTCGTTGTTACACACCTGAAGAACTAGAAAGACAAAGAAAGGCTAAAGGCAAGGAGGTGCTGGACCTCGATAAAGAGTTTGAGGTGAATAAACCTGTGACTGAGGAAGAAACAAATGAGTTCTTGAAACTGATGAAGCATAGTGAGTACAGTATAGTGGATCAGTTGAAGAAAACTCCTGCTAAGATCTCCATCATGTCTTTAATACTCAACTCGGAGCCACATCGTAATGCTTTGCAAAAAGTATTGAATGAGGCTTATGTGCCCCCAAGATATTGAGCAAAAGACTATGGAACATCTAGTAGGGAGGATTCATGCTGCCAATTACTTGTATTTCACGGAAGATGAACTTGACGCTAAAGGAACTGGACATAACAAGCCCTTGTATGTCACGATCCGATGCAAGGATTGTCTCGTCGGCAAAGTTCTCATTGATAACGGCTCGGCCCTGAATGTGTTACCAAGGCATGTGCTGGATGAAATGCCGATAGATCCCTCACATATGCAACCCAGTGTGATAACGGCGAGAGCGTATGATGGCTCATCAAGGCCAGTTATAGGGTCAATTGATGTTGAACTAGTTGTGGGTCCACAAGTCTTTCTAGTAACCCTTCAAGTGATGGATATCCACCCTTCTTATAGCATGTTGTTAGGAAGGCCATGGATACATTCTGCGGGAGCTGTCACCTCTTCGCTACATCAATGTTTAAAGTACATCGCCAACGGTGTCCTGGTTACTGTTAAGGCTGAGGAGACTATATCGATGGTAAGAAATGTGGCGGTTCCATTCATTAAAGCAGAAGATTGTAGGGACGGAAACCTTCATGCATTTGAGATTGTGAATACCGAGTAGGTGCCCGAGAACACTGTGTTGAGGAAGCCAGAAATCTCTGAGGCCACTAAAATGGCCGCTAAAATCTTTTTGAAAAACAAGATTCCTTTCCCATACGATATGGAGCAAAAAAGGCCTGAATGGAGGGGCATAATCAAATTGAAAGCTGCAGAACAGAGGTTTGGGCTTGGATATAAGCCCAAGAAAGAGGATTACAAACGAGCTGCTGGTGCAAGAAGGGAGAAGAGAATGGCTAGGATGGAAGGAAGGAAGCATGTAGAAGAAAACTTATCCATCCCTCCAATCAGGATTTCATTTTCAAAGGCCGCATATGTGATACAACCTGATGGGGGACATGGAGACCTCTTTCAGAAGCTTTCTTCAATGAACATAAACACTCTGGAGGAAAATCAAGTCAAGGACATTGCTGAGAAAATCGAATCCGAAAGGAGGATTGAAAAGCTGCCACAATTGACCATCCACACTTTGGAAGAAGTCACCGTCAAGACTTTTGTCCGGAAGCTAGCCGAAGGGGAAGAAAACAATGATGGTTGGATTATATTTTTTATCTATGTTGTTTGCCTTCTTTTTTTTTCTGTTTTGTTTTTTTATTTATTGACAATCGAGGCTCAAGATGTCAATTGAATTTTATTTGTTGTGAGCCAATCTTTTATTTTTAATGAGATCATGCATTTTCAAAATTCATTTTGATGTCTAACTATGCATTTACACATCACTTTCCGCTTTCAGGAACTCTGAAAGCGGATCCTCCACAACAACACCTGCACTTTACATTGAGAATGAATGGCCAAAATTTAAAGAATACATAGTGGCTGTAGAAGATGAGGAATGGGAGGAGGAAAACATATGGGAATTCACAAAATTAATAGAACAACACGAACAGGCTTGGAGGCCCGCTAAAGAGGAACTTGAAACCATAAATGTAGGCAATGAAGAAATCAAGCGAGAGCTGAAGATAGGGACTTTGATCACCCCCGAAGCAAAGGAAGAGTTGATTGCACTGCTCAAGGATTATGTGGATGTCTTTGCTTGGTCCTACGAGGATATGCCTGGTCTGGATACGGACATTGTAGTGCATAGAATACCACTGATGGAAGGATGCAAGCCGATTAAGCAGAAGTTAAGGAGAACTCATCCGGAGGTCTTAATCAAAGTAAAGGCGGAAATTGAAAAACAACGGGATGCTGGTTTTTTGGAAGTAGTGAAGTATCCACAATGGGTGTCAAACATAGTGGTGGTACCCAAAAAGGAAGGTAAACTCAGAGTTTGCGTGGACTTTAAGGACTTAAACCGGGCTAGCCCTAAAGATAATTTCCCTTTACCACACATAGATATGTTAGTGGATAATGCAGCACGCAGCTCCACATATTCCTTCATGGATGGGTTTTCAGGCTACAATCAGATAAGAATGGCGCCAGAGGATAGGGAGAAGACGACCTTTGTAACACCGTGGGGAACCTTTTGCTACAAAGTCATGCCATTTGGTTTAAAGAATGCTGGGGCCACTTACCAAAGGGCTATGGTGACTTTGTTTCACGACATGATGCACAAAGAGATTGAAGTATACGTGGATGACATGGTTGCTAAATCTAAAGAGGGAGAGAATCATGTCCAAATATTGAAGAAATTATTTGAAAGATTAAGGAAATATAAGTTGAGGCTTAACCCAGCAAAGTGTTCATTCGGGGTAAAATCCGGTAAGCTGTTGGGATTTGTTGTGAGTGACAAAGGGATAGAAGTGGATCCTGAAAAAGTAAAAGCTATTCAATCTATGCGACCCCCCAAGACTGAGAAGGAGGTGAGAGGGTTCTTAGGAAGGTTGAATTACATCGCTCGGTTTATATCCCATTTAACCGCGACTTGTGACCCGATCTTTCGTTTGTTGAGGAAGAAGAACCCTGGAATATGGAATGAAGAGTGTGATAAAGCTTTTGAGAAAATCAAGCAGTACTTGCTAAATCCACCTCTGCTTGTTCCTCCCGTACCAGAAAGGCCATTGATTTTATACCTAACAGTAACCGAAACAGCAATGGGATGTGTGCTTGGGCAACATGATGAAACCGGAAGGAAGGAAAGGGCCATTTATTACCTAAGCAAGAAGTTCACGGAATATGAGTCTAGGTATACTGTGATTGAGAAGCTGTGCTGCGCACTAGCATGGGCTATAAAGAGATTACATCAGTATATGTTGTATCACACTACATGATTAATTTCCAAGTTAGACCCATTAAGGTACATTTGTGAGAAGCCTTATCTATCTAGCCGAATTGCAAGATGGCAAGTTCTTTTGGCTGAGTATGACATAGTGTATGTCGCACCCAAAAAAAAAAATCCTGGCGCGCGGCATCGGCTGGCGATTATTCGTTTAGTTTTGCTGATTTGGTTCTTTGGAGTCGCCACCTAGTAATTCATTGAGGGCTACTAGGAAACCTGATGTACTGGTCTTGTCAGAGATCGCGGGTAAGAGACTGGTTGTGGTTGGGGAAGGTATTAGCACCCCTAACGCACCCTACCTGAGGTAAGCTGCTTTGTGGACTTGATGTGTTAAAGAAGTTTTAAAAATTCTGTTCTTTCATCGAATTTTAGAAAATACAACTTACATGTAAGTTCATGATTCTTTATCCGTGATTAAATCGGAATATTAAATTCTTCTTTATTCTTGCAATTTTATCATAATAAAAAAACATTCATAAACAAAAATACACACCACATTCACTTTCAAGCTTCGTGGACTTGATGTGATATTAAAAATAAAATTTTAGCCCAATTCTAAGGCTTTGATAAATCAGTTATTACTTTTCCAGACTATATGTAGATACATGTTCTACATTTCCATGGAAAATTCAACATGATTTTTATCTGTCCTTTAGATATTTGTGCATATAAATTAAATTCCTTTTTTTTTATTCAATAACGTACATAAAAAAAAATACAAGCACAACAAACATTTCTTTTTTTCTTTTTTTTTTATTATCACTTTCTCTTTCTCTTCTTTTCTTTTCTTTTACATTTTTTTTTTGTACATCACATTACAAAAATTATAAAAAATTAAACACTAAACAAAAATTACATTACATAATTTAAACATTACAAAATAGTCCCTAAACTCCAGAAATTGCAGGGAAGCCATTCTTCATGTCGGAACAGTGCTGTGAAGCCGCTGTGACAGCAGGCGGCGCGTCTCCCCACGCGCCCCACCACTGGCGGCGCGTGGGTTCACGCGCCGCTACAAAAATACCAGAAAACAAGCCGGTCTTGCTCAGCTTCTTCTCTTCCTCGCCGGTGACGTCCTGTAGTCAAGAAAAGAGAACACACAACAGTTGATTTTACTCCATTTTTTTTTGTCCAGATCTATTCTGATTTTTTTTTGTTTTTTAGATCTATTATTCTGTTATCTTTCTTCTTCACGGCGTCGGCGTCCGTTCGTTCCTTCTTCAACCGGTGGCAGTACTGTTCTCGGTCTTCTTCTGATCTGGCGGCTGTCTTGGAAGGAGTGCTGGAGGCTGAGGAAGGTGACGGCGTATGTGGATGATGCTGCTGTCGGTGCTGTTGAAGGAACCGCCGAAGAAGAGGCTGCTGAGGGGGAAGTTTCGGATGGAGGGAGGACCTGGTTTGGTCGCTGATAGAGAAGAAGAAAAGGGAGACCGCAGCTGAGAGGAAGATGTGGCGACCGTGGCTTGTCCGGGTGGCCGGTGAGCAGGGAAGAAGATGGGTCGGTCTGGTGAGGGAACGAGGAGTCCGGTGAAGGGGAGCTACTGTGGGCGACCATGAGAGGCAGGGGAGACGATGGAGAGAACCGGTGAAGGCCGGCGACGGGGCTGTTGGGGTCGGCTGTGAGAGGGCTGAGAAGAAAGGAAAAATCTGAGCCTTGGGGAAAGGCCTGGCCGCCGGTTGGAGAAAAAAATGAAGGGGGGGCTGGCGGCCCTTTTTTTTTTCCTGCGGGAGAGGAAGAAGTTTTGTTTTTTTTAGGGTTTTTCCCCTTTGTTTGCCTCCCCCAAAATTCCAAAAATGACCCCCCCCCTTTTTTTTAGTTTTCAACCTATATTTATAGGTAAAAGTTTGTTCAAACCTCCAAATTGGTCCCTCAACTTTCTTTTTTTGTAAATTTGATTTTTCTTGTTTTTTTCTTGTATTTTTAAAAACGAGCAAAATCAACATCAATTCTATGAGAAAAATTACGATTTTAAAATGACGCGTGAAAAGTCGAACGCGTTCGAAAAAAACAATTGAAAATTAAAATTCTTTTTAAAAGACGTTGAAAATGCTAAAAACATTGCAAATATATTAAAAACATATTTTTTTTGGATTTTTGTTGTTTTTTCACTATTTTTGGATTTTTTTGAAAAATTTATTAAAAAGGTGGGTCAAAAAATGGGTAACAACAGTGTATATGACAAGGAAAGCCGTGAAAGGGAGTGTTATTGCCGATCACTTGGCTGACCATGCTATGGAAGATTATGAGCCGTTAAACTTTGACTTTCCCGATGAAGATGTGTTTGCAATCGAAGAAGAGAAATCAGATTGGTGGTTTATGTACTTTGATGGTGCTGTAAATGTATGTGGTAACGGAGCGGGGGCAGTGATAATCTCTCCTGATAAGAAGCAGTATCCAGTTTCAGTTAAGCTGCAGTTCGGGTGCACCAACAACACGGCTGAGTATGAAGCTTGCATTCTTGGTTTAGAGGCTGCATTAGAGATGAACATCAAAAAGATAGATGTGTATGGAGACTCAATGTTGATCATTTGCCAAGTAAAAGGAGAATGGCAAACCAAAGAAGAGAAGTTAAGGCCTTACCAAGAATACCTGTCTCAGTTAGCTAAAGAATTTGAGGAAATAGAGTTCACCCATCTGGGAAGGGAAGGGAACCAGTTTGCAGATGCTTTGGCCACACTAGCATCTATGGCCAAGATAGACTTTGGGCACAAGGTACAGCCAGTACACATCAATATCAGAAATAACCCCGCTCATTGTTGCTCAGTCGAAAGAGAAGTGGATGGAAACCCGTGGTACCATGATATCAAGAATTTCATCCAAAACCAGGCATATCCCATGGGGGCATCCAAAATCGACAAGAAGACCTTGAGAAGATTGGCAATGGATTTTTATCTTGATGGGGAGATTTTGTATAAGAAATCATCTGACGGGACTTTGTTGAGATGTTTGGATGAATTTGAGGCAAAAAGCACAGTACGGGAAGTCCATGAAGGGATTTTCTCAACTCATGCTAGTGGACATATGATGGCCAGGAAGATACAAAGAGCCAGGTACTTTTGGATGACATTAGAGAAGGATTGTATCGATTATGTCCGGAAATGTCATAAGTGCCAAGTATACAGTGACAAAATCAATGCTCCTCCGGCTCCTCTGTTTAATTTAACATCTCCATGGCCTTTCGCGATGTGGGGAATTGATGTGATTGGACCGGTAAATCCATAAGCCAGCAATGGTCATAGGTTTATTCTAGTGGCTATCGACTACTTCACAAAATGGGTAGAAGCTGGGTCATTTGCTCATGTGACGCAAAAAGTGGTGAAGAAATTTATTGAGAGAGATTTGATCTGTCGGTATGGTCCACCAGAAAAAATTATAACGGATAATGCCCAAAATTTCAACGGCAAGATGATAATAGAGCTCTGCACTAAATGGAAAATCAAGCATTCCAATTCTTCGCCATATAGACCAAAGATGAATGGTGCGGTGAAGCTGCTAACAAGAATGTCAAAAAGATTATTCAGAAGATGGTAGTCACCTATAAGGATTGGCATGAGATGTTGCCATTTGCCCTTCATGCATATCGCACCGCAGTTCGAACCTCAACAGGAGCCACCCCGTACATGTTGGTATATGGAATGGAGGCGGTGATGCCTTTAGAAGTGGAAATCCCATCATTGAGAGTGTTGTTAGACTCTGAGCTGGAAGAGGTAGAATGGGCAAAGGTTAGATATGAACAGTTGAATCTGATCAGTGAAAAGAGGATAGCCGCGATCTGTCATCATCAACTCTACCAAAGAAGGATGGCTAAATCATGCGACAAGAAGGTTCGACCTCGAGGATTCCACGAAGGAGATCTTGTACTAAAGAAAATATTACCTTTACCTGGAGAAGATCAGAGTAAATGGGCTCCTAACTACGAGGGGTCGTACGTGGTGAGGAAAGCATTCTCAGGAGAAGCTTTGTTACTGTCTAGAATGGATGGAGAAGATCTAGCTAGGCCTGTGAATTCCGACTCTGTAAAGAAATACTACGCTTGATGTATTTCATAATTTCCCAGTCAATAAAAATAAATTTCGGCCATGAATTCTCTTTGTAAAGAGTCCTTTTATATATGTATTTAACATATGATCTCATAGCATTTGGAATCTTTTGCTCAAAAGAACTTTTTTTTTGGCATGACTAAGAGGATGACTCCATCAATTGGTGAGCCAAATCAAATCTACTTGCACATCATACTAGGGGGCAAAAGGTGCACGAAATGCACATAAGGGTCCATAGTAAACCCAAGCCCAAAAGGGATATCATAATAAAAACTTCTAAAAAGCATCTTTTATAAAATTTGCTAATTGCATCAAAAGTTTCAGTTTTCATGAACAAAACCATTTTTTTCCTTTGACGCAAAACTCAATGGAGCAAGAAAGGGCCCCATAAGGAACCCAAGATCTCTTCACTAAAAGGATAGGAAGGATATTTCGTTTCATGAGAAAAGCTTGAAACAAGAGCAAAGAGGTTTACGACGAAAGGGGGACCTATGTTTCCAAGATAGGTAACAAAAACATACATGCATATTAACCATAATATATTGCTTTCAACATTTGTCAGATCGGGATTTCATCACCATTTCTCAGGTAGTGCGTTTTCTAACCCTATCTCTTTTCGAGTGCGCTGTTTGAGCCCTCACTTTTTGGGTAGTGCGTTTTCTAACCCTACCTCTTTTCGAGTGTGCTGTTTGAGCCCTCACTTTTGGGTAGTGCGTTTTCTAACCCTACCTCTTTTCGAGTGCACTGTTTGAGCCCTCACTTTTGGGTAGTGCATTTTCTAACCCTACCTCTTTTCGAGTGCGCTGTTTGAGCCCTCACTTCTCGGGTAGTGCGTTTTCTAAACCCTACCTCGTTTCGAGTGCGTCTTTGAGCCCTCACCAACATTTTTCTAGGTAGGTCACCCATTACAACGCGACCATTTTCTCCATATTTTTTATTTGGGTAGGTCACCCATTACAATGAGACCGCACTTCACATTTTTTTCCATCTTGGGTAGGTCACCCATTACAATGAGACCATCATCTTTTCTGGGTAGGTCACCCATAAGAATGAGACCATTCTCCATTTTTTTTTATCTGGGTAGGTCACCCATAAGAATGAGGCCATTCCTCCCCCTAGGTAGGTCACCCAAAGAATGAGACCACTCTTTCTCTTTTCCACTCAGGCAGGTCACCCATCACAATGAGACCATACTTTTCTGGGTAGGTCACCCATAAGACTGAGACCATTCTCCATTTTTTTTATCTGGGTAGGTCACCCATAAGAATGAGGCCATTCCTTCCCCTGGGTAGGTCACCCAAAGAATGAGACCACTCTTCCTTTTTCTGGGTAGGTCACCCATCACAATAAGACCATATTTTCTGGGTAGGTCACCCATAAGAATGAGACCATTCTCCATTTTTTTTACCTGGGTAGGTCACCCATTATAATGAGGCCATTTCTTTCCCCTTGGTAGGTCACCCAAAGAATGAGACCACTCTTTCTCTTTTCCACTCGGGCAGGTCACCCATCATAATGAGACCACACACACATTTTTTGTATTGATTATGAGTAAAGGAATCGCCAGATGGGATTCCAGGTTAAAGGAGATCACTAGATGGGATCTCGGATGGATTTCCATGTTGATCAAACTAAAATAAGAATTCAGAGGATCGCTGGATAAGGATCTCGAGGTGACTAAGTTTCGATCATGGTTTTTGGGGCTAAGGAGGATTGTTATAAAGGACAAAGTTTCAGATCAATCAAGCTTCGACCAGATCAGTTTCGGGAGTTCCGTTTTGGGTTTATCTTTATAACACTTACTGCGCAAAACTCATGCTCCGTAAGTATTATAAAGAGGGGGCATCTTTTGTAACCCATTTTTGGGGTCCCCATGAAAAATAAAATAAATAGCCAAAAGAGGTTAGAAAAATAACAGGAGTCAGAAGCGCTCGGAAAACAGTCAGAAAATTGGTCAAGGAATTTAAAAATACAAGGATTGAATTTTTTACTGTATATTCTTGAAGGATGAAAGCCCTATTGAGAAGGAAAATTTGAATTTTGAGGAGAAAAGCCCAAATTTAGATGTTTATGGACTTAATTGGATTTTTATGGACTTAATTGGATTTTTTATTTGAATTTATAGAAGATTTGATTGCAAGAAAAATTGATTTTTAAGTCAATTTGGGCTTTAATTTGGAGAAATTTAAGTTCTAGGGCCAAAATATATTTTTTAGGAATTTATTGGGTCAAATCAGGGGCTCAATTGCATAAATATTGAAGTTTAATGGCCAATTAGGGACTTAATTGTGAAAATCCGAAACCAGGGACCAATTTGGAGAAGGCACAAAGATAGAGGAGGCTGTTTGGAATTGTTTCAGGGGCTTAATTGAAGAAATTGGAAGTTTTTTGATCAATTAGGGGCTCAATTGCATAAATCAGAGGCCAAGGACCAAAGTGAAAAAGGCGGCCAACAAGAGGGGCGGGGACCGAATTTGGGGGACTGATTTGAAGTTTAGCCATTTAAATGAA
This sequence comes from Populus alba x Populus glandulosa, assembly GCA_033617975.1. NCBI lineage: Eukaryota > Viridiplantae > Streptophyta > Magnoliopsida > Malpighiales > Salicaceae > Populus > Populus alba x Populus glandulosa. The sequence continues at coordinate 11,445,607 of CM066143.1, read as the reverse complement.
ACGGCGCGTTTTACCCAAAACGACGCCGTTTCATATATATAAAAAAAAAAAAAAGAGGAAGATCAGAACGGTGTCGTTTTGAACGACATTGTTCATCTTCCTCCTCCCCCCCGTTTTAACATAACAGAAGACGAAAAATTCTCCCGCGTCTCTCTCCTCGCCCCCACCACCACCGAAAGAGCCGACCAGCCATGCGTGATTGAAGGCGCACTAACCATGCCCCCCACCTGTGCTGCCCCTATAAATAAAGAAGAAAAACCGAAGGAAAAAGAGGAGAAAAAGCCGAGAGACCCGGGGAGAGAAGGAGAGAGAACGACCCGAAGAGAGAGAGAAGAACAGAAACAAACCGAGAAGAAGGAAACTGAAACCAAAAAAACCAAAACCAAACCCAGAACCGACAGCCACTGAGAACGAAAAAAAACGAAGGAGAAGGGAGGAAGAAGAATTTTTCGCCACTGAAACAGCAGCAACGCCGCCCGGAGCCGCCGTCCACGAGCCACGCCACCGTAGCCCCGCCAGCAAACCACCGTCTCCAGCCCCGCCAGGTAAGCTCTCCCCCCTGCATTGTTTTTTTTTCTTCTCTTCGTCTTCTGTTAATTTTCGTCTCCTGCATGCAGAATTGTTCTGCATGCAGGGGACGGGGGGGAAATTAATTCCCCCCGTATGTTTTATCTTCTGGGCCAGACCGGTTCTGGCCCAGAAACATGTATTGGGCCAGAAGGGTTCTGGCCCAACCCGGCGGTCTGGGCCGGGTCCGGCCCAGACCAAGTTGTTTTTTTTTTCTTGGCCGAGATCGGCCCAGTCACTTCTCGGGCCGAGATCGCCCAGTCACTGTGGGGCTGAGCCCGGCCCAGTCAGTTGGGCCGGCCCAGCCCCTTAATAATTAATATATAATTATATTATATTATTATATTATATATATATGTGTGTATATGTTATATATATATATATATAAAATATTTATAAAAAAAAAATCTAAAAAAAAATGTTGTTATTTTCCTTTCATATATATATATATATATATATATATTTTTTAAGGGGGTTTGCATTTTTTTACTGTGGAGGTCTAAATTCAGTATTTAAAATATCTGATTTTCGTCGAGACACCCGAAATTTTCAAAAAGATTTTTTTTTTTTTCAAAACAATTTCTAAAATTCCTTAAAAATATTGTTGATTTTTTTTTTGTACATCTTTTTAAAAAAATGACTTAATATTAGTTTGTATTTTTTTTTTGTGGAGATACAAATTCAGTGTTTAAAATACCCGGTTTTCGTCAAGACATCCGAAATTTTCCAAGATAAAATTTTTTTTTTACTTGTTGCATACGGCCAATACTCTAACATGTTTTCAAAGTTCTTTTCATAAAAAAATATATTGGAAGCTTCGAAAGTGTGTTTTCGCATAGATTTCTTAAACACAAATTATTTCCCTGCATTTCTGGATTTTACAACATGTTTGTAAAACTCCAAAGGGTATTGGCCAATATTTCAAAAACTATAAAAATCTTATTTTTGGAGAGGGAATTTATTTATTATTCACCACTAATGTTTGGATAAAGAAATCCTTAAAAGGATGAATATCCAAAATATTATTGGGAATAATAAATCCGCACACATTCTTGAAAGAAGCCTTGATTATAATCGAGGACATTTCAAAATTAATTTATTTTTTTTTTCCACGATTTATGAGTCACAAACTTTTGAAATACTAATGGAAAAATGAGCTTTCAAAGCACATGGAATCTCCTTAGATTTCTATCCAAAATCAATTGACGAGCCTAGAAAATACATACACCATAGCAGTTATAGAGCAAACCAAACACCAAGCAGCTTACCTTAGGTAGGGCGTACTAGGGGTGTTAATACCTTTCCTTTACGCAACCAGTCCCTTGCCTTAGAATCTCTGAAAGACCAGTTAGGGTTCCTACTGACCAAAATACTAGGTGGCGACTTCCAAAGAACCAAATCAGCAAAACAAAACTAAACAAAAGTCGCCAGTCGAATGTCGCAAAACAAATTTTAAAATTAACCAAATTTTATTTGTTGATTTTTTTGGGGGGTGCGACACTTACAAAAAGGTCATATCCAGAGTTGCATGGAAAACTAATCAATAAAAATATTGTTATCCACAATTGAAAATAGTCATTATTGGTAAATTATTTGGTGAATATTAATGACATGTTAGCCAAAAGTAATCGTTGGTTGAGAGAAAAGATACTTGATTTACATTGAATTAATGTGATTTATATTTGCATTGTTAACAATGAACTAAAAATATGATGGCAACCCAGTATAAAAATCAATTTAACAAGATCATTAGGTGTGTAATAATAATCAAAATTGAAAATATTCAATTCTTTTTCTATTAAAGTTTATAGTTTCTGCTTTACAGGTATCCTATCCTCCTTTACTAAATCTTAAAGATATAGATTTTTAAAAAATTTGATAGCAAATATTTTACCAAATATCACTTTAAAGAAAACAATTAACTTATCTAAAAATAAAAAAAATGAGTAGAAAAAAATTACGATGTTTAAAAACAAAACCAGCTTACTTAAATACGACAAAATATAACCTTAACTTCCCAAAAAAACAATAGAAGACATTTTAAAAAAAGAAAAAAACATCAACTTTATACATAGTATTTACACAAAAACAATATCAAAAATCATATAAAAACACTTAATTAATACCTAGAAAGTCATTACAAACCAAGACGTTACTATAAAATCAAACATTGCAAACAAGAAAACCTTAGCCTCAATTAATAATGGTTTCTGCCCTTTATAAGATCCATTTAATTACTATGTACCTTTTTATCGCTTAATTGCGTCCCTCGTAATTAGCTTTGGATAGTTGCTATGATCATATGATTATTTTTAAAGACTGGACTAAAATGTCTTAGTTGGATTATAATTAAAAGTGGAAGTGAAAAAACTAGACTAGAAGAATTATGATTTTTTAAAAAAAATAGCATAGTTAATAAAAAAAAATAGTGAACTAGCACAATTTAAAGAAAAATTAAAGAAATCGGATGCTTTTGTTGCTTATGCTACTAGAAGTAGCGTAATCAACAAAAATTGCATGGAGTAACACAACGAATTGAAATTTTTTTAAAAAAAATCAAAGGCTTATATCATTAGAAGTAACACAACTCTTAAAAATAAAAATAATATTAAAGGTTGTGATTGCAGAACTTAATATACGATTCTATAATGCAAAATAAACATGTTTATAACATAATCGTAAAGCTTAATGACAAGGAAATAGTACCTCCACATATTTGCTGCTCTCTTAGATATATATTTGGCATTTTCAAACTCTAATAACTCTATATAAATGGTATAAAACTTAAAAGAATTGAGTAAGTGAGTATAAGGACCAAATAACAGTATTTATAGCCAAAGCTTCCATCAAGCTTTAATGGCTACATGTCCAACATATTTAGTATATCATGGGGGAGTTACACAAGCTTTTGAGTGGATCACTTTAAGAGCTCATAAATATGAACGTTACAAACTTTAGATAGACTACTTTAAGAGCTCATAAGTATGAAGAAGAGTTGGAAAGTCTTTTATAATGGCTCTATGAGAAACAATCAACAATATTATCATTAAAACCTTTGAATTTTTTTAAAAGAGGTTTTGATTCAATTGAATATGAATTTATTATATTTAAACTATATAAAAAGCCTAGCAGATACTTTTTTAGACTAGATAGACAAGTTCAAATTCAAAAGGAGGCTTGGTCATGTCCAATGACCTATCTGACAAAAGCATATATAACTTTTGATTTTATCATTGAATTAAGCTTAAATTTTTTTAAAAAAGATTCTACAAACCTAGTTCTATAGTGGATCAGTTAGTTATAATTAGCTGAAATAAGGAAAGATTTTCAAAATAGACTTATAAGTTGTTTTTTGTCAATTTTATTGGTTTTCTATTTAATTTTGGATTTTTAGCTTAATTTACTACTCATTTGTGCCAAATTTTGCACTAAGAAGATTTTAGTGGTTGTGCTACTCCTATAGTGAAACCTAAGAGATTTTTTTATTTTTCAAGATTGTGCTAGTTTGCAATTTATTCTCTTGACTATGTTATATTAAAAAAAAAAAAAAACACTCTAGATTCTTTACTTTTCACCGCCACAACTTTAGGGGTGTTTTTTGAAATAACACAGATGATATAAAAAGATTTTGAGAAATATCACAAACAAAAATAAAATGAAAAATAGCACAACATCTAGAAATCAATGGTCTCACCAATGATTTATTAAAAAAAAATCCATCAATCTCACCAATATTATTTTTTAAATCATTGGTTGGAGCAATGGTTTTTCAACAAAACACTAAGCCTAAGCAATAACTCTAACTAAATCCCAAACCTCATATGCAAACCCTAAACAATAATACTAACTCTAATTAAATCCCAAACCCCAAATGCAAACTATAAATCCTGACCCTAAACAATAATGTTGTAACACCATCAAAATGACATAACATTAATATTTTGTTACAAAAAAAAAACTTATTTGAATCAATTGGTATAAATAAAAAAAAGAGAAGAAATTGATTTTAAAATTCAACATAATCCCTAATTTATCAATTTTTGTAATTAATTGATGTTATTTATAACATCAAATACAACAAACAATACATATTTACATCAATTCATATGCAATTGAATTAACTGAACAAAATCTTCTATTATGGCAATTAATCTAAAAATTCAATGTAAACATTAATTGATTAAACTTCTTGACTAATTATATTTATTTATGGCATCAATTACAGCAAACCATGCATAATTGCATCAATTCATATGCAATTGCATCAACCCAACAAATTTCTTAATTATAACAATTAATCTTAAAATTCAATACAAACTCTAATTGATCTAATTTCTTCTACACAGATGCTCTAACTATTTCTCAAATCGAACTAGCTTTGATATCATGTTGGAAATTACTAGGAGAGAAAGGAAGGAGAGGAAGCATGGTGGAAACACGTCTCTTTCTTATCATATTACTCTCCTAATAGAAGAAGTATCTATGGACTCATACTCAAATACAATACTCTAAACATATATTTATACTAATCTCTACGATAATTTAAGAGACTTAAGGATAAACACATCGTTAATAAGTATACATATAGTTAGGAATTATGATACACTTAGGAGAACTAAACATATCCTTAATTGTTATATAAATATCTAGAGACATCTAGGGGAACTAAAAAAAAACATTTTGATTTTAAAATTAATTCCAGTAATTAACTTATTCCTATAAGTGAATTTTTAAAAAAACTTACAAACATCTATTATCACTATCATATACTAATTTAGTTTCAATTAGAAGAAAAACTAGGATAGTAGCTAGAATTTAAATTCCAAAACACTATTTGGTCCAAAAAAAACATATACCCAGTCAAATTGTTTGGAGCAGTATAGAATAGACGTGGAGCCTCCTTTTGAAAAAAATTAAAATGCATCATGAGCAACATAAAAGTTGGTGTAATTAGACATAATATAATCTAAAACTTTTGGAGCAAAGGCCAAACCTAGACAGGCAAGTGGGTGCTACAATCCTTCAAAGTTTGAAATGGTCATTTTGAAATTAAATCTGACGTTCCAAACCCTATTAGCTTTTAAAGGGTATATATAGTTAAAAGCAAATTGAAATTTCTTTCAATTTTTATTTGTTTTAGCCCATTTTTTACACATACATACGTAAATGTATATACTTACGTAAATGGATAATTTAGTAATAACTAATTTATTTCATTTTTCCTCCAGTATATCTTGGCACAACTCAAAACTTACTTAATAGCCTAAATCCTGGCTGATCAGTTTCTAATTTTGCCGGAAAAAGCCCATCTCTGCCGAGTCAATTTACCAATTAAGAGATCCCAAAAATAGAAGCTTTTTGATTGCACTATTCTTCTGACTTTTCCCTTTACTTTAAAGTGTGATCCAGGCGTCTAGGCCCCATAGATAGTACTGTAACCTAATTTCTATTCTTTTTTTTTAATTAAAATTTCAAACCCCATCCCATCATGTATGCAATCAACGTCTACAACTTTAAGATCAAATATCGGATTAGTTTATTTTTCAGTTGGAAAGTGTTTAAAAAAAAAGTTAAAAAATATATTTTTTTTATTTTAAATTATTTTTTATATATTTTAAAAAAAAATTAAAGTGCTGAAGCCAAAAATAAATTTTAAAAAGTAAAAAAATATATATTATTTTAATAACTTTCAAATAAAAAACAAACTTTCTTGGACCCTTGCAATTAATGAATGAGAGTGAAAATATAAAAAATTACTAATTTCCCTTAACTCGTTTTAGATTTACACATGTCATTTAGCATGCTAATTCTATTTATACAATTATGCGACAGTGCTTATATAATAAGAGTGTTGATTTATTATTTTAGTTATAACCAATACAATTGTAATGTTCACTCCTTGTATTCGATTCAATCACCATCAAGAAAGTATTAAAACCTGCTCAGACAAGAAAAGTTAGATGAGGATTTGAATTTGGTAACTGCTCCAATGACTTCTAGTAACGGTCGGTTCACTTTTTTAATAAAAAAAAAAACTGAGAAGTAAGTAAATTGTTTGTTTTTATGAAATTCAATTATAAATAAAACAAATTTGAGACCAAATAATGTTTACCTCATGTTATCGGGAAAAAAAAAAAAACTTTCAATAATCCAGAATGTTGACAATTAATTTAACTGGAAAGAAAAGCAGTAGCGGAGCAGAGGCTACTCAACCCCCCTCTGGCTAATCTCTACCTCCTGGTTAGGCCGTACTGTATCTAGTGCATGACACCCGAGAATGTAAAAACAATATATTATTAAATCATCATTACACTATCATTAATTGACTCATGGTCCACCACGTTACACGTGTCAGAATCACGTCTCATTGTTGTGGACAGTTAAAAGTTCTGCCAACCGTCAGATCTTGCTACCTGCCCAAAGAATGAAAGGGACTTGTAACGATGATGTTCGGTGTTTTTTTCCTTTTGTTTCCGTTCACCAATGTCGTTTCATGAATTTTGCAGCTTTTATTGAGTAGCTCGAGAAGCTTTATTATTATTATTATTATTTGAGGGTAGAAAATGTTGGATTGAGGGCCCTTCTTGAAGGGTGGTATATCCATGCAGCATATTTAATGCTCTGGTTATGCATGCAGATGCAATTGTATAGGACCTGTAAACATTTGTCATTGAAGAGGCTTTTCAAATGTACAAATACTCTCTTCTTTTTTTACAGTAATTTATTTGTTTTCAACATCATTCTTTCTAAATTCGCCAATATTGCACCACTGTTCTGCCTTCTGCTTTAGAGAATTTGGTCAACTATTGCTTGCTTTCCTAGATGGGTGGAGCTGAGCTGCAGATTTGAAAAGGATAGGGTAGGACGACTATAATAAAGTCGTGTTTATATATATATATGGTCTTAATATTTTCTTTTCATGTTGGCTGGATAAAATGAGACATTATCAGCCTTGGGGGATCCAATGTAAGAGGGATTAAAAGGCTTATATCGAAGCCCATATATTACGACGGGTAAAATGATCAGTAATAATTCTTGTCAATGGCCATCAATCCAAACACATCCAACAAGGAAGACTCATGCATGTACGATCCATCACAATCGTCACATCTTTTCTGAAAAATGAAAATTTAAGGAACTGCAGCACCATCAAAGCTTGGTTAAGTTGTTTGTCGTTTTACAGAAGCGCATGCATCTCTTGAACACCACCTTTCATGGAAATCACATTGTTATGATTCAGCTATACATCAGCTTTCACAGCTACGTGGTGCATATGCGCATGTTAACTCATCCTCCACGAGTTTGCTGCCACTGAGCCAAGAAATTCATACACAAATAAAGTATAAAAATATATACTTTATTTTTCTTTATACGAGTACTAAAGAAAAAGATGACAAACAAATGACTTTTCAGCACTGCTTGAGATTGAATAACTTGTCAAATCCTTTAAGAAATATAAGTGCATGATTCCACTTGAGTTTTGAAGTGATATACATCCGTGTTTTTTATATATATACACACCTGTGGTGTTCTGCTCCTGGGTGCCGTGATTTATCTGCAAAAACTGCTCCTGAGATTGTTGTTAACGTCACTTGCAAAAGACTAGAAAGAAATTGTTTTATAAAACATCAGGTAGTCGTCATCATTACTCTTGTAAGACAAATGTATGCAAATTTTTGTGACATATGCTTCTTTTGGTTGGGTTGCCCAAGGAGAAGGAAAAGATATGGCTTTCATGGGCATTAACCAAAAAAAAAAAGAGTAAAAGGGACTTGCCATAGCTGTATATGGTTGCAATCTGGAACTTTTGGAGAGGTGATAAAAGATTCGCATTCTTGTCAACCTTCATACCGAGGAGAGATTTAGTAAAGAATCAAGTCGTTTTAACCTTCTGAAAAATCATGTAAAAAAGATGAGTCATGCCTTACATCATATATGATAACCATAAGTCCAAACTCTTTGAATATAACCTGTTTGTAGACTCACGTTATCTTAGATTTAACTTTTTTTATTTATAAAAATCATAACCAGAAGTACCCCCATCCTCAACAAATGCTCTTAAGGAATTTAACTACTGTTTCAGATATTTGCTTCTGGTTTTTATATTTTAATAAAGTGAATTAGAGCTCTCCATTAAATTTTAAAAAAAAAAATATGTGATAATATATGTTTTTAAATTCAACTTTTCGTATGATTTTTTTTGCCTCGAGAAATTTTTTTTTAACCACTTATTCCATCGGATAAAACAGTAATGTCAAAGAAAACGACAAAAAAAAAAAAAAAGCATTGCAAATTGGATGGATACAAACACACTCCACAAAGTCGTAATATATACACACAAAAGAAGAAGAAAAAACAGAGAGGAAACAACCAAAATCCCATACTCACCGTCAGCTACTTTACACTTTGTTCTTACAAATACCACGCATGATAAGGCGAGATTCTCGCGGGAACCAGGTGGCATCATGTTTTCTTTCTTTCTTTTTTCGATTTTTCCATTGGAATCAGTAGAATTTTGCTAACAAAAAGCATATAAAGGAGAGGTAAATTTGTTTTTATCCTACAGCAGAACACACGTGTCAGGAGAGAAGTTGACATGTCAAAGGTAGAGACACGGTCAAAGACATAAGGTCAGTTCGATAGCCCGAGAAACGAGGCAAATCATTTTGCAATCCATTGCTTTATGATTGACACCTCGCTGACAGATCTGCAGCATAGCTTGCAGAAGTCAGTGATGGCAGCTTTGTGCTCTCACTATCTTTTACGGGCAACACGGGCAGTGTCCAGTGCGTGTGGGGTTGATAGAGACCATTCCTTTTGCCTCGCCTTCCCTCCAGTTTTAGGGCAGTCCTGTCCTGTCCTTGTCTGCCCGGCATTCAAGACGGGCTACAATGTTACGTATGATTTTTAACCATCACAGGACGCCAGATTGTGCACATCTTATTTATTTGTCAGCATTGCTATTGGTAATTTATATGTATGTGCTTTTTGTTTATTTAACTGTAAATTAATATAATCTGAAGGTCTAAAACAAATCTATGATGAAAAATAAATGATAAGAACATGCTTTTACTCTTGAGATTCAAAAATAATTTAAAAAAAAGGTGCTTTTAATCGTAGAAATGAAAGAAACAATAACAAAATAATATGCAATCATCATAAATTGCTAATGAAATTTTTGGAAAAGGAAAAGAAATGCTAATTTATGAGCACCTTATTATGAAAGAAAAATGATAAAAAGCAAGCTCAAATTCACTGAATTAATTAAGATGTCATGTAGATGATAAGATGATAAAATACCATGCCTGTTTACCATATGTCACATTGTGTTTGTTCTGCTATGTATCTTGTTTAGTGAATCTCGTTGGTTAATGTAGTGTTTAGTATATATTTTGAATAATATTTTAACCGTAGTTTTCAAAAAATTTGAAATTATTATTTTTTTTACTTTAAATTAATTTTTTTATATATTTTTATATCATTTTGATATACTAATATTAAAAATATATTATTTTAATATATTTTTAAAAATAACTACTGTTTTAAACACCTTCTTATTAATCTTATCAAAATAGAAGTAATCCTTTCTTACTTTCCAGCCCATTACACTATAACTTCTTTACAATGGGCATCGAGCCCAGTCTGGAATTTTTTTAGGAATCCTAGGAAGTTAACACCTCCATGAGGACAACCATGCATGAGAAGAGTCATCATTAGGTCAGTGAACATCATTAATTTGAAACCGGTTTTAGTGGGACTACCACCAGGACTGTTTCGGATTGTCCTTCAGAAACAGAATCTTAGTTATGGTAGTTAGTAGTTAAAGAGCAATAATTTTGGTCCAGCAGTACTTATTATGGTGGTTAGTGGTTACGAAATTAATAGATGGCAAGCAAGCAGGAGTTCTGTCACGACAAAGATGGGGGTTCTGTCGTGCTCGTGGACCCAAGATCCTGGCTAAATTAGCATAAAAAACAAGCCCAGCCTGCGAATCTGGACGAGTGGTAGTTAAACTAGGCTCGGCCCATATTCTTATTTTACCATCAGAAAATTTTGCTAGAAACGAAAACAACAATCCTAATCTTTTTCAAAATATTTCCAGAAAATTACTTTTAAGAAGAATCGCAACCATGGGATCCGTCCATGATATTCACTGACAGGGTTGAACTTGCGAAGAGGGCGCAAATTTTGAACCAGTACGCATCTGAGAAAGCTAGCCTCTCATGAACTCGCCTGTCTGAAGCAAGACTTGCATTAGATGTGGTATTTTAGCATGAGATGAAGAAAAACCTGGGGTGTTTTGTTCGTTTTGAATTCTATCGAACATTCGAAATGGCGAATTACGATGATTTTAACGCTAGTTCGCTCCATTTTTTTAGCATCACATTTGAAGTCCCCTGAACATGAGCGCTGAAAGACTTGTCCTGAGGAAACGAAGAAAATGATAGATTTCCCAGTTGGTGGGTTTCGTCGACAGGGGCCCTTTTATTCTCAATAAAAAAGAATGACTATCTGCTTGAAAAAAATAGGCTGGTGAAGACTTGCCACATTCTTTTTTGCAGTCCGCCCAAGAGCCACTATCCGTCAGTTTAATTATGCTAATATATATAATTTAACTTGTCAATTGTGAATTTATTTCTTTTTAAAAGTAATTAGTTTGAGTGTTATATTAATTAGTTAATAATTATATAAACCTCTATATATATATATATCGCGCGCGCGCTAAGGTACTCAGCGATCAGCACTTCAACGAGGACAGGAAGGATGCAAGCAGAAACTACATAAAAGGCATGCCTGAATCCAGGGCAACAGATGGCAACATGCGATAACTAGTTGCCTGGCACTGGATGCAATAACATTCTTATAGAAAAGACAACAATTTTGATCTTTAAAAAAAAAAAAAAAAACTAAAACCCTTGTCATTTTGTTTTTTTTATTATTATTATTTTTATGAATAACTCTACCAGATGTCGAGAAGATAGAAACCAGAGTAATCCATATTTCAGGCAATAAGCTCTGCCAGAGCAAGGGTTTTGTCCTGCCTCTTCTTCCTCAGCTCATGTGGAACTGGCCCAAAAACCCTGCTTCCCTTTGGCTGGCCTTCCTTATCAATAATCACAACCGCATTGTCATCAAACTTGACCTCAATCCCATCAAAACGGCCACGGTGCATTGCAGCATGCACAGCAACACGACGCACCACCTTGCCTTTCTTCACTTTTCCAATTGGAATAGCTTCCTTTACAGATGCAATTATGGTGTTCACCAACCTTGCCACTTCCCCTTCAAAGGTTGTATGCACATCACCTTTTTTTCCCTGGGGTTATCCACAACCTTGAGAACAGTCCTCATCTGTATGAAAGTCCTTTGTTGCTGTAAAAGTGCAGCAGGACATTCAGGACATGATCAGAAAGAGGAATAACAGAGAAGACGCAACTAATCCTAGCAATAACTGGTAAAGAAACAACCTTTCCCCCACTGTTTTAAGTTCTTTCCAAGAAAACAAGGCACAAATGTAAATCTCTCAGATTGAAGGCAGGAAAACATGGCTTTTTTCATGAGAACATGTCTCTTCCCAGCCTTTCACATAGAAAATAGCAGAACTCCTTCACAATTTTAGAACCTTGCAAAAGCCGATTGACTTGGCAGCCTCTTGCACATCTAAATGCAACTTTTCAAGTATATAGGAAATATACCTCACAATTTCTTAAACTTCCACAATACAAGAATGAGCATTTAATTAAATCAAAGTGCACAAAGAAATGATCTAACCTGAGATAAGAAATCGCTCCATGTCATTTGAGTGGATGTGCTTAGTAAACTACTTACATTGTTGTCAAGGCCCCCGAGCAATCGATGGCCCACTAGTTTTATTTTCCGACACATCATACAGATTTACAGGCAGACAAGTTATAGTCTCATCAACAAGCTTAAGATGCACACGACCCAAGCTTGATGAAGAGCCTTTGAGCTGCAAATAACTGCTTTCCTTGAGCATAAATTTGAATGTAAGATCCCCAGAATCAAATGACCCAATATCCAACTCGGCTAAAGTAGTTAAAAACCTTATAAAGCCAAGGAATCCTATTATTGTATCGTAGTCGTGAACATCCAAGCTCCATAACTAGGAGAAGATTACAAAGTATGGAGAAAATCAGATTCTAAAAAAGTGAACAACAGCACAAAAACTCGTAAATGAAAAGGAAAGAAGGAAACCCAGCAGCGTAACACTGTAACAGGGAATCACGTACCAACGAGAGGATTTAGAAACGAGGCTGGCAGCCATTTGTCTACGCAATACGACAAATCTTGGGCTCAAACGAGAAGAGAGTTGGCGAAACTTACAACTTACAAGTGATGGCTACTTGGAATGTACACTGTGCTGTAGAGGGTTTCTCTTTCTCTCTTATTTTATTTTTCAATATTATGAACTTGGGCTAGGTCCCTCTCTAGAAAGAGCTTGGGCTGGGTCAGTCTGAATTATATACTGTATTTAGGGCCCCAAGTTGGACAGATTGAATTTACCCATTTGATAGTTTATTTTAAAAAAATATATATATATTTTTTTTCAATAATTTTAACATATTGATATTAAAAATTAAAAAATAACTAAAAACTTATTTTAAGTGGTGTAGCTTTTGAAGTTATAAGAAATATATAAAATTATCTAATTAAATTAGTTAAATGAGTGGTTGAAAATATAATTGTCTTAATATACCTAATAAGTAAAAAACCACCACTACTACTAAAATATATTAAGTCACAACCTGTTTTATGCTTTAATAGACTAGTCATATAACTCATGTCTTGCTGTGAGTTAGATATTTTTTAATTTTAATAAAAAAAATTATATATATAAGTTTTTTCAATGCATTTATATAGTTTAAAAAATTGAAGTTCAAAAAAAAAAATCATATATACATGTAATCAAATAAACTGAGAACTATGTGTGCAAATAAATAAATAAAAAATCATTAATGATGTCTAAAAATAAAACTTGAAAAATTAAGAGAAAAGTATAGATCAAGATATCTTGAAATTCGAGACATTTACCTGGTTGTATTTGCTAAATTTATTTATTAAAATAATTTTTTTTATTTAAGCAAACAATAATAGAAATGGAAACAAACTAAATTGATCTAATAAAATAAAAATAAAAACATCATGAAATGATGCACATATTAGAAATATTATCATAAAATATTTTTTTTTATTTTCAAATATAAAGTTCATCCATACAAAAGATAAAAACAATTATAGACTAATTATAAAAACTCTTCAAATTTAAATGCATAACTAAAACAAGTCGTCATTTTGAAGGAGGCTTTCAAACAAAATAAGAGAAAAGGGGTATTAATTTAAATATAAATTCAAATAATTTGGAGAATAAACCATAAAAAAATTAAAAAAACAAAAAAAAAAAAAGCAAAAGTCAGGCATTATTGGGCCTGACAAGCTAAGCCAACCTACTTGTCCTATTTTATCAAAGTCCATGCACGGGTCTGCACTGATATACTCATGGTATTGGGCTCTTAATTTTGTTTGTTTGCAATTAGGGTGGAGAGAATTTTTGTGTGAAAAACAACTAGACGATGTATTGTTTGATTTGCTTAGATTCTTGCCACTAAGTTTTTTTTTACCTAAAAACTTGTTTTTCAACCTTTTTTTTTTTTCTACCCAGGACACCTATAAAAACACTATATAAACCGCGATAAATCTATATACGGCATCAAAAAACCGCTCTAAAAATAAAAAATATCCAGAATTCAAAAATTAACCTGAGCTTAGATATGTTTTTTTAATGAACTTTAAAGGTACAAATACACTTAAGATGAGCTTTCCTCATTAAATGAAACTATTTGACACAAATATAGTTCATTTTAGTGACCTGAATCGGTGTCAACAATACTTTTTCTATTTTTACTACTAGAATCCAACCACCTCGCTCTTTCATCTCTCAACCAGGGAACTAAAACCTAATAACAAATAAATTATTGTACCAAAATTAAATTGAAAAAATATCAAGGTAGTGAAATTGTATAATATATGTTATTTTTAAAGTTTAGGAACCAAGATGCATTTTTTGCAAAACTTATAGCATGCCCCCATGTTTAACACCTTTTCATTTTGGTCTCTCTTCTTTTCATCCTATCTTTTTTTATAAGAAATAAAAATCAATTGGTCTTCAATTAGAACTAAATCACTGGAATAAAAAATTCAAGGATAAAATTAAAAAAAAATATAAAATTCTACACAACCCACCCACAATTATATGCGAGAGGATGAACAACGGAGCCTTGCATAATGAAAAAACCCACACTTTTTAGAGTAACACTTAATTATTTTGTACAAGTTGTAGTCATAACTAATTTATAGTATTGTGTTATATTGTGGATTGGATTAAAAAATAAACGTAAAGGATAAATCTATAGGCATTGCTAATGTATTTTTAAGCATTGACAAACTTCAATGAAATTAAAAATAATAAAAAAAGATGATCGGGATGGAAAAAATTAAAGGATAAAAAAAAGGAATTACTTTAAAATTCACAATCGGCTTATCTACACTCTGCCACATGTTAGATCAAAAGCATAGGTCAAATTAAAAGTAAATTTTGATCACAAAAAATATATATTTGTAAGCAATGTTAATGTTTTGATTAATTTCATATAAGACTGAAGACATGTTGGGTCAGGTCCTTTCTCAACTCGAGTTTTAAACTATTGGGTTGGAATTAACTTTTATATAACCTGGTCTACCAATCAAGTCATAGCGTGCCACAATCGACCTTGCAAAACTCTGATTTTACTTAAAAATGTCAAGGATGATATTTTAAAAGTGTTTTTTAAAATATCTAGATGATGATATTTTGAATCGATTCGGCTTTACCTGTCAAACACATAACCTAGTTAGAACAATATTATTTTTTAAAATCATTTTTTATATAACTACATGATAATTAAAATATGTATGCATGAGATTACTTGCTTTTATTTATATAAACAGAAGAGGGGATATATATACATAGAAAAAGAAACTACATTCTTGTCTATTAGTTTGGGACCTATATCTTTAGAAACCAACGGTCTTTACCACTTAACCACAACATTTTTTTTTGTAAGAAACTATTTGATTTTTTCCTCGTGTTTTAAAATTATCTTTTTATTTTTTTCACTTTAAATTATTTTTTTGTTATTCTTATATCGTTTTGGTATGTTAATATTAAAAATAATTTTTAAAAATAAAATAAATTTTTTTTAATATAAATTATAAACGAAAAACACTTTGAAAACACAACCATTATCATATTCCCAAACATCCATACGTTATTGTTGTCTACTAGTTCTAAACCAGATCTCTAGAAACCACCATGCTTTTAAGTTTTAACACTTGACTAAAACATTTATTTTTGATACAAATACACATTATTCTTTCAGTTTTAAACCCGAGATATCTAGAAACCAACACTCCTTTACCACTTGATTGCAACAATTTATTCGAAACAAATACACATCGATATTATATTATACAATTTAACACAATTTGTCCTAAAAATTTTAGATATGACATGGATATGGTCACGGTTTAGTCATAGGCTTTAGGTGATTAAATGCCTGTTTGTTTTTGCATTTTAAAAGCGTTTTTTTTAAATAATTTTTAATTTTTTTTTATTAACTTCAAATAAAAAAATAAAAAAACACCATTGGCATGTATTTTGGCACAAAAAGTTATTTGAAAAACAACCGCAACCACACTGCCAAACAAGCTCAAAGAGTATAATTAATCTAGTAAAAAATTAAAGAAATTCAATAATGTTTAAATACGTGTTAAATAATTTAACATGGAAATGAATATTAAAATTACCCTTGATTCTTCGGTTATTCCACTTTGCTGATGATTTTCAATTTGAGTAACAAATCCAACAAATATATCGACTTCTTTATTTATTTCTTGCCATTTACTTGAGATGCTTATTTGGGAATGATTATTTAAGTTCCCTCCATTATCTACAAAGTAAGTATGTACGCGAGTCCAGAATTGTTTTATTTGTTGTTCAACTCCTGTAATTGGATCCTTGCTTATATTTAACCATGTAGAGACAAGTAAACAATATTTTTATGGTGAGAAGTTCTTACTTCTTTGTGATTTTTTTATTGTATGGACATTTAAATTCGAGTATGTTAAGTCGTTAATTAATTGATTAGAATCACTTGGTTGAGAGAGAATATCTTTTGACTCGCTCATAAAAAAGTTGGTAAAAGAGCTTGAAAAATTTGAATCCATCTACATTAAAAAAAAAAAAACTCAAGTTAAAACCTTATAAAAAGGTGTAAAGGAAGCTCACATTCAATGTTTAGTAATTTTTTTAGTTTCCATACATGTGAATTAATAATAAGAATTGCCTTCTACTTGTTTTAACATTAATCTAATCATACAATCAATCTAATCACCTGGTTTAGTTGTATTTTTAACAAGACAAAATATAATTGACCTCAAATTAAAATAGGCAATCAAAAATAAATTTAAGTTATGTTAATCCATGTTTTTATCAATATCAACTACCATCATTACTTCCTTTTAATTTTATGAAAGATAATAATATAAATAAAAATTGTCTTCCTTAACCCATATCAAAAACATAAAATAACAAAGAAATAAAAATAATTACAAATAGCAAATAAAAATCAAGAGATGCAAAAAAAAAAAAATAGAAAAAGTTTTTAAGCAAACATACCTTTTGATTTCAGCTAATTAACACAATCGATGTTATTAATTAACTGGAGAACAATTGATTGTTTTTCTAAATTAGAAAGAATGATGAAATTTACAGATAAGTTTTTTCCTTTCTGTTTTGCTTAAATGTTGTTTTCTTCTGTTCGTTCTGCTTTTAAATGAAAAAATTAATGTTGGCCAATGGATACAAAACAAAGACGTTGGCCAACAAATATAAATCAATAAAGAAAAAAAATGGTAGCCAGCATTGTTATTTACATTTGTCTTTTGCTATAGAGAAATGTACAAATAACATTTACTATGTTCAACAGCTATTTTAGCTGTTAATTTAGCCGACCGGTTGGAGTGGACATAAACAAACAAAAAAGCTAAAAGTACAATATTTTCATGTTGCCGGTTCTTTTAGCTTTGGTAGCTAGCATTGTTATTTACACTTGTTTTTTGCTTCAAAGAAATATAGAAATAACATTTAATGTGTTCAATAACTATTTTAGCTCTTAATTTAGCTGACCAGTTGGAATAGACAAAAACAAATAAAAAAGCTAAAAGTACAATATTTTTCTTTGACTTATTTTTTTAGTTTTTTGATTGGAAATGCTGTAAGCGGGTCAAGTTGATCCATTGGTATAATAAAGTAATGATTATTTTTGTATGGTGTTATAAACCTAAAAAAGTCTAAATATTTTAATAAGGTCCATGCAAAGTTACCCTTTAGCAATCCTATTTTTTTTTTTTATGAATTAACCGCGTTCAAGACTTAAATCACATGACTATATACACACCAAAAAAAAAAAATGAAAATGTTTTCGGTTGTTCAAAAGGTGTCCATCGAAGGGACTGGGTTTATGTTTAAATAAATATATTTCGAAAATAATAGTCTCCATTTTTGTTCCGTTAAAAAGAAGACGAGCAGCTGATTTTGAAACTGGGTGTCAGGAGGAACCCCACCAACCGTTGGTGCATAGATCGCATCGGCACGTACCCCTTTCGTATTCCGATTAATAAGTTTGTTTATTTATTATTTTATCGTTCCGTTGGCATCAAGAAAAGAAAGATTGACATGAAACATCTGGCAAAATTATCTTCTACGCCCGTGGGACCCACCTACTATTCATTAAAATCCCAACACCACCCTCTCCTTAATCTCGTATTCCCGAAACTACCCTCACTAATAGTTAAACTCCCAACATAGCTACTGATCACATCTCAGTTCTCACCCTTTCCTCGGTTTAAACTAAGCCGACACACAACTAGTCCCAAACACCACGTAGCCCTAACATTATCTCCAAGGAACGCAGGGGGGCATTTTGAGTGGTCTTTCTTGCTTTCCGCGCAAGGAAGTTAAAGACACGCGCAGCAGGGCGGTGAGGTGATTCAATTCATTAGAGCGAGAGAGAACCACAGAAAACAAAAAAGGACCGCCGACTTAAAAATATTACCCCGTCAACGCCAAGGTTTCTCTTAGACTCATCAACGGTGCCGTATAATTGCACTGTTCCTCTTCTAGTGAGTTAGGGTTTTCTCTCTGTCTGATAAGCGCACCGATCTCTCTCTTATGTCCTTACAGAAATTTAGAAAATCAAACCTCGCTAGATCAAAGTAATTAGTCTCTAGGTATCGTTGACAGGTAATATTGTTTCTATTTTCTCTCTCTCGTCCTTTTCTCTTGTTATGATTCTTTGATCTCGAGAGACAATTGATTAGATCGGGTTTGATTTTCAGTTTTACCTGTTTTTTCTAGTTTGTTTTGTTGATTGATGTGAGTTTTATGCGTTGATTTTGAGGAATTTTGTTGTTACCTGTGGAATTTATTTTTCACCTTGGATTAGGGTTTTGAAAGTTTTATTTTGTGAAAAGTTGTGTGATCGAGGTAAGATCAAGGTCAAGAGTCTTAAAAAAGGTTAATATTATTTTTTTAAAAAAATTGAGATGATTTTGGGGTTATGATCTGTTTGTTTCTTTGGAGTTGAATTATTAATCCTTTAGATTTTTTTTTGGCCTTGCTTTGATTTAGTTTTTAGTTCATAATACTCTAAAAATTAAGAGAAATTTTGACTAAAATATTGAAAATCATAGGGGCCGTGGCTGAAGTTTATGGACGATTTGGGTTCTGATTTGTTTGGTTACAAGAAGATGAATTGAATTTGTTTTCCTAAGAATTAATAGTGCTTTGCTTTGATTAAGTTTTCCAAATAACTGAAAAGTTGAATTTCTTGGTTGAGCAAGCAAATATACTGAATTAAATTAAGACTCCAAACAGAAGAATACGAGTGCGCGCGCATGTAAGTGCGTATGCCCCCCTGTTGAAAAGCAAATTAGTTATTGGAATTTGAAGCAAGGGTTTTGTGTTTCCCTAAGAATTAATTGTGCTTTGCTTTGATTATGTATTCCAAATAACTGAAAAGTTGAATATTTTGGTTGAGCAAGCAAATATACTGAATTAAATACGTGATTATCTACTTAAATTAAGACTCCAAATAGAAGAATATGAGTGTGTGCGCATGCCCCCCTGTTGAAAAGAAAATTAGTTATTGGAATTTGAAGCAAGGGTTTTGTGTTTTCCTAAGAATCAATTGTGCTTTGCTTTGATTATGTATTCCAAATAACTGAAAAGTTGAATTTTTTGGGTTGAGCAAGCAAATATACTGAATTAAATACGTGATTATCTACTTAAATTGAGACTCCAAATATAAGAATACGAGTGTGTGCGCATGCAATTGCGTATTCCCCCATGTTGAAAAGAAAATTAGTTATTGGAATTTGAAGTAAGGGTTTTGTGCGCTGTTATTTCGATTGTATAGGAGCGGAGCTACTCAAGGCAGTAAAATAAATAACGAAGTGGCTACATCTGTAATTTCGATACGATTATATTGAAGGGGAACATGTACAAAATGAACACTAACAGCAGTATTATTATTAGGTATGTCTTTCTTTTTGCTTATTATGTCCATCTAATTGTTCTCTTGATTTGTCTACTTTGTTATTGAATCTGAAATCTCTTTTTTATGCAAGCATTTTTTTGGAATTATATTTCTTGATGTGAGTAGTGGCAATATTTGCATGGAAAAGTTTTCTGCTATAGGTCTCACCATGTTTACCATGCATGTTTGTCAAAAATCTATTATGTAAGCATTTCTGCTGGCATTTTATGCTGTTTTCAGGGAACTTAGTGTTTTATACTTTATGGCATATTCTTCATTCAGTGTATTTCTTTATTAGAAACCTTTTGTGCCAGGCTTCTCTTATATAATTGAGAAACCATAATGAAGCCTGAAAAATCTGGAAGTTGTTCATTTATTGATCATGTGAATCCATATTCTGACAACGTTCAAAATAGCAGCCTCAAAAATACCAAGTTAAAAGAAAGTGTCATGGTCAATGGAAAGGTTTACATGCAATTTTCTTACAGAAAGTTTTTAGCATGCTGTTCCTTGAACCAATGTCTGCTGTAACATTTTCAGTCCTCTGCTCTACCAGCTGTGTGCAATCCCAAGCATTTGCGACACATCCGGCTTTTCATTTCTTTAAAACTCATTGGTTCATTTGCCTAAACCCTTTTGTTGGTGGGTAGTCTTGACTCATATATGTGATTTAAGTTGTGATAAAGAAATAGGTAAAACTTGTATGCTCAAAGCTATCAACATGCATGGTTTGAGCTGTGATAAAAATAAAAAAGGTGACCTTTTTTTTTCTCTTAGCTTTGCTTGCTTTTGTCTAATATTTTGGAGTACGAAAACCAAATATTTCTAGTCTTAAAAGTATCTGTTTGGTTTTTCAATTAGGCTTTCCAGTTCAGTGACTAGAACTTCTTCACTGCCTCTGAGTATACATCCAGTTCTAGGAAACACTATCTTCAGTTATCTTTGTGGTAAGAGCTATGACCTCTTGTGTTGTTGGCCAGAAGAATAAAGCTGCCTGAAGGCACTAATTCTTTATTGAATTAGTTGATCCTAATTATTCTTTTCTAACCTCCTGTAGTCATCTTGTTTTGTAACTTTAAAGTGTGATTGTTTAATGAATCGATAATTCATTTGTTATAGGTGTGGAGGCAAGTTACTAGCAGATTTCTATATATATTAGGGAACAGTTACTGCAACTTCCATGCGGTTAGTCTTTGAGTGAAAGTTGTTTTAGGGTAGAAGACTGCATGCGGAGTCTCTCATTTGCTATAGGCATCAAAGCAGGTTTCTATTACTTCGACATGTATTAGGAGTGGCTTGTACAACTTCCCTTTGGTTATTCTTCAAATGAAAATTGTTTCTGGTTAGGAGACTACATGGGAAGTATTTATTTTGTAGGCTATATGTTGCTTGAATGAAGATAGTTGTCATATTTATAAATTGATTATTGCTCCTCAAAGCAGATTGTACCTTTTTAAGGTAGATAACATAACACGCTCTCCTCTCCATTTCATAAATCACCATGGTTGTCCATTTAGTTAGACTATGATGTTGAGCAGTTTTAAGTGCTCTGGCTTCTGTTTTTCCGCTTCGAGATCCAAAACTATGTGCTTTTCCAGGCAAAGAGGACCACAGTGATTTGCTACTTGCTTAACAATGTGGCATTTACTGGTATTTGTATCACATTGGATTGATTGCATCCTTGTGCATGAATTGGTTTGTAGATCTGTATCTTTTGTGTATAATGTGGTGCTGTGTGGATTTTACATGTGATCAAATTTCCTGACAAATGTTTGTTATCCAGGATTTGCCAGTCATCTTCAATGGCATCGTGTCTTTGAAACTGGCTTGAGGCTAGTTTTGTTGCTTCTTTTTAGCTTTGAACTTTTGGATTTAAAGTTGTTGATAAGGATTAATATAGTCGGTAGAAATGGAAGCCAGGATCGCAAAGGTGTTGGATAGTAGTCGTAGAGTTATGCTTGGGGTGAAGAGAAAACGAGCATCCCGCTATGCAGCATGTTTTTCTGGTGCTTCTCATACAGTGTTGCCTGAGTGGCTCACTCCGAAATCAATCCATAAGCCAGGGAAACGCAAGAAATTGGACGGAAGCCAGAGCAAGCCTTGGAGCTGTGGGCATCCTTCTAGACGGTCTTTACTTCGGTGCTACTCAAACTTCACGAGGACTGGGGTGCCACAGCGTCTGATGTGTTATCAGAATGAGGAATGGACTGATTTCCCTAAGGATCTTGTTACTTTGGTTAGGAAAGATCTTCAAGGGAAGAAGGCAGTTGTTGAGGTTGAGTTGGAGGGCCGCCGCTATGTTATCGACTTCTTGCATATGTTGCGAATGGACATGAAGACAGGTATTCAGCAACCAATTGCCTGGATTGATGAAGCAGGTGGCTGCTTCTTTCCAGAAATCTATGCTGATGAAGATGAACCACATCTGTGCTGCCAGCATGATTGTGCGAAAGATCAAGGGTCCATTTTTAGGGAGCCTCCTGGGTCCCATGAGATCAAGCTGCAGCTTGAAATTGATATAAATGGAGGGGATCAGTCAAAGTTGGAGTGTAGTGGAGAGTCAAATGGTCTTGTCAAGCATATCCAAATTGCTCAAAAGCCTACGAGCGACCACCATCTTGTAGAAGTGGGGGATAGTTACAACAGGAAGACTGGTGAAAAAATTGTTGAATCTAGTGAGGAAAATCAACAGATTAAAGCAAATTTAGTCACTGGGACCGAATCTTTTATGCAAATGTTGGATTCTGATACTGTGAAGAAGATCTTTGTTACAAGTATGAACCCTTTTGGTGGTGCAGACATATTAGATATTTATCGCTGCTCTAGTCCTTTAATGCCAGTTCGATTTGAGCTTTTCCAGAAGCAGATTGAACTAACAGGGAAATATCGTGGAGATGCAAATGTTCGATATGCTTGGCTTGCTTCTTCCAAAGGAGCACTCTCCACTATCATGTTGTCTGGGCTTGGACATTGTGGGCCATGCACAACAAAGTCCGAACATGGCATTGGTGTTCATCTCTCTGCAGCAAACTTTTGTCACACCAGGTTGGATGTTTTTCCTGTTTTATTATTTCATCTAACGTGGGAAAAGCCAGCTGTATTCTAACTATAACACCAGTAGATCATCATGTTAAACAGGGAATTAAGTTTTTTTAAGGTAAAATGTTCACTTTCCTCTAGACAGTAGCTCTAGATTGGCTAGAAAATTGTCCTCTTCTTTTAAAAGAAGAGCTCCGTTTGCTTGTCAGTCTGATTTTGGAAAGTTAATTTGGAGATTGCTAAACTTTCCATGCTATTCACCAATGCTATAAAATTATGTGTTGCTCTGAAATCTTTTATTGTTCAATACAGTTATCTTATTAGATTTAGCCAAATTACTTATAATAGGGTTGTTATCAGGAGCTGCCTATCAATCTTCTCTTTTGAAGACTGTAACATGAACACTGATAAAGCTTCATTTTCGAGTCTTCTCATTTTCTAAGTATGAAGATGCAAATGATTTTTTTGTATATAACTTCATGCATTTCACATATCTTCCATCTATTATATTAGTGTGGAGTTTCCTGGTTTGTGTTTTTCTTATTAAAAATTTCTGAAAAGGAAGAGTTTTGAGTTATTTATTCCTTAAACAGTTTAATCCAGATCAATGCCATGTGTTACCTTGAAATGCTTCTTCAAACCTTTTGTAGTAAGAATTACTTAAAAGATATTTCCATGTGATGCTTTTTTGTGATAGCTTTCTTATATGATTGGTTTTAACTTTGTTTTACTATTGATGTTCCTTTTCTTTTTAATACTGTGCTATTGAGGTGGATTCAACTTTTGGTTTGTTTACAGTGCAAATTATTGTGATGTTGACGAAAATGGAGTGCGGCACTTGGTATTTTGCCGAGTAATAATGGGAAAGATGGAGCTTCTTCAGCACGGGAGCCGACAGTTCCATCCCAGTAGTGAGGATTTTGATAGTGGAGTGGATGATCTTGAAAATCCAAGAGAGTATATAGTCTGGAATATGAATATGAACACCCACATTTATCCAGAGTTCGTTGTTAGTTTCAAGTTCACTCCCAACTCAGAAGGTGATATGCTACTTCTTCTAGAGGTGTCAGTTTTGGCACAAACAATTTCAACACACACACATGCACGCATGTATGGCATATAAATATATATATGTCTTCTAGGATTTGAATGAAATCCTTGCTCTTGTTGGATGTGTGCTCCTCAATCATTAGTGATTTGTTGGATGGAGCATGGCCAATGTATTCTGGTGGTTGGAAACAAGTGCCATTTCCACAGTCCAACCTCCTTGATGCTGAAATGTAAAAGGATGCTAGTTTTAAGATGAGGTTTCATCCATGATGGGGAAATATCCTTTTGGCTGGGTTCTATTACATTCATGAGATCAATCAACATGTCAAGCATTGATTCAATGACTTTGTCAGCAGCGTTATCTACAGATGCTGTATGAATACCTCTGATTTTCTTTTTGGAACTTTTTTAGCACTTTTTTAGCACTTTGTGTTTTTTCTGCAGGGTTTCTGGTTCGGAGTGAGAGTAAGCATTCTGTTTCTGGCGTGACCACTTCTTCTAATGGAGGTCAGGGATGTTTACCAGTTGAGTCCCCTGCAGTTGATCTGAATGTACCTGTAGAGTCTTCTGCAGTTGATCTTAATGAGTCCCCTGCTGCTGATATGGTATGGGTACCTATATTTTTCTGGCACTATCCTTTTTTATGTATATTTGTTGGGTTTCTTTATCCATTGTTTTCTATGCAATACATAGCAGGTGAAAATTTGATGTTGGTTCTGCTTGTTCTATTTGGGGAGACACATGTTTCTTCATTTACCTGCAAAAGTATGGTCAATTTTAGACAAAAGACAACTGACCTTATGCAACAGAAAGCATAAAATATGAAATGAAAGTTGAATGGTTTAGAGTTAATACTTCTAAACTTGAGTCTAACATAGAGCTGCATGTGCAATGAGAAGTTCTGGAAATAACAGCGACTGTTGCGGAGTAGTACATACCTTAAAAAGGATTGTGACTGAGAAGGCTTTTACTATTTGTAATTATAAGGGGTAGATAGTATTTGAAGAACCAAAAGCATATTGACTATACTTTTGGTTTTGAACTGTGCAAGCTAGAATGATAGATGAACTGTTTAAATATTAAAAGGCAATCAAACAGCTCCTTACATTGAAACGTGCAAGCTAGAGTATATGGATATGGTTGCCTGGACATTGTATGTTATTTGACAAGATTACTAATTCAGTATTGTTGACTAGTTTCACTTGGAGCTTTTGGCTCCTTATGTATGTTTATAACTGTGCCTGAGCTACTTAACGGTCAACATTTGTCATCTTCAAGGGAAGCGAAATTCAACCAGTTTCGGGTTCTGGGAGATATCTTGGAAAATCACCAAGTCCGAGTTCAAGCAATACAAGAACCCCTAAATCTCCATGGATGCCTTTCCCTATGTTGTTTGCTGTGATTTCAAATAAAGTTCCAAGCCAAGACATGGAACTCATAACTAACCATTATGAATTGTTCAGGGTATGTAAAATGGCATGCTCTGCTGTTATCCTTTGTTCTAATTCAAATGTTTATCATGATTCGGTGATCACCTTTTGCTTTCCTTTTCAGGAGAAGAAGATGAGCAGGGAAAATTTTGTCAAGAAGTTGAGGTTGATTGTTGGAGATGCTTTACTGAAGTCAACAATTACAAGTCTTCAAGGCAAGGTATGTTATAATTTGTGTTCATGTTTTGCCTTATATTGGTACATCCAGTTCTAGTCTTCTGGCGGTATGATTATCAGGTGCACCTTAACTTGCTTAGCTGAAACTTCCTTAGTTTGTTTAGGGGCAGATTTGAAGAGAGCCCCAGCTAAACTATTGGCTACTAAAAATCTAGAACTTCTATTGATGCAGTTTATTCATTGATAGGTTCATTTCCATTTGATTTCAGTTAGAAGTGGAACTTTTGAAACTGATGAACATATGACAGACTTATTCTGCTGCTGCTTATTTATCTCGTTTGTCCCAATGCTACTGTCCTGTTTGTTATGGGAATGTCTTCTGCAACTGTCAGAATTTTAAGTTTAATGGTCTGAGTTTGGTTTTGGTATTGCGGAAACATATTCCATAATTCATGAACATAATCTTTTTAGAGCTATCCTTTCCTTGTATGTCTTTATGAAATGGACTGCTATGAGGAGTATAGCATTGCTCATTTACTTCATCTTCAATAATTTGGTTTTCTCTATGTGCTTTGTTTTGGGTTGGGGAACAGAATTGCTTTCATCTTCAATCAGTAACTTAAGCTGCCTTAGGTTGCATAACAAGTGCATAAATACTGACCTGTGGCTACAGTAAATGTCTAAGTTAAGGTGTAAAAATTAAAAAAAACTACAGAAAAAGAACGGTGCTGATAAGCCATCCCTGTCATATAATATTTATATTGGCAATTCATACAGAATATATATAGTATGGGAATATCTATTTGCAGGATTAATATCTCTCCATAAATCCGTGTTCTGTCAGAATTAATTGACTGTCCATTGTGTGAGGGAATCTTGATTTTAATCACCTGACACAGCTTTTCTGGCTTTATGCAGTTGCCATCTAAGCGTGAAGTGTCTGTGGCTAAACCAGCTGCAGAAGGCTAAGTGGTGTTTTGAGCACACAGCCAAAGCACCCTTAATGCTGCTGTTTGTCGGAAATTGAGGTGAAGTTTGTTTGATGCTTGCTTGCTAGAATACGTCGACATGAAGTTGTGAATATCCTGTCAAAGGACTGTAGGTCTTAGTTTATCTAGAAACTGCTAGGTTATTTCGTTAGTCACCTTTTGTTAGTGATGGATTACTTGACTTGCTTATGACTCTACTTATTTGTCTTGTATTGCTGATCATGTCCCAGCTTGGTTAATAAACACTTGGATTGTTTTGGTGTGGTGGGGTTTTCCTTAATTGGTGGTCTGAAGCTACTTTTCAAAAGAAACCGCGCATATTATTCTTGAAGAGACAACTATCTAACAAATCTTGAACAGCTTTAAAGCCGTTCATTGCTTGCTTGTTTGAACAACGAGTTTTGTCAACTTACAAGGGTCCCACGGGAAGCAGAGGGTTTCCTAAGGTTGGGGAGTGGTGGTCAATAGTGGGCATCGAACTGGGTGGTTGGTGAGAGGTCTGGGTAGCAGAAGATGTGATCCTAAAAAAAAAAAAAATAGCATGGTCCAAGAAAAAGCATGCCTACACACGCTTAGACTTGGAGGTAGCTCGGAATCGAGTTCCAAACAATGATTTACTAAATTTTTGATATTTAAATTAATTTTTTTTTATATTTATAGATTAATTTTTGATGTATTGATATTAAAAATAATTTTTTAAAATATATATTTTTAAGTAAAAAAATATTTTAAAAAATAATTAATATAATTTTGCTCCTGTCCTTTCAATAATTTAAAAAATAATTAAGACATTGTTTTGTTTTGGGTTATAATGCTTTTTTTTTTCAAGTATATAAAAATTTGCTATCAACATCATCAACCAACCTTTACGCATGGATGACATGAATGCCCATGACAAAGAATTTTCGTTGATTTTTTTAATTAATTAAAATGTTTCCAACATCTATTCTTTTCTCTATTAACATGATATTGTTTTCTCGGTTTGAAAACCATATTAGATAATAATATTATTATTTATTTAGGCTTTGATTTTTAAATTATTTATTTTATTAAAAAAATCAATATGATTTGCCAAGATAAAAAATCAAAGAGTGCAAGCTTTCATTACGTCCTTTTCAATCTTGCTATTCACTTTAAAATCCCGTGATTTTTTTTATATAATTGAATTTTAATAAAATTCAAGTATTATAAATTTATAACGGATATTTCATTTATGAAGAAAAATTTAAAAGCAAGAGAACAAACTCCATAAAATAAATTTGGGTGCTATACTAACCTTTTCAACATTTGTTTCAAAAACGTTATGGTAAACCATAAATAGTTACAAGGACACATTATGCAAAATGCATTAGAAAAACATTATAAAGTTTCGTACAGGAATTAATTTTAGAGCATTAAAATATTAAAAAAATATAAATATATTAAAAACACACAAAAAACAGAAAGAAAGAAGAAGCTTAGCTGCGTTAGGCCCAGGTGGTGGGATGCTTGGCCCATACTTGTACCCCTAGGTGGGGGTGAGAAGAAATATGGGACAACGCGTCATCCACAAGTGAATGACACATTGCTTGTTGTAATAACTCTGATGTCCTTTTGATCATTGAAAGATCAAGGGTTGGTTGTTGGTTCCCCATAATCCATTTTGTTTATCATTTTTCACGCCAAATATCCATAAATCATCCAGAAACTTCTATATACTCGTCTCTAACCTTAAAATACATTTTAATCAACCAAAATTACTAAATAAATAAATAAAAATTTATTTTATCGAGCACGATCTACTCTTACCTACCATGTCAGAACCTATAAACACTATCGATAAAACTCTCCTTGTTAGGGCAAATCCATCGACACTAATTTCGGCGAGCTATTGTGGATGGAATGTAACTGGACGTTGTTTCCCCCCTCCTTCATATCTTCTGCCGCTTGTTTCTTCCATCTCAATATTCATGAACTGTACTTTAAGACAAATAAAGTTTAGGTATTAGGCCACACAAGCCTCAAAACCCAAGAATCAAAGCAAAATAAAGAGCTTTGACTGTTTTTGGTTTTATATTTTAAGATTTTCTTGGTTTGATATCTAGATTCGGTTTTTGCAGTTAATTTTATGTGAGGTTTAATTTAATTTAATTATTATTATTATTATTATTAATCCGGCTACTCGATTAAAGGGGTAGAATTTGTCACTACATTTATTCTTCATTTACAAATGGTGAAGGTAGGACCGCAGTTGTAAAGAGAGTGAGCAGAGTCACAGAGACCATGGCGTCAAGTTAAGCTATTGATGGGAATCTTCCTTCTTTGCTCTACTCTGAGCCATTTCATGGTGAAAAAGCAGCGACTCAAAGCGCATGCCTAGAGATGAAGGTGCCTATACTATCAAGGGTGATAAAACAACAGTGTATACCAATCATTAAAGCAACTCCTGTGATACGCCTTATCAGGAAGCGGACACGTATCTTTGCCGCAATTCTTCAAGGGTGGACTTTGTTGGTTAGCTTCCTCCACAATCTTATGGAACTCAACTGGCCCACCTGGTGGCATTCTTATCAATCTCAGAGGATGCTTCCCTCGAACTCTTCTTTTGCTACTGATTTCCGTGACAACACGATCAGGCACCACGAATGAAATCCCAAACCTTCTTGGCTGAGCTCGAATTGCCCATAAGTTAACTTGCCTCCTTGTTTTTTGTTTTGCTACACCCACAGGTTGCATGATACATATATCAGTGATATCCAATAAATCAAAAGGAAGGAAATTAAGATCACAGGCTAGATTTGATGGCCTTGATTTGGTGTTGGAAGATGATTGAAGAAATTTGCAGAGTTGGGTTTTTGTTTTGGATGAACTTGCACAGCTTTTGTGGATACTTTTATAAGCATAACGCGTGTTAAATCTGGTTCTACAAAACATTAAAAAACCAGGGATGCAAGTTCATTTCTGATAGCTTGTTCACTGGTTTTGCTAATGGTTTTATAGCAAAAACAGGCACACTAATCACTATGGCTGGCGCTTGCCCTGTAAGTTTCGACAACTGCCCATGCTCCAAAAAGTCCAACGGTCGAAGTAGTTGGGGATGAGGAATATATGGGCCCCCAATAGATAGTTTCAATGGGCTGACAATGTACAGACGGTCTCACGTTGGGCCTAAATGGGCTGAATTACTTTGCGATGATCTCCTAGGGTGGAGCTCACTACTTACATGACTCCGCAAGAAAGAGGTAGGGAGCAGGGAACAGAGAGAGAGAGAAAGAGAGAGGTAGGGTGATTGAGAATTGGGAAGAGAGAGGGGGGAAAGTAAATGGGGAAGGAAGGGGAATTGTGGGATGATTCAGCTCTCATCAACGCCTTCGACGATGCCATGTCTAAGTACAAGGTCCTCTCTCCATCTCTCTATACTTTTCACTTTCTTGTTTTTTTTTAGTTTTATTCCTTGTTATTAATTTTTACTTTTCTAATTTTGCAGAAAATGCATGGAAAGAAAAGAATCCAGGATAAATCAACTGATGGAGGGAAATTTGGTGGCGGCACCGAGGATGAAAACGCCTCTGCTATTACTGGGGTTGATGAAAGTCTGGATGGGACTGTTAAGTAAGTACTGTGTACCTGTAATATAAGCTAGCTTAAATCCCTTTTGGTCCTGGAGAGCTTTGTTGTTTTCTCCTTGTATTTATTTTTGAGTTGTTGAAGAATAAGATATGAGAATAACACTTAGATAGTTGATTGGTGCTTTGAGAAAATGGGCTTGAATTTACTTGCAACATTTTCCTATTTGGTATTGATATGAAGCTTAAGTTGAATTTTATATAAAATATAATTTGAGTTCTTGATAGAGAGTGCTTATTCACCTGCATGATTCTTTTATTTTTATGGTATCTGCTTTTCTGGGATCTGTTTTCATTTCTTGTGATTTTTAAAATGAAGGGAGGCAGATGAGAACAGCAATGTTACATCGAATACTGTCACAGAATTGGAAGAGACTGAAAACCTTGCACCGGCCAAATTAAATAATTGTGTAGATTCACATGGACCTGAGCCATATGTAGATCCATCAAATGGTGGTGTTCACGAGCAAACTCTCAGTGGTTTGTATTCACATGGTGCAGAAGATTATAACCAGTTACTCGGCCAGTACTATGAGCTTGAGGAGAAGAGGCAAAGGATTCTACAGCAACTTAATCTGCATGGTGGTTATAACTACCAATATCCTGCTGAAGGTTCAGGTTCTGGTGGTTATTGGGGAGCCTGTTCTGCTTCTCAAGATCAGTCGGTTGCAGCAACCCAAGCTTCACTCTCCCCTCTCATCTGTTCTTGTTGCCCTTATGCTTGTCATTGTTCAGTGGCTCCATGCTCTTCATTCTCATCTTGTACTTTTGGTGGGACATCTCTTGGTAAAGCATGTACTGATTCTTCTGCCATGATGAACCCTGGAAAGTCTTTCCCTCCCATAGATGATGACATTGTGAAAACTGCAATGGATGCTGCAGAAAGAGCAATGTCATCCATGACAATGAATACTCCTGCTGTCAACTCCAATATAGAAGGTAAACATGGTTTTTTGAAAATGATAAAAATGCCAATCAAGAAAAGAAATGTTTTAGAATTTAACCAGAACTTTGTGGATAATATGGCAGTATTAAGCAGTCGGCTTTGAAATGGAATGTCATTTAGGTTTTATTTCAAGTAACTGGAATAGCGGGCTTGACTGAAACAAATCCTCAGATAGTGAAATGTGTTTTATTTAAATTTTGAAGCATATTTTTACACCTAAAGTACCCCAACCTCTCTATCGAGATACATACATGCATATATTCGAATTTCTATACATGATGAACTTGCAGTTTAGTTTCTTTAGTTAGGTTACTCATGAATTTAGTTTCTTCAGTTAACTAGTTGTTTTGTTATGTAATAAACTGTTAGTCTAGAAAAACCGTGCTTGCTTCCCAGTTTTCAAGTAATTTAAGTTGTAAGATGGAGCTGTCTGGTTACTTACATAGTATAAATTGACTTAATTATGAAGGTCTCCAATCCTCATCTTGCTACATGAAAATATAGAAAGCAAGAAACTGAGAGAAACAATCACTTACCGTAGATGAGTTATTTTAAATTTGTGCATCAGTTTGTAAAGGAGAATACTTCACTGTGACAGTTCTTTTTTATGCTACTTGTATAGTCTTTAATTTGAGAGTTTTGGTTCTCATAAAGGAACCATTTACTTTTACTGGAAGACTTTGGCCGGTTGATCTTGAGCTTCATAGGACCTTCTCTGACACCTAGTATTAGCCTTCCAATTTCCATTCAACTCTGAAAAGATTTAAATAATAGTTTCGCTCTTAGAAGAAAAGTTTCTTTTTTCAAAAGCTTTAATAAGTGGACATCCTTTTTCTTTCACTGTCTGTTTTCAAAAGTTTTACTTATTTTTTCAATAGATTTCGGCCCATGTAATTCAGAGGAACTGATACTACAAATAAAATCGTAAATCAGGGGCAAAACTCTTAAGTCCATACTTTGAAAGTGAAGTGGTAGATGATCTTTAATTATTTTAATAGAACTAGCTTATATGAATGGTTGAGAGAGATAAATTTGAATATGCTCAAGAAATGAAGCGCCCTTTGGATGTGCCTTTGTTTCACTATTGTATTTTTTTTTTGTCCACTATTTTGCAGGCACTAAAGCTGAGAAAAGGAAAGATAATGAAGGGGAAATAACTCAAAATACAAGCTCTGAAACAGATCTGACAGTTGTATTAAATGCTTGGTATTCTGCGGGCTTCTACACTGGGAAGTAAGCAATTATTTCATGTTTATTTTTATGAATAAATTGCTTTCTGAATTATCATGGTCTATATTGGAAAATCTAGTTCCAACAGAATGCTTGTAAGGTAGCATGTAAATGGAAAAAAAATGATCCACAAAAATTCATGAGATACAATAATAGCTTAATCTGTATAAAAGAGCAACGTTGATCATGAATTGACTGACTTGAATCCTTGGTGTCTGCTCACCAAAGAATTTTTTGAATCCAACTGATGAGACTCTCTGGTATCAATAAGTATGGCACTTGAGCACCTTGAAGTTTTAACTGATGGTGACAAGTGACTATACAATGTTATGTCCTTTAACTTATTGAAACTTTGGTGTTCTCTGATATAGGTATCTTACGGAGCGATCCATTGCAAAGAAATGGCATGGCTAAGTATTCTGTATCCATGCAGAGCAGAGGAAAAGTGGTTTTGCAACAAAATTTTGGTCCAATATGGAACACTAGTTTGTAATTCCTTGGTGTAGATTCTGATGAATCACTGATTTATAGTTACCAAAATCGAGCTCAAAAGAAGCAACTTTTGTGTTATAGCTACAGTTGCATAAGTTGGGGTTTTATACCACTTTGCTGTACTCATTACTTCCAGTCAGGAGAAATTATATGGCTCAACTACCATGTGAGGGGAGTCCCCGCACAAGCAGATTCACAATTATGCTTGGAAAAAAAAAAACAAGATTCACTAGGAAAATGCCTCTATAAGGGCATCCAAATCCCAAAATATTATGATATGACCAATTGGTGGTTTGCTTTGATCAATTGTGACTACATTCCTTTCTTGGAGAGATCCACGGTGGTTAATTCTGAGGGAAATTCCTGTTTCGAGTCGGCACTTTAGCCTTGATTTTCTGAAAATTTTGTGGAGGCGCTCTCGTTAGTTAATTTGCAGTTTACTCCTGCTAGCGAGCGACCTTGCCTGATTCCCCGAATTCAGAGATATCCATCGTCCAACATGATGCCAAGTTCATTTTCTCCTATGCTTGTGCCATGTACTAGAAACCCTTGTGTTAATTGCACACTTTTATTTTCTATTTCAATCAATGGAGTATAATTTATCTAAATTAAACGGTCTGAATAAAATTAAAAGGAAAGTTGATGATAATGAATCATATAATAAATTGAAAAAACACATTCCATTTTGACGAATTATTGAAAACACGAGATGCAGATAAAAAAGGCCTTGCGCTATTGGAAATCTGTTGAGTTCACAAGTGTTTGTGTATTCACTTGTGCTTGTGGAGGAAATTTGAGCATATCATTACAGCTAATCCATCCATGGAAAATATCACAATTGTGGATTACACTTGGTTTTGTATATATTTAATTCCAGGCAAAGTTGAGGTAAAAGGCACTTGTTAGTAGATGTGTTGGTTTTCAATAATCTTCTCTTTCTTGCTCTGGAAATCAATTCACACTTTCACCTTTGCTGCAGCTTCCTTGATTTGTTCAATTGTGAATACACCAAAGAAGTCATCATCTGTCACTGCATTTACTACCGCAAGCGCAAGATCATCAACGTTAACAGGTGGTGCCAACAGGAGATCCGATGCTGGAAGGGAACTTAAGGGTTTGGTGAAGTTCTCGATAGCACTGAGAATTCTCTCTGCCGGTTGCCCAATCAAATCCAGAGGAATCTCAAAACCATCAACCCTCCTTTTTCCATAGATGAAACCAGGTCTTAACACTACACCTGAGGAAATTCAAATTCATGATAAATGAGAAGCAATACAGAGGTCAAAAGAATTACTCGGAACCATGAGTGGAAATAATGGATTAGCTAGAAGGCAACCCCTTCAATAAGGAGGGGATGGATTTTAATACAATCCCTCTTAAGTCAAAAAAAAAAAAAGAACTCAGTATGATGATAGCATTGATCATTCTCCCATTAAGTGCAGTAGCAAGTGCATTAAAAACATTCTATTGATCAGCATGCAGCAAACACGAGTGTGCTCAATGTTCATTAATCATTCACTTAATGATTTCTTTGTGCTCATTGATCTCATAGTTAGTTGATCTTAAGATGCATATGACTAGCTTAGACAAAATGCTTTCCAAACAAATTTCTACTTTCTCACTTGCTTTTCACACAAAACCAGTAACCTAATACTACAATGTACACATTACAGCATTATAAAATTTTTGGAAACACACCCATTATGAACTTACCCGAATTGGGATATTTGGAGAGAACCTCTGCCTCTGCCTTCCTCTTTCCCGTGAAGTATCCAGTTGACAGTACAAATGATGGTAGATTGTAATCATGCACTGAGATGAAGATAAACTTGGGAATTCCTGCAAACAGAGAGAATTAAGGTTGTAAGTAATCTGCAGGAATAAAATTCTAGATTAACAGAGGTTTATGGCATCTAACCAAGAAATCTTAACAGACAACTATGTTTTAATCAAATGCTGGCATTTTTTATTGGTGCCATTATTAAAATAAATTAATCCTGATTGGTAGAATGTTCTCAGTCCACAATGATTTTGTTACTTATAGTCCTCGGGAAAGGAGTATAAATGCCTGCTTTAGTTTCTTTCTAGCCTATTTCATTTCTGTAATGTTCATTACAAGGTCTAAAACATTGAAACTTAAGAAGCCAGTCAATGTTAAGTAAGAATTGCTATTCTTGCTCTCAGATTTTTGCCCTGGAGGCCATAATTGAAATAGAAAAATCCATGAAAACACAGCCACCATTTCAATCTCAATGCTGCTATCAACTTCTCTTCTATCATTTCTTCTCTTTTCTCTAAGATATAAATACACAAAGTTGTGTCTTTGTTTAAAACTTCCACTGCCTTTTTTCTCCATCTCCTTTTCTGTTAAGTCGAAATCTATCCGTACATATACTTGAACCTAATGTTTTCTTGCAACCAGCACAGATTTTGACCAACTCCCCTCCTGGCCCTTCTTAAGGGGTTGGTCACAATGTCAACAGGCAAGTCATAAACTGGGAAGAACTAATTGCTTTGCAAATTAAGACAAAGATTTATGTTCACCAGAACTGACAATTCTTACCAAATTCTTTGGCAGCATTGACAGAAACAATGTTAGCCTCGCCATTAATTCTTTGCATCTGCTCCTCGCTACCAAAACCTCCAATTGTTGAAACAACTGCAGTGGCCCCAAATAGTATCTCATCCCAGTTTGTATAGAAAACATCTCCTGCATGATATGAAAACAAATGCATGAGATAAAACTAAGCAAAGTGGAGACTCCTAATCAGAACAAATTTAAGATAGTAAGAGCATATAACCACACAGAATTATGCCGAAATCTTAAAAAAAATTCCAGAACTGATCTAAAAATCTGCTTAAGGAACAAAGGGCTCGTTGATTATGATCCTAAATGCTGATTCACGACACATCAACCTATTATAGACTGGGTAAATTATAGAACATGCCTGGTATCCAAGTAACCTGATCTATCCATGAACCAGGGTAAGTAGGGCGCCCTGACCTGTAGAATGAATCAGAGTTTCAGACATGAAAAAACTAAGCATGATAAAGAAAACAACAAAATTGTAAAAAAGTTTGTTTACAGGTAGCCAATGCTTTGACATGGGTAGCAGTTACATAACAAAGAAATCCACATAACCCCGTAAGAAACATGTACACATCAGTTATGAGGAGAAGATCCCTCACCTGCTTAAGCTTATAACTTCTATGCCCTTGGACACAGCAGCCTTGCATATGGCAGAACCCACAAAACCACTACCTCCTAGGACTACAACCTACTAGGAAAAGCACAGCAGTGGGTAAGTAAAAGAGACCAAATGTGAGCTAAAAAGAAAATAATACAAGCAAATAGAAGAAAACACCGATCCAGTGGTGCCAAATTTTACCCTTTCCGTCTTTACATCAGCCACAACATCAATTGTTGTGGATCTGAAGTCATCTTTTACGCCTGCTTCTGCATAGCTGCACTTTACAACAGACTTGCACAAACTGGAACTAGAGAGTCACGCTGCTTAGTTATTTTCAGTCTTAAAATCATAAGAAATCCACACCCAAAAATAATTAATATATATATATATATGCAACGATATTTAGGCTTCAATTTCACTAAAATGCAAGCTAATTGTTATGCTAATCTGTCCACTAATTCGACTTAGAATTTAATAATACGCTCTCACTTACACAACCGAATTAATGGGGAAAAAAAAGCAAATAAAATTCACAGCATAGACAATAAATTTCATTTCAAAATTTAACCTTCATGAAAAATATAAAATAAAAGGCAAGAGAGAGATTACCGGTGGCTAAGAGAAAGCGAACTTAGCCGAGAAGGAAAAGAAGCTCGAGAGGAGGAGGAGGAGGAGCCAAGGGTGGGAATGGTAGAGAAGGATAACATGGACGCCATTTTTTATATTTAGTTCTTGGAACCTGGAGGAGTTTTCTAAAGTCGGGCAGTTCAGTTGAACAACAACACACAGAAAGGAGTACAAAATCTAAAATGAGGTTAGGAGATTGTTTGGTTTGTCTTGGTACTTGGTTTTTTGAATAATTTAATTTTTTTAAAAAAAGATTTTTTTGTGCCTTTTTTATTATTTTAATGAAAAATAAATTTTAAAAAATAAAAAAATTATTATTTTAATAAATTTTTAGTAAAAAAATATTTTTAAAAAAACCTTGCCGTCCTTCCGAATAGACCTAAATCAAGGAAATACATACGTTAAAAAAAGACCACGTGTACAGTTTACTAGAGTGACCACACACGAGTGACCTGATGTACACACACGCTTAGGAGTTGAGAAAATAACATAACTGCCCTTATGAGGCAATCCCTGCTTGGCCTCTTTCTTTCGACTCACAAACGGCGTCGGTTTTTTGTTCCACTGGTACTACGAATTTTACGATTCCCTGCATTTGCGTAGACAGACTCCCATAATAAAACAAAGAAAAAGTTGGAAGCTTTTTTCGCGGCAGTTATAGTCTGTGTGTGTGGACTGTGTGAGATTGAAAATGGGGAGAACTACCAGCAAAGACGCACAAGCACTCATCCATTCCCTTCGTTCTGCTTATTCTGCCACTCCTACTAGCCTTAAGGTTTCTTTCTTTCTCTCTCGCTCTCTTTTTATCCCTTTTTTCTTTTACCATGAAGTTCTAAAATTGACTTCTTTTTTGGTGTCCAGATCATCGATCTGTATGTGGGTTTTGCAGTTTTCGCTGCTATAATTCAGGTACAACTCGTTCTGATGCGGTGATTTTGAGTTGTAGTATCTGTTTATTGTTTCGATGCCATGGCAATGTTAGGATTTTGATCTTTGACAGTTCGATTGGATCAGTGGATGATGAATTTGATACAGAATAATAATATGGGATTCATTCGGAAACTTTAGGGTTTATTAGAAAGAATAGAATAAACTAATATGTGCAGTAAAATGTCCTTGTATGAAATGTTTTGTTAACTGATGGTGTGAGTCCATCAGTCAAGTGCGTTTCTTTTTTATGTTTCTAAAAAGGTATAATGTTGACTTTTTTTTCTGTTTCCCAACTGTTGAACAGAACCTAGTAGCGTTGGTTATTTTACCTAATTGTGTGAATACCTGAGTGTTTTTTTGTGTTTTTATAAAGTTTAGGGTTGAATTGTGGAAAAACGAGGGAGAAGGGCTTGGAGAGCCAAAAAGTTGATGGTTTAGGTCGTGATACACACAACTATTGGTTATATTCATGTTGATAATGTCCTCTCAATTATTTTTATCCTATTGGTCAATGGAGCTGTCTTTTGTTTGCTCGTATGTGTTTCTGCTACACGTTGCTTCACTTTGTTTTCATTTGGTTCACACTTCCTTGTGTTCCAGTTTAGCATTGGATAGTTAGAGCCAATAAATTGGATGGTCATGGGAAAGAGGGAGGAAGAAAGTCTTAAACAAGATTAACCAATGAGCACTGCAACATGCTTGATGACTCCCAAATGCAACAGTCATTTCCCCTCTTCAAAGAGCTCATTTTTGCTAGATTTAAATTTAACTGGAATTTAGCAGCATGCCCTTTGGTATTAGATTTTTTTTAAGACTGAAGAACTCAACGAATGATGTATAAAGAAGTCTTAGAGTGGACAGAAGGGAATAAAAAGGAGAACAAAATTCTTTCAGATCACTATCATTCCTTTAATTATTTTTAGCAATTTCCGAACTTGCTGGTTCAACATTTTCAACTTCTCTGAGCCCCTTTGTGAATGATTTTTTCTCATGTTGAGTTGGAAGAGCATAAGTAATCTAATCTGGTTACTCTTCCTAGAATTACATGTGTTTTTTGGCATAAAAAATGAACTGCTTGTTTGAATTCAATGAGACTCCCAATGACTGATTTATGTTGATTTTATATAGAATTTATCTATTGTGCTGCTAGCACATACTTTGAGCCATCACAAATATACCCCCCTTCCCCTCTCTATGTCTGGCTATGTTATGATTATAATCCACCTTTTGATTTGTTCAATGTAAAGTTTGGTTAGTATGTTTTCCAGCTTGGAAGCATTTTAAACTTGTTTTTGGTGATCAACAGGTAGTTTACATGGCCATTGTTGGGTCATTTCCGTTCAACTCTTTTCTCTCTGGAGTACTTTCTTGTGTTGGGACTGCAGTCCTTGCTGGTAAGTAATTATTGCATAGTAGGGAGGGAATCGTTGTCACAGTTCACAATAGAGAGATTAATTTGTTTCACTTGTCACAGTTTGTCTCCGTATCCAAGTGAACAAGGAAAACAAGGAATTCAGGGTAACTATTCTGTTCATTTTTTATCTCATGGTTTTAATCCTTTTCTTAGAGTTTTGTAGAGCTGTGCTACTCTCTTTGGTTCATGCTTTTAAACACTTGCTCACTTAAGGTGTCCACTTCACCACCATTTGTCTTACTCCAACTGATAACTGGTCATTGATTTGGAAAAGATACAACAAACTGAAAAAAGTTAACTTGGCATTTGGCCTCAACTTTCTATTTTCTAAAGGCAGTTACCAGTTTGAGTTGAGTATAACAAGGAGTCATTATGCAGATAGTTTAAATGAGTGAGTGTTTAAAAGGAAGTAATGAACTGAGTTGATGGCATTCCTCATTTTTGTATTACAAACAGATAGTTGATGTTTCTTTCAACCATTTACAGGATTTAGCACCAGAGCGTGCCTTTGCTGATTTTGTTTTGTGCAATTTGGTGCTCCATTTGGTGATTATGAATTTCCTGGGTTAAGATCGAGCCCTTCTGGTCTGCAGGATCCTTGTTTCGTTGGGCTGTTACTGTGAAACATGTTTACAGAGTAATTTCATCTATTCAGCAAATTTTGCTTAGGACACGTCTTATTCTTGATTGCTGACTTGCAATTGATATTTTTGTTATTTATTTGTTTGCAATGATGAGAAGCTTGCATTGCTAGTAAGAAAATGCAATTGCATACTGAAAAATTGCAGTGATCGAACCTTTGTAATAGATCCTTAGCTAGGAAAGTTTGTCCTTAAAACTGCCCCTTCTCCCTTTGAATAAATGTTATGATTGTGAGGCATGGTTAGATGTTCGCTTGGATTAAAACAGAAAATTTCTGTGTTTTTGGCTAAAAGGCCATATAGTCTGGCTTGACTCAGTGTTCAAGGGAAGAAGTCAATAGTTATTATTTTGAAACTTGCGGTGGCATTTCAGAACTTATCTTGAATTCATTGATTGCTTACATGTGTATAGAGGAGATGGTTAAACCGGAGCCCTATCACGCCATGCGGTCTAGTTGTCGAGATGAACCCAGGGAAATAAATGAAAAAAACTGAACTTTTAAGTGGCATAAGTAACTCTTTAACAATATTAAAATTTTCAATGTTAGCAAATGTTATATAGTATAAATTCATTCTATTGGTTTCATCTAGCAACTTTAGTCAGATAGAATACTATAGATGAACATTCCAGTGTTAAGGAGCTTGAATTCCATCATTCTTCTTCGAATATTGTGGCTAGAAGTGCCCGCATGGCATCACCATCACAGTGTTCCTTTTTCTTGGTGCTTATGAAGTATAATATCATTAGTCTTAACTTTGCCGGCCTTTGCAAATCTCCCGCGAACACGAGGTCTCCTCTCAGCTATGGTTTTTCTGCAAGCATACTGCAGCAAGGATCAGTGTCGATTAATAAATGCACAGTTTCTGAATATAGGGCTAAACACATGCATAGATAGTACGGAATATACACTAACCTTAACGTTGTTGTTATACGTCCTTAGGTTTTTCTTCTTCAGATACCTGAGAATTCTCTCTTTCCTCTCTTCTGCTGTATACCGGACAACACTTTTTGTCTCGGAGTTTTTAGTGGACGCCGTTTGATCGTATTCAACTTCCTAAATAACAATTTATAAACCATGAGCACCAAAAAGAAAATCTATATGCAAAGAAATTGAGCACAAAAAACATCTTGTATCAAAATCCTATGTACTTGCATACCCATATTTCTCCAGAAAGAGGGCAGACGGGCGTAAAATTTGGTATAACCTCACCAAAATACTCCCTATACCCACAGGCGTCCGGCAATCGGAACCCGGCATCGAAATCCTGAATTTTAGCAATGTCGGCCCTGTGCCCTCCCATTTTATAATCCATTAATTTGGGTAGTACATCCATATCCAAAATCCCAGATGGTTGAGGCAATGAATTGGTTACTGGAATCGGGGACATAATCTCAGATTCCCCCAGAAAAATATCAAGTGCATCATCATTTCTATGATCATACAACACTGAAAAGTTGCCATGATCTTGATGATCACCTAACACTGCACAACTAAAATTAGAAATTGCACAGCTTGACATATATGTGCTAGAAAATGAATCAGTTCTAAAATAACTTTGATCTTCTTCAGCCATTATTGGTGTAATCTCTGAAAAATCATCTGGAGAAAATTGATAGTCGGAGAAGAAATCAGGAATGGAAGCCATTGAGAGAGGAAGATGGAAGTTGTTCTATCATGCTAGGGAGTTGGCTTTTTACGATGTCCATCGCCATTATTTATAGAAGTGTGGAAAATGGAAGGGCTCTAGGGAAGTTGCTCTTCCCGGAACTGTCCGGGAAGGACATAGGCTTAGCTTGAGACATAGTTAGTTAACAATGGCATCTGGCTAACGAACTGAACTGACACTGTTTGTAATGAGCCAGCTAAGCTGTTTTATTAAAGCTGTAACAGTGTGTTGATTAAGCTGTAAGCGCGTAAATTTTGCAAATTATAACGAACAAATTTCTAATTCGCTTTGTTTGATTTGTCCTTAACCATAAGGTAATTACGCCCTTGTGTTTAACCACATGATCAAGAGAAATTTTATGTTTTTTTTTCTTTTTTTGGCTGGCTAGTAAGTTTTGCCAACACATTTTGGGTTTTAATGGTTTTTGATAAGCCATCAAGATCTATTAATTATGCATCTTAGGTTTAGATTCAAAAACATTAATTAATGATTTTTACGGTCATTAAATATGTTTTAAACTTCCTATCGATCAATTTATATAGTGAAAAACAGCCTTATGGGTGCTAGCTCGTTGCTATAATACAGGTCATAGAATTATACTAGTCGGAACGCTGGTTGAATAATTTTTTTTTAACGTAAAAAAAATAAATATGTAGATATTATTGATGTTATTTTTTTATATTTTAAAAAAATTAATTTTTTTATATAATAAAATAAATGAAGAATCATATGTGTTAATAAATATAAAAAAAATTATTAACACAAATATTATGGGTATTTCACTGCATCATGATTTTTTTAATTGAGAAACATAAAGATGTTGTTTATACTAAACAAAAATTAAAATATATAAACCGATAAATTAAGAAAAAATTTCTAATACTAATCAAATTCTAAAATAAAAATATAATCTTATAAAAGTAAAAGATAGATGTGTATGATATTTAATCTCATCATTTTTCTTTAATGTACATATATATTTTCTTAAATTTTAAAGGTTATCTTTTCTTACCAAAAACAAATAATTTTTATTTTTATAAATATATCATGAAAGTTTGTTTATATAAAACATAAAAAATATAGATAAATTAGATTTTTTTTTGAAATATTAAATAATTATAAAAACAACTTATATAAAAAATTGAAATAAAAGATATAAAATATCATAGAGAAATGGATATTAATTTAAATATAATAAAAATCATTTAAATAAGAGAACATATATAAAGAAAGGGTATCAGTTAAACAAAAAAATATAGAAAACAAATAAAAGAGATTATGCGTGGTTAAGTCTAGAAAGTTAGGCATGTGCGTGGCCCATTTTTAAAAGTGCAGACAATGAATCCACTGTCTTTCCAGTTTTTGACCACCCGAGGGGTGGCCAAAAA
Organism: Populus alba x Populus glandulosa; assembly: GCA_033617975.1. Classification (NCBI taxonomy): domain Eukaryota; kingdom Viridiplantae; phylum Streptophyta; class Magnoliopsida; order Malpighiales; family Salicaceae; genus Populus; species Populus alba x Populus glandulosa. The sequence continues at coordinate 11,402,568 of CM066143.1, read as the reverse complement.
ATTAGGGAGGTATTTTTTTATTTAAAAAAATATATTTTTTAACCAATTTATACACCAAAACACCTAAAAACATTCATAACAAATCAACAAAAAACACACACTAAAACTCCCTAAAAACACAAATCCAAACTAAAAACAAAATCCTCTTCTAGGTTTGATCTCATTTGTTTCAACAATTTCAAGGGAAAAACATCTCAATAAAACTCTCTCATCAAATAAATCTTATTGATACCAAAATTAACTATTTTATTATTGAAATTGATGTCAATTGAGATTTTTTCTCTTTATCGCCAAAATTCAGCAATTCTCTCTATTTCCTCTCAAACTAGAGACTAAAAATAAGAAAAATAAAATTATGGATAAAAAGTAGAATGTAGGTAAATTAAATGGACTAAAATTCATTATTTGAAAAGTAGAAGGATCAAAGTGAACTTTTCACCTTAATTTTAAAACTACCACCCATTTTCACCTTGATTATTTGTCATTGAATCTTTCCCTTTCACAACAGTTTTTTTTAATTTTGTTATCGATTTGGCTCTATAAAAGCTAAATAAAAAAAAAATGAGGGATGAAAAAAAAACAGAACACTGTAACAATTCTCTATATCTTGGGCAATAATTCATGTGGCTACAATGTTTTTTCTACATGATGTAGGAGTTTTCTGTAATATTTTTTTATATATAATATGAGTTTTTTAGTTTAATGTTATTCTTTTTAACATTCTCAAATGTTTTTTACTAGTCGAATGGTTTGTTTTTTTAACAAGCTAAGTTGATTGGTTTATATCGAAATAACCACCACATGATTTAATTTTAAATCCAGGCTAGATAAAAGTTGCCCAAGAGTTTTTTTTCTTGTCAATTTCATCCTTTTTTTCTCTCTTAATTTGATTTTCAAACTTTTTTACTAGTTGGTGGACCAACCAAGTCGACTAGATCATGTCAGGAAAACTTTCACACGATTTAATTTTAAACTTAGACCAGGTAATGAGTCAAATCACAAGATTTCAAAGTTGATCCACAAGACCGAGTTTAATAATAATGTCAAACAATTGTTTATAGCCTATTTTTTTACTTGATAAAAAACATAGAGCAAGTATGTAATCTAGAATAAAACTAGTTATGTGACCCACGCTCCATTGCGGGTAAGATATTTTTATTTTCTATAAAATAAATGTATATGCAAGGTTTTTTCAACATATTTATGTAGTTTAAAAAGCCTAAGTTCAAATGAAAAATTTTATACATACATGTAATAAAATAAATCAAGAACTATATGTGCGAATAAATAAATAAATAAAAAGTCATTAACGATACCTAAAAATAAAACTTGAAAAATCAAGAGACAAGTGTAAATCAAGATATTTAATCTCAAAAGACATAAATTTATTTATTAAAGTATTTTACCCGGTTGTGTTTGCTAAATTTATTTATTAAAATATTTTTTTTATTTAAACAAATAATAATAGAAATAGAGACATAAATTAAATTAATCGAATAAAATAAAAGAGGAAAAAAAACATCATGCATGACTACAAATATTAGAAATATTATCCGGAAAAAAAAAATAAAGTTCATCCATACAAAAGATAAAAAAAAATTATAAATGAATCAAAAAAGCTCTTCAAATTTAAATGCATTAAAAAAATAATCATCATTCAAAAGAGGTTCTCCAATCAAAATGAAATAAAAAGGGTACTAATTTAAATATAAATTAAAAATAAAGATAAAACCATAAAAATAGTCATTAATTTAAAAAAAAAATAGAAGGAACAAAATAGCAAAGGCGAGGTGCTGCTAGGCTTGGCAAGCCAGACCAGCAGGCTTAGCCCATGCGCATGTTCGGAATCCGATGATCTCTCTCTACCACCAGAATTTATTAAAATCTATCTCTCTTTCATCTCTTAATTAGGGATTAAAAAATAAATTTTTATACCAAGATTGAATTGAAAAATATCGAGGTGCTGAAATTGTATAATTTTTGTGATTTTTAAATTTCAAGAATCAAAATATAGCTTTTATAAAACTTATGATATGTCACCCATGTTTAGTGTTTTTTTCATCTTGATTCATTTTCTTTCAATCCCATTTTTTCATAAGAAATCAAGATTAATTAGTCTTCAATTAGAACTAAATCGTTGAAAAAAAAATTAAAGATCAAATTGAAAAAACATAAAATTTTACATGGAGAGGATGAACTGTGAAGTTTTACATAGAGAAAAACACATGCTTTTAGAATAATACTTAATTATATAATTAGTAGACATCCAGTTCATTGAAAGTGTGAATTAACTTTGTATGTGTTGATTAGTTGGGGTGGTAAATTCCAATAACCTAATATTAGAGGGAAACGGGTAAAATAAAATTATCCTTCCCCATTGGAACAATTAAGAAGGTAAATGTAGGAAAATAAATCAATTTTGTTTGAATAGAAAATCTTATCCACTAGGTCTGATGAGTGTTAATCAGTACCCTTGGTCTTTCAGCTTGATTTATGATTTCTTCAATTTTTTGATGGATTCCTATGTATACAACAATGGCCACAGATTATTTTCTTTTTATTATCATAATTATTATCATTATATTATCTTCTGGGTTGATGAAGAATGTTCTCTTCCCTAGATTCATTATTAATTTCCACAAAGTCCTTCCATTTCTATGCTTTACGTTTGTTAATGTTGCTATCAAGCTCATTACCGAGTGCCTTACTAGATTTATTTTAATTTTTAATTGTTTTAAAAATTAAAAGATTTCTCTAACCCGTAAAAGTTCTCTAAACACCACATAACTAGAAGTTGAGGTGCTAGTTTTATATATGTGTGTGTGTGTGAAACAAAAGATGACTATAACAACATGTAATCTTCTTTTTCTTTCTTTCTTTTTTATAAAGAAATAGATAAAAAAAAATGTTGATCAAGAATTTCAAGACATTGATAAGGTATTTCTTGTTTTATGTTTTGTTGTTTATAGAGGCTACTATAAGTGTAGTAGCTCGAAGAGCTGTCTAGCTAGAAAACAAGTAAAGAGGAGTAAAGTGGACCCAACATTGCTAGTTATCATCTACTACTATGAACACGACCACCCTTGGCCACCTCTTTCTAGATCCCATAACCACCATAAAAACCACCATAACTCCTCCTCTCCAAAACATAACACTGCCACCAAACCCGAAGTCTCCACAACTCATCCTAATAACCCAGAGCTTGAGCATGAAGAAAAGTTCACAGATCTTGGAAATGACAAGTCACTCATATCTACCACTGTAACTTCAAATGAATTTTTTTAGAAATGTGTTGTTGGATGATTGTTGGTAGTTATTTATGGTTCTAGAAGTTGTTAAATGATAGTTAGTGGTTATTGAGATTGTTGGGAGGTTAATGATTATGTTTGATATTGCATGATCAGGCTTTAATGATTGGGTGCAAAGTCCAAGACTTAGGACTTGTCTTCCCCTTTCTTACTTGTGGCTACATGTATTTATACATTTAGTCCATGAACTTTTCATGAAGAAGGAAAATATTTTTCTAAAAACTTAGGTCATGGGTTGTTATTTCATGCATATCATTAGTAGATATGCTGACAAGTTATAATAATAAGAAATAACCATTGGTTAGAAAAATAGTGTTTACAATGTATAGAAAAAGTATCGCTTGCATAAAAAATTATGTGTGAGACTTTTGAGAACTTAAAAAAATATATAGAGATGTGTGTTAAGGTATAGTGGACAAAACAAGGTGAGTTAGGTTAGAGTCAGGGCTCAAAACAACTAAGATTTATAATTGTTTAGCCATGGACTTGAACGACTAAAATTACTTGTTGTTTGGGCCATGATTAATCTGGGATGCTAGCCATTTGAGTCTAGCCTAAACAACCAATATGTTTGGCATGTGAAATACACATTTTAGTTTTTTCTTTGTTATTAAAATAAATGGTATGTTAATTCAGATTATGTTTAAAAGAAAATGTGTAATTGGCTTTTTAAGGTTTTTAAGTGCTAGAAGCACCACTCTTGTTTACTTTTTCTGACTTGTTTTACAAGGTCAATATTAAACTTTGAAATTAAAAGTCTTTATTTAACTTTTATTTTTAGATATATTAATGCAAACATGTAGATTATTATACACTTTTTTTCTTCAATAACAACTATATAACTAAGGTTTATCCCTAAAGCCGAACATAAATTTAAACTCATTCTAAGTTTGAAAAAGAAGAGTTTTTTTTTTAAAAAAAAAAAAACATAAAATGGAATAAATTGGCCAATAAATACAAGGAATATTAATGACAATGTGAGTATGATATATATATATATATATATATATAGACACAAACACACGAAACATTAAAAAAACATATATGTGATTTTATAAAACATTTTAATTTAGAATCCAAAACGTGAACTGTAATCAATTTTTAGGTTCAATAAATATCTCATTAAGGTAAAATAATAGTATCTATCTTTAACCTCCCTTTATAAGATCCAAAGGCACAACAAAAATCCCAAATTGTTAAATTTAAACTTTTGAGCACCTATAAAGCTTTGCTAATGTACGCGTTACAAATAAAACACGATTAGAGGAATAAATGATTATATTCACTGTATGATTTTAGCAATATATAATGGAGTATTGGTATGTTTCAGGACTACAACGATGCAATATCATTAAATTAAAAAAAAAAAAAACACATCAATGCATTTCTTTTTGCCAGAACATAAATGCTTGATTAATATTGTGGTGATTATTATTTTTTAAAGTATTATTTATTTATAAATATATTTGTTATTTTTTTATATTTAAAAATTAATTTTTGATATCAATATGTTAAAATAATTTAAAATTAAAAAAAAAATTAATATGTTTTAAAACACATATTACAATGTTTGTTTTGGTTTGATAGTAAAAGCTATTTTTAAATGATAATTGAGATTAAGTTTTCTGGTCAAACCAAACGATTTTTTTTATATTAATTCTAAAAAATCAAGAAAATGTATAATATTGGTAAATATACGGTGATCATCAATGAACCTCGCCGCAATTTGGGGGGTGTTACAATGCACAGCTTTTCACCACCAAACAATTTTAAATGAAAACTTATGAGAGGGGTTAATATGGGAATTTCAAACAAATTCGATGCCATCCGCATATGCTTCGTCGGACAAATTATCTTAATGATTCTTTTTTGTAGCGGATAAAATAACACTGAGGTCCCATCCCCACGTGTCCAGATAACCCCCAGGCGTGCCTCGCCTGTCCAAATCCCTCAACGTCATTGTCATCGGCATCGTTTCTTTTCGGCAGCTCCTGGCGATGTAAATCACGTACGGCACCCACGGCGTGCCTATCCACTGTCGTTGAATTTCCATCCACCTCAAAACCCGTGGATTTTTTTTTTAATTAGCATATTAAATTAAAAAATTTAATAGAGTAATATTAATTTTTTTTTGAAATAATACACTTACATATAGTAGCGCTCCTAAAACATTATATTCACTTAATAACATTATTTTTAAATTGTTACAATTTTAAATAACAATATTTAAATATTTAAAATTTAAAATTTTAAAAAATTATTATTCACGCGGTAATTTTTATGGATGATTCTGAATAATCAAATATAAATTTGTCATAATTAGATTAAGATTTGTCTTAAATAAATTACATGAATATCTTAATAAATACATTTATGAACTAATAAAACTCGTATAGACGTAAAAAGAGATTTAATCATGCTGGATCAAAATAATAACTCAAAAAATTATAATTTTTAATTTAATTGCTGTCATAATTAGATGGGAAACTAACTTGATTTTGATATTATCCAAGTAATTTTAATGTAGAGATATTGTCCCTTTTCCCTTCCATTTGATCATTTTAGCCCATATTTGCGATTATCTTGTACGTTTTTTTTTTTACATTATATTTTTCATTTCACATTTTTTAGTGCTAATATTGTAAGTTTTTCTTCTTGTTATTTGATAGTTGTTGCTATATATCATTTCCATATAATTATAACCTAAATCAATTTTTTAATTTTTTAATTTTTTTTCCAATAATGTTTTGAAGTTATAAATTTTATAATTAATACTTAATTGAAAAAAAAATCACAAACTCTTAACGACTTATCATTATATATACCAATATCTTGTTTTTAACATAACTCTTTCTTGAATAATCATTTTACAGCCACCATTCTCAATAAAATTATGTTATCACCAGAAATCAGGTTATAAGTTTGTTTTCTAGAGGTTATCGGTTCGAGTTCTATAAACCTCAAAATCACTGAAAAATTATATAATTATTAATTTCAAGATCCATGAAATTAATCGAGGTACATGTAAGTTGATCCAGATCCTAATGTTAATCAAAAAAATATATATTTTGCCACCATTTGTTGTGTTTGGGAAATAAATGCGTACTATACTTGTTCAACGTGTCAATATATTGTTTCCAAAATAACACCTAATGTGTTTAATTCAGATGGGTTGGCTTGTTACCCTATACCTTTTAATTGCTTCCTTTTTTAATTAAAATTTACTTGGCCACTGCTTTTTTAATTAGAGTTTACTTTGTTAAAACTATACCGTATTAACAAAAGTTAATTGTAGAAGGAAAATCATTGTTTATTACAGGATGATTCATTGTTTATTGAAATATTGTAATTATCATTCTACTCGTCCATTTGTTTTTGTATATATATATATATATATATATATATATATATATATATATAATAACTATAGGAGATAATATAGTTTTTCTACAAGTTTCATTAGTTAATATCCAATTGATTAAGGACCGACACGTTTTTTTACATTTTTAAAATGCAATGAAATTATTAAATTATCTTTAAAAGCATGTTTTTGTTTAACTAGCATTTACGAGCTTTTTTGTATTTTCATTTTGATTTTTTAGTTATTATCAAGATAATTAAAAAAAAATTAACATTTAATTTTATGATTAAAGTTGAGATTGAGGTTGTGTATAATTCAGCTATGCATAAAACTCAACTATAAAAACTAATTTTCTTGTTTTTTCTAGCTTTTTCTAGTGGACTCCATGCATATAACTCAACCTCAAAACTCGGCGTGCCTATCTATTGTTGTTGTCGCTGGATTTACATCCACCTCGAAACCCACATGTTTTTTTGTTAAATTAGCATATTAAATTAAAAATTTTAACAAAATAATATTTTTGAAAAGGATGATGAAATAATATACTTATATCTTGTAGCACTTCTAAAATACAATATTCACTAAATATCGTTATTTCTGAGTGCAACATGATAGTTATCATGCTTTTGAATAGTAATTTTTAAACATTTAAAATATTAAAAAGTTATTATTCACACAGTAGTTCTCACGGATGATTATGAACAATCAAGTATGAATTTATAATAATTAGATGAGTATTTATCTCAGATAGATTATGTAAATGGTCTAACAGATTTATTTGCGGATCAATAAGACATGTTTAAACTCAAAAGGAGATCTGGTTGCGCCAGACAAAAATATAGATAAAAAAGATTATAACTTTTAATCTGATTATTGTATCACGCTCAAATTTTTATAAGAGTTTCTAAATATTTTTTTTAGTATAAAATCACTACTTCAATCATCAGATTTTTAAATTTAAAAAATCTTACATATAAGCTCCACTTTCAAAAAAAATATTAATCCATATTTGTTAGGCCTAGTTTATTTATTGAGAAATAGCTTTTTTTTGAAAAGTAATTTATTAAAAAATGAATTAATTTTTATATATTTGGCGATGTCATGGATTTTAAGTCTCCAATCATTATATGATACATAATTTTATGACTTTTATCTTTGTTTATAGTGTAATAACTTCCACTTTTTTGTTTTCTGAAGTTAAAATAACAGGAAGGGTATTAATATTAAAGAGTCAAAGTACTTAAATTGGCTCAATATGTCCCTTATCCATATCTTTGTGGCTCCATATGTCCATCGACTGAGTAAACAATAGACGAAGATTAGTTTAGGACACGTGGCATAGTTTTATAAGCTAACATGTATCCAAAATTTAATTTAGAAGTAGAATTTTTTCAATAAAACAACAAATTATAAATAAATAAAAGTTTTAAAATAAAAAAATAAAAAGAATGAGTTTTTAAAAAAATTCTATAAAAACATTAAATTACAGGAAAATTTATTTTAAGTTTTTTTACGAAATTTATAAATATAAAATTTTTCTTTCAAGCTACAAATACTGAAAAATATATAAAAAAATCCTTTTAAAACTTTAAGAAAAATCGTAAATTTAAAATAAAATTTCATAAAAAAAATTCAGAATAAATTTAAAGCAAAACCTATTAATTTTATTGAAAAAAATCATAAACAAATAATCTTAAAAAATATATTTTGTTTACTGAAAAACTTATTTTTAATTTTAATTTTTTTTTTGTTTGTAATATGTTCTTTAACTAAAAAAACATATTTTGAATAGGTGTTAGTTTATAAGTATGTCACATATTTTAAATTAATTATTATTTTCTATTTTAACTGAGGAAGATATTTAATTAAAAAATACAATCAAAGATTAATAATATAATATAATATAAAAGAAGATTAAGGGCATGCTTGAAAGTATAATAAAAGTTATTTTTCAAGTATTTTTATTTAAAAATATATTAAAATAATAATAATAATATTATTATTAGTATATTAAAAAATATATAAAAATTAATTTTAGTTTTAATAAAAATAAAAATACAGTTGAATAGAAATGACAATGACAGTAGAGGCCTAATCGAAATGTGATGCGTTAACTCTAGGAACCAGGAGAGAGTGCGGGTGATTGGGTGAGGAGTGAAGACGCTGATTTTAGAGGTTTTGAGAGAGTGGCAGTCTGCAGAGAATAGGAATCCGACCATATCCTCCAAAACCCGCGCTGGACTCAGTCACCGCCAACCATCAATCAGCCACCCATCAACACCAAAAATCCCCGTCCTTTTGATTTCCACCACATAAAAACAGTACAGTCCTCCTCCTTCACTCCATTCCTATCTTAATAATAATAGTAATAATATTAAAGCTCAACTCTTCTCTTCTAAGTCAAGACATGATCCTTTCCACTCCTGCTCCATTCCTCACTGCTACTAAACCATCTCCACCTTTTCCTAGGGTTTCTAAACTCTGCTTCTTAACCCCCTCTTATTCTCTTTCCCTTCGTTTTAGATCCACTGCTCGACGCTCCACTTCTTTTCCTTGTGTCCTCTCTGCTCTCAACCTTCACGCAATGGCTGAACTCGTTCAGGATAAAGAAGTCTTCGCTTCTGCTGAAGTTGATTGCAGCAAGAAGAAAAACAGGACTCGTTCTCGCTCGTTTCTTGACGCAACAACTGAACAAGGTATCTCATACTTTTTTTTTCCTATTGTTTGTTTGGTTGCTGAGAAAATGGAAGAAAATTAATCTTTACATTCGTTTAGATAGGTATGATTTTAGCGGAGACGTGTTAAGGCTTGCTTCTTCTACTTGTTCTGTTTTAATATTATTGCATTACTTGCGATTTCTTGGAGTTTTCTTTTTTTGGTTTGTTTGCGTGGCTGCTGAGAAAATGCAAGCAAAAGGAATATTAACCTCTGTTTAGCAGTTCCTCCTATACTTGTTTCTTTCTTTATATTCTTAATTTCAGTCCTTTTTCTCCCCTATTTTTCTCAATTTGTTCCTTTTTTTTTCGTTTTCTTTAATGATATGATTAAAAAAAATCTTTTGATGATAGGAATTATTTGGTAGCATATAATTGTTTAAAGTCCGTTTAAGAAATTCAATTTCAAAAAAAAAAAGAAAAAGAAAGGGAAGGGAAGAAAAGGGAAGCAAATACACCCTGCATATTTTACTCCACAGTATACAAGGCTTGTTTAGTTTCTCCTCTAATATGTGTGGTTGAATAGCACTTAATATATTCATATGTATATTTCTACTTAGAGCTTGTTTAAGTCGTAAAGTAACTTTTTATTATTTAATTCTCTAACCTACTAAGCTTGTATATTTTCTGCTCCAAGGTTGAGTGAAGGCAATATAATAAATTATCTCATGAAAAAGAAAAACAAATGGCTGTTGACTTGAATAGCGCTTTGATTTCTTTGGCAGAAGAGGTTGAGGGTATTCTATCTGCCATTTTTTATGTAATGCATGATTTAGCGTGTCTTGAAATTTAAACAGGTTGGAGAATTAGTTTTAGTTGAAAGGATTTCTTTTGAAACTTCACATGTGGTTCACTTTTAGTTGGGCTAGGTGGAGGATTGGTTTTCTTGTCTTACAATGAATGTGCTCTGCAGAGTTACTGTCGGGAATCAGGAAGGAATCAGAAGCAGGAAAACTTCCTTCAAATATTGCTGCAGGAATGAAAGAACTGTATCAGAACTACAAAACTGCAGTAAACATATAAACTCAAATCATGCTTCAGTGCGCATATTCATGTTCTAGTCATTCAATTTCCATGTCTCTTTCAATTGATTTTTATTCTAGGGCATGACATTCCATATGTATCTGTATTTCAACTATCTTTCATGAATCCCATCCGTCGTCTTTGTCTCAGTCTCTCCAAATTCGAAGGAAAAATTTATGCTGTGTGATTAGAGCTTAGCAGGTCCCTAAAGTTAATTCAGGATTCTTTTGCTGATGTCCTTTATGAGGATTGAGGAAAAATTATTTTTGCTCATCTAGGGTGTTGTCTTGCTTTCTAATATCAGCGAGTTCATGCTTATGTTTTCTGGGAATGCCTCTTATCTTCCAGAAAGTTTATTTTCATGTCTTTGCTTCTCAGGTTTTGCAAAGTGGAATTCCCAACGCACATGAGATTGTATTGGAAAATATGGCTGCTGCATTGGATCTTATATTCTTGGATGTTGAGGTGATTTGGCCCTCATGTACCCACCATCAAGATGCTTTTTTGTCAGAATTGTTGGCTTATATGAACCTCTCATGTGAAATGCACAGTAATTTTTCAGGACCCGTTTATCTTCTCACCTTATCACAAAGCTTTGAGAAAGCCATATGACTACTATGAATTTGGTCAAAAGTATATCCGTCCATTGATTGATTTTAGGTGAGTACTCAACTTCTATATTTTCCCTCTTTCATTATATCAATATCACACATTCATTCTGTGTACATAAAGCTTCCTGAAAATTTGAGATGTGACAGGCACACACAAATACACACCTCTCTTCTTCATTTGATGCTCCGACGATAGCTCTATATCTACCCTTTCTGTAGTGATGTTGGAAATGATTGGGGCATTGCAGTTTCTGAGATATTCCACTGATTCAAATTTCTGTTCTTCTTCTTATTAAGAAATACATAGTGGAGCAACTCATATCCTTAAACAAAGTGGTAACAAGAGGGTGACGTGTGAATTATAATTATGCTGCTTCAGTTTCATTTGCTCAGATTAAGCCCTGTATTTCACCCTGCTGCTGACCTTACCTTTGACCTTATTTATTGCAGAAATTCATATGTAGGCAATGTTTCCATTTTCAATGAAATTCAAGAGAAGCTTCAGCAGGTGCTTTTTTTTTTTTTAATAGTGGTATTCATTCGCTAGATATAAACTTTAGTGAATTTTGTTCAATTGCCGTTACTCTGTAATTTTGGATGGGTTTTCCTCTTCCTTTTCTCCTTCTAAAGACATTTTTAAGCATTCTTTCTCTGCTGATTATTTAATACTTCGCAGCATGTTTCATAAAGCATTGGGTAGTTGCTCTGTTGTTTCAGGCATTGTAATTTCACATGCTCATGGGTAAATCTGCTACACTAAGATGTGTATGCGATAGTAATGGGAAAATAGAACTATGTGTCTGCTTTAGCCTTAAGACATCTGTGAACTCCAACAGATAAAATAAATTCCGTGGATAGAGATTAGAGAAGGCAAGTAAATAATCTAAGGCTTGTGCTCATTAAAAGCAGTAGAATCCCTCTCCTGGCACTAATTTCATGACAAAAAGTGGCAATTTGGTTTCCCTTTTTTCCCTGTGTAATCCTTTCCGTCCTTCCAACATCTCTACCACTATACCAACATTCATCTATTCAACTCAAACTCCTAAAATTATCTAAATTGCTTATTTTTTTCTGGGTTAAATAGTAACCAGTACATGGATTGCTTACAAAATGTTTTTTCATGGTGGCAGGGTCACAATATTGTCTTGATATCAAACCACCAAACTGAAGCAGATCCAGCTGTCATTGCACTGTTGCTTGAAACATCAAGCCCCCACATTGCTGAAAACTTGGTGAACTTGATACTGTCTATCCTAGCCTGCTGGAAAGAGTTATTTTGTGTGTTTGAAATGCTTCCATAACCAAATTCTACGTGTTCCATTGCAGATCTATGTTGCTGGGGATAGAGTTGTCACAGATCCTCTTTGCAAGCCATTCAGCATGGGAAGGTACTTATGACTTAGACAACAATGCTTTTTCTCTATTATGCCTTTTTAATGATTAGTTGCACCATTTCAAACTCCGCACATTTGCAGGAATCTTATATGTGTATACTCAAAAAAGCACATGAATGATGACCCTGAACATTCAGAGGAGAAGAGAAAAGCAAATATCCGAAGTTTGAAAGAGATGGCTTTGCTTTTAAGGTACCCAAACTACCTTTTTTCTTTATTGCCTGACCAAAAGCTTGGGTGCAACAATAATTTTTGAAACTTGGTTCGGGATCTATTTATCATTGTTGATTTTTGTCATTTATAATGTGGTTACTCCCTCAAGAATTAGGTTGTTTGGACTGTCAATTAATAGTGCTTATAGCTATATTTTCTGCCATCGTTTCTTTCTGTTTCCTTTTTCTTGTAATAGAAGCAAAATAAGAGGGTGACCAATTAAATTATTTAGAGAGTTTTTTTTTTTTTTTTGGGGGGGGGGTATGTGGAGTTGTATTGATATAGAGGTTGTACTATTATGTAGTTTCAAAACCTTTGGCAGTCTCTTTTTCATAGTCCGGTTTGGATTTATTTTGTTTCAACTAGTTTGTATATTTCTGCTTCATACATCTCTTATAACTTGTGCATGGATTTGTTCTATAACCAATACCAATACTGTTAATACCTATTCCAAAATGGTAAAAAAGACTGCTAGTTGATAATTCAAGTAGAAAAGAGCCTCCCCTCTATGGTTTTGACTCAGAAGTTCCTTTTGTATTCTAACACATTCATCTAGGGCATTGTTTTCACCCTGATTTTATTGACAAAGGAGCCAAAATGAACAAATCTTTATAGGATCCGATGAGGATGGTTTGAATGATTGATAGAATGAGGGTAATATCCAAGTGGATGAGTGTCTGTGAATAGGTCCATTCAAAACATCAGACCATCATTCCCTGTTGAATCATTTTACCGTCCTCTGAAACTGTAATTTCTACTAGCAGTTAATTCCTACATCTTAACTGACTAATAAACAGTGATAATATATGGAATCTTGTAAAATGGCTTAAGCATCATTGATGATCATCATCCAGTGTTTGATATCGTTGGTACTTGGTAATTTACTTGTATTTGTAAGCAATAGCATCTTGTATTCTGTAATCTCCCTGAATTTCTGTCATATAACATCCACATTGGCAATTATGGGTAAGAGGGTTAAGGCAAGAATTTTCCTCTTATCAGCGCCCAGCATCCACAATGGCAATTATGGGTAAGAGGGTTAAGGCAAGAATTTTCCTCTTATCAGTGCCCAGCCAAGCATCCCTTAAGACTACACTTCTCCATTTGACCCTAGAACCTTATGTTATTGTTTGATTATTCTTGTCCAACACACTTTAAATTTACTTCAACCAGCCATCAATTTGCGTTAACTTGTACCCTGAGCCTGCTTTGTCATTAATCTGCCAGGAATGTATAAAAAACATGTAATATGGGTTCAGCTCGCAACTCTCAAAGTTTAATATGATCCTTCTCACATGCATGATTTTCGCATATTATATGTGTAGTTTCTTTCAATGGGAAGTCTCTGTTTTCTTATGTGCTTAAATAAACATGCTGTTATTCTATATATGCAACCTTTGAAAGTATTTCTGACTGTAGGGGTGGCTCACAAATAGTCTGGATTGCACCAAGTGGTGGCAGGGACCGTCCAGATCCCTTGACAGGAGAGTGGTATCCGGTAAGTTTTTCTTTTGTTGACTTTGTTTTTTTGGGGAAAGAAAATAGAAATACAGAGAAGCTCGACTTTTGCTATTTCCTTTTTATGATCTTAGATAGAATTTGGATTAGTTCATCCTTGCTCAAAGATTTTGACATTGATTCATTGTTTGAAATTATTTAATGTTTGCTTGTGTGGAATCTCTTTATGGTTTATACTAATGCAGAAGCATTTTTTATATCTTAAATTCTTAGATAGGGCCCGTAGCTGATCTAGCATAAATTAGACGAGTTTCCTTTGCGATAGCAATTTCTTAAGACTAGTTCAATTTTCTTTCCTTCAACACTGATATCTTATTATGACACTGGGAAGATGTTTTCATCTTCCTTGTCCTGCCAAAAAGACGATGATAATCGTTGTTACATTTATTTTTGTGATGCTTTCATAGTCATTCATACTGATTTAAGGTTGGCAGGCACACTTTGATGCTTCTTCAGTAGACAACATGAGAAGGCTTGCTGAGCATTCTGGAGCTCCAGGACATGTTTATCCTCTGGCACTATTATGCCATGACATCATGCCCCCTCCGCCTCAGGTATGCCTTTGTTTGATTTGTAGTTTTTTGGAATATTATTTCTCTTTGCTCAACTCCTTTGGAAATCTTCAGGTGGAAAAGGAAATTGGAGAGAGTAGAGTTATTTCATTTCATGGAGTTGGATTGTCAGTTGCACCAGAAATCAGCTTCTCTGAAGTTACAGCTGCATGTGAAAATCCTGAAGAGGTTGGTTACACATGATACACGGGCTGTGCACCTTGAGCCTTGTACAAATTAAAATGTTTCTTCCAAAGTAGCATAAATATCACTCTCACAGAATTCTTTGCTCACCTTCTACAACCAGGAAGCAATAAATTGAGGAAACACCATGTCTGCCTGTAGCATTCTACCGACTGTAGAGCTGCAGATGACTATGGTCATGCATCAGCATTCTTTAGTTTCCCTCCTGTCACAATGAATTTTGGTTGTCCATGAATTCATTGACAATTGTTTTAATCTGTAGTTGCTTGTTTTAGTGTATGTCAGTGACTAGTAGTGCATTTGCTGATTAAGGTGCTGCTTTTAGCTGAAATGATTAATTGTAATTATCTATTGACAAACTTACGATAAATATTAAGAAAGTTTCATGGATATGATAGTATGAATTCTATAAACACTCAATTGTTTCTTGGAACTGTTGGCGCCCGCATATTGTCCCCTGAATGTTTTGTATCTAATGAGCTGGCTTTGCTGTAACAGGCTAAGGAGGTATATACAGAGGCTGTGTATAAGTCTGTGACTGAGCAATACAATGTGCTTAAATCTGCTGTACATGGACAACAAGGGCTAGGGGCTTCCATTCCAACTGTTTCCTTGTCACAGCCATGGAATTAGTCATCCTTTTCTATACTTGATTAGGTATTTGCGTATCCCTTTATATTATCAGTAAATTAGGTTCACAATCAATGATTTTTCTGGTATAGAAATTAGAATCTTTACTGTAAGTAGAATTATGCAAACCGTGGTATTCACAGGCAAAAGAAAACTATTTTCCTGCTTTTATTTAATTGTACTCATTCTAATAGAGTTGCTGAAAACGGACTTAAGAGGAAGTGCACACATTTCAAGCAGTTGTGAACAACCTGCTAGAGCACATTTTGATTTACCTTAGATATTGTATCCGTCCGAAGATGCTGTCAAACTGCTAATACACATTCCGCTGCACATATTTTAACAGCTTGGTTTTTCACATATTTTAACAGCTTGGTTGAAAGAGATCTGCTTTTAATACATGAAGAACCAATTGATGAACTTGAGTTGTAATGTTGATGCTTAGAAAACTCCAGTGCAATAAATCCTTTCAAGAATTCTCAATACCCCAATATTTATCTGTTTACAGTATATCTCTCATCGGTGTTTTATTTGGAATTCATACTTCTTACTAATCTGAATTTTGATCGTGCAAGAGGTTCTTATATGACCTATAGCAAACATATTTTCTCAGCTGGAAGCCTAAAATGGGTTCTCATTTTCAGTACTTTGATGTAAAATTGTAGCGTAGTAGTAAATGAACTAACTGCCTTGTAAAATATTACTAGCTAACCTCTCATAGAACTCTCATATCATATTTTACTAAACTTGACTTGTAAATTGCAGGCCAATAGTTTTGTTATATAGTTCTGCAACTCCTGGACCACAATTCTAGCGGTCCTTCTAGTCAAGTATGTGCCAGGAGAAGCTTCTCTCTCCATGATGATATGGATGGCTTTTTCTGGAGATGCAATCTAAGCTACAAGTTTTTGCTGTGCTTACATTCTATCAAAGCCAAATCTCACACAATATCTTGAAGCCAAATTCATCTGAAATGCGAGCTGTTCCAGAAGTTCAATTTCAGGTGTGCAGATAACAGTTCCTAGTAAACACAAGAGCTAGTCGTCTAAGGCGATATACATGTATATTTTCCCAATTTTTTGGTGGCCGATCATATTCTTTTTACACCAATTGCTCAATTGCTACTCATTTTTCTCGCCCGTTCACCTTCAATAACTTGAAGTTTTCATTCTATAACAAGACTTGCTTTTAGCTGCCACTCATACTTTTTATATGATGCAATTATGGTAGTCGTTTACTCTTGTTTTGGTCAAAACCCAAACCAGCTATAGTTGCTACAGCCTATCGAGAGCGGTGCATGTTTGGTTTTTTTGGTCCTCAGTTATAGTAAACCATGCTCAACTGAACTATGCATCTCTTAGGAGTTAGGACCACCTCTTAAGCCCCGTGATCTAACATTGTTTTTGAATTTTCTGGAATTGTTTTTAGCTTTTAGTTTGTTTAAACGTTTGACCCAAGTTAAAAAAAAAATATAGGAAAAATTTAAAACTGATACATGAAACATAGTGGTATGAATTTTCAAAATGGTTGAAGGGAGCGATAACATTCATATTCATTATTGAGATATGAAGTTAAAACAACGAAAGAAAGATTTTGCGCTCTTGTTCGTTTATTTTATTCTCTGGTGGTTTTTTATTTTTTAAGACATGAAACTTATCTTGATAATGAACTTAGTAACACTCATTTCTTTTTCCTTAAATTGAGATATTTGTTTTCAGAAGGTGCTATTCTCGAACTTGGATTCATAATCCGATACTGATTTCTCTGATTATTAATCGACGTTAGCGTCTAGGTTGGGGGAAGAGAATGCCCGTGTCCGTAGCCAAGGTTACTAGTGGGACCACACGTGCTGTGTGGAGAGACAAGAACTGTTGCTTTGGATCAACTACGCATATTTTGAGACCTCTACACGTGTTGTTTAAATAATATCCTGAAAGCCTGCCCTTGCTTGCTGTTTGTTCGTGGTGGGAGGGAGGGGAAGATCGCGAGCACCTCCCCCACTGCATCTTTCATTGTCTGAACAAAAAGAAAGGGACACGCTCTCATATATATATATATATATATATGGCTCTGTTTGTTCCTTGTATAGATTACAGGAAGAGTTTGCCTGAAAAGAAATTTAAAAAACCCGAGTCTTGCTACAAGCACCAGCCCCCATGCAAGGTCTGATAAGGCTCCTTGTCAAGGCATGGTTTGTTTATAGCTCCATGTACTTGATGGTAATTTGAATTTAGCAATTATATTATTTGATTGGCGTTTGCATGCACGAGGGTTTCGAATAATCTCACATTCTTATATAATGTAAAGGTAATATTTAATCGAGAGTTTAAGATACCAACATATCTGGGATATCACAATTCAGTGAGGAGTGTGCCATGGGACTGCTCTACCGATGCCGAGCTTCCACTTGCTGCTCGAAAAGGTATGGCTTCTTCTATCACCGCTAATTGTGGGATTTTATCGGCGAACAACATTATAGCATTGTAATCAGCTGTTTTTATAATTTGTTTTCCAAGAAAATTCATATTTACTTGTCCTATCTATATTACTCTTTCCCGTGGATTTTAAGGATTGCCTGCTATTTTAGTGGGGGGTTTTTTTTATATAGTTTCTCTCTTTTGTAAAACATTTTATAATTGCAACCTACCTTTTGTTGTTTTACCGTTATTGTAAATCATGATTAGATATTAATGAAATTATGATCATAAGAGTGTGAAATAGGGTCCTCTAAATCTTATATTTAAAATAAAATATTTAACCACGTAATTAAATTTAATTATACTATTTCAAATATTTGAGGAAATGAATTGAATTACCAATAATTTAGAAATCATTTTTGTTATAGAAATTATTGGTTGTTCTCATTAAAAAAAAAAAAAAACATGATCCATGCATAATCAACTGAGAAAAACAAAGAAAAAGGAAATTTTGGGTAAAAACCAAAAACAATTAAAGGAAAGGAAAGATTAATAACATACCTACGAGGGATACGAATATCTTGATGATCATTGGTGACAAGTAAAGAAAGAAATGATATTGTGCTATCCAGGGTTTTGGGAAGGAAAAATAGAGGCCTATTTTCTTTCATTTGTGATTTGTGTTAATTATTTTTATTATTTGTTAATCAACCTAGGATGGTATGGTTTGATATTAGAACTTGTCCTTCAAATATTGATTAATGGATAATAGGGTTAATTAGTACATGATCTTTTTTCTTTTATATATGATTAAAAATTTATTTTTATATGTTAATTGTTTCTATTATTTATTGGTCATTCCAATATGGTATAGTTTAATATTGGGCTCCATTATTAGAATGTTGTTCAGTGGATAAAAAGATTAATTATCACATGACCTTTTTTTCTTTTATATTTGATTGAAAATTTGTTTCTATATGTTAATATTTTCTATTATTTGTTAGTCAATCCAATATGATATAATTTGATATCGCTCTGTTATTATGATGTTGTTTGGTGAATAATAAGGTCAATTAGTACATGACCCTTTTTCTTTTGTATGTAATTGAAAATTTATTTTTATATGTTAATTGTTTCTATTATTTGTTGGTCAATCCATTATGGCATAGTCTGATATCGGGTCTTATAATTAGGATGCTATTTAGTAGATAATTGGGTCGATTAGTATATGATCTTTTTTAATATATAATTTTAAACTTGTTTTATGAGTTAATCATTTTTATTATTCGTCACACAACCCAATATGGTAAAGTTCAATATCAGGCTTTGTCCTTTAGATGTTATTTAGTGGGCAATAGAAGCAATTAATAATTTAATACATAGCTCTTTATTTGATAAATGATGATGATAATGATAAAATAAATAAATAACAAAGGTTTTTTCTTTTATTGTATGTGAATATAGATATATGAGTTTATGGATGCCTCGAAGAATATCTTTATGTTACTCTTCTAACTATCTAGTCAGTTGTCTTCGAGAAGCGGAGTCAGCTATAATTATAATATTATTTTTTAAATTATAAAAATATAAATATTTGTAAGAATTGTAACATTAATTTTAATTGAAAATTGTTTATTTTTAATGTGTGAGTGGTGGCATACATGCCATTCTAATTAATATAATATTGAATTGATTCATGTTTATCAATTGCTCACTATCCTCTTAGGTTCAATGTCCATATTGCAAAAGTGAGGATTGAGTCTTACTACAAAGCTTAGGTTCCAAATCATCGTATTAGATCACAATAATATTACCTTAATAACAAATATATATATATATATATATATATATATATATATATATATATATATATATATATCAATTTAGGCAAACCTTAGCATGGAAGCACATTAAATAAATTTATCACTAAAAAAAACAACCAAAGGCGGAACCAGGGGGAGGCAAGCAGGGCCTGCAATTTATTTAGTATTTAAGTATGAAATAGTATGATATTTTTATTTTAAATAAATAAACTTTTTAATAATATATCTTGTTATATTAATTTTGATCTCCCCTATAAAATGCTACCAGCGTCATCCCTTAACAACAATGTATATTACCATAAGTATGATGTATATGTGATTGTTATCTTTCACATTATATAACAAGCCATTTATCCAAAATCTTTCAAGACTAATTAGGGTTCATAATTACCATAAAATTAGATGTCAACTTCCTTTTCTATTTATACTTTTTTATGCATAGTTTGCCTCAATTTTCTCAAAGACAATACTTTCAAAATAGTTCCAACACAAGAATTTATTTAACAATGTTAATGAATTCAATTCATAGTGATCTGAACAGACTATTAAAAACGAATCCATAAATATCAAAATCAAACTAATTGGTAATTGTAATCCGACCACCCAACAACTTTTTATCTCCTGAACTTTCAAGTGTCTTTCTCTCTCTTATCTTAACTTACAGGAACTAGAATGTGATAAAAATAAATTTCAGAGTCAAAACATATTAACCTAACATAATAGGGATGAAAACTAAATAAAAAATTGAGGGATCAAAATATAACTTTTATACACTTTTTATGAAAAAAATCCTATGTTTCTTTATTAATGTGAATTTCATCTTCTATCTCTCAAATTGTTTTTATTTTTTATTTCTAGAAGAAGCAAAAACTCTATTAAAAATGGTTGCTAATATAACGCCAAGATATTTACAAATACATTAGATTAGTTAGAAAAACAAATCAAAATATATTCAAGCATGTAAAACCATGAAAACATGATTTGAAACGATGAAATTGATAAGAAATAAAGTTTAGTGGATGGATTGTTAAAATGTAAAAATCCAGGCAAAAAAGCATAGTGAAAGAACAATTTTTTTTTATGAGTGGATGTATGGTGTTTTTTTTTTTGGTAACGGTAAAAAGAGAAGTGATTTTAGTTTTGTTTGTTAGTGTTAATTGCGATTCCTAATTCGTGCTTTTACTCATTTTGTTGCAAATGCAATCTTGTATGAAAAGCACGTAAATATTCCCTTTTCATTGCTACTGATTATTTCCTTACATGGGAAAGAACTTATTGTGTCCTCCACTTGCACCTCTTCTCTGTTCTTCTACCCAATGATCATTCATTATTCATTGTTTTTTTTGGTACAAATTAATAGGTCAATATTCTTCCTCTTAAGATCATGATTTCTCAACTCTGTTTCCCCCTTTTTTTTTTAACTCTTTCTTGCAAAAAAGAACGTTAACAGCCCTTGCACAAGTGTTTATGATCATCGGAGAAGCTGGCATTGGATTGATCATGACTGCAACGAATTCCTCAGGTCGTCAAGTACACGACACGGATGCCGTTAGATAAGAAGGATGCAATGAAGTAGTTTGTAATTTTATGTATTTGCACAATTGCATTGCAGGGATAACATGTATTTATCGGTAATTCGAGCTTTTATTGAGTTTAAAATATTTTATTTTTAATGTGATGTTTTCGAAGTACTTTTTACTAAAAAAAAAAATGTATTATTTATAAATATTTTAAAAAAATACTTTAAACCATATTATTATTATTATTATAAAAACCATTAAAAGATTTGAGTGGAAAAGGTGTTCGTAAATCGTTAATCACCTCAAACTTTTTTTATTTGCATTTTTTCCATTGGAAATGTTTTATTTTTTTCCATGTGCATTCCTTTTTTTTTTAATTAGATGTTTTTGCTTCTTATTTAATAACTCATTTAATAACTGTAGCATGGTTTTGTAAAATTAACATTCAATAAACCATAAAATTGTATTTGAAATTATGAACACTCAATACCATGATTATTAAACCTGGACAGGCCTGGCGGCAGATTCGGGTTTGTCAAAAGACCAGTCGGTGCAACAACCCGGCCAAACCCGGTCGACCCGACAGGTTAACTCGTGACCCGGATGAGACCCAATGTTTTTTTAAATGTGAGATTTGAAACCCATCAGTATATATATTCCATGTTCCCAAGAAAAAAGTTATGTTTTTTCAATGTGGGATAAAAAATCTTTTGGTTTAAATACTTCAACTTAAAAGGATAACATAATATCTTTTTAATATGAGATTTGAAACCCATTAGTATATATATTATATGTTCCCAAGAAAAAAGTTATCTTTTTTTAATATGGGATAAAAAAATTTGGTTTAAATAGTTCAACTTAAAAGCTTAACATGATATCTTTTTAACGTGGAATAAAAAAAATTAAAATATTTTTTTAAACTTCATTATTTACAATATGTATAGCGTATATTTACACGTATTTTTTCATATAAAATATTAAAGTTCTAATTATTATTTTAAATTTTTTTGAGTTGATCTATGAAACCCAAGACCCGACCCCTTTGCTAGGTTAACCCCTGAGCCGGGTTTAATAACTATACTCAAGACAATGTGATATGAAAACAATATTAAAAATTAAACATAAAAAAAATAATCCATTATAAATTGTAATAATTACCCATAATATTTTATTTTTATTTTTATTTTTATTTTTATTTTTTATCGCCTAACCTTTTTAATTCTCAGTTTAATTTGTTCATTGAGATGAGTTGGCATAGAGTTTGATTATTGGTTGGTTTTATATAAAATTCTAATAATGTTAAGAATAAGTTTTGGTGATGAGTTAATGTTTATTAAAAAAAAAAAGTTATTAATTTAAACTAATTAAAATTTTAGAGACTTAAATTCAAACAGAAATAAACATTTTATTTTTTGAAAATAAAATAAAATGAGATTTTTATCTTAACTTCTCAATTTAATATTTAATTAAAATTAATAATTATATTATTATTTCTTGGCATCTATTTTCCGCATCATAATACAGGGGAGTCAAACTACGACACACAGGAAATACAGGCGCTCCATATAAACCGAACTTTCTACACTTTTAAACAGAGACCACTCCATTCGAAACAAGAGCTCTATCCTCGTCGTTTCGCTTCTCTCTTAAATTTCGTGGTTTGGCTTTAATTATGTCCTCGAAAAATATTGCTGGGCACCCTGATCCTACACGTGGCATCCATACACCGACAGGGATGCAAGTAGGGACATGAGAGCCGTCCGATATATACAAAATCAAAGAGAAGTGATCTGACGAGTCAGCACCATCTGTCATCTGATAAGCCCTCTGGGGCCATTTTGAATGAAAGGAGTCAAATAGCAAATCAAAATGGCGATGGACCCCTTAAACAATGAATACCAACTATTACCTGATGACGTTACAAGTGGGATGTGAGGCCCACGCGCCACCCCCACTTGCCTCTCAACAAGGAAACAACTGCTGCTTTCAGGTGGCGCTGTTGACACAGCTGGTCCTTACATGGTGGAGAGAGTTTGGGGCCCGCTTTTGGATGGCTTTTGTCAAGGGAAATGGGTCCTCCTCTTCGATGATACTCCGCTGCTCTAGCTGAGCAGATAGCCTGGTAAGACAAGGTAGAAATAGTTATGAACTGTGTGCGTGCCGCAGCTGGATGATAATTTAAATATATAATTAGAGTTCACAGATGTTTTTATAATTTATCGGTTTACATATTTTTAAAATATTATCTTTCAATTAAATAATTTAATGATAT
Source organism: Populus alba x Populus glandulosa (assembly GCA_033617975.1). Taxonomy (NCBI): domain Eukaryota; kingdom Viridiplantae; phylum Streptophyta; class Magnoliopsida; order Malpighiales; family Salicaceae; genus Populus; species Populus alba x Populus glandulosa. Next base: position 11,379,009 of record CM066143.1, on the reverse strand, counting down.
TGGAAAACATATTCAAACACACTCTTCTAATATATTAGAAACTAAATTATAATCCTTCTCGTAGCATGATGATACACGTGGCCCTTGTACATTGGCCAATGTAGAATATATATATTCATCCATAAGTCCATACTAAAAAAAGAAAAAGAGGAACGAATGGTCGTGATTTTGATTCAAACGTGACGCCGATTTGACGTCGAAGCACTGTATAGGAAAGATATCATACTCAAGTAACATAAAATTCTGTCCGATTCTATCTTCACACAAGATCTTTAATTTGAAATCTTATTACAGGACAATTTTCTATTCGAATAATATCTTAAAAGTACAAGCTAAACAACCTATATAATAATAGTCATATGTTTATCTTTTTTATTTTATTTTATTAATGTTTGTGTCTAGGACAGCTTGCGCATATCTCGACTAATCTTATGAACCCTGAAGTTAACGACTATATAAGCCTCTAGTGGCCATCATATTAGCAACCACAGGGCCCGAACCTGAGACTATAGAGAAAGCAAACTCTTTGGTTTTAAACTCTTACAACTGTGCTACCAACTAGATGGTTATCATGTGTCTATCTTGAAAAAAGAAAAAATTCACAATACATAATTATAAAGTTATCCGAGAGATTCTTAAACTAAATATGCAAATTAAAATTACTAAGTATATTGGTTTATTAGAGTAAACAAGGAAAAAAAATAAAAATACCATACAAAAATATATTTTTCTAAACTTAATAAAAATAACTAAGAAAACAAATAATTTCCCCTAAAAATCATGCATCGATCTCCTCCGGTTAAAGAAAATTAGTCATTGGGTTCAAATTATTCTTGCCTTGATCTTGTAAATATTCAATCAAGACTATCCGGTCCTTTTTTTTTTCAATTTAGGTGTATAATAATTTTAGATATAAATTTCAGTCTTTTCATGTTAAAATCTGCATAAGAAACAATAACTGACAAATTATTTATCTTTAATTGACTTTTGAAGTAAGGATTTGTAAACCTTAAACTTATTTTATCAACATGTGTTGTATCCATAATATCCTCGAATAAATCTATTTTTATGATAACAATAAACTTGTAATCAAAAGAATCAACATAGTCTAAATCAATATTTTTCTTTCGTGGAGCACCTTTCATATTCTCTTTACACTCGACCACTCACTTATCAATGAGAAAAGTATTGGTCATCATCATTACCATTATTATCATCGTTTATGATTATTATCAACATAATTATCATGAAAATAAATTGTTAGCCCAGAGGTCGTTATGTATGTATGAATTATTTGTTTTGATAATAACAACATATCAAGTGCATTTAATGTGTATGTCAAAGTACTAGTTTTGTAGCAAGTTTTTCTACACCAAAATGAAATTATGGACTCTTTAGATGCAAACTTGACTTGAAGATTCTTAAGCTTTTATCTTTATGTAATCAAGCCTTTATCGAATTTAATTTAGCATCATAAAATGAATTTCATTTAAAATATTTTCATTGTTAGATTTTAATTCAAAAATATTTTTATTGTCGAAGTTCATCATCAAAATATGTTTCCATTATCAAAATTAAATCATAGTAAAAAATATCTTATGAAATATTTTTTTTATCTTGTCTTGGTATTATTGCTAAACTTCTCTTATGGAAATCATATTTTACTAAAATGAAAGAGCTATCTTTTGATCACAAATATATTTTTATAAGGTGGTAAAATTGTATTTTTAAAAGAAGTGTATTTAACACACCAATATGAGATTGTATAGTCATTTTATCTCAAATGTTTAAGCAACAACATTTTTTCTATAAAAAAAGAGAAACCAGTTGTTTGTTAATGATAGAAGAACTCACAAAATGGATAAATTTTTAATCTAATCTTTCTTGTGTGAGTAACGATTAGTTCATAACTTTTCTTTATAAATACCTAATTAATTTTAATACAAGACCCTCTTTTACACTTTTTAACAATTCTACAATTCTTACACTTGATGCTTTAATATTCCAAAAAGCTTTATTTCTCATTCAATTCTTTTAAAGCTTCAAACCTTAAAGCGCATCAATTTTATCTTTTATATTCTTGAGCTAGATTACATTCTTTAAAGACTTGAGCTTATTATTATTGTAATCATAACTTCTTGGAAGAAGTGACTATTCTTTTATGGGAGACAAATCAAGTTGTGAAAGTGTTAGTAACACTTGAACCACTTGGGTTTATCCTCTAGGTGTGAGCCAAAGAGAGGTTTTCAATCTTAATCCTTGAAAATGCATAGTATTCTAATCTTTAGCCTATAAAAAAGATTCGATGAGAAGTTTAATCCTTAGTTTGTAAAAAGATTAGGTTCAATCTTAAGCTCGAAAAAAGATTTTGTAAGGTTATCTAATCTTTAGCCCATAAAAAAATTATGTGACAGGTTTGATCCTAAACTTGTAAAAAAACCAAGTTTTATCTTGAGCCCATAAGAGGATTGAGTTTAATCTTGAGTCCAAAAAAAATATTATGTAATTAATTTGATCTTACATGTGAAGAAGATTGTGTGTGATGATGATTCATTGAACTGAGGTTCAAAAAGTGGAGTAGATGATTATTCAAACCATTATAAAAATTGATGTCTATCTTGCTATCATTATCTCTTTATTTTTATGCTCATTGATTTTGTTGTGAATTTCAGTATACTTGGATATATTGATAATTAACTTTTAAAGTGCTATAATTTTTCATAAAGCCTAATTCATCCCTTTCTTGGGCCTTTCATAAACATTATAAATTGGTAAATAATACAAATTCACATCTATTTCATCATAGCCTAAAAGAGGTTTTCAATCTTGATCCCTGAAAAAATTACATAGTTTTCTAATCTTTAGCATATAAAAAAGATTCGATGATAAGTTTGATTATTAGTTTGTAAAAATATCAAGTTCAATCTTAAGACCATAAAAAGATTTCTAAGGTTATCTAATCTTTAGCCCATAAAAAAATTGCGTGGTAGGTTTGATCCTAAACTTGTAAAAAAATCAAGTTTTATCTTGAGTCCATAAGAGGATTGAGTTTAATCTTGAATCCAAAAAAAATATTATTTAATTAATTTGATCTTACTCGTTAAGAAGAATGTGCGTGATAGTGATTACTTGATTTGAGGTTCAAAAAGTAGAGTAGATGATTATTCAAACTATTATAAAAATTAGTGTCTATCTCGCTATCTTTATTTCTTTATTTTTGTATTTATTGATCTTGTTGTGAATTTCAGTATACTTTGAGATATTGAGAATTAACTTTTAAAGTGCTATAATTTTTAGTAAAGCCTAATTCACCCTCTTTTTAAGCCTTTCATAAACATTATAAATTGGTAGAGAATATAGATTCATATCTATCTCATCATAAACAAGACCATTAAAATCTCCATAATATTCATCCCGATTAAGAAATTGCCTCCTCTATTTTAATCTGTGAAACAAATTTTTAAAGTTGGGCATAGGTTTGTAATCACTTTGCACATGACCCCTCGGGTTCCCCACCTTTGTTAATGATAGGTAAATTTTATAATTTGTCTTTACATGTCTTTTATTATAAGTTTCATAACATCTCTTTCTCAAAAAGAAACCTTCTCATCCCCTTCTATACGAGTACGTCTTGTTCAGCGGTATCTTTCAACCATGGCTATTCAACAACATATAACAATTAATCAATTAACCATAAAAAATCGTTAGGCTCTGATATCAACTAATGTAGATGAAAACATCATGAAAAAGACAATAAAATACACTTAACACAAATTGTTTCTGAATAGTATCACCACATAAAAACTCTAATTTAAAATTTTGTTTTTGATTATTTTTTCTTCTAATAATATAGAAAAATATAAGTTAAACAACCCTACTTACATCAATCTTAGGTATATCTTCAAGAAAAAAGATCCTAATAAACAATTACAGAGTACTATAAAGATTCTAAAACTAAACAGGAAAAATAAAACTATCATGTGCAACATTTGATTTTTTTTAAAATTAAGTAGAAAAATTAAAACACTATAAAGGAAAACAAATGTCCCTAAATTAAATAAAAATAAAAATAAAAATAAAAATAAAAATAACTAAATCATTTTTTTATTAAAAATCCTTCTACATCACAAATTTGTAAAAGAGAAATCAGAAATGCACGATATAATTTTAATTCAAAATATTTAGAAGAAAAAGAAAAATCATAGAACTGTAAATGCATTTTATTGCTACTATACATATAGACCAATAGTTTAGGCACTCTATTAAACATGCAATCAATAAAAGACAAAAAAAAAATGAGTTTTTAGAACCTTACACAATAAAGAAAGCAGTAAAATAGCATAAGCTAGAAATAATTAGGGATCTAACACAATATCATTAGTTTCAAATATTATATGCGACTCGCATGTTGCAAATAACATATACAACTTGCAAGTCGTATAAAATGTTTGCGACTCAATCAACAATCATGTCAAAAAGCAATTTTTCCAACCTTTAACTCTCTAGAAAAACCATAACCCACATCACAAAACATAGTTTTACCAACCATAATTTATTAGGTTTTCAAACTCCATTCAATCCAAATCAACACAATTAAACATAAAATGTAACTACTTCCATATCATATAATTTTGTTAACACAATTTAGTCCTAATTAATTCTTATATATATATATATATAATATAACTATATCTAAAAATCATGCCAATATATAGATGGACATGGAGTGTTCGTGGACGAGCATGTACCACCAACACAACTCATGTAATTAGATAATGGGTATTTAGTATACTTGTGAGGGTCAACATCAATATCACCCCAGCTTATAGACATGTCTGAGACGCTCGTGGATGGTCTAGCATCCCTAACACTCTTATGATAAATGATCTCGTTTTCCGTTAATGCCAACTTGAGATGCTCAACCTCTCTAACATCCTGAAGTCAACCACAACACAAATTGAGTATAATATGGTCAAAATATGTCTCATCTTATTAATGGTGGTTGATACCATGTTGCTCATTACTAATATTAACATAATTTGGTATGTGTTATGAAATACAAAACTGTTGCATTATCCGATCAGGACAACGTATCTAAACTATATCGAAGCAATGTAGTGAGACCTATGATAACTAGATCTTAGACCCCTCAAGACACATCAAAGAAGTTAAAAGTATAAAATCTCTTGTATATGATATTTATATAACCTATCAAAACATATAAGACTTGTATTAGATAACAAGTTGAAACTTAAAAATTGATGTCCAAACAACAAAAACACAATAAGTTTATAACCCTTACTTGATAGTGAATTTAAGTGTATTTCGTGGTGAGAAGAGAGATAGTTTTTGCATCGGTCAAAATGGAGAAAGGTGACAGGTGTAGGGAGGAAGGTCAAATAAAAAGAAAAATAAATAGAAAAAAGGGTCTAATCATTTAAAATTGAGTGGAGTTGCAAGATGCATATATGACTTGATAGTTATGGATGAGATATGCGACTATCGAATTGCAAATATAACTTGCAACTCGTCAAACTATACTATATTTTTAAATATTTCACTCATTGTGGTATCATACTAAAACATGTTTACTATGCTAAAACAACAACTCGAAAACAAATTAGGCAAGGCAGTAATTTCAAGGATCTATGAAGGGCTTGTGACTGGACTGTCACACCACCACCAATTCAAAAAATGTTGGACTCTTGTAAGCTGCAAGGCTGTCTTTCTTCCTAGCGCAAGCAAGCACCGTTAAAAGAGTGATATACTAGTGAGTGTATATTATACAGTAGGCCATGGCAGGATGTACTTTCCCACAAATCATCAAGACCTATAATAATTGTAGGATGGAAAGATGATTTTGGCGTTCCATAACGTGCCAAAATGGACCATCATGATCAGATTTCACATTGATCACTCAAACTACATGCAGGTCCCTTTTAGCCTAACTCTAGCCAAATAGAAGGCAAGATAATAAATTTTTTTAAAAAAGCTATGATAATTTCATATTTTATGCACAAAACTGGGGTTCTGAACCTTGACTGACAAGGAAAGATCACTTCTTCTTCTTCTTCTTCGCTGAAGCACCCACAAACTCGTCAAGTTTTTCCACGGTGCTTGCATCTGATGACAGAATTACATTTCCTAAATATTCCTCCACGAATTTATAAAGATCATTTGAAGTCAATAATCATGATTATGTCCATCTCAAAACGTCAATTAGGAAAAAAGAGACCCCAAGATAGTGATGACATCTTAGAAACCAAGGCAAACAATAATAAAAGCATGCCTGAGATTGTCAAAAAAAATACACGACGACTGTCCTTATAATTAAATGTCTCCATCAATATGTAAGAAAAAAAGAAAGAGAGAGATCTCATTATAGTACTAGCTTAGCTAGCCAGTAAAAAGCAGGGATGCATCTGCATAAATACATAGTAACAGTACCAGCAAGTAAAAAAGAGAGGGAGCAACATGTCAAAAAGGATGAGAGAGTAGACAGAAATTTAGAGTGGAGAGAGTATGCATGAAAACAGATGAAAATGGACAAAAAAAAAAAAAAGGGTCATTACCAGAGAGATTTGCGTTGGTCTGTACATTGACTCCATCTGTACAACTGACAGACAATGAAGTCATGCACATATATTGAACTGAACTCGGTTTTGAAGTTAAGGCACTGCTCCAACCCACCAGCCCCTCTCTTTCTCTCTCATGCATTGAAAAAAAGACTCTCTCTGCCACCGCCAGTCACCATACGCCAAATACACCACCACCTGCTCAACTCTCTCTTTCTCCTTCCTTGAAATATGCAAGATTAATTAACCCCATTAAAACTCTGAAGATGGTAGCACGCAAAGAATTAGCTAGACAAGCACTCCCAAGAACCCTAGAAACCTTTCTTCTATTAGCATCATCACGCTTTCTTTCTCTCTCCTTTTAGCAAACACAAGTTACTTCAAAAAAGCAACTAGTTTCTCCATTTTACACAAAACCCACAGACTTTTCCTTTGCATTTAATTCTTGTTCTTTTTCTCTACACATGAACTCGTTAAGGTTGTTCATGGTTCAATGACTCATGTTTTTTAATTTAAAAATCTTGTCGGAGGGGTGAATGGGGTGCATGTTCTCTCAACTAGCTGCACAGTTCGCTTTCTTTCCTCCATCTCCACCTACATACCAGATTAAGAAGGGAGACGATGGCAAGCTCTCTGTTGTCTCAACTTCTTCTCCTTCTATGCCGCTTCCTCTTGCTGATGATAATTCACTAGATGTGCTCTTGATTGATACAAAGAGAGGCAACAAGATTGTAGCCTTTTATCTCAAAAACCCTTATGCTAGACTCACCGTGCTTTACTCTCATGGCAATGCTGCTGACCTTGGCCAGCTTTATGATCTCTTTGTCCAGCTCAAGGTCAATCTCAGAGTTAATCTCATGGGGTTAGTGTCATAAACTGCTGCAAAGATTTTTCTTTTCTTTTCTTTTTTTGAGGGTGCATTTTTTTTGTCCTTGTAAAATGTCTGATACAATTTATAGTGAGTGTTTCTGCTTCTATTAGCAAATTTTCAAACTTGTTGTGAAAGGGGTCTTGCATTTAATGTTCTCTCTGCCTTTCTTTGGGCCTGTAGCTGCTTCTTTGTGGGGCTGAATGGTTTCTCTTAAAACTTTGTTCCATTGTCAACTTTTTTTTTTCCCGGCAACATTTTTCCTATTATGGTTCTGGATTTTGTTGGGTTAGATCTGTGATTAGTGTTGGTCCAGATTTAATTATTTCTAGTGTTAATGACTTTTTTGAAAACCATTAAGCATATAATTTTTTTAATTTATGCATTCGTCCATTTTAATTAATTAATTTATTTTTACTCTTTAAAGTGATAGTGAAGATGGCTGGTAAGTTAAAGGGGCTTTCTTACTGGCATGAGTTCTTTCCACCTTTTTATTCTTAACTTTTGTTTTACTTAAAAGAAAAGGTGAATGATACTTACTGAATCGTATTCGGATAACATTGGTAACAATGCTTAGTTTCTTCTCTTTAGAGTTTTGTGTGCCTTTTGGGCTCTGTGAGGTTTTAACTTTATTGTATCTTTGATTTGTTTCTATTTGTCGTTTCTGGTACAGTCCTCCTATAATTCGGATCTTGAAAAAGTTAGAAACATGATCTATTCAATGGCTTCTCAGATCTCTGCATCTCATTTTTTTAATCACTTCTATGGAGCTCTATGGATCCAATCTTTGATATGTCCTTAAACATAAGTATACTTTTGGTTCAGTTACACTAGAGAGTATAATGTGTTGTTGCTCCATAACCTTTTCCACATTATATCCTCTAATAAGTCACATTCAAATGCTTGCCTAATTTTACATGCCATGGAATTTTTCTTCCTTTTTGTCTTTTGAAAAGATGGCTGTCTCGTGCTATTGTTCTCTAGCTTTCTGTATTTCTTGGTATTCTTGCTTCTCCCCTGCTGTTTTCTTTATTGAATTGGGTTATGATCTCTTCCATCTGAATGCTATAATGCAGATATGACTATTCTGGTTATGGTGCCTCTTCTGGTAAGGTAAGCTGTCATTCAACTTAAGCTAACTACATGAACAGCATTTTATTCATGGCCTGTTTAAAGAATTGCAGCTAATTGAAGAAATTGAGATCTACAAGTTAATATGTAAAGTAATTAAAAGCATTAATAAAATTTCGAATTTCAAATCATAGAGGAAAATCTAGAAGTAACAAGAGAGCTCATTTCTTGTGCTTTTGAGTTAACATGTACTGGAAATCTGGATCATGCAATACCAAGAACTTTTGAGTGAATGTATATGGGAAAATCAACAAAGCATGGATCTATATAAAAGACAACTAGTAATTACATCATCTTTGCTTATCAGCAATAATAAAAAAAACAGGGATAGTGGTGGGGGCAATTAGCATTCCACCAAGTGATAATGCACTCTGAATTTATAGTGATAAGAGAGAGAAAAATAAGAGTGATAAACTGGAGTGCTACTGACTCCACCCAGAGTACAAATGAGCCCTTGCAGTCCAGATATATTATATAGTTGTGGAAGTAGATTAGGATGTTTATTCCTTAAAAAAGTTTTGGAAGTTGAGATTATGTGAACACTTAACTAGCTCCACTACTTATTTGTTATCATCTGGCTTCCCAAGTTAGACAACTTTTCGAATGACTTACAAAGCTTACAGTACTCTGATATTGAAAACTGCATGGTAATCATATATCGTGTTTTCCATGTCCAGCCAAGTGAGTCCAACACATATGCTGATATAGAGGCAGTTTACGAGTGTCTCCAGACACAATATGGAGTTAGTCAGGAAGACTTAATTTTGTACGGGCAGTCAGTTGGTAGTGGGCCAACATTGCACTTGGCAGCGAAGTTGCCAAGGCTGAGAGGGGTAGTTTTGCATAGTGCCATTCTTTCTGGTCTTCGTGTGCTCTGCCATGTGAAGTTCACATTTTGCTTTGACATATACAAGGTAGGCTAACTATCTTGGTCGTTGTTAGTTATGGAAATTCTAATGGTTTATTGACTAATGGGCACCATGTCTGCTGTTCTTCTATCTCCGCTGCCATTTTTAAGCTATACATTTGTCTCATAAATGCAGAACATAAACAAAATTCGGAAGGTGAAGTGCCCTGTTCTAGTGATACATGTAAGTAACTTTTCTTCCAATAGTTTTCTTTAGAAACTCCTTATCATGCAATCGTTCATCTGAGACTATGTTCTCCAAGCAAATCCATTTTTAAAGGAAACCCAGTCAAATGCTTGTGTGGGGGTTTGAGAATGCATTGAAATTTGAAATGCTTTAATGTGCATCATGTCTGGCTGTCCAGGTTGATTAAGATTTCTGGGCTTATTTAAGGTGATATCATTTTGTTTTTGGGGTCTAGTCATCATATAAAAGTAGGGTAAGACACATAAGGTGCTGCCAAACAAATTATGAATGTGATGGGAGCATCATAGGTGTTAGTGGGGCTATTAGCTACTGTGATATGTTGAATGTAGGATTTGGATGCTGTGCTTTAGTGTTTTTATTTGTTGCTTTCCCATATAAATGTGATTTCTGCGTTATGATTTTGTGCAATAGGTATGAGTGTGATTCTTCTGGAAACTTTCATAAAAGTTAGCTGCAACTTAAAATGAGCTGAAATGTTAAGATCAAGTCTCCTTATCATCCTCTGTCATCTTTGAATTTCATATATTTGCTTGTAGAGACACATATGTAACATTTGTTAGTGCTTTGTTTGCTTTCATTGTTTTGTTTCCACTTATTATGCAATGATGGAAGTATATCAAACTAACTTTTTTGGATTTTCTACAAAAAAGTAAATAATAATAGAGAAGAGTATGGCTATACATCATAGGTTTGGTAGTGCTACAAGGCATCATGGGACATGTGTTGATTGTCACGTACTTTGGTTGTTGGCATGGCCATCCAAGGTATTGATCATGTTAGCAACATTGCAGGCATGACCATTTTAGTTCCTATGATATGCTAAATATGACATGACTATGTCAGCAAGGTTGTTGATGCAGATGACACCTCGAATAGTTATATCAGTAATTATATTCACATGACAATCAACAAGTGTCCTAAGATGCATTGGTGTATCTTGAGACCAAGTTGCTATTTTCATTGGCAAATAGTGAAACATGATTTAGGGAAGCATTTAACTTTTTTATATGTGAGAGGACATGAGTATAACTTTGGTCTTCAATTTTTAATAAACAGCAAAAAAATATAATAGGGTAGCATGACCATGGTCATTATTCATTCGTGATCCTAATATGTTAAGGAATCGATAATGTTGTTGGTATCGAAGTTTTTCATATTACATTACATGTCTACAAATAGTAATTATTGTGTTGGTGAACCTTGTTAAAAACTGGTTAAGTCGGTAATCATAGTAGAAGGTAGTCATTGTGCTCAACAGAAATTGATTGGATTAATTCGTGTCTTTATTGATTTGCTCGACCATAGCTGGTCAACTTGATCAAAGTCTTCAAAATAGGTTAATTTGGTCATTGTGTTGGTGCATTTTTCAAAGTGAAACTTTGGTGAAGGGAGTTTGTAACTGAAGTTAATTTGGTCAATGTGTTGATGCATTTGTCAAAGTGAAACTTTGTTTAAGGGAGTTTGTAACTAAGGTGGTATGGTTTGAATCAAATTTGATCAATGGTGATGCTAATGGTGTCTAAAGATACTTGTTAAGGTGTAATTTCAATCATTATCGTGCCAGAGTTTATAATTGGGAAACATGAAATGTATCCTTTTTCTCTTACAAAAGATCATAAATAATAATGCATAGAACAATTTCAAAACATAATAAATACCATTGCTTTTGATTGATTAATTAGGCCAGATGAGTTGAGTGTTTGTGTGGTAGCGTGGTGGTTTTTAAGTCATCGAAGTAAGAGTGTGCTTTGCTACCACTGGCTAGCAAAGCATTCTTTGATTCGATTTCCAGCATTTGCTACAGTGGCTTCTAAGCCACCACACTTCCAAGCACGTACCAAGTCAATTTGATTAATTATCGAAGTTTAGGTCAAAAACTTGTGAAACCAATCTACTTTGGTCAATTTTAAGGATCAAGTTTGACCAATATTGATTAATTTGATCAAGTTCAACCAAATTGACCGACATTGATGGTGAGGAAATGTGTTTTTGCAAAAAATTCACCGCGTGAACAACTTCCACTAGATGTGTGAGACCCACTACCGCTCATCCAATGATTGTGAATATACTCTTAATGAATTTTGTGTTCCTAAGGCTTACGGCACAACCATAATGGGAATGACCAACTTAACTAGATCTGATCTCATTGATTTCCATTCACTACATTTGATCAAATTGGACTGCAATAAACAATGTTGGTCTGTGTTTGATGGTTACTAGGATTGACTGAGCTCAAAAATCTTATATATGAAAATAATATTATTGCAATGGTAGCCAGCTATGTTTTCAGAGAAACCTAGATATTGTAAAACTGTTCCTTTGATTTTCATTTCATTATTATCAAGAGTGCTTACATGAATGTTGCTTGATGTAACGCATGAATTGAATATATGTATAGTGTAAAACATGTAATTAATTGCAAGGTTGCAGGTGAATAAATGACAAATGAAGTGTATATTTTGTTTTTGTTGTATAAGGTAACCTACTTCTGGATTTCTTAAAAAATTCTTTGTGCTAGTGGTTCATCATCTATTGTGCTTCTCAGCTGATCCAAATAGGTCACCTATATTTTGCTGTTCGATCGTGGTTCAGAAAGAGAAAAAATAAAAGGAAAAAGCTACATACTTTCTCCCCTTAATTAAGTATATATTCATACTATTTAACCTAACGGTAAATTTGTTTCGCAATTACTTGACTGGTAAAGAGCCCGCCTCTCGTTTTCTTTCAAGTTATCTCCTTCCCATTTTTTACGGTGACAAGCCTTAGGAAACATGATTCCATTTCATTAGTGAGAAAGTAAAAACTTTCTGATTTTCCAAAAACTAGTTGCATTGATTTCATGGGCTATGTGATTAAGGATGGTACATAGTAGAATTTATCAAGTTTCAGTACTAAACTAGTTGAGTTGATTGCATGATTGGGGTTTATTTAAGGATCTTAACTATAATCTACTCTCTTTCCATATCTGCATGTGTTTGTATCTGCATGCAAGCTTGCAAAATGTCGCTCCTTGTTATTTCATGCTAGATCACCCGTCATTGATATTCTAAATTCTCAAGTGCAAGGGTGTGTTATCCTCTGAGGTTCACTATGAAGTTGATGATTTCATGCAGCTTAAACTAAGTTGACCAATTTTGACCGTCTAAGTTAAATATGATTCTCGCACTTTGCATCTGATCTGTCTGAAGCAGATTTTGAAAAGGGTTGCATCATGTGTTTTACAGGGCACAGAGGATGATGTTGTGAACTGGTTACATGGTGATGGGCTGTGGAAAATGGCAAAAGAACCATATGAGCCTTTATGGATTAAAGGAGGCGGGCACTGTAACTTGGAATTATACCCTGATTACATCAGCCATCTCCGCAGGTTTATTCAAGAAATGGAGAATATAACCACAGAAATCCGTCTCAAAAAGATCCGGCAGAATCTGTGTCTAAAGCCGAGGTCTAAGACTGATTCCAACAAGTGCTGTAGGTTCAAACTATGGCGACCTAAATGCCCAGAATGTCTAAGACCCAGGTGCATAAAATGCTCGTGGAGACCCAGGTGCGCAGGATGCTGGAGACCCAGTTGCTCAAGTTGTGTTAAATGTTGCTGGCGAGCACCCAGTTGCCCTAAATGCCCGAGACCCAGTTGCCCAAAACCCAGTTGCCCAAGTTGCCCGACACCCAGTTGCCCAAAATGCCTGAGACCCAGTTGCCCAAAACCCAGTTGCCCAAGTTGTCCGAGACCCAGTTGCCCAAAATGTCCGAGACCCAGTTGCTGCTGTAGAATTAGATGTCTGCCCTGGCGATGTTGCTTTGGAAAACAGAGTGGGATGAATAGGGAGCAGGATGGGTGATAATAATAATAATAATAATCAGCATTGGTTGTATAGATTGCTGAATTCACTCACTAACACTCATCTAATCTTGTGGGTTAGTGTACAAAACAAGAGGAAGTAGTTTGATTTTAATTTTATTAAAAATCATGGTGTTGGGATGTTCTTGGAAATGGAGATTTTGTATCTCAGCTCTTTTGGATTTGTTTCTGGAGATCCTTTTATCTACACAAATTACAAGCATCAGATCACCTCTTTGACCTCAGGCCTTCTTCTTCTTCTTCTTTAGCTTCTGGTGGTTGGTTTACAATCCATAAAATCCCTTTTCATTTCCAAATAGAGCTCTCAAGCTGTTTTGTTAAATAAATAAATGATACTGTAGCTGTTACTATAATATACTAAACAGACCGAGTAATTCTCTCTAATTTCAATGAGCCCCTGAAATTAATGTGTGAAGCCTAGGGACGAGTATAAAGTTCAAGCAAAGATGGTGGAAGCTCGTGATGCTATGAGAGCAAGACATGCATTGGATATCTACATCCTCTGACTTCATTTTCATTGCGACCAGCATAACGTGACAGAACGTTTACGCAAAGAAGATTAACTACAGCATTAGAATACCAGAAAAAAACTCTTGGAAAACAATCAAATCAGATGATTGAACACTTTGCCATAAATACCCATCATAAAAACAAGCCCGAGTAATAACACATCAGCTTGATAAAAGCTTCCCCCCCTTCCAAGCACTACTGGTAAGTTGAAGCTGCTCCGGCAAAGGAATACCGGGCAGAGACTGGTATATAGGCTTCAGCCGCACCAGACGTTCCAAGCAATGACCACTGAAGATGATCAGTGTATACTAGACCTTGATTCTCGTAAATTGATGGAGTGTGGTGAGATTGATAAGTTGATTGCAACGGCTGTTGCGTCCTGGAAGATGCTGGCAAAGCATAGCTTGGTGCTAAACCCTGTGCCTGAGATGAAATACGCGAGGTTGTTGCAGAAGGTAGGTATTGATTATAATAACTGGCTACATTGTCTGAATGCAAAACAGTATCTCTCTCCCTTGGTAACTGGGGCACATGATACTGATTTTCATGCCTGGCAACATGGTTCCTCGGACCCATCTCCATTGCGACCTCATAACTGTGTATATGAACAATGCAAAAACATCCACACATGGTTAGAGCCAACAGGGCAAATCAATAAAAAAGAATGCAAGAGAACTGCATAGCAAAGATATAGCTACCAAGTCTTTCCTGTGCGTACGGTTGCATTCTTAATTATTTTGGATACAGATGATAGAAGATAGAACAACCCTTGAACTACACTCGACAGATCAAGTTTCTTCAATCCCGGGAGAGTAAGTGAAGACACCAAGCCTATGGCATAGATTACACATGTATGGATGATGATGATGGAGGATATTCCAACTCATTACTCTTTAGTTGGGGGGATTAGGCACATCCAAACCCAAGTTATTGAATTTTATTTAGTTTTATTATTGAACTTTATTTTATGTTTTTTGTTAGATTTTTATTATTCACTGGTTTTTAAGCCCAAATTTGATTATAATTAGGGTTTACTATTTACATGTAATTTTTGACATTATGATTAGTTTTATGATGAATTGAATAAAAATTGCAGATTTGTAGACTTCTTTTCTTCTCTTTTTTGGCTTCCTTTTAGCTTCTTCTTTCTTCTCTTAAATCTCTTTTGTCCCGTGATCATATTCAATTGTTGAATAAATAAACTTTTATTCAAGAATTTTTCATGTCAAAATAATGCATCCAAAGAAAGCATCAAATAGATAACTAATGTGTATTAATTTGTGTGTATATGCATGCGTTCAAATGAATGTGGATGATAATCTGGCCTACCATTTACCAGTTTCAATGTATATGAAGATCTGACCATCAAAATTTAATAAATAAATAAAAAGTATTGCCTGATTCCCAAATGCATTTCCTCAAGTTACACAGTAACACCCGGGACTTGATTTTATTTGATAGCTAGAGTTGGAGATGGTTTCTCCTAAGGTTTTGTCTCTAGAAGAAGATAACATCATCTCCGACACCACGTTAAGTCATTTGGTTATAAAATTTAACAAAAAATGCAAATGTCAAAAATAGAAATTATACCTCCTTTGAGGATCATAAGTAGACTGAGGTGCTTCGGCTGAGTATTTCTGGTTACTCTGAGGAAGAGTATTTTGATGAACATAATGGAGGTGCTTACAAGGTTGAACCCATCCCCCAGGCAAGGTGCGAGGATGGGTTGCCCTGGGCAAATAAAGAGAATATGGCCTTGCAGATGGTAGAACCTTCTCCACCGTAATTGCAGAGGGAAATGCATGTGCTGGAGCCACATTTGCAACAATGGGCACCACCGATATAGACGGTGGCAAATCAATTGGCCGGAACAATGATACTAAAGTTTTCACCTGTACATGAAGAAATTCCCGAATATATAAAAATTGCCATTCATTTCCAGGCAATAAACAATCTTTTTCTTTAATAAAAGAGCTTAATAAACAATTTTCGCCCAACAAGAATGCAAGAAAGTAAAGGTGCATCTTACTTGTTCAGTACTCAACTCTTGCCTGAACTTAGAGCCCTGATAGTTGTCTTTAATGGCATGTTTCAAGGCACTCTCAGCAAGAGGTAAGCAGTCACTAACGATCTTAAACCTCACCTAAAGCAAGGAAACAAGAATAAACAACTACTAATCAGAAACTGAGTGTTTACACAAACAGGTTCAAATGTTTAGCACATGGCATGACGATGGAAAAATGGAAAAATAATATTGCAAAGGGTGGAACAACTGTGGAACATTTGATTGCATTCACCACTCCACGATCCAGTTAATCCCATAAACATATAAGATAGACATCAGATACAAGATTTCATATCATTTGGAGACCACATTGAATGACACCTTGAATGTGCATTATGTTCAAGGAGCAACTGTACTTGAAATTCAAGCCGTGTATTTAAATAATTTCAAGTTACAGTAGGATACATCCTCTTCATTCCAAAAAGGCTTTCTTTAGCATGTAAAGACCATGGAGAAGGATTTGAAAAAAAGGAATACTTAGGTAGTACACAGGCAGATGTACCATTTACCACTCATAATATCATAGCAGTTACTCATGCATTGAAAGTTATACTAGTTTTATTATCCATAAGACCCCAGACAGCTACATTTCCATTTTCTCACCTGTGCTGGAAATTTCCCATTAAATGCAGCTGGTTCCAAATTCATCCCTCCCCTGGAAACAGCAGTGTAGATGCCGTAAAGGCGCTTCATGCCAAAATCAAATAGAAAGAGCTTTGTACCCGGTTTGATTTTCTCAACTATGTCTAAATTTCCCCGAGGCAGCCCAAAAACACGATAGCGGTAGCACTCGGGTTTTGTTTCTCCATTGCACAAAAATATAAATCCAGTTATATTTTCATCACTTTCGTTCCTTTCCATCATCACATGAGCAGCAGTTGGTGCAGAAACAGGATGGAGCATGGTTGCCAAAGAGGAGCCACAAGTATAAGCTATATTTACCTGCAGGGTTTTCTTCTATTTTTTTATGAAACTCTTTCCTATCTTGTAACCAGCACTTGAATGATTTGCCGCTGACCCTTAACCATTGAGCCTCTCCACTCTGCCACAGGTAAGTAAACCACGCCAATTTAACAGAAAATTCATTTTCTTCAAGTGAAATCAAATGCATAAAAAGAAAAGAAGCAATATTTTGCACGTTTGCATATAATAGGAATGGTTTTATCCCAGCCAGATGTTTATTCTATCAGCATCCAGAGCACCAAAAACGAAATAATTAACGAGCATTTACACATGCTTATTTCTAGGCTTCAAACATCAGATACTAGAAACGCAGACATGCCGACGGGCTGCAGTAAGTCATACAGATTCATATATAACTTCATTAATTGAGCAAAACTTAAATCAAACTCAGAAAACCATTCTCATTCATAATGTTTTGAAACTTTTGCTAAAATCCAAGAGAAAGTGAGAAAATATAAAAATCAGAGCTATGTTCATGCACCGCTGTAACATCATGTTAAGATACAATCCTCGATCACATATTTATTCTAGAACAACCGCATTGCAATCACAATTCTCGTTATTTATTTATTTGCTTATATTAGTTGAATCAATGAAAAGGTTTCAGAGAAAATCAAACAGAACTACTGAAATAACCCCAAACAAGCCGTATCATATCACGCAAACTGCAAAACCCTACCTCGATCAACTTCATTGGTGGAAAATACATCAAGAAACCCTAAGAATATGCAAAGGAACCGAAGGTTAAGCCTAAAATGTGATTGTGATTAAAAACTACCTGGAAATTCCCAAGCAAATGCTTGCAAAATTATTGATGCTGCTGGGCTGGATTTATTGGAGTGTATCGGCAGATTCCATGGATTGATTATGGTTGCCACAACAATTCACGTGAGAGACGGTGATAAATTATTAGGTATACCTTTCATCATCGTTTAAATTATTTTTAGGACCAATGGGACTTTAGCACATTCGCATTGGAGGTCGCAGGTTTAATTCTTGGTAAATATTTATTAGTTTGGTTCTGAGAAAACACTAATTGAAACCAGGCTAAAATGGGCCGGATTCAGATGAAAGTCAGATCCGGGCTATATTTCTTTCTAACTCCAACTGCCAGGTTGTTGTTGCTTGTCTGGACAGGCAAATCTGGGCCGATGAGTCTTTTGCTTGGGGTTTTTCTCTTCTCACAGTCTATCCTAAAGCTTGAACTTTAGTGGTTCAGGAGAAAGTACACTCTTTTCTCTTTTAACCATGTAGCCAACCTCTAAAAATTACAGTGCCATGGTAGTCGAGACATGAAGCCTTATTAAGAAAAATATATATAAAAAAAAAGAGTTGAGAATTGGCCTGCAAAATGGCTTTTCTTATCAACACCTATGTGTGTTTACAAAAACTCCATAAAAGCCCAAAGAAGTAAAAAAAAGCCCCATAAAAGCCCAAATAAGTCACAAAAAAGCCTAAAAAAAAATTAAATAAGCAGGAAATAAAAGAAAACACACGTGGGCAAGAGAATTGGAAATTAACACCATAAATCTTTAGATATGTACAAATAATTTTCGAGAGAGAGGAAACCGGAAGGTGGAAAACTTCAAAGAAGAAATATTCAAATTAATATATGTATTAACAACAACAACAATAACGTTATTTTTGTACTCTCATACCAATTTGCGTGTCAATCAAGATTAATAATAATTTTCTTCCGGATACTCTTAAAAACGCACCTTTCATGTTGACATAGTGCAAGAATATTTTAATAAATTATGGAGTGTTGATCCAAGATTTAAACTAATGAAAAAAAAAAAACAAATCAAATTTCTTTTAATCACCGGACCGATCTCTTGAAGTTATATTACAAGAGACTCAATCGCAAGTAGGTGGATAAAATGAAATATTTTAATGCATTGCTCCTGGTTTATTTGTCCTCTAAAAAATAATTATCCCAGAGTGGATAAATCACGCCATGCATGTTTTTTTAAACTAATCTCTATATTTTAGATACCACACGAAATAGGTTTCAAGTGGCCCATCGGAAAACAAGAAACCGATTCAAGCCTACGTTGTTCTTTACTCGAAAGTTGTTCGGAAAGAACGTTCATATAGCTGGTGCTTTTAGCCGGAATTCGCTCTTTCTTTTCTCTTCTTCTGTGTTGATGGCCTGTGGATATGTGCTCAGGTGGCTAACGCTGCCTGACCTTTTCTTTTTCCTGAACATTAGTGTCAATTCAAACGAAGGAGTCAAGGGGCAATTCTTATGTTGATTTTGTATCCCTTCGGTGTTAATTTATCATGAACACACTGTCATTTTACGTTTCTTCAGCTGCTAGTAGTTGACCATGTCGATTATTGTGTTTTTAACTATTAAATTATCCGGGAGCACGCGGACTCGTAGACAGCAAGAGGATCAGCTGTCAGGTCTTTTTTTGGCTCCCGGCGGCAACGTCTCTTGGTTGCTGTTCTATGGAGAGATCCATTGATTCTATTCCAGCAGATAAAATTGAAGAATAAAAATCGCACGCCATGGAGGATACCCTTTCCTAGGTTGTGGCGATCATCTGGTATCCTAGTTGTCTAATATGAAGAGATATTATTACACCACCTTGATCCTTTAATAAACCAAGTCAATGGTCTGAATCAATGTCTTCAAAGACTTGGTACAAAACACGATAGGTGTCAAGAGAATAAGCCAAAGACTTTTAATTCAGATATTGTTAAAAGATTTCTTTCCATGTGATGAATGTTCCTTGAATTATCATGACAGGACATCTCAACTCTCTCACCTTTATTAGTTATATTATGGTTTGAATTAATAAAAGTTATTTTTGGAATGTTGTTGAAAACATTGGTAGTTTTGTTCTTTTCATGTTCAAGAACATAAATTTTGATACCATTAATTTTAGAATTTTTCTTAATCAAATATGATGCACGTCCTTTGTAATTTTCTTTATCAAAAACCAATTATAAAACCACCTCCACAACATTCTTATTGACTGATGTAAATTGAGCTTCTTTGGTATACTTAGGTAAATCTTAGATTGAGATTTTTTCATCAATTTTTGTCCTTTAGTATCATCTCTCTTCTTTATAGAATTTTGGTGATTGGTTCCCATTTATAATTGATATCAAACAATAAAAAATTTTTAGCTTCAACATCACTTTTTTGTTGCTGAAATTTCTATTGTATATCTTTATCATGAAACTGCTTCATCCAATTTTTATTACTGAAAGAACTACTTTTAAAAATATTAACTTTTACATCAGGATCTCGATATGGTATTCTATTACTTCTTATTTGATGTCCAATATATGCATAGTTGGATAATTTGAAAAGATCATATTTTAAACCTGAATTCTACGAATGACAATGAAAACATGCAAATTTCAGCTTAAAGTTAGCCCACATGCCAATAGCAAACACCATAAAGAATTTATCTCATTTGTATTGTAAACCTAAATTCAAGTAGCCAAACACCAAAAAGATTATTAGAGGACACTCCTGTGTCAAGTTCTCCTGGTTGAGAAAAACTCGTCATGAACATCACTCAAACTTCGTTGAATGATAAGTAACTCGTATTAATTAGCACAAGTCACTTCATTTTCTTCACTTGATTTATTCAACAAGTTTTATTTGGTAGGTATATCTTCCCCTATAATAGCAACAATTGTATAATTTGGACAATCAGAAGTAATATATCCGTATCCTTGACATTTAAAACATTCTTTTAAATTCAAATTTGAGAAACGAGTTGCTTTAGGACTAGCCCCCACGCTTCCCTTCTCAAAAGACTTTATTAATGTAATGTTTTTCGAGAATGAATTAGCCCTCCAGTTGGAAGAGCTCTCCTTGGATGTTGATTTCTAGCTAGTCTTTTTAATATCTCTATGCTACTTTTCAACATTCAAAGCAAGTCTTCTAACATTTGAATGTCTACTAAGGTTGCAACCAAATCACATTAGAAATTTCTTCTCTTAACCCACCTAAGTATTGGGCCATATATTATTTGCTCTTCATGCTCAATAATATCGCGCTTTAGCTTGAACAATTCAAATCCCATCTTATACTCTTCATCGGTCAGTAAAGATTGCTTCAGGTTATGAAACTTGAGAAAAGTTTCTTTTCGATAGTATTATGGCAAGCTCTTAAAGTCTCTTTTAATCTTCTTTCAAGTCTTGATCTTATTTTGCCCGTCTTCATATCTTTACTTTTTAATATTCTCTCATCACAAGGAATCATATTTTACAAGTTTAAGAGTCACAAATTCCACTTTTCTATTATTAGAATACCCTTTGAAATAAATAAAATTAAACACTCTCAATAGTTTAGAGTCAATCAATAAAATCACCAGGTTATATTTTTCCCTTGAGTTTAGACCATCCTGGTATCCAAAACTTAATGTTGCTCATATAGCCTATGGATATAGTTAATTACAACACTAATTAGTAATCATTAGCTTACAACCTCACACCATGTTATAGGTCATAATAAGTTTTTTTAATATGATAAAAGATAAAAAATATCTTCTTACTTAACTTTTTATCTGGCTTGAGTTTAGAGTAAAATTAGATGGGGGTAACCTTGACTTGACACAATCGACATAGTAGTTCAAAAACAACCTAGTCGAGCACTAGAAAAAAACCGGATGGGCTGAATTGAGGGGAAGAAGAGCGCCTCCACGATGGTTGCCAATTTTTTTAGTACTGAAGTAGTAATTGCTGCTGGTTGTGCAAGGTGCTCCTCCTATCTTTTTCTCATCGGCATCCGGATTAATTGGAATCATCTAATATGTTCATGCATTTAGCTTTTCCTCGTTGCGTGCAGGCAATTGTTGCGGTATCTAATCGCATTCACACTATTAATATGTTATAGCTGTCAGCCTTTATGCAAAACAGCAATCGTTCTCAAATGCTGGGCGTCCGTTGCTCCGTTCGGCAAGGCCCCGAAAAATAAGTTACTCTACCCTCGTCTTTTTCATTTATTTAACGTTGACGAAACTAACGAAGAAAACAAAACAAGAAAGACAACGCAAACTTAAAAAAAAAAAATCATATGCGTTATCCCCTTTATTTATTTTCTCATAATCGAATTCTGGAATGGATTTTTTTATAAAATGATTTGGGAATGAAAACACGAAACCCCACCTCTATATCCTTTCCCCCGGCCCTTCCCATTTACTTGGGAAAAAAATGAAAAAAGAGTTTAACGTGGAAAACAACTTATGATAATTAAAACTTTACAACCTAAATCATGATAATAGAATAACTCAATAAAAAATAAATTGAGAAATATTTCAAAGATCAATTCTAAATCAACCTAATACTTAAAAGACTAAACACAAACAATAATAAATTTTAAAACAACAACCCCGAAAAAAATTGAGCCAACCTAGACCAATTCACCAAGCTTATGTTCTAAATGATGGGACCAGGATAAACATATAAAATTATAAAACTCAATATATATATAAAAAAACTTAACCTTGAAGCATGGAAAAAAAAGAAACTAAGACTCAAATGATATAATATTGAAGGATGAAATCGGATAAAAAATATCAATAAATAAAAAAACTCAAGATAACACAAGTCATTTAAAAAATTAGTGTAAAATTCTACAGAAAGTAAATAAATAAAAATAACATAACATACTCTCAAATTGAATAAATCATAAAGGCTAAAACTAGAAGAAGAAAAATAGCCTAAATAAAGGGGAAAAAAACAAGTAAATCCGATTGAACCTTCTAAATCTAGGCTAATTTTTAAAACTTGTAGCATGTGAAATCCTAGAACTACATCCAACCAAGAAGCTTAATTCTTAACTAATTTAATGTTCAATGATGAAATCAAGAAAAAAAAAACCAATTTAAAAAATTTATAAAGATAGAAAATAGTAATTAAAAGAACGATGATTAAGTTTGATAGGAAATGAGTCAATTTCTAACTAATTTAATGTTTAAGGACGATAAAATTGTAAAAAAGAGTCAATTTAAAAATGATCCTATATAAAAGAAACAAAAAAAAAAGAAAGAACAAGACCAAATTTGAAAGGTTAAAAAATTGAAGAGGGATGAAATTGAAAAAGAATTCTAATTCTATAAATTATTTAAAATAAAATAAATAGTTATAAAAAGAACTTGGACTAGATATGAAGATAAAATGAATTGAAGGGCAGGTTTGTAATTTTTAAGAGTTAGCATGAAAATGTAGTCGGCACCATTTGTAACACGTGTCATCTTATCATGAAAGGGACGTTGAGATGATTCAAACATTATCATAAAAGAGGATGTTTATTGACTAGATGACCCTACATGGACAAACAAGTTTTCTTAATAATATTTATTATATGATCAAATATAACAATGCCCTTTAGTAACGTTGATATTAACATAATATAAACCATGGTAAAGGGACCAAAAAGCCCTTGTAATATATATATATATATTGTCTTTATAGGCAATAAAGTAATTTTACTATTTTGAAAAAAAATAAAAAAGACTAAAAAGCCCGTGATTGAAAACTATTTTTTAATTCTAGGGTTAAAATAGTAATTTTACAGTGCCAAAAAAATAAAATGACTAATCTAGCTTTGTATAATTTATAAAAGATAATTGTATCATAATGAAAAGATCACCATACCTCCGATGCCTAGTTCAAAGGTTTTATAAGTCAAGATTAATTTTGATGTTACAATATTATAATGAGTAGTGCTTTGTATCTTGTTTGCACAATGATTTCCTTTCTAGCTCTAGATTTTTTTTGTTAATACTAGCTATTTGACATGTATTACGCCGCTAGTCTAATATTTTTTTCTATAAAAAAAATTATATATGTAGGCTTCCTGAATGCGTTTTTGTACATAAAAAAAAACTAAGTGTAAATTAAAAAAACTTATATATAAACGTAGTCAAATAAAACGAGACCTATATTCATTGAAAATAAAAAAAATATCATTAAAAATAAATGAAGAGAAAAATGAAAAATCAAGAGACATATAGATTAAGATATTTGGCCTTACGACATGGACTTTTGACCTAGTCATGTGTCATGACTTTTTTTATATAAAAATCAAAATTTTACTTAATCAAATAATAATAGAAATAGACATATATAAAATTGATTGAATAAAATAAAAGTGATAAAAATATTATGTAACATATATTAGGAATATTATCCAAATATATATATATATATATATATATATAAATATAAATGAATTAGAGTAATCTCTTCAAAAATTAAATGCATTCAAAATAACTAAAAATTACATGTTATTTAAAAGAAGCTAACTAAACAAAATAAAATAGAGAATAGGTATTAATTTAAATATAAATTAAAAAATTATTTTGAAAAACACATAAAAAGGCATCAATTAAAAAAATTAGAAAAAAAGAAAAGACCAAACGTTATTAGGTTTGACAAGTTAGGCTAATGCGCTTGGTCCATTTAGTAATAGTGTACACGCTTAGGCCCTTAATTTTCCTTGAAAATCAGGGCTGGAGTTTTTTTTGACCTAAAAATCTATTCGTAGCTCATTTTGACTCAAAACATTTAGAAAACACTTTAAACACCTTGATAAGCTCATCCATGACTTGAACACAACCCAGAAACCCATCGCAAAATTAGAAATCAACCCGAAATTAAAAATCTTCTGAGCTCAAACATGTTTTTAGTCTCTTCCAATGAAAAAGAAAACACCTAAGTTGAATTCCCCTCATCAAATTGAATCGATTGAGACAAATATTGATCGTTTTGGTGGTCGGAATTGATGTCAACAACGTTTGTTTCTCTCTAATATTGGGGTCCAATTACCTTTGCTCTTATTTCTTAAACCAAAGACTAAAAAATTTAGAAAAATAAAGTTTTAGATCAAAATTGATATTTGCTGAAACTTAAAAAATTGGAGGGTTTCAATTGTTATATTTAATAAAAAATGAGGACTAAGTTGAGTATTTTGCAATTTCTTTTTAAAACACCACCTTCTTTTTCTACGTGTTTATTTTTATCATTAATCTTTTAATTTTATCATTGCTTAATCATTTTAGCTAAAGTAGCTTGGAATTAGTTCTTCAAACAGGAAAAAAAAAGTAAGAGAAAGAAAAAAAACTCGTTGGAACAATGAATTCACCGTGCCTATAACTGTAAAGGCGTGTTAGGCAGTGTGGTAGTGGTTGTTTTTTAAATAGCTTTTCGTGCTGAAATACATGTCAATGATGTTTTTTTATTTTTTTAAAATTATTTTTAACATCAGTACATCAAAACGATTCAAAAAGTATAAACCACACTTAATTTTAATAAAAAAAAAATTAAAAATTTGACCAAACACAAATTCAACCACGGGCCAAACAGACTCCTGTAAACAAAACTACAAACGTGAAAACGGGGAATTCAGATCACGTGTGAGAAGCTTTTGTGGGGCCCACAGAAAAAACAAAACAAAAAAAACAACATAAATCAGTTGAGGCCATCTTTCTTTCTCCTCTTCCTCTTTGGTTGGCGCACTATCCGTGTGGACGCGCACGCGGTTAGAAGCGACATCCTCGGTGGAACATTCCTCATGTTCCTAGGTCGCTCCAAAATACCTCTTCCCTGTCTCCACATAGATCATATAAATTAGTTAATGGTGTATCAATCCTCGGTTCAATTATTTTCTTTAGTAATTACCATATCTTATATTACTCATCGCTTATACTTTTAAATCAACATTCAAGCACTGAAGTTAATTTTTAATTAATTTGAGTTTTAAATAAACCATTTAAATTCATAAGAATATTCCTCTTTTCTTTTCTTTTTTTTAAGAAAAAAAAAGCTCTCTCCACGTTTTATTGTATAATCCGAAGCTAAAGATAAGATCACATGATCCAAACCCAGTGCTGCCTAGGTTAATAAGCTAACTCCGCGTATAAGGATGAATTCAATTTTGAGTGTCATCAACGATGAGGAGATTCAAGTGCTTATTTTTATAATATATACTACGATGTAGATTAATTATTTAGTAAGTGGTTTAGTGATAAAAAATTTAAAATTAATAAATTTATTTTTTCTATAATTTTAGATTCGAATATTGTGATTACTAATATTAATGGTTACTGAAAACTTACTTATTTGTTAATTTAAGGATTTATAGAAATTAATTTAAGGTATATGTAAGCTGACCCGAATACTCCACACACATATATATATATATATATATATATAATATGTCTATTCAAGTGCTTATTTTATATATATTAAATGGTAAAACATTATAGATTTAAAATACAAGAGGGGGGCGGATTTAGTTGAACCACAAACGAAATGTTTAGATTTGACCGCTGATCATAGGACTCGCTATCCTGATTTATTTAGATTTATTCCTTGCCATTATAAATAATCCAACTCATCATCGGTTGTCTAGTAAACGTAAAAAAATCACCAACCAACCATTACTAAGAATCCAAGGCTTGGAAGAAAATAATATTTAATGAGAGATTTTATAATGGCAGCTAGTGAATATCTAATACAAAAAATATTTAATAAAAAATCACAATCCAACCATTCACACCATTCACTTGGGACAAAATAGGGAGAATTTGTATAGTCTTTCACGAGTAACGATAAACTTTATACTATTCAAGGATAACTAGTAATATTTTAGTAATTATTTTTTAAATTTATATTTTAAAAAAATAGATAAAACTAGAAGAGAAAAATTTTAGATGAAGAAATTCTTATTATTTTAGCGAGTCCTGAGTTTCATCTCTTTTTTTCTTTTTATATCTATTTTTTTTTTAAAAATAACTAATAAAATATTACTGAATTGAAAATTTCTCAGAATGGGTGCACGATGTCAGAAAAAGAAAGGAAAAAATAAAACATAAAAGGAAATGGGAAACTGACTTTTAAGCCGTTGGTTTACCAGGACGACATAAAACAATTTGGAGGGGAGGAGTGCGTGCATGGCCCAACACATTAGAATGTCATCATAAAAAGGAAAAAATGCACATGGCTAGGGGGAGCAAAGTCCACTTTTTTTTTAGTTCGGTGGTCAATTATGATCAAACAACATATATATATAGAGTAGCTTGGATTAAATTTTCATGAAAGTTTTATCATAGGAAAGGAGGAAAAGGTGGATATCTATGACCTCCATCGTTACTTTCTTTGATAGGTAGCGTCTATGGATCTTGATTTGTCTTCTTAGAGAAATACACGCATAGGTTCAATTCACTTAACTTGTGTAAAATTTTGCATATTGATTCTTATCACGTCACAAGCACATTGTATGGCGCATATGAGCGTAATCATTGCACATATATAAAATTAAAGAATTCAAAACTTTCAAGTTTCTTTGGATATTTTTTTAATTTTTTTATTCTTATTTTTTTTTATTGAAAGGGAACACTTTTTTTAGTTTATTTTTTATATTTAACATATAAAGTGTCGTAGGTAGTGTTTGATATTGAAGTAATAATTGTTTTTTAAAATATATTTCGCTTGAAAATATATTAAAATATTTCTTTAATTTATTTTGACATAAACAAATCTAAACAATTTAAAAATATTAAAAAATTAACTTTAAGAAAAAAATAAATTTTTGTGAAACATCGTTTAGATCGCGTTGCTAAATAGTATCTTGATAGCTTTTTGACAAGTGAAATTTTAAAAAATTGAGTATTTTAGATTTCTTCTCCATAATTATTATAATGCTCTTGGATTTTAAAATTTTAATTTGTAATAAATCTTGTTATCCTTCAATCTGTTTGTGCTATTTTTTTTTTATTTTTTAAATTTAAATCATTTAAATTACTAATAATTCTTCTTGAATACATCATATCACATCAATGAGGGATGCATTATTACAATATTTTAAATAAAAAACTTAAACTAACGTAGGAATAACCTTGTCATCTAATAAAAATATTGGTTTGCGTCATAATTTTATTTATTTATAATGAAAAAGAAAAAAAGGAATGCAAATTAGCAACGCGCACTAGTAAAACCTACCCCAAAGCACCGCGTAGAATGCGGCTTGACATCCTGAAAAAACAAAGTGCCGAAAATGGCCCCAGTATAAATGGTCGGATTTTAGATTCTTGGTTACGACTTACGAGTAAAAGCCGTGTTTCCTTATTCTCTTCACTGAACTTATTACCATACCCACATGTCTCGCATTCACATCCTCGCCTTTAATATCTATCAAAAAAACAAAAAACATTATTGTTACTAAGCGTTGAAACTGTAAATTCACACTCTTTTACAAAAATAATACAAAAATCATTTAAAAAAATAAAAAATATTACCACTACCATAAAACATATGCTTGTATGTACCTCTTAGAAAAATCACAAACAGGGGACTCGGTCTTTTTAGTCGGAGAGACCTGCATTTTCCACAAAAGTTTTTTTTTTTTTGTAATAAAATAGAAATGTTATTAGTGTCAGTATTGATATGATATGATGGGTTTCAAGAAATAATATTGGTGGCTTGATGTTCTGAATTGGACGAGGTCCCTCTGTTTTTTGTGTTTTTTTTCCTGTTGTATAAATAGGCACGCTTTGTAAGAAACTCTCTCTTCCAGTTTTGTTTGCTTCATTTCTCAACAACTTTCTTGAGACTCTGTTTATGTGAAAATTTCAAAGACAGGATTATTTTTTTATTTCGTCAATTGTTATCTGTGGTCATATAAACGAGTTCTGCTTTCAGTTTTTTTTTCTTTAACCCATGTTTCCCGTCTTAAAAAGAGGAGATAAAGAGAGAGAGATTGGACTTCTTTTTTTTTTTCTAAAGAAGAGGCTTGATCTTGGGCTGTTTTTGCTCATATAAACACTTTGATTTCAGGGTCTGTTCAGTTCAATATTGTCTGCTAAACATTACACAGTCAACAACATGGCTGCTGATCCATACCAACTAAGAAGAGCGCCCACAATTCACCATTATAGTGACTCAAGGGAGGATCTTGATAGTGAAATCGGCAGTGTAGAATTTGCTACATATACAGTCCAGATACCGCCCACACCTGATAATCAGCCAATGGAAACCCCTGTAGAGAATGAAAAGAAGCTGGAGAGGAGTTGCACGTCGAATTCTATGTTTACTGGTGGGCATAATTGCGCTACGCGTGCGCATTTGAAAGAGAAGAAGATCGAGTTCCAAACAAGCCATCCTCAAACAGCAAGCGCAAAAGGGTCGTATTGTGCGATGTCGGGTTGTGATGCTCAGGTCATCACCGATGATTTAGCGCCTTGTGAATGTGAATACAAAATTTGTAGGGATTGTTATAAGGATGCCTTAGCTACTGGTGATGGGACATGTCCTGGTTGTAAAGAGCCTTATAGGAGTCACGATGTGTCTGAGTTGAACAGGAGGTCATCTTTCGCCGAATCGAATAAAGCGTTGGCGAAG
The DNA here is from genome assembly GCA_033617975.1 of Populus alba x Populus glandulosa. Taxonomy (NCBI): domain Eukaryota; kingdom Viridiplantae; phylum Streptophyta; class Magnoliopsida; order Malpighiales; family Salicaceae; genus Populus; species Populus alba x Populus glandulosa. The sequence continues at coordinate 11,349,551 of CM066143.1, read as the reverse complement.
AGCCAGAGTGATGAGTTTGATTATACCCAATTTTTGTTTGAGTCAAAGACGAATTATGGGTATGGAAATGCTGAGTGGCCAACAGATGGTGTGAATGACAATGATGAGGGGAGTAGTGGTGTCCCTAAAACATTTGTTGAGAAACAATGGAAAATGCTTACCCGTGAAGTGAAAATATCTGCTGCAGTTATTGCTCCATATCGGTAAGAATACCAATTTTCCTCTCGTGTTCTCTTTTAGTTACCCTGAGTTGTGAGTTTTCCTTGTGTCCTGTCGTTGCTTATCTGGTGTGGTGAATAAATATTACAGAGATTCAGGAATAGGGTTTTTAATCCATCCTTGTAACATAAATTTACCGGTTGTGTTTTCAAGTCATGAGTCGTTTCTAGTATAAAACAATCTGTGCACCATTGCAATGTATTGGGTGGTAGATTATAGCAAAGTTAAAGAGAGAGTTACAGAACAGTAAGAGATGTCCTTATAATCAGTCCGGGACACTGAAGTTTCTGAACATTTTACCAATTTCTATGCAAGGTTCGTATATTTGCTGTGGATAGGAGTAATTTAGCTCAATCTGCGTTGGTGTGCATATGGGCCATATAACCTCTGGACTTTAAATCGCTATATAACTTTATAGGCTTTGGGAGCAGTTTGCATCACTGCTTTGTCTTCTGTTCCATCCTTGATCCGCTATATATACTACAGCTACCATATTTTAAAGTTTTCTGCTTTTTGGCCATGTTTTTTAGTTTTGTTTGGTTATCATTATATGACATGATTATTCTGAGTTTCTGTTCTCTTATTCCTGGGAGCTTTTGCTTTTCACAGCATTTACGCGCAATAGGAATTTGATTTTATAATTCATGCGTTCTGCTGAACTTGTTGCAGGATTCTAATCCTTGTCCGAATGATTGTTCTTTCATTTTTCCTGTATTGGAGGGTCTCAAATCCTAATGAAGACGCAATGTGGTTGTGGGGCATGTCTCTGGTTTGTGAAATCTGGTTTGCTTTTTCTTGGCTACTGGACCAGCTCCCGAAGCTCTGTCCAGTTAACCGTGTTGCTGACCTTGATGTTCTGAAGGAGAAGTTTGAAACTCCTGGTCCAGGCAATCCTACAGGAAAATCTGATCTTCCTGGCATAGATATCTTTGTTTCTACTGCAGACCCGGAGAAAGAACCACCCCTTGTTACTGCAAACACCATTCTGTCTATTCTCGCTGCTGACTACCCTGTTGAGAAGCTCTCGTGTTATGTTTCTGATGATGGAGGATCTCTGCTGACTTTTGAAGCCATGGCAGAGGCTGCTAGTTTTGCCAACTTGTGGGTTCCATTTTGTAGGAAGCATGAAATTGAACCCAGAAACCCAGAATCTTATTTCAATCTGAAGAGAGATCCTTATAAGACAAAGGTCCGCCCAGATTTTGTTAGAGATCGAAGGCGGGTAAAACGCGAGTATGATGAGTTCAAGGTTCGAATTAATGGCCTTTCTGATTCAATGCGCCGACGTTCTGATGCTTATAATAGTCAAGAGGAGCTCAAGGCAATGAAGAGATGGAAAGAGAGAGGTGATGATGAACCAATGGATAGATTGAAGATCCCAAAAGCTACTTGGATGGCTGATGGAACCCATTGGCCTGGCACCTGGACAGTTCCAGCACCGGAGAACACTAGGGGTGATCATACCAGCATCATACAGGTAAGATTACTAGTTCTAAAACTTACACAGGAACTCTTCTTTTTTGTTATCTAATATAACAGAAAAAGCATCTACTAATTTCTCATCACATCTTGCTTGCTATATGGAGTGTTATTTTCCTTGATTAAGAGGCAAAAAGTTTAGGCATAGTGTTACTAGAGTTCCGTGGCATATGCATTAATTTCCCAGAAGGGTACTTAGTAACTTCTATTGAAATTTATTCAAGTGTTTTATATGTAGTGAGATTGATGTGTTGAATAACAGGCTGAAAAATCAACTGCAGGTAATGTTGCAGCCTCCTAGTGAGGAACCACTAAAAGGAACAGCTGGTGATAGCAGTTCGATGAACCTATCTGAAGTGGACATTCGCCTTCCTGTGTTGGTTTATATTTCTCGCGAAAAGCGACCTGGTTATGATCACAACAAGAAGGCTGGAGCGATGAATGCACTGGTTCGAGCTTCTGCTGTTATGTCTAATGGACCGTTCATTCTTAACCTTGACTGTGACCACTACATATACAACTCCCAGGCATTGAGAGAAGGTATGTGCTTCATGATGGACCAGGGTGGGGAAGGCATTTCTTATGTTCAGTTTCCCCAGAGGTTTGAAGGAATTGATCCTTCTGATCGCTATGCCAATCACAACTCTGTTTTCTTTGATGTCAACATGCGAGCCCTTGATGGGATACAAGGTCCAGTATACGTTGGAACAGGATGCCTCTTTCGTCGGACAGCCCTCTATAACTTTGATCCTCCACGGTACGAGGATCATGGCGGTTGCTGCAGCTGCTTCTTTGGTCGTCACAAGAAGGCTGCCATTGCTTCTGCCCCAGAACACGGCCAGTCTCGTGAAGCGGAAGACACAGACAATCGGGAAATGAACCTTGCACTTATTCCTAGAAAATTTGGAAATTCAAGTTTGTTTCTTGATTCTGTACAGGTGGCAGCATTTCAAGGTCTGCCCCTCGCTGATAATTCATATAGTAAATATGGACGACCTCCTGGTGCTCTAACTCATCCAAGGGAGCCCCTGCATCTAGCCACAATTGCAGAGGCAGTGAATGTCATCTCTTGCTGGTATGAAGACAAGACTGAATGGGGCCAATCTGTTGGATGGATTTACGGGTCTGTAACTGAGGATGTGGTCACCGGGTATAGGATGCATGAACGGGGATGGAGATCAGTTTATTGTGTGACTAAAAGGGATGCATTCCGTGGGACTGCTCCTATTAATCTTACTGATAGACTTCATCAGGTTCTCCGGTGGGCAACTGGCTCTGTTGAGATATTCTTTTCTCGCAACAATGCCCTTCTTGGTGGTCATAGGTTGAAGCTGCTGCAGAGGATTGCTTACCTCAATGTTGGAATTTACCCTTTCACTTCTTTGTTCCTTATCGTTTACTGCTTCCTTCCCGCACTTGCACTCTTGTCCAATCAGTTTATAGTTGCGTCTCTAACTGTCACATTCCTAGTATACCTCTTGATCATCAGCCTGACCCTCTGTATTCTTGCCGTGCTTGAGATCAAGTGGTCTGGAATTACACTGGAAGAGTGGTGGAGGAACGAGCAGTTCTGGTTAATCGGAGGCACAAGTGCTCATCTTGTTGCCGTGCTCCAGGGGCTACTGAAGGTGATTGCAGGAATTGAGATTTCATTCACACTAACATCTAAATCAGGTGGAGATGATGTTGATGATGAGTTTTCTGATCTCTATGTATTCAAATGGACATCTCTCATGATACCACCTTGCACAATCATTATGGTCAACCTTATTGCAATCGGAGTCGGAGTTTCCCGAACTATATACAGTGACGCACCTCAGTGGAGCAATTTACTGGGAGGTGTGTTCTTCAGCTTTTGGGTCCTGGCTCATCTCTACCCCTTTGCAAAAGGGCTTATGGGAAGACGTGGAAAGACACCAACCATCATATATGTTTGGTCGGGGCTCCTTTCTATATGTATTTCACTACTCTGGGTTGCTATTGACCCTCCATCAGGAAATACTCAAATAGGGGGGCTATTCCAACTCTCATGAGTTTCGTGTTTCTGCTATATCCAGGCTTCATCATGTATTTTTTTTCCTGATCTTTAACATAGATTTGATGTTCATACAGGGCGTGGGTTATATAGCAATACATTCAATTCTTTACAGATTCTCAGGTGTAACTTCAGAAACTAATGTGATTAACATCTTACCCTTTTTACGATTTAAAGTTTGCACTCTTTACCTTTTCTCCTTCTTTCCTCTTAGAATTGATCATAGGTAGACATGCAGTGCAAGGTTTTCTCTAAATCTTTGAATTTTAGGTTTTCTTCCACTGTTTGATTGAAAATCTTTGAGAATGTTACACAACAAATCCCCTGTTCCTCCAAATATTAGTTGGTTTATGCTTAGTAGATTTTAATGTAAATGAAAAGGGGCGGTTATCATTCTTTCCTCGTTTCCATTAAAATGTATGCATTTCATCACTTTCTGCCATGCATATTATGAACACAGTTGCTGTTATATTTTTTTTCCTTTTACGGCAAACGTGTATCTTATCAGCGAACTGGTCGCAGCAGACAGTTTTAGTGCCCGGCTTTCAAATCTAAACAGGGCTTAAGCTCCTCGTTCGTGATTTCATTATTAAGGTTTGAGAATAGAAATGGTCCTTGTTCAAGACCTTTTTCCGGCGGCCCCCGATGGTCCCCAGTGCCGCTCAGGTCAATCAGTTAAAGGGAAACAGCTGGAAATACATCCAGATACACAAGGTTGCTTGCGACGCCTATGATCGATGACCTATTCGGATTATCAGAGTCGGTTGATTGTCAAAGTCAGAAACATCTTCCAGAGTTGGTAATTGTTGAATCTATATCAGCCAAATCAACCTGTCTCCAACCCCCTCCGCCTTATTAATGTTTATGTACTCAACTGCTCTCACTGATTCAAAGGCATGGCGATTCTGCTGTAAGAGTTGCGAATAAAATCCTCTGTCTTTCTCACCTGCCCATCAATATGCAGTCTCTTTCCATTTTCAATTTCTCGTCACCTTGTAAGAATTATACTTTCTTTTTTATGAAATATAGAAGGCCTCTATTGAAGCATCAAAATTATTTGAGGACAAAATTACCACACGCTATGACATTTCGTGCTTGTTTATGTGCCAGCTGTGCATTTTTAATAATTTAATTAATTTGATTGAAGTCAAATATGTCACATGAACTAATAATTAGTACATAATTTATTTTATTTTTCACAATAATGTGATTCTATATTAACATAAAAACTGTTAAACTAATTGAGATCAAACACAAAAAGGAGGTTAGAATTCTGAATAAACTGTATATAATGAATGCATAGTTTTAACCTAATTACAAATAAAATATATATAGGTTAAACTGAAAGTACTATTCTACCCTTAATAAATAAGACAACATAAATATTATTTAACAAAAACAACGCCTATAATGACCTTTGGTCAATGATCATGACTAGCATTGTCATTTGGTCAATGATCATGACTAGCATTCTCTTAACGTAACCATATTGGAATTTTTATATTGAAAATATATTAAAGTAAAAAAAATATTTTTAATATTAATATATCAAAATAATTTTAAATAATTTTTTTTTAAAAATATATCACATTTCTAGACAATACTAACATTTGATATTTAATTACAATCTCCTTTTATATATTGCACCCATGATAGTGTGGTGCAAGTCCTTGATCATTATGGCTAGCTATTTGAATATATTTCATGTTATGGCCGGTATTGGATTATTCATTATACTATAATGTCGCGATAATTATTCTAGTAACCAAGCGTCTCAATTGAACTAACAAAAAATCCAAACCATGCACGCAGCTGCAATATAATCACCAAATTGGATTATTCGATCAATCCCTCTCTCTCTCTATATATATATAAATAAACAAAGATTTTTTAAAAAAATTACAAAATGGAAGCCAAACCCCAAACGATAACACTAATTTACAAATCAATGGAATATATGGTATCACACATCCGGATCATATTCTACACTAGAAACTTGAACTCGACCTCGCCGCCTTGAGCGGCGTTTGCGGCCTTGATGGCTGCCACCGAATCTCAATCTACCAGTGTTCCTGAACCTGTCCTTCTCCGATGGAATCACAACACATTCTGGCGGCGGCACCGGATACCTTAATGAATCGTAGCAGTAAGAATAATACATGTAACGCTGGCGAAATTTACGCATAGCTGACCGTTGTCTCCTCGTTATGGTGGCATAATCGGCACTCTCAAGCCTAGAATAACTCTCGTAGCATTCCACTGAAGGAAATTCCTCGATGGGGTCAGAAGGGCATCCCTCTAGGACAAAGTCCTTAAATTCGGACACAAATGGTGCGTACTTATAATTGACCTTGTATTTGCCACCGGAAGTTGCCCAATTTGACGCATCCCATATTGTAGCATACAGGGACATTGGTTTTGATGGGTACTCGCCGCCCATTTCTTCACTGCGAATCACCTCTCGGATGGGAACATCATCGATGTAGAATCTGAAAACCCACCACCATAAATGGCACCTTTCATAGTCAGTCAAAAGTGCGGGGGAAATCTTGGTGGATGTGAGTTGTGGAGATTAATTAGCAGGAATCAAGAAAAGGATCAAATCAATAGCAGTAGCTACAAAACTCAATCACTAATTAATTTACTTGTTTTTGTAAAATGGTGGCAAGTGGTTGATGATAATTATTTATATCCAGTAGGTAGAATTATTACAAAAATAAAAATAAAAATAGCGGTCAATCTTGCATATAGAAATCAAGGAGCTCACAAGTTGGTGGCCTAAGAAATATTTGCATATTTAATATTGTGCTCACTTCATTAATTTAAAGTTTTGCGAATTCAATCCGAGTACAACTAGAATTTTCCGGCGTAACATTTACCTCAGAAGGCACCTCCTGCTAAAGGAAAAATCACTCCTAAAAAGTGTTTTTTGATCCAAGAAACATAATTTAAAGTTGGAAAGACAGTAGTGTTGATGAAAAACAATAAATTAGCTTGCATCCTGGCCTCTCCAGAACCAACCAGAATCACAAGCAACCTAAAAATGTTGTCTCGTTAATAAGTCGACATTTGTCCACTGGTAATTTAATTAATATTAACATCCCAATTCCCTCACGCAATTGCCAACTTCACTTCCTTTATTACACCAGTGTCCCTCCCCGGCCCCCTCTCTTGATAGGTCAAACAACAACCGAAAACAAAAGCTTTGCATGACATAAAATACGACATTGACGTGTATGTGCAAACACACACATCATGTTTAAGAAAACAACTTAAATAGCCAGCGAGGAGCCAAGAGGTGGGTATAAAGTTGGAGGGAGAAGACAACTCACATGATGTTCTTTGCCGTCCATAGAATGCTATACCTATGGAACTGTTTGGAAGGGTCAAACCATAATCTATATCTTTCTTCTCTGCCACGACTCGTGCTTCCATTACCATACAAGTTTGTTTGGAACCTCCATGGCTTCCCTTCGGTGTTTCCTAGGAATTCAAAGTCCAATTCATCATGGGTCTTCTCGAACACGTCCCCGTTTGATGTCTGCGCCCGCGTTGAAAAAACACAGCATTCATCATTATTGATAATTATATATTGACCATGATAATCATATTTATTAATTTGACATTAAATATTTTTTTAACAAAACTGTTCGATATCATATATATATATATATATAAAAAAGAATTGCAAGAGCCACTCAAATCCGAATGCCAAGTTTCCTTATTGTGGGTATTTAAAGAATAAAAGAAATAGAAAAAAAGAGAACCATGCAGAACCAAGTTAATAAAATGTTTGTAAGGGAAATCTTCATTATGAAGACAAGACTTAAAGGATTCTCAATAAACAACTGAATTTCTCACGGAAAATTTAAGATAACAAAGAGAGTATTAAATCTTCCAAAAGCTAATGAGAAAAGTGATCATAAATAGAGCCTTAAAAGATGCAATTAATTGCCGAAAAGAAGCGTGAGATGACTTAGCGAATTCAAATTAGAATCGGATTGATCCTTTACATGAAAGCAAGGAAAAAAAAAATTCAAATGTCTTACCAAACCAAAAGGCTTAAAGAAAATTCTTCGAAAAGAAAAGGAACGGATTAAAAAAAAAACAGAGAGAACAATTTTCCTATTTCTCGAAAGGAATATATATGATTACTTGTCACTTACATAGAAGGCAACGCAGAGACCGGCTGTGTAGTCGCCTGGTAACTTGATGTTGGCACTAAAGAATCCATATTTATACATCTTGGATGAAATAAAACCCGCACCTGAAATTCCCAGAAATTAACGATCGACCAACGAAATTATACACGCAGGTTTTCTTGAGACTTTTTTAATAAAAGTACAAGATGCGAATATATATACCTGTGAAGCGATCAAGGAGGAGGCGGGCGGTTCTACCATTAGGAGAACGAACAAGGTTGCCATCGCCAAAGAGGGGGCTGTAACCTTCATCAAAGGAGATGGTGGAGAGATTGAAAGCTGCGCTGGCAATCATACGAGGAAAGGAGAAAAAGAAGAGAAGGAGATAGAAAGGCTTCGAGAGAGACCAACAGCATAAGCAATCCATTTTGTTTTTTACCATAAATTTATTTTAGTATTTATTGTTTCTCTCTCTCTCGTTAATCCTCCTTTGCTTTCTCTGCAAGTGTATATATACAAAGCCACATGAATCGGAAAGCGGCGAAGGAGAAGGGATAGGGGGAGAGGAGGAGAGGAGGACGGTCTTAATAAGGGTTGGATAAGTCTGCGGTCGTTTTGAATATCGTGCTACTGTACAAAAATGCCCTTTGAATGTTTCAATTTGACGTTATTGCCACTTTCCAATGGATATGAGGGGGCGGTGGTTGCAATTGGTAGTTACTTGTTTTAGCCTGTTGTCCTCGTTGGCTTGTGAGTTAATGATTGTGGAGAAACTATATTCTTAAGCAGTTGCATAACCTAACTAGAAATATAGTTTTCTTGTGGTGCAAGTCAAGGAGTGAGGCGACAACTAAGCTGGATGGTGAGGGTGTGGGGCTCGCAGATTCCATGCACGGAGGTTTCGCATGCAAAAATAGATAAAAATACGCAAAGCTTATTCATTATGAGCATGCGAGAAGCCAGCCTTTGTTGTTCTTTAGAGTTAAGACGACGACCTTCCTAATAGTATATATGAAGTAGATTTGGTGTCGTCTTAGGCTCGCTCGCTAGCTGGCTGTGTACTTAACTACTCCATTTTCTTTTCTTTTTCCTGGTTCAACTACCTTTTTTTTTTAAAAAAAGAATAAAACATATGGCTAGCTGCCCTTTTGTTACGGCTCCTTTTATTTATTTATTTATATGATCTCCCTTCTCCTTGGAATAATCATTAGGTATATTAAAAAAAAATTATATAGAACAATTTCTGACCTAATGACACAATGGTTTGGTGCGTAGTTAAGTAGGTGATTATCCGGGCCAGGTTCAAAACTTTGCTTCTTTATCACTTGATTTTTTTTTATTATTATTAATGATCTTCTTTAATCTTTATTACATGAATAGCTAGAGCTCTTAAAAAGATAACTCAATTAGGCTCGCAAAAACATATAAAAAAACAGCTTTAATTTCCATTCTCGCGAAATCAATTATTTTATATCAAAGAACCATCTCAACTTAATATAGCTTAAGTTGTTAGGTGAGGTTTCATGATATAATTAATTTATATGATTTTCTAATATACCCCTTCAAGTAAAAGCTTTTTGGGCTTGAAACTTGCACAGACTCACATTATCTTATGTTTGATTTTTATCAAATATATGGGGATGGTGAGATTCGAACTCGTGATCGCTTGGTTATCAAAACTTTGATATCATATCAAATAACCATCTAAACCCAGTAACTTAAGCTGTTAAATGAGATCTCAAGATATAATTTATTTTATTTTCTAACATTTCTTGTCGTAAAAATTTTAACTCTCTATCCTCAAAAACCATAATTTGACTAATGTTTTTGATGCTATATCTGTCTTTTTTCTTTGTGATGTTAATGCTTTTTTATTTTTATATTATGAAAAATTGAAAGATTGAAATTTCTCAAAATTAGGTAATTATTCTAATTTAAATGTGTTTGATAATAAATTAAAAATTCAAGAATAATATTTGATGGAAATATTTCGTGATATCACTGTGATCTTCATTTCTATCGGATTAGGTGGAGAGAGGATAAGAGAATACTATAATTGTCGCTGTTGTTACCAGCTGGAACTTCGGCGAATTGTACAATAACTTACAAGGTTTCTGTAAATCTAGAGGCAACAGGAGGGCAGTGTGGTCAAAGGGTGGAGGGAGGGAGGGAGGCGTGTGCAAGTGGTTTTCTGTATTTTGATAGGAGTTGAAGGGCCTTATTGGAATATACGAGTAACGGCATAAAGAGAAAGAAAGCTTCGAGGGGATGGGCAAACCGCGTCCGATACTAACGGTGGCGTTTATAGTAAGTGCCACGTCGTTATTACGACCGCACTTTGTCGTTGGTTTTTGTTGTAGTAGAAAAATCACTTGGATTCCTGTCAAATTTTTATCAACTCCGTTAATTTTACAAAATTATCCGTAAATACATTGACCAGACCCTTCTTCTTATTCGTTTTCTTTTTAAAATTAAACCACTCATCCTAATTAATTAGACTCTCTCTCTCTCTCTCTTCCTTTTTTTAATTTTTTTTTTCAGATGAATCGTTGCCAACCCTTCAAATACCATGAGTATGATTTATTTATTTTTCACTTATATATATGCGCGCGGGGTGAACAAATGCCTTTATCTATTTGTTTTTTCTTTTTTCAGTTTTTATTATTTTTATACAAATGACTCACCACTAAAAAATTGAAAAACATTGACGAAATACACTACAAAAATTTTTAGATTTATCAACATATTTTTTATCTGTATTTATACTTATAATTCATCGGCAAGAAACTTGTCGATGTAATCACGAACAGAAATAATCCGTCGAAAAATTCTCGTAAGTGATTTGTGGTATGTCGGTGAGTCTGTCAATAATAGTTTTATAGATGGATTTACTAACAAACAAATAGCGCAAAAATACATGTTCTCACTTCATTCCGTTGGTACTTCCATCACTGAATATAACATATCACCGATAGAAAAATCATATGTCATTTCATCAGTGATTTTTTTATTTGTCGGTGAATTTGACATATAACCACCAAACAAACCGTCTTTTATTTCGTCGGTGTGTAAACAGTGACAATAATATTTTCAGTAATTTTTTTTTAACTCTCTAGAATATATCGATGGACTACGTCTGTCAGTTACCCTGCCAATAATAATTTAAAAATATATATTAAACAAAAAAAAATAATTTTTAAAAATAAATTAATATAAAATTCAAATATTTATTATAAATTTAAATATTCATAAGTTCAAATATAATTAATTTAGAATAAATGGGCTGGAAGAGGAGGTGGGTCTTCTCCCAGCTAATCATGGAGCAAATAAGAAGGAGCACATGTACTACTCATCTGTGATCTTATCTCAAATAACAATTGGTGGAGTTCGGCCATCTCGACACCGAGTCATTCATAATCAGCACCAAGATAGGTCATTCGATCTTTAACTCACTAGTCTAACATCGCCTTGAACTTTAAAGTTTGAGTGCTTGGAATCGATTGTGAGCATCTAACGGTTAAAACACCGTGGGTCATTCGTAAGAACTCAGTCGTAGTGTTAAAGATATCATACACTTGATTTCTATCGGCTCCACTGTACGATCCCCCAACTACAAATCTGGATTGAGATTCAGATAGGTCGAAGGACCATCATTGTATCTTTCCTTCAACCCAGTGTTATATGTATCACGAAAAAAAAAAGTTCAAAAAATAATAAAAAATAATAACTTAAGAAAACAATGTTTGAAAACAACATACTTAATAATTCTTTGTAGCTAATTGAGTTGGAAACTACCACATAATATTTTTTGTCAGTGTTTTTGTTGTTAGTTGTCAATTTTCTGGTAATGACTTGATAATATATTATTGTTTTTCCTTGTTAATTTGTACTATTCATAATATTTTCTTGGATAGCTTATGCTAGTTTCTTGGCTTAACATTTGTCACGAGTTGGATTGATTTTTTATGCAAAAAAAAGTGCAATTGTTGTCAATGTGTTTTTGAAGTGTATGTCTAGTAAACTTTACAAAGGATTTTGCTCGCCAATAAATGCCAATATTATTAAAATTTTATTTTTTTTAATCAATTTAAATTATGTGGAAATTAAACTAATATAACCCGGTTGGTGTAGTAGATCCAACGATGACTCATCTGACCCGTTTTATATATATGACATTATGGGTATATTAAACCATGATCTAAAAAAAAATAAATAAATAAACTTTTGTACCAAAATTAAATTGTAAAAACATTGAGGGACCTAATGGGTGTTATTTGGAAAGATTGAGGACTAAACTGAACTTTTCACATTAACTATGAACCCACCATCCATTTTTTATGGCTTTTCATACTTGTCCTTCTTCTTTCAATCTTACCATTGGTTAATAATTTAAATCAACTGTGATTTAATTTGGCTAAAAAAAGATAAAATTATGAGAAAATAAAATTGAGGGATAAAATAAAAAAAATAAAAAGAAAAATGGTGGACAATTAATCGATAGTAAAATGTAAAAAACAGTATTTAATATATAGTAAACCCCCCCCCCCCCCCCACCCCGCCGTAGAAAGTACTGCTATATATGCTATATCATCATAAAAGGGGAAAGTTATAAATATCATAGCTAACTTCTTTGGGAGAAAAAAGAAAGAAAAAAAAGATGTATATGTTCAAACTTCAATGTGATAAATTAAATGGAGATGCGGGGTATCGATCCCCGTACCTCTCGCATGCTAAGCGAGCGCTCTACCATCTGAGCTACATCCCCACTGACGCTAAGTTTTTTATTAAATAAATATTATATAATATTTAAATTCACAAATACATAAAACACACTAGCGACTACATAATGAAGAGAAATGCAGGTCTTGCTAAGACGATAGCAATGCCAGACGAACTCACTTTGAGGCAATCCGGTATTAATTAAAATTCAGGAAATGATTATTTAAACACCCTTCTTCACTTGATTATTATTATTTGGAGATTCTCTTCCTTCTTTTACTGTAACACCCGTGAAATTGATGCATGTCAAAATCGAAGATTGATAGATCAGAAGGACAAGTATAAACGGAGATGCTTCTGATGAGGGTATACAGGTCAAAAGGTTGATCCAAGAAATCAACAGAAGACAAGGTTATGTCACGACTCACTAGGCAATGAAAGAAGCCAGATAAAATAATGGCCTTGCTAAGTCAAAATCTCCGCAAAGCATGATAATTATTTAGAGATTTTAACAATCTTGAAGTTCCTGGAGCGTCAGTCATATCCTTGGAGAGTTGGACAGAGATATCTTTGGAATAAAAACATTTTGATGCCATTTCATAAGTACTGTTTCTTGGTTTTCCACAGTATCACAGACAGAAGATACAACTAAGCAACCGAGAATCACAAGCAGAACGCATGATGGGAATGGTAACATTTGAGTCACCTCTACAAGTAGCAGGAATGAAAAGTTGTCGAGTTCAGACCTGCATTGCTTGCAGCTTCCATTCCTTGTTTAAACGTTGTTATCTTGCTAATAAAAAGAAGATATATTTGTATTTATCAGCTCTTGCATCATGCTTTACCATCTATCTCCCAGCTACGGGTTACATTTTACCCATTGACACCAGGAAAAAGACCTTGCATTGTAATTTATACATCTGCAGAGAGCAACAAAGGCTAGCTAAACAAAAGTGTTTTTAACTGTTCAAAAAATGGCATTTTGATTCAACATAGCTTTCTGCATCCCATAGGAATGATCCAAAAGCTACCGCCTCCAGGACCGGCATAGTAAGTCCAGAGGATGTGATTAATACAACTTCATCACTAGCCGTCTCAATGGAACCATTCTCAGCAATCCTTGTATCTGGCCTCCCAAATAGTGCTTGACTTTGCTAATTTCAACAATGGTCTCAAGGGGGCAGACTAGTCGTTCTCCAAGTACAATAGACAGGTGGCTCTGTATCATTTCAAGTTTTTGTTCCTGGTTTCGCCAAAAACCAACTCGTCCAGTGGGATCTGATAGGCAATATCTAATGGGATCATGGAAATGACATTGTCTAAAAATTTCTGTACAATCATGGAGTAAATGATCTCCTCCAGTTTCCTTCTCCTTGACTTCAGATATTCTCCTAAATATCCGAGGATTAGTCACATTAGTGAGTGGCAGTTTTGCAGCCAGTGAATGATCAGCATTCAATTGGCAAACATGAAATATAAGCTTGGAAATATATAGCAAAGCACCCTTTATGAAAATTGGAAAAACAATCAAACAGCAATTAAAACCTCCCCGACTATTATCAGCACCGACAATAATGAGAGAGAGAGAGAGAGAGAGAGAGAGAGAGAGATGGAGATAAATAAATGCAAGCTGTCATTGTTGCAAGGGAATGTATATTTCTTTTTGTCTTATAACTTGATCAAAGACGGGAGGGAAATTCAACTGGTTGCGCCACCAAGAATAAAAGAGAATAAAAGATTTTAAAAGAGAATAAATTTAAGCTATGTATTAATAAGGTGCAGTAAAAAAAAAGGAAACAAATTGGGAATCTGATAACGCAAATGGTATTCTCTGATTTCATAGCATATAGTTTTTCGTCTCGTCTTGTTCATGCTTACGATGATTAGGCATGCAGGAAACAAGCAAGAGAATTGGAAGCAACATATGAAAGTAAGTAAATGTCGAGAAACGCACCATAATTTTGAACTCGATGCTTAATTATGTCATCTAGTTCATATAATGCAGTTCTAGTATTTGGATTTACCTGTAATGATCACAAGTAAAATTTTGAGTCTTCACTAACACTTTAAAGCCAACCAATGATTAAGTGATTAAGTCTAAGGGCATAATCAAAACCAGATCTCAACTTCTGAAAAGCGAGGGAGAAATTACAGGTGCAAGAGACATGATTCTATTATAAAATAAGAACATAAGAAAAGATAGACGAGGGGCGGCTGCTGGAAGTTTTGAAGAGACAAGGCTTGTTTCTTTTATTTTAAGAAATGAGTATGAGTAAAATTATAATTTTAAGGATTTTACAATATTTCAATATGATTTTATCTGTTTTTAAGTTTTTAAAATGATTTTATACAATAAATATATATTAACTTTATAAAATTATATGATTTTACAAGTAAACTCATAATTTTAACAATATTAGTCCTATCAATGCGACTTTGTTGGGCCAATAATAGTAGCGTAAATTGTGCTATTTATCCAATATTTTTCTTTTACTATACTAGTTTCTTCAATAATTTTACACATTGTGTCAATTTGAAGAAAAAAACTTGCAACAAAGATGAATCCTTTTCAAGTAGGATCTTAAGCAGCGGTAGAATCTTAGGAAACATAGACGTGATTAATATATTTTTTAAAAATCTTTCCTTAGAGACAACATAAAGGGAAAAAAGTAAAGCAAAAAAAAAACTAAAATGATTATAATTGATAGGATTGAGGAAGTAAAGATCTAAAATGAATGAAAATAAATGGTATACACGTAATTGAGAATCAATTAGATTTCAAAGTAGAATAGATTTGTTTCATAACTTCAAACTCCAAGTACACAAACTAGAGAATTAAAGGCAGAAAGAGAAAATCTAGCTTGCCCTGAAGATATATAAATACAAGTAAAAAAAAAAAAAACCAATTTCTATTTTAATAAGCTCAATAATTATATCAAAATGAAATTCTTGATTTTTTCACCAACTTCATTACAAAAAAAAACTCATTTCATAACTATTATAAATACAAAAAGAGTTAAGATTATCATTGCTTATTTTTAAGAAATGTTACATTTTTTAAAATTCATCTATCAATTAAATGTTACATTTTCTTATTTTTAAGAAGCTATCATTGCTTTACACAACTCATAAAATAACTAATTTCTAAAACTTTGGATGTTTTAGTATTTCAAGCTTATAATATTACAATTAAAATCTCAAATGAAGTTCATTTTACTCACTAAAATCTTTGGGATAAAATATTTCATTCAAATTGCATACATCTTCAACACTAAATGAGCTATAAGAATCTTGAGAACATAATTTTTAATTTAAAATAAAAAAAAAACTTAATTGTTTGATAACAAAACTATTTAACTCTTGTAATTGAAAATCAATTGCATTTACAAATATATCAAATTGAAAATGATGCTCTAAAGTTGTGAAAAGTTCACTATGATAGCGAGACCAACCATGAGCTCTTGTATATAATGGTTTCAAATCAAGAATATCAATATTGTTTTATGTGCAAAATGTTTTAACACTCTTAAGTAAAGGTTCGCATCCATCATCTTGTAACTTTTAAATCAATGACTTTATAGTTGAAATTAAACTCATAGCATTGACAAAGTCTTAATCTTGTTGTTGTGAAGATCAACATGAAACTTCACTAATCCCTATAATTTGTTTCATCAATGAAATATATATATATATATATATATATATATATATATATATATATTCAAATGATGTTAATGCAAATAAGTTGCTTTTGTATTACTTTATTGAGAATAATTTAATCCATCTTTAGATATAGTATTAATAACTTTACAAGTTTCACTAAACATCCTTAACAAGTTACAAATTAATTGAAAATGAGAACCCATAAAGTATTTACATTTTCATATAGTTTTGAAGTACCATCTTGGTTTGCTCCTTTTATTATCTCTATTTGATCTTAAGCAATCTTATTGCTAGTTCTAATTGCTTGAGCAAGTTATAACTCATCATTTATTTTCCATGAACTAACACCAATATTAATAATAGAATTCAAACTCTGTAAAAAATTGGACAAGTTTTACTTTTGTAAAGGCAACAACAAGAGCTAATTGTAACCTATGAGCTAGGCAACGTACATAATAAGCAAAAAAAAAATATTTAAAAAAAACAAAGCTTGGAGTATATCCCACTCACATCACATATTGTCTGCAGTATCATATCCTCAATCTCATGTATGTTCTACAAGAAGATCATAATGAGATAGAACATGGAATATATATTGTTTTAGAGTCAATGTCGTGGCATCTTTCACATGCATAACATGGAAAAATGTTTTCGAATGAGACCATTTTTGTCAACAAACCATTAGACAATTTCCCTTTTTTGCTTAGTATCTAGTTCATGAAAAATTATACAAAACTTTGAATCCTCAACCTCATCATAAATCACCCTTTGTACATTGCTAGAAAAGATATTTAAATTTTCCTTTTAAATTCTATAAGAAGTTTATTTATCATTTTAACGAGTACTTTTTAAAACAAGCCTGCCAAGTTTATCATTATGACTTTCTAAGAGTTTCATGAGTTCAATAAAATTACTTGAATTTTTTGAACTATAGCTTTCATTAAGGCTTTTAAAGGCACATGTTTGAAAATCTAGCAACCAAATAATATCAATTGTAGCTTTAAGGCGTAAAAACTATTCTCAACTTTTTATGATGCTTGTTTATCTATCAAGTTGTGAGTTTATTGTGATTAATTCATTAAATCTTCACAACATTTCACTACAATTTTATGTGGTGAATTTTTCTTCCCACAAGATCCAATAAAGGACAATGAATCCCATCATTTACCTTCATCTCATTACCAAAGCCTATGGATAAAAAAACATTCAATCCCAACCTTCATGTTGGCCTACCAAAAATTTAGTAAGGTAGACAAAAATATAGGATTCATTGCATTTAAGTACTTTAACCAAGTAAAAAAATGCTTTAAATTAAAAAGCTTAAAATCGACGATGATGGTTCTCATCTTTTGAAAGAAGATAATTTGAACGTATAGGTTGGGATAGACTTAAAATAAGTACGACAATTTAATGTTTTTTGGTTAACAAGAATATCTCATATCATTGCCTATTATTTTTTCATGCTGAATTTCTCGGTTTTTAGAAAAAACATTCATTTAATTTCTTAGATTCAAGAGTTATTTCATCAAGATTTTAGAAATGAACTATTATTTTTGAAGTAGTAGCTACAACAAATACATTGTTATGTAAGAGATTAGCATATGGTTTCGTGAAAGAAAAAAATCTAAAGTTCTTTGTTCTCACATCTCAACTCTTAAAACTTAATTCAAGACAGGATAAACCTAAGAAATATCATAATTATTAGTTCAAGAATTAATCTTGTAGATTAATCAAAATCAAAATAAAACTAATATTTTAAATATATAATAATTGTTTGTTTAATTGGTATTATTAAACATTCAAGTAATTAAAGCCCTAAAGAATACAGTTTTATATAATTCATAAAAATCTATCAAAGCCCCAATGCAAAAAATAAAGAGGAAATATAAAATTCCAAACACCAAAAATTAGAATTATCTTAAACTCTTGTTTGGTTGTGTATTTATTAAGAAATTAGAGATCATAGAGAACAAATTAAAGCAATTAAGGAAGTACAATCCACAATACCTTGCAACCTTTCTGATAACTGTTGTGAGAGAAATACAGTACCAAGAGACATGATTTATTAAGAGAATTGAAGGATTTTTTTTTATTTTTGTCTTACTCAATACTAGAGGATTGAACCCACGTTGATATATTTAAGAATGTTTTGGAAACAAAATCCTTGCAGTGGGTTGGGCTACCTATTGGATATTAGAGCAACTACAACTTATATTGTATGCCACCCTGGACAAGACGCAAGGACTGCTAAATATGTTTTCTTTTGCAACTTCTTAAATTCATTAAAATCAATATTAAAAAAAAAAAATCTTTGAACATACCATGTTGATGAGAGAAATGATTCATAAAATTATTAAAAAATATATATCTCTCTCATGTTATCAAACAAAACCACTGTTTAAAAAGAAATCTCATAAAACTTTCCTATTTCAAGTTCTAAACATTAAGAAGCCAGACGTCTTAATCTTGAAAAATATATCTGATACAGCAATTGTACAATGGAATGAATTAATGAATACAGAAGAATTTGATGATCTCTTGGGGTTAATTGCGACAGTTCAGCATATTCCAACAATAACTCATAATATGCATGCTAGATAACACGACAAGTATGGCGTCACCTCTTTACCACAACATAAACATTTTATATCCCTCACAAAATAAGAACCGATTTAAGATTCAAAACATAAGAACCAGGGTACTATATTCAGGGATTTATATGGAATATAGCATATAGTTCAGTTTAACAAATTAACACCATCCTCAATCAGATTTTTTTAATACAGATAAAGCAAAAAAAGTGTGGATACTGCCCTCTTAAAACAGGGTATAACACAAATTTCACTCGGCATACCATCCTAGGTCTCTAACAGTTACAGATGGACCCAATAAGAATTTTAGGATGATATGAGATGAACGAATCCTAGAACTATAACGGTCAGCTTTGATAAAATCCAAAACTACAAGCTATGCAAAATATGAAGAAACTCCTGTTGCTAATTGGTTAGGTTATGCTCCTTGAAAGTCTCGTGAAAACAGGGTACCTAGATCCTAGAGACCAACCTGAAGAAGCTATGTTTGTCCAGTCTGTTGTGTATCATTGCTCATATGTTGGTCATTCCTGCCAGCCCTAAAATCTTCCTGTCCAGAAACTTCCCCGAGCCTCTCCTGCAATAAAAGACCAAAACTCTATGTGAAGACCACTTTATACAAGCACGGTTTCTTGTTTCTGAGGTGGCTAATGAGTTAGTGTTTTTCTCAAAGCCATTCAAAATTGATCCGAAATTAGCATTAAATGATTATAATCCCCAAGTGTCATTTGTCATTTTTAAAAGGTGTTCATCATCATCAGCCAATACTTGTCTCGTGTACAAATAGATAGCATTTTTGTCCCAAGAATTGCAATTCTACAAAGTCCAGTTAAATCTGTCCACCCAACTCAAACAAGTTCCTTCTATGTTTATTTTCTATCGTGTGAATTCGGAAGTGTTTGGAAGTATGGTAGTGGTTGCTTTTCAAAGTGCTTTTTACTCAGAAATACATCAAAATAATGTTTAAAAAAATAAATATTTTCGATATCAGCACATCAAAAAACATTAAAAAAAAACACAATTTAGGGAAACGCCGTTTGAAATGCAGTTCCATACGACCCTGAAATCGAAGTGCCCAGATCCAATAATTCATTTATTATAGTTATGTTTGTAAAGTCTCTTGTCAGAGACCAGGCTTTGCAATATGTTATCTTCATTATATGTCACATGCAGGATAGTTAGGTGATGGCTGATAAGATAAAAGACACCAAAATTCAACAAATCAAATCAAAGATTAAAACATCACCTTGAGAGAGGCGTTCTCTGCAAGAAGTTGCTCATACTCACTCTTGATTTGGTTTACTTCTGATCTAAGATTGGCATTTTCTTCTTTTAAGGCTTCAGCACGTTGGGCCAGTTCATCACATTCAGCCTGACTCAAAAGCATGCATGCAACCCCATGAATTGATATATAGAGGCATGGCGCATAACATAGCCAGACTAAATTACCAGATATTAAGGCACACTTCAATACCTGTTTACGCAACCTGGACCGGCGAGCGGATTCTCTGTTTGACTGCTTCCTTCTCTGTCTCTTCAGCTCTCTTTCATCCTACAGCCAGAAAAACAAGAGGCGTAGACTCATTTTAGATATAAAATAATATAAAATACAAAAGCATGACAAAAAACTGCTGGCTTCTAACAAAATAATCCATGTCATTCAACTTGAGTCTGATTCAGATCCTCTAACAAATATTAGAATTAATTAGTTTTAGCCTAAATCCATTAACTATGTATAAACAATTGATAATTCAAACTTCACCTCAAAAAAGCTGCAAACTTGAAAAGAAACTAAATAAATTGTTTAATTTGAGACAACTCAATTGGAAAGCAGAAGCAAAATCAAAACAATGCAGATGATAAAAACTGAATTGCTTTATAGAAGAATGTCACTAATATCACAATCAAACATGCAATAGAGCTTGAAACTAGATTGAAAAAATTCCAACAAACCCAATTTTTGCATGAAAACATTAAAAGAGCTCACTTGGAATGATACACTGGATCATGATATATGAGATAATTGAGAACACTATATGAATGAGAATGGAAAATGCATGATTTCACTAAGGTATGGCCTCAGAAAAAAAATGGGCAGTTCAATTAATCTCAGGTCACAAGTGTTGAAAATCTAGAGATCAATCTACACCAGGAATTTTGTTTCTCCTATGCTGAGAGTATCTCAGTTAAAGGTGTTCCAATAAAATCAGAATCATAAACAGCAAGGAAGATGTTAGTTAGTGCTACAGTAAATAAGCAGACGCCAGGCAAAAGAATTGGCAGGTGCATCAAAACAAAACTAAAATAGGCAGGTGCAAACTTTGAAGTAAAGTGTTCCCAACCATTTGAAACCAACAATTTGAAGACTAAAATTAACCTGTAACCAAATCTGTGATTGAACACCATCCCGTGATCCAGAAGAAACTATCCCTCCAGCAACTGGAGTAGAAGGAACTTTCCCACGAATTGCAGGAACAGTAGATGAAGCAGGGGCTCCCCAGTAGTCCATTCCAATATTTAAGTTGGTTGTGGGGCCAGGTATAGCTCCTGGAGCGCTGGCAGCAGATATTGGCATGACAGCCATCGTTTGATTCATGATCGTATTAGATGCACCCTCTCCTCCATTCTGAGCACCATGCGCTGAACCACCATTCTGAGACGAGTCTGTTGTAATAAAATTCTTTATCAATAAACATGCAACACTCAGTGTGATGACTTCATTATAAAAATATATAATCATAATCAAACCTTCCAGAGAATCTTGCCTGCCACCTGACTTCATTTGTGAGTCCTACAAAAGTAAACAAAAATGAAGTGTGTGAAAATGCTATTATAAGCATGCAAATAAAGTAAAAGGTTCCCAAAACATAAAAAATCTTGTCCATTTGATGATGAAAGGCAGGTGTAAAAGTTTTATTTGGGATAAGCAGAATGCAATGATGATAGCCATAAAAATTCTGTTTGGTATAATGGATTTGGAATGCGCCTACATTTAAGAGAACATATGAAGCTTTTCTGAGTAAGGTGGACCTTGAACACCAAAATGTTTGAAACATGAGCAGGGTCTCATCTGGCCAAAGCATCACAAGCCATGGCAATTCAGGACAAATAGCATGCTACTTTTAGAATGTGCCTATATTTAAGAAACTTCATGAAGCTCTTCTTGAGGAGTAAGGCAGTCCTTCAACTCCAAAATGCTTGAAACTTGAGCAGGACTCACTCAGATAATGCTTCCCTACCCAACACAACACCCCCCCGCCTCCCCACCCAAAAAAATATTCTATAAGCATTGCAAGCAAACCATGACCAATGTTAAACGCAGCAGAGTCCACAGAATCCAAATGACTTACCAAAGGTTAATTCCATTAGAACCTTTGTCAATAAGAGAAACCATCACCAGGGGGGCCCATAATTAATACTAAAGACTCAAATTAGGTAATCTTGATATATTCAGACAAATTCATGCTTACCGCTGAAACAAAATGCCTTCAACTATCTCTCATATAGCAGTCCTAGTGACATTCACAAGTTTAAAGACATAGCTGTCTGTTTTAATTTTTTTTTCCCTTTTGGTCATCTGGTAGTTAGTATTTCATATACCTACACAGCAATTTTCACTGCACATCACACTAAATGAGAAAAGTTCATTTGTTTGTGGAACTAACAAGGATGCAAAGCAACCAGAACAAGATTACTCATGTAAGTGATTTTTGGCGTGGCAATTCAAAGGTCATAAGAGCAGCAAGCAAAAATAATTATTTGATGTCAGTACTGGCTTCCACACAGATTAACTATACCCACAACATTTAACACCAGGAATAATTGAGACATGTGATGTGATCATTGGCAAAATATATATTCCTACATGAGAGAAGAAAAAACAACAGGTAATGGCAATCACCATTCCATCAATGTGACTATTATGATCACAAATTCCACGCTGAAAAATAATACTACTGTTATTAGTGGCAATATTGCTCCACGATTACTTGAGGATCAAAACTGTGGTATTGCGTCAAAGCATTTATACTGTCACGCAGCCAGCCCAAAAACCTTTCTTGTCCAATCATCCAGGTAATGCTAAATAATTAAGATGGGGAACATAAGTTAAGTAACCACAAAATCAACAATTAAGTGGCTGGTGAAAAAAGAATGGCATCAAGCATGCCAATCAATCATGTAAAGCATTTAATAAAACTAAGATAAACAGATAGAAAACTGATCTTCATGCACTTACACTCTGAGAATTTGCATCACTTCCTTCACTTGAGCCTTCACTACCACTCTCAGCACTACATATCAAGATTAATTCCAAGGTCAGATTGTTAGGATAATGTCGTAGCAGCAATAAATTTCAATTCAATGAGTGGAGACTAAAGTGACAGCCTATCTACAATTTGTTATGATGAGGTCATAGCAGTAAAAAAAATTGAGACACATGAGCCTACCCTGTTTTTTCATTCCATCCAACAAAACCAAATCATCAAAAAACAGCAAACTTGGACCACAAAGCAGAGCTCATTAACATGTCCCAACAAACACAAGGCAAAGTTCATCAACCAATATAAATCACAGCCATGCATGTTATCCACACGTCCATCATTACCTCTTAGAATAAGCTCCGTTGGCAGACACTCCTGTTGTTTTACCATGCTCATTGTTCTTCCCAGTGATCATGTTTAAACTGCCCAAACTTCCTTTCGATCTTTTAATAGGCAGTTTTTCCTTAGCATCAGATGGCCTACCATCTGCTTCCATGCTGCCAGGAGTGTTTCCCTACACCAAAAATTCAAACTTGCAAGTTATTCTTTATGTTGGCCTACAGAAAAAGACATGCCCTGTCATTTGCAATTATTCCAGAAGAAACTTAGTATAGGAAACTCACAGAAACCTCAGCAATACCATTTGGAGAAGGCATTGCAAAAGGACTAAAAGGATAAGAACCCTGCATAAATTCAGAAGAAAAGTAACTTTCTCTGGATTTGATGGAGTCAGTCTGAGAGCAGAAATCTTAAGTATAGTGGAAAACAATTACCGGAGGAATGGATGGATGAGCATACACACCATGCGGATACATTGCAACATATGGATGTGGTGGGGTACCATAGGGAGGCATGATGTGCTGCAGTTTAAAAGTTACATGAGAACAGTGACAATTTCCAACTTGAAGGTGAAATTACAGAATTTGAAAAGGAGTGTTCAAATTTCCTGTGAGATTTAAATACACTTGAAAAGATACAATGAAATTAACATGCAAACTACCCACAGCATCATGTGATTAGATGATAAATACTTTTATGTGATCCAAAGACAACCTATGCGTTGCAACTAATCATTAACACAGATAATTTTGGCTTGATTTGGCCAAGCTAGAGATGAAAATTTCAAGCCTGCATTCAAATCAAAATTGAGCTACAAGAAAGCCAGCTAAACATCCTCTGTAAGTGAAGCCCTGCTGCTTTCATAAATGCTAGAGGAACTTGCTGAAGACAATCATGAGAAAAGCGGATTTTTAGTTAGAAGCACTCTCTGTATGGGCAAAAAAAAAAACATGGGGGTTTGTGGAGCAAGTTGTCCAACCAAACATTGTCCTCTATTTCAAAAAAAGAAAGCACATTGACCATGCTACTTGAAAAGAACAGTTGAGCAAGCAGTCTTAAGGTTGTCAAGACAATCCAGGACACAATTGGTGTTCATTTGACCTGTAAACTCATTTACCTTCCAAATGGACTGATGCTTGACATGACTCACTCCATCTCTAGACTAAGATAATTTGAAAGTTAATTACACTTACCCCTGTCCTATCTGATGACTGCATTTTTTCTTACAATGCCCAAATTTAGTGGTTCTGTAGTTTTTGTACATGAATAAGTCTTAATAACAACTAATGCATACTCCTTAGAAAATGTCAACACAAAACCATTAGTACCTGAACCCCCCACATATATGGGTGAGCTTGGGGACTTGATGCCAAGAACCCAGGTGGAGGTATAGGAGAATATGCCTGTTGAAGAAACAACTAATCTGTATAATAAGCGTGATACAATATGAAACCATGACTATCTTTGAAAAAGTAACCAAGAGAAAGGTCTTCATTAACAGAACCTGAAAGCCAGACCAGTCCGGATTTACAGTTGTAGCACTGGCAGTCGAAGGCTGCTCCTGAGAAGCACAAAAGGAATACACTTCGTTTAGCAACAGAACAAAAAACATACGAGAAAAGTTTAATTTCTATGACAAACAAAGACGAATTCAACAAAACACACAAGAAAACCTGTGTAGGAGCAGCAGATGGTGGCTTGGCCTCCTTTTCCTTCCCAGTTTTATCCATATCATTGCTAACCATTATTATATATAACCCTCCAACAATTCCTTAAACCATCCTGCAATATAACCACCATCATTCACACCATTACAAACCCATTAATTGACAGCCCACTACAATTTACACTCAAATTACTAAAAAAAAAAAAAGCATAAATAACATCAGATTTGTGCCTTCATATTATTTAATTTCAAGGCTACAAAAAGAAACAGGAACAGTATCTCGAATACAGAAAAGCTTCAAACTTTCAATTGATTATGACTTCTCATAAACAAACAGAATACCAATTTACGAGGCATGCTTTAAGCATAGTTATCATCATATCCAAAACAACAAAACTATTCATTTCAAGAAACCCTAGTTTATGAACTAATCATTTATTGAAATAGTAGAAAATGAGACAGATACATAAATTGTATCAATTAACCGAACCCGAAACAAATTTCGGGCAATGGCAATCTGTAATTAAAAACTGATCAATCAAAACCCTGGAAAAAAAAGGCAGTCTTGTATTTCAGCTAAATCAAGCCACCCATGCAAATACAATAAGCTAATTTAATTACCACTTGTTGAAATACTGGAAATCGAGCTCAAAATCGAAACTTGATCAACTTACTATCGGAGAAGCTAATCACAGAAAATAAAATATGCGTGAGCTGGTTGCAGTGGAGGACACAAATGGCAATTTGAAAATGACTGGGGCAGAGACTGAGAAAGAGAATTATTTGTTCGGTTTTTTATACAGATAAATAAATTGATGCGAGTTTTAGAGACAGCGAGAGAGAGAGAGATGAGATCAGACAATTAGGGTTCGTTATTGGGTATTTTTTGGTAGTTGGTGTTGGGGGTTCACGGACCAGAAGCTGCGTGGGTCGTCGTGCTATAGTTGCTGGTTTCAGAGAAAAAAAACACAAGGTTCTATTTCTATTCTTCACTATATGCAGCTAAAATTCCCTTCTTAGTTTTTACTAACTAGTTTATTTGACCCGCTCATATTAAACGTTTTAAAATGTAAAAAGAAAATAATAATAATAAGAAGAAGAACGCTGGGAGTTTTTTTTTTTACAGTATTATTATTAAACTGATGAAGTGAGTTAATATTAAAACACTTATTATCTAATTAAGTTTTTAATTAAACATGAATTAACCTGATTTAAATCAATTAATTTTATAATTATAAATATAGATAACCTTAAAAACATGATTTATCTTTAAAAAAAACTTTAAAATGACAGCCGTTAAAAAAAATATCAAAACAACGACAAATTGAATCAACTTTGATCTCCCCACGACTCGAGTTATGAACTCTATTGGCTTTAATAAACTTTTTTATAAATTTTTTTTAATTATATAATAAAAATAAATGCTTGTAAAATTGAAGATCAACTTTAAAATAAATATTTTATTTAAGATTGTAATAATCCTATAAAAAAAACAAGCAAAAATAAACAATGCAGTTTATTTCCTAACCAATCTAATATTGAAGGACGTAATAAAAAAAAACATATTCAGTTGGTAGGTAAACCCGTGTAAATTTAGTAACCTAGGCTAGCACATCAAACTTGTGAATTGGATTATAGACCCCACTAGGATTATAATTTGTTTTTTAAAAATCTATTTTTTATCTAACTATATGATAATAAAAATAGACGATTGCAAAATCGAACATCAACCCAATACCGAAACATTTTTCAGAGACCGCAATAACTTTATAGATAGCAAAACGAAATCAATTACAAAACTGAATTCCCAACTAACTCAATATCTATAAATGAAATTAGAAAAAAAAAAAAAAAAAAGTTAAACTCGCTAGATCTACGAACCATGTCAACCTGCCAAACTTATAAACATGTTCATGGACTTTATAAAGTTTTAGTAACATGGTTTTTTTCTAAAAATATTATTTTAACTATATGAGAAAAAAAAATATACGATAATAAAGTCAAGTTCAATTTAAAAAAAAAACACTCCACTAAACACGTAAGCTAAGACAACTTAGATTACCCTAACAAACCCACAAACCACTTTAACCATATATAAAAAAAAAAAAAGCAAGATGAAAAGAAATAAATTACAAAACTTAATTGTCCATTATCCTAATATTAGAAAAAGTAAACAAAAAC
The DNA here is from genome assembly GCA_033617975.1 of Populus alba x Populus glandulosa. Taxonomy (NCBI): domain Eukaryota; kingdom Viridiplantae; phylum Streptophyta; class Magnoliopsida; order Malpighiales; family Salicaceae; genus Populus; species Populus alba x Populus glandulosa. Next base: position 11,322,255 of record CM066143.1, on the reverse strand, counting down.
AATTTGAAAAAAAAAATAAAAACAAAAATTAAAGAAAAAAAAGGGAGGAAAAAGCAATACAATTGTAATAGCAAATGAGTATGGGTGAATAATAATTATCTAGAGATGAAATCTAGAAACAAAAAAAAAGTCAAACTTTTTAGATCTGCAAACCTTATCAACCAGATAAACTTATGAACAGGTCCAAGAACTTTATAGAGTTTAATAAAATGATTTTTTTTAATTATTTTTTTAATCATATTAGAAGAAAATAAACAATAATAAGGTCAAGTTCAATTAAAAAAAAAACATTCCACCAACTTATAAATTGTGACAATTTAGGTTACTCAAACATATTCATAAACCACTTTAACCCTATAAAAAAGTAAAATAAAAGGAAATAAATTATAAAATTTAATTTTTAATTACTTTAATATTAAAAAATAAAATAAACAAAAATATATTTAAAAAAGTGATAACAAAAATTGAAAAGAAAAGACAATACATTATGGATTATTATTATAATTAGCAATACAAATGAGTGAGTGTCCTTTAGCTTTTCTGTTAATTAGAAACACTAAAGGCAGCTCCAACAGAGCAGCCAAATGGCTTTTACCTTTTATTTCTTTACTATTTGCATTCCAACGGAAGAGGTAAACCAATAGCCAAAATGGCTTTTTGTTTTCTTAACAGTCATTTCTACATTTAACTGTAGAAATGGCCAACAGCTCTTCTTTTTTTTTTTAAATATAGAAATTTTTTTCTATAAATACATGAAGAAAAAACTTGGAGTTTTAAATTTTTGTAGTGTGCCTCACCCTTGTCTCAAATTTAAAAAAACAAGAATCAATTATTCTCCGGTTAATTATTAACATCGGTTGTGTTAATTAGCTGAAATTAAAAGGTATGCTTGTTTAAAAGCTTTTTCTATTTTCGTTTTTATATCTCTTGATTTTTTAGACCTTTTGTTGTTAATTTAATATTTGTGATGAGTTTTATTTCTTTATTATTTTATGTTTTTAATATGGGTTAAGGAAGACAATTTTTATTTATGTTGTTATCTTTGATAAAATTGAGAGGAATTAATAATGGTAGTTGATATTGATAAAAAGATAGAGTTACATATTTAAAATTTATTTTTGATTGTCTGTTTTAATTTGAGGTCAATTATATTTTGTCTTCTTGAAAATGCAATTAAACCAGTATATCGACTCTCTTTTAGTTCCAAAAAATGGTCAAATTGTTATGTTAGAACAAGTAGAAGGCAATGCTTATTATTAATTTGCATGTATGAAAACTAAAAAATTGCTAGACATTGAATGTGAGTTTCTTTTACACTCTCTTATAATAAGGTTTTAACTTGAGTTTTTTTTTTTTTTTAATGTAGATGGATTCAAATTTTCCAAGCTCTTTTACCAACTTTCTTATGAGTGAGTCAGAAGATATTCTCTCTCAACCAAGTGATTCTAATCAATTAATTGATGACTTAACATGCTCGAATTTAAATGTCCATTCGGCAAAAAAATCACAAAGAAGTAAAAAATTCTCACCAGAGGAGGATTGTTTACTTGTCTCTGCATGGCTAAATACAAGCAAGGATCCAATTACAGGAGTTGATCAACAAACAAAACAGTTATGGGCTCGCGTACATGCTTACTTTGTAGAGAATGGAGGAAACTTGAATAATCGTTCACAAATAAACATCTCAAGTAGATGACAAGAAATAAATAGAGAAGTCGGTAAATTTGTTGGATTTGTTACTCAAATTGAAAATCGTCAGCAAAGTGGAATGACCGAAGAATTAAGGGTAATGTTAATATTCATTTCTATGTTAAATTGTTTAACATATATTTTAACATTATTTAACTAATTTATTTTTTTACCAGATTAATGATGCTCGGTAAATGTATGCTTCTTGCGTTGGCAAACAATTTCAACTAGAACATTGTTGGGTTATCTTAAGAAAAGAACCCAAATGGCAATTTGAGCGTGCAAGTCAACATCAAAGGTCAAACAAGAAACAAAAAGGTCATGTCAATGCAAGTCCGGCTTCATCAACTCCATCTACCCCTGATTCTTTTAGTTTAGGAGAAGATAGTGAACCATTGATTTATCAAGATAGACCAATCGGTCAGAAGGCTGCAAAGGAACGACTTAAACGTAGACAAGGAAAAGATAAAGTTGGGGATGCAACTGTAACAAATCTCTTACAACAATTCAGGGATACTCTAGTTGAAATTGAGGATCAGAAGAAACAAGACAGAAAAATTATGTTAGAGCAACAAGCCATGATGATTCAACAAAGTCAAGCGAAACAAGAATTGGACAGGATTGAGAAAGAAGAACAAATTATGAAAATAGATATTTCTAATTTGGATCCAATTTCTGCAGCGTATTTTCAAAATAGAAAGTTAGAAATTATGCAAAAGAGGGGTTCTGATTTTTAATTAACTTTGATTGATTTATTGTTATGTAATGTATTTTAAATTAAATATGTAGAAAATTCTTGGTTATTTTAAATGCATTGTTATGAAATTGATATCAATTCATAATACTTTTTTAAAGTTCCTCTAACACTTAACAATAACAAGTAGGATTAATTAACTTGAAAGATAACAAACATAATGAAAAAAAAACATAAAAAAACTTGAAAATTATGAAAACATAAAAAAAATTAAAAAAAAAATTTTTTAACAGTAACGTATAAAACTTAAAATTAAAAATATTCATATAAATAAATTTTAAATTTAATTTTAAATTATATTTTTTAACTTTCATATTACTTCATTAATTTTATATTACTTTTATAAATTACTCATATTAATTATATAATTAATAACATCATAATTATATTATATATAAAATATCTAAATTAGTTATATAATTATATTAAAATTAATTTAACATGAAATATATTAAAATATAAATGGTTTTTCTAAATAGCTTTGTACCATTGGAATGCACATAATCCAAAAAGCTATATTTACACTATTCAAAAAGCCATTTTCTTCATTTAGCTCTTCAATATGGCATTTTCCATTGGAGATGCTCTAATACGGTGTCTATGCATCCTTGTGAGCTGAATAATAAATTAATTTAGGTGTGAAAAACAACAAGAAGTGGGATCAAGTTTTTTTAATAAAATAAAATAAAATGTGTATTAGAAGCTTGATTGGTGTTTTTAATAAGATCAATCAATCATCATAAGTGTTAATAAACACTAAAACAATTATTGACGATAAATAAAAACCAAATTGGGATGCTAAGCAACTGGTGCAGATAAAAAAAATGATCAACGTGTCATGTTATTTAACATTTTTATTTAATTACATGTCAATAAATTTGAGAAAATAAAAATAAAAATTAAATTGAAACGAGAAGGAACAAAATAGTTATGAGCATAGTACCTTTGTATTTTATTTATCTAGTTTTGCTATATTTTTATGTCTCTTGCATGATCTAAATTTCAAATTCAATTGTGTTAGAGTTGGCTCGGCATAACTGTTAGATCAAGCGGGCTTGAACATGATCTAATCACTCTTTTCAAAACTTAATATGGCCAAAAATATATATTTAAAGTCATTGTCATTTTAACCGCTGCCTAACTTGACCATGATCAAATGCAACAAAAATTAATAAAGGATAAAATCTAGCAAAAAAAGAGTTTACGAATTGAAGCGAAAAGGCAACGTCATATTGGATCAATCTTTGTTAGCTGGATTAACCTGTTAAATTCACAGTATGGGTCATGAACATAACCATAATGAGCAAACCTGGTTTGACCATCTTTCTCTTTTATTTCATTTCACTTCATATACCTTTAATTGGACCTTTACTAGGCTTGGGTGAAATAAGATATGAGACTAAATTGAAAAACTATTAAAGAATCAAGAATAAAATAATAATATTCAAGAGTTATCAAATGATAGAGACCAAATAATATATATATATATATATATATATATATATATATATATATAATCAAAGACCAAATTTTTGAAAGACAAATACACACAAATGCGTGTGAGAAAGTCTACCATAGTTAAGCGGTGCATGAGACTTCCTCCCCACCTTCAATAATGGCTTTCATTAGTATATTAGTTCACACTTTGCAGCATGTCAATATCAATTTTTTTTAAAATGTAAAAAAATATTAAGAGTATAAAGAATGTTTTAAGTGTCTCGAGTCTAACAAATATTAAAAGTATAGAGAATGTTTTTAAACAAATTAGGTTTGGCAGTCATGTCAAACCTACTTAAGCAAACATGCCAAACCCAAATTACTTTAGTATGACAACCAAGTAATTCGAGTCTTAATTGTTTGCCAAACCCAAGTAAACATGGGTCCAACGCAACTTTTAGAATTTAAAAATAATAAAACAATATCAAAATACTCCTATGATAATAGAAAACTACATTAAAACATTGTGAAATAACAAAAATAACCCCATATGCAAAGATTTTTTTGTCTTTTCCGAGGCTAAAAATATATTTTAACTATTTAACAGTTTGTAAAAGGTCAAAAAACCCTTGGGCAACAAGTTTTAATTTTGTAAGCCTCGGGGGTCGAATAATATTTTTACTATGCAAATAATCATGAAAAAACTACCATATCCCTGTTGAAACGTTTAATGGCCAATGAGCCTATGAAAAATACTGAATTACCCTCATAACTAGGGCTTCAATTTTTTCAATCAAAAAGCTAAATGATAATTTAACTTTTTGTAAAAAGACAACACTAGCCATATCCCAAGCCTTTAGAGCTTGGAAAATCCACTGTCAAGTCTAATGTGGATTGTGTCTTGGTCCACAATACACTTGCACAAGGTTGTTAGACCCAAGCAGCATGGGTCTAGCATTTTTTGGGCCTTGCTGTCGTGGGTCAACCGGAAAAAAATTAAAAAAAATAATTTGAGATTTTAATATTTTATATGAAAAAATTAAAAAACAATTCATGTTGATATAAGCTAAAAGACTATTTTAAAAGGTTTTTTATTCCACATTGAAAAACACAACTTTTTTCTTGTGAATATATAATACATATATTAATGGGCTTCAAATCTCACATTAAAAAAATAAAATATTATTTTAATATTTATACAGTGAACTTTGATATGGGTTAGTAACCATTTGAAAAAAGATGGAAAAAAAAGGGTCTTTGGCTAGGGGAAAAACACATTTGATAAAAAAAAATGGTCTTTACCAGGTTCTATTAGGTCACCTGAGTCTCGAGTTGACTCATCATGCCGGGTCAGGTCTAATAACTATGCTTAAAGAGCAAAAGGTGAGTTTAAGAGCGTTAATTATAACTTATTCTCTTCTTCTCTAGTTCAATAAAACTATTTAATTGATCCTTAAAATTTCAAAATATAGATTGGATTTGCTTTTGCATTGTTATTTTTAAATATTTTTTAATTTTATTTTTTACTCAAGCGCCCAAGCTTGGCAACCATGTTAGACCCATGTGCCTTTTTTTGCATACAAGATATAAGACATTTAGATGTGGCAGCCATGCCAGACCCAAACATGATTGTCATACCTAAGACGCTTAGGTCTGATAAGGGTGCTAGACCCAGATGCAAGTCTGACATTGTTGTCATACGCATCCCTAAAATTCGCTTTTTTTTATTATTAATCTTTAATTTTAGTGAAGAAATCATCTATAAAATTACACTAATTAAGATAGTCAAAAAAACAATAAGTCTTTTACATATATAATATTTTCTTTTCTTTCAACATAATTTATCAATTTGTTTTTTAATTATCATATATTTCAAATTTTTGTATATACTAATAGTTATAATGTATAATGTATAATAAACTCTCCTTGTTATGAGCTTTGACAATTAGATCATGTAACAACATCTTAAATTTAAAAAAGCACGAACCATTTAAAAAATTATCCAACACTGGATGTAAACATAAAATTAATATTTTTCATCCACAATGCATACAAAAAAAAGAGAAGTTTATTCTTGAAGAATTAAAATAAATCACTTAGAAGTCAACATTTTTTTTTTCATTATTTCCTCTTTGAATATAACAAATTTATAAAATAAGTTGCACAAACAAAAAAGAGTTTGTAGTTAAGTTCTTCTGCATATGAATGGAAAATCTTGCTTGAATGAGGTAGTGTTTGTTTACAATCCAATTGTGCTTTTAAAAAATTTTAAATTTTTTGACCTAGACACTTGGTTTGGCATGGTTGCTAGGCCTAGACACTTGGGTCTAGCAACCATGCTAGACTCACGATACTTAGAAATGACAAACATGTTTGATTTGATAAACAACAAACAAAGATGACAACTATGTTCTTCAATTGTCAAGAGAGAGAAAAGAAAGAAAAAACATAAACAATCGATCAACAGCGACAATCCAACTATTATATGTCTACACGCATCACATAATGTGAAAGAAGACATGGTTGTGCATCCAATAAGATGACGGACGATCAGATTTGGCCACTGAAAAGTATTACACGCACCTTCTTAATGGTGCAAGCGCCACCTTTTAGCTGGGAAAAAAAAAGCCAAAAAAACATCTCGTGAAAATATGAGAAATTAAAAGTGAAATTATTATTACAATTCACAATAATTTTCCCATACAATTTAACTTTTGTTATAATTAATGTTGTTAGAATCATCTTACCCAAGACTCCCTTCCAAATTTTTTTTTCCCTACCGTATTTGCTCTTTTCTCTATCACTTTATGCGCCTACTTGGAAAAAAAAAGAAAAAAGAACACTGTCGTTGTCCATAGTGTTATAATTTATTATGATTGGTCCGGTTGATGTATGATTGGGATGGACAATGAGGAAGGGGAAATTCTCCCTCCAGTTTTATTTCTTTTTAATATGCTTTAAAACTTAAAAGGGAAAAACCTAATCTTACTGGTGCATTTCATCATCACTTGTTTATGATTGGTTCGTAGATAAAATGAATTTGTTTTAGATGAATTTAAATTTATGAATCTCAACTAAAAATGGATTAACCTATATAAATAATAAAAAAAAAATTTACCTTCACCGTTTTAAAAAAGTTTGGTAGATTTAGATTTTTACCATTGACAAAATGCAATTTGACTCAATGAAATGAGGGATAATTTATTATTATTATTATTTGAATTCAAGACTTAACTTAGGGATTAAGAATATCCATGTCAGAATAAGAGATATGCATTTAGAGTCATATAAAAAGAAAATTTAATAAACCAGTTTTTAAACCAATTTTTTTTTTTTTAAAGAAAAGAAGAGTGCGTTTGGTGTTTTTATACCAATTTTTATTAATTAAACTCTTTCTAATTTAGTCGAACAAACTAGTTTGAAGATTTAAGAATTTGTTTACTTTAAGATGTGATTTAAAAGTTTTATACAGATAAGCATGCTCATCAAAGCAGAAAATCAAACTCAATAATAAAAAATAACTTGTTTGATATTGTGTTATTAATTATTTTGAAAATATATTAAAATAATATATTTTTTTAAAAATTTATTTTTAACATCTACATATCAAAATAATCTAAAAACACTAAAAAAAATAATTTGAAGTACAGAAAAAAAAATTAATTTAAAAAAAATATATTATTAAAACACAAAAAACAAACAGGCTCTTAGTTTCGATGGAAACTTTTAAACCTCCAATTACATGTTTGATTTTTGTTCTTATTTAAATTAATGAGATGTTAAATGAGAATGGAGTATGTAATATAAAGCATCAACAAATAGACCATCAAACTAGATAGATGATTTGAGTTATTGTCAAGGTGATACAACCGTTTTTCAGAAAGTGAAAAACAAAACATGACGTGCCATTGACACGATTGGATTTGATAAGCTTCATTAATTTAATAACATGAATTTAACAAATACAATGATAATAAATAAACATGAAAAAAATGACAATAAAAAAAAGATAAAAAAACCTGACCCAAGGCCATTCAGGACAGCACGCTAAATATGTGACTTGGTTATGATACCAAGATAACCCCGTTGAAAGAAAACTAAATAAAACCATAAAGATCAATTATGAAATAACCCAATATTGAGGGGCACAACTAAAAACAAATATTAAAAAAAAAACAGAAATGAAAAAAAACCTTGAATCAAACCAAGTTAATCCTTTAACCCCGTGTACATGGGCATAATATTGGAATAATCCAATGGAAAGAAAAGAAAAAACAAAAGGCATGAAAACTAATTTTCAATCAATCAAATGTTGAATGATGAAATTAATAACAAATAATTTAAAAAAAAAATCAAATGTTGAAGGATATTATTTTATAATGAAGGAAAAAATATATTAGAATGCGATAACCCCATATAAAACAAAATAGAAAAAAAAATCAAAGCTCAATTTCTAACAAATAAAATATGAAAGGAAAAAATTAAAGAAAAAAAATATAATCTAACAAAGATTGAGAAAACTCTACCTGAGCCCGCCTAGGTCAGCATGCAAGACTTGTGTAACCTAGTTGTGATATCAAAATAACCTCATCGAACACTAATTGAATAAAACTATGAATCTTAATTCTAAGAAAAATCAATGTTTAAGGGTGAGATAACCCAAATCATTGAAAAGTACAATACAAAAATTATATATAAAAAAATAGAGTTCAATCTCTAATTAAATAAATGTTGATGGATGAAACTAAAAAATATATGAGCTTAAAAAAAGGAGGGGGGGACAAGCAAGCCTGAGTGAATCTTATAAACCTGGTTTAATCTCCTAAACTTATAACTCGTAAAATCCTAGACCTGAACTCAATTAAAAAACTCAATTTTCAAATAATTTAATATTGAAGAATGAAACCAAAAACAAATATCAATTTGAAAATTTACCAAAGTAAAAAAAAATTCATAAGAATAAAAATCAAATATGAATGGAGAAAAAAATCAAAGGAGGATGAATTCTTAAAAAAAAATCAATTTTAAAAATTATTTCAAATAAAACAAATAACAATCAAAAGAATGAGAATTAAATTTTATATATTAAAAAAAATCAAAGGAGGATGAATTCTTTAAAAAAAATCAATTTTAAAAATTATTTCAAATAAAACAAATAACAATCAAAAGAATAAGAATTAAATTTTATATATTAAAAACAAATCAAAGGAGGATGAATTCTTAAAAAAAAATCAATTTTAAAAATGATTTCAAATAAAATAAATAACAATCAAAATAATGAGAATTAAATTTTATAAATTAAAGGAAAATCAAATTAATAAAATCAAATTTTATAAATTATTTCATATAAAAAATAATGATTAAAAAAATTAGGACCAAACCTGAAGGAAAAAAATTGAAGGATTTTTTTGAAAACTTAAAGGGCTAGGTATGAAAATCAAGAAGGATAAAAAAAAAAAATGTTATCAATGCTAAACTCGAGATTCGTTGACCACATACACCATCTAGTAATGGAGGAGCTACCAAGATGACTCAAATGCCAACCTAGAAGCCAGTATTTAGCCATCAGGTAACGTTTTACTCGCCATCTAAAAAGCGCGACTGCTACCCACATACTGATACATTCGACACATGTGTGAGCAAATATATATATATATATATATATATATATATATAACACATTGAAAAAATAAGAACATCTCTGAAGAAAGTTAAAGAAATTTTGATTAAAGGTAATTCAATTATTTTATTATGCTGAAAAAAGATTAAAAAGTTTTTTCAACATAATTTTAATATTTGTTTTGTTTTTAAATATAATTAAATCATTTCATTGTGCTTAAAAAAATATAATAACATCAATTTATCCAAATCAAATTTGACAATGATCAATTGATCATGTTAACTTGATTTTGTTTGAGAAGAGCAATATAATCATTGTGTTATTTTTAATAGTTTATGAGTAGTAAACCAGTAATGAATATCGAGTACCAGTTACAAGACACCACCATACACAATCAAGTTTAGGTAAATATTTATAATAAACAAAACTTGTGTTGTTTTTAAGTCTAATGACTCTACATCCATTAATACCATTATCAAGTCTGTACAAGTTTGGTTATTGGCTCTTAAGAACTTGCTACGTCCATGGACTGACTTTCATCATAATTTCTGTCGGGCTTTTAGGTCTTGTTTATAAATATTTTTTGAAAAATTAACATTATTTAAAATGAAATAACATGGTTTGAAAAACTTTTAATGAGATAGCATACTTTAAATGAAGTGAGGTTGGAAAAATCGACTTTGACAATTTTAATTAATTGTTTCTATATAACAACATTGTTTGACGAGGTTACTAATCGCTTGATTGTTTTTCATATAGCTATAATCTTGACAGCATCTTTAATTGTGGCATCCCACGCTTAAGTGCCCTACGACATATGTCAAGGTTTTTAGGATGACCTACAACTCCTATTAGATACAAGTAATATTTTAACAATTATTATTTCATGAATTCTAATACAATCTTTTTTTTTTTATATAATTATATGAATCTGAACTAATCTATTACTATTATTAGTTTGAGCATTTTCATTCTAAATATAATTGAACTTTTTTGTTATTCACATGAAATTAAATTTTTATAATCAATCATTTTTTCTTAGTCGACCATAACTCGATTGACTTCCTCTTAATTTCCTAATCAATAAGGAATTTTTAAACATTATTAATTGTATTGTTTACAATCAATTTCAACCTTTCTTCTCTTGTTTGTCGGTCAACAATTAATATTCTTCTATAGTCAATAAGTGTATTTTATTTTTTATGCAAACAATTAAATATAAACATTTTAAAAAAAGTAACATTGGATTTTTTTGCAAAACTATGATGTTGAAAACTTTTAATCTACAATACCAAAGTGCAATGTTGCTAAAACTATAAGGGCTAAATCATAATTTACTATTTGTTTTTGCTATTTTCTCTACTTTTACCAAAATCTCCCTTTCAGTGCAACATAACATTTGAAGAGGCTGCTTTACATTGTATTTTTATTATTTTTTTTAATATAATTTTAATGTAATAGTATTAAAAATATAAAAAACCTAATTTAATATATTTTAAAACAAAAACTATTTTAAAAAAGCACTGGTACCGTACACACACGGCGGCTGCAGCTGCTGCTCCATGGAAATCCATCCTGGTATCGGAGTAGTTGTCTTACAATTAAAATCCGTCCTCTCCATGGAAACACCATCGCTATAAAATCCGTAATCAGCTCCATAATTTTCCACAACCAAACATCACAATGGGTTATGAAGACGATCCGTACTCTCTCTCTCTCTCAAATCTTTTGATCCATTCATTTTCTTTTCGATCAGTCTATCTAAAATCTTTTTTTCTTTTGTAAATTTTCAATCCTTTTCTATTCCGTTTAGCTAACCGATTGAAGTTAGTGTTTTTAATATGCTAAAAATCGATACTTTACTGTCAGGTACCGCGATGTGGACGGAGAACCGTTGATGGACTACGACGAAATGCAATCTGATGGCGGAGGCCAATCACCGGAACCACACCAGAATCATATCTTAGACGAATTAGAGGATGATATTGAGAATTGGGAGAGGGGGAGGTCACAAACTCCTGTGCACGACACGGATAAAGTAGGAAAACCCAGAAAAAGATTGGTTAAAAAAGGTGGCGATTCAGGGAAAGAGAGTGGTAGTGGTAGTTATGTGCAGCCAGAGTTGGTTGATGACTATGAAGAGGATTATGTAGGGTTTGAGAAGGAAGAATCGGCTGGGGAAGGGAAGTATGCCAAGAAATTTGCGAAGGACAAGGACAGGACGAAGTTTAGCAAAGGGGAAAATAAGTTTGGAGGGAAAGGAGGGAGCGGGTCGAAATCAGGGTTGAAGAAAGGAACGGCGACGAAGTTGGTGGCTGGAAAGGATGATGGCGAAGTTAAAGAGATGTGGGATACCATTGCTGGTGGCGATTCTGAGGTTTTGATTTGGATTGGGTTTCTTTTTTCTAAAATTGTTATTGTTTTTCTTTGGTGCTTTGATGTGTTTAGTTTTGAATTGGAATTTTTTTTCTAGGTTATTGATTGAGATTTTCTGTCTTGTTGACTTGAATAAGAGGTCAAGTGAATTTGGTGTCAGTTTTTGGAAAGTTTTCTGGGTTATATAGTGTTCATGGTGCTTATTTTTTGTGGTTGCTAAATATTTGTTTTTGTTGTCTGTAATTGTTAATTGCTTGAATCAGCATTCTATTGGACATTTCCATTCTGATTCATAATACTAAATTTTGTTGGGATGGGATTTAGATTAGGTTGTCGTTTGATGTTTGTTCATGCAAGTAATTGATAAATATCTGTTACCTGTAGTTGAGTGGATCGGACTTTTGGACTTGATGAGTTGATATTTACACAAGAAATTCATGGGAGGGTAAATGTTGAAAATGGGGTTTTCAATTGTTTTTTAATGTCTATTTATAGTTGTTTTATTTAGTTATTTTCTTAGTTTAGGTTTATATCTGGTTGGCTAGATCTGTTTAAATTGTTAGGCAAATTTTATTAGCCTCTAGGATACCATTAATATCGCAGTTTAAATTTGATCTGATTATTTACTTGATTCTACATCATTGTTTTTATGACAGTATATTATTAATCTAGCAAGTTTTGCTGTGGGTCTGACTTAATTTTGCTATATACTACTCTCCTAAGGCTCACTTGTGTAGATAATTAACTTAACAGATTTGATTCCTGTTGCTTAACTATCTTAAAGTCAATGTTATAGAATAAATCTGCAGTTTGAATTGTTGGGTTTTTCCCAAGTAACTATGTTTATAGTTTGTTATTGAATTTCTAAATATATTTCAATTTCCTTCGGAATAGGATGATCAAGAAGGTGCTAGGACTGTAGATGATGACAACTTCATAGATGACAGTGGTGTGGATCCTGCTTATCGGTATGGAAATGACAATGAACCACACTCTCCTACTGATGCTCCTCAGGTTAATAGTCCATCTCTTTTACTGACACTCAATCAATTATAAGCCACCATAATTGATGAGGCTTCTGGCTTATCCAGTTCTTTTCTTTCTTTCTTTCCTTTTTTTTTGCACTATTGCTTTTGGTTCATGGTGTTTGGAGGCTTTGCTATCTTTGCATCAGAGTTTGATGTTGCAATATTTGGTCAACTTTCATCTCTATTATATTATCTATGTTTGTTGTTTGATGTGCTACATATGGAGCTCTCTAGCTTTTATGTTATTTATCTGGTTTATTATTCTGTTTTTTCTAGGCAGAGGAAGGTGAAGAGGATGATGAAATCAAGCAGCTCTTCAAGATGGGCAAGAAAAGGAAGAAGAATGAGAAAAGTCCTGCAGAAATTGCATTATTAGTTGAGAATGTCATGGCTGAGCTTGAGGTCACTGCTGAAGAAGATGCAGACCTCAATAGGCAGGGGAAGCCTGCAGTTAATAAACTCAAGAAGTTGCCTCTTCTTACTGAGGTTCTCTCAAAGTAAGCTGGTTTTAGACCATCTTTTTTTTTTTGTACCATTGGAATTTACAGTTAATTTTTATTGATTGTCTCCTGGTGCAGGAAGCAGCTCCAACAAGAGTTCATAGATCATGGAGTACTAACGTTATTAAAAAATTGGCTAGAACCCCTTCCAGATGGAAGTTTACCTAATATAAATATCCGTGCTGCAATTTTGAGGATTTTGACTGATGTATGCTGAGGCTTTCCACCATCTTTCCTGGTTTAGTACTGGTTGTTGCTTCTGAAGAAGCATTATTTGGAGCCTGAAAGATTTCTTTTTTCATTCAGTTTCCAATTGATCTGGAGCAGTACGATAGAAGAGAACAATTGAAGAAAAGTGGGCTTGGAAAGGTTAGGGATCTCCTTATGTGGTGGTAACAAACTTTCTGTTTCTTTTGGAATGAAAACTGAATTCAGACTTATTAATATCTTTTCTGGCAGGTTATTATGTTCTTATCAAAATCTGATGAGGAAACCACATCCAACAGAAAACTTGCCAAGGATTTGGTTGATAAATGGGTAATGCAATCGCCTTTCAACTGTTGATTTTTATTTCTTGAATATCTGCCATCTCTCCTTAATGTAATTTTAGTTCAAAATCTAGGGCATCTGTTTACTGGAAAATGGTGCTCATGGATAGTTTTGCCCCTTTTCTAGGATCCATTCATTGGAGATTTCTTTTCCTGTTTGGTTATACTAATTGACTTGAAATGCCTGTTTTCTTTTAGATTTGATTCCCGTGTCATGTGTTGATCTCAAGTGTATAATGAAATAAAACTGAATTTGAATAATTTTTTTTCTTTAATTGGTGTTATTTTTCTGAACAGACATCTTTCATTAATTGGAAAATGTGTACAAAGAAGTTAATTTGTAACTATAATATTGACATTTTCTTGCATTTCTGCAATTAATAAATATAGAGTCGGCCAATATTTAATAAGAGTACAAGGTTTGAAGACATGAGAAACGTTGATGATGATCGGGCCTTCAGAAGGCCAACAGTGAGAAGGTATTTCTCTCTTCACTTATTGCCACCAGCTATTACTGCTGGATGTTTCTATCTGCATGTGAGTTTTATGCGTTAACGCTGAATAAAATTTCTCGTGGTAAATTTATTTGAATTTCAGGCCTGCAAATAATTCTACCGGAATGGAATCTAGAGATGGAGATCTTGATTTAGATATTTCACGGTGAGATGTGACGGAAGACATACTTGATTGCTCCTTACATATTTTCTGCTGATTACTTAAACAACATCATAGGCCTGTTTGCTTCTTTACTTTATTTGCCACATGCCATTTTTCTCAATTATGTTTCTTCATTTTACATCAACAAAAAATTCAGGGGACGGAGGTCTAGTCAATCATCAGACAGACAGCATGCATCCAGGCCAGAAGCGACACCATTGGATTTTGTGGTGCGTCCCCAATCTAAGATTGATCCTGAAGAAGTTAGGGCCCGTGCTAAACAAGTAGTTCAAGATCAGCGTCGTCTAAAGGTTGGTCTTTCCATTCAATAATTGGATCAGTTAGAGTTAACAGAAAGTGGCGTGGTGAGTAAAAGCTTAAAATGAGTGGTGGCGTGATTAATCACATGGAATAAACTCAATGTTTCATGGCCCCATTGAGTTGGAACTATTCATTGAACAATGTTTCTTCAATTTGAGCTAAAATTGAGTAGATAATTAGATCCTGTCATCTAGTAGGGTGTTTTGGAGTTATCCCATAGAATTTTCATTGCCCTTTGATATTGGTGTGGGTTTTCGATTTCAATTGGTCTCATAACTTAGATCCTGTCATCTAGTAGGGTGTTTTGGAGTTATCCCATAGAATTTTCATTGCCCTTCGATATTGGTGTGGGTTTTCGATTTCAATTGGTCTCATAACTTAGATCCTGTCATCTAGTAGGGTGTTTTGGAGTTATCCTATAGAATTGTCATTGCCCTTTGATACTGGTGTGGGTTTTCGATTTCAATTGGTCTCTCCTGGAGCATTGTTGGAGACAAGTTTGATAGATTCTTATCACTCACTCTAGGTTCTAGATATATATGTTATAATAAACATTCTACAAAAACCAGATCAACTAAAAAGTTCTCTTCCAATTCATATGCAACTTGAGGTTCTGGTTTTGTTTTGGATGGATGGCTGCTTGGGTTTTGATTTTGACTTTCCTTTGCATTATGATTCTCTGTTATCTTTAATTCCCAGCTTTGCGGTTTCTAAACTGAAATGTCAATTGATACTGGCAGATGAATAAAAAGTTGCAGCAGCTAAAGGGACCGAAAAAGAAGCAATTGCAAGCTGCAAAGCTTAGTGTGGAAGGTCGTGGTATGGTCAAATACTTGTGATGTTAGCAGTTTCTGAAATTCATTGGCAACAACGAACATGATGTAAGAAAAATAATGTGTGGGGCTGGAAGTACCTGTTCCACAAGTGAAGGGCGATCTGGTTCTTCAGCTTCCCTCGGATGACATTGTTCGGGCAAATTGAAGCCCATTCCGACTGGATATTGGATTCCCGATTGGCCTAATATCTGCTAAATTAAGTCCGCCCATAATTTCCGTGTCACAAACTTTGCGGTTTAAGCTGAAGAAAGATTAGTGCAAGTTGATAAATTTGAGGAACAAAAATATTCTTGTTTGTAAAGAACACTTCATTTCATAGACGTTGCTGTACTTCGGTCAATGTGTCCTTTTGCCTTGTGGATTAGATTTACGAGACAATCACTGTTGTCTACCGAGCCAACAAGCACCGGATATTAGGATGTATTGTTTTGATCCAGCAAACTTGTCGAAGTATATTGATACATGTAACAACATGGCATGGTTGAAGCTCTTGTTGCAATGTTGTGGGTGCTGTCATTTTGACAGTTACTTCTTCAGCTGCCGGAAATGTTTTAGCAGTTCTGTATGGTTCTTTCTGACTTTGCAATCAAAATTATGGTCACATATTAGAAATTTAGTTCGACATGTAGTCGAGGCTAATGGCCAATTTCAACATGTTTGATGCAATCTAGCAAAAAATAAAAAAAGTACTTTTGCATGCATGAGAATATAGTAGTGGTTATGATTTAAAATGTTTTTTTATTTAGAAATGTATTAAAATAATATGTTTTTTTTATTTTTTAAAAATTATTTTTGATATTAATATATTAAAATAATTTTAAAAAATAAAAAAAAAATTAAATTTCGAGTGAACGTGATATAAATTGTGTATTTAGTGGTGATTTGTTAATTTCCTCTCAGTATACTACATTATATGTGCTTTTGTTGGCTGGGGATGAAGAAAAAATGATTCCATTGCAAAATAGGGTGAAACGTGATTAATAGATAAGGTAAGTTTCCCGCAGCTTGAATATTCTTTTTTTATATTCAATTGTTTTTAGTCTAACCTACAACATAACATGTGAAGTAAAATAGTTATTATTCTAATTAAAATTTAATAGCTTTTTATTCTTTCAATGAAAAAAATAGAAGTTATTGAAAAAAAATTAGTTTTTTTTTAAAACTAAAATATGTAATGATAAAAAAAGAAGAAGAAGAAGAAGAAGACGCGGGCTTCAGTTTTTCCGCCAAATCCTAAGTTAAATGGAGCCTTTACAAGCCCAAATATAGATTAGGCCCAACCCAGTTATTTTGTCGAAGGCGTCTCCTTTTGATAAATTAAGAAATGTAATAATTAAGTAAAAAATAGAACAAACCGCGCCGTCAAAGAAACCCGTAAAGGTCTCATCTAGACAAGAAAATCATATTAGAGGAATCTACATCTGCTCCCCCCCCCCCCTCCCTCTCTCAATTTGTTGGTGGTGTTCATTAATATTTACGTAGTGGTAATTTTTGTCAGTATCATTGTGTTTCTTGTTTTTGGGTCTGGTTCGAATTGGGAATAATAATAATAATACTAATAAAAAAAAATGGTTCCTGGGCTAATCAACGCCAATCCTGTAATTTATGAAAAGAAGGAGAGGCGGGTTCGAAGTGTTGACGACAATGAGTATACTGCTGCTGAGCCTATTGATCAACTCGAAGTTTTTGATATCCTTTTTACTTTCTTTCTTTCTTTTTTTTAATTCAATTCATTTTTTTTTTCTTTTTCCTGTATGTTCCAGGTTTTAGTTATTTATTGACAGAGTAAAAAAACCCAAATCAATTGACCCTGAAAACAGAATTCTGGTGATAATTTTTTGTTGTGAGATGTATTAGGCTGTGCCTGAAGGGTAAAAGAAGTAAGCACAAATTGTGCTGCATGAAATATGTTGCATGTCTCAATGCTTAATGATTTATGGCATTGTTTTCTGTTGGTGTGAAGAGAGTGGAATGCTTATTATTTCTCCATGTGAAGCAACAAACATCTTTTTAGAGTGTTGATTTTCTTAACAATCTTAAATCATATTAGAGACATAAAAGATCCAGAGCATCCATACTCTTTGGAAGAGCTTAAAGTGATAACGGAAGATGCCATTGAAGTAGATGACAAGCTCAGTTATGTCAGGTAACGATAGCTGCTATCTTAATTCTATTCCTACTGCAATATATACTGGAATTCAACCTCACTATTTAACATATAATATCTCTTTTATTCAGGGTGACCTTTACTCCGACAGTTGAACATTGTAGCATGGCAACAGTTATTGGTCTTTGCTTGAGAGTCAAACTTATGAGAAGCCTGCCACAACGTTACAAGGTATTTATTAACTGGGTTTTCAGCTTTGTTATCAGTTTCTGCTGCAGAGGCACAGGATGATTTGTGATTAGCTGTATTGTTCAAGCTACTTGAATGGATGTTACAAGGTCATATCGCTTCCCCTGCAAATAAGGATAGCCATTCATGAACCTAAATCTGTTCGTGTATACTGCTACTTGCCTTTTTTGTTTTATGAACTCAGTTTGAGGGTAGAGTTATTGTTGAAGGTCAGTAGAAGCACGCGTGCAAAAAGCTTGGTGGCTTTGTTTTATTAGCAATGTTATGCACATAATAACTTAAAATTGATCTAGTTTCATTCTTTATAGTATGGCACTTTGTGGCTGTTATTTATTATGGGATTTTAAGCTGTATCATAATATATCTGGAGTAACATGAAGCGCCTACTTGAAGCTTGCAGCAAAACCATTTGCCAATATTGTAGTTGTGTGATGCACCAGCACCAGGAATGGGGGGAGGCACTAGATTAAGATAAAGTATTTGACAAAGTTTCCCTGGTTTTACTGTCAACATATGGTTTACATTACCATAAAGGAAGTTTTACTCCAAAAACCCTATAACTCAGTACTCCCTTTAAGAAGGATTTCTGACTGCTGGAAAAAAAGTATGGAAAAGGATTTTTTTTTCTTTTCAAAAACATGGAATGCTATGATTTGATAAAGTAATGATCTCTTAGCGACCATCATGTCCTAAAAGGGATTGGGCATCACATATTGTCAGCAAACAATATGTGGTTGGAGCATGCTCTGGTCAATGTCTTGTAGTTTTCCCCTTATTGTGGAGTGTCTAGCATCTATACATCATGTTTTTTAGGTTAAGTTCACGGGTAACATGGCTAACTTTGAATTCTATCTGATACTTCTAATGTGTACTGTTCTTAACAGCTACTTTTGGCCCATGCATTCTTAAACTTTATGACCCCCCCCCCCTCTCACCAGTCTTTACCAATTTTGTTTAGGTGGATATCAAGGTTGCACCAGGAACTCATGCAACTGAAGCTGCAGGTAATCACTCTGAGAATGGGCTGTTGAACGCTTTTAATTGTGTGGCAGTTCAAATGCCCGAAATTGATTAGCAACCATGTTTTAATTATTGAACGAGCCTTATTCTCTGTGTTTTGCTTCTTTTCGTTAAAAAATTCTTTCTTTATCCAAGAAGTAAAAGCCATAAGATCTTATCCACGTCTTATGTACCCGGAAGCTAATGTTTTTGATGCCTGAGGATGCTGTGCGTGCTACAGGCATTGATTCTGACTCCTTGATTAAATATCCACCTGCTAGTCAAAATAACCATGGTCAATTTCCTTGTTTGCTCTGCCTCTTCAATTTTATGACCCAACACGTTTTTGAAACATGAGTTGTGGACACAGAGCAGTTCCTGGATGATGAGTAGCATCCCTTTTTTCTCTTTCCAGTTATCTGTATTTTGTCTTTTGCCTTGGTTGCATGCATACTTCAACTTGATGAAAATGTATGAATTATGAAATGGCATTCGTTTTCTTTCCTGATCTACTTTTTTGTGCAGTTAATAAACAACTAAATGATAAAGAGAGAGTAGCTGCAGCACTGGAAAACCCAAACCTGGTGGATATGGTTGACGAATGTTTGGCTCCGACATATGCTTGAAATATTTCCACATAACACAGCTGAAAGCTTTCTGTGCGCATCACTCAAGGCAGCTCGTGTTATCATGGCCTTTATACAATTACTTGTTATTGTTCCTCCCTTCCTTTTGATACTTTGATGTGTATACATAAATGAGGTTCAAATCCACAGAATACAGTTGGAAGCCGTATGCTTTTGATAGAATCGAACTCTGGCTCACATGGCGACATTACAATTTCGTCTGCCCTTGTTATTCCAACTTTTCAGTTTGTATTCTGATTGATATGGGCATGCGGGGTTTAAATGAATAATGAACAGTTTTGGACTTAGCATTGCACTTTTAATTCGCCGTAAATTAAATTTGTTTGAATAGTTTGCAGTTTGTATGTAAGGTGTTTTTTTAAAAAAAAAAAGAAAAAAAAAAGAGAAGAAACTCTACCCTAAATTCTAATGATAAAATATAGAAATTTCTGCGAAAGTTGTATCTGCAGTTTGTGGAGCTTATATTCTAATTAATACAATTGCACGGATTTGCTTTTTCTCTTTTCAATTGATAATGTATTTAATTTAAAAAAAAAATTAGAATTTTTTTGTATTTTTAATATTAGCGTATTAAAATTATTGATATTGTTATTCGTGTGAAAACAATTTTAATAAAATGTAATCAGTATTTTTTGGCTAATCCATCAAAGGAGAACCAGTAACAAATTGTTGATTATTTTACTGGTGAAAAAGTAAACCCTGACACTGATAAAACATTGTCCATTTCCAATAAAGCTCTGGTGGTTGTAACTCAGCTGGATAAAACTTGGTCCATATCCATCAAAACCATCCATACATAAAAAAATGCATTAAAATAACTTCTATTTCCCCATTCTCCCTTGTATCTAATTATTCCAAATGAAGTTATATGGTCTTGCAGTTTTTCTTGTTCGTTCCAAATTTATTCAACGCTAAAGACATTGCCCCGGTTCAATCAGTGGTAAGACGTCAAAAAAACAAGGAAAACTTCATGGCAAATCAAACCAAAATCACACCTGACATTGCACATTAATTGGCACCGCTTCCCAAAAAACAGAGGAAGCAAGGTATGTTCACTAATCACGACTGCCCAGAATGATACAAAAAGAACAA
This sequence comes from Populus alba x Populus glandulosa, assembly GCA_033617975.1. Classification (NCBI taxonomy): domain Eukaryota; kingdom Viridiplantae; phylum Streptophyta; class Magnoliopsida; order Malpighiales; family Salicaceae; genus Populus; species Populus alba x Populus glandulosa. The sequence goes on along the minus strand of CM066143.1, from coordinate 11,301,395 downwards.
CAAAATCACACATAGGAAAAGGAAAATGACAATGATCAAATCCACAAAAAGATAGTGACAGCCAGTATGGTCTGATCATATTTGTATAATTTCTTGAAAGTAACAAGAGACTTATCGAAGCAACAGTTGAGCATTACACAGAGAATTTCACACCTTCATCATCAGCTGAAGTTCCCTTAAAGATTGCAAGCTTCCCTTTATGTTCTAGTAGTTTCAACGCTCGCATCAAAATTATGCGATCTATCCCATGAAGTTCTGGTATTTGGCACAGAAAACTTGGTATCAGCATAAATACAACAGGAAGTGTGCTCCATAAAAGAGAGAATGGAAGAGAGATCCTTGATATAATGATCATAAAGATGGACAAAACATTAAAAAATTGGGATATGCAGATAACAGGACCTACTGCTGGAAGCGAATGGACCACAACATTCATAGATTTCATTGTGAGATAGTACTAACAGGCATCCCAGAAATGCCACTAACTTTAAGCAATTCCCAGAGACAACATTAAAAAATAATCCACAAACAGTAGCAATGTGGCTTATTACAATTTACACCTCCAGATGTAATAAACTCTTCTCTTACGTTGGCAAGTTTCAAACCTGTATTTTACCATACTCCTCTCCACCTCTATGTGCTAAACTACATCTAATGAGAGTCTACTCGTATAAAACTCTGAGATGAAGAAAAGAAATAAAAGGACCAAGGTGTCCCATGCCTTTTATTTGATCAATCAGCAATAGCATGTCTTATATGTCAAACCAGGGTTCTTTATATAGACAGTATTCGAGGAGAGGAAAACTAAATCCTAGAGGGGATACTCAACGAATGTGGTTTCATAAAAGAAAATGAAAAAAGAAAACTAAACACACCCAAAATGATTGAGCTCTTAAGTTATTACTTACAAGTAGTCTTGAAATCTCTCATTGGAATTCGCACATCAAATAATCTAAGGGGAAATGGCTAGGTGCAAGCCAAGGGTGTATGCATAATTCATTTAAGAAGACAGTTAAAAATAAGGCGGTTAGAATTTGTTTATGGAAAGTAAGAAATAATAGTTTTGTTCTTCCTTTCAGTTTTATGTCCCGGTGAAAGAAAATTCCTGATATTACAGACATGAAACAAACACACATGATGTTCAAAAATGTTTTTATTTGCAAGGCTTGCAAAATCATTGTTATGTAAACAAAACCCTGATAAAAAAACAAAAAAGAAATAAAGACCTCATTTTTATCTACCCTATAAGAGGATTTCTATTTTATGCATGCTTGCTGCAAGCATTTTTCTTAACGCTTCAACGGTGATAGCTTTTGAGAATACAACTAGGATGAGATAAGAGATGCCTACTGGGGAGTTTGTAGCTAAAGCAGATCAAAACTGATAGCTGTTGAGAATTGCAGATGGCTGCTTGGAGGAAATGTTAGGATTCTCTATGATGAGAGAAGAGGCTTGGTAGGTATTTTGGGAATATTCAAATGATAGCCACAAAAATTGAGCATATTGAACCAAAACTGTGATTTACAACAGTAAAAAAAATCTTCATTTCTTATGGAAAATAGAACTGAATTTCATATTTCAGATTTTCCAAACAAAAGAATTGGCTGAATAGAGTTCGTTTAAATAAATTATTCAAATTCATACACTTTCCACACTGCTTTGAAAATCATTATCAAACCTACTTCATCTAACCATCCAAATCAAACTTTACCTGTTCCCTGAGATTCAACCCCTGTGCGTATTTCCTCGACAGTCATGACACTGTCCTCAAAGCCATTATCTCTCACCTGATAAATATGCAAATTTATTACGAGAACAATGCTAAAGGTACCAATCTCATTTATCAAATCACAATTCACTCACAAAATGTAAGAGAATGTCAGCCCAATCTTGAATCCGGTGCCAAAGAATCAGGCATTTTCTGTGTCCTCTGTCTAACCATTCTGCACGGCCTGTTAGAACAGCATTGCATTTAATAAAGTACACATTGAACTTACAGTGATAACAGCATCTCTTGCTTAGTGAGTTAATCTCAAAAGTATAAAATCAAATAAAGGTCTAAGTGATAATGATCAAAATTAACCTTCTGACACTAACGCTAATAGAAATGCTTCTCTAGCTTCATTACTGAGAGATCCTGCACCATGAATCAAATTGATTTCATTGCTCACTTTCATTTACAAACAAAGGAAAAGCACATAAGAACTCACAAAAACATTAAAGATATAAATCAATTATTTGTCATGCTAACTTAAACTGACTGAGAAGATCTAATTATACATTAAAGTTATTAAAATAATAGGTCAAATTTACTATCTTTCATTAAGCAATGAAGTATCCACCTCCAATCAATTGCATTCCACGTCAAAACCCAAAAACATACTTCCTGAAATTCAACCCGTGTATTAAAACTCCATACTATCAAATTCACCAAGGTAATCCAGGAAAGAATTGATTGCACAAGAAGGGCCTAAACCACCATGAACTCTTCTCAAATTCCATATTGGATAAGGGCAATTTGCTCAAACACCAAGCATACCAAGTCAAGACTCCTGGATGAAATACGGGAATATATAAATACTTAAAATGGAAATAAACACATTGTAGCCCCCAGGTGAAATTTCTTTACATTTGATATCTGATGCAATGCTTTTACTGAAGCCAAATGCAACGGTTTTGTGAGTGCCTTAACAATACTACAAGGAGGTCTTTCTTTTTCAGAGTTGTTCAAAGTAAATAACACAAGATGATTAGACTTTGAAGAAAATACAAGACCTACTTTCGATCAAATGATTTGAAAACAGAGGAAATTCTTCTTCCAGTCCAATCACGAATATCTTTTGAGTCCTACAGTAATCAAGGATAAGTTCCTTCCAAAGCTGTACCTGCTTCTCTCGAGTGTCCCGCACTGGCTGCAAACTTAAGAGGAAAAAAACACGCAAAATATAACACAAAGATGATTAAATGAAAACCCAACACGTAACAGAATCTACAATACTCTACCAAAATAGGAAAGTAGCAAAAGGGTAGGAGAATACGTGAAGTAGGGCGGGTAATTGAAGAACTGGGGCAGCTTGAAGTCACCCAATTTCTGCATCTCTTTAGTGCTTCGTCTCTTAAAAGAAAAGAAACCTGCAATTGCAACTCCGTGATTAAACAAAGAAATCAATGCTTTGATTCAAAAGCATTTAAACTCATGGAAATCCAATTGAATTCAAAAGATTGTACTAAATTTCATTTACAATAAAATATTCAAACACACCTTGAGAACAATTTGGACAATGACTTCTTTTTTTACAGTTGAAGGAATGCGAGAAGGCGTGGAAACAAATCAAAAGGAAATTCGAAAACAGTGGAGTGCTTAGCTGGGTGCTTACTTTTTTATTATCCTTCAATGATAAAAGAAGAAGAAGAAGAAATTGGATTTTGTTGAAGAAGATGAATAAAAGTCTTGGTTTTAGTATACCGGTAAACGTTCAAGCATCGGCATGGGTGGTGTTGGCGTCGATGTACATGGGGACGAGAGCCCAAGATGCGATCAATACTTGCAGGCAGGCCCAGTTGCCGTTGGGATATATTAACAATAAAAAATATAAAAAACCTAAAAGGTGTGACGGTTTAATATAATGAATAATGAAATTTTAATCGTTTTTTAATATTCTTGTTCCATTAGTTAGCGTGGTGGCATGAGTTTGTTTGTTTTTACAATTAAATATATATTTTTTATTTTTTTTTTAATTTAAATTTTTTTATATTGTTTTGATATGATAATATTAAAAATAAAATTTTTAAAATTATATATATTATTTCAATATATTTTTAAATAAAAAACTTTAAAAAATAACAATTCTTATAATTTTAAACATTACTTAGATATAATGATATTTTTTAAGCGATAAAAGATTTACCATTTATGTTTTTTTTTCTATAAATAAGATTGGCAACCTACATATTTACCTTATAACTCAATTGGTTGGTGCATAGGCCTCACCCAAGATTGCGGGTTTGAGCTACACTAGCAGTAATTGTATCTTTTATGTGTTAGATCACCAATTGTTCATGTTTTTATTTTTATTATCATTATTCAGATCATGTTTATTTGCTGAAAAATAATTTTTTTTAAAAAAGTAAATTTCAGAAAAATAATTTATTTTTTAATATTTGATAGTGTAATGAAAAATAAATTAGAAAATATTTTTCAGTGTTTGATTGTGTCATGAAAAATAAATTGGAAAATAACTTATTAATGTTTTATTTTTCTCAAGTTTATTAAAATAATGAGGAACAAATCTTAAAAATTAAAAAGTTCAATGAAAATGAAATTGAAAAAAATATATAATTTCATAGATTATCTCAATTAAAATAAATAATAATCAAAATAATAGAGATCAAATCTAAAAAATAAAAAAAAGATGAAAGATGAAGAAATTAAAATAATAATAATTAACATTTCATAAATCATTTTAAATAAAATAAGTAACAATAAAAAGAATGAGGATCAAATTTGATAGATAAAAAATTTTAATAAAAAAATGATAAGGAAAAAGCAAATAACAATTATAAAAATAAGGATCAAAGTTAATATAAAAATTAAATTTTAAGAGATGAAAATAAAAAATAAATATTCAAAACAAAATATATATAGCAGTCAAAAGTTTGAAGATCAAATTTGATATAATTAGCAAATAATATGGCATTTCTAAATTTTTCACAACTTCCGGAAAGTGTTTTCCGTCCAAATTTTTCAGGAAAACACTTTTATGGAAACCAAGCCAAATTTTTTTTTTACTGAAAAGTGTTTTTCGTTGACTAATTTTTTTAATGGCAAACAAATACAGGAAAGTTTGAAAAGTGATTTTTCCAGAAACCACTTTCTAGAAAACAAACATAGCCTAAATGTCATCTATCCTTTGTAAAAAGTTAAAAAATAACCCTTGCATGCATGCTTATTTTAGTCCCACGTGCCTAAGTTTTTTTTTGTTTTTTAATTATATATTTAATATTAAGTTTTGGTTGAATTTTATTTTTTAATATCGAATTAATTGTAAAAACATTTATATTTTTTATTATATAATAAAATATAAAAAAATAATTTAACCCAATAAAACTTATAATTAATCAAGTCACGGGTTTAGCAGTTGATTAAGGCTAACCCGTCATTTTTTTCCTTTCATTTGTTTTGAACTTACCTATCAAGATTACAAAATTAGAATTTTTGAGTGATTTAATTTAAAATTCAAGTTTTTAAATATGAACTGTAATACCAAATTTAATGAAAATACCAGAAAAGTTCAAAAACCTAAATATTATTTCTTTATGTTCAAAATCATTTTTGAAAGAAAGAAAGAAAGAAATTCTTAAGCAAATACCATTTCCTATATTGTTTTGTTGCATAAGGACCTCCCGAGGGAATATTTGGTTTTCCCGCTTGTGTACGGTGTACACAATCTCAGAGGGAGAATTAATTAGAAAAATAAAAAATAAAAAAAGAGCCAAAAACACAAACTCATGACATTCTTTCCCTCACACAACCAATTTTTCATCTGCTTTCTTTCCCCACTGCCAAACACATGCATCTTCCACTAGATGATCGTTGATCTCCCCTCAACATCCAAGACCATTTTTTACCACCATAAACAATCTCCTCTCTTTATCTCACTGTAGAAGAACATGCAAAAAAGCCTCAACTTGATAGGTCCCAATCAACAGCAGATACAATATTAGTGTAATGTGACTTTCTCAGGGTGAAAGCTAAACCACAATTGTTTCAAGAAATTCTCTGTATATTTATTTCATGCTAACATTCCAATAAATAGAGTTTCGGCTTAACAAATCAGCCTTAACTTTAGGAACTAACTAGCCTTATTTTAAGGGAAATACGTAACAACTTTTGAATGAGTAAACAATGCAAAACAACAGCAATAAAAAGAAATATAAAAGCTGATACTTGGTCTTCACTTCAAGCTAAAAACTTGGGATTCTTCTTAGGGATTCTTTCAGATCTTCTTGGCCTATCAATATTTCCCCCACCGACAGGAACCTTGTCCTCAAGGTTCAATGAAGGAAACTGAGTATGTAAGAATGTGGTGTCCTCCCAGGTAGCATCGTCAACAGGCAACTGCTGCCATTTGACCAAACTTTCTTCCACAAATTTACCCCCTGTTTAATCCAACGTGTCTCAAGGATCTTCTCTGGAATTATAGAAACTGCTCCTTCATCTGAAATTGGGGGCAGCTCTAAGGTAACCTGCAGATGATCCCCAATATATTTCTTTAAAAGAGAAACATGAAAGACGGGGTGAATCCTTGTGCTGACTAGTAACTGTAAACGGTATGCAACATTGCCAATCCTCTTCTCAATGCAATACGGACCATAAAACTTACTTGCAAGTTTCTAGTGAACTCGCTTGAATGCGGTTTGTTGGCGATAAGGGTGTAACTTTAAAAGAACCATATCACCAACTTGAAATTCAACAGAGCGTCTGGATTTGTCAGCTGTTTGTTTCATGCGATTAGCAGCTCTGTCCAAATTCATTTTCAAGTGCTGGAGTAACTCATCCCGATGTAAAAGGCTTTGATCAACTTCATTCACTCGAGATAAGCCATATGAATATAGAGGAATGTAAGGAGGAAGTCAGCCATACAATGCTTGGAAGGGCGTCATCCCCGTGGAGCTATGGTATGTAGTATTATACCAATATTCAGTCCAAGGTAAATAACTATACCATTTTCTTGGCCATTGATGGACAAAACAACGGAGATATTGTTCAACACAACGGTTCACAACCTCTGTTTGTCCGTCCGTTTGTGGATGGTAGGCAAAACTTAATTTGAGCTGAGTACCTGACATTGTGAAGAATTCTTGCTAGAAGTTGCTAATAAAAATGGAATCACAGTCACTAATGATGGATTTCGGCATGCCATGGAGTTTGACAATATGTTCAACAAAGTGTTCAGCTACAGTCTTGGCAGAAAATGGATAGGACAAAGCAACAAAATGAGCATACTTACTGAGTCTATCGACAACCACTAGAAGACTGTCTTTGCCGTGAGAAGAAGAAAGACCTTCAATAAAATCCAAACTGATATCTTCCCACACCTAACAAGGAATGGGCAGAGGCTGAAGCAAACCTGCTGGAGCAAGAGTTGCAGATTTGGCGCGTTGACAAACTTCACATTACATAATGTAATCCTGCACTGATCGATACATGGATGGCCAATAAAACTGTTGACTTAATCGCTTGAAGGTTCTCAATACTCCCGAATGTCCAGCCATTTTACTGTCATGAAATTCTTATAACAGCAGGTTACAGATAGGTTGTGGAACTATCACTCTTTGTTTATAAAAACACAAACCATTTTGTATGGAGTATGGACCCGTGGGGTCAGTAGCTAATCGCTGAGTAACTTGTTGCATATATGGATCATCGTGTGCAGCTCTTTTGATGTCCTCCCAAAGAGTGATCTGAGGAACAAATAAGGAATTAAGGAGAGGACTATTAGGACACCTTGATAGAGCATCAGCTGCTGAGTTCTCACGTCCTGGCCTATAGATAATTTCATAATCATAACCCAATAGCTTGGCAACCCATTTCTGTTGCTCTGGAGTAGCCACACGCTGTTCCAAGAAATATTTGAGGCTCCTGTGATCGGTTTGAATAGAGAACTTTTATCCCAAGAGATAAGGCCGCCAGGACCGAATGGCTTCAACAATTGCCAACATTTCTTTAACATAAATGGACCATGTTCGTTTGCTGATGCCTAAAGCACGACTCATGAAGGTAATAGGTCGGCCCTGCTAAGTAAGAACAACACCAATTCCATCACCTGAAGCATCAATTTTAATAATGAAGGTGTCATTAAAATTAAGCATAGCAAGAGTGGGGGTCGTCGTCATGGCTTGCTTCAGCAGGTTGAAAGCAGTTCCTGCCTCTTCAGTCTAGTGAAAGTTGCCCTTTCTGAGGAGATTATTTAGGGGTCGAGGCAACAGACCATAATCTTGAACAAATTTCATGTAGTAACCTGTCAAGCCTAAAAATCCACGTAACTCAGTAATGTTAACAGGCTGTGGCCAAGCTACCATGGCCTCAATTTTTTTGTGGTCGACCTTGACTCCTTGGTGTGTCACAATATGACCCAAATATTCTAGTTCCTATTTGCCGAAATCACACTTGCTGGCTTTAATGAAAAACTGATATTGCCGCAATATGTCTAAAGTAATCCTGACATGTTGTAAATGAGATTCCCAAGTAGGACTATAAACAAGAATGTCGTCAAAGAAGACTAGTATAAATTTACGAAGATGAGGGTGGAATATGGAGTTCATAGTGGCTTGAAAAGTGGATGGGGCATTGCATAAACCAAAAGGCATAACTAGATATTCAAAATGGCCGTTATGAGTTCAGAAGGCAATTTTTGGAATATCGGAAGCATGAACTCATACCTGATGATAACTAGCTCGCAAATCTAGTTTGGTGAAATAGGTTGCACCATATAGCTCATCAAGCATGTCATCTACGGTGGGTATGGGAAATCTATCTTTGATGGTGGCTGCATTCAGTGCCCGGTAGTCTGTGCAAAATCACCAAGTACCATCTTTCTTTTTCACCAATAAAACCGGGGACGAGAAAGGGCTGGTACTGGACCGAATGACTCCCATGGTGAGCATTTCGTTGACTTGTTTTTCAATCTCCGTCTTTTGAAAATGTGCATATCTATACGGCCTTACATTGATGGGTTCAGTGTCTTCTTTGAGGTTTATGTGATGATCAATGTCTCTTTGAGGTGGTAGTGTTATTGGTTCTTTAAACACATCTGGGTATTCCTTCAAGATTTGTTGCATGTCAGGATTGTTGTCTGCCCTAGTGACCTTCTCATTGGACTGTATATAGATAGAAAATAGCAGTTGGCCCTGACGCATTTCTTTTGTAACTGATGCCAATGTTGTTGCTTGAATGGGTTGACTGATTCCTTGTAATCTTTGTGCTTGATTATCCCAATGGAAATCCATGGTTAATTGTTTCCAATTGCAAATCACAGAACCAAGCATTGCTAGCCATTGAATACCCAATACCATATCCAGCCCTACTAAAGGTAAAGAATAAAGGGAGAGTGAAAACTGAATGTCCTGCATATTTACATGTATCTCATCAAAACGACCTTGACAGAGTAGTCGTTCTCCATTTGCTATGCGGACAACAAATGATTTTGTTGGCACCACTGGAAGTCTCAGCAATCTAGCTATCTTCTCACTCAAAAAATTATGGGTGGATCCACTATCAATTAACACTATCACGTGTTGAGACCCAATGGTAGCTGCTACTCGTATGGTTTGAGGTGACGTCCAACCTGTTAACGCATGTAAGGAGATTTCTGGTTCAGCTTGATCTCCCATGTTATCTGATATCTGAAATTCTTCTTCTTCTTCTTCATATTCTGCAGGTTGGCACTCAAGAAGCAGAAGTTGAGGCCCTTGGCACTTATATCCAGGAGTGAATTTATTGTTGCAGTTGAAACATAGTCCTTGTGCCCTTCGTTTCTGCATTTCATCCCAGCTCAATCTCTTCGTTGCACTAGCTGGAATAGAATGATTAACTGAAGTGGTGGCAACTGATATGCGGTTCAATAGTGGAGGTCGTGTAAACCTCCTTGTTCTGGCTAATTGTTCATCTCTCATTCTTGCTAGGCTGATGGCTTCCTTCGGGGTTCTTGGTTTAAACATTCGAATTCCATCTGCTATTTCAGACTTCAATCCTCCCATGAATGTGCCAACAAGAGCCTTTTGTGTCCAACCGTGAACACGGTTGCCTAATCTTTCAAACTCTTTTTGATAATCTCGCAGGGATCCCACCTGACGGACTCTAGACAATGCTTCATCAAAGTCCTCACAGTCTGTTGGTCCAAAACGAGCCAACAATTCTTCTTCAAAGAAATCCCAGGTCACCAATCGGCCTTCCTCTCGGTATGTTCTACGCATCCATTGCCACCATTGGTTAACTTCCCCTTCAAGGTGAAAAGATGCTAGTGATACCTTCTGATTATCATTTGTGCCTTGAAATTCAAAGAATTGGGCTACCCTGCTCAGCCATTCGGTTGGATCTTCTCCGGAGTATTTTGGAAACGCCAGTTTTGCCATAGTGGATGAAAAATTATGCCTGTTGCTATTGTTCCCTTCTCGGATTGAATGAAAAGATCCTTCTCGCTAGTTGTTGCTAGACACTTTTCTGGTTGACAGAAAAGCTTCTGATAACCTGTTGATAGTTTCTTCCAAATGGTGCAACTTGTCTGCTACGCCTAACTCCAGCTGCTGCATTCCATCTTGGACTCCGCCAAGGCCAACTTCCAAAGCTTCAATCCTCTCTTTGTTGGACGTCATTGTAACCTTGCTCTGATACCAATGATAGGTCCCAATCAACAACATATACAATATTAGCGTAATGTGACTTTCTTGTGGTGAAAGCTAAACCACAATTGTTTCAAGAAATTCTCTGTATATTTATTTCATGCTAACATTCCAATAAATAGAGTTTCAGCTTAACAAATCAGCCTTAACTTCATGAACTAACTAGCCTTATTTTAAGGGAAATATGTAATAACTTTTGAATGAGTAAACAATGCAAAACAACAGCAATAAAAATAAATATAAAAGCTGATACTTAGTCTTCACTTCAAGCTAAAAACTTGGGATTCTTCTTAGGGATTCTTTCAATCTTCTTAGCCTATCACAACTCCTCTCTCTCAATCCAAAAACAAAACAGACCCATCAATATTCCCCTCTCATTTTTTTTCCACCATCATCAACCATTACTGGTTTCATCCTTCTCAGCCACTGTCAACCACCAACACCACCGGCCACGCATAACTCATCTTCCTACTCGCAGTACGTAGTGGCCCCATGAACGGCCAGCTGCTCCTCTTCTTCAACCAAAATCAACCTCTCTTCTTTTTTCAACCCCGTAAACAATGACCTAGCTATCCATTCTTCTATATTTGTGGACAAACACCAGCACCACCCCCGCACCAATAGTAACTGATAGCCACCGGCCATCAATAACCCAGCAGCTAACCCGCCACCAGCATTGGCCAACATCAGCATTTCCTTCAACCCGAAACAGTACTCACGACAGCGTTGGCTTCCTCGTTCCACTGGCAAGCCAACACCAGTAGCTAGCTCCAGTTGATCATCTACTCTACCCCATATGGTGACAGTAGTAGCTGCAGCTTGTAGAGAGAAGAACTGGTGAGGAGGAAAAATCACAGTAGAGAGAGAAAGAAGCAGAGATTTCAGCTCAGCCAATCTCCCTTCTCCGACGAGCATGAGAAATCACAGATAAGATGTTGCTTAACTACCTTTCTTCTCCATGCAGCAGCATTGAGGAAGGCTAATTGATCCTCCCATCTGAGGAGTATCCAACAGAAGGGCATATATTTCGCCAACGAGAATGAAGTGTGCAACTCCAGTTGCGAAGTGCCAATGGACATGGCCACCATCCAGCACATATTTAACTTCTTAAAACTCCATCTGCACCTTATAGACTGTGTTTAATTTGTTTTTGTTTTCTGGCTCATTTTTAATTGGGGTTTAGTTCCTGTAAAAATATGTGATAATCCAGCTTAGAACAATTTTGCGTTTTCATTCAAATCTTGCCATTTGCACCTAAAAGACCTGGTCATTTTTTTTCCCGCAATATGACTGCTTGCTTAGTACTGGCATCCTTCTTCTTCATGCTGCACAAGGCCACTTTCACATTTCTTTTGAAAAATTCATTTTTTGCTCACTTTTTTATTCTTTTTCACGAGGATCACATTAGTTGTGACGATTGTACTTACCCTACGTTTGAGTCAGCTTTATATTTTCTGCTAGTTTTACATTTCAGGAAACAGGCATGATTGTCCTCCATTATTACTCTGTTTGCTCTTTTGAAAAAGAAATTAGTGATAAAAATAGGCTGTGTAAGAACATGCTCAGTCAGTTGCCTAAACTTTCGCACCATATATGTTTGTTGTTTTCTTATATACTGCATTTGCATGTTCATTGTTCTTGCATTCATCTCAACTTCAAGTCATATTTGCTGACAGAAGGATTAAATTGAGGGATTTTAAATACAACAGGGACCCAATTCGTTAAAAATAGGTCAGGGATGCAATTAAGAAAATTATTATAGGTTGGAGAATAATCTGAGGTTATCCCAAGAAAAAGAAAGCGATATTGTAGGTCTAGTACTGACGGCCTCGACTATTTTAATAAGCAAAAAAAAAAAACAAAGTCGAAGCCCACAATCCACAAACAACAGCTTCCCTCAACAAATAAAAGTCAACCCTATTAGTTTGGTAAATTCTACTGTCACATAATTTAACATAACTATATAAGAAGTTGTTCAAAGTTCAAACCTGCAACTGAAATGTAAAAGGGTAGACAAAGTCAAAAAAACTATTGCACAAAAAAATAGTTAGTGGAGAGGTCCACGGTCAACACTAGCTGAATTCTATGAGAGGAGGCGGCCCATTAAATTTTATAGGAGAAAAGAAGGAAAATAAAATAAATAAATACGTCCTTAATTTTGAACCGTGAACCTCCTTAAATAAATAATATTTTAAAAAATTATTATTATTACACTTTTAAATACCCCAAACATGATATTTTATTTTATTTGTTTTACTCGTTAATTTTGAGCAACCATATTATTACTATCCTTATATTTCATGTTAAAATATTCACATTGAATTAATGTTTTTAAGGAAATTTAATAATTTTTTTAATTGTAACTCCACAACTTTAATTTAAAAAATAAAAAAGACAACAACCATCGTTAAGCTCTAGACTACCCTTAATGTTATCCCAGGAGATCTCAACTTTTCATTCTAACTTAATTTATTACTACTAAGTTATGAAAATCAATTAATTTGTCTTGATATTTTCTCAATTAAATCTCTTTCCAATTAGATATCACTCAATCACACGCAGCCAAACTAAAGTTGGGACCACAAGTAATTGGATGGGGTTTAAACCGGGTAAGATATAATTAGATAAGAAAATTGTTTGAAGAGGGACTTGATTGATAATGAGGTGATAGTTTGAGGTCATATTTAAATCCTTTCCGCAGCTATATAAACTGTACAGAGTCCAGACAAAGCGGGTACGTGGCCCTGTAAAAAAGAATTCTTGACGTCAAAACCAACGAAAGAGCCAACTGCCAAAGTGCGTCCGGATCGTCGTCCTACACAGTGGAAGTTGAATCTCCATATCTCCTTCCTTTTCATTTGTGTTGCCTCTCTCTCTCCCTCTCCCTCTCCCTGGTTCACAGCATTTCACTTTTAACTGCACCTGTATCAGATTGCAAACTTCAAAGAAGCTAGTTTTGCTATGGCTGTGTAAGTTCGATTCTCCGTGCTTCAAATATTATTATCCTTCCCCTTTACTTCAATGACAGGTTCTCCTTTGTATAACCACAAAAAAAAAAAAAAGAACAACCATCCATGTTTTTATTCTCCTTTTACTACTGAAAGAGTTCGAATCGACAGATATTATTACTACGATAGAAGAAAACACTAAGTAGCGAAGTATGATTTCTCTTACCTTTGTTCCTGGTTCAACCCGGTAGATAGAGGCTCATTACGTTGTATAAATTTATTTTTCTGTGGTTGTTTGTTGTTTTAAGCTAATTCTTGATCTGGGTTTTTTGTTAGTTTTTCTTATGAGATTGGTGTTGTTGATGTTAATACAACAGAGTTGCTTCTGCTCCTGGTAAGGTTTTGATGACTGGGGGTTACCTCATACTGGAGAGACCTAATGCAGGGGTTGTTTTAAGCACAAATGCTCGTTTCTATGCTATTGTTAAACCTCTTTATGATGAAATCAAGCCTGATAGCGGGGCCTCGGTGAGTCTGAGTCTTTCACCTCTTACCCTCTTTTATTGTTCTTTTGCTCGTGGTTGTGAGATTATACTATTGAAGTCTCCAACCTTGAAAATGGAATCTGTCTCTGCTTTTTTCAAAAGTAGTGTCATCACAGCGTTGGAATGCTTTTTGAATTTTTTTCTGTTTGATGCATGTCAGGCTTGGACCGATGTTAAATTAACATCTCCCCAACTCTCCAGAGAAAGCATCTATAAATTGTCACTGAAGAATTTAATGCTTCAATGTGTCTCTTCAAGGCAAGTTCTTTTGTGGACTGTTCAATGTGTTTGTGTTTTACTGTCATTTGAGATCTCTGACAGTCCTTGTATCGATTCATTTCAACTGTACCTGCATATATTTGATTATTCATGCTCAGCACTAAACATGGCTAAACGGTTATCTAGAAAGATATCCCTAGGCAAGATGACCCAAAGTGCTATTTTTTTAGGCAAATATACGGTTGAATGAATAGTGTGGTGTTGGTACTGTATTTCAGTGAATCGAGGAATCCTTTTGTGGAGCAAGCGGTACAATATGCCGTAGCAGCTGCACATGTTACATTTGACAAAGATAAGAAGGATGCCTTGAACAAGATACTATTGCAAGGTAATGTTTGATGCTTGTGTTTTTTTATCGTTTATGCCACAATTGACCATTAGAACTTCAATTAACTAATGTTTTTACTGGGCTAGTGATGCAGGTCTTCATATCATGGTTTTAGGTTGCAATGACTTCTATTCATACAGAAATCAGGTATTTACCCTAGCTTTGCTTTTTCCAGCCATTGTGTCATTTACACAGATATAATTCTGGTAGAGCATTTATATTTGCTCATGTGCTCCTCCATAACTTTTACCGCTCTTTTGTTTCATCCTCTATTCTAAACAGTTGTTCTTTGACCATGATACACCATAACTATCATTTAGATTGGATGTTAACACATTCAATTTGCTTTTGCATTCTAATACATATGGTTCAAGTGTTTCATTCTCGAGAATGAGTTTCTTGTCTAAAATAAAGGATGGTGGTTCAAATATTTCACTCCATGTTTTCTATTATAATATTTTGTTGATGTGGTTACACTTTTTCAAAGATTGAAGCACGTGGACTCCCTTTGACACCAGAGGCATTGGCAGCTCTTCCTCCTTTCACATCAATTAGCTTCAATGCAGAAGAAAATGGACAAAATTGCAAGCCTGAAGTTGCAAAAACTGGATTGGGTTCATCTGCAGCAATGACCACTGCTGTGGTTGCTGCTTTGCTTCATTATCTTGGAGTGGTTGATCTTTCATCCTTGTCTAAAGATGAGGGACCTGTAGATGTTGATATGGTGCATATTATTGCCCAAACTGCTCACTGTATTGCACAAGGGAAAGTTGGAAGTGGTTTTGATGTCAGTTCTGCAGTTTATGGCAGTCACCGATATGTTCGCTTTTCACCGGATATTCTTTCTTCCGCTCAGGTCCCTCTCCCTCCCTCCCTCTCTATCTGTGCTTCTGATGATTGGTTTCATGGTATCATTTGAGAGATAACCATATGATTGCATGATCATTCTCTTACTGAATTTGAAACTCATATAAAGAGATTAAAATTTTGTCCGCAGGCAATTGGTAGAGGTGAATACTGTTGATTTGTTGTTTGCTTTCTTTAATATGTATTTACTGTCAATCCCATCTTGGGTTTGAGGTTTGTATGGCTTCTTCAGGAATTGACGTGTAATGTAATCGCCTAAAGTTGGGCAAAGGCCCTTCGTCTAGCACCCTCCCGTTTTCTGTATTTATGCATATCCATATCACCGTTAAGGTGTGAAGAGTTTTTATGATATATATTTATATCAAAAACTGGTAAGTACACAAGTATTTTGGATGCCAGGCAGACTTGATGTAAAAAATCTTTTCAGTGATTAAGCATAGCTGTTTTCTGCATGATTTATTTTCCATTCTTCCTAAATTTTCCTGAATCTGGTCTATATGATATCTAGACTTGGGTTTCCAGACCTTGTAATAGATTGAAATAATAAAACCTTGGATATCAAAAAAAAAAAAATCCCTCATCTTGTTTTAGATTTTAGCACAAATAATTTCCTGTGCATTTCTCGAGGCAAGGTTAAAGGGGCTTGAATAAATGACAAAGTTTACAGTTCTCAAAAGGATATGTGAAAGCAGCACACCTTCAGGTTGCAATAATTGAACTATGTTTGCAAGTGTCTCATCATTATGCAGATCTCTACCAATGTTTGGAAAGATAAAATTAATAAACATGCATGCTATTGTGGATAAAGATGTTATTTGTTCCTGAAAAATGTATCCCTGGCTTTCAGAACAATTATATGCAAAAGTTTGAGAGAGTTATGCAACTTTCACTTGAGTTCATTCCCTTAAAACTCCATGTAAAATGTTGCAGGATGCAGTGAAAGAAATACCGTTACAGGAAGTTATGGCTTCCATCCTGAAGGGAAAGTGGGACCATGAGAGGACCAAGTTTTCTTTGCCCCCATTGATGAACCTCGTGAGCATCCTGTCTTATACCATTGATGATTTCTTGTATTTTTATGAACTGTAGTTATGCTTTTGTTGACAAATATGTAGCTGTCTTATCATACGTTATATAGATATGTGGTGAAAGCCTTATTTCAACTCTAGTTTTAAGAGTCTACAATAAAAAAAGAAAAAAGAAAAACTCTCATTAAATCTCACTTTTCCAGAAACATGCCTCCTTCTGTCTGCTTTTGAACATTTTTTATGTGCTCTGACGAGATTGCTAAGTATAATGAATTTGTCCTCACGTCATCCTGTATTATTGATATTGATGTAAAGCTTGCTCTTTGGTTTATTACACAATAGATGTGAAGATTCTATGAGAATAGTAATGATTAAAGGCATGTATTAACAAACCAAAGGAGCCAATCAAAAGAAACTTTGGTTTTTATTTTCAACAAATATAGGATGAAAAGGGGGCAATTTTCATCACAATTTCCATTTCCTTTTCAAACAACAATTTTGTGGTTTCTTTAGGATTTTCACTTTTTGCAGATACCTTGGTTGCTGTTTTCTGACAATAATTATGCTGCTATCCTAAGTTATTAGGAGAACCCGGGACTGGAGGATCATCCACGCCATCAATGGTAGGTGCTGTGAAAAGGTGGCAGAAATCTGATCCTACAAAGGCCGGAGAAACATGGAGAAAGTTGTCAGAGGCAAATTCAGCACTTGAAATCCAGCTCAATATTTTAAGCAAGCTTGCAGAAGAAAATTGGAATGCTTACAAATGTGTAATAGACATTTGCAGCAAGCAAAGGCCAGAGAAGGTATTTATTGTACTTGTTTTTGTTGTATAAAATAAAAAGCACTAATAAAACCCCGGCAACTTTCTATTGATTTTCTGGGCTTTTATGAATTTATGAAAATTGATTCTGTCTGGAATTGTGAGATATCCTTGTAGATTGTGTTATTTGTGAAATAGAAATGAGTGAAATTTTTTGATTTTCTACTTTTATTTGATTTGTATCATTCATGTAGAGGTTCCTTTCCTCAAGGAAGGTCACCTACTATTGTTATCCTCAAGTCATTTGTAGGAACTCTATGAAAGACAGGTAATGGAAATCGATGGGTTTCCTATGTTCTGAAACTTGCCTTTGTTAATTTTGTCCTGATAAATATTCATTTTCAATTCAACAAAGCCTTAAATGAGTCATTGTTACATTGCCAACACCTCAATTATGAATAAACAGAACAGGATATCTGGTGTCCAAGCTTTGGATATGGTGTTAGAGGGGGTTGTTTCTGTGGGGCACTGATTTATCATGTATTTGAACCTTACTTGTCAATAAACAAATAGATAAATATAGAGCGGGAGTTTGAATTCTTTTGGGGTCTACTACGGAGGTCCTTGTCTTCTACTCTTCTTCCTTATTTCTTATTTGTTGAAGTCTAGAGAAGTGACTTTCTGCTGGACAATAATTTAATATCTGGTAATCAGTAGTGCTGTTCTTTTCCATTATCACAGTTGACATGTCATCATATACTTCTCTTCTGGTGTTGCTCTGTACTTTCCTATCAATCTTAGCTTATTCCACATTCTCCTCTGAAGACCATGAGTATCTTTGACTAAATAGGAGGAGGAAACTAACTAACAATGCACTATTATAGGGTTGTTTCAGTTTTTCACAAAATGGGTTTAACTATTCTCGAAAGAAATGTGTTGTATCTAAAACACAACTGATCTAATGACAAAGGGAGGCATGAATAAAACAGTTCTATGCTTTTTTTTGTATCATGTCTAGTTACATTAGTTTCATATTGTTTATGGAGAACCATGTGTAAGCAGCCAATTTCTTCATTTACGATGTCGAGTTTTATTTATCCTGTTTTCTTTGACCTTTATTGTTTGGTGCTCCTTCTGTACCGTGTGAGATATTTTTTGTCCTACTAGAGTTGATTTTGATATAATGTCATGAATTGCCTGAACAGTGGATAGAGCAAGCCACTGAACCAGGCCAAGAAGTAGTTTTCAAAGCATTATTAGGAGCAAGAAGCACCATGTTTGAGATCAGAAATCATATGCGCCAGATGGGTGAGGCTGCAGGTGTCCCGGTAGGTTTGTTTCTCTTAATTTGAGGACTGTCTCTTTTTCCTGAGTTATAACTTTCCCAATTTCCAAGTGAAATGCTTATGGATATGACAGGACTTGGACAATAATTTTGTTACTATAAAAAACATCAATATTTACTAATTTAAATACCAACTAGCTGTAGTAACTTCACCAGCATACTCATGTTACTAGCAACTGAACCACCAATGTATTCCTCTCCTTTGGCTACTCTCCTGAAATATTGATTGACCCCCCCTGCTATGCCACGTAATGGTTTGAGTTTAGATGGCTTCTGCATGTGTCATGATGAATGTTTGATCCAAGAGTTCTCAACACTTGTTATAGTTGGGCAAAATGATATTAGTAATAATCATTCTGCTGTCTTATCAATATCACACTCAAATATGCATTCCAACGCATCTGCTTTTACTCTATATAGGATTTCTTGGGTTAGCTTTCCTAGCTTCTCTAGTAGTTCATTATCCATTCCCTGCACTGGATGCCTTGTGCCAGCATCCACGTGCTATCCTTGAACTGAAGAAGAGGGCACAGAAAAGTGAAAACATTTTGAAGCTGCAGAATGGCTATTGAAGAAAGCTATTTATAAACGTTAAATAGAATTAGATATGGTGAAAGAAAATTGTACTCATAAGATCCTATGCGTTATAAGCGAGTCAGAGTTTAATATCAAGTGCATAGACAACCTTCTTTTGTTACCAAATACAGCTGTCCACAAAGTTTGTATGCAACTTCTGGCTGGGAAATTCTTGTTCCTATAGGAAAACATTAATAAACAGCAGCTTCATAAATCTGTTGTGAAACACAAACAGAAGATGTCGTGTGCTTGTGCTGGGTTCTCATCTTGCTTCTCCAATAGAACCAAATATTAATTTAATTAGATTCTTTAGTTTTCAGCTTCTTTTTTTTTGTATATTCAATAATCTCTTTGAAACTTTCTAAATTTGCAGATAGAGCCTGAATCACAGACTCAACTTTTGGATGCTACCATGGGCATGGAAGGAGTTTTGTTGGCTGGAGTTCCTGGAGCAGGAGGCTTTGATGCAGTCTTTGCCATTACGTTAGGGGACTCTGGCAGCAATGTTACCAAAGCTTGGAGCTCGCTCAATGTTCTGGCCTTGTTGGTCAGAGAAGACCCTCATGGTGTTTCTCTAGAAACTGGAGATCCCAGAACCAAGGAAATCACATCAGCTGTTTCCGCAGTTCAAATTGAGTGAGCTATATTGGTGACAAGTTAGGTCTATCATCTTAACGGTAGCAAATTTGATTTAGAAAGATTTGCTTTAGACGTTGTGAACTTGTTCAGTTTGAGAAGGGTTAAAAATGAAAGAAACTGATGAGCAACATCGAAGTAAACAGTATCACTTGCAATGCCTTCCTCCAATAATATACGATAGAGTGGCATTTGTTTTCTCCGTTTTTACCTGTTAGCTTACTGATATAGAAAGAATTCATTCATAAAAAATTTCGTAGCCTTTTCTTGAATTCAGCAAATCTACTGATCACCAACTAAGCTCTTTGTGTAACACATCATTATAAAATAGGGGAAGAACTGTTTGAAGATAGCTGAAAAAAATAGAAATATCTTAATGGATTAGACGAGAAGACTTGGATTTAAAAAAAAATTTAATGATTTACCAATAATCTCTACAGGAGCATGCTCCATCTTTAAAATGGTGGAACCGATTTCGATCTCTTACAGTAATTTCTCTATGATAGATGACTGAAATTAACTTGGTGTATGTGTGGCAGTCATTACACATCCTGAGGTTTCTAGCTATTCTAATGGGAGCACCCTGAGATGTATGTATAAGTGCAAAAGCCATGGCCAACTTTTGACTATGAGCTTTCAACCTCTGCCTCTTCTCTTCTTCATCTACATCAAACAATACTTGTGATGTATCTGGAGAATATCCTTCGAATTTCAACTGCCATTCCATCTGGTGAATCATCTCGTATATGCCTTTGCATTGAGGGTGTGACATGTCTTGTGAAACAAACTTGTAAATTTTCCTCTCCACCTCTACCAGACTAAATCCAGGTGTCTGAGTGAAACCCTTGCGAGCCATTTCTGTCCGAATCTTAGCTACATCCTCCCATCTTTTAGCTCTTGCATACATATTTGATAACACCACAAAATCACCAGGATTACTTGAGTTCAATTCTCCTAAGCTCTTAGCTGCGATCTCCCCGATTTCCAGGTTATGATGGAGTTTACAGGCACTGAGCAGGCCTCGCCACACGACTTCATTTGGCTTGATTGGCATGCTCCTGATGAGCTCTAAAGCCTCATTAACCATCCCAGCTCTTCCCATGAGGTGAACCATGCAGCCATAATGTTGAACTGTCGGTTCAATCCCATGCTCAAGTTTCATTCTGTTAAAACACTGCAAGCCCTCATCAACAAGGCCACCATGATTACAGGCACTCAACACACCCAAAAAGGCAACACCATCAGGCTTCAGTCCTTCTTCAAGCATATCAGAGAAAACCTGTAGAGCCTCCATACCGCGTCCGTGCATTGCAAGCCCTGTGATCATTACACTGTAGGACAATTGGTTCTTGCTCACCATTCTTTGGAAGAGAGATAAACCTTTCTCTATACACCCGCATTTCACATACATGTCTATTAAGGAAGTTTGGACTATGACATTCATCTCCCGAATGTTCCTTAACAACGTTACGTGTGCGCACCTCCCCAAATCAAGAGCACCTAAATGGGTACAGGCAGAGAGAACACTGACTAGGATGCTCTCTTCTGGCCGACAAGATCCCTCCTTACTCATCTCTCCAAAAACTGATAAGCACTCAGACCACATGCCCAAACTGGCGTGAGCTGCTATAATAGCACTCCAAGAAGCAACATCTCTACGACGCATTTGCTCAAAAACAGAACATGAAAGTTCTATCTTCCCACACTTGCCATACATGTTGATCAAGCTATTTTGCACAAACAAATCTCCTTCAAGTCCACGCTTAAGAATATATCCATGAATCTGCATCCCCTCCTCTATTGACCTTAAACTGGCACATGCCTTGAAAAGAGCGGGATATGTAAAATTATCTGTTTCAACTCCTCTCTCAAGCATCTCATGATAAAGAAACAAAGCATTTTCCATGTTCATAACATTTACGTATCCTCTAATCATGGTATTGAATTCAAAAGTACCCGGTTGATCGATCTGTCGAAAAATTGAGCATGCATAGTCCATGCTGCCCCAGTCTGAGAGAGCACAAGTTGCCACAAGATTGCTTGCACAAAAGGAGCTCTCCCACTTGAGGACTTGAGCATGTACTTGCTTGAATTCTTCCATGTTCTTGCACCTCTTCATAAGAGATAAACATTCTTGCTCTTTTAACTTCAAACTCAATCCTGTGGTTTGTGTAGGAGCTTCTGGTTGTGACAAAAAACGGATTTTCTGAAGGACTGGAGTCCCAATCATCCTGTCATCCGCACCATAATATAGCAATCAAGAATTTATAGTTATGCAAAGCAGACTTAACAACGGAGTAACAAGGAAAGTATCCTGTACTAACCATCAAGTTGGCATTTTTATTATGGAGAAAAGATGGACGATTTAAGGGGCGAACTAGGGAGTGGGTGCTGTTCAGATGGCCAAAAAAGAAGTGTGTGGAGGAGGGTGGAGGAAAGAAACATGAAAAGTGTATGAGAATTAAGTTGCAGGTTCTTAGATTCTTGAGGCAGGAAATAGTTACAGTTGTAGAGATGCTGATCTTCAGCCATGAGATTTGAAGAGAGACTTCCAGCCAGAAAAATGGTGTCAGCTCATGGGAGGTGTGGATTCTGGATAGGATAATGTTTGGGAAGTAGTTGGGTCTCTTAGATTGCTCCTATAGGCCTAAGCAACCCTTTATATCTCCCAAGTCAGCACTGCGGACCCATTTCTCTTTTTTGATTTTGTTTTTATTCAAGTTCAAATATATTCTTAGATTACATAATCTCTTTTATGCATTTCATGAAAATATTTCTCTACAATGCAAAATCAGTCAGTTATGCATTCCAAGCCATTAATGGCAGCCTCATCGCTTGATTGATAATCTATTGATTACTATACCCATTGATGGCTAGATGAAGAAACCCAGAGAAGCTTCAATGCATGAAGATTGCAAGATTATCCCTTGAGTTCATATATGGTTTAGTATTAAATTGTTCAATTTTCATTCTATCAACGGTAGAGAAGTGAAATCCCAATCTCTTTTTTGTTTAGTTGTTCAATTAATTAGCTAGAAACAAAGATTATGAGAGGGGAAGACAGCTAGTTCACCTAATTTTACGAGTCTTACATTTGAACTTGCCGACTGCCGAGTCTACATAGGCTTTTTATGCCATGGTTGCAACTTGCAAGTGAAAGATACAAATATGTGCAGTCGAGCTCTGTACACTGATGGCATTTCTCAAAAAAAAAAAAAAAAATTATTATACAGTAAAAAAATATTGCCAAAGAAAATTTTTATTTTATTTTAAGAAAAAAAAATTCATTTTATTTTGAATATAATATATTTTCTAGAAGTTAAACAAAATTAAAAAATATCAAATTAAAAAATATCAAGTTATTTATTAATTATATTAAATTTTATTCTCAATCTTTTGATTTTTTATTTATTTTATCCCTTAGAATTTGATTATTAGATAAATTTTGGTTTTATTTTTTTTATTGTTATTTTTTTTATCCTTTTGTTAATTGATTTTTTTATTTATCAGACCTTAATCTCAATTTTTTTAATTATTATTTATTTTATTTGAAAAAATTTATGAAATTGATATTTTTTTCAATTTCATTACCTTTCAATTTTTTTTATTTATTAGATTTGACCCCATTCTTTTTATTGTTATTTATTTTATTTAAATAATTTATAAAATTAATTTTTTTTTTCAATCTCACTTTTTTCAAACTTATTAATCTATCAAATTTGATATTCGTTTTTTTAATAAATTTAAAAAAAAATTATTTCTCAACTAATTTTTGATGATATAATTAAATATTGATAAATATTTTTAATTTTATTTTCTATAGCGTTATAAAGCATAAAAAATAAATTATTTTTTAAAAACTAATTCTTATAAAAATCATTAGTTATAAAATAAAAATTATTTTCCAGTAAATAAATTATACAGAATAAACGGGGCTAAAATAATCTTCCATTTTTTGAACCGGCATGCCGAGACAAGCAATAATAGCAGTTAAAGAGAGAAAGAAAAGCAATAACAGGAGAGTCAAATAATCCCACATCTGGGCCCGTACTCACCACGCAGCTTCCTTTATTTGACACTAAACTAGCACCCAGCCAACCCGATGATCTCCCACGCGCGCGGACAACAGTTCAAACACAAAAGAAAAACAATGGTAATTATATCTTTGTCGTGGCTTCCCCTCCTCCAACACTCGCTGACTATAGCACGTGTACCCACACGCCCACGAGCTCACCACTGCGTGTCCTCGTGGGGACAAGAACTACACATTGCAAAAGAGCCAAGGAAAATGGACAAAAGATTATGATTGGTCCTTGAGCATCAGTGTTTATTTGAAATAAGTCCTGTACTTTATTTTTCTCTCAAATTGCATCATTTACTTTTAATTTATCAATGTTTTAGCACTTCCATCCAAGGTTGTAAAAACCTTTTTTGGACACGACATGAAATATATAATATAAACTTGTATCGTAAACTCGAATTGTAAAATCATAAAATCGCAAGAAAAATATTTTAACTAACTATATATTGACAATTTCAGTTAAGTAATAAATAATAATATAACACAATTAAAATAAAAGTGAAATAAACAATACAAATATCCAAATACCTTGAAATATTTGGATAACTAATAAAAGTGAAATAAACAATACAAATATCCAAATACCTTGAAATATTTGGATAACTAATAAAAGTGAAATAAATAATACAAATATCAAATAAAATTTCATATATAGTTTAAATAACTTAAAAATATAAATAAATAAAAAGATTGAACAACTATGTTTTATTGATAGAGTTTTATAACATTTTCTAGAGGACTGATCTTGAAACATATTGTAGGCAACTAGTGAGATGGTACAACATTCTAAGGTACATCACCAACTTCAAAAAAAATTAGCAAAGACTAATACAGTGAACCTGTGACAACGAGAACGAAAACGTACAAAATAACATCAATTTAATCTAATGCCACCTCACCTTCCACCTTTTTTATGTTAGTAACAAATCCTAGAAATAATGTCCAGATATCCTACCAAACAAGACATGTATTTCAAGTTCTCTCTGAGTCTTTGTCGTTTCTCTTTGAAGTTAACAAATGGTTAGTCTAAAACACAATATTTTTCTATATATAAGTATTCCTATCTTTTATTTTACTCATTTGATTCATTACCATCTACCTCTGTTTTCCCATGGTTTCGATCCTCCGATCATGCCTTCCCAACCTAAAATACAATATAAGGCTTTTTCATACCCAAGATCCTCTAATGCTGATATTAGTCTAATAAGATTGAAAATTTGAGATTTGGACAACGGGGAAAGGGAAGACTGGGGAGCGGGGACTATGTAGTGGAGTGTCAGGGGACACGGATAGGAATGTAGTAAATTTTTTAACTTTTGTGGGTTAAAACTTGAAATCAGTCAAACTTGTAAAATCAGTCTGATTTTACCGATTTTAATCGAGTTTGACCGATTTTGATCGAGTTTGACCGATTTCGAGTTTTAATCTGATTTGACACCTTATATACATGTTGACCCGTAGAATCGTAAGATTTTAAGAGTCAACTCGCGATTTTAACAACTTTGTTTCCATCCACTTACAAGGGTGCCCCTGGAAATAAATGAAAATTAGAGGAGGATGAAGTATTTGATAATTGTTGACGAGTTTCGACCCACGAATAAATAAATCCATTGGTTTATTTTTTCTTGAACAAGAAAAGCATAGTGTTTTGAATTGCTGATTGTTTTTTAAATTTTTTTTTATTTTTTAAAATTTATTTTTGACACTAACACATCAAAATAATTTAAAATTATAAGAAATGAATTTTAAAAAAAAATTCAAAAAAAAAAAACACTTCTTAAATAGCTTACATAAGGAGGTCGTAGTTTTAAGGATGCATAAAGTTCAATTTCACAAGAAAATGAAGCAGAGAAGTTGATTTGACCAACTATCAATAATTGAAGGACTAAACAAATCATATTATCCTATACAAAACACAAAACCAAAATTATTTATGGGCCCTACTTTTCTTCTCTGGGACCCACATTCTCCATCTTCTCTCTCTGCCTGTAGATTTCACCACACCATCACTGGTGTATGACTCTCTGATTAAAAATGGAGCCCTATAAAACTTAAAGCTCTTCACGCTTTTTTGGGTTCTCAAAGCATATTAGTAGTAGAAGCAGAAGTAGAATAGTGGGTTGAAAAGTTAAATACTTTCTTCTCTTCCTTAGATTTTTCTCAGGCTCTCTCTCATTCTGTCCATTTCTTCAGGTATCTCTCTCTCTCTCGCTCTAAAGTTTCTACTTTACTCTCTCTGCTCTGTTACTTTAGAAACGTGAAAGTTTATGCACAAAAGGGCATTTATGAAGCTCCCTTTTTTGGATTCCTTTCTTTTCTGGTTTTTCTTTTCTTTTGTACTGAATTAGTCTTTGGTTCGTAAAGTTCTTAGGGTTTTAATTAGTAGTTGACAATGTGAACTTTGATTTTTATAAGTTTGGACTTAGTACAAATGGTTTTTTTTTTTTTTGGCAAATTTAAAGCTTGAAGACAAACGGGTAATTCCAGTTTCGCTATTTGATTTTGACTGTAACTTGATTTGATTTGATTTTGGGATTTTGTTGTTTTTGTTGAAAGCTCATGCTTTGACTCTAAAAGTGCTGATGTTGGATACGTTTCAGTTTGAATGTTTCTTTTTTGACTGTGACATGATTTCAGCTCAGATGGCATTTGCTTAAATTGGTTGTGCTTGCTATGGTTGAATTTGGGTTCATGTTGATTTGAATTTTGATCAATTATTGATCAGTTTGTGATTTATTCGTTAAAATATGAATACTTCAAAAGTTTGACCTGGGTGGGGTATACGACTGTTGATTGCAGCTTCTTTGTTGATTATTTCTGGTTTTGATTTCAAGTCCTCATCAAGGGTATCACTTACAATCTGTCATTCAACTTTGTTTGGTGGTTGTTTTCTGTGGATCTTTTGGTGGCTGCAACATAATTGGTGTGCTTGTTAATGTCAGATCCACAGAGTTACGATTTTTTAATTTGGATACGAGTGATTCTTGAGAAGTTATTACTTGATATTGGAGGTGAATTTTATAGTTATTCAGTATCATAGTTGAAGAAATGGAGCAAAGAAAGGGAGAAAGCTGGAAGGAATTGGTGAGAAAGATGGTTTCTCCTGGAGTTCCTCTCCCTGAAGATGAGACCAAGCTTGATTATTCTATAGCCATGGAGTATGATGGCCCACCAGTCTCTTATGATGTCCCTGAAGTTGAACCTCTTGATGTAAGTTCTCACATGATCCCGACTGCAGAACCACTTTCACAGTCACAAAGACTAGTTTCAAATCTAGGTCTTCCAGTAACTGAACCAATACCCTTGCCAGTGTCTCGTATAGCTGGTGTTGCTGGTTCACCTAATCAAACTCCCAGAGTATCAGCAAGCTCAGAGTCAGTAGTCTCTGTCTTGCTAAACCCTGACTTTTCTTCCGCTTCAGCTTCAGCTTCTCCAGGGTCAGTTCACAATTCTCTTAGTCATCCTCCAAAACAAATGGCTAATGAAGTAAAGAGAGTGCCAGTTGTTACATTTAACACTGTTGATAGATCTGAGAGGAAAGATGTTGATGTAGAGAAGCCCATATATCCAGATTACATTGGGTTTTCTAAGGAAAAGAAGAAGCAAAAAAGTAGGGTTTGTTACAGGTGTGGAAAGTGGAGGTGGGAAACCAAGGAATCATGCCTGGTTTGTGATGCTAAGTATTGCAGCAATTGTGTGCTTCGGGCTATGGGATCAATGCCTGAAGGACGCAAGTGTGTGACATGCATTGGTCAACCAATTGACGAATCAAAGAGGTCAAAGCTGGGCAAACATTCAAGGGTGTTATCGCGACTGCTAAGTCCTTTGGAAGTCAAGCAAATTATGAAAGCAGAGAAAGAATGCTCTGCTAATCAACTTCGGCCAGAGCAGCTGATTGTGAATGGATATCCCTTGAAGCCAGAAGAGATGGCAGAATTACTTGGATGCCCTTTACCTCCACGGAAATTGAAACCTGGTAGATTTTGGTATGATAAGGAATCTGGTCTTTGGGGAAAGGTGAGTTGATATTCAAGATTTCAAATTAAAATATCTCAATCAGGTCTCTTTCTACTTGGCCTTGCAGAAAAATTTCAAATTCCTTCCGGTCCAGCATGGATTAGAAGTCTTTACTTGCTATTTTGCAGGAGGGAGAAAAACCAGATAGAATCATTAGTTCAAACTTAAATTTCACCGGGAAACTCAGCCATGATGCAAGCAATGGTCGCACGGAGGTTT
The DNA here is from genome assembly GCA_033617975.1 of Populus alba x Populus glandulosa. NCBI lineage: Eukaryota > Viridiplantae > Streptophyta > Magnoliopsida > Malpighiales > Salicaceae > Populus > Populus alba x Populus glandulosa. Next base: position 11,273,362 of record CM066143.1, on the reverse strand, counting down.
ACATCAATGGTCGGGAAATTACCAAACTTGAACTGAGGGTTCTAAAAGTAAGTTCTTTTCCAGTTAATTCTTGTACTAGTGAGTGATGCCAGCAGCAATATTTAGATTCTTGCTAGGTAAATGCTGAATAGCTACTAGGTTGTTTGGATCCCCTGTCGCTACATTCCATTTAGGATTAGGAACTGGCGTAGGCGTAAATGCAAAATAGGTTTGATTGTCCATGCATTATGCTAAACGTTTTAGAGTTGTCAGTATTAAATATCATTTAGGTTTGCTGTTTCTTATCCCAATTTTTCTTGTTTAGTTAACAAAGTAATAGGATTTATTAAGTTTTATTGTGTAGTTAATAAATAGTATTTGTTAGGCCCTTCCATTAAAATTATTTGAAGCACGTTTTTCTATTTTAATTGCTGGCTACAAATGCTTGGGAGGGAACTTTCTGAGTTTAATTTTGTATCAATTCCCCAATTTTTCATTGGGATATTGGACAGTGCCTTGTGTTTGTTTATTGCTGACTTTTTCACTTGCTCTCAGCATTGACCTAACACTGGAAAAAAGATGAGCAGGGTTTGGTAGGTTGTAGTGGGAAAAAGTAGATGTGTTAGAATGACAATGTCTTATTAACTCTCACAACGATTGTATTTCCCCTTTCGAAGTGGTCTAAAGCTCTGTTCCCGGGGGTGAGGACTGCAATGCTCTAGTAAGAATAAGCTATAGTCACATTAGGGAATCAAATGAGTGTAAAGATAGAAAATCTCTAAATAGAGGTTAGGGAAGCAAGTAAATTGGTGAAAATTATTAAGTGTGTAATGGTGAGATAGCAGCTATGCATGCAGACACACCAAAACATGCTTCATGCTAGTTGAGTTCAGCTTGGTCACAGCTTAGCTATGGTGCCCAATTTGGGTCATAGCTGGAGGATAGCTTAACCTCGTGTCTGTGTCAGGCTTGTGAGTGTTTAATAGTTTATTATTGACGTTGCGCAACAATACTATTTTTCATATTAGTGCTCTTGCGACATAAAACAATAGCTAGTCCGAGTTTTTGGATTGGTCCTCCTTACTGAGTAAATGTATCAAGTTTCCATGTCAGTCTCTTTGGTATTGTGTATTGTATGTGCTTTCAGTCAGTTTTTGGTCATGTCCTGTGCAATTGCTAACCTGGTTTCCAAATGTTTTAGCTGGCGAAGGTGCAGTGTCCACGTGATACTCATTTTTGGGTCTATGATGATGGTCGTTACGAAGAGGAAGGTCAGAATAATATCAGGGGGAATATTTGGGAGAAGGTATATGCTGGAAACTCCTTATTAGAAGTTCACAGCCAGTATAAGATCATAGGTCCTGTATGAAACACTTGAATTTGCTCTTTGCTAGACAGGCATCAACAAGGATTGTTTGTACACTTTTCTCTTTGCCTGTGCCCCATGGTCAACCTCATGGACAGAGAGATGAGGCCAGCAATTACACCACTGTTCCAAATTACCTAGAGCAGAAGAAAGTACAGAAACTACTTCTACTTGGGATTCAAGGCTCTGGAACCAGCACTATCTTCAAGCAGGTATGGCCTTTCCATTTGGTGCTTTGATTAGCAATGGTCTAGATCAGTCAAATGTGGAATTTTCATCCCATGCTTGAAACAGATCTTAAACCCCCCATAGCTTGGGCAGTTTCTGCCTATCCAATTAAGAATTCATTGTTAGACCATTGGCAGTTGGAAAATATGAGCGGTTATGAGTTGGTTAAGCTTTCTGAAGTAACAATTTTCCTGTGTGTTCAAATTTCCATCTTGATGGTGATTATTTTGAGGTTCTTGTTCATGTTGTATGGAATAATTATCCAAATGATTAGTTATATTTTTTGTTTGTTAGCGTCAACATGTCCAATTAGCCACCTCATTTTGATAATTTGTTTCTTACTCAATGTCAAACTTGGTGGAGCAGTAATTGATTGCAATGAATGTTGTATTTACCTTGTTCAAATTTTAGCCATTTACTGAATTGTATTTAAACTATCCATTATTAGTCAGCTTCAAGTGGTGCGAACAAAACTTTATACCAACTATATCTCACAAGATAGTGTGAAGAACTTGAGATATTATGGGCTTGATGCATGTAAGACTAAGATCAGACTTTCTTTGTTGCGCTTTTCAATAGAAGTACAACTCAGCCTGAATTTGAAAAGCTGTGGTGACTAGTTTTCTAGACATGTTTTCCTCACCACTGAAGCCCCTTGCTAGAACTTGAAATTCTTTTTATGGCTTCTGATACTGTTTTTAATGTGCATTATGCATTTCTTAAACAGGCCAAATTTTTGTATGGGAGCAAGTTCACCGCAGAAGAACTGCAAGATATCAAGTTGATGATCCAGAGCAATATGTACAGATATCTTAGCATTTTGCTTGATGGGCGGGAACGCTTTGAGGAGGAGGCAGTCTCCAGGATGAAGGCACTTGGTTTCGAAGACCGAAACTCTGAAGCGGGTAATATCTTCATTTCTATCTTTTCTTTTCTTGCATTAAAATTCTTGAGATGGCGTAGCACCTCATTTATCCTCTTCAAGTCATGTCTTGACTATGAAGCATTTGGAGGTTGTGATTTTGGGTGCACGCTAGTTAACATCTCTGACAAGTTAGGGCAATTTCCATAAATCTCGACATTTTTTAGGAATTTATTAGGAAACGGTTCTCAATGGGGTTATGATTTTTTTTTCCTTTTTTTTTAGGCGGGTGGAACTTGGAAGGAAGATAATTCAGTGCATTTTTTTCAACTATTAGAGTGAACCTCTAAAACTTCAATTAATCTGATGCTATCTTTTCAGGTGGGGATGTTGACCACAGTGAAACTAATCAATGTATCTATTCGATCAACCCGAGGTTGAAGCATTTCTCTGACTGGTTACTGGATATTATAGCGACTGGAGATTTGGATGCTTTCTTCCCTGCAGCAACACGTGAGTATGCTCCATTAGTTGAGGAGGTGTGGAGAGATCCTGCCACACAGGAAACATATAGAAGAAAAAACGAGCTTCACTTCCTTCCAGATGTTGCTGAATACTTCTTGAGTCGGGTATTGTTCTGAATTTCACATGAGTTGCTTGTATATGAATAGCAGTTGTAATATGCCATTTTCCTATTTCTGAATTCTTTCCAATCACCAAGTTTTCCATTCCGATATTGTGGTAGTCTTTCATTTAATGGATGTCTCTTGCATGGTTTAATCCTAGATAAACTTAATTATCATTATGATCATTGAAGGGCTGTATCATATGGTATTTTTTCTTTCAGGCTGTCGAGATCTCAAGCAATGAATACGAACCTTCTGAACGTGATATTCTCTATGCAGAAGGGGTCACCCAAGGGAATGGTTTGGCGTTCATAGAATTCTCCCTTGATGATCGCAGTCCAATGTCTGAAACATACACAGATAATCTGGATGCTCCACCCCCACCCCTGACCAGGTAAATTTCCTATTTTCTGCATAATCCCCTGAAATATGCCTACTATAGAACCAAACAGAAAAAGAAGAAAAAATCTTTACAGGTCTCAACTTTACTAGAGGCATTGACATTGCGAGCACCCTAGCTCAGAATCTTTTTTCGATTGAAAGGCAGCATGCCTTCCATGGAAAAGTAACACATTTTCATTATAACTGACCTGGTGTGGCAGTGCACATCTCTGGCCAGAATCCCCCCCCTCAAAAAAATAATAATTAAAAGACATCAAAATTGCATCCAGCAGATTCTTATCGTGAAATATTGGGATCTTGATTTTTTGTACACATACACACTTCATGTTCATGGCATTTGAACCTGAAAATTGGTTCTCTTTTATGTCTTGTCATGTTGGCAGGATTCGAGTACTCATGCCTGCAATTTTTTTTTTTTTTTTCCAGATATCAGTTGATTAGAGTAAATGCAAAGGGGATGAATGATGGGTGCAAATGGGTGGAAATGTTTGAAGACGTGCAAGCGGTGGTATTCTGTGTAGCCCTTAGTGACTACGATCAGATGTGGTTCTCACCAGAGAGCAGTGGTAGTGGATCTCTACTTCAGAACAAGATGATGCAAAGCAAGGAGCTATTTGAGACAATGATTAGGCACCCTTGCTTTAAGGATACACCCTTTGTGCTGATACTTAACAAGTATGATATCTTTGAAGAAAAGGTTAATCGGGTGCATTTAAGTGCTTGTGAGTGGTTTAATGACTTCAGTCCGGTGCAACCTCACCACAACAACCAATCAGTTGCTCACCAGGCTTACTACTATGTTGCGATGAAGTTTAAAGATCTCTATGCTTCCATCACAGGCCGTAAACTATTTGTATGGCAAACTAGGGCAAGGGACCGAGCCACTATTGATGAGGCATTCAAGTACACAAGGGAGGTTCTCAGGTGGGATGAGGAGAAAGAGGATAATTACTATGGTGTAGCTGAGGAGTCATTCTACAGTACTGACATGAGCTCCTCACAATTTGTCAGGCAAGAGTGATGCTTTTGAATTCTTTTTATTTCCTTTATAGATGAAGAAAAGGTGTAAAAAAAAAAGGGGCTCCTATCCTTACGAATAAGGACTGACTGATCAATTTTTATTGATGATATGGTGAGGTATTTCAAGTGGGATCTGTTTGCGCGTTTATGGAGGAGGGTGCTTGTGATGACAATGTGCTTTCAGAGTCCTGCATGTAACCCCCCCAGTGATTGATAAGTTAGGTTAAATGTTGAATTGTCTTTAAATTGGTGTGAAGATGCGTATTGAAGCCACCTGTGCATGCTACGCTCAGGTGGAGGTGGTGGTGGTGGTAGGAGGGGCGGTGGAAAATGGAAAATATACGCTGGATCCTATAATTGAGAGCCAATATGCTCTTCTCCATTGTATTTCCCATGCTAGAAAAGAAAAGGGAAAAAAGAACCCGGTTCAGCTCAAGTCTTTTTCTATTTGAGGGAAGGACTCCTTCATGTGATGCTTAATGTGCCTGTCAAGATCCGACTCTGATAGAGTGAATAAACCGCTTGCTGAGCTTCGGACCTTCAAATTGGGCAAATAAGCTCGTAAATTCTAAAAAATAAAGAGATTTAGTAAAATAATATATTTTTATTTGTCATGGTTCAAAGTTACGATATGTATTAAATATTTGAAATATTTCCAAACCATGACAATCTTAATTGATATCGTGGTGGTTTTTATTTGTAACATCAATTAATTAATTATTGTTTTGACATTAATAATCCCAAATAATAATCCTGTGAGAGTTGTTGGCTTTTATCCAATGTACTTAAAATCCTTATCAAAGCTTAAGCCTGTTGTGGAAGATGTCTTAATGCAGCCACAATAACATGGATTAGAAGTCAAGCTGTTTAAATGTAGCCACGTGTTGTATCAACAAAATAGATTAGCAGTCTAGAACAGTAAAACATATAAAATCATTGATGAAAAGAATTATTTTAACGGCTGACTGACATTCTAGAAAACTTCTTGGGGGGAGTCCGTGAGTGTTACAATTTCACATTAACCTATCACGAGATTTCCTGAATATTGCTTTTCTAAAGTGTGATGATTATCTTGCCTGACAACATTTTATAAAAATTGAGCCAACAAGGTGAAAATAGATTGTTTGGCCAAAACTTTTTCAAATTAATTATTTTTTAGATAATTTGTTTGAAACTTGAGATTCCGTCGAGAGATGGCTATTGATCGCTCCTTTGGTCCCATCCCAGTGAAAACTTTTAGGTTTTTTTTTTTTTTTTAATTTAAAAAAAGAAGTAAAAGACAACATTAGACCTGAAGAAAACTGGTATGACGTTTGTTCCTGGGGAAAAAAGAGTCGAGAGTTGTTTGCAAGAAAAGGCTGGCCAAGGACAGCCCCTGAGGTAGCAGCAAGGAACAAAAGACTGTGGGGGATTTTATCACACGGCACCAAGTTTTCTTGACGCCCAAAAAACACCACCACATCAACCATGACTCTCAACGGATCGGGATTCAGTTGAGACTAGAACCAAACATTATGGCAGTGTTTCTAAAATGCCATTGGCACCCTTGACCTAAAATCGGCTGGGTTCATTGCGGGATAAGGAAGGGACCCACATGCCAGGAACAGCAATCAACATTACGAGTGGATCGCACCTTGGGAATATTAATGGAAACATACCAAAACATAGTCTATTAAGTGACAACCATTCTAAGAGTAGAAAGAAAGAATGTTCTTCTGATTCACCGTATCTCTTCGCAGACCCCACCTTATATAAGCCACAAATCCTAAGTGAAGAATTACACAGGCTGCTCCTTTAAGAAAAAATATAAAAAATAAAATTGACGTTTCACGAAAAGGATTCTGGAATATGAAAGGGAAGCATACAAAGTTTGCCTTGACTGCCCATGAGACTTGCTGCTAGTCTCTCCACTTAGCCACCCGTCATTATTCGCCTTTCGGTTTGCGAAATTGTTACAGCAGGCAGAAAGGAAATCAAGAACCAGATGATGGGGAAAAAATCATGATGCAACCAGATCAGGTGTTTCAGCCTCAACCGATAACAAAGCAGTGTGCACTTTATCCAACCAATTGTCCAGTCGATCTCGCAAGGATTTGATCTGTGGAATCCCCAGAACTCTTGGCTGCACCCACGAAACGTGCACTGTTCCTTCAACTTGATCAATTATACCCTCAATAAGGTGGACCTGTTACCAATATCACAGCATTTGCTTTACATAATGCAAACACAATAAAAAGTGCACAGAGAAGCGAATGCAATTACCAAATTTGAGTTAATGCAGTTCTAGATCTTGGTAATGTCATCATTCATGTGGGAATAACTGAACAATTTCAAGCCTTAAGAATGTTTTTAAGTTAATGCATCAATAGCTACTGAAAATCAATACAAATTACATAGAATTAGAAACAATTCAGTAAAAAGGATTCCAAGTACACTATAATCTTTTGGCTTCTTTTAAGAGCACATAAGACAACCCAGTCTTTTGCTTCAAGGTAAAAAATGCTTGAAAAATACAAGTTTCAATTGTCTTGGCAAAATTGCGGCGGTTAAACAAATGTAGAAAAGTTATTATTTCCAATACGTGAAGTGCATTCAGAAGGTGCAGATGGCCATGATCTTCATGGAGCAGAAAAAGATGCACTAATCCCCCCCCCCTATTCCATCTTCCCACTTATTCCTTTTCTGTTTACATGTGACTTCTTTCCTGATTGGATGTAAGACAAAACATAGTTCATGTTCTATTTTTCTGTACATCAAGAATTCCATGGATTAAAAACTAACAATCAATTCAGAGCCCTTCCTTTGGTGCTTGTTGATTCAGTTTTTTCCCCTCTAGTTATTTTGAACCAGGAGGGGATGATGTTTCAGAACCATGTGCTTAGTTTGAAGTGTGCCCCTAACATTTAGTAACAAAATGTTGTCAACCAGGCATGTCCCCAATAAACATGTATGAAAATGAGCTTAACATTTTTTTCCCTCCAGAGATCTAAAAACTATTTGAAAAAATTTATTTATGTAAACTGTACAGGTTTTCACTCAAAATATTGCCAATGGACCTTACTAAGGAAACACAAGTTTATGTATCTCATCCAAGTTCCAACATAAATGCTGGTAGAGGAAGTCGGACTTACAGAAAGGCTCTTCATGAGAAGATGCTCCACGTCCTCAATGGAAAGCTTAGTGCGCTCAGCAATAACTTTTAATGGAATAGTTCGATCTTCAGAAGGACGGCTGTAAGGAAGCACATCTAAGTTCAGCCAGCAATAATCTTATACAAGCGGTGCATGATTTGCTAAAATTTGGCCATCAAACCACAAGTGAAAAGATATTACAAATGCACACGCACCTAAAGATAATTTCCATCAGGCAGAGAATATTAATCTTTTCTAATAGCTTTGGCTCGTTCTGAACTAATGCTGGCTGGGCCCTCAGGGGAGCATTGTGCACCCGGCACAATTCTTGATAACGAACTAAGTCACCACAGTTAAATGCCTGGAGAATGTAGTAGAGCCACTCAACCTGAGTTCCCAGAAGGCTCTTTATCTGTAAAGCAAAATAAATGTTCTTCATCCCAAACCCAAAATGTAGAGTAGAAAGCTACACAGATATATGAAGAGAGGAAAGAACCAGTCATGAAGATATTCTTACTATAGGATGCGCAAGCAACTCTCCAAAGTTGTAGATGTTATCACCCAAAAGTGCAGAAAGAGAGAGATCAAATGCCAAATCCTAAAGTACAAGATAAAGAAAATAAATAAGAAGGTGAGCGTGAACACCATATCATAATTGATAGTGCAAGGCACAAAATATATACAAAGTAAACGCCTATAAAGCACTCAACCAATGAAATTATTCTGTTTTTCAACTCTTTCCTTAATGAAAATAAATTATCAGTGTCAGTAACTGCAACAACCAATCCCAGTAACCTATTATTTACTACACTAAAAGCTCATAATTTCCTATTCCAGCAAAAACATCATCAGTAGATTCAATTCTTATTCCAAATGGACAAATAATAACTTACAAATCAATTAAAACTAGAGCTTCAGAAATCATGATTCTAGAGATTAATTGATGTTTAAACATGACAAAATTTGATGCTTTTGAAGATTAATTATCATCCATCTTAAAGCTCGTAGTGTCAAAAACTACAAAACTCTAGTAAGAATTAACCTTAACCCAGGAGTCATTAACAATCCTCCCAATGCCTGGGGTATTGTCAGAAATAAGTTAAATTCATTTCTACTTGATGGGATGCCAGTCTCTCCATTCACTGCTTATATTAATTCAAAATAATTATATTGCCATTACTTTTAACACGTCCAACTCAGCAGGAGATAACAAAACAAGAAAAACCCAAACTGCTCAGATAAGCACCAAGGCCCATAAAAGCACAACCAAGCTTCACTGCTTGAACTGTGCTCAGATCATAATATTTTCTTCCCGGAGGATGCCAATACAAAAATGGTATGAAAGATTCGAAAGATTGATTCCCAACATAAATCAGCAAGACCACAATTTAAAGATTCCATTGGCATGGGATAATAGAAAGAAATGATTGCTACGGGAAACCAATGATATACAAATCTGGTATTAATTCCACACATATCACTAAAGCTAGCATGCCAGAAGAAACTGAGGACACAGAGCATGTATATAATGTTAGAAGGCCATGTCTCCATCAGTCTTTTGTAACTAATTTTTGAGATGTTGATAATCACATACCAGCTTAAATGAATCTGATAGGGACTCCACTGATGTATATGCCAGATAAAGAAGAGCACTTTTATAGAACTCAGAAAATTCCTGACGATGTTTATAGTATTGAGATGAAACCCAATAATAACTGGCATACACAGACGGATCAATATCAGTCATACTGTCAAGGGTACTCTTTCCATCTTCTAAAAGCCTTTTGCACTCCTTTTGATCCCCCTGCTCAAGCTTGAATACAGCTATTTGCATCTTAATGTAAAGGACTGGTTCCTCTATACGCTGTTCTCTAGTTGCTCGAAGCTTTTCAATCACCCCTTCAAGATAGCTAATGGCAGCATCTTTCTCTGTATACTGCCGAGAAACTATAACAGCAAAGTGTGCAAGCTTGAGAAGGTTGATCTTTGTCTCAAAGTCGGTGATAAAATTATGATACAACTGTATAAGAGCATCCCCAGCCTGGAATTTAACAGACAAATATAAAAACACAAAATATAAGTATCTGATTCACATAGGCTAACAAATCCAAAGAAAATTATTTTAATATAAGTGACATAGTGAATAAGAAGCACTTGTTAAAATTGGGAAGGGGTAACAAGGATGAGAATGAGGGAGGAAACGAAGCATGTGTGAGTGACCAAGTGCATAAACTTCAGGGTATTTGACAGGTTGCTAACTGTGTCTTAATTGAAGAGCAACCATGAACATATCAAAATCTACTAGAAGTCAGTGAAAATTAGCAAAATACAACAGAAAGATATCATGCATACAAAATTTAAGAGCCAAAATCATTGTGTGCTTTGACATATATGAGGTCAAAACTACAAAGACAATCACCTTTGGTAGCAGATCTTAGTGCTAAACCTATTTCAACAAGCATAAGAAATTTGTTCAGTAAATCAGATTGTCTGCAAGTATTAGCAACCCCCAGTTCTGGATTGCCACGTGCATCTTATACTACAACAATCAGTTACCAAATTTCGTGCAGCAACAAGTAAGAATGAGAACCAAAAATACGATGAAAATGCAGCAAACAAGCCCCCATCAACGCAACCACTTTCAATTACTTAAATTAGGCAAGAACTGAGCACGGAAATCAAAATGAGAAACACTTAGATTCAAATCTCACTTCATTTCCCCAAATTATCAAAAAGGTAACAGCACCAAATAAAATCAAAACTCAAGCGCACAAACAGACACAGGTAGGAACCCTAATTTACCAGTCAATACCATAAATCTCCTCATTACCAAATGCAACGACTTCTAGTATCTCTAAAAGCCCTAATTATACCACAAAACCCTTTAACCCCCAAATTCTCCAAACCCAAGACAGAATTTCCAAAGAAACTAACCCAAGAGATCCACAAAGAAACCCTAACATCCAGAATCATGCAATCAAGCACATAAACAGTGAAACATGCAAATATATGTAGAGAGAGAGAGACAAGAGAAATAAGCAAGATAAAGAGTTGGGAGTCAGACCTGAAAGACGGCGAGAGCGACAAACTGTTCGAGTTTGAGAGTGAGTTGGTGCCAGAGCTTCTTCTGGTACAGATCTGCGAGAGAGTTGTACCATTCATCAAGTTCTGGATGGGCGTTGCGCAGTGTCTCCAAGTACTGTAGAGCGGCCATGGCGCCGATTTAGAGTGAGAGATAGCGAGAGTTTCTTTTTGTGTGTTTTTGAGCTTCGAAGGAATTTTTAATAATTTGTTTGTGATACGTCTCACTTGTGTTTTCCCTGTGAGTTAAGGCTCCGTTTGTTTGCAGGAAAGTGAATTCCTTTTGGAAAGTGAATTCCGGAGAAAGTGAATTACTGGAAAGTGAATTCCGGGAAAGTATTTTCTGATGTTTGGTAGTGTTATGGAAAATGAACTGGAAAACATTTTCCAGTGTTTGGTTATGTCATGGAAAATGAGCTGGAAAATAACTTATTAATATTTTATTTTTCTCAAGTTTATTAAAATAATGAGGAACAAATCTTATGAAATTGAAAAAAAATATATAATTTCATAAATTATCTAAAATAAAACAAATAATAGGGATCAAAACTAAAAAATTAAAAAAAAATGAAAAATGAAGAAATTAAAATAATAATAATCAACATTTCATAAATTATTTCAAATAAAATAAGTAACAATCAAAAGAATGAGGATCAAATTTGATAAAAAAAAAATTCAATAAAAAAATGATAAGAAAAAAGCAAATAGCAATTATAAAAATAAGACCAAAGTTAATATAAAAATAAAATTTTAAGAGATGAAATTGAAAAATAAATATTCAAAACAAAATATATATAGCAATCAAAAGTTTGAAGATCAAATTTGATATAATCAGCAAATAATGACATTTCTAATTTTTTCACAACTTCCGGAAAGTGTTTTCCCCTCAAATTTTTCAGGAAAACACTTTCCTGAAAACCAAGCCAAATTTTCCTTTTACTGGAAAGTGTTTTCCATTGACCAACTTTCATACTGGCAAACAAACACAAGAAAGTTTGGAAAGTGCTTTCCCGAAAACCACTTTCCGGAAAACAAACACAGCTAAAAGGAAAACACTTTCCGGAAAACCAAGTCAATTTTTTTTTTGACTAAAATTGACTGGAAAGTGTTTTCCGTTGACCAGAAAGTGTTTTCCGTTGACTAGAAAGTGTTTTCCGCTGACCGGAAATTGTTTTCCGTTGACCAACTTTCCTAATGACAAACAAACACAGGAAAGTTTGGAAAATGGTTTCCCGGAAACTACTTTCCGGGAAACAAACAAGGCCTAAGAGTGGGTTTTGTTTGTCTGGCTTGAGCTCAAAGAAAAGAAAAGGAAAAGAAAAAGAAAAGAATATAGTGGAATATTTGGGTCGGGTTATAAATCGTAGAGGATTGGATTGGGTTTTTGTGGGCTGTCTTTACTCTTCAATACGAAGCCCAGTCCATAAATAAAATACATTATATTCTTTTTTTTTTTTTAATGGTTGGGATTCTTGGGAATATATATATATATTAAAAAACTCTAAAAGGCGTGGGAGGTGCTTTCCCACGCCTTTTAATTATATTTAATATAATAATAATAATAATTATTATTATTATTATTATATTATTATTATTTTTTTCTTTTGTTTTTTTTCTGCTTTTGTTTTTTTTCTGTAGCCTTTTTTTCTGTTTTTTTTTTGGAGCTTTTTTTTTTCCACTTTTGTTTCTTCTTTATTTTTTTTACATGTTTTTTTTTCTTTTTTTTTACCCAAAATTGACTCTTTTTTTTTTAATTTTTTTTCAAAATTATCTTTACTAATTTTTTTAAATATTAAGCTGGTTGAAAATTTAACTATGTAGCTTTTTTCTTTAAAACATTGTAGATTGCTATAATATTCTCATACATTGTTTTTTTTATGATTTATTTATTTTATTTTTTTCAAAATGGTCTTTGTAGATTTTATTTTTTTTTATATTAAGTTGGTTGAGAATTTAGCTTTGTAGTTTTTGTTTTTTTTTTAAAAAAAAAACAATATAAATTGTTACAGTGTTTCCCATACATGGTTTTTGTTTTGCTACAGTACTTCCCCACATATTTTTTTAAAACATTATCTTTATCGAATTTATTTTTTCAATATTGAGTTGACTGATAATATAGCTTTAGCTTTCCCCACATGTTTTTTTTATTTCTTTTTCTTTTTTTCCAAAATTGTCATTTTTTACATTTTTTTTTTAGAATTTTTTTTGTTGATTTTTTTTTATTAAGTTGGTTGAAATTTTAGTTTTTTTGGTTTTTTCTTTAAAACACTGTAGCTTTCCCCGCGTGTTTCTTTTTCTCGCTTTTGTTTCTTTTTTTTACATGTTTTTCTTTTTCATTTTTTTTACCCAAAATTGACTCTCTTTTTTTAATAGTCTTTGTCAATTTTTTTTTTTTATATTGAGCTGGTTGAGAACTTAGCTTTGTAGCTTTTTTCAAAAAAAAAAAAAACACTATGGATTGCTACAGTGTTTCCCTTACGTGGTTTTTGTTTGTCTGCAGTGTTTCCCCACATGTTTTTTTTTTTAAATTATCTTTGTTGAATTTATTTTTTCAATACTGAGTTAGTTGAGAATTTAGCTTTAGCTTTAGCTTTCCCCACTTTTTTTTTTTTTTGTTTTTTTAAGTTTTTCCCAAAATTGTCTTTCTTCTTTATATTTTTTTTTCATAATTTTTTTTGTTGATTTTATTTTTTTACTATTGAGCTGATTGATAATTTAGTTTTTTAATTTTTTTTCTTTAAAACACTAGATTGCTATAGTGTTTCTCTACATGGTTTTTTATTAAATATTTTTTTTTCAGAATTATCTTTGTCAATTTTTTTTTATATTAAGCTGATTGAAAATTTAGCTTTGTAGTTATTTAAAACACTGTAGATTGCTACAGTGTTTTCCCACATGATTTTTGTCTTGCTATAGTGTTTCCCCACATGTTTTTTTTTATCGATATTTTTTTTCCAGATATGTTTTTGTCAAATTTATTTTTTTCATACTGAACCGGTTAACAATTTAGCTTTTTTTCCTTAAAACATCGTTGATTGCTACAGTGTTTTCCCATATGCTTTTTTTTGTTATGTTTTTTTTTTAAATGGTCTTTGTCGTTTTTATTGTTTTTGATATTGAGCTGGTTAAAAATTACAACTGTAGATTTTCTCATGAAACACTATAGATTGTTATAGTGTTTCCATGGATTTTTTTTCCTTTCGTTTTTTTTTTATATTTGTCAAAATTATCTTTATTGATTTTTTTTTAATATTGAGTTGGTTGAGAATTATAGTTGTATATTTCCTCACAAAACACTATAGATTGCTACAGTGTTTTCTTAAATGATTTTAATATTTAGCTGGTTGAAAATTTAGCTTTAACTTTCCCCACATATTTTTTTCCTATTTTTTTATTATTTGTTTTTTGCTTTTTTTTCTTCCAAAATTGTCATCTTCTTTTTTTCATTTTTTTGTGTTTTTTTTTATAATTGTTTTTGTCGATTTTTTTTTTAATATTGAGCTGGTTGAGAATATAGCTTTGTAGTTTTTTCCTTTAAAATATTATGGATGGTAACAATTTTTTTTTATATTATTTTTTTTCACAAATCCACAATAATGCACAAGCATGCCACAAGGCAGCGGCATCGCGCGGGCATGTCACGCCTTTTACTAATATATTTACTTATTAATATATTATATTATAATTATAAATATAAATATTATAGTATTGTATTGTATTGTATTGAATTGTATTATATAACTATTTTTTTCCTTTTTTAATTTTTTTTAATGAATTTTTTTCATTTAGTTTAGTTTGTTAAAGTTAATTTTCTTTCTATTTAATTATCAGACTTTCATACTTTCAGGACACGTGTCCTAGGCTTGACGGGTTAACTTGGTTTGATGGGTTAACCCAGTTAATTCTGGGTAAACCCGTCATTTGTTTTTCTATTTAGTTATCAAATTTTTATGATGTGAATCCCAGGTTTTACGAGATAATCTGGTTTAAAAGGTTAACTTAATTAATTCAATTTTTTTTATTTTTCTTCATTAGTTTTTTCCTTTCTGTTGAGTTTTTTTTTCTTTGTTATTTTTAATCAATCTATTTAATTACCATATTTTTATGACACGACCTTATATCTAGACCCACATCCAATATTCTTGGGTCTGGTGTTGCAGTCAGGCTTACTTAAACTTGGGTCATGCAAGTTTAATTTTATTATTAATATTATAAATATTACTTTTAGGTCAGGTGTTGCAGCCAAACCCAAGTTTCTTGGGTATAACTTTGCAGAAAAACCCAAAATTTTTAAATTTTTATTTGTTTTAATATTTTTTATGCAAAAAAAAAAACCCGCGGCATCACGCGGGTCAAGTGTCTAGTATATATATATATTTCAAGTAAGAGTTTGTGTCTTGCGGTCGCACTTTTAAAAAATTTAAAATTTGAAATTTATGTTTTGTTTAGGTATTTTAAATTATTTTGATATGTTAATATTTTAAAAAAATTTTAAATAATAAAAAAAATATTATTTTAATATATTTTTAATTTTAAAAATATTTTAAAAAACATAGTGAATAATACTAAAAATATTTAATTAAAATTAATTATTTTAAAAAATAATTAAATACCCTCTATGTTTATCTGATATAAGTTTTTTCCTCCATCCTTTAAAATTACCAATGGCTAATAATTTATTATATATTTTAAATTGAATCGAAAATGAAACTCAATTGATTCTTATATCCTCGTCTTTTAAGGATCTCAATTTCAAGTCTTTTCCTTACAATCCCAAAAGGAAAAAAAAAAAAACTTTACCTTTGTAGTAGTCAATATTCAATCGCATTGAGCAAAAATGGCGATTCTTGATCACAAAATTGGCAGCAATGGATCAAAATCTGCCAGAAGTTAATGGAGATTTTGCGCAATTGAGCCTAAGAAGCGAAAAGAACTCCGGAAAAGGCAGCAAGCCATTTTCAATTCAAAGAAGGAGTGTTGAGGTGATCCATTCAAGGTCGGGATGATTTTTGAAAAGGAGGTATTGGAAGATGGAGCGGAAGGGTTATTGAAGTTGTTTATGCTCTCCTCCATCTTAGCCATGCACCTGGTAGGCCTGAACAATGATTTCTCAGATGACCTTTATGTTTATTTAATTATTCAATTTCCTATTTTGGTGAAGATTCTTCAAGCAGAATAATCACAACAACGAACAAACCAAACCCACTAGCATAAACCAACTAAAACCATGATAATCCCCACAAGTAATCAGTATCTATGGAATGCAAGGTCAAATATTTTCCATGTAACTTCCAAGCAACGCAAAGTTAATAATCCCTTTAGAGGTTCTTTATCAACCCCACTCTCCTTCCCGGCCAGAAAGGCATCAACCAAGAGAACACGATGGTGCTGGTTAAGGCGATGCTCAAATCCCTTGTTCTTTTCCTCGTTCTTTTCGCCTCGTCAGTATCCGTTCATTCGGTTGCTGGTGAAGCTGTCGGGAAAAACAACGTTGCAAAATCATACCGGTCATGGCGGAGAGTAAATCACGGTAGTGCTCGTGGTCCTCGGAAGCACCTTGTTAACCCAACGGTGGAGCATCCATTTGAAGTTCCCGAGTTGCCTGTATAGCGTTCTTTGTTTTTCTACCCCTTTTTCTAGCTTGTCTTGACATGTCTTCTTCTCCTTCCTCCTCCTCCTCTCTAATTTCTTGCTTATTTCTTGATGTCTAATTCTGCACTCCTTCAAGGGGTACTTGTAATGTATCAACTATTGTGATCAGTTTTCTGAATTCACTCGTAACAGTTAAGAGAGATTGGCTTTGATATGAGAGTCCCAGGTGCAAGTTTTATTATAAAAATTAAAAAACCTCAACAGCTCCATATTGTCTGTGTTTTCCACTTAGCTCTTCCGGTTAGCAGATGACTATGGCCGAGTGACAGCATTCTAAAATAAGGAACTTGACGTTCATTTTGATCTTCTAGCAGCATTATAGCCTTGTCTTTTTACTGGGATTTTCAACTCATTTTTCCCGAGGAACGCTTAGCAAGCTATTTCTTTTGATTTCTACCTGGGTTTAATGCGCACCGTTTCAAGCCGTTATAGAACTAACCAGATGACAAACCAAACTGAGTGCCTAATCATTCCATCCCTCTTTTGCTCTTGAATGTTAACTGCTAATATTGACCACTAAAACATCGATTAACAATGATTTGCACAACAAATGTCTAATTGGGAAGTATTTAATAAAGAATCACGTGCTGTGTATAGCATGAAAAATTGGTGTAAGAAGACAGCCAAAAACATCACCAACTGGTGATGAATGTTCTTCGTTCTTGATACTTAATGCTATTAGAGTGTACCTTTTGATAAATTACCAGTCACAGTATTAGGATCCATCCCACAAACCATTCTACAAACACTATAGAGGTGCAGTGATAAAAGGTTACAGCCATCGTACCAAATCGGCACTGTCACTGCTGAATCCTAGTAGGCATGACCAAATATATGCAAGGGCTATCTACAGGTAACAAACAATCACCGTAAACAAGGAAAATGCTGCCCTGATTCAAACTAGTATGGATCCTGGATGAGAGTGTAGATCCAGAATCGTGTTAAAAAATCCTAGATCCTCAGGATTCATCCTTAGGTTGTCATCAACTTCAAGGAAACGAGTGGATTGAACCACAAACATTATGTTTTGGATGACAAGAAAACACAGTAAGGAGCAGGCTGACAGTTTGAAGGAAGATAGGAAGCACATTCTGAATTCCTACCAAATCTACATGTCCTTATCCAGAATCTGTTGTGCTAACCAAAATGTACATGTAATACAATAATGATCTTGAGAAGGGTGGAAATGATGACACCAACAGCAGTTGGGAGCTGGAAACTCCATTGTCAAGCAGAGTATGAGCATTGACTATTTCCAAAATCTGCGATAAATGACTATATCTATCAAATTTCAAGAATGTTTTTGAGCTCAACATTGATTTGTTACATATACATAGAAAAGGTGTAATGTTGCTATGGTTCATTGGTAATTACATATACTCCAATAAACTTATGCCAAAAAAACATTAGAAGATGAAGAAGGAGAAGAAGACAACAAATTTTGTATGGAACTATGCAAAGCTGCAGTCCAATTAGAAATCGGTACCAGGTTTTAGACCCCAGATGCATTACACTCTTCAAGTAGTTTTAGTAAATTATGCTCGGGGGCACTGATAGAAGGCAGTATCAGTCGATTGGACTGGTTAGGCCGCGGTCGTGGCCTCGACTCAACATTTTCAGATTCAAGAGCTCCACCTTCTTTCATGACTGGCAAATCACCTCTTCTATGCACAGTTGCGGATACTCGTTCCTTCCATAATCTTCCATCCTAAATAGAGAAACTTGAAATTAGAATCTCAAAACCCTTAAAAGTGTTGAATAAAACAAATATATTTCTGAAATAAAACAACGGAGATCTTATATAGCTGCAGCAGATTCATCCACAAAAATCTAACCCAAAAAAGAAAAAAAAATCATACAGAACCCACTCCCACAGTTCAGAACCATGCCATAATTCTCATACAAGCCAAGTGATCTTTTGTAACAATAATCTAATCGTCTTCAGAAATTTGGGCTAAGAATCATTATGGCCTCATCACAATGATTGGGTTATATAAGTTAGGAACTTGCAATGTGACCTAACAAAACCTTCCCCAACTCGAAAAATCTTATTCAACACCAAACTGCACACCTAGAACAATTCAAACATAGGAAAAAGAAAATTGACACCAGTTGGTAATACAACTCAAAATTCAGAAACAAAACAAGAATCAAGCTTACATTAAGAATTGAAGGTTCAGGTAGCGGGCACTGAATTGGTTGATCATTGTCGAGAGGCTCAGTCGGATGCTCAACTGGCTTAAACTCTACCGCTACTTCAATTCCATGAGGAGCAGCAGCAGCGACAGCAGCTGCCCCAGTAACATCTGCATTTGGGGGCAATACTTCTCTCTCATCCTGCAGCCCATCAAGCCACTCATTACATCAAACTTGTACAATTTGACAGAAAGTGCCAAAAAAAATTGTAAACGCAGATAAAAACATCAGAACGCATAAGGGAAATGCAAAACATAAAAGAAAGAAAGGAACTAGCATCGAGAAAAAAGAAAAAAACAACACACTAAACCGATTGCTATGTGAAGACACTCTAAAAAATTGACTAATTTAAGGATCAAACAGTGACTGAAGATTGATGAAAATAGTCCAAGATCAGGTAATCAAGATGAAAAATAACATCAACAAGGGAAGTAATCATATTCACTAAAACAAAAGGATATCAGTATAAATTAAGCCAACATCAAGATAACCGATAAAGCTAGAGAAAGTAATCACAATTTGAAGAACAATTAAAATCCAGCTTGACAAAACACAGAACCAAATGACAAAGTCAACCAATATAATAAAACAATCTCCAATTTTCTAAAGTAAAGCACTACCATAAAATCAAGGAACCTTAACAAGCTACATGGATTTTAAGCATAGTAGTACTAAATAAATAAAATCCAAATAAGAAACAAAGCAAGAAAATCTCTTCAAATAATATTAGATAGAAAGAAGAACACAAAAACAAGAGGGTGTTCTTACAAGGGCACTTTGGGTTCTTCTATGGCCACCTCTACCAACAGAAAATCTTGAGAAAATACCCACCATTCTGTATCCACACAACACAACTATTTCTTTAATACGAAGGGTGTTCAAATCTCAGGTTTTCTTTGCCCAACAATAGATCATTCTATTTCTCTATATCCAAACAAAAGGTGCACAAAACTATAATATCATGCGGCTGTTTTCAATGCGCAATGAATAATGTTATCTCACTACAGCTCACCATCTCTCTCTCTAAAACAAATGAGAGGAGGTGATAAGGTTGCTTGGCGTAATGGGTTTTGTCTGTTTTTCGGATTCCTTGTGTCTTTCTGTAGTAAAACTGTAAGCTTTGGAGTCAGTAGAGTGAAATTTAATTTAAAAGATTTAAAAAAAAAAAAGGAGAAATAATAAATGAGAGGTGATTGGTTGGGAGGCATCTGTGCATGTGTGTGTTGTCCACTGACTTTCGGCCCACCCACAGCCGTAGTTTGTTAGGAAGTGACCTCACGCACCACCTAGAGAGGCTGAAATTTAACCACTACAAGCAACTATTTACGTCGATTGTCAACTCTTCACGTGTAAATGGATTTTCCCCCCCTCTCTTGTCATTATTAGTTTGGATTTAACTAAACGCGATTCAATATATATTTTTAAAAATTAATTTTTTTTATGTTAAAAATTAATATTTTTATATTTTAAAAATATTTTAATATGTTAATTTTAAAAAAATAAAAACATATTATTTTGATGCATTTCTAAATGAAAAGTACTTTGAAAAACAATCACAACCATACTTTCAAACATACTTTAGTGTCGGCAAAAGATATTCTGTCGTTCAGATATTTTTTTTAACGTAAAAAGAAGCATTTATAAGTAACTAATATTTTTCCAAATGAAAAAGAAATTTAAACAGGGTAAAAGTTGATTTAATATAAATTGGTTAATTTGTAGGGTTCAAAAGTAACTTGAATTTTCGGTAAAAATATAATATGACTTAAAAAAAATTAATGTGACATATTTTTTTAAAAAATATTGAGACGACAACTTATTATATCAATCCAAGTCAACCATGTTAATCTAAATATGCGACCTGAATTATGAGACATTGATTCATATAAAACAAATAAAAATAAAT
Source organism: Populus alba x Populus glandulosa (assembly GCA_033617975.1). Lineage (NCBI taxonomy): Eukaryota > Viridiplantae > Streptophyta > Magnoliopsida > Malpighiales > Salicaceae > Populus > Populus alba x Populus glandulosa. Next base: position 11,252,913 of record CM066143.1, on the reverse strand, counting down.
TATAAATTCTAATTCTCAGATAACTCAATACGTAGGCAATAATTCAAAAAAAAACCCAAGATAACTTACCAAATCCATGACTTGGATCATTAGACCAAAATAACTCCATCATCAAAAATAAATTATGAAGTCTAAATCTCAATCAACTCAATGTTAAATGATAAAATTAAAAAAAAAATCAATTTTAAAAAAATAACACAAAATAATTTGAGTCAACTCGAGCAAACCTACTAAACTCATGATCCAAGTTATGACATTGAGATAATCTCATAGAAATTAAATCTAAAAAATAATATGAGTTTAACGTGGGCTAACCTCTTAAGCCTATGACTCGGGTAATGAGATTAGGATAACCTCATAGAAAGCAAATCAAAACAAATTATGAATCTCAATTCTCAACAAACCTATTTTTTGAATGATGAAATTGAAAAATTTAATCTAAGAAAAAAAGACACAATAAAATGACTTGAGTCTACCTGAGTTAACTTGCAAAACATATGACCCAAGTCATAAGAACGAGATAACCTTGTAAAAAATAAACCAAAATAAATGATAAAGCTTAATCATAATCAACTCGGTGTTGAAGATGTCAAATGATAAAACTAAAAAAATACTAATTAAAAAATTAACAAAAAAAAATCTAGTCAATTGGTAAACTTTTCAAACTTGTGACATAAGTCACGAGATTGAGATAATCACATAGAAAAGCAAATCATAACAAATTATAAAACTCAATTTTTAATATATTCAAATGTTGAATGGTGAAATTAGAGGAAAATATAATTTTTTTTTTAAAAAATTATTATAATAAATAGTGTTTTGTAAGGTGTTGCAAAATAAAAATAATACATTTTTTATTTTTTGTTAATTGTCTGAAAGATAACGAGAAAGAAATCTTTTGTTAATGAGGTAGATAAACTACATTACGAATTGAATTAAAAATTACTTTTAACGCATAAAAAAATGCTAGTATTATTAATTTGTTTTTTTTAGCTTGGAGAAGTTTTTTTATATCAATCATACCTTAATGACTAGTTATTATTGCTAATAAAAAATAGTTTTTGTTTGTACATAAAACTCATATAAAATATAAGATGAAAAAAAAACTAATTTCTTCAAAGTATTATGAGGGATCACTATCTAAAAACATAGTTGATTTAATTTGTTTTTTTTTTAAGAGGGGACATAAAATCAATGTTTAAATAGAAATAATTAATGAAAAAAAAATAAAAAATCAAAAAATAAAAAGGTTAATAGTTGATGAGCCAAACTAGGGGTGAGCATTTTCGGTTCGGTTCGGTTTTGAACTGGAAAAAACAACCAAACCGGTTCTCTTTTTTTTTTTTATAAAAAAAACTAAAACCGAGTCAAACCGACTGGTTTCGGTTCGGTTCGGTTCGGTTCTTGATTTCAAAAAACCGAGAAAACCTATATGCTCATATTTCAAAATTTCTTGCAAAATAAACATGGTTTTTCCTATATTTTTCAAATACCCAAATGTCAAAAATCCAAACCCGATTTTTTAAAATCAAAACCCCAAATCTTCTTATACAAATAAATCTTATCTTCCCTGCATTTTCACCCTAAGAAGTGGTATCCTCCACTCCCTGCTGCAACAGCATTGAAGTCTCGTTGAAGGATGATGATAGTGTCTCGCTAAGTCGTCAAAGTTAGGGGTGAGCAAAAAAACCGAAAAACCGATTAAACCGAGAAAAACAGAAAAAAAATAACCGAAAAAATCGAACCGAAAACAAAAACCGATTAAACCGATTAGAATATTTAGAAAAATGTCCGGTTCGGTTCGGTTTCCGGTTTTATAATGCTTAAACCGGACAACCCGAACCGAACCGAACCGAACCGAACCGGTTCGGTTTAGAAATAAAAAAAACACTTTCTACCCATTAACCCTAGCAAATTATAGTCACATAGCCGCCCCCTCCCTCTAAAACAAGTATAAATAACATATTTTCTTCTAACCCTAAATTTCAACATTCCCATTTCCCAGCCGCCCCTCTCTTTTCTTTTTGTCTTTCCCTTTCAAATCTGTCTTCTTCTCCTTAGATAGCAAAAATCTCTCTTTCAAAAACCTATTATCCTGTTCATTTTTTCCATTCTTACATGTTCACTCTCGTTGGCCTCTCTTGTCTAGTGTGTGCTGGCTTTTGTCCTTTTCACTTTGCTTTCCTTTCTTTTTTGGCAACTTTGGTCTCTTCCTGTGCTGGGTTTTCTTGGGATTTCAGAGAAACCAAGATCTAAAAACTCTGCACTCTCAATGGTTTCTGTATCAATGCTATCGATGCTTTTCTTGTCTCTCATCTCTCAAATCTGTATTCTTCTCCTCCATGTTTTTTGATGATTTTACATTTCAATAACTTTTGATTTTCTCTTTATTTTTTTACAGTCAAATCCTTTTGTTTTGTGTATTTTTTGCAGGGTTTAACTTCTGGACAAGGAGAACAAAATGAAAATTGGAGTTTGATTTTTTGGAAAATGGAAGCAAGTATAAAAATTTCGGTTTGAACCGGTTTGGAATGGGAAAAAACCGAACCGAACCGAAATTAATCGGTTTGAACCGGTTTTCGGTTCGGTTCCAAAACTAAAAATAAAATAAAATCGGTTTGGTTGTTTATTTTAAATCAAAACCGGACCGGATCGAAAATGCTCAGCCCTAGTCAAAGTAGATAAATGGTGAGGGCGGCTTATAGCAATAATATTAGATTATTATCATATTAGATTATTCTATTGATCAGTATAGTATCTTATCACAGAGATATTTGTTGACTGGTTTAATCAGCACGCTGATCCTATATCTGTAATGCCACAAATTAGAGAGGATGCATAAAATGACAAAATGGAGTTTTTTTTCTGTCTCTGTTACTATGCATTTTCAATACCAGAACTTGCTTCTCCAATGGGAGTGACACCCTTTCAGCGGGCCAGTCTCTATCTTTCGAACTGGGGTTCTTCAGGCCGGGTGCTTCTCAAAACATTTACCTCGGAATTTGGTATAAGAATTTTGCAGGTAAGATTATTGCTTGGGTGGCAAATAGGGAGAGCCCTTTAAATCCTGCTTCTTTGAAGCTTGAATTATCTCCTGATGGCAATCTAGTCCTGCTTACAAATTTCACGGAAACAGTTTGGTCATCAGCTCTTATATCTCCGATTCTGAATTCTACGGAAGCTATACTTCTTGATAACGGAAACTTTGTCATAAGAGATGTGTCGAATACATCTATTACATATGGCAGAGTTTCGACAACCCAACCGATACATGGCTCTGGTGGAAGGCTTGGGATCAATAAACAAACTAGATGTAAAAAAAAACAATTTCAATCTAATAGTTTAAATTAATAGGTGAGGTTTTAAAATATAATTTATATTATTTTTTAATACATTCCTTCAAGTGAAAGCTCTTTGAGCTTAAAACTTCCACAGGCCTACATTACCTTGTGCTTAATTTTATCAAATAAATAGGGATGGTGAGATTCGAACTCGTGATCGCTTGATTATTAAAGCTCTGATACCATGTTAAAGAACCATCTCAACTTAATAGCTTAAGCTATTAGGCGAGGTCTCATGATATGATTTATATTATTTTTTAACACTGACAGGTAGAGCGACTTATTTCATGGAAAAACTCAGAAGATCCAGCACCTGGTATGTTCTCGGTTGGGATTGACCCAAATGGAAGTATTCAATATTTCATAGAATGGAACAGGTCTCATAGGTATTGGAGCAGTGGAGTTTGGAACGGGCAAGGATTTACTGCCATTCCTGAGATGAGAGTGAATATTTACAATTTCAGTGTCATATCGAGTGAAAATGAAAGCTATTTCACATATTCTTTGTCCAATACTTCAATACTTTCAAGATTTGTGATGCAATGGTTATGGCTGGCTGGTTCCTCGCAATGGTTTTTGTATTGGTCCCAACCGGCAGACCAAGCTGAGTTTATGCTGCAAGTGGGGCTTAATTTTGGCGTGTTCGGTGAAAGTACAACGAGCCCTTGTAAATGCATAAAAGGTTTTAAACCATTTGGACAAAATGATTGGTCAGGCGGTTGTGTTAGGGAATCCCCTTTACAGTGTCAAAATAAGGAAGGTAATGGAAAGAAAGATGAATTCCTAAAGATGTCGAATTGGATTGCTTGGGAAGTTGCTCTTGCACGGTTTTTGACTATAATAATAGTGGGTGTTTCGTATGGGAAGGAGATCTTGTGAACTTACAACAGCTGGATGGGGAAGGTGTTAGTTGGGCTGGAGCAGATATTTACATCAAACTTGCCGCTGCTGAGCTTAAGTTGAGAATGGTGCTGGAAAAGGTGATGATAAGATATTCACGACATGTTTTAGAGAATAATATAAATTATATTTTAAGATTTTATTTAATAATTAAAGTTTTTAGATTGAGATGGTTCTTTAACATGGTTTCATAGTCTTGATAACTAAGTGGTCACGGGTTCGAATCTAATCATTCCCATTTATTTGATAATAATTAAGTAAAAATTAATGTGAACCTGTACAAGTTTCAAGCTCAAAAAGCTTTTATTTGAGGGATTGTGTTAAAAAATAATATAAATTATATTCTAAAACCTCACCTAATAATTTCAACTTTTGAGTTGAGATGATTCTTTAACCCACGTTACCATATAACCAAGTTTGAAGAAATATTTTGACCGCAAGAGCTTCTTATATTTATGTGTTGGATAAGCTAACAGTATTTTCTCTATATACAAATAGGTAACAAAAGGAGAACACGGGCAATCTTGGCAGTGGTTATTCCAGCAACTTTTATTACTTTTGGCCTTTTCATATACTGCTGCTATCTGCGCAAGAGAAAGCTCCACCACAAAGGTATATCCTGCAGGTTCTTGCTGTCTTTCCAGTTATTCCAGCATTGAAAAATAGACACATCTCACGTTAATGGTAAAAAGATAAGTAAGAAAAACCCTTCCTTTGTAAATTGAAACAATGACGTCTGTATGCAAATGATAAACTTTATCTGTTGGTGTTATCTATAAACCTTTTATTTATTTAGGTAATCAAAGAAGATCGTATACCTTGAGTGGTTTTCACATTCATAGTGATTTCGCAAGATTTCTTTTCATGAAAAAGAATTTGCACAAGTCCTAAATGCTAACATGAGGGTTGTCGAAGTTTTGCTTGTTTGATCAGAACTGCTGGATTTTTCAGCAGAGTAATCCCGTGCAATCATGTTATTCTTAAACAGGGGAGGAAGATACAAGTGAGAACTTATTGTTCTTTGATTTCGATACCTGTCCTAACTCAACACACAATGTACCTAGCTCTGTTGATAATAGGAGGAAAAATGTTGAACTGCCATTGTTCAGTTAAGAGAGTGTATCTGCTGTAACTGAACAATTCTCACACAAGCTTGGAGAGGGAGGTTTTGGACCAGTTTACAAGGTAAATTACATTCAATAAAAAATCGTGATTTTTCTATCCTTTTTGAGAGGAAACTTGTATTGTTCAAAAGGTTTAGATGACCCTCGTCGTTAGAGTTTAGGAAGTTCAGAAAAGCCTTACTAATGCTACATGTACCATTACGTTTTTAGTAGCGTCACACCTGCATTGGAGCATTTCACAGTCAAGCTCCCCGGAACTTCAAATATTTCTGGTATGTTTCGGACAAGTCAAATGAAATTTCACGAGGGTTTTTCGTTCATTTAATAGGGTAAATTATCCAACGGAGTGGAAGTAGCAGTGAAGAGGCTTTCAAAAAGATCCGGGCAGGGGCTCGAGGAGTTCAGAAATGAGACAATGGTGATTGCCAGACTCCAGCACAGGAGTCTTGTTAGGCTGTTGGGTTGCTGCATTGAACGGGATGAGAAAATACTAATCTATGAGTACATTCCGAATAAAAGCTTGGATTTCTTTTTATTTGCTGTGTTCTCTTGCGTTCATTTCTCTCTTTCTTTTAATCATTTCTGAGTTCATCATTTGCCAAATACCTCAATAAATTTACTGTTTGATTCGTGTGCAAACAGATGCAAACAAACGACAAATCTTAGATTGGGGTTCACGGGTTCGCATAATAGAAGGGATTGCTCAAGGCCTTCTGTAGCACAGATACTCGAGGTTACGAATTATTCACAGGGATTTAAAACCTAGCAACATTCTATTGGATAGTGAAATGAACCCCAAGATTTCCGATTTCGGGATGGCTCTCGGAGACAGTGAAACTGAAGCAAACACCAAGAAGCTTGTTGGAACGTAGTAAGTTTCTTAGAAATTACTCAAACTTGTCTTCCATTTTCCAGAACATGACTCTTCAGCGTAATTGCACTGACTTTTACAAACACTAGTGGCTATATGTCCCCTGAATATGCCATGGACGGTCTCTTCTCAATAAAATCTGACGTGTTTAGCTTCGGAGTATTGTTACTTGAGATTGTAAGCGGCAGGAAGAATACTGGTTTCTACCACAGAGACTCCCTCGATCTTCTTGGACATGTGGGTATTTTTCTTTTCTGTCCCCTGCTCTGTTCCTGCCGGGATTTTATTTGATACCTTGGCCCTCGCTAATCTTTACACTACTGATGCAACATTTTCTTTGGTTGATTATAGGCATGGAAGTCATGGAATTCTAGCAGAGCTTTGGACTTGATGGATCCAGTCCTGGGGGATCCTCCTGCAACTCGTGTGCTCTTGAGACACATTAACATAGGGCTTCTTTGTGTCCAACAAAGTCCAGCAGATAGGCCTACAATGGCGGATGTTGTCTCCATGATTGTAAATGAACATGCATCCCTCCCAGCACCTAAACAGCCTGCTTTTGCTATAGGCAGAAACATGGGAGACACGAGTTCATCCACGAGTTCTGCAGGATTTCCTTCTGTGAATAATGTGACAGTTACGATGATGGATGCCAGATAACTGTTCTCAATACCAAGATATCATTGGTTTTACATTTATAGATAGTTTTTTTTTTTGTTTTTATAAATTTCGAGATATCTTAATGCTGCTATTCATTACAAAGTTCAGAAAAAAAGAATGGATTTTTGTAACTTAGCAACTACAAGCTTTTTGCCCGCGCTACGACGTGTGTTTTTTTAGTCTAAAAAATATATTAAAATATTAAAAAGTCAAGAATTTGTTACATAATAGCCGAAATATTTTTTAAATATTTAAACACTAACATGTTAAATAGCTTTTTTTTTTAAATATTAAAACAGTAACATTTTAACTTAACATTCTGGAATTAAGTCATGTACATGAAAAATGGATAAAAACCCCAAAGAAAAAACCAAAACCAAACGCACATGAAGAGAGAAATGAAGGAAGGGGAAGGGGAAGGGTTTGAAGAATGGGACGCTGATTTCTTAGATCAGTTAATCCAAGTCGAGGAACTCGCTCTCTCTTCTCAACTCCCTTCCTCCTCCGAATCTCCCCTACCTCCCACCACCACCACCAAACTCCCCTACCTCCCACCACCGCAACAACTGCAACATGACTATCAAAATAATTCCATCAGCTACTCTCCTCCGCGTGAACTCTCTCAAAGACCAATTGAGTTCAGCATCAACAACAACAGCAGCAGCATTACATTTGATCGTTTTTCTAACGGATTCTCGCATTCGGCTCCTTCTACATCTGCCTCCAAACATAATGCCAAAGACCTAGAAATTGATCGCCTAAAGGTTTTTTCTTTTATTTTGGGAATTTATTTTATTTGCTTCTTTCTTTGGATTCATATTTTCTTCCTTTGGGGCTCTATCCAATATCGGAACTTGACGGAGTTAACGTTACTTTAGATTTTTTTTTTGAGTGATAGATGTATGTGATACAATATCTTTCTCAAGGGAAAAAGGAATGAAATTTCTGATTCAGTTTTAATGGATTTTTCAATCTACAGAGAGAATTGGGACGCGCATCAAAGCACCTTACAGATTTGGCAAGTCTTTTTCTTTTTCCCACCTTATCACAATGTTTCAAGTGTTTATCTATGCTTGATTTTGTTTTTCTTTTGACCCATCAACTTATTTTCTTAATTATCTAGTCTTTCAAGCTATTTTTCATTGATTTTGCACTGAATTATGATTTTTCATTGGCTTGTTTATTTGAAATTTTTTATCTTTTTTCATGGGGTTCTGTTTTGATGAATTGCTAATCCATTTCAGGAACAAGAATGCTTTGAACTTAAGAAGGATCGAAGGAAAATAGACGAGCAAATTAAATCTTTATATGCCGATACTGAAGAAAAAGAAGTGCATATTCACAGCCGAAAAAAGACAAACTTGTGAGTTTTTTTGGTATTACTTATTTTTTTCCAACTATCTTGGTTATTTATCTGAGTAGATGGGTATGTGATATTGCATGTATGGCGTAGAGATTATTATCTCTACTCAAACACCACCTTAGGTCCTGCCAGTCTTACCCTGCAATGCCAAATCCAGCTCACAGTTTGGCTGCCTCAGAGTGGTTAGCTAGCTATTAGATGTTCTTGGTGGCATTTTTCTTCTAAGTTAGTATGTTTGAAAGATTTCTCTAGCAATGGCCTTGGTTATTTCTTTTTCTTTTTTTCTTTTCATCTTCACATCTACATTATCTATTTAGCTTGTCTGATATAAAATCACAATTGGACAGTGGCCCCTTTTTAATTGTTGTGATTTACACTTTACAAATTCTTTGAATGGTTGGCTATAGTGGCAGGGAGCATGGGGATCACAGCAAGGATGCTCATGGAATTTCCCAGCACTCTGAAAGAGCAAAACCTTTGGAGGGTCAGATTGATATAGGTGAGGTGCATGTGTTGGATAAACTTCTATTACCATAGTGTTTTCTTTTGTGTTGCCATATATTTAATTTTGACATGAAGCCACCGTGCTTTGTTTTTATGTTTATTAACAGCTTCTACATCCAAGGCCATAGGAGTTCAGACAGAGAGAAGCATTGATTTTACCAAAGTAGAATTGAAGAATGATTCACCTTCTCACCCTGAACTTTCCGAAATGTTGCTTGGAATCTGGGGCTCCACAAGTGAACAACAATTGGGAAGAAATCTGATCTCCAAGTTGTTCATGACGTGCCCAACAGATTTTCAGGTTCTTTTTGGGTGCATGAGCATGAATATGAATATGTCTTCCAAAGTACAAATGGACTATTTGCAAGACGAAAGCTCCTCTCATGCAGCTTTGCAGTATCATATGTGCTCTTTTCCAGCATCTGAAGCAGCAAAAGTTTCTCATCTGTATTCTGTATTGACGAAGGTATTGTATTGTAAAAAACTTCATGTGCTTTTAATTGGAGATAAAGATATATTTTAGGCCTTTATCATTGAGACACATCCCATGCTTTACAATTAAGGGATTTCTTTTAATAAGAAGAAAAAGTAAGGAGGATGTAGCTTAATAAAGGAAGAAAAATGGTTGCCAACCTTGGCCAAAAAAGACCTTACATTTGCTAGTGCCAGCAGTATTGACTGCCCGTGGTAATTGAATGGGAAACCATGTATGATTCACATGAGCTACAAGGATATTGAGATAGGTTTATATCCCTGCAAAAACATGAGGGCTAACTTTCTTTTGTGTGATGTCCCAAACCATTCCTTACATAAGGCATGCTTAGATTTTCCTTGGATGCCTCCACCCATTATTTTGAGCATCCAATTAGCTTGTTTTCTGTTTGATTCTTCTATATTGCAGATCAATAATGGAGTGCTACAGTTGGAAGCTCTGTTTAGATCCTTACTTGATTTTTGTGATGTCACACATGTGAGTTTCAGACTCTGTTTTTCTATACTTTGTGATTAAAATCCATTTTTGGTAATTGTAGTCAAATTCAATTATTTTCTTGTTATCTTGTTCTAAGGAATACTTTTCTTTCCGGGTACAGGTTGCCATTCTTTCTAGTTCTTTGCATATACTGCTAGCCTTTTTAAAGCAACTATTGAGTTTGGGAGCAAAATGGGGAGGGTAAGTTTACTATGGCTCACATGCCATTTTTTCTTTTTTAAAGTTCGTTCATGCCTTCAAAATAAATTACTGCGACTTTATGCGCGCAACATCATGCCTTGTGATTTGGGTTAGAACTATCTTCATTAACTGTCTTGATGTTTTAATTTCTTTTACCTGTTCTGATCAAAATTTGGATTCTATGCTATGACAATTATTCAACAGAAGGTGCTGACTGACACTTGTAATTGCACTGCAAATAACTTCCTGATTTGTTTTTTGTTCAATATTCAAAATTATAGATTGTCAAAATACCATTTAGAATCTATAATTATATGGGCATTGCTTGTATTGCATCTTGAATGAGGCTTTTAATATATACAGAAAAATTTAAATGCCTCTAAAAGTAATTAGACCATTAGAACTTCCCAAATTACATAGAAGATCCCAACTCTGGTCAATTTGATACACCAAATAAAATTATAGAATATCTTGAATTATGACTGACACTATTGAGCAGAAAACGAAGAGGAAATGGTTGGAAATTGTCGGGAATCAGGATAGTTTAGCTGACTGAGCTGAGTGCAGAAAAAATCAAGCAACAACCTGCATTTCTTAGTTTTGTCTGCAGTTCATAAGCATCAAATATTCACCTTCATATCTAGGTCATTACAAAACATCCTTTTGGAAAAAGTACTTGGTGCTTTGTTTTCTGCATATCTGGTGCTCTTTAAAGTGATGCTCCTAAAAACTCCAAATTTGTGTTTGTGTTCTTATGAACTTTGATTTGATCTTTCCAGTGCACTCTACTCAGGGACAATATCAAGATTGAGGGACTTTGCTCCAGGGACAGTGTTGAAGGCCAGGATCTGTTTAGTATGATCAGCTACAAGGCATCAAATGTGGGCTGTAGTTCGCTCGGGATTAAATCTTTTTATCCAAAACACCTGTGCAAGAAACGGTGCTGGAATGCTGAGATTTCCTTGCTGCTTTCTTCTGTAAACTGGGTTTTGTTGTTAGAAATGATGCTTCAGATTGCTGTGAGAAATACAGAAGAATGTGTGAGACTGGAGGCAGTCTCTATCATGAATGTGATTCTGACGAGTAGTAATGCTCAAACAGAGATGGAAAAGTGAGTTTTTGGTTTCATATTCTGTCAAAAAGAAATATATTTTTTTATATATATTCTGAATGTAGTTTTTCTTGAAAAGGTTTGGTCAATCACCAATTTTTGAAAGCATAGCACAATTGCTAAAAGTGGAAGCTGGCCTACGTGTGCAAAAGGAAGCTCTCCATCTTCTATTCTTGTTGCTAAATTGTAAGTCTAGACCAATTATGTTCCTTCTTCCAGTTTGATTTTTTCTAGTTTTCCTTGTTTTTTCTTTCTGGCTAGAATCTTGCTGTAACGTCAATCTTGTCCGTCAAACTTCTTTATAATCTGTTAGGTTGTATCCAAGTCGATCTGCTCTCCCCATTTGATTATGATGTCTATCTTAGCTCCATTAGTTTGTTAACTAGCTTGGTCTCTATTTAGTGCCAGTATCAAATATTTTGGAAACTAACCTATTTTGTTGATTGTTGACTCCAAATGAATAAGCAGTAGTCAGTGTCTAGTAAAAAACTGGCAGACCAGGATTTCTTGCTTGCAAATACCAATTCATGAGCTTTGCTGGCGACTATATGCATGTTCTAGTTTTGTTAAAAGAAAGAAGCAAATCTATACCCTTAAAGTTGTAAAAACATCTAATTAGTAGAAAAGTTTTCTTTGATATTCAAATGCTCAGAATAAATTCATGTACACTAACTTGAAATATTTTATCTCAAATGCTCCTTTGTATCTGAAATGAGTAACAAATATATGCTAAGAAAGAAAGTCATGTCATCTGGCCATTCATAAATATTTGCTAGCATCCGATGGTTTCCTGCAATAACTGAATCTGATATCTTTTGTTGCAACATTCTGGATATAAAATGCATATTATGTGTTTTTGTAGTATGGGTAGGGAAAGAGAAAATAAACCCTAGCTATTGAGAAGGGGTTCCTTGAATCCTCAGGGAGACCTAGAATACAATAGGAGAAAAATAATAGTCAAACTTTCAATAACCTATCACTCTTGTATGTCAAGTATGATCAAATAAAATGTGTGGTGATGTAGCCAATGCCAAACAAAAATAATACCATTTAATAAAAACTACTCAGAAAGTCATATGTAGAAAATAAAGGTCCTAATTTCTAATTAATTGACCCCCCATCGATATACTTTGAGGATATTGCAACCATGCCCACCATTGTTTTTTTACTCTTATTTGGTTATCTTTCATCTAGTTGAAAAGTTTGAACAATTAGAAGAAGCTGTTGTTTCACACTGCTTCAATAATTATATTTCTCTTAAGTGCTGTATACAGTGGGTTATGGTTAATTTTTACCTAATATTATTGATCATCAAAACACTTATTCATATCTGTTCATCATGACTAGAGTCTAAGATGTTTTGGGGATTTGTGGAATCATCCATGTCTTTACCCACTAAAACATATCAAGTCTGTGATAGGTGATGGGGGTAAAATATTTTTGGAAATTGTCCTCTTATGAGCCTCGAACTTTCTGTTAGACCTATGAAAATTTCTGAAAGGAGAAATGGCTGCATTAAGGAATAAGTATTGTCATGGGGACCATGAGCTTATATATAATACAACTTGATGCCTCAAGTTTCACTCATAGCAGCTTTATGCCTTGTAGAGATTTCAAATTCTGAATCCAAAAACCAACCACAATTTGGCTCCTGGTTCTTTGAGAAGCCATCTTTTGAGCAGGATATAGCCAACTTACTGAGCTTGGACTGTAGAAGCCCATCTTGAAACATCTGAAGAGCAATCAAGCTGTGTTCGAATTATCTTCAACCCAGGACATCTCCTGGACCTATTTATTTGAAATGAATACATATGGACCACTACCTGGAATTGCTTAGAATTCTTTTGCAACACCCTGTTTTAGGAGTTACAGATTTGAATCCACTCAATGTTCTACTTTCATGGAACCCCACAAAACTCTTCCTAGCTTATGGTTCTTTGTTGAATTGAAGGTTCCAAGCTGTTGAGCATTTTTTGCTCTGGTTGTAAAGAGGAGGAGATTGCTGATTCCACAAATAACAAGAAAAATACTTCAACACCCAAAGGATTCAGTAGCATCCTTGTGGGCTTGGCAGAATGTATTGCTTGCTCTGGAAATAGCATACAGGTAGGTGTGTTAATTTAGCTCTAGTTTAAATACAAAATTTGATGTGGTACATTTTTTTTATCTATATTTTTAATGTGCAGTTTATTGCTCCCTTAGCATTTTCCTGATTTTTGGTTCTGGTTTTGAATTTGTGCTCTTTCTATATGATAGAATGTTATCAAGAGAGAGCTTGTGTTAAAATATATCTTAGGTAACATCTTACCTGATGATCTGCTTTATGTTAATTGGACATGTCTAAGGGCTGTGTAGCAAAGCACATTTTAAGTCAAGGGCCATGAAATTGCATTTTTTTTATTTTTGAAAATCCATTTCTACATGAAAAGACTTTGATCATTATGTAATCTGGTTCTTCCTGCATTTTATTCTTTGATTCTGGTAAAAGCATAAAGGGAGCAGACACACACATGCATGGTACTTGCTGCAAAATGCAATCTGTTTCATTTTGTAAAAATGGCTTTCAGGACATCGAACTTCGCAAGCGGGCTATCATTATGCTGGCTTTTTTAGCCTCGTCTGGAAAATCTGGCTTTGAAATTATGGTGACTCACAAGTTACGCGGAGAGACAAACTTTCTTATGTTGACTTTGCAAGTGCTAGTGTCAGAAATGAATGTAGAAGCTTCGGCTGAGCCAGCAAGAAGCATTAAAGCAAGGTGAGTAATGATGACCAGGTTTTTGGTTACACCAAGAAATCCTTTAACACTCTCAACATTTGCTCTGAAGTTGGGTTGAGAGTAAAGAAATTCTTTTCAAACTTTTCTTCTCCAACATTTGATTGTTCTGCGTCGGTGGATCTCATTGAATTGGTTTCTGTGCATATACTTTCACGCCCCCATTCCATAATTGCTTCTTTCGCTGTCAATATGCAGGACATCGCTGATTCGGGAGGCGCTGATATTACTTAATAGACTCGTGTCCAATTCTGGCTACTCCGCGATAGTCTTGCGAATATTAACAGCTAGAAGAGATATGGCTACTTTGACCGTTGATATTGCAAGCAGGTTGTCCCATGAAGACCAGAGTCTGAGGCTTTCTGATGTCAATGGACATGTGAAAGAATCAGAAATTGTTGAGTTAGGTCAAGCATTTAAGAAAAGGGTTTTTGCTTATTTAGGAGAAAATATCATAAAAAAAACCCGATATCATGGTTCAAATAAACTAGATTTGTATTTGTATGGCATTAGCTGACCCAAAAATATGCATAAAGGTCCGAGCAAATAGATTTTTTTTTCCTGGGTTAGCCATAACCAATCAAAATTCCACTTAGAAGCTGACCTGCTCCCAAAGATCCCATCACCCAGAAATTCATGATAGGTCTTGGAGGATTGTAACATTGAACATAGGGTGCATGTCAAAAAAATATTATAAATGCAAAAAATTGCCTTTAATTTCGCTACTGGTACTGTTTTTTTTTCAGGCTTTAGTATGTTTTTTCTTCTTTCTTTAGTGATTTAATTTAATGAAATATATGTATTCATGGAAATTCGCTAGTTCTAAACAATTATTTTATTTTGATTTCTGGAGGGACACCATGTAAATTGATATCTTCACAAATGTTTTGCTTGTTTAAACAGTTGAATCTGCATGAATTTCTTCGGTGTGCTATTACCTTGAGCGTAAAAGTTGGATGATATATCCTGTTATAGACTCAGGCATTCGACCTAGGAAAGTTGACTGTCATTTGGACGCAGGCATTAGAGCAAGTCACTGGCACGTAGTGATTAGAAGTCACTATTGGACTCTAAGCTCTAAGTTCATTTCTAGCTCTGAGTTTCTGCTGCTAAAAATACCGGGTTTCCAATTTTGTTCTGGTTGTTGTCTTTGTTTATTATTTGGAATGATATATTTTGATTTCAAAGTATTTCAGGCTACTGTTTTGTGGCTGCCACACACACACACTAAGTTATCAATTCTATTCTGGTTGTTTTGTTTTTATTTTTTTTAAAAAAACTGGAATGATACATTTTGATTTTGAATATTTTATCGGGAGTGTTGTTTCGAGATTTCACTATATATAAAAGAAATGACAACTTGGTGTGTGTTTACATACAAGACAAATTAACTTTAAATTATGCCATGAAATTTTAAACACAATATTAAATATATAAACAGAATTTTAAAATTTAAACATTTCTATTTACTAACTAGATTGTTTTTTAAATTATCTAGCATTGCTTTGTGGGGTTAGATCATTTTTTGTTTTTCTAATAAAAAAAATTAAATTATATATAAGTTAATTTAAAATAACTCAATTAATTTAACGAGTCCAAACATAATATAAACTGCTATTAAAAATATAATTTGATTAAAAAATAAAAATTTAAAATAATTAAATTAACTTGTTAAATCTATTATATAGATTATAAAACTGAGATTTCAGTGCCCCGTAAAACACTCAATTGATGCAAGTTGCTAATATGATTGCAATGGTTTTCAATTACTACTTTTAATTAGTAGAGATGGTGTACCTGTCTGTCGTGGACGACGGTGTTTGAGATTCCAGTTGAATCGTAATTATTTTAAATCAAAGATGTTTATGTCACAATTGTTGACTTCAGCTATCACAAGCACAACAGTTTAAAAGCACGGAAACAGACAAGAACTATGCTGGCAATTTCAGTGCCCTGTAAAACACTCAATCGATGCAAGTTGCTAATATGATTGCAATGGTTTTCAATGCATTCTTCGTCGTGGACGACGGTGTTTGAGATTCTAGTTGAATCGTGATTATTTTAGAAAGTAATCTTTACTACTTTTCCAAACAGGCACGTAATCTGTTACTTCAACAACATCAGCATCTGCCTGTCTCATTAAATAATTAAGCAACAATATTGGCTTAATGATCCTCTCAGCAAATTGTTTCGGCAAACACATGAAAGGCTGTTTCCAAAAAGAAAAGGAGGAAGAAAATCACCCTTGAAAAGCATGAAAGCACACCGAGTTAAGATACTGTAATCTGTTGAATCTAACTATACGTTGCTTGGACATTTCCTTGCATTTTCTTTATCTTAGCTGACTCAGCCTTTTGTTTTTCTTCCTTCTTGATTACACAGACATACGATGAAGGTAAGGATATATATATGCAATGCCATTATGTAGACAGAGTTAAGTTTCGAAAGTTACAAGCCAACCCCAACTCCAAACACCATTATTGCACACCCTGAAGTTTCAGAAACACTAATCGGAAAGCTAAAAAGACCATCCATGTCTGAGGGCGTGGTTACTTTTTTACTCACCAAGCTCGGAGACTTCCTCGCAGAAAGGGGAAAACAACTGGCAGGAGTCCAGGGTGAAGCAGAGTATATCAGTGATGAACTTGAGTTCATGACAGCCTTCCTAAGACTTGCAGATGCGATGGAAGACGGTGATCCTGTTCTAAAATGTTTGATCAAGAAAGTGAGAGATGCAGCTTATGACACAGAGGATGCTCTCGATAATTTCAGCCTATCCCTTGCTAGTGATACTGGGCACGGGTTTTTTTCCTGTTTCAGGAAAATCTCTCGCTCTATTAAGGATGCAAGAGCTCGGCGTCGAATTGCCTCAAAAATTCAAACCATCAAGTCTCGAGTGATCAGTATCTCAGAGTCACATCGGAGATACTGCAATAAAAATAATATAATGATTCAAGGATCAAGCTCCATCAACATCCCTAGGCTTGAATGTCAAAAGGATGCCCTTCTACTAGAAGAAGCTGATCTGGTGGGCATTGAAAAACCCAAAAAGCAGCTGATCGAGTGGCTTCAAGGAAGCAAATCAGGACGTGAAGTGATTTCTGTGGTCGGAATGGGAGGCTTGGGAAAATCAACCTTGGTCAAAAAGGTCTACGATGATTCAGACGTGAAGAAACACTTCAAGTTCCGTGCTTGGATAACTGTATCTCAATCTTTTAAGAGAGAGGACCTCTTAAAAGACATGATTCAACAGCTCTTCCGTGTTCACAGGAAACCAGATCCAAAAGGTGTGGACAACATGAACTATAATAAGCTAAGGAGTGTCATCCATGAATTCCTCCGACATAAGAAATACCTGATTGTCCTGGACGATGTGTGGCACACAAGTGCTTGGTGTGCTTTCCAGCATGCGTTGCCGAACAACATCTGTGGCAGTCGGATATTGGTCACAACACGTAACACTGAAGTTGCCTCTACTTCATGCATGGATTCCCCTGACAAAGTCTACCCTTTAAATCCGTTGTCTAAAGAAGAATCTTGGACTTTGTTCTGCAAAAAGATATTTCAGGATAACCCTTGCCCTCCACATTTGAAGAATGTTTCAGAAACAATTTTGGGTAGATGTGAGGGATTGCCGCTTGCAATTGTAGCAATTAGTGGTGTTCTGGCAACAAAGGACAAGAGTAAAACAGACGAATGGGAAATGGTACATCTTAGCCTCGGTGCTGGATTAGAAGAAAATGACATGCTGATGAGTGCAAGAAAAATACTGTCACTCAGTTACAATGATTTGCCTTACTATCTTAAATCTTGTTTGTTGTATTTCAGCATCTTCCCTGTGGGTAATCGAATCAAGCGTATGAGGCTTATTCGATTGTGGATAGCTGAAGGATTTGTGAAAGGCAAAGATGGAATGACAGTAGAGGAAGTTGCACAGGACTACCTGAATGAGCTCATGAAGAGAAGCTTGGTTCAAGTGGTTAAGGCAACCAGTGATGGACGGGTCAAAACATGCCGCGTCCATGACCTCCTGCGCGAGATTATGATTACAAAGGCAAAGGATCAGGACTTTGTGGCCATTGCCAAAGAAGAAGGCACGATATGGCCAGAAAAAGTTCGTCGTGTGTCGATGCATAATGTCTTGCCAAGTAAACAGCAAAGACATGTTGCCTCTCGATTTCGTTCATTGCTGACATTCTGGGGGGCAGATTGTAATTATGAGTCTCCTGTGCACAACTTATTTTCTGGTCGTCTCAGGCTGCTTCACGTGCTGGATCTGGAAGGTGCACCTCTAAAGGAATTTCCTAATGAAGTTGTAAGCCTCTTCCTCTTGAAATATTTGAGTTTGAGGAATACCACAGTGAGTTTCATTCCAAGTTCCATTAGCAAGCTCAAGAATCTTGAGACGTTGGATCTGAAACATGCCCAGGTTTCTGTATTGCCAGCTGAGATTCGGAAGCTCCGAAAACTTTGCTACCTCTTGGTGTATCGCTATGAAATTGATTCTGATGACCGGATCCCCACCAAATACGGTTTCAAGGCACCAGCTCATATTGGAGGTCTACAATCCATGCAAAAGCTTTGCTTTGTAGAGGCACATCAAGGCAGGAATCTTATGTTGGAACTGGGAAGATTGAAACAGTTGAGAAGGTTAGGAATTGTTAAGTTGAAGAAAAAACATGGAAAGGCTCTTTGTTCTTCTATTGAAAGGCTGACGAATCTTCGTGCCTTGTCTCTTACTTCAATCACAGAAAGCGAGATTATTGATCTGGACTACTTAGCATCGCCTCCTCAATTTCTTCAACGATTGTACTTGGCAGGACGTATGGAGAAGTTTCCAGATTGGATATCTTCACTGGACAGTTTGGTCAAGTTGGTTCTAAAATGGAGCAAGTTAAGTGAAGATCCACTGCTATATCTTCAATATTTGCCCAATCTAGTGCATCTTGAATTCGTACAGGTTTACAATGGAGAGATCTTGTGCTTTCGAGCCAAGGGATTTCAGCGGCTCAAGTTTTTGGGGCTAAATAAACTAGAAAGGCTCGAGAAGATAATTGTAGAGCAGGGAGCGATGCCTAGTCTAGAAAAGATGATAGTCCAAAGCTGCAAATCATTGCGGAGGGTGCCATCAGGCATTGAACACTTAAGCACACTGAAAGTACTGGAATTTTTCAACATGCCGAAAGAACTAGTTATGACGCTGCATCCGAATGGGGAAGATGGAGATTACTTGAAGGTTGCACACGTGCCAGATGTTTACTCTACCTATTGGAACAATGGCAATTGGGATATCTTCTCTTTATTGAGTGCCAAATTAGAAGACAAACATTCTGCCCAGCTTAGCCCTAGTTTGTACAAACGCAACTATACTTGGAAATAACATGATGTGATGTCTGTCTAGTATGTACAGATCATTGTAAATTAATCATGCTTATGTTTATCTCTTCCATTCCCTTGTATCCTCCTTGGTGCACAGTGTAATGACTATTTAACTAATCTCGAGCGTGGATTGTCTGAATAAGTGCATATCAAATTCAATTCCTGCCTCTTGTTGTCAGAGCCGGCTTAAGTTGAACAGGGGCCAAATGCGGCCTTCTAAAATATTTAAGATATATTTTGTTTATTATTTAAAGATAATTATCATGAGTTACATCCGGACCGCAGCATCTAACTGAACTGAAAGTGCTTCAGTTTTTGGACACTGACAAATGAATTGTTCTGGATCACAAAAAATGAGCAAGGTGAAGACTAAGAGAGTTTCACTCATGTGATTCGAGAAGGATAGAGGAGTAAAGGACGCCGTTGGCGGAGAGCCTTACCCCAGAAATGGATATTTGACTGCCCAACTTGATTAAGTTTCGTTGAGATAAGCATCAGCAATGACGTAATTTGCTTCCCTTTAATAAACAATACGAGATAAAGACCAAGAATTTGGTTATAAAAAGTCGTCCTCAACATAGAGGAACTGACAGAATGGAGTAGGGGTGAGCAAAAAAACCGAGAAACCGATTAAACCGAGAAAACCGAGAAAAAAATAACCGAAAAAACCGAACCGAAAAAACTAACCGATTAAACCGATTATTTTTTTTTAAAAAAAGTTCGGTTCGGTTCGGTTTCGGTTTAAGAAACCTGAAACCGACCAAACCTCAACCGAACCGAACCGGTTCAGTTAAGGGGTACTATAAATACAAAATTTCTTAACCCTAGCAAGCAATACTCGTCCCCTGCGTCCAGCCGCCCCCTCTCAACCCTCACAAATTCACAGAATCATAAGTCTCAAACTTTCAATGACTCAATCTCAGAATCTCTCACACTCTCAGTCGTCCAGCCGCCCTCTCTACCTTTACAAACCAGATCAAAAATAATCAATCTTCATCTCCATTCTCCTGAGTCCTTGACTCTACAAATCTGGACAAACCAGCCATATCCCTCTCCCAGTCTCCCACACGGGCATGACACCTAACCCGACCCGACCTCCAGATCTAGCAAACCAGTCACCGCCCTCTCTCACACCCGACCCGATCTTGAAACTTGTCACTCCAGGTATGATTTTTTTTCTGTCAATCTCTATTTTTTTTAAAAAAAAAACATATGTTCTGTAGTGTGATATGTGTATTCATCTCCATTCTTTCTGAGATTTGTGAACACTAGAGCTCAACAATTACAAGATCTTATCCAGTAAGTAACTCTCTTTTACGTTTTTATATGGTTTTTTGAGTGCTGGGTTTTGCTTGTTTTAGATGGTTGTGTACTGGGCGTTGATAAAGTTTAGATTTTTGGATCTTGGGTGGTGTTTTTTTGGATGATTGTGCTTTGTGTGTTGAAAAAGGTGGGATTTTTAAGGGTCATGTGCGTGTTGGTGTATTTGGGCTGTTATGAAACAATAATTTAATGTGAGTTGGACATGTTTGAAGATGAAAGGTGTTGCATTTTTATCTGTTTAATCCTGCAAACTCGGAACCAAGAGGGCTTGTTTGTGTGGATCCTGCAAACAGATTAATGATTGCAAAAATTAAGATTCTTTTGCTTTCGCATGGATTTGCTGAGAAGCAGTTGCGGGCGGCGAGGGACGTTGAGGTACATTTCTTGACTTCATCTAAATCTTAGAAATAATTGAATCACTGTGGCAAACTTAAGATAAGAGCTTCTTTTAGACACTGCAGCATGCTATTCATCAAGCTATTGCTTCACCTTAACAAATAGTCATTCATAGCTCAAAAACATTTACAGTGTATAGACTAGGCTTCTTTGAAGGGTCATCTGCTTATTTTATTCTCTTGTCAATAATGTTTTGGTTTCTAGGCAGCAGTACCTAGCATACTTGAGATAACTGACGAGTTCTTCTTCAAGAGAACTATCAACATCCTAGCTTGCATTATTGTGAAGCTAGGAATCAATTAGCTACGAATTCTGTCTAACCAAAAATCAAAACTGCATTCATGTAGTTTCTATTTTTTGATTAATAAAAGGCCATAAACATAAGTTGTTTTCCATCTGCTGTAAGTGTAGTCCATTGATTTGCTTGCAAATGTTTTGTTAATTGTTTCTTTGCACTTAACCTATTTTTGGTAGAATGGATTGGAAAGTAATTGATGTAATGGAGGGAGGAAATGATGTTCCTGTGATGGAAAGAATTGGGAATCATGTGAACACATCCAATGTGAAGTGTTTTATTTGATCTGAGAGTAAGACTTTTTCTTCCCGTAATTTCCAAGTGCAGTGTTATAACTTTTTGTTGTTAATGTTATCTTGAGTCAGGTAACTTATACATTTTATTTTGTTTTTATGATTTATTAATTAAATTCTTTGCAATAATTTAATATGTTTAATTTTTTTATTTTGTAGAATTTGGTGGAAAATTACATGTAACATCAAAAGATAATTGCTTCAAGATGACAAGAACATTTGATTGAGATGATGTGCAAAATGAAGATTTATATTTTTTGCATGAAGTGTTTTATTTTTTATGGCAATGTTACGTGTTGTTTCTTTTCAAGCCCTTTTGAAGGCCATGTTTTGTAATTTTAATTTTAATTTGGTGTATTATTTAAACTTTGATGCAAGAGGAGTCCAAAACACAAATATTAGAAAGACTTGCATAAATAATTTAATATAAATGAATATTTAGTGATAAAAAATATTAAATATATTATAGAATTTTTAACAAAAGTAGATAATATTTACATTAATTACAAGTCCATCAGAAAACTCATTAGAAAGCCCAAAAAAAGCCCAAAATAATAATAATACAGGTTTTCCGGTTTTTCTAATAAAAAAACCGAACCAAACCGAACCGAAACCGGTCGGTTTGAACCGGTTTCGGTTCGGTTTCGGTTTGAATTTTTCAGTTTTTTAAAATTTAATTTTGGTTAGTTTTTTTGATAAAAACCGAACCGAACCGGTTTTGCTCACCCCTAGAATGGAGGAAAAATAGAGAGAAATCTTTCTCTTTTTTCAATACTTTATTTACATGAATAAGAGGATATATATAACAGATTGTTACCGTAACGTAAATAACATAAACTCTTAATTATAGCTATACATTTATGGGTTTAATTAGCTAATGATTATACTGCTGATCTTTCTCCTTTAATCTCGCAGAGGACAACTCATGTCAACACCCCCCTCAAGTTAGTGCATATATATGTCGGATGCCTAACTTATTAAGTGAGTTGTAGAAGCTTCTGCTACATACAACTTTTGTAAGTATGTCTGCCAACTGGTCTTCGGATTTAACAAATGAAAATCGAATTATTTTGGCCTTTAGTTTGTGTTTGATGAAGTGTCAGTCTACTTCCACATGTTTGGTTCGATCATGCTGGACTGGAATGTGATAGATATCAATTGTAGCTTTGTTGTCACAAAATAAATTCATTTCTCTCTTAGGAGTAAGGCCAATTTCAGTTAATAGTCTTCGAAGCCAGAGAAGTTCACAAAGGCCTTTAGCCATCCCACGAAACTCAGCTTCAACACTTGATAATGCTATCACCTTTTGCTTCTTACTTCTCCAGGTAATTAGGTTTCCTCTAACCAACGTGAAATAACCTGAAGTCGATTTTTTATCAGACATATTTCCTGCCCAGTTAGCATCTGTGTAACCTTCCACTCATAAGTGATTGTTTCCTGTAAACATAAGTCCTTTTCCAGGAGAGAACTTTAGGTATCTGAGAATCTGAATCACTGCATTCATATGATCTTCACTCGGACAGTGCATGAATTGGCTTACCACATTACTGCATAAGCGATGTCCGGCCGTGTATGAGAGAGATAAATCAGTTTTCCTACTATTCTCTGATACCTTCCTTTATCTATTGGCACTTGGTCTGGGTATTCTCCTAGTCTGTGATTTTGAATTATCGATGTATCTACAGGCTTACAATCCAGTAATCCTACCTCTGATAATAAATCCAGGATATATTTTCGTTGGGAAAGGAATATGCCGTGTTTTGACCTAGCAACTTCAATTCCCATAAAATATTTGAATCCTCGATTTTTCATCTCAAATTCTGTGGCTAATTGTTCTTAAATTCTTGTTATTTCCTCCGAGTCATCTCCTATAATGATCAAATCGTCTACATAAACTATCAAAGCTATTACCTTACCCCGGTGATGTTTTAAGAATAAAGTATGATCCGAGTTGCTTTGTTGGAATCCATATTTCCTCATTGCTGAGTTCAAGTGCCCAAACCATGCTCTAGGAGACTGCTTCAGGCCGTATAAAGTTCTTTGTAGTTTGCACACTATCTTAGCTTCAGAGTTTGCCATATATCCTAGAGGGACATCCATGTAAATTTCTTCTTCAAGATCTCCATGTAAAAACACGTTTTTAACATCAAACTGGTGTAATGGCCAATCAAGATTTGTTGCGAGAGATAGTAGAACACTTTGCCACGAGTGAGAATGTTTCTTGATAATCTATGCCATAGGTTTGCGTATAGCCCTTTGCCACTAGCCTTTCTTTGTACCCTTCAACTGACCCATCAATTTTGTACTTGATGGATAATGTAAACCCCCAGTTATAATTTTCTGGGTATTTAAAAGATGAGAAATTTAACCAATAGTAAAACGGGTTAAATTAAATTAAAGAAACCTAAATCAAGATAAAAAAAAGGGTGAAATTAATGAAATGAAAAGTGAATATAGTACTAAATCATTGAAAAAAAAAACATTTGTGAGGACAAAATGAATATGTAAGATCAAGAGAGGTTGATATTCAAATAACAGAAGGTTGGGAGTTTATGTATAAATGATAAAAAAGGGTGGGGATAAATGTGCAATTAACAAAATGTTAGAACTATAAAATCGTTCTATTTTCTCTCTTGGAGGGACTGGTAAGAGTAAGAAAGAGTTTAGAGAGAGGCTAGAGAGAGGATATAATGATGGCAAATCAACCGACAGCTATAACTCCACCTTCCACCGTTGGATCAACACGATATTTGGATATGTTGTTCTTCCTGATTCTTTCTAGATTCTGAACGGTGGAGATCTAAGACAAACATTCGGTATAGAAGTTATGTATCTGGCACAGTAGGTTTGCAAGTTTGAGGTTAGTTCGGTTAAACCCATATTTATGGAAATTCCACCATTTGATGAAAATAATATTTGGATATGTTATACTCATAATAATGCATTATAACTTGTCACTATGAATTGTTTGGAATATTATTCATTTGTTATTTATAGTTGATTGAAACTGTTGTCAATGATTGTGTTTAGAAGAATATTATTCAGAAAGTTTGTAAAATCGATAAAAATATTTTATTTTGACGTTAAGAGGGAAGATTGAAATAAATAAGAAAAATTGGCTCTTATATAGATATTTTTTGACACTTTTAAATGATATGTGATATGGCCAGGGGTTGAGATAAAAGAGAAAAAGTTAAATTGTGGATGTTGTGTGTAAATGGAAAGGTTGATGAATCTTGACAGATTCGTCTCCTGACTTTTGGAGAGAATTCGAGTAGGAGGATGAGAGAATTATGATCAAGTTTCTTTATATCTAACTAAGAAAATTGGTCTTATTCAATATGGAGCTGTAGAACCTCAACTATGGGTCATCAATCGAGATTGGGTCTTGACAGACCCTATAGGGTAGTGTTTGTTGATGAGCAATTTTGATTATCTCAAAGGCAAAACTGGGTTCTCCTTCCTTCAAAGAATTTGTAGCCTCGTGTATTAGCTTTCCAACGAGACTAATCTCGCTTGAAACAGAGTTCTATAACTCTAGATATAGTTAAAAATCTGATGAGTGTTCAGACAGTAACAATTCAATATTTAGACAGTAACAGTTGGACATTAATAGTTCAATGTGTAGACAATAACAGTTCAAATGTCTAGACAGTAACAATTCAAAGTTAAACATTAACGGTTCAAAGTCAGACACTAACGGTTCAAAGTCAGACACTAACGGTTCAAAGTCAGACAATAACAGTTGGAAATTAGACAGTAATAGTTTAAAGTTAGACAATAACAATAGACTTTCACGTGAATACTATATAAAAGAATTGAGTCATACGAACACTTGCACATTGAGATACTAACTCTGAAAATATACATGATATATGTATGTATGTTATTATAAGGAAATGAACATGCATAGAAAGTAACATATGAGTAATGGATAAATATGGATTCTCTATAATATCGGTCTGAAGGAATGATAACTATGGTTGGTTAAAGGATGACAACATTAATGGGTGTAATGAGAAAAACGTAAGATATAAGAAAATAAATGATTGAAAGAAAGATTTATTAGCTATTGATATGATTATTATAAAACATATCCTTGAATGAGGAAAATTTATGAGATGAGTCTGTAACTGTAGGAGGGACCACTGGTGTGGTGCAACATCAGCAATAGGGGAGCACATGTAGAGCTTCTACTGTAAGTAGGTGACTTTCACCTTCCTTTTAAATAATGTTGAATAATGAAAATACTTTATCATGAATGTTACTGTATTTTGTTAATTCAGATACCAGATTGTCAAATGCTTAAATGTTGATTAGCTTCGACTAATGACATCTGAAGAGATGACCTTGAACAATGAAATACCTTATCATTGTCGTATTGTGTTAATTCAGATATCAAATTGCCAAATGCTTAAATGTTGACAAATGATTGATTAACTTCGGCTAATGGCATCTACAAGGATGACCGGGACAAACAAATGATTAGCTTCAGCTAATGGCATCCGAAGGGATGGCTAGGACAAAAGATTGATTAGCTTCGGCCAATGGCATTCGAAGGGATGACCAGGACAAATGGTTGATTAGTTGTGACTAATGGCATCCGAAGGGATGGCCGAGACAAATAAATGATTAGCTTCGGCTAATGGCATCCGAAGGGATGACTGAGACAAACGATTGATTAGCTTTGGCTAATAACATTTGAATGGATGATCGGAATAAATGAATGATTAGCTTCAGCTAATGGCATCTGAAGGGATGACCAGGACAAACGGTTGATTGGTTCTGGCTAATGGCATCCGAAGTGATGACTGAGACAAATAGTTCATTATTTTTGGTTGATGGCATTCAAAGGGGATGGACTGGGTGAATGAATAGTTAACCACAACAAATGATGTCTTAATAGAATGGCCAGATTTAAGATTATGGTTGATTGTAAGAATTGATGTATATATATATACTGCAAGTTGTGTATACCAAGAACATGAAGGAATTACAAATGTCAAGCTTCAAACACGAGATAATGTTAATGCTTTATTAAACTGCTAGATAATTTTCTTATTGTTATTATTATTATTATTAAGTAATTGCATTATTGTAAATGTTTTGTACTGTAGTAGGGACGTCATACCAACAAGATGCCTAGGAAACCCGATACATTGAAACCTACTTTTGCAAAGAATCATGTAATTGCATTCTAAATCATGATGTATTTTATATGAATCAATGTACTGAATATATAACTATTACTAGATCCTTTTATATTAAATTCAAGATGACTATTTACAGGATATAATACAAACTCATGACTATGCATGTATATTTTAAATGCGAACTTCTAATCATGCAAACATAATATTATGAGTTTATGTAAGATTTACTTTTAAATAAAATGTTGGTTGTTGTTGATGTATGGATTATATATTGATGATGTGAAGGGAACATGTTTGTCGATTACCAACACGATGTGTGTCAAGTACAAAAAAATTTACTGTTGTTTTGGGCTTGAAAAGCCAGGTTGTTACAGAGAATTTTTTGACCTTCTGGTAGGGAAACAAGAGTCCATGTTTTATTTTTTAGTAAAGCTTCCAATACAATTCTATAAAATGCATGGAAACAAAAAAGATAAAATTGCAAAAACTTGAACACATCATATACACAAAGCTTAGTCCAATATTGTCAAAAACAGTACCTTTCCCAGTGGAGTTGTCATTCTGTCACACGTCACCCGCGTGGTGTTGGCTTGGTTATTTTTTCGTTATGCTGTTTACTTGATTTGATTAGTTGGGAGTTTCCACCTAGTAATTGATGGAGGGCTACTAGGAAACCGGATGTACTGGCCTTAGAGATTCACGGGTAAAGAACTGGTTGTGGTTGGGGAAGGTATTAACACCCTTAACGCACCCTACCTGAGGTAAGCTGCTTCGTGGCTTTTGTCATAACCCAATTTTTGACCATTTTTATTTTAATTATTATTATTATTTTATTTACTAAAAAAACGATAAAAAATGATTAAATAATAATAATAATAATAATGATGAAAAAACAAGTAAAATGAAATAAATAAAGAATGAATTAAAATTTTCTAAATAATAATAAGTTTTGAGACTTAATTAAGCTTGAAATTAATTTAATTCATCCAATCAAGGATTTAATTGGAGAATTGATAAGTTTTGAGACTTAATTAAGCTTGGAATTAATTTAATTAATCCAATTAAGGGTTTAATTGGAGAATTGATAAGTTTTGATACTTAATTGGACTTGGATTTAATTAAATTAATGAAATCAGGGACTTAATTAAAGAAATATTAACGATTGGGGTCCAAATTGCGAAATTAAAATCCAAGGATTACATTGAAAAAGGTGCGCAAATGCAGGGGGCTAATTACCGTTTAAACCAGGGGCTTAATTATAAAAGTTTTGAAACTTCGAGGGTCAAAGTAAAACTGGGCACTGTTGTCTCCAAAACGGCGTCATTTTGAAGACGCTGTTCATCTTCTTCTTTAAACCAGCAACCGTTTTCCACAGTAAAGGAGGCCGAACGTTGCAGCAGTAATGGTCGTCCGTTGGCCTCAGTTATGAGCGTTTAATGGTGTCCGTTCCTCAGCCTACCACCCGTTACCAACCCACCAAGTTCTATATAAACCGAGCTGCACCAAAGAGCAGGGGCTGGTTGGAGAGTGAGGAAGAGAGAGATGAACAAAACCTGAAACAAGACCAACCCAAATAGACCAGAGGGACTCAGTTTTTTTGTTCATCCCATACCAGAAGTGAACTTTTCCCCTTACCAGCACCGGCTTCAAAACAACTGAAACCGAAACAAACCAAAGGAGAATAGAGGGAGATTATACAGAGGAGAGAGCAAATTTTGGCTAGCGACTGCACCATTCATCGTCTCCTTCTTCCAGTGCTAAGCCGCGACCACGGTTGCACCACCTTCCCCCCTTACCACTGAACTCACAGACAAAGAAGAAAAGGCATAAGACAGAGGAGACACCGAGGGGGACTGAAACAAAAAAAACAGGGGGCAGAGCAGGAACCGAAACACCAAAACTGGGGAAAGAATCGGCAGATCACAGAGCCGAACAGAGACTGAAACCAAACCCAAATTCGAAAGGATAAGCCAGCACCGTCCTCTTTTCTTCATCACAAGGACTGAGAAAGCAGAAAAAAAACAAAAAAAAAAGAATAGTAGACGAACAGAAGAAGAAGTAGAGGAGAGAGTGCCCGTTCGACCATCAACGCCACGTCTTCATCGCCATCGTCTTTGTCTCCAACAGTTACGGGTCAGTTGCATCATTTCCCCTGCTTACAATTTTAATTCCCCCAATACTGTGCATTTGAAATTTAATTAACACTGACTGTAGCCAGCGTGCGTGAACAATTCACGCACGCTGGCGCCTGGTCACTGGCTTGGGCCAGTGACCAGGCTGGGTCGAGCCCAGCCCATGTGGGCTGAGCTGGGCCCAGCCCGAAAAAATGAAAAAAATAGAAAAAAACAGAAAAATAAAAAATAGAAAAAAAATAAAAAAAATATGTATGCATGAATAAAAATAATGTAAATTTATTGGTTTATTCACTGACGCCAGAGTCAGGAATAAAAATACCGGTTTAAATTTATATTATTTTTATTCGTTGTATTTTTTTTTTCATTTAGCTAGAAAAATAAAAAAATATGTGCATACCTAAAAATAAATTTATTTTTATTTATTTATTCACTAGCGCTAGAGTAGAGAATAAAAAAATATTGATTTAATTTAATTTTCGTAGCTACGAATTTTTACCAACGCCAGAGTTGGAATTATTCGAGCTCGAATATTCACTGGCGCCAGAGTCAGGAATATTATAAATAAATCATCATAACATAAACTAATAAATATTTAGCAATTTAAGACAAAACCAGCAATGCAGTCTGTCTTAGGCAGAACGTTTAAGGGGTGATAATATCTTCCCTTTTACGTAACCAATCCCGAGCCATAGAATCTCTGTTGACCAGTTAGGGTTCCTAGTGACCAAAATACTAGGTGGCGACTCCTCAAACAAGACATTTTTCCTTAAAAGAACCGGATGCCAGAAATCTGTTCTTTTTCCATAATTCAAGAGAATTATTTTGTGGGCCGCCGCAATGTCGGGTGCGACAGCTTTGATGTGTTAAAGAAGTTTTAAAAATTTTATCTTTTCATCGGATACTAGAAATATAACTTACATATAAGTTAATAATTCTTGTCAAAATATTAAATTCTTCTTTAATCTTTGCGATTTTATCACAAAAAAAAAACATCCATAAAAAGCACACAAACACACACATACACTTTTACTATATTTTTCTTTTTCTTTTCTTTTTTTCTTTACATCTACACTTCAAAATACAAATTCAAAACAACTAAAAAAAATTACATTACACAATTTCAAATTTACAAAATAACCCTTAAAAACTCCAGAAATTGTAGGGAAGACCTTTTACAACAATAGGAACATTTGCGGCACGTCTCCTCTACGCGCCACCGCCACTGGCGACGGCTGGGTTCAAGCGCCGCCGCGAAATTCAGACAGCGTGAGGGGGCTGTAATGGCTTCCTCCCCTCTTCACTTTCCTGATGCCCGTGAGGACCCCATCACCTACAAATCCAAGAAACGTAACAAATGGTAGTTGATTTTAAGTTTTCTTTTGGTCTAGATCCGTTCTCGGATTTGGTTGGTTGTCCTTTCCTTCTTCTTCAAGAGGCTGATCTGACGATTGAGGAAGGAGACGACGTCTGTGTGGGAGGAGCTGGAGGAAGACGACAGACAAATCTAGGTCGGTGGGCACCGTTGTGTTCTGGCTGGTCTGGAGGAGGCAAGCGGATCGATTTGAGAAGAGGACGCTGTTGATAGGGAAGGAGATGGGAGAGAATGGTGATAGAAGGGGACGGGCTTAGTCGGGGTTGCTGTTGTTTGGGGGAGAAACAAAACCAAGTCGGCGACTTCTTTTTGGTAGAGATGGGGAGTGGGCGCCACCGGCTGGTTTGTGTGAGGGGGAGTTTTTTTATGGTTTAGGGTTTGTTTATGATTACCCTCAATGTGCAAAATTACCCCCCTCTTTTAGTGTGTATTGAAGGCTACTATTTATAGGTAAAATGTTTCTTGGGCCTTAAAATTGGTCCCTCAACTTCTTTTTTTGTAAATTTTAATTTTTCTTAATTTTTTTGTATTTTTTGAAAACGAGCAATATCAACGTCGACTCGATGAGAAAAATCAATGATTTTAAAACTGATGTGTGAAAAGTCAAACGCGTTCGAAAGACTCTTAAAAATTTAAATTCTTTTTTAGACGACGTTGAAAATACTAAAATGACAAAAATATATTAAAAAAACATATTTATTGAGTGCCAAATTAGAAGACAAACATTCTGCCCAGCTTAGCCTTAGTTTGTATAAACGCAACTATACTTGGAAATAACATGATGTGATGTCTGTCTAGTATATACAGATCATTGCAATACATGTTTATGTTTATCTCTTCCATTCCCTTGTATCCTCCTTGGTGCACACTGTAATGACTATTTAACTAATCTTGAGCATGGATTGTCTGAATAAGTGCATATCAAATTCAATTCCTGCCTGCTGTTGTTAGAGGTGGCTTAAGTTGAACAGGGGCCAAATGAGGCCTTCTAAAATATTTAAGATATATATTTTTTTATTATTTAAAGATAATTATCATGAGTTACATCCATACCACAACATCTAACTGAACTGAAAGTGCTTTAGTTTTTGGACACTGACAAATGAATTGTTCCGGATCACAAAAAATGAGCAAGGTGAAGATTGTAAGAGAGTTTCACTCATAACCCTTGTTTATTCAACTTATACAGGGAATGAGGTCTGCAATGTCTATTCTTAAGAGACATTTAACAAAGGAGACAACACATCTATTGCCATAAACAGATAATGAAATTCGTGATTGTTGAAAATAGCTTTCTCTGTTGTCTTATGTTTGATGCTGTTGCTTTTGATGTATGAATGATGTACTTTCATTAACTAACCATAGTTGCGATGAAACAATATATAGAGAATTATAGCAGGGTGATGTATAACAAAG
Organism: Populus alba x Populus glandulosa; assembly: GCA_033617975.1. NCBI lineage: Eukaryota > Viridiplantae > Streptophyta > Magnoliopsida > Malpighiales > Salicaceae > Populus > Populus alba x Populus glandulosa. The sequence goes on along the minus strand of CM066143.1, from coordinate 11,221,330 downwards.
TTTTTCAGCAGAAATCTTCCACACTCTGTTACTGTTATTGAGCATTAGATTTATACACAATGTATGCTGAATGTAAGGAATTACAGAGGAATTACAGTAAGTTAAATATAGAATGATTTGCAATTGTGTTCCTAGAATATTGCTGCATTATCTGTCTGCATTAATATACATGATTCTCGGCTAGAAATCTGGTGGATTTGGTTTTCCATGATCTGTCTTAATACACCCCTTCAAAATTGAGCTGCCATCAGCAAGAGCAATTTTGCTTCTCAGATACTCTGTGCGTTGCTTGGAGAGAGGCTTTGTCGACAAATCAGCAAGTTGATCTTGAGTGTGGACATGTCTGACATGAATAGCCCCATGGTGAACCAGATCCCAAACAAAGTGAAGATCAATTTGGATATGTTTCATCCTTGAGTGATGCACCGGATTGTGACTGAGATGTGTGGCGCCAAGATTGTCGCATAATAAGGATGGAGTGGTGTTGAGTTTGAATCTAAGTTCATGTAGGAGAGAGTGTATCCAGACAGTTTCAGAGGCTGCATTTGCAAGTGCCCTGTATTCAGCCTCTGTTGAAGATCGAGCGACAACACGTTGTTTCTTCGAGCTCCATGAAACAGGATTGGAGCCAAGAAAGACAATATATGCAGACGTGGATGTGCGATCGTTAAGATTGCCTGCCTAGTCAGCATCTGAAAAAGTGGTAAGGGATGGATGAGCATGATTGATAAGTCGAATACCATGAAAAATGGTTTGCTTTAAGTAGCGCAGGAGCCTCTTGGTTGCTGCCCAATGAGTCTGAGTAGGCTTGTGCATGAATTGAGACAACTTGTTTACAGCAAATGAGATATCCGGTCGGGTGAGGGACAAGTACTAGAGGCTGCCAATTAGTCTTCTATATTCAGTGCTGTCAAAAGAGGCGGTGCCATCATTAAGCTTTAGAGGTGTGCTTGTGGAGAGAGGGCTACACACTTCCTTGGCCCCAAGCATGTTGGTGTTGGAGAGCAAATCACGAATATACTTGTGCTGGGAAAGGAAAAAGACCACGGGGAATGGGTATGACTTCCATTCCTAAGAAATAATGCAAGGAACCCATATCCTTCAATGAAAATTTACAGCCAAGTTGTTTAACAATATAGTTCACAAAGTCAGAATTATTTCCAGTGATCACTAAGTCATCCACATAGACTAGAAAATAGCAGACAATTGACTCATGCTGAAAGATGAATAATGAGGAATCTATCTGAGAGTTCCTAAAACCAAACTGAAAGATGGTATTTTTCAAGGCAGAATACCATGCCCGAGGGGCCTGTTTGAGACCATAAATGACCTTTTGGAGGCGACAGACATGACCAGGCTTGCTTAAATCTTTAAAACCCGGGGGTTGCAACATATAAACAGTTTCTTTGAGCGCCCCATGTAGGAAAGCATTATTAATGTCCAGTTGACGTAAGTCCCAACCATTCATCACAGCAATGGAAAGTATGATTCTAATTATGGCAGGTTTAACAACGGGACTGAATGTCTCTGTATAGTCCACTCCCGGACGCTGGTGATACCCCTTAGTAACTAAACGGGCTTTAAATCTATCCACTATCCCATCAGATTTACGTTTTACTCTAAAAACCCATTTACAATCGACTGAGTTGCAATGTTTTGGAGGAGGTACCAGCTCCCATGTCCCATGTCCCATGACGCATGAGAGCGGTTAGTTCATGAGACATAGCCTCACGCCAGTGAGGTTCTGAAATAGCTTGACTGACACATGTGGGTTCAATGGTGTCGAGAATGGGGTGTTTGGTGACACTGTTAAGTTGTTTGGGTTTAAAGATCTTGTTCATAGACCGTGTGGTCATCTGATGGGATCGAGAAGTCGATGGTTGTGAGTGGTGTGCAGTGATCTGTGCTTCACTTGCAGATTGAGTAGCGGGTGTAGGTTCTGTGGTGTGATAGTCATTGGGAATGGAGGGTGGAGGGTCAGGGTTTGTGGGTGTGAGGTTGTGACCAGGAGAACACGAAATCAATTGAGATGATAAAGTAGAGGAGGTGGAGACTAAAGGATTACCTAGAGGTGCAGTGACCATGGCAGGAGCATCAACCGAAGACACTGGTGGCGAAGGAGGCAGAACAGTAACTGGAACCGAATGAGGAACAGTGGGTGAAATTGATGGAGAACCAGATACAGGCAATGGTATTTGATCTTCATCAAATAAAATGTGGCGTGAAATATAGACACGCTGAGTGCATAAATCGAGGCACTGATAGGCATTTTGAGTAAGTGAATAGCCTAAAAATATGCAGGATCTTGATTTGGGTTCCATCTTGTGTTTGTTGTATGGTTTGGTGAGAGGGTAACACAAACACCCAAATTTTCTCAGTTTGAGATAATTTGGCTGTTAACCGAAAAGAGCTTGATATGGGGAAATATTTTGAGCTCGATGGTTGTGAGTGGTGTGCAGTGATCTGTGCTTCACTTGCAGATTGAGTAGCGGGTGTAGGTTCTGTGGTGTGATAGTCATTGGGAATGGAGGGTGGAGGGTCAGGGTTTGTGGGTGTGAGGTTGTGACCAGGAGAACACGAAATCAATTGAGATGATAAAGTAGAGGAGGTGGAGACTAAAGGATTACCTAGAGGTGCAGTGACCATGGCAGGAGCATCAACCGAAGACACTGGTGGCGAAGGAGGCAGAACAGTAACTGGAACCGAATGAGGAACAATGGGTGAAATTGATGGAGAACCAGATGCAGGCAATGGTATTTGATCTTCATCAAATTAAACGTGGCGTGAAATATAGACACGCTGAGTGCATAAATCGAGGCACCGATAGGCATTTTGAGTAAGTGAATAGCCTAAAAATATGCAGGATCTTGATTTGGGTTCCATCTTGTGTTTGTTGTATGGTTTGGTGAGAGGGTAACACAAACACCCAAATTTTCTCAGTTTGAGATAATTTGGCTGTTAACCGAAAAGAGCTTGATATGGGGAAATATTTTGAGCTCGATGGCGTGGGTTGATGATTGATAAGGTACACTGCTGTGTGAAATGCATATGGCCAATATGTTAAAGGAAGATTTGCATCATGAAGTAATGTGAGACCGGTTTCAACTAGGTGACGGTGACGCCGCTTAGAAACACCATTTTGTTGTGGTGTGTGGGGAGCGGTAGTGAAATGACTTATACCATGTAAAGAGAGAAAAGGTTTTAAACTCACATATTCACCCCCATTATCTGAGTATATGGTTTTGATTTTGCTTTGAAACCGATTTTCCACGAGATTTTTGAATTGTGGAAAATTTTTTGCAACCTCAGATTTTGTTTCCACAGGATAAAACCACATGTATTTGGTGTAATGATCAATGAAAATGAGGTAATACCGAGAGCCATCTAAACCAACACAATGAGCAAGACCCCAAACATCAGTATAAATGAGATTAAGGGGTGCAGTGCTTGATAGACTAGTAGATCGAAAAGGTTGTTGATGTGCTTTATTAATAGAACATGAAGGGCACATTGATGACTTTTGAGTGGTTGTGAATGGAAGTGAAAACTGACGAACAACATTGTGAACAATTTTGGAGGAAGGATGACCAAGCCTTTTGTGCCACACGTTGAGAGAAGTTTTTTCATGCATATTAGCGACCATGGGAAAGAGAGCTGCCCCTAGTGTATTCGGGAAGATGTAAACACCATTTTCACATGCACCTTTTGCCAGGATCACCCTCGAGTTCGTGTCACCCTCGAGTTCGTGTCCTTCACAAGAAAATAAGACGGGTGAAATTCAATAAAGACATTATTGTGAGTAGTAAAATGGTGCACATATATAAGATTTTTGGAGATATCTAGAACATAAAGTGTGTCTTTAAGAGTGAAAGTTTTGCGGTTTGATTTTAAGGTTAAGGATCCTATATGTGAAACAGTCAAACCTGAACCATCACCGAGCACGACTTCATCAGTGCCATCATATTCTAAGTGAATTGATAGGTTGTTGAGATCACCAGTAATATTATGTGATGCAGCGGAGTCCATGAACCATTTATTGTCTGTGGCATTGGAGGTAGAAGTGCAGTTTGCTGTGACTGCATGAGAATTCACACGGGGGCATGTCTTGGCCGTGTGACCAATTTGATCACAAAATTGGCATTTGGGCTGATACCTTTTTGGCGTTGCATTGGGTCGGCTGAAAGACTTAGTATTGTACCGGTTGTCTCTGTGAGGGCCTTGGTTGCGTGAGAAACCATTTGGTTTTTGATTCTTCTGGAAAGAGTTTCCAAAAGAAGGCTTGCGATTTGTGTAATTCGCTGATGCCACAAGTTGATGGGTGGCCGTTTCCAGCCGCCGAAGATAGCTGTCATGACCAACCAGCAGATCATGAAGTTCTTCAAAAGTTAAGGATTTCTCCCTTGCACGAATTGGTGCAGCAATTTCCCTGAAATCAGAACCCAAACCATGAAGAATATAAAGGGTTAGATCGTCATTTGAGATGGGATGATCGATTAGAGCGATTTCATCAGCCAACGCTTTCATTGCGTGGAGATACTCCTGAATCAATCGATTTCCTTTTTGAATCAAGGTAAGGTCTTCCTTGAGTTGCATAGCTCTCATTCGAGATTGGCTAGCATACATGTGATTTAGTTTCTTCCATGCCTCATGAGATGTGTTGGTGGTGGCGATGAGGGGGGTAATTGAGTTGGAGGTGGAGGCAAGGATTGCACTGAGAATTAATTTATCCTGCCGAACCTAATGGGTTTTTTTCAAGGCAGATTGGGGAGTGCCATCAGATGAAAGGCACACTGAGAGACCGATAACGTAATCCAGCAAATCATACCCAATAAGAAGAGCTTTAAATTGGGCACGCCATTGTGAAAAGGTGGAGGGAATTAATTTCTCGTTGATTTGAGCTGTAATATTTAGAGCAATCAGTGGATTCTCTGTGTGGGAGGTGGGTTGGTTGGTCAGATTTTGGGATATAGACATGTTGGAAGCAGAGATCGTAGTCTCGTTTGAGTTTTGGTGCTCTGATACCATATAGAGAATTATAGCAGGGTGATGTATAACAGAGTTTTTCAGCAGAAATCTTCCACACTCTGTTATTGTTATTGAGCATTAGATTTATACACAATGTATGCTGAATGTAAAAGTTAAATATAGAATGATTTGCAATTGTGTTCCTAGAATATTGCTGCATTATCTGTCTGCATTAATAAACATGATTCTCGGCTAGAAATCTGGTGGATTTGGTTTTCCATGATATGTCTTAATACAATATACAATTGATAAATGTGATGTGCATTGGTTGATTTATTGATTAAATGAGTAATAATAATTCTATTTAAAGTTGGGAAGTGCAGTTAAACCGACATAGCTAGTTATAGAGTGAATCCTACTCCGTTCAGGAAAGTAGATGAGAGAATTCTAAATGGTTTGAAACGTTAGCAAAAGGTTTAATTATCCTGGTAGGACTCCATGTTTGCTCCCGTGTTTATATATAAACTGGACCTCGCCAATTAATTATTACTATCAAATCATTGTAGTCTCGTCACAGATCTTGTTTGTCCATTCTCTCCCAAGTCTCTCCATCGGTAGCACCTCCCTGTTTCTTGACTTTCAACTTTTGGTTACTTTAGCTCTCAAAGTTCTTCTTCCAAGAACTATATATCCTTTTGTTTGTCAATTCAACTAACACGACAATGGGGTTTAGTTATTTTTCATACAATCAAGATCACGATGATCAAGAGAAAGAGGAAGTACCGTTTTTTTCTGAATCTGATAACAACAATGTCGATGAGAGGAGAGATAACTTGGGTATCGATTTTTTCAAACTAAATCCTCTTGTTCTTTCCCTGTATACAGAAGAATGTTTCAAGACTTTGAACATGCATCACCGCGACGACGACGACGACAACGTCGACGAGGAGGATAAAGAAAAAGAAAAGGAAGATAGTCACGAGATTGCATGCAAGTCTTTGATCATGAACCATGATGTTGGCAGCGGCGACGACAGACCAAGGAAGATAAACTGGGGATATCTGGAGGAGTTAATAGATCAATTGTTGGATGAGTTCGAATTAGCAATGGACAGGTCAATAATGATGAACAATGGACAATGTAATTTTGTTATTAAGGTACAAGAAGATGATAATGATGATGATGATTTGGAGCGCCATAGTGACATAAAAAAGCTTGGTAATGATTTCAAGGTGGATGGATTGCATGAAGTCCAATTGGGTCACTCTGAAGAACAATATAGATGTTATCAAAATGATTTTATTTTTTATTTTTTTTATCCTCAGTTAGATTAGGATTAAAGCTGTAGTGACCATTCTTATTAATTATATATGTGAAGTTATGGTAAAGATATGACAATACACACACACATATATTAATCATAAAAAATACCTTCAAACTAATTGCAATGGTAGATTCATCGTCCATACTCCCTGGTCATAGACTACTGCCGTGGGGTTGCATTTAAAAGGTAACAAAAGGCCCATTTTCCCGAGGCCCATAAAACGCTCTAAATCCCAGCCCATAACTTTCACCCATTAAAATTGGGTGACATCTGGAGTACCCGATTGAAAATTATTTTGTTTGGCAACCCCATTAAGAATAAGAAAATAAATAAATTCGAAAACAATAAAAAAAGAAAAAAGAGATAGGCCTGGGATATACACAGCCCAGATTCAAAGAGAAAAAATGTTGAAAGTGTATTCTGGGCTCACATTACCAGCCATAAATCAAGACACGCTTGAAACTCTCAAAACATATATTAAAAAAAAAAAACACACTATTCAAGAAACAAAACTGACAGAATAAAACTAGAACATCTTGATTCTATCTTAGCCAAAAAAAAATTAAGAATGGATCGATACTCAAAGTAAGATGAAATTTGTTGTAGATTATTTTATTTTTTTAAATGATATGAGATATATTTGTCATCCAAATCAAAACAAAACAAAATTGAAAGCCCTGAAAAATACTGTTTTTCTTTGCTTACCCTAATTTGGTTTTCTTTATAACACCTGAAACAAGATCGTAGAGCAGTGCAGGAGTGCTGATCAATCAGAGTGATAGATAATTTTCTAAATATAAATTATGCTACTTTTCTTTCTTTCGGTCAATATATCAGCAACAGCAATGAATAAAGAAGTAAAGTTCCCGGTTGCTCGATATTCTACACAATGTTATAATCTTCATTTTGGTTCTACCGGTCAAAGTATTCATGAGCCATCTTTCACGCAACGAAATTAAACCTTTCCTAACTTGGGACTCAGGCAAGAAATCCACTCATGAGAAATCTCTTTGCAATTTACTTGGCGCAACAGAGACAGATCAATGTATGAATTATTAGTAGATATATTGATGAAGTTAATTACAAGAGCGATCAGATTCGGATATATAGAGCAGGCAGATTTCCAAGGCCATAGATGCAATGAAAACGACCAATAATAGCTATTAAAGCATCCGAAACGTTGAAGATGAAGGCAGGCGGCACTGGCTTTTTCAAGGAAGAGGGGCGGTTGCTTGCAAAGAGGTTTACAAGGAGTAGTTTGGACGGTTGCTTGCAAAGAGGTTTACAAGGATAAGTTTGGATAAACTTGATTGCAGATGTTTATGTCACAACTGTTGACTTCAGCTATCAGAAGCACAACAGTGTAAAAGCACGGAAACAGGCAAGAACTATCCTGGCAATTTCAGTGCCCCGTAAAACACTCAATTGATGCAAGTTGCTAATATGTAGAGATGGTGTCCCTGTCTGTCGTGTCATACGGTGTTTGAGATTGCAGTTGAACCGTAAGTGTTTTAAAAAGTAGTCTCTACTACTTTTCCAAACAGGCGCGTAATCTTTACTTCAACAACATCAGCATCCGCCTGTCTACGTTGTCAAATGGTTGTGCTACTCATTAAATAATTAAGTAACAATATTGGCTTAATGATCCTCTCAGCAAATGGTTGTGATACTCATTCAAAGCTTGCAAACTAAATTAATTAATTATTGATAATTTCATTCAAGAGTTTTCTACTTTTCTACTTGTATTTTTACTAGGAATGAAATCCCTCTATCCGTGTTAATTAATTATTGATAATTCATAAAATTTGTAAAATCAATAAATCTAATTCAATCAAGCAAAATTTATCCAAGATTAAGTATAATTAATTCCCATAATTCATTGAATGTACAAAATAAATAAATAATCTTATCAATCAGTTTCATAATATTTATTTTTAATAATCTTAAATACCATATCGCACAGTTTGTTTTATGGTCATGTGATTCGAGAAGGATAGAGGAGTAAAGGACGCGGTTGGCGGGGAGAGCCTACCCCAGAAATGGATATTTGACTGCCCAACTTGATTAAGTTTCGTTGAGATAAGCATCAGCAATGACGTAATTTGCATACCATTAATGAACAGTATGACAAAGACCAAGAATTTGGTTATAAAAAGTCGTCCTCAACATAGAGGAACTCCTGCAGATGGAAAAAATAATGATCCAAGAAAGTTGAGAGAAAAATGGCGGAGAGTGCAGTTACCTTTCTACTTGAGAAGCTTGCACCTCTTTTTGAAAATGAGCTGCAGTCATTAAGAGGTGGGGGGGAAGAAATTGTATATGTGAGAGGAGAGTTGGAGCGGATAAGAGCCTTCCTACGCGTTGCAGACACATTAGAAGAGAGCGATGAGGAAGTCAAGGTGTGGGTTAAGCAAATAAGAGACGTTGCTCATGAAACTGAAGATATTCTGGATGAGTTCACAATTCTCCTGGCACATGATCATGCGAGTGGACTCTATGGTTTGATCCATAAGTTGTCATGCTGCATAAGAAATATGAAGGCTCGCTATCGAATTGCTTCGCAAATAAAAGCCATCAACTCAAGAATCAGAAATATCTCGGATGGCCATCGCAGACTCCGTCAAAAGTTCTGCGTAGCTGAACAAGGTTCGAGTTCCACTAGCACAGGCTGGCAGGACCGAAGAGAAGATGCCCTTCTTCTAGACATGACTGATTTAGTGGGAATCGAGAAGCGCAAAAGCAAGCTTGTTGACTGGCTTGTCCATGGTCGTTCAGGACGTGAAGTAGTTTCGCTAGCTGGGATGGGAGGCCTGGGAAAAACCACCTTGGCTAAGCAAGTCTATGATGATGCAGAAGTGAAGAAACATTTTAGTGTCCATGCCTGGATTACAGTGTCTCGATCTTACAAGATGGAAGAACTTCTTAAAGACATTGTTCAACAACTCTTTGCTGCAGAGAGGAAGCCAGTCCCCAAAAATTTAGAGAGCCAGAACAGCAGTCAGCTAAAATCAATAATCAAAGAGCTCCTGCAGAAAAGAAGGTACCTAATAGTCCTGGATGATGTATGGCACGTAAATGAGTGGGATGCTGTCAAGTATGCCTTGCCAACCAACAACTGCGGTAGCCGGGTCATGCTCACTACACGCAATGCTGGTCTAGCCTTCACCTCTCGCATAGAATCAGAAGGCAAGGTCTATAACTTGGAGCCCTTGCTTCCAGAAGATTCGTGGACTCTTTTCTGCAGGAAGACATTCCGGGGGAATTCATGTCCTCATCATTTGGAGGATATTTGTAAGAATATCTTGAAAAAGTGCGAGGGGCTTCCACTTGCAATTGTGGCAATCAGTGGCGTTCTTGCTGCAAAGGACAAGCGAAGGATAGATGAATGGGAAATGGTTCGACGTAGTCTTGGTGCTGAAATCGAGGACAACAATAAGCTTCTCAATTTGAAAAAGGTGCTTTCTCTCAGTTTCAATGATCTGCCGTACTATCTAAAGTCTTGTTTCTTGTATGTGAGCATCTTTCCAGAGGATCATCTAATTGAGCACATGAAACTTATTCGTCTATGGGTTGCGGAAGGATTTGTGGAAGCAAAAAATGGAAAGGAGTTAGAAGATGTTGCAGAGGACTATTTCAATGAACTCCTGAACAGAAGCCTGTTGCAAGTGGCGGAGACAGCTAGTGACGGAAGGGTCAAAACATGTCGCCCCCATGACCTCGTGCGAGAGATTATCTTTTCAAAGTCAAGAGACCAGAACTTTGCAGTTATAGCCAAGGATCAAAATGCAACGTGGCCAGACAAAATTCGGCGTCTATCAATACACTACACAGTGCGAAACGTACAACTGAACAGGTGCGTCTCTCAGTTGCGTTCTTTGTTCATGTTTGGGGTCGTAGAGAAGTCGCCCCTACGAACCTTGTTTCCTAATGGTTTTAGGCTGCTTCATGTGCTGGATTTGCAAGGTGCTCCAATAAAAAAGTTTCCAGTTCAAGTTATCAACCTGTATTACCTTAGGTATCTCAGTTTGAAGGAAACTAAGGTAAGTAGAGTCCCATCCTATATAGGGCAACTTCAACACCTAGAGACCTTGGATCTCAAACACACGTACGTCACTGAGTTGCCCGATGAGATCTTGAAGCTACAACGACTTCGTCATCTCCTGGTCTATCGCTATGAATACGAGTCTTACGCACACTTCCACTCGAAGAATGGTTTCAAAGCTCTTGAGAAAATAGGACAACTGCAATCCCTACAGAAACTATGTTTTGTTGAGGCAAACCACGGCAATGGTAGTATAATGATTGAACTTGGGAAGCTAACTAAACTGAGAAGGTTAGGTGTTGTAAAGTTGAGAAGGGAAGATGGCAAGTCTTTATGTTCATCTATCGAGAATCTTAGAAACCTCCGCGCCTTGTCTCTACTTTCAGTAGAAGAGGATGAGATTCTTGATCTTGAGCACCTTTTCTCTCCTCCTCCGCTACTTCAGCGGTTGTACTTGACAGGACGCTTAGAGACACTGCCACACTGGATACCTAATCTAGAAAGCCTTGTCAGAGTTCATTTGAAATGGAGCCGCTTAAAGTGTGATCCCCTGGAATCTCTTCAGGTTCTTCCCAATCTTGTGCATCTTGAATTACTTCAAGTTTATGAAGGAGATACCTTGTGTTTCAAGGTGGGAGGGTTTAAGAAACTCAAGCTTTTAGGTATTGATAAATTTGACGAGCTAAGATGCGTGGAAGTGGAGGTGGGTGCGCTGCCTCGCGTGGAAAAGTTGAGCATTCAGCGCTGTAAATTGCTGGAGAAGGCACCATTAGGCATTGAGCATCTAACAAAGCTGAAAGTGCTAGAGTTTTTCGACATGCCTCGAGAACTAATCCAGACACTTCTTTCAGATGAACAAGGGGGAGATTATTGGAGAGTCGCGCACATCCCAGAAGTATACTCAACCTACTGGAGAGATGGGGGATGGGAGGTCTATTCTCTGGAGAGTTTCAACGACTCTTCCCGGCCAAGTCCCGTCATAAGGAGCCAGGAGCTTCATCCTCGCTGGAAATGATATTTCTGCTACAAGTTGATTTTAGGACCTGTAGTTGAAGGATTTGTAAATATTCTGTCTCTAGATATAATTGTATAGCTTCAGCGTAAAACATCAAGAGCTACCGAGTGGTTCAGGTAGTGATGTGTATAGTATTTGGGCAGGGTGTTATTAAAAAGCCTGTGCCTTTGAAATATTCATAAAAGGAAGACGCTGATATACAGTCTCTGGTCTGTACAATATTTTCTTCAATATCAAACTGTTTATTTGAATATATATCCCCTGTTTGCCTGTTGCCTGCTCTGTCTTGTATGCATCACCAACCTCTCTGAAACTCGTTTCAAAGTATCCAATTCGTCGGAGAGAGCAATTTCTTTAATCCCATGATCGGCTCACTTTGTAAACCTCTCGGCCCAAGAAGTCATCAAGTTCACTATGATATGGCTAGAACGAGGCGGTCTCTGCTTGTTATCTGGAGTTAATGAGAAGAAATTGTAAACAAGTTTGCAGAGAAGATTGAGGAGTAAAGTCTTGTATTTTTCTACTGTTTCATTAATGCAGAAAACTTTGCTTTTATACACGTTGAAAATAACTGATTCCTAGATTTTAGGAGCCAAGATCATCTCATCCATTTATTAATGGAGGGTTACGATTCTTACACATGTAAGAATCGATTTGTAACAGATTTGTAATAGTAAAACCAACTATAACTGCCATAATTCTTTTAACTGTTTCTTCATTCTTCTTTACTAAGATTTCAAAAGCAAGTAACCAGCTTAGCTTTCAACAGCTTCTCCTAAGCTGTTTACTAGTTTCACTCAAAGCTTTAGCCTTAATTGCTTGAATCTATCTTTAGGCAATGCTTTCGTGAAGATGTCTGCAAGTTGTTCTTCACTTTTGCAGAACTTCACATTTATTACTCCTTCTTGCAAAGCCTCCCTTATGAAATGATACTTCCTGTTTATGTGTCTTGTTCTTTGATGAAAAATAGGATTCTTGGCCATTGAAATTGCTGACATGTTATCACAGAACAAGGGTGTTGCCTCAGCTTGCATTTCACCAAAATCATCAAGAACAAACCTTAACCAAATGGCCTGAGTAGTTTCTTCAGATGTTGAGACATACTCAGGTTCTGCAGTTGATAATGCCACTGTGTTTTGTTTCACAGAGACCCAGGAGAATGCTCCACTTCCAAAGCTGAATGCATAACCAGAAGTGCTCCTGCCATCATCTTCACTTCCTGCCCAATTTGCATCACAAAATCCAACAAGAGTTGCTGATTGATCCCTTACGTATTCAATGCCATAGCTGAGAGTTCCTTGCACATATCTTAGGATCCTTTTTGCAGCTCCCATGTGGATTTTGGTAGGTCCAGTCATGAACCGTGACAGCAAACTGGTAGCATACATCAGATCTGGTCTTATTGCTATCAAATATAGTAAACTTCCTACTATTTTTCTATAAAGCCCTTCATCAACCAACTCACTCCCATCCACCTTCTTTAGTTTCTCACTAGTGGCCAAAGGAATGGAGACTGGTTTGCAGTCATCAAGTCCAAACTTACTAAGCAAGGATTTGGCATACTTGCCTTGATGAATAAATACCCCTTGATCGGTTTGTAGTATTCCCATGCCAAGAAAATGGTGAAGAAGTCCAAGGTTAGACATCTCATATCTCTGCATCATTTCTCTTTTAAATTCACTAAGCAATCTTTCATTGCTGCCAGTGTACACAATGTCATCAACATAGATTGAGACAATGATCAAGTTACCTTCCAGATCTGACCTTGTGCTTCTTTTGAATTTGCACATAGAGAGGTATGCATCAATTTCATTGTACCAGGCTCTTGGTGCCTGTTTTAGTCCATATAAGGCATTCCTTAGTTTGTAAACTTTGTGTCCTGCATTCTTTACTTCAAACCCTTCAGGCTACTCAACATACACTTCTTCCTTAAGAACACCATTTAGGAGTGCTGACTTAACATCCAACTAAAACAACTTCCACCCCTTCTATGCTGCAAGTGCAATGAGAGTCCGAATTGTTTCCAGCCTTGCTACTGGTGCAAAGGTTTCATTGTAATCAATTTCGGATTTCTGTGCATATTCTTTTGCTACAAGGCGAGCCTTGTGTTTTTGTACTGGTCCATCAAGATGAAGCTTGGTTTTGTACACCCATTTCACTCCTATAACAAGTTTGTCAATCGGTCTCTCCACCAATTCCCAAGTATTGTTCTTCTCTATCATTTCCAATTCTTCCTTCATAGCCTCCTGCCAGGCTTTATCTCCAAAAGCTTCTTGATAATTCTCAGGTTCTATGATGCACATGTGACACCTTGCATATATATCTTCTAAGGTTTTTAATTTTACTGGAGTAGAGCTAGGTGTAGATTGTTGACTGTTATCACTGCTAATATTCTCAACTAACTCTCCAACTGTAGAATTTGGATGGTAATGTTCAACATTATCGGGTTGGGCTGCAGCATCATGTTCTTCAGAATTTTCACCTTCAACTTCATCTCCTTCAAAATTGAGAGACAAGTGTTTTTGGTTCATCAGATTTCTTTCCCAATTCCATGACCTATCTTCACTGAAAATCACACTTCTTGAGAGAACAATCTTCTCAGATTTCAGATCATACACTCTATACCCCTTCTCACAGCTACCATATCCAACAAAGACTCTCTTTCTAGCTTTGCTATCCTATTTTTGCCTTAGTGATGATGGGATATGTGTGTAGCACAAGCAATCGAACACCTTCAGATGCTTGACTCCTGGCTTTCTTCCCGTGAAGGCTTCAAATGGAGTTTTTTTTCAATAACTGAAGTTGTATAACATCTGTTCTGAATATACACAGCTGTATTCACAGCTTCTACCCAGAAGATTACTAGCATTTATTTCTCTATCAGCATGGAACTTGCCATTTCATAGATTGTTTTGTTTCTCCTCTCTGCAACTCCATTCTATTGAAGAGAGTATGCATCTGTCAACTGCCTCTCCATTCCTTGTTTTACATAGAATTCTTCAAACTCATTTGAGGTATATTCACCACCTCTATCACTCCTCAGCCTTTTCAATTTATATCCACTTTGTAGCTCAACAAATGCTTTAAATTTCTTGAACACATTGAGTGGATTAGATTTGTTTATGAGGTAGTATACCCAGTATATTCTTGAGTAATCATCAATGAATGTGATGAAGTATTTGTTCCCTCCCACTGATTCATTCTGCATTGGTCCACACAAATTTGTGTGGATTAATTCCAGTGGATAACTTGTTCTCCATGTTTGTTCTTTGTCAAATTTCTCCCTGTGATGTTTGCCTGAAGCACAACCTACACATACATCTTCCACTTCTGTCAGAACAGGAAGTCCACATACCATCTCTTTCTGCTGCATCTTTTTCATGCAGCAAAGTTCAAGTGTCCCAATCTTCTATGCCATATCCAGGAGTCCTTAATCATTAAAGCTTTCCTTGTTGCAGGTGTGATGGACTCAAGTAAAAATGGAAATCATCAATTTCCTCCCATGATCACTATTGCTACAACATTGTTGAGACTTTCATCATCAAATATCACTGCTTTGTTACCTCCAAAAAGGATATAATAACCATGCTCCATCATCTGGCCTACACTCAATAGATTTTCATCCAATCCGGGAACAAGCAGTACTTCTTTTATATATCTCTTTCCATGCTGAGTTTCCACAACCAATGTGTCTTTTCCAGTTGCTTGCACAAGGTCTCTTGAGCCCATCTTTACTTTGCAGGTCACTATTCTATCGATGTTGATTAATTCAGATTCTTGAGATGTCATGTGGTTGCTGCAGGCACTATCCACAAACCATACCTTTCTATCTTGCAAGCTTGTAGAATGGCAAGCATAGAATATGGTTTTAGTGGTTACTCTATCTTCTTTTGCATAATTTGCTAGTTGTTTGTGACTGTGACTTTCACAGTCTTTTGTAATATGGCCAAACCGATTGCATCTTCCACATCTTGGTTTTCCTTTGTGTCTACACAATCCAAAGTGTTGCTTTTGGCAGACTTGACACTGTGGCTTTACACTTGCTTGACTACTTCCTCAAGCAGTGTTGTTCCAGCTTGAATTGTTGTAGTTATTTAAGTTTCTGTTTAGAGTCCAATTTGACCCCCTCCTGTCTTGTGATTGCCATTTTTGAGTAGATCTGCCTTGGAAACCCTTGTATGAACTATAGGCTTGATTGTTTCCAACCTTTAAATTGCTAAAAGATTTCTCTGTTCTTGTTTGCTTATCCCTTTCATCATGCAGATCCTTCCTCTTATCATAGACTTTGATAGAAGCAATGACTTCTTCTACTCTTAGAACATCAAGATCTCATGTCTCTTTAATGATTGACACGATGGACTTATATCTTCTACTTAGACTTATTAGTAGTTTTTACACAATTTTGTTTTCTGATACATCTTCTCCTAATGATTTCAGGTTATTCATAGTTGCAAAGAATTTAGCTAGATATCCATCTAAGCTTTCACCTTCTGACATTCTCAGGTATTCAAAGTCTGCTCTAACTGCTTGAAGTTTTACAACTCTAACCTTTTTATCTCCTCTGAATTCTCTGCTCAAAATTTCCCAAGCTCTTTTTGCAGTCTTCTCGTTTCTTATGCATGGGAAAAGGTCATCTATTAATGCTCCTTGTATGAAGCTTAATGCCTTTGCATTCTTGATTTTGTTTTCTCTGTAGGTAGTGGATATTTGCAATGTAGTTTGCTCAGCTTCACTCTCTTCATCGCCTGATCCATTTGCAACCTCAGGTGATTGATGAGGTTGTATTCCAACTTCTATTACGTCCCATAGATCGAATGCTATGAGGATTGTCTCCATTTTTACAGCCTAAAAGTCGTAATTTATGCCATTGAATAGTGGAGTTCTTAGATCTCCTCCAACAGAGCTTGATCCTACCATTTTTGAGTAATCAACAATTTAATCAATCTATTTTCACAGTTTATGCCCCTCTTAGGAATTAGTTTATGAGCTCTGATACCATGTTTGTTTTCTGGAGTTATTGAGAAGAAATTGTAAACAAGTTTGCAGAGAAGATTGAGGAGTAAAGTCTTGTATTTTTCTACTGTTTCATTAATGCAGAAAACTCTGCTTTTATACACGTTGAAAGTAACTGATTCCTAGATTTTAGGAACCAAGATCATCTCATCCATTCATTAATGGAGGGCTACGATTCTTACACATGTAAGAATCGGTTTGTAACAGTAAAACCGACTATAACTGCCATAACTGTTTTAACTACTTCTTTAACTGATTTAACAGAATTCCTTCCATTTCTTCATTCTTCTTGCTACAGCATGCATAGTCTTCTTCTAAGACTTCAAAAACAAGTAACCAGCTTAGCTTTCAACAGTCTCTAGTCCACCGTCAAAGGAGATGGGAGTAACGCATGACAACATCATGTGACTTACCTTCAATTTGAAAAACTCATAACTGGAGATCAAGAGGATTGGAATACATCGACTTTCTGGTCAGTTATCAAGCGTTGTTGATCACCATGTTAATGCAACAAAGAAAAACTACTCGTAAATAAAAAAAATTTGGCAGCACCTCCCCTACACTGGAGACTATCCACAGTTTTCAAATTTGCAATCTTTACAATAACCACAATCCAATTGACTCCAGCAACAATATACAACCTAATATCTATAGAAACTCAATCATTAAAAAACATTTGGCAGCACCTCCCCTATACTGGAAACTACCTACAAATCATCTCATCCATTAATGGAGGGCTACGATTCTTACACATGTAAGAATCGGTTTGTAATGGATTTGTAACAGTAAAACCAACTATAACTGCCATAACTGTTTTAACTGCTTCTTTAACTAATTTAACAGAATTCCTTCCATTTCTTCATTCTTCTTGCTACAGCCTGCGTAGTCTTCTTCTAAGACTTCAAAAACAAGTAACCAACTTAGCTTTCAACAGTCTCCAGTCCACCGTCAAGGAGATGGGAGTAATGCATGCCAACATCATGCGACTTACTTTCAATTTGAAAAACTTTTAACTGGAGATCAAGAGGATTGGAATACGTCGACTTTCTGGTCAGTGATCAAGCGTTGCTGAACACCATGTTGATGCAACAAAGAAAAACTACCCGTAAACAAAAAACATTCGGCAGCACCTCCCCTACACTAGAGACTATCCATAGTTTTCAAACCTGTAATATTTACAATAACCAAAATCCAATTGACTCCAACAACAATATACAACCTAATATCTATAGAAACTCAATCATTAAAAAACATTTGGCACCACCTCCCCTATACTGGAAACTACCTACAGTTTTCAAACTTGCAATCTTTACAATAACCACAATCCAATTGACTCCAGCAACATCATATATACAACCTAATATCTATAGAAATTCAATCATTAAAAAAAAAAATCTACAGTACCTCCCCTATATTATAAACTATCCGTAGTTTTCATAACTACAAATTTTGAAAAACCAACTCTATACAACCTAACATCTATAGAAATTCAACATCTATATATTTTCAACTACCATCAATACAAATTCATAAATAACATTTAAATTTAATCAAAATAAGAAACAACATAACAAACAATAATATCCTAAAATTAAGATAAACTAATTCAATTTAATTCTATATTTCAATTAACATTTAAAACAAAAATTAAACAATAACAATTATGGCAAAACAAAAAATAATATCCTGAAATTAATAAATAAAATGAAAAAACTAAAGAACACTACACAAAACATCCTAAATACAAAACAAACAATACACAAAACTAAAAAAATACTACATCAATTAAAAATAAATTTAGGAATAAAAAATGCTTACCTTAATAGTGTGTTGATTTTAAGATTTTATCAACAAACAATACACAAAACAAAGAGCACCAAAAAAATAATCATAATTAAAATAAAAAAAATACAAAGATAAAGAAAAAAGAATACATACCTTTTAATATGTTTAAAACTACCACCAAAACAATAAAATCTCTTCCAAAAACTAAACTAAAACAGAGAGGAGAAGAGAAATAGAGATGAGAGCCAGGAGAAAAAATGAACCAAATGGGGAGAGGAGGGGTTTTATATAGCAATTTTTCCGACGGTATTACTGACGGATCATTAAGCATTAAATTCCGTCGGTAATTTATTGATGTTCGCACCAAAATTTTTGAAAATCCAGCCTGGCTTTTTGATCCGTCGCCCAATCCTTTAGTAAACGTGTCATCAGCATACTGACAGGCTGCGTTTCGGGAAGTGCGCTAACCGTCGGTGATTGTGGTATGGATCGTAAATTTTTTTCAACTCTCGATAAAATACCGACGGGTACCACTCCGTCGGTGATTGTGGCACAAGTCTGTAATTGTTTTTGAACTCTTGGTACAATACCGACGGGTGTAATTCTGTCAGTGATTGTGGCACAATTCTATAAATTTTTTCCATCTCTCGATGAAATACCGATGAGTACCATTCCATCGATGTACCCATCGATGAAATTATCAATATTTCTGCAGCTTCTCCATGTATTTTTGTCTATTCTCCTGCACAAAATCTTGAATTGCAAACATAAAGCACACACATCACAATAACAAGAGCTGACTATTAAAGAAGAATAAATATTTCATGTTCCAAAATATTACATTATAAAAATAAGGCTTTACAACATGTTTAGTCAGAATTTTCATCTTTGTCTTTAATTGAATTCTTATCATTAGCTTCATCACGCTCTTCAATGTGATTATCATCTTCTTCATCAACATTCTCTAGTCCACTAGTAGAGCTCAAAACAACATTCAACTCCTCTAAGTCAACATCAACAAGACTATCGTCGAAAACATGAAAATTTGAATTTTCTTC
Source organism: Populus alba x Populus glandulosa (assembly GCA_033617975.1). Classification (NCBI taxonomy): domain Eukaryota; kingdom Viridiplantae; phylum Streptophyta; class Magnoliopsida; order Malpighiales; family Salicaceae; genus Populus; species Populus alba x Populus glandulosa. The sequence continues at coordinate 11,202,128 of CM066143.1, read as the reverse complement.
TAAGTCAATCGAAGGAGCAACTCGGTATGGTTCAACCAACTCACTAGCTTGAAAGACTTCATCTATCATACTTGTATCTTCGTTCTTATCCTGAATAACCTCGACATGAACCCTGGGTTTTGTTTTTAAAATAAATAACCAATCAACTCTTGATCGGTCGTTTATAAAGGAAGGGGTGTATGTGTAATAAACTTGTTGGCATTGCTTTGCAAAAATAAAGATGTTTACGTTACGGTGTCTAGCTTTTGAGTTGTTTTCAACGAGACCATAGTGAGGATCTACTCAGATTACTCTGTCAGTTGTGTCATACCAATAACATTTGAATAAAAATACTCTATTCTGCTTGCTATGATATTGCAGTTTGATAACCTCTTCCAATCTACCGTAGTAGTCATCTTTAAAGTCACTAGAAGTCGATCCCTTAATATAAAGACCGCTGTTGTATGTCTTTCTTTCATGCTCATATTCTTTAGTATAAAAGACATATCCATTGACAAAGTACTCGTTATAGCACATGACTTTTCTTTCAGGGCTTGGGCTTAGTAAAGACAGCGAAATAGCAACACTACCTCCCATTTGATAAAACTTGTATATTAAATACAATAATAATCAATAAACAGATATTATGTAATATTGACGTACAATTAATTACATTGCAAGAGATAATGAGTTTGTGATAAGACTTACATGTGTTCTAAACCATGTGGCAAATTGTTCATCTTGTAATTGAAAGATCTGGGATTCGGTCAGCTGTGAGTTATTGGACAGTAAGTATCACCAAGGTTGTTCCAAATTATATGAGTTTATGGTATCACAAAACATAAATAGTACATTCTTGACAAAGTTTAAGTCAAACATCTACTTACTTAATAAAAGGTCTCAGCTCATCACAGTTAAATATGACATAATTGTGTGTTTGTCTGAACTTTATTTTAGACAAATATCTCAATTGTGTGCTTGTCTGAACTTTATTTTAGAAAAATATCCCCCCCTCACGGCATTTTTAGATGTGGGTCGTCCAAGATTGGAGAATATTGACAAGTTCCCACTTGAAGGCACTTCACCACCATCATCATGTCGTGGAACACGGTTGATCCTCATTCTTAAATGAGGTTCGAAATAGTATGAGATAAATGTTGATATCTCCTCAACAATATAGACCTTACATATTGACACCTCAAAATGCACCTTGTTCTTAACCTTTTTTTTTAGATTGAACAAGTACTTGCATATATATATATATATATATATATATAGAATTAATAAAAAATTATCAATTAAAGAACACATTTAATTATGAATTACATAGCAACTGTAATATCTAACCTCTCGAATGGATACATCCATCTGTACTAGACCGGTCCTCCAACTTTTACCTCAAATGGTAAATGCACGGGTAAATGCTCCATTAAGTCAAAAAATAATGGAGGGAATATCATCTCAAGTTTGCATATCGTCTCAAAAATATTCGTTCCAAGCCTCTTAATGTGATCAACATTCAACTTGCTGGAGCATATATCTCTAAAAAAATAATTGATCTCTGTTAATGCATCCCATATCCCTTTTGGCAAAAAATCACAAAAAGCTAATGGGATGAGTGTTTGCATAAACACATTGCAGTCATGACTCTTCATTCCATATAAGAGTATATAATCCGTTGGTGATACGGTCAGTATATACCAACAAAATGTTTCTATCGGTATACACCGACCGTATCACCGACATATATTATGTATCGGTATATACCGACAGAATGAGAGATGGAATTATTTATGTCGGTAAAAATTATCGACGAAAACAATCTATCGTTAATTTTGTTAGTTTTCGCCAGTTTTCTGGTAGTATAATATTAAAAACATTTCTTTAAACAAAAATTCATAAAATTTGTATTCATGTCCATATATATATATATATATATATTTATTTATCTCTACTCACCACAAGTATAATTATAATCTAAAAATGATAAAATTACATAAAATTCAACAAAGTATTAAGTTAAAATTATTTTGTAAAGGACCCTAAATATAGTTTTACTTTATTTTTTACTTCTTTATATATAAAGATTTATACTTATACATGTAAAAGAAATTTGATAATTTGGTTAAATATTGATTAATTTAATAATATAATAAAAATATGAGGTAACCACAAAAAAAAAAACCAAAATAGAATGTCGAATAATGAAATTAGAAAAAAAAAAGATAAAAAAAGATTTCAATCCCTGTTAACTTTTCAGATTGCATGAATAAAATAAAAGGAAAAAAAATATTATATAAGGTTGCAGGTATTAAAAATATTATAAGAAAATCAATTATTGTTTTTTAAAAATTCAATCTATATAATTTGTTTTTTTAAAAATTTTAAATATGAATCATACCAACCTCTTTAAAAATTAAACACGTCCACTATCATTAAAAAAAAATCGCAATCCAAAAAAAGGCTAAATAAGCAGAAAAAATCACAAAAAATGGATATTAATTAAATTATATACCAAAAACTTATTTTTAAAAATTCATGTAAAATAAGGCATCAATTAAAAAAAAACATCTTTTTTTTTAAGAAAAGAATTAGGTCAGGTCTAGCACTGGGCCCATAAAGCTATGGCCTACACACACGAGCCTTTTATTTTTTTAAGTTTAATGGGGCCGAGGACGCGTCATCCACCCCAAACATTTTCCAAAAAAAAAATGATGTATCGTCCACGAAGCCCAGGAAAAAAAAAGCTTTTGTTTTTTACCCAAAAACTTATTTTCAACCTATTTTTTACTCAAAGCACCTAGAAAATACCCCAAGAACCATGTTAAACTAATCCATAGCCTCTAAAAACACAAAAACCCAGTCCAAAACCCTCAATCAACCTAAAACCCAAAAATCTTCCCTAGCCCAGATCTTTTTTTAGGTAATTTCAAGGTAAGAAAAAGAACACTTAATCGTAGTCCCCTCTTCATATGGAACCATAGGATACAAAGAATGACTATTTTAATGGCCAAAATAGTAACCAATGATAACTTTCTCTCTCCACGCAGGAATTCGGCGACTCCCTGTCTCTCCTCTAACATAAAAAGGTCTGGAAAATAATGAAAATATTTTTTTTTTTACCAAAATGGAATGTTTGAAAATTACAAGGATCGGTAACCTAATATTATAAAAAGATGAGGGATGAAAATAAATTTCCACAACAAATACCCTTAATTTCCACTACATCTCCGTGTCTTTGAATTCAACCTTCTTTAAAAAATATGCAATTAGGGGTTAATTTGGGCTCAAATAGCTAAATCACGCAAAATACAAATTTGAGGACCAAATTAAAAATTTTAAAAAAAATTGCTTCAATGCACAATGTTTTTGTAAGAGAGTGAACGGTAAAGAAAAAGGTTGATCTCATAATAATAATAATAATAATAATAATAATAATAATAATAATAGTGTTATTTTTCATGAAGATAATATTCCTTATGAAGTCTATTCCTTTAATCAAAGTTTTTAAACCCGGCCCGGTGGTCGACTTGGCCCAAGGCGCGGCTTATGGGTTTTGACCGGGTCGCTAGGATCAATCCTGATTTTTTTAAAAAATCAAAACGATATCGTTTTAGTAAAAAAAATAAAAATCAACGAGTTGCAATCGGGTTTTTGACCAGGTCTTGTCGGGTCAGCTGGGTTGCCGGGTCATCCTGGGTTTTGACTTCCTCTAATTTTGCTTAAACCCGACCCGGTTTCAACCGAGTGATGTTTCCCGATCATTTGTCACCTTCATCATCTAGTTCATAAAAAGGTACGTGCATGGTATTCTATTTGCAATTCTATCCCTTATCATCGTTACTCACTACAACATTGCTACTATCATTACAAGACTTGGGTGTTGTAATTTCATTGAAAGAATGGGGGTTGTAGAAAGACTTGGGTGTTCACCTGCTTAGTTGACCTTCATTTTCATTGACCATTTCAAAGTCTTCTTCTACGACCCTTCGCTTGTAGTTTGGATGTGTTGGAATATTGCCATTTATGTGGCTGCCATTGTCAAAGAAGATGGCTGCCATGTGAGAGTCAAATGAGGAGGCTACAATGGTGGCTTGTTGGTGACAGCCACCAACCTTGACTTTGACAACCACCATTATTGAAGAAGAGGTGAGTTTGGCAGCCACTATTGTTGAAGAAGAGGTGAGTTTGGTAGCCACCATGGTTGACAAAAGAGTATGAAAAGCTACCATTGATGCCTATAAAAGAGGCATGATTTTAGAGAGAGAAATGAGAGAGTTGTGAGAGAGCATGTGAGTGCAATAGAAAGGAAGAGAGAAAGAGGAGCTGCTGTCATTGCAACAATGAGTGCTGGGAGTAGAGTAGAGTGAAGTGATCCTCCTCCTCCATGTGTGTTGTAAATCTTTCTCTATCTCTAAATAATATTGACTCTCCTGTGGATGTAGGCGGTTTGGCTGAACCACGTTAAATACTGTGTCTCAGTGTGCTTCCCCTCTGTTGAGCAATTATCAGTACATTACCGGTCGGATTTCCCAACAATTGGTATCAGAGCATATGGTTTGAAGTGGTGTTTGACCTTTGCTCAAAAATGAAAGTTGTCAAAATTGTGTTTTGACCATACCACCGTGTAGAGGAGGAAGAGACGAAGCCACTGTTGAAAACTGCGTCAAAATCAGACTCGGACATGGCCGCACGCGCCGGCGGGGTGGTTGGCCACGCGCGCCACGCGTCACACGTGTCTTCTTCGCCCGGATGGGCTGATCCGACTCGAATGCCAGACGACCTGACCCACGTGGCTGACCCGGATAAGGATGACATCATCATGATGTAATTATGGCATCATCAGCACAGTAGCATGGCCCAGGATGACATCAACATGATGCAATGGTGACGTCATCATGCACAATCAGCATGCCATGTCATCACCTGTTAGAGCCACGTCAGTATAAGTGGAACCCCCTGCCACGTCATCAGCCTCGAGCCGAGTGGAGCCGAGCCGAGCCGTGAGCTGAGGGATATGATTCTGTGTAGCGCAGTCTACGTGCAACCAGATCTGAGATTGAATCTGAGCCGTTGATCAGGCCAGAATTGTTTTGATCAAATCTTAGTCGTTTGAAATGTGATTTGGACGATTTCAGACTTGTTTCCAGCTAATTTGATCGTTCTAGATGCAATGGTACAGTCCGATCATTGAGATTCGAGACCAAAAATAGCGGTGGTGAATTATTAAAGAGAGATTGCCCGATCAGGAGGCATCTGAGGGTCTGGATGAAGGTCGATGGAGATAAAGAAGAAGAAGGTGCACATGTTTTCCCAATTACATGTGCTGAACTGTTAAATGAGGAAATGTAATGCCTTGAAGGAAGGAAAAATTGGGACACTCTGGACACCCGGTTATGTGGACAATTTGAGGTGGAGAGTGAAAACTGATGAAGACCAATCTTGACGAATCTAAGCACTAGTAGTCTCACTAGATGATGAGAAATCATGTATTAAACCTGTATATTCCAGATCACTTGTAAAGGAAAGCCGCAACAAAGCTAGCAAATGGTTGTATATACGGAAAGACAGTACGATGGATAGATATGGCCTAAGAAGTTCTGTCTAGGAGATTAGGTTTTAAGTGGGACCGTTGTGACCCCTCCAATCTTTCCTGGGAACTTGCTTAGTGGAAGGATTATCCATACGGTACTATTTTCATATATGTAACAGTTTGTAATGAAACTGTTGAAGACTAGCAGGATGCCGACACAAGGGGAACATTTGGGTTCCGTATGATCAAGGATCTGATGGTGTGGTGATTTCTCCAAAGAAGCTAGATTCGGTGAATGTGATTTCTCGAGGGGAGAATTGATGAAGACCCTGATAATGGAAGAGAAATACAGCAAGGGGATAAAGATTGGCACCCTATTTTGACTTGGATAAATGTTGTGGCAGGATGAGCTGCTGTCAAACATAAGCAAGGAATATGGAGAAATCTGGAGAACAGATATTGCACGAGGGCACACGGAGATTGTGCAGGAGTACCCGTAGGATCCTAACGAGGTACTGTATTGAGACAAAAGGCGCAAGGAGAAGAAGAGTTCCCAGATGAAGCTTAGAGCAAAGACTATGTACAACATGAAGTCTCTTGTGCTCTTGATGAAGACAACACGCGAGGACCTTTCCAATGCATGCAAGGATGGAAAGATGAGCTGCTGCAGAGGCACCTAATTGAGGGGGTGCAAACACCTGTGATAAAAGGCGACCGCCTATGATAAAAGGCGAAGACACCAAAGAGAGTTGGTGTAGGTGGAGTTGTTAAGCGCAGTGATGAAAGACGTAAAAGCTCCAAACATAGAAATCGAGGTGGAGGATTGCGAGGAGTATACTGCAAGTTTCTCTTTCTATGTAGTCAGTGGCAGTAATCTCTCCCAAGTCCACATGGTGGTAGAGAACTTTGGAGCCACTTTGAAGCATCCCAGATAAAGGAGGATGAGATCGCTCCACGACGAGCGGAGACACCTCGGATGGTGTGAGGGCCAAGAGCAGAGCCCCAATTCAGACCGCCTATAACAACGGGCGAAGACACCTCAGATGAAAGGTGTGTGGGCCATGATAGGAGCCCCAGTTCAGACCGCCCATGACAACAGGCGAAGACACCTTAGAGAAGGTGTGAGGGCCGTGATAGGAGCCCCATTTCAGACTGTCGCATGACAACGAGCGGAGACACCTCAGGAGAAGGTGTGAGGGCCACGATAGGAGCCCCAGTTCAGAACGCCCCAGAGCCAATGTGATGGCTAGATATGAGTGGACAGGTGTATAGCCAATGAAGTGGCTATGATGAGTATGAAGACAAATGCAGGATTGACTTTCATGGATATTGCCCCCATGCTAAAGATCAATGAGCTAGAAGACATTTGCCTTGGACAATAAGTGGATGACTTGTGGAGCATTAAGACGCGACTGTTATGAAGGAGCAGTGGGCATGCGCAGGTTCAGGGAACAAGTTGACTCTTGTCAAGGTGATGAGCTCGGTGAAGGCATTGTAATACTCACAATATCAAGACATATATGGATCAACCTTTAATGGGCTGCCCCATAGGTAAAGGTGGAGAGCTACCTGGACTCTTGAGACTAAGAGCGAGAGACTCATGGAGAAGTAAGGCGTGGTTCCTAGGGTGGAACAGAGGGCATACGCAACTCCTGGATGAGTAGACTCTTGGAAGAGTGGTGAGCTCGTGATCATATTGAGATACTCGGATAATGACTGTCGCACTTGGAAATGGAAATTTCCAGTTGAGGGAGTGTTGTAAGCCTTGGTATGAGGCTTGATAAATCATTCCGGACCGAGCACGGTTGATAAGCTCGAAGGGGAATGTTGTGTCCCAGAGACAAGCGTTAACACTCTTCAGATGTGATGTGGCAGACCATCTGGTTGTAGTGATCCTTTGGTGTGAGCAAGGGTGTGCTTTGGTGACTCTGGTGATTGAAAGGTTTGGCGAGTACTTGTAAACTTGGTCACAGACGCTCTCGAAATGGTAAGCTTGGAAGAGCTGCAAGATGCAAGCTTGTGCTGAAGAAGCAAGAGGACAGTTGCCCCACATAAATGGCAAAGGGGGTGATTGTTGGAATATTGCCATTTATGTGGCTGCCATTATCAAAGAAGATGGTTGCCATGTGAGAGTCAAAGGAGGAGGCTACAATGGTGGCTTGTTGGTGACAGCCACCAACCTTGACTTTGACAGCCACCATTGTTGAAGAAGACTTGAGTTTGGCAGCCACCATTGTTGACAAAAGAATAAGAGAAGCTACCATTGATGCCTATAAAAGAGACATGATTTTAGAGAGCAAAATGAGAGAGTTGTGAGAGAGCATGTGAGTGCAATAGAGAGGAAGAGAGAAAGAGGAGTAGAGTAGAGTAGAGTGATCCTCCTCCTCCATGTGTGTTGTAAATCTTTCTCTATCTCTAAATAATATTGACTCTCCCGTGGATGTAGGTGGTTTGGCCGAACCACGTTAAATACTGTGTCTCAGTGTGCTTCCCCTCCGTTGAGCAATTATCAGTACGTCACCGGTAAGATTTCCCAACAGGATGGAGGACAACAAAATGATGCAATGAGAGATAGATTTAGAGCCATTTAGATTTCAGGAACCACTCAATTAGCCAATCAAATTAATCATATACATGTCGACATACCATACAGTTCTTTGATACTCTTAGAACATCAAAGGGATAAAGATTCCAGTTCGATTTCATGAAGCGCTCCAATTTGGTGTCTACTAGCTTTGGAAGTTACACATAATTAGTCCCTTCGCAACCTTGATGCCAACAGTGTAAAGATATCAATGATAAAGATGATACCACATGTCAAGAGATTACATGATGAAGTGGTCAATATTATGTTAGACAGTTAAAAATGTTAATATTGTTTGGCAGTTAGAAATAGTTAAAAAAACAGTTAGAAAAATTGTCAACCATTGAAGAAAGAAGCTAGTTTACGTCTATAGATCAGCTATAAATACAATTCCAATAATATAACAACTGCAAGGAAAATACAGTGAATAAAATTCATCTTTTTTCGTCAACTGCTCTGCTCTCTCTGCTTTCTTCATTTCTCTTCTTAAAACTTTCATTCAATTATGTTATCTTTACATGGTATTAGAGCATAGTTCCTAATCCTCTGCTTCCACACATCTTACACTGACTTCATTTCTTCTCTTCTCTCATCAAAGAACTCCTTTCAGCTGCTTCTTTGTTTCTGCATTAAAAAAAAAAACAAAATGGTGACATCTTCTCAACTCCAGATCGTCCAATCTCCTATAACTTCCTTACTTTCTACAGTTGCTACTGCTGTAGCAGTTAAGCTTGATGATACCAATTATCTCACATGGAATTTTCATATGCAAATCCTTCTTGAAAGCCATGGTATTTTAGGTTTTGTTGATGGTTCAAAGCAATGTCTTAGCCAATTTAATGCAGACTCTGACCTTGAGGGAGTCGAATCTGATGAATATCAGGTATGGAAAATGCATGATCGAGCATTAATGCAGTTTCTCATTGCCACTCTTTCCTCTACTGCAATTTATTATGTTATTGGATGTGTAAGTGCCAATGATATATGGATTCAGCTAAAGGATTGATTCTCTACAGTCACCAAAGAACGCATTTTTCAGATGAAAAGTGAGCTTCAGAATATTAAGAAGGGATCAAGACCAGTTTCTCATTATCTGCAAAAAACTAAAGATGCGAGAGATCATCTTTCTGCAGCAGGAGTCTTTTTTTAGGATGATGACATTGTGATCTTGGCTCTCAATGGCCTGCCGTCTGATTAAAACACTTTCAGATGTATGATTAGAGGCAGAGATACTACTTTGTCTTTTAAAGATTTTCGATCTCAATTACTTGTTGAAGAAGCCACTATTGAGCATACTCAATCTGCATCTCCCTTTGTTTCTACAATGTTGGCTCAAAATCAAACATTTCAAGGCAAGGCTTTTGTTCTTGATGCAAAATCTTCTCCTTCTCATTCTTACCTTCAACCTCAGGGATACTCTTCAAACTCGAAGACCTTCCTATCATCTCACCTGTCTTCTGGATTGAATGGGGGTTTTAATGGTCATCATGGAAGTTTTCATAGCTCTACAGGTGGTTTTAATGGTCTAAATACCATGTTCACCAACAATGGCCACTCTAACAATAGAGGCTCTTATTTTAAAGGACGTGGCCGAAGTCGTGGCCATTATCAAATTGGTCCATGACCTCATCAAGTGCCTTCTTCTTGTCCAGGTATTGCCATTCCCATCTACCAAATCTGTAATAAGAAAGGACATGTAGCTGCTGATTGCTATCAACAGCATAATCAATCACCTTCTTCTACCTCTTCAGTCCAATGTCAGATTTGTTGGAAATTTGGCCATTCGACTATCCAATGCTATCACAAAGGCTATTTTTCTTATCAAGGCAAACCACCTTCCATTAATCTCAGTGCAGTGCATGCAAATTTTCCTTCTTCTGATTCTACTAAGCAATTTTGGGTTGCTGATACTAAAGTAACTACTCATATGACTTCTGATCTAGCTCAACTCAATTCAGCCACTCCTTTCTCAGGATTAGACACTATTGCTACTGCAGATGGTTCAGATTTGAGTATTTCTAATGTTGGCTCTTCTATTCTGAATGTTCCACAGTGCCCATTCCAATTACCACAAGTTCTGCATGTGCCTAAGCTATCACAACACTTGCTATCAGTTTGTACGTTATGTAAAGACAAAAATTGTTGTTTTATTTGTGATGCCTTTGGTTTTTGCATTCAGGATAAGCTTACAGGGAGGGTTCTTCTTCAGGGACTGTGTAAAGATGGTTTATATCCTATCCCTTTATCCATCCTACACTCTCGACTATCACAGTCCTTCTCCCTTTCAAAGAATCAATTCTACTATCTTGGTCATCAAGTAAACACAAGTCTCTGGCACAAGCGGTTTGGCCATCCTTCTAACAAAATCACTTCAGCCTTTTTACATCAATCCAAGATTCCTTTTACTGCAAACCATTCTAAATCCATCTGTATTGCCTGTTTAGAAGGCAAATTTGCAAAACTTCATTTCCCTTATCCAACAATCAAGTCTGCAACACCTTTAGAAGTCATTCATAGTGATGTATGGGGTCCTTCTCCTACTATTTCCATTGATGGTTTTCGTTACTATGTTAGCTTCATTGATGCATGTACTCAGTTCACTTGGATTTTTCCAATGAGAAATAAAGGAGAAGTTTATTCCATCTTCATTTCATTTCATGCTTTCTTGGTCACTCAGTTCTCTGCTAATCTCCGCATTTTTTAGAGTGATGGTAGTGGTGAGGACCTCAATCATTCCTTCAAGCAGTATCTCCTTACTAAAGGCATTGTTCATCACATATCTTGTCCATACACCCCTGAACAGAATGGTCTTACTAAGAGGAAGCATCACCACATTCTAGAAATAGCAATCACTTTATTACAAATTGCTCATCTCCCTTCTAAATTTTAGTTTCATGCTTGTGCTACTTCCATCTATTTGATTAACCGGATGCCTTGTCCAATTCTTTAGTTCAAGTCTCCTTATCTTTTACTATATGGTTCTATACTTGTCCTCACTCATTTAAATATCTTTAGCTGTGCATGTTTTCCTCTCCTCAAGCCTTACAACAGTCACAAACTTCAACCTAAAACTTCCACCTGTATTTTTTTGGGATATGTAGGTCAATACAAGGGATATGTCTGTTTTTCTCTTCGAAATCATAAATGTTTTGTGACTCGTCATGTTATTTTTTATGAGTCTGTATTTCCATACATCTCTTAGCCTACAACTTCTTCTTCTACTTCTCATTTATCTCCTCTTGTTCCACCTTCTATTTCATTACACAATGCGGTCTTGCTTGAGTGCTCTACTTCATCATCCACCATGAGCCCTGCTGTCTCTTTGGACACATTGTCTTCTCCCATCATCTCTTCACCTCTGTTAGGATTGGATTCTGCTACACAATTTTCTCCTCCTGAGGATCCTGATTTTCATCCTGAGAATCTTTGTGTTGTCTTACCTCTGTCCCCTATGAATATTCATCCCATGACAACTAGGTCCAAGAATGGTATCTCCAAAAGGAAAGCTTATTCCACTACTGTTCAATCTTATGATTTTTCTCCAGTTGAACCGAGCACATTCAAGATTGCCTCAAAAAATGCTATCTAGCATTCTGCTCTGCAAGAAGAAATTAATGCTCTCCATGCCCAGGGTACCTGGGATTTGGTTCCCCTGCCACATGCCAAGAATCTTGTAGGCTATAAATGGATTTATAGTATCAAGAAAAATACAGATGACTCTATTGCTAGGCATAAGGCAAGCCTTGTTGCCAAGGGTTCAGTCAGGAAAAGGGCATTGATTATAATAAAACATTTAGTCCTGTAGTGAAACCAACTACTGTTCGGCTGGTGCTGGCCCTTGCAGCTCAGTTTCATTGGCCTTTAAGGCAACTTGATGTTAAAAATGAATTTCTACATGGAATTCTTCAGGAGGTGTATTTGGCTCAGCCACAAGGTTTTACAAGCAAGCTTTATCCTGACTTTATTTACAGACTCTGCAAGTCCTTATATGGGTTGAAACAGGCTCCTCGTGCCTGGAATGACAGTTTACAAGTTTCCTACCTAGCTTGGGATTCTAGGCTTCTCTTGCTGATCCTTCTCTATTTGTTCAATATTCCTCTCATGGTATTGCGATATTATTGCTTTATGTCGACAATATTCTTCTCATAGGCAGTCATTCATCTCTTCTTACATCAGTCATTGATGCCTTAACTCAGGAATTTGATATGAAGGATTTAGGCTCGTTGACATATTTCTTGGGACTGCAGGTTTCTTATTCTTCCTCTGGCTTGTTTGTCTCTTAATCTAACCATATCAAGGAATTGCTTGATCAGGTTGATTTACAAAATTCAAAGCCATGTGCCACTCATTGTCTTCCCTATCATCACCTGCTCAAGGATGATGGGAAGCGTTATTCTCATCCACAATAGTATAGAAGTATTGTTGGAGCTTTACAGTATCTAACCTTCACACGTCCTGACATTGCCTTCTCTGTAAATCAAGCTTGCCAATTCATGCATCATCCCATGGAATCTCATGTTGTTGCAGTCAAACGAATCTTGAGATATCTTAGGGGTACTCTTGATTATGGCATTCATTTTCAGCCTGGCACCCTTAATTTGCAAGCATACAGTGATGCTGATTGGGCTGGTGATCCCAATGATCGTCGTTCTGTTTCTGGTTTTGTTGTTTACTTGGGATCTAGTCCTATTTCATGGGCTTCTAAGAAGCAATATACTGTCTCATGCTTGTCTGCTGAGGCTGAATATCTAGCTCTTGCTATTGCTGCTGCTGAGCTAACATGGATTCGTCAACTCTTCTGTGATATGCATGTTCCATTGGTTATTTCGCCTTTAATTCATTGTGATAATATCTCTACTATTTCTCTCACTTCCAATCCAATGTTTCATTCCAGGATGAAGCATCTCCAGATTGATTATCACTTTGTTAGAGAACGTGTCATCAACAGTGACTTGATTGTTCAACATGTTTCTTCTGCAGATCAGTTTGCTGACATCCTTACTAAGGGTCTTTCTTCTATATTGTTTCATCACCAATGCTCCAATCTTATGCTTGGTTCTTCCATGCATACGATTGTTGGGGAATGTAAAGATATCAACGATCAAGATGATGCCACATGTCAAGAGATTACGTGATGAAGTGGTTAATATTTTGTTAGACAGTTAAAGATGTTAATATTGTTAGGCAGTTAGAAATAGTTAGAAAAAAGGTTAGAAAAACTGTCAATCATTGAAGAAAGAAGCTAGTTTACATCTATAGATCAGCTATAAATACAACTCCAATAACATAACAACTGCAAGGAAAATACAATGAATAAAATTCATCTTCTTTCGTCAACTGCTCCGCTCTCTCTACATTCTTCATTTCTCTTCTTAAAACTTTCATTCAATTCTGTTATCTTTACAAACAGTTCTCTTCTTCACGGTGATATACATGAAGAAATTTATATATCTCCACCTCTTGGTCTTTAATAACATGGGAAGAATCTATTGTGTCACTTCAACAAGTCGTTATATAGTTTTAAACAATATTCCGTCAATATTTTTTCGAGTTCTGTATAGCTGTAAAAGCTGCTAGATTTGTTCAATCCAAAGTAGATTACTTATTTTTCACATGTCGAAAAAGCAAATCCTTTACAGCCTTCAATAATATATGCTGATGATATTCTTTTTTTGGATTGTATCTTATTTCATGGACAAATTAAGGGGCAAAAAACCATATCTTTATCCTTAGTAGAAGCCAAATGTGGAGCCATGATAGGTACTTCTTGTGAATTATCTTGGCTTAAAGATTTGTGAATATTGCATTCAAAACCAACATTGTTATATTGCAGTAATAAAGCAGCCTTTTATATAGCAACCAATTGTGTTTTTCATGAAAGAACCAGGCATATATATATAGAAGTGAAATGTCATTTTATCTGTGACAAAATACAAGCAAGTTGGGAGTTGTTGATATCCACTCTCCATCTTGAGGGAAGATGTTAAAAACGATAAGAAAAATAACAAGATTAGAAGGATCATATTATGTTAAGGAAGATCAACTTGAAAAGATCAATGATTGTCATGTATAGATTAAAAATGACAACGCGTGTGATTGTAATAATCATGCCAGCTATTTCAGGAGTAAAGAACAACATTAATTATTTGTTTACAAGTCAACCAGCAGTTTTTTTTTACCCTCTAATAGAATACAATCTATTTATTTTTTCCTGGTTGATATTTCATAATCAGTTGAATCAGTAATGTCAGAAGTAATGAGCTTGTAGTTGATATTTCATATTCAGCAGAATTGGTGATGATGGGAGAAGAATCTTTTTCTAGTTGTCATGCAATGCTGAAGGTTGAATCTGGTAGCAGTGGCAATGACAGGCCATAGCAGTGCTGAAGCTTGAAATCGTCAATCTGCGGTTGTAAGTGATGGAAAGCTGTCTGAACTTTCCTCGATGATTTATTTAAACTCCAAAAGACAACACCTTGTAAATTAATTGCTCTGCTGAGAATGCAAGGTTTGGATTTGAAAGATTCCCGCTACTTGTTTGAGTCCCAATTTTCTTTAGTAAAGAGAGGAATTTATAGAATTTCTTTGTGATTTGTTGAAATAAAAAAAAAATCATAACAAGCATACACACAAAAGAAAGAAAGAAAGGTCAGAACATGGGCATCTTGCTACTTGCATCGTTGTGTTACAGGATTAGGGACAAGGTATCTGCAAGTGGTAAATGATGTCAACGAGAATAGCAGAATATTCTTGCTGATGGAGGTTGGGAGTAACCTATGCTCTCAAGCAAACAAATCATTGGATACATCTTTAAAGCAATTATTTACCAAGCATGGCTAGTTGACCAAGCACTGCTGGATCAAACTGTATATATAATACAAGCTGCAACATTTAGAATCACAAATCAACTCCTCTCCAATCACCATTCTTGAATGCTTTACACTCAAGAGCAGCAATATCCTAACCTGAGATTTATCCTGAAACCATGAAAGCAAACCTTCTTACCACCACATTGTGTCTCTCTTCCCGCAGACAATGAACCCTGAAAAACTCCCAATCGTCTCTTAACTTTGATAAAGAGGCATGGAAAATATTTTCTCATTCAACCAGAAAAAATAAATTCTCTTTATTTTGTATCCAAAGCAAATCTTAACTCAAATTTAGTTTTTTCATTTATACTTTAGAGTCCTTTGGCTCATTGTTAAGCCGTTTTACTATCCCACCTGATTCCGCTTTTGAACCCGGGATCTTCTCCTTTATAAGAGACAGTAACCATTGAACTAAATCCGGTGGTTAAAACAAACATCAAATTACAACAGAAAGAAAAGAGCCGGTTGACAATGACAGAAGGTTTGGTGACCTTCTTACTCAGTAAGCTCGCAGATTTTATCCGAGAAGAGGAGCGACTGTTGACAGGTGCCAAGGCAGAAGCTGAGTACATCAGGGATGAACTAGAGTTCATGCTGGTCTTTCTAAGAGCTGCAGATGCGATGGAAGAGAAAGATGATGGACTTAAAGTGTTAGTGCAGAAAGTGAGAGATGTTGCGTATGACATGGAAGATACTCTTGATCATTTCAGGCTGCGTCTCACACATGATCATGGGGTTAAGTTCTGTTCTTCTGTTCAAACAATTTCCAACTCCATCATCACTTTAAAAGCTAGGCATCAAATTGCTTCAAAAATCCAAGCACTCAAAAGCCGAGTTATAAATATCTCAGAGGCACATCGGAGATATTTAATCAGGAACAACATAATGGAGCCAAGCTCGAGCTCCACCCACACACCAAGGGTGGCCAGGCCAGGGAATATAGTTGAAGAAGCAAATATAGTTGGCATTGAAAAGCCCAAAAAGCATCTTATTGAGTGGCTTGTCAGAGGCAGATCCGAACGTGAAGTGATATCAGTGGTTGGAATGGGTGGTTTGGGTAAAACCACATTGGTGAGAAAAGTATATCATGATGCAGATGTAAAGAAACACTTTCAATTCAGGGTTTGGATCACCCTATCTCCATCTTTCAAGGAAGAGGACCTTCTAAAAGATATAATTCAACAGCTCTTCCGTGTGCTCCAGAAAAATGTTCCTCAAGGAGTGGACAACATGGACAACGATAGGCTAAAGACGGTAATCAATAGATTCCTTCAGCAAAAAAGGTATCTCATTGTGTTAGATGATGTGTGGCATACTGATGCCTGGGATGCTTTTGAACCTGTGTTCCCAAACAACACTCGTGGTAGCCATATATTGCTGACAACGCGAAAAACAGAAGTAGCCCTTACTGCCTGCATAGAATTCCCAGATAAAGTGTACAATTTGGATCCATTATCTCCAGAAGAGTCTTGGACTTTGTTTTGCAAGAAGGTATTTCAAAACAGCCACTGCCCAGCACATTTGAAGAACGTTTCAGAAAGAATTCTGGGAAGATGTGAAGGACTGCCGCTTGCTATTGAGGCTATGAGTGGTGTTCTTGCGACGAGGGACAGGAGTAAAATAGACGAATGGGAAATGGTGTACCTTAGTCTTGGTGCTGGATTCGAAGACAACAACAGAATGAGGAATGCGTTGAAGATACTATCACTCAGTTACTATGATTTACCTTATTATCTCAAATCCTGTTTGTTGTACTTCAGCATGTTCCCTGAGGGCATACCGATTCAGCGTATGAGACTTATTCGATTGTGGATAGCAGAAGGGTTTGTGAAAGGAAGGGAGGGAATGACATTAGAGGAGGTTGCAGAAGATTTTTTGAATGAGCTCATAAAAAGAAGTTTGGTCCAAGTGGTAGAGGCAACCAGTTATGGACGAGTTAAAACATGCCGCATCCACGACCTTCTCCGCGAGATACTGATTACAAAGGCAAAAGAGCAAGATTTCGTTGCGATAGCCAAGGAACAGAACATGAGTTGGTCTGAAAAGGTCCGCCGTGTATCGATACATAACGCCATGCCAAGCGTGCGACAAATACAAGTTGCATCTCGCCTCCGTTCATTGTTGGTGTTCTGGGGAATAGATTCTTTTCCCAGGCCTCCTAAATTTATTTCGCTTTCTAGTCGTTCAAGGCTGCTTACCGTGTTAGATATGGAAGGCACGCCTTTAAAGGAATTTCCAAATGAAGTGGTCAGCCTCATCTTTTTAAAGTATCTAAGTTTGAGGAATACCATGGTGAATTCCGTTCCGAGCTCAATTAGCAAGCTTCAGAACCTGGAAAGTTTGGATTTGAAGCATGCCCAGGTCACTGAGTTGCCTGTTGACATTCTGAAGCTCCAAAAGCTTCGCCACCTGCTAGTGTATCGCTATGAAACTCATGAGTCTGATGATCAAATTCGCAACAAACACGGTTTCAAGGCACCAGCTCAGATAGGAAATCTACTTTCAGTACAAAAGCTTTGCTTCCTAGAAGCAGATCAAGGCCAGAAACTCATGTCAGAACTGGGAAGATTGATTCATTTGAGAAGGTTAGGCATTCTAAACTTCCGGAAGGAAGATGGGAAGGATTTATTGTTAGGATACTGGCATGCAAACCCGACAAGACAAAAGGCAAAGAATAGGATAAAATGAGAAATGAGACACACAAGAATTTACGTGGTTCACCCAATTAGGCTACGTCCACGGGCAAGTATAGAAGGATTTTACTAGTAATGTGGGAATTACAACCTCTCTCATATAATAGGAGAACAACTAAGAATCTCTCTATTACTAGGAGAAAACACCTCACTTACTCTCTCACAAATACCTCACAATTTTGTGGGATTACTTTCCCTCTCTCACTCTTCTCTTCCTCTCTTGTTTCTCTCTTGTGGTGTGTTTTCAATGCTTGGATGCAATGCCTATTTATAGGCAAACATCCATGCAAATACAAGGGGCAATGCAAGTGGCACAAGTTTGGCACAAGTTTGGTGCCTACAATTTGTGACTAAGGAAGGATGGCTTCACCACCATTGTTGACTCCCACCATTGTTGACTTAGGTGGTTGGTTTCACATTGGTTGGTTTCACATTCTCCCACTTGAAGACTTTGATGATTGAATCAAGTCTTCACACTTCATCATTTGTGATTCTTCTATCCTTTCAATACTTGCCATCTTCATGCTGCTTACGTTTCTACTAGGCCACAAGAGGATTTGCACCATATATACTTATCAGTGTTGACTGGTTTGGTTAAAGCATCTGCTGGGTTTTCCTTTGTGTGAACCTTCTGAAAATCCACACTCTCATCTTCCACCACTTCGCGAACAAAGTGATACTGAACATCTATATGTTTTGTTCTTGAATGAAACGCTGGATTCCTTGCAATATGCAAGGCACTCTGACTATCACAATACAAAAGAATCTTCTCTTGTTTGTGCCCGAGCTCCTCCATAAGTTTCTTCAGCCATATTGCTTCTTTACAAGCCTGTGTAGCTGCCATATACTCAGCTTCTGTTGTGGATAACGCTACAACAGTCTGAAGTTTAGAGACCCAGCTCACAGCTCCTCCTGCAATTATGAACACATAGCCTGTAGTGGATTTTCTTTTCTCAAGGTCACCAGCAAAATCTGAGTCAACATAACCTCTGATAGTAAATTCTGATCCTCCATAACATAATGCGGCATCTGAGGTACCCTTGATGTATCTCAAGATCCTCTTAATAGTATTCCAATGCTCTCTACCAGGATTTGACATGTATCGACTAGCTGCTCCCACTGCTTGTGCAATGTCTGGTCTTGTACATATCATGGCAAACATTAAACTTCCCACTGCTGATGCATACGGTACTCGAGACATCTCCATCCTCTCTGCTTCATTGCTAGGAGACATACTTGAGGATAATTTGAAGTTAACAGGAAGTGGGGTGGAAATTGGCTTACAATCTTGCATGTTGAAGCGTCGCAAGATCTTCTTTAAATAATTCTTCTGAGAAAGCCAAATCTTCCTCTTACTTCTGTCTCGGTGAATTTGCATCCCTAGAATCTTGTTTGCTGGTCCCAAGTCCTTCATATCAAACTCCCTAGCCAACTGTGCCTTCAATTCTTGGACTCGATCTTTGTTGGGGCCTATTACCAACATGTCATCCACGTACAACAACAGAATGATGAAAACATCATTTTCTTCAAACCTCTTGTAGTACGTACAATGGTCTGAACTGAGTCTGTTGTACCCAAGGCTAATTATGAAGGAATCAAATCTCTTGTACCAACACCTCGGCGCCTGTTTGAGACCGTATAGAGATTTGTTCAACCTGCAAACCAAGTTCTCCTTGTCTGTTTCAGCAAAACCCTCTGGTTGGAGCATATAAATTTCTTCTTCAAGTTCTCCATGAAGAAATGCAGTTTTCACATCTAACTGCTCTAAGTGAAGATCAAAAATAGCACACATCGCCAAGACTACTCTGATTGTAGTAAGTCGTACCACCGGAGAAAATATCTCATTAAAGTCTATTCCTTCTTTCTGAGCATATCCTTTCACTACCAATCTTGCACGATACCGCTCCACTTGATCATTGCCATCACGCTTTATCTTGTAAACCCATTTGTTGCCAATGGCCTTTCTTCCTTGTGGTAACGGAACAAGATCCCAAGTGTTATTCTTGTGCAGAGCTTCAATCTCCTCTTGCATTGCTGTCATCCACATAGATACATCTGTGCTTTTGATAGCCTCATGGAAAGTTGATGGCTCTCCATCCTCTGTTAGAAGACAGTATGCAATATTGCTCTCAGTAACATATTCTGAGTGCCAAGCCGGTGGTCTTCTTTCACGAGTTGACCGTCGAACTTCAGGAGTTTCAGACTCTATTTGTTCTTCATGCTCTGGTGCAGCTTCAGAAGAAGTACGATTCTGAGTATTTTCCATCTGGACTTCTGTAGTCTCCTTTAAAATGCTATTATTTTCTTCCATTTGCATTTTATCTTCTGCAAATATGACATCTCTGCTGATGACTACCTTGTGGGCAGTGGAATCCCACAAGCGATACCCCTTCACTCCATCAGCATATCCCAAGAATACACATTTTCTGGATTTTGAATCCAGCTTGCTGACCTCTTGAGTATTGTACATCACGTACACAGGACTTCCAAATATATGCAATCGAGAATAATCAGCTGGCTTTCCAGTCCACATCTCCATCGGTGTCTTCAACTCAATTGCAGTAGACGGAGATCGATTTATCACATAACAGGCGGTATTGACTGCTTCTGCCCAGAATGACTTTTCTAGACCTGCAGCCTTCAACATTGCTCTTGTTCTTTCCAATAGAGTTCTGTTCATCCGCTCTGCCACTCCATTTTGTTGTGGAGTGTATGCCGTTGTGAACTGCCTTTTGATACCTTCATGTTGACAGAAGTTATCAAATTCATCACTGGTATATTCTCCTCCATTGTCAGTCCTCAAACACTTGATCTTCTTTTCAGATTCAAGTTCTATCCGCGCTTTGAATGTTTTAAAGACTGCGAACACATCTGCCTTCCTTCTAATCGGATACACCCAACATCTCCTGGAGAAGTCATCTATGAATGATACAAAGTATCTTGCTCCTCCCAAGGATACAACCGGTGCTTGCCAAACATCAGAGTGAATCAGGTCTAAGATGCATTTGCTCTTAGTTGTTGACGTGCCAAACTTCAACCTGTGTTGTTTACTTGTAACACAGTGCTCACAAAAAGGTAAAGTAACCTTTGTAAGCCCAGGGAGTAACTTCTGATCAGAGAGAACCTTTAAACCTTTCTCTGACATGTGGCCTAGTTTTTGATGCCACATCATCGTCTTCTCTTCTGCAGGACTGGCTGATGCGATTGATGCTTCTGCCCCCTGATGTGTTTCTCCCATTAATACAAACATGTTTGCAACTGTCTTTCTTGCCTTTAAAACCACCAGCGCGCCTTTGATAATTTTCATGATTCCATTGTCTGTTCGGATCTTACAGCCAAGACTGTCAAATTGTCCTACGGACAAAAGATTCTTCTTTAAGTCTTTCACATGTCGCACTCCTGAAATAGTACGAATTAAGCCATCATACATCTTCAATTTGATGGTGCCAATGCCAGAAATCTCTACAGCATGATTATCACCCAAGAACACTGTGCCTCCAGAGATAGGTTCATATGTATGGAACCAATCTCGTCTAGGGGTCATATGCCATGTTGCTCCTGAATCCATTAGCCAGACCTCAATGAGCTCTTCTATATCTGTAGAGATTGTTGTTGCTTCACTATATAGAACCTCTCCATCTTCTGAGGTGCTTGCAACACATCCTTGAGGTTTTGATGACTCTGCAGTATTCTCTATACCCTTTTTAAACCAACAATCCTTTTTGAAGTGCCCTTTTCTGCCACAGTTGTAGCATTTCACCATCTTCTTACTTCTTGATTTGGACCTCCCCTGCCTTTGACTCCCACTGGAGCCACGTTCCGTTGATCTTCCTCTTGATACCAATAATGCCTCAGCTTGGTTTGAACTGTTTCTGTCTCCTTTGTTTTTGCGCCTATTTTCTTCTTCCAAGATAGCGGCTGCAACATCATCGAAGACTAAATAGTCTGAGAGGATATTATTGGTCAGGTTGATAATGAGCTGATCATACGAATCAGGAAGACTTTGAAGTAGAAGCTCTGCACGTTCATTTTCCTCTATTTGTTGACCCAACGTAGTGAGTTGTGAAAATAGAGTTCTTATTGTGTTGATGTGGTCAGTCACTGACGTGGTTTCTACCATTCGAAGGGTATAAAGTCTCCGCTTTAAGAAAATCTTAGTGTGCAAAGACTTGGACTCGTATAGCTTTGTTAGAGTCTCCCATATCTCCTTAGCTGTTTTCTTCTCCGCCACACTTGATAATACTTCATCAGCTAGTGCTAAATGTATGTTAGCAATAGCATTGCCATCCATCTCATTCCATTTTGCATTATCAGTGATCTCCGCGGGCCGATCCCCAATTGCTGCCAAGCAATTGTCTTTCCTCAAGATTGCCTTGATTCTCATTTTCCACAGTGAGAAATTGCTCCCTTTGAACCTCTCAATCTCGTACTTTGCTGCCATTGTATTCACCGAGATCTATTCAGCTATCACCGTTTCACAGATCTGTAACGTATATAGAAATAGTATCGTGTGAATAATACTTCACTAAGTTCCCAGGAAAGATTGGAGGGGTCACAAACGGTCCCGCTTAAAACCCAATCTCCTTAGACAGAACTTCCTAGACTGTATTTAATCACCGCACTGACTTTCTATATATGCCAACAGTAACGTATGTGAACAGTACAGTATGGGTGAATAGTGCCGTATAGGTGAATAGTGCCGTATACGTGAATAGTGACCGTATACACGAATAACTTTTGTGTGTTAACAACACCAACCAAGAAGGCTCTGATACCACTGTTAGGATACTGGCATGCAAACCCGACAAGACAAAAGGCAAAGAATAGGATAAAATGAGAAATGAGACACACAAGAATTTACGTGGTTCACCCAATTAGGCTACGTCCACGGGCAAGTATAGAAGGATTTTACTAGTAATGTGGGAATTACAACCTCTCTCATATAATAGGAGAACAACTAAGAATCTCTCTATTACTAGGAGAAAACACCTCACTTACTCTCTCACAAATACCTCACAATTTTGTGGGATTACTTTCCCTCTCTCACTCTTCTCTTCCTCTCTTGTTTCTCTCTTGTGGTGTGTTTTCAATGCTTGGATGCAATGCCTATTTATAGGCAAACATCCATGCAAATACAAGGGGCAATGCAAGTGGCACAAGTTTGGCACAAGTTTGGTGCCTACAATTTGTGACTAAGGAAGGATGGCTTCACCACCATTGTTGACTCCCACCATTGTTGACTTAGGTGGTTGGTTTCACATTGGTTGGTTTCACATTTATGTTCCTCCATTGATAAGCTGACGAACCTTCGTGCATTGTCTGTTACTTCAATAACAGAGAGCGAGGTCATTGATCTGGAGTACTTATCTTCTCCTCCTCAATTTCTTCAGCGACTATACTTGACAGGACGTTTAGAGAGGTTACCAGACTGGATACTGTCACTTGATAGTTTGGTCAAGTTGGTTTTAAAATGGAGTCGCTTACGTGAAGATCCGCTGCTATTTCTTCAGAATTTGCCCAATCTGGTGCACCTTGAATTTATACAAGTTTATAGTGGCGAAGCATTGCATTTCAGTCATGAAGGATTCAAAAAGCTTAAGGTTTTGGGTCTAAACAAATTAGAACGGCTCAAATCTATAACCGTGCAGAAGGGAGCATTGCCTTCTCTCCAGAAGCTAGTTGTCCAGGGTTGTAAACTACTGCAGAAGGTGCCCTCTGGAATCAAACACCTCGCTAAGCTCAAAGCACTTGATTTTTTTGACATGCCGTATGATTTTGTCAAGAGGCTACGGCCTGATGGAACTGCACAGAGAGCGGCAAGGACTTTTCTCCAAAAGCCAGTTGTCCAATTCATAAAAATATTGCAGATTCTTCCATTTGATTTGCCCAACGATTTCATCAGGAGGCTCCATCCGGATGGAGACGGTGAAGATTATCATGAGGTTCGAAATGTGCCTGAGATTTACTGCACCTATCAGAAAAATGGCAATTGGGAAATCTACTACAATTATGCAAGACCAAACATTCTTTTGAAAAGGCAACCTGATTGGAAGCCATGATTTGCATCTGTAATTTTGTGATAGATGCTAGAGGTTGCATAATTTCCTTAAAACTATGATGTTGCGAAGTTGATTGTAAATAAATGAAAGAATTTTTTTTTTTTAATGAATGTGATCAAACTTTCCTTACAAAAACTATGATGTTTATGAAGATACCACAAAAGAGAAGATAGCTCACAACCAACCAAACAAAGCAAAATCATAATCCAAAATAAAAAGAGTTCCAAGGGCAGGAAATTCTGCGTTTGCAGCTTCGAAGAGATAAACACCATTCAAAACTTACAGAACTCTGAAATCAGCCTAGTGCCAAATTTGCATTTTAACGGACATACAAAAAAAAAAACACTCCTAAATGGAAGCAACAATCCAGATTTTCAATTCTATGATGAAGAGCTATTCTTTTGCAAAATCTAAGGGATTTCAGTAGCTTAGTTTAGGGAGACCAACTAAGCACTTTCTTTGGCTTCCATCTATAGACATATGTGCTTGATGTGCTAACGAAACTGGATAAAGGCCGGGTAGGACAAGAAGAGACAACAGAACACAAGATGAAAAGTAATGTCTATGACCTGCAGCCCACGCACCAAATGCCGACACAAGTAAATTCAACACTCGGGTTATCTTGTCTAGTCCCATGTGCCGCTTGCTCTCTAGAGGTCAGTCCATGGTGTTAGGTTCTGATGTGGTTATGGAGTTACGTGTTCCTAGATGAGGAGTGAAATAAGCCACAAGGAAAAACAAAGGAAACCACTTTAACAAGTTTCAGTTTGAAAACAGCATGCCAACTTGCAATTTGGATACCAGTATCCAAACCAAACTCCTTGTCATCAAATGGTAAATACCGCTTGGCACTTCAGAATTACAGATTTATCAACTAAATATGCAGAGAAAGCACATGTTACCTTGTTATCTGTACAGGGATGCAGAAAACACTACAAAAAAACATCAATTCAATGTTTTTTTTTTCAAGCCAAAAAACACTTCTAAAAAATAGAAATAGAAACAGAAACAGAAAATTGTGTCAAACAACCCGGCAATCTATTATAGTATCGTCAGCATGTGAGAGAGCATCGTGTCACTAGCTCGAGTCATTGGACAGGTTTTACATTAATTTAAAACAGCTAATGTCGCAACAATCTAGCTGGTTAGACATTATATTGCAAGATTTACACTCAACCACCTCATCTCTTTACATTCAGCAAGGTGGGCTTAAGAATCCATTTGTATCTGATAACAGCAGGGGTCTTAAATTTCTGAGAAGAAAATAACAAATTTTTTAAGTTTCTTTGCTAAAACTACATGGTAAAAAAAAAAAACAATTATTAATTTGCCTTTTATCCGTGAGAGAGAGAAAAGGAATTTCGTTGTTCAATAAAGGATTAAGGCACTGGTTAGACAGATGGACACCACGATTGCAGAGAAGTTGCCTAGAGATTGAAATAGTAAACTATGTAGACAGCAATTACAGATATTTAGCCTAGCTGATGGTGATTGGAAGTGGCCTGCACTCTTAAGAAAACATCTCATTGGCTACTATAAATCATTTTCGTGAAGGAAGTGCTCATTCAGATTTACCAGATATATCTATGCAATGCCATTATGTAGACAGATTTAACTTTCGAAAGTTACAAGCCAAACCCAACTCCAAACACCATTATTGCACTCCCTGAAGTTTCAAAAACACTAATTGCAAAGCTAAAAAGACCATCCATGTCTGAGGGCGTGGTTACTTTTTTACTCACCAAGCTCGGAGACTTCCTCGCAGAAAGGGGAAAACAACTGACAGGAGTCCAGGGTGAAGTAGAGTATATCAGTGATGAACTTGAGTTCATGTTAGGATATTGCCATTGTTGTGGCAAATACCCCACTCCAACTTTGTATAAGTGGGACAACTCATCACCCACTTGGCACAAAGTGGAAGCACAAATTGTGACATGATTGGCTTTCTTGTCCCCACCATGCTGAAAAATATATATTGTGTCAGTGTACTTAGTTTTCAATGGGCAACTATCAGTACATCACCGGTCGAATTCCCCAACAATTGATATGAGAGCATATGGTTTAAAGTGATGTTTGATTTTTGCTCAAAAATAAAAGTTGTTAAAATTGTGTTTTGACCATACCACCGTGTAGAAAAGAAAGAGACGAAGCCACTAGTGAAAACAGCATCAAAATAGGACGTCGGGCATGGCCGCACGCGCGCCCACACGCCGGCGAGCTACCTGGCCACACGTGCCAATGGGCCCCACGCGTACCACACATCTTCTTCGCCTGGATGGGCTGACCCAACCCGAATACCAGATGACTAGACCCATACGACTGACCTGGATGGAGGATGACACCAGCATGCAAAGTTGGCATGCCATGTCATCGCCCAGTCAGCAGACACGTCAGCGTAGTAGGTCCCACTTGCCACATCATCAGCCGAGCCAAGCTGGATTGAGCCAAGTTGGAGCCGAGCCTCAAGCCGAGGGATAGGATTCTATGCAGTGGAGTCTATGTGCAACCACATTTGAGATTGAATCTGAGCCGTTGATGAGGCCAGAATTGTTTTGATCAAATGTTAGCCGTTTGAAATGCGATTTGGACGATTTCAAACTTGTTTCCAACTAATTTGATTATTCCGGATACAATGATACGGTCCAATCATTGAAATTTGGACTGAAAGTGGTGGTGGTGAATTATTAAATAGAGATTGCCCGATCAGGAGGCATCTGAAGGTCTTGATGATGGTCGATGGAGATGAAGAAGAAGAAGTCACACACATTTATCCAATTATATGTGCTAAATTGTTTAGTGAGGAAATTTAATTTCCTTGATGGAAGGTAAAATTGGGACACTCTAGACACCCAATCATGTGGACGATTTGAGGTGGATCGTGAAAACTGATGAAGACCAATCTTGACAAATCTAAACACTAGTAGTCTCACTAGATGTTGAGAAATCATATGTGTGTGTGTGTATTCCAGATCACTTGTAAAATAAAGCCGCAACAAAGCTAGCAAATGGTTGTATATATGGAAAGGCAGTACGATGGATAGATATGGCCTAAGAAGTTCTGGCTAGGAGATTCGGTTTTAAGCGGGACCGTTGTGACCCCTCCAATCTTTCTGAAGGATTATCCATATGGTACCATTTTCATATATGTAACAGTTTGTAGTGAAACTGGTGAAGACTGGCAGAATGAAGGCATAAGGGGAACAGTTGGGTTCCGTATGATCAAGGATCTGATGGAGTGGTGATTTCTCCAAAGAAGTTAGATTCGGTGACTGTGATTTCTCAAGGGGATAATTGATGAAGACCTTGATAATGGAAGAGAAATACAGCAAGGGGATAAAGATTGGCACCCTATTTTAACTTGGATAGGTGTTGTGATAGGATGAGCTGATGTCAAACATAAGCAAGGAATAAGGAGAAAATCTGGAGAACAGAAATCGCACAAGGGCACACTAAGATTGTGCAAGAGTACCCGAAAGAGCCAACGAGGTACTGTAATGAGACAACAGGTGCAAGGAGAAGAAGAGTTCCCAGATAAAGCTCGGAGCAGAGACTATGTACAACAAGAAGTCTCTTGTGCTCTTGATGAAGACAACACGCGAAGACCTTTCCAATGCATGCAAGGATGGAAAGATGAGCTCTTGCAGAAGAACCAAATTAAGGGGGTGTGAACGCCTATGATAAAAGGTGATCGCCTATAAAAGGCGAAGACACAAAAGAGAGTTGGTATAGGTGGAGCTATCAAGCAGAAAGGCGTATAAGCTCCAAACATATAAATCAAGGTGGAGGATTGTGAGGAGTATACCGCAACTTTCTCTTTCTATGTAATCAGTGGTAGTAATCTCTCCCAAGTCCACATGGTGGTAGAGAATCTTGGAGCCACTACTACCATCCCGATAAAGGAGGATGAGACCGCTCCACGACGAGCAGAGACACCTCAGATAGAAGGTGTGAGGGCCACAATGTGAGCCCAGATTCAGACCGTTGCATGACGACGGGCGGAGACACCTCAGATGGAAGGTGTGTAGGCCATGATAGGAGCCCCAGTTCACACTATCTTATAACAACATGCGAAAACACCTTAAAAAAGGTGTGAGGGCCATGATAGGAGCCCCATTTCAGAATGCCCCAGAGTCGATGTGATGGCTAGATATGAGTGGACAAGTGTATAGCCAGTGAAGTGGCTATGATGATAATGAAGATAAATGCATGATTGACTTTCATGGATATTGCCCCCATGCTAAAGATCAATGAGCTAGAAGACATTTGCCTTGGAAAATAAGTGGGTGACTTGTGGAGCATTAAGACGCTACTGCTATGAAGGAGCAGAGGGCATGCGCAGGTTCCTGGAACAAGTTAACTCTTGTCAAGGTGGTGAGCTCGGTGATGGCATCGTAATACTTAGAGTATGAAGATAGATATGGATCAATCTTTAATGGGCTGCCCCCATGGTTAAAGGTGGAGAGCTACCTGGACTCTTGAGACTAAGAGTAGGAGACTCATGGAGAAGTAAGGCGTGGTTTCTAGAGTGGAACAGAGGGCAGACGCAACTCCTAGATGAGTAAACTCTTGTAAGAGTGGTGAGCTTGTGATCATATTGAAATGCTCAGATAATGATTGTTGCACTTGGAAATATTTGTTTGAGAGGGTGTTGTAAGCCTTGGTGAAAGGCTTGAAAAATCATTCTAAACTAAGCATGGTTGATACGCTCGAAGGGGAATGTTGTGTCTCAGACATAAGCATTATAACTCTTCAGATGTGATGTGGGAGACCATCTGGTTGAAGTGATCATTTAGTGTAAGTAAGGGTGTGCTTTGGTGATTCTTATCATAACCTCAATTTTGACCTTTTTTATTTTAATTATTTTATTTACTGAAAAATGATAAAAAAAATGACGAAAAACAAGTAAAAAATAAAATAATTGAAGAATGAATTAAAATTTGGGTCAAGGGCAATGTGATTGGAAGTTTAAAGATTTAATTAAACTCTTGACTAGCTTAATTAATCAAGTCAAGGGTTTTTATTGAAGAATTGATAATTTTGAGACTTGATTAAGCTTGAAATTGATTTAATTAATCCAATCAAGGGCTTAATTAGAGAATTAATAAGTTTTGAGACTTAATTGAGATTGGTATTAATTTAATTAATGAAATCAGGGGCTTAATTGAAAAATTATCAAAGTATAGGGCTAATTCTGGTAAAATTTGCAAGAAATTAAAATCCAGGGTGTTGTAACCCATTTTTGGGTCCCCATGAAAAATAAAATAAATAGCCAAAAGAGGTTAGAAAAATAACAGGAGGTAGAAGCGCTCGGAAAACAGTCAGAAAATTGGTCAAGGAATTTAAAAATACAAGGATTGAATTTTTGACAGTATATTCTTGAAGGATGAAAGCCCTATTGAGAAGGAAAATTTGAATTTTGAGGAAAAAAACCCAAATTTGGATGTTTTTGGACTTAATTGGATTTTTATGGACTTAATTGGATTTTTATTTGAATTTATAGAAGATTTGATTGCAAGAAAAATTGATTTTTAAGTCAATTTGGGCTTTAATTTGGAGAAATTTAAGTTCTGGGGCCAAAATATATTTTTTAGAAATTTATTGGGTCAAATCAGGGGCTCAATTGCATAAATATTGAAGTTTAAGGGCCAATTAGGGACTTAATTGTGAAAATCCGAAACCAGGGACCAATTTGGAGAAGGCGCAAAGATAGAGGGGGCTGTTTGGATTTGTTTCAGGGGCTTAATTGAAGAAATTGGAAGTTTATTGATCAATTAGGGGCTCAATTGCATAAATCAGAGGCCAAGGACCAAAGTGAAAAAGGCGGCCAACAAGAGGGGCGGGGACCGAATTTGGGGGACTGATTTGAAGTTTAGCCATTTAAATGAAATGGCGCGTTTTACCCAAAACAACGCCGTTTCATAAAAAAAAAAAAAAAAAAAGAGGAAGATCAGAACGGTGTCGTTTTGAACGACACTGTTCATCTTCCTCCTTCCCCTCGTTTTTAACAGAACAGAAGACGAAAAAATTCAAAAATTCTCCCGCGTCTCTCTCCTCGCCACCACCACCACCGAAAGAGCCGACCAGCCATGCGTGATTGAAGGCGCACTAACCATGGCCCCCCACCTGTGCTGCCCCTATAAATAAAGAAGAAAAACCGAAAAGAAAGAGAGAGAAAAAACCCGAGAGACTCGAGGATAGAGGGAGAAGAGAAATAACGCACGAAGGAGAGGAGAGAAGAGAAACAGACCGAAAGCAAGAAAAAAAACGAAACTGAAAACAGAAAGAAAAAAACCGAAGGGAGGAGAGAGAGAGAAGACCGAAGAGAGAGAGAATCAACGAGAGAGAGGGAGCAGTCACAGCGCCGCCGTCCTCGAGGCCACGACACCGCAACGACACCACAGCTCCAACGATCGCCTCCACGCCAGGTGCACATTCTTCCCCCCCCTGCAATTTTTTTCTTCGCACCGTAGCTGTTTGGCCTCCTGCATGTAGCATGCAGGAGGCGGGGGGGAAGAAAAATAATTCTCCCCCCCCCGCTGGGCCGTAAAATGCTGGGCCAACCTGATGCTAGCCCAGCCTTGCAAGTCTGGGCCGGTCTTGGCCCAGACTGTAGAAGTTTTCGGGCCGAGACCGGCCCACTTTAGTTTTGGGCCGAGACCGGCCCAATATCATTGCGGGCCGAGATCGGCCTCCCCCCTTTTTGGGTTGAGCCTGGCCCATTTATTTGGGCCGGCCCAGCCCCATAATATAATATATTATATATTATATATTATGATATATTATAATATATATGTGTGTATATATGTTATATATATATGTTATATATATAAAAAAATATATTTATATAAAAAAAAAATTTGAAAAATCTTAAAAAATATTGTGATTTTTCTGCATATTTTTGTCAACGTGGTTTAATGTTGGTTTGTATTTTTATACTGTAAAGATACAAAACCAGTGTTAAAAATACCCGGTTTTCGTCAAAACATCAAAGATTTTTCAGAATAAAAAATGTTTTTGCTTTCAAAAAAATTTTCTAAAAAGTCCCTAAAATGTTGTTGATTTTTCTGCATATTTTTTAGCAAAGTGGATTAATATTGGGTTGTATTTTTATACCGTAAGGATATAAGCTCAGTATTAAAATATCCGATTTTCGTCAAAGCATAAAAAAAATAATATTTTCCAAAAAAAAATTTTTTTGTTTTCAAATACGGCCTAGTATCTCTAATATATATATATATATAAATATTATAACATCATATTTTCACACAACAAAGAAAATTTTCAAAACAATATTGACACGACCAAAAGCTTGATGTCTTTTCCCAAGTGCAGGAGTGTCGAAGTAATAAATAACCCGGCAAGACCGGGGTCGAACCACAGAGAGGTTAATTGTATAAATTATAAATAACAACACAACAACAACAATAACAACAATAATAACAACAATAATAACAATAATAATACTCAGTACGTGGCGTTGTTATACCTGAGAATGATCTAAAAGATCGGGTCACAGGTTTCCAGCCTATATACTGAGTTTATGAAAAGATCAAAGATATATATTATATAATATAAACAGAATGTAAGTAATAATAATAATAATAACAATAACAAAAGCAGAAGATGAAGAAATTAATGAGAACTTTGAGATGAAAGATTAACGTAAGGATTAAACAATGATAAAGACAAATGTCAAGGTTAGAGGATCCACTAATGGTACTTCAAACAAGTATAATATAAACTCTTATTACTCAATTGGAAACCACACATAAAGGAGGTTCCAATCAGATTATAAATTGTTAACATGATTACATTAATTATCTTATTCGAATAAAGCTAATACTTGTAAATGTTGGCAGGCATTCATGATTATAACTTATGTTAACAACAAATCAAGTACCTTTCATAGCTCAGGTGTCGGTTAAACCATACAGTATGGGCTATGAAAGTGCCAAGTATTTGTTGTACCAAGTGTTATACAACATAAATCTAGATTAACCATTTAACAAGCAAAGTATTAAAGTGAACAAGATAACAAATATAAAACATGTTAGTATCCAACGTTAAGTTCCATGTTAAGTTTATATTATACTTGTTCTTACACCATTAGTGTACCCTTTTCACCTTGACATAATTAACTTAACTGGACATAATAAAAGAAAGAAACATAAATGAGCAAGACAAGAACATAAATGAGAAAGAGGTTAACTAAGTAAAGGAAAGGAAATGAAATGCATAAACTTGATATTAATGAAAGCAAGACATAAGCAATACAAAGAGAGAAAGCAAGAGCATGATCTTGATCTGAACACCAAGATGCCTCAATACATGGTAAGTGCCTCCTTTTATAGGCAAAAATTTGGAACTATTGATTTGTTGACTAATTGATGAGTGGGTGGCCACATCTTGACTTGATAACAATCCTTATCTTCTTGTCTGGTCAAGACGTCATTGCTAACATCATAATTTGCCCAGAATCCTCAGGAATGTTCTAGGAAATTGTCTCAGCTTTCCAACAAAAAAAAGATGAGGTCATTTGGACTTCTAGAACTCAAGATATGGGCTGAACACTAAATAGTGTTTGGGCTGCAGGACAGCTTCGGACTTCTTCGTTGTTCCTTCAATTTGGACTTCAAAACGACCTTTTCAAATCTTGGGCTCCTCATGAAAGTTGTAGGCCTTTGTCTTACCTTTCCATCCATATAAAGTGGACCTAAATCCGAAATCTAGAGCTCTAGATATGATCCAATTACCGAGCAATGTTCTGGTTTGGACTGCACCGACATCTCTTTTCTAAGTTTGGCCATCTCTTTGTCCTTTAACTTTCAATGCTTAAACTCATCAATCAATTCTTTTATTTATGTGATAGACCTGCATATAAGATGAGCATTTACCATAAATTAAGGTATCTTATAGTATCAAACTTGTTATTATAAAACATGCTTTAGTTAAGGAGTTATTGATACTTCAAGTGCAAAATGATGATATAAAACCTTGATAAACATGCACTTTTAAGTACTAATCAAATATATGTATTAACATGCATTTTTGGCTTTAATAACCAGTTTATTCAAGCCATGAGAACTAGGCCAATATTTCAAAAATTCTAAAAAATCTTTTTTTGTTTTCTTTTAGTATTTGGGATTACAAATTTATACGTAAAACGTATTCCTAAATATTATTAATAAAGTTTGGTATAGACGTTAGAATGGTTAGGATTTTATCCGATAAGATAAAAGATCTTCTTACTGAGGAGGATTTTTTTTCTTGAACCATAGACAGACCAACGACTAGAAGTACAATAACACTTTAGTTTTTTTTTTATTATCAGACAATAAAACAATGCAGCTTACCTTAGGTAGGGCGTATTTGGGGTGCTAATACCTTCCCTTTACGCAACCAGTCTCCGTACCCGATCTCTGAGATCAGTTAGGTTCCTAGTGACCAAAATACTAGGTGGCGACTCCAAAGAACCAAATCAAATAAAAATAAATAAATAAATTTTTCGCCAGTCGAACCCGCAATTGACGCGATTGGATTTTTTTTGGGGTGCGACAGAATGTCGACTCCACTGGGGACCTTGTAGACTAAGCTTTGTTTTTTTTCTGATTTGTTGTTTTTTTTTGTGTGTTTATTGCCTTTCCTTTTATTGGCGTATTTATTTTTTATTTGACATATATTATTCATGCATTGTATACAATTGTTTCATGCATCACTTGCCTTAATTTTGAAAAGCACACACAAGCTTTAAGTTAAGTGGGGAATTAGCGATTTACCCTAAGACTATTGGTCAGGGTTTAAATGCGTGAAACACCCAACTCATATCTGAGTGCTTGCTTGGTAATGGTGGGCATACGTGTTTTAACTGTTCCTTGCAACGCCCCCATACTTCTTTACGAAGAATGTCACTGGGCAGATATGAGACCCTTCGAGACCAGATAGAAAAACTACCCTCTCTCACTTAGTAAATAGAGCTTGTCTTTAGGTTATGAATCTTATTTTCATTTGCATCACGATTAATGGTTAAATTCATCAACTCAGGTTTTGAGCTGAAATCATAACTAAGTACCTCTCTTTCCAAGAATATGGACAAGAGTCTGAGTTGGCTCAGATTGCCGAAGGAAAATGCCCAAGAATCAATGCTAGTGGGTTACCATGCATTACCAAGGTAAATCACATGGTAAACGATTTAGGAAAGTTATTGCCTATCATGGAATATGTTGACGAGACCCTGTTTGAAAGGCGATATGGGAGGATTGCACAAATAATGAAGTTGCCTGTACAAGCAGCGGCGATCAAAGCCCTTCTGAATTTTTGAGATCCTAGTTATCGGTGCTTTACCTTTGGAAACATCGATATGACACCCACCTTGGAAGAATATGAGAGAATCCTGGATTTTCCAAATGACAGCTGCTGAATCTACCGCCGACGCAGATTTGAAGACACAGCTTCGGAAATAGTCAGTTTATTAGGCTTAGGAAAGATCAGCCAGTGTAGAGTTGCTGAAGGGGGTTTTAAATGGAAGGTCATTGAAGCTCGAATGAAGAAAAATGCTGAAGAAGGCAAGTTGGGAGACGAACGATATAGGTTGGTGGCCTTCGCCATTTTTGGGCTAGTGTTGTTCCCTTCTGAAACTGGGGTCATCAGTTTAGAAGCAGCGAGTGTCTTCATCGAATATGAGCATGACCGGATCAATCCTTCCTCAGCCATCTTGGGGGAAACCATGTTATCTCTTAATCATTGCCGAACACATGGAAAAGGAGCTATGAGGTGCTGCGTCCCTATGTTGTACCTATGGATAATCAGTCATATCGAAGCACCAAGAGACATCTTCAACAACTTTTGGTGGTTTGACTTGCGACCGTTAAAAATTACCATAGATGAGACTTGGAAGAATTGGGATGAGAAGGCATGGAGGGATAAGTATGCAGCATTGCCAAGTAGCAACTTCAAATGGAAAGCGTCGTGGATGAACAACTCTATTTGCACAATGAGCTGCGGAAGCAAGATATGGGTTCCTTTAATTGGTGTAACTGGTTACATCAGCTATGCGCCCGCCCTCGTAACAAGGCAGTTAGGCGGAATGCAATATACGCCAAGAACCTTGGGTTTAGCTGATTTCATTGGGTTATTCAAGCACCAACCGTTCATCAAAGAAATGGAGCTTATCCGACAGGATTGGGAAAGGCCCGTGAAGGTGAAAAGAGAAGAAGGAAGCAGTTTTGAAACCTCATTCAGCCATAATTATACAGTTTGGAGGAATGAGGATTTTTCTGAAGTAAAGGGTCTCTCTACACAAGAACAGTCAGAGGCAGTGATAGAAACACAGAAAAGGAAAAGAAAGGATGATGAGGAAGATCTAAGAAAGCAGCTAGATCAGTGTGTAATAGAACTCAACAAAAGTAAGGGGCGACAACAATTGTTAGAGAACCAGCTAGAGGAGGAAAATACAATGAGGGTTTTCTTGAATCAGCGGTTAGAAAAACAAGAGAAGCAGCTAATGTCTCTAAAGGAATGGCAGAAAAGGGCTGAGGTAGCTGAAGACATAACAACGGGGGTCCAGGCTGAGTTAAGGAATCGAATAGCTGATTATGATGAGTTGGTCAAGAAGAAGGGGATAGCAGAAAAAGAATTGGCTAAGGTTAAGAGGGCAACAAAGGGCGTGAATGTTGATAAGGAGACGATGGATTCTTTGAAGAAAGGAAGAAAACTTCTTTTAAAGAAAATAGAAGTTGAAAAGGAGAAGAATCGTCTAGCCAACCTCGACATAGAAGAAGAAAGGAAGGTTAGAGTTCAATACATGGTGCAACTAGAGGAAGAAAGAAATGCAAGAATGGCCGCTGAGTCTAACATGAGAGATTACCAGAAGAGAGCTGAGTCTTCAAAAGGAAGGATGAGGGCTTTGCAATCAGAGATCGAGGTACGAGAAGAAGAGTTAAGGGAGTTGAGAAGCCACTACTTTGAGATGGAAGAAGAAATGAGTAAGGCTAAGCAAGAGCGTCAAGAATGCCAAGACTACATTGACAGCTTTGCAGTTCAAATCAATTCCAAAATAGCAGAGCTGGATATCGAAAAGGAAGAGCTACAAAGAACAAGAGATAAGTTGGCACAATCAGAGGGTATGGTGCGAGTATTGGAAAGAAGCAACGAAGCCTTAGGAGCCAGCAACGAAGCAATAATCGAAGATAACACCGTATTCCATGCCAGAATAAGACACATGGAAAAACAGGTTGAGCAAGTAGCCCGTTATGCAGAAAGGTTGCAACAACAAGCCACCCAAGTTGGAAATGATGCTTCAAAGTATCGAGAATACATGGGGGCAATGGCCTGTTTTATTGGGGATTTAGCTAATAGAGGAAATGCTTTTTAGAGGTAGCAATGTATAGGATTCTCTTTCCCATTATTGTTTTGTATGAGCAAGATTCTTATTTATAAGAAGTCCATGACGTATTTCCTTTCTTAATGGGTTTGGTAAGCCACTATGATAAGAACTTGGCAAACCCTCCTTTATGGTAATCGGGTCAACTCAGAAATCTTGCTTAAAGGTTACGAAAGTCATGAATCAGCTCGTAAAATATGCATATATACACATTTCATATGCATCACATTCTCATCACGTATTTTTGTTTTTAATTTATCATATGCATTCCAGATCGTGAAACATAGGTCCCCCTTCCAAAGTCCACTACACTCGGCAAGAATGGAAAACGAAGGAAGGTCACAACCAGAAGCTCAGTACCAAAGAGAACTTGAAGGAGTTCGGAATGATGTGGCACACTTAACCAGTATGTTAGAGCAATTATTAAGAGCCAGAGATGGAGCGGGAACATCTACTCAACCTAATGAAGCACCAGCAGCATCTCAAATTCCTGTCGCACCTATAAACATAGGGGCAAACACACCAACTAAGCAGAGTCCTGCTCGGCCCATCCAAATCCCTATTACAATGGATTTAACAAACGAAGATCCATATGACTTTAAATTCTCTAATCATGAAGGAGATGATAAGTGGACTGCCCTAGAAGAGAGGCTAAGGGCAATTGAAGGAAATGACTTGTTTGACCCAATTAGGGCCGCTGAGGTATGTTTAGTACCTAATATTGTCATTCCAAAGAAGTTTAGAGTGCCGGAGTTTGTTAAGTATACTGGGATGGAATGCCCGAAGACCCATCTCCGCTCCTACTATAACAAAATGGCAGAGGTTATCCACGACGACAAAATGTTAATTTACTTCTTCCAGGATAGCTTGACCGGATCGGCCCTCAGTTGGTATATGAGGTTAGACAATATTAGGATCAGGAAGTGGACAGACTTGGCGGACGCTTTCTTGAAGCAATACAAGTTTAATCTAGAGATTGCTCCTGATAGGACCAGTCTGATCAGCATGGAGAAAGGAAGTCAAGAGTCCGTGAGGGCTTATGCTCAAAGGTGGCGAGACCAAGCTATCAATGTGCAACCTCCGCTGATAGAGACAGAAATGGTGACTTTGTTTGCCAATACTTTCAAGGCTCCATACTATGAACACCTTATGGGTAGTTCAGCACAACATTTCTATGATGTCGTGCGAATCGCCGAGAGGATTGAACAAGGGATCCGAAGCGGGAGAATTGCAGAACCTCTAGAGAAGAGAGGTTTCATTGGAAGGAAGAAAGAAATTGAGGTGAACAACCTAGAAAGAAGAAGCAAAAACTACCAAATACCTACCCCCCGAGTCACTAGTATTAACTTTTCCAAACCCCCCACTCCAAACCAGCCCAATCAAATAAAATTCCCTGCAAATAACCACAACAATTACCAAAGAAGGGATAAGCAACCGGCAGAAGAACAACTACCTCCTCTACCAATAACCTTAAAAGAGTTGTATGCCAAGTTGTTGAGTATTGGGCAGATAGCTCCCCTACCCATACCACCTATGCAGCCACCTTTCCCTGCCTGGTACAACCCCGAGGTGACTTGTGAATACCATGCTGGTCACGCAGGCCATAGCATTGAGTCTTGCTTCGCTTTTAAAAGAAAGGTGTTGCAACTGATCAAAGTGGGATGGGTCACTTTTGAGGATTCGCCTAATCAGAATTCAAACCCTTTACCTAAACATGTTGATGGTAGGGGAGGAGTGAATACCATGGAGATTGGTAGCAAAAAGAGGGTGTTGAAGGTGACCATGGCCAAGCTATACTTGATGTTGGTACAGTCAGGACATTTGGAAGAAACGACTGAGTACTGCACAGGGGAAAGTAACTTTTGCCCTTTCCATAAAAAGGAAGGGCATCACATTGATGAATGTAGTGAATTTCATCAAAAAGTTGCAAGAATGCTAGCTCTAGGAGAGTTGAGGATTGAGGACGTAAGTGACAATGAAGAGGTAGGGATGATAGAGAAATGTAGAATCCAACCAACAGCTAATGGTTGCTCAAAATTGGTATTAACTAGGCCCTCATATGCAAGCAAAGTAGACTATGGAGCGATGCCTGGAGATTATGGTTATACCTCGAATATTGAAGCTCCTTTGCCGCTGTTCCGAGCGGAGATAAATGGGCTAACTCGGAGTGGTCGTTGTTACACACCTGAAGAACTAGAAAGACAAAGAAAGGCTAAAGGCAAGGAGGTGCTGGACCTCGATAAAGAGTTTAAGGTGAATAAACCTGTGACCGAGAAAGAAACAAATGAGTTCTTGAAACTGATGAAGCATAGTGAGTACAGTATAGTGGATCAGTTAAAGAAAACCCCTGCTAAGATCTCCATCATGTCTTTAATACTCAACTCGGAGCCACATCGTAATGCTTTGCAAAAAGTATTGAATGAGGCCTATGTGCCCCAAGATATCGAGCAAAAGACTATGGAACATCTAGTAGGTAGGATTCATGCTGCCAATTACTTGTATTTCACGGAAGATGAACTTGACGCTGAAGGAACTGGACATAACAAGCCCTTGTATGTCACGGTCCGATGCAAGGATTGTCTCGTTGGCAAAGTTCTCATTGATAACGGCTCGGCCCTGAATGTGTTACCAAGGCATGTGCTAGATGAAATGCCGATAGATCCCTCACATATGCAACCCAGTGTGATAACAGCAAGAGTGTATGATGGCTCATCAAGGCCAGTTACAGGGTCAATTGATGTTGAACTAGCTGTGGGTCCACAAGTCTTTCTAGTAACCCTTCAAGTGATGGATATCCACCCTTCTTATAGCATGCTGTTAGGAAGGCCATGGATACATTCTGCGGGAGCTGTCACCTCTTCTCTACATCAATGCTTAAAGTACATTGCCAACGGTGTCCTGGTTACTGTTAAGGCTGAGGAGACTATATCGATGGTAAGAAATATGGCGGTTCCATTCATTGAAGCAGAAGATTGTAGGGACGGAAACCTTCATGCATTTGAGATTGTGAATACCGAGTGGGTGCCCGAGAACACTGTGTTGAGGAAGCCAGAAATCTCTTAAGCCACTAAAATGGCCGCTAAAATCTTTTTGAAAAACAAGATTCCTTTCCCATACGATATGGAGCAAAGAAGGCCTGAATGGAGGGGTATAATCAAATTGAAAGCTGCAGAACAGAGGTTTGGGCTTGGATATAAGCCCAAGAAAGAGGATTACAAACGAGCTGCTGGTGCAAGAAGGGAGAAGAGAATGGCTAGGATGGAAGGAAGGAAGCCTGTAGAAGAAAACTTAGCCATCCCTCCAATCAGGATTTCATTCCCAAAGGCCGCATATGTGATACAACCTGATGGGGGACATGGAGACCTCTTTCAGAAGCTTTCTTCAATGAACATAAACACTCTGGAGGAAAATCAAGTCAAGGACATTGCTGAGAAAATCGAATCCGAAAGGAGGATTGAAGAGCTGCCACAATTGACCATCCACACTTTGGAAGAAGTCACCGTCAAGACTTTTGTCCGGAAGCTAGCTGAAGGGGAGAAGTTCCAGAATTGGGAGACCCAAGAAGCTCCATTGGTTTTTAAAATGTAATCAACAATGATGGTTGGATTATATTTTTTATCTATGTTGTTTGCCTTTTTTCTGTTTTGTTTTTATTGACAATCGAGGCTCAAGATGTCAATGGGATTTTATTTTGTTGTGAGCCAATCTTTTATTTTTAATGAGATCATGCATTTTCAAAATTCATCTTGATGTCTTACTATGCATTTACACATCACTTTCCGCTTTCATGAACTCTGAAAGCGGATCCTCCACAACAACACCTGCACTTTACATTGAGAATGAATGGCCAAAATTTAAAGAATACATAGTGGCTGTAGAAGATGAGGAATGGGAGGAGGAAAACATATGGGAATTCACAAAATTAATAGAACAACACGAACAGGCTTGGAGGCCCGCTAAAGAGGAACTTGAAACCATAAATGTAGGCAATGAAGAAATCAAGCGAGAGTTGAAGATAGGGACTTTGATCACCCCTGCAGCAAAGGAAGAGTTGATTGCACTGCTCAAAGATTATGTGGATGTCTTTGCTTGGTCCTACGAGGATATGCCTGGTTTGGATATGGACATTGTAGTACATAGAATACCACTGATGGAAGGATGCAAGCCGATTAAGCAGAAGTTAAGGAGAACTCATCCGGAGGTCTTAATCAAAGTAAAGGCGGAAATTGAGAAACAATGGGACGCTGGTTTTTTAGAAGTAGTGAAGTATCCACAATGGGTGTCAAACATAGTGGTGGTACCTAAAAAAGAAGGAAAAATCAGAGTTTGTGTGGACTTTAGGGACTTAAACCGGGCTAGCCCTAAAGATAATTTCCCTTTACCACACATAGATATGTTAGTTGATAATGCAGCACGCAGCTCCACATATTCCTTCATGGATGGGTTTTCAGGCTACAATCAGATAAGAATGGCGCCAGAGGATAGGGAGAAGATGACCTTTGTAACACCATGGGGAACCTTTTGCTACAAAGTCATGCCATTTGGTTTAAAGAATGCTGGGGCCACTTACCAAAGGGCTATGGTGACTTTGTTTCACGACATGATGCACAAAGAGATTGAAGTATACGTGGATGACATGGTTGCTAAATCTAAAGAGGGAGAGAATCATGTCCAAATATTGAAGAAATTATTTGAAAGATTAAGGAAATATAAGTTGAGGCTTAACCCAGCGAAGTGTTCATTCGGGGTAAAATCTGGTAAGCTGTTAGGATTTGTGGTGAGTGACAAAGGGATAGAAGTGGATCCTGAAAAAGTAAAAGCTATTCAATCTATGCCACCCCCCAAGACTGAGAAGGAGGTGAGAGGGTTCTTAGGAAGGTTGAATTACATCGCTCGGTTTATATCCCATTTAACCGCGACTTGTGACCCGATCTTTCGTTTGTTGAGGAAGAAGAACCCTGGAATATGGAATGAAGAGTGTGATAAAGCTTTTGAGAAAATCAAGCAGTACTTGCTAAATCCACCTCTGCTTGTTCCTCCCGTACCAGAAAGGCCATTGATTTTATACCTAACAGTAACCGAAACAGCAATGGGATGTGTGCTTGGGCAACATGATGAAACCGGAAGGAAGGAAAGGGCCATTTATTACCTAAGCAAGAAGTTCACGGAATATGAGTCTAGGTATACTGTGATTGAGAAGCTGTGCTGCGCACTAGCATGGGCTACAAAGAGATTACGTCAGTATATGTTGTATCACACTACATGGTTAATTTCCAAGTTAGACCCATTAAGGTACATTTGTGAGAAGCCTTATCTATCTAGCCGAATTGCAAGATGGCAAGTTCTTTTGGCTGAGTATGACATGGTGTATATGACAAGGAAAGCCGTGAAAGGGAGTGTTATTGCCGATCACCTGGCTGACCATGCTATGGAAGATTATGAGCCGTTAAACTTTGACTTTCCCGATGAAGATGTGTTTGCAATCGAGGAAGAGAAATCAGATTGGTGGGTTATGTACTTTGATGGTGCTGTAAATGTATGTGGTAACGAAGCGGGGGCAGTGATAATCTCTCCTGATAAGAAGCAGTATCCGGTTTCAGTTAAGCTGCAGTTCGGGTGCACCAACAACACGGCTGAGTATGAAGCTTGCATTCTTGGTTTAGATGCTGCTTTAGAGATGAACATAAGAAAGATAGATGTGTATGGAGATTCAATGCTGATTATTTGCCAAGTAAAAGGAGAATGGCAAACCAAAGAAGAGAAGTTAAGGCCTTACCAAGAATACCTGTCTAAGCTGGCTAAAGAATTTGAGGAAATAGAGTTCACCCATCTGGGAAGGGAAGGGAACCAGTTTGCAGATGCTTTGGCCACACTAGCATCTATGGCCAAGATAGATTTTGGGCACAAGGTACAGCCAGTACACATCAATATCATAAATAACCCCGCTCATTGTTGCTCTGTCGAAATAGAAGTGGATGGAAACCCGTGGTACTATGATATCAAGAATTTCATCCAAAACCAGGCATATCCCATGGGGGCATCCAAAATCGACAAAAAGACCTTGAGAAGATTGGCAATGGATTTTTATCTTGATGGGGAGATTTTGTATAAGAAATCATCTGACGGGACTTTGTTGAGATGTTTGGATGAATTTGAGGCAAAAAGCACGGTACGGGAAGTCCATGAAGGGATTTGCTCAACTCATGCTAGTGGACATGTGATGGCCAGGAAGATACAAAGAGCCGGGTACTTCTGGATGACGTTAGAGAAGGATTGTATCGATTATGTCCGGAAATGTCATAAGTGCCAGGTATACAGTGACAAAATCAATGCTCCTCCGGCTCCTCTGTTTAATTTAACATCTCCATGGCCCTTCGCGATGTGGGGAATTGATGTAATTGGACCGGTAAACCCAAAAGCCAGCAATGGTCATAGGTT
This sequence comes from Populus alba x Populus glandulosa, assembly GCA_033617975.1. Classification (NCBI taxonomy): domain Eukaryota; kingdom Viridiplantae; phylum Streptophyta; class Magnoliopsida; order Malpighiales; family Salicaceae; genus Populus; species Populus alba x Populus glandulosa. Next base: position 11,159,594 of record CM066143.1, on the reverse strand, counting down.
TATTCTCGTGGCTATCGACTACTTCACAAAATTGGTAGAAGCTGGGTCATTTGCTCATGTGACTCAAAAAGTGGTGAAGAAATTTATTGAGAGAGATTTGATATGTCGGTATGGTCCACCAGAAAAGATTATAACTGACAACGCCCAGAATTTCAACGGCAAGATGATAATAGAGCTCTGCACTAAATGGAAAATCAAGCATTCCAATTCTTCACCATATAGACCAAAGATGAATGGTGCGGTAGAAGCTGCTAACAAGAATGTCAAAAAGATTATTCAGAAGATGGTAGTCACCTATAAGGATTGGCATGAGATGTTGTCATTTGCCCTTCATGCATATCGCACCGCAGTTCGAACCTCAACAGGAGCCACCCCGTACATGTTGGTATATGGAATGGAGGCGGTGATGCCTTTAGAAGTGGAAATCCCATCATTGAGAGTGTTGTTAGACTCTGAGCTGGAAGAGGTAGAATGGGCAAAGGTTAGATATGAACAGTTGAATCTGATCAGTGAAAAGAGGATAGCCGCGATCTGTCATCATCAACTCTACCAAAGAAGGATGGCTAAATCATATGACAAGAAGGTTCGACCTCGAGGATTCCGCGAAGGAGATCTTGTACTAAAGAAAATATTACCTTTACCTGGAGAAGATCAGAGTAAATGGGCACCTAACTACGAGGGGCCTTGCGTGGTGAGGAAAGCATTCTCAGGAGGAGCTTTGTTACTGTCTAGAATGGATGGAGAAGATCTAGCTAGGCCTGTGAATTCCGACTCTGTAAAGAAATACTACGCTTGATGTATTTCATAATTTCCCAGTCAATAAAAATAAATTTCGGCCATGAATTCTCTTTGTAAAGAGTCCTTTTATATATGTATTTAACATATGATCTCATAGCATTTGGAATCTTTTGCTCAAAAGAACTTTTTTTTGGCATGACTAAGAAGATGACTCCATCAATTGGTGAACCAAATCAAATCTACTTGACATATAGTTGCACATCACACTAGGGGGCAAAAGGTGCACGAAATGCACATAAGGGTTCATAGTAAACCCAAGCCCAAAAGGGATATCATAATAAAAACTTCTAAAAAAGCATCTTTTATAAAATTTGCTAATTGCATCAAAAGTTTCAGTTTTCATGAACAAAACCAATTTTTTCCTTTGGCGCAAAACTCAATGGAGCAAGAAAGGGCCCCATAAGGAACCCAAGATCTCTTCACTAAAAGGATATGAAGGATATTTCATTTCATGAGAAAAGCTTGAAACAAGAGCAAAGAGGTTTACGACGAAAGGGGGACCTATGTTTCCAAGATAGGTAACAAAAACATACATGCATATTAACCATAATATATTGCTTTCAACATTTGTCAGATCAGGATTTCATCACCATTTCTCAGGTAGTGCGTTTTCTAACCCTACCTCTTTTCGAGTGCACTGTTTGAGCCCTCACTTCTCGGGTAGTGCGTTTTCTAAACCCTACCTCATTTCGAGTGCGCTTTTGAGCCCTCACCAACATTTTTCTGGGTAGGTCACCCATTACAACGCGACCATTTTCTCCATATTTTTTTTATTTGGGTAGGTCACCCATTACAACGAGACCGCACTTCATATTCTTTCTATTTGGGTAGATCGCCCATCACAACGAGACCACTTCTTCACTTTTTTTTTTCATCTTGGGTAGGTCACCCATTACAATAAGACCATCATCTTTTCTGGGTAGGTCACCCATAAGAATGAGACCATTCTCTATTTTTTTATCTGGGTAGGTCACCCATAAGGATGAGGCCATTCCTTCCCCTGGGTAGGTCACCCAAAGAATGAGACCACTCTTCCTTTTTCTGGGTAGGTCACCCATCACAATGAGACCATACTTTTCTGGGTAGGTCACCCATAAGAATGAGATCATTCTCTATTTTTTGTTTATCTGGGTAGGTCACCCATAAGAATGAGGCCATTCCTTCCCCTGGGTAGGTCACCCAAAGAATGAGACCACTCTTCCTTTTTCTGGGTAGGTCACCCATCACAATGAGACCATATTTTCTGGGTAGGTCACCCATAAGAATGACCATTCTCCATTTTTTTTTTACCTGGGTAGGTCACCCATAATAATGAGGCCATTCTTTCCCCTGGGTAGGTCACCCAAAGAATGAGACCACTCTTTCTCTTTTCCACTCGGGCAGGTCACCCATCATAATGAGACCACACACACATTTTTTGTATTGATTATGAGTAAAGGAATCGCCAGATGGGATTCCAGGTTAAAGGAGATCACTAGATAGGATCTCAGATGGATTTCCATGTTGATCAAACTAAAATAAGAATTCAGAGGATCGCTGGATAAGGATCTCGAGATGACTAAGTTTAGATCATGGTTTTTGGGGCTAAGGAGGATTGTTATAAAGGACAAAGTTTAGATCAAGCTTCGACCAAATCAGTTTCGGGAGTTCCGTTTTGGGTTTATCTTTATAACACTTACTGCGCAAAACCCATGCTCCGTAAGTATTATAAAGAGGGGGCATCTGTTGTAATCCATTTTTCGGTCCCCATGAAAAATAAAATAAATAGCCAAAAGAGGTTAGAAAAATAACAGGAGGCAGAAGCGCTCGGAAAACAGTCAGAAAATTGGTCAAGGAATTTAAAAATACAAGGATTGAATTTTTGACAATATATTCTTGAAGGATGAAAGCCCTATTAAGAAGGAAAATTTGAATTTTGAGGGAAAAAGCCCAAATTTGGATGTTTTTGGACTTAATTGGATTTTTATGGACTTAATTGGATTTTTATTTGAATTTATAGAAGATTTGATTGCAAGAAAAATTGATTTTTAAGTCAATTTGGGCTTTAATTTGGAGAAATTTAAGTTCTGGGGCCAAAATATATTTTTTAGGAATTTATTGGGTCAAATCAGGGGCTCAATTGCATAAATATTGAAGTTTAAGGGCCAATTAGGGACTTAATTGTGAAAATCCGAACCCAGGGACCAATTTGGAGAAGGCGCAAAGATAGAGGGGGCTGTTTGGATTTGTTTCAGGGGCTTAATTGAAGAAATTGGAAGTTTATTGATCAATTAGAGGCTCAATTGCATAAATCAGAGGCCAAGGACCAAAGTGAAAAAGGCGGCCAACAAGAGGGGCCGAATTTGGGGGACTGATTTGAAGTTTAGCAATTTAAATGAAACGGCGCGTTTTACCCAAAACGACGCCGTTTCACATATAAAAAAAAAAAAAAGAGGAAGATCAGAACGGTGTCGTTTTGAACGACACTGTTCATCTTCCTCCTTCCCCCCGTTTTTAACAGAACAGAAGACGAAAAAATTCAAAAATTCTCCCACGTCTCTCTCCTCGCCCCCACCACCACCGAAAGAGCCGACCAGCCATGCGTGATTGAAGGCGCACTAACCATGGCCCCCCACCTGTGCTGCCCCTATAAATAAAGAAGAAAAACCGAAGAGAAAGAGAGAGAAAAAACCCGAGAGACCCGAGGATAGAGGGAGAAGAGAAATAACGCACGAAGGAGAGGAGAGAAGAGAAACAGACCGAAAGCAAGAAAAAAAACGAAACCGAAAACAAAAAGAAAAAAACCGAAGGGAGGAGAGAGAGAGGAGACCGAAGAGAGAGAGAATCAACGAGAGAGAGGGAGCAGTCACAGCGCCGCCGTCCTCGAGGCCACGACACCGCAGCGACACCACAGCTCCAACGATCGCCTCCACGCCAGGTGCACATTCTTCCCCCCCTGCAATTTTTTTCTTCGCACCGTAGCTATTTGGCCTCCTGCATGTAGCATGCAGGAGGCGGGGGGGAAGAAAAATAATTCTCCACCCCTCCCCCGCTGGGCCGTAAGATGCTGGGCCAGCCCGATGCTGGCCCAGCCTTGCAAGTCTGGGCCGGTCTTGGCCCAGACTGTAGAAGTTTTCGGGCCGAGACCGGCCCACTTTATTTTTGGGCCGAGACCGGCCCACATTTTAATTTTGGGTCGAGACCGGCCCACTTTAGATTGGGGTCGAGACCGGCCCACTTTAGTTTTGGGCCGAGACCGGCCCAATATCATTGCGGGCCGAGATCGGCCTCCCCCCTTTTTGGGCTGAGCCTGGCCCATTTATTTGGGCCGGCCCAGCCCCATAATATAATATATTATATATTATATATTATGATATATATGTGTGTATATATGTTATATATATAAAAAAAATATTTATATAAAAAAAAAATATTTTGAAAAATCTTAAAAAATATTGTGATTTTTCTGCATATTTTTGTCAACGTGGTTTAATGTGGTTTGTATTTTTATACTGTAAAGATACAAAACCAGTGTTAAAAATACCCGATTTTCGTCAAAACATCAAAGATTTTTCAGAATAAAAAATGTTTTTGCTTTCAAAAAAAATTTCTAAAAAGTCCCTAAAATGTTGTTGATTTTTCTGCATATTTTTTAGCAAAGTGGATTAATATTGGGTTGTATTTTTATACCGTAAGGATATAAGCTCAGTATTAAAATATCCGATTTTCGTCAAAGCATAAAAAAAATAATATTTTCCAAAAAAAAAAAATTTTTGTTTTAAAATACAGCCTAGTATCTCCAATATATATATATAAATATTATAACATCATATTTTCACACAACAAAGAAAATTTTCAAAACAATATATGTATTAACATGCATTTTTGGCTTTAATAACCAGTTTATTCAAGCCATGAGAACTAGGCCAATATTTCAAAAATTCTAAAAAATCTTTTTTTGTTTTCTTTTAGTATTTGGGATTACGAATTTATACGTAAAACGTATTCCTAAATATTATTAATAAAGTTTGGTATAGACATTAGAACGGTTAGGATTTTACCCGATAAGATAAAAGACCTTCTTACTGAGGAGGATTTTTTTTCTTGAACCATAGACAGACCAACGACTAGAAGTACAATAACACTTTAGTTTTTTTTATTATCAGACAATAAAACAATGCAGCTTACCTTAGGTAGGGCGTATTTGGGGTGCTAATACCTTCCCTTTACGCAACCAGTCTCCGTACCCGATCTCTAAGATTAGTTAGGTTCCTAGTGACCAAAATACTAGGTGGCGACTCCAAAGAACCAAATCAAATAAAAATAAATAAATAAATTTTTCGCCAGTCGAACCCGCAATTGACGCGATTGGATTTTTTTTGGGGTGCGACACAGGGACTGTTTGTAAAATTCTTTGAAATGAAGGGGTTCAATTAAAGTTTATCCAAGGGCTTGATTACAAAACTTTCAAAACATCAAGGACCAAAACGCAAAATAACTTCAACACTGTTCATCTTCTTCACCCGAAAAAAAGAAAACTGCTACCTTTACTCCTGCATTAAAACAGAGAGCACAGTCGACCGCATGGCATTCTAAGGGGGATAAAACCAGAGAAGAAGAAAACGGCTGAGAGGGTAGACAGAGGGATGACAGAACCAAGGGACTGAGATGGGGAGAAAAGAAGAGGGCATAACTGAGAGGGACTGAAGAAAAAGAAAGGGCAGACTTTCGTTCCCCTGGTTTCTTCTCAAAGAAACAGAGGAGACGAACGAACAAGGGGGGAAACTGAGAGAAAAGGAGACCCAGAACAAAGAACAGAAAATAAAGATACAGAGACGAACAACAACAAGAAAAACGCAGGGGAAGAACCCCCATCTCCTGGGTTCAGACCTCCATCACCATCGACCATCATCTTCGTCTGCTTTTTCATTTTCCAATAATATCACAGGCAACAACTTAGGAAAGGAAAACTAGGGAAGATGCAGAAAAACAGAAATAGGGGAGCAAGCTTCCATTCAACCGACATCACCTAACATCTTCATCACTGTTGCTACCCATTTTTTGACCCATGTTTTTGATATATTTTCAGAACAATTCAAAAAATAGAGAAAAACAAAGAAAATCCAAAAAAATATGTTTTTTAATATATTTGCATCGCTTTTAGCATTTTCAACGTCGTCTAAAAAGAATTTAAATTTTTAAGGGTCTTTTGAATGCGTTCAACTTCTCACGCGTCATTTTTAAAAATCATTGATTTTCCTCATTGAGTCGACGTTGATATTGCTCGTTTTCAAAAAAATACAAAAAAAATAAGAAAAATCAAAATTTACAAAAAAGAAAGAAGTTGAGGGATCAAGTTGAAAAACCTAGCAACATTTTGCCTATAAATACTAGTCTTTAACTCACACAAGATGGGGGCAATTTTAATACATGGGGGCAATTTTGAAATATCAGGAAAAAAAAACATAAAAAGAAACCCTAAACCTAAACCTCTCTTTTTCAAAAAAGAGAAACCAAGCCACCGGCTAAGGCCCCCCCCCCTCACCTTCTGATTTTTCTTCTCCAACCGGCCAAACACAGCAGCCCCTCATCTCTCAGCCACCCCCCATCTGACACGAAAACAAGCCGCCCCTTCCCCGGTTAATTTTTTTACCCAAACTAGCTGGATTTCAGCCTCCTTCCCCCCGGCCACCTGAGACTTTCCCCTTTGCCCCCACGTCATTTCAGATCTTCTCCTTCTTCCACAGCCCGATCCTCTCCCTCAAAAACCCGACCACAACTCCCTCTCTTCCTCCGTCTGCCTCACAACAGCCACGGTCCAGCACCCCTCAACTCTCACTCACGGCGGTTCCTCCAACACCGAACAGCCCCAGCAGCGACGCTCCCTTTTTGGTTGTTCCTCTGCACCGCCAGCCACCTGAAGCGAAGGAGAAGAAGAGATACTCCCAGCCACCAGATCGGCCATCGCAGAAGGAAAAACCAATCGAAGGATAGTAGAAGGGAGCAGAAAACCGAGACTTGAAAGGCGCGCCGACGCACATGTTCCACACTGTGATGCCATGTTCATGACCATTTCGCGAAGCTGTTCATAAGTCGCTTTTTGTTGTGCAGACTCCGCTCTTTGTTGTGCATGAGACGTTTTGAGTTGTTCGTACTCCGATGATAGGTGGTTGTATTTTTGGGTGAGCTGAGTCGTGTGTTGTTGCAAGGCCACAAACTTCTTATATTGGGAGCTCCCAACGGTTGAAGCACTACGGGCCGACCGCAAGTTGTCGGCCGTAGTGTTGGAGAGCCCGTAAACCTGATTTTTATCGAGTCCACCTAATGATCCAACCTCCATTTACAAATCCGGATCGAATTCCGGATGGGTCAAAGGATCGTCCTCGTATCTCTCCCTCAACCGTTTATTATAGGTCTCCTAATAAAATAAAATAAAGTAATCATCATATTCAATTCAATAAACATAATAACTTACAAAATAAAATGGTTGAACAAACATACCATGAAATGTTAAGCACGGTTGTCAACGAACTGTTGCGCCCCCTTTTGGCGATCTTGACTCCACACGTGTGTCTCCACAACAACTCCATCGGGCTCGGCTCACGTCCAAGAGACGTAGCCTATAATTAAAAGAATTTATTAACAACAAATTAATTGAATGATATATTCATTTAAATTAATCTTACCATCAATTTTGCATGTGCAGCAAATGGAATAGAGTCGCTGATGTACGTTGTCACCGAGTCACGAATTGGCTGATTTCGGTTGCCAGCACCAGACTGTGAGCGTCATGTGAACCGCTCAAATGTCACGTGCTCAAGATAGTGCGGCCATATATCTATTGGGATGTTTACCGGTTTGAAATCCCTCCAAACCACAACATCGTTCCAGCACTGGAACCCCCTATCCCTCCCTATTTTGTTTTTCCCTTTTTTGGGTTTCGTACCAAAAATCACGCGACCTACTTCACACAACCAAAAATTACATTTCAAAACATAAATTTTTGTCCAAAAAAATCTTGTATTGTTTTCGATGTTACCTAGTTGCTACGTGATTTTCCCATACCCTCCTCACAACAGTGTTATGGTCATTGTCCCAGCAAAATTTATCCTATGTATAAAAATTTAATTTTAAATATAAACAATGATTTTTTTACAATTTTATTAATTAACACCAACCTCAAATCTGTCAAACCATGCATTGATTTGAGGCATCCATTCAGGATGTCTGGATATCTGACTCCATTGAAATTATGGAATCTCTATCGATGATTTAAACGCCGATGATATTACTTGGGCGGCCTCAATGTTTGTGAACCTGAAAATAAATGAAATTAATGAAATAGTGATTACTTCATAAATTATGTTATAATTTTTTTTAAAAAAAAAAACTAAAACCTTAACAAACTTACATTGAAAGGTAGTCCTTCCACTGTGCCACGTACTTGCGGGTAAATTGATTCCACTGCGAAGGCACGCCGCCTCTGCGTTGTGAACTAGCGCTGGAAGAGGCAGCATCGGTTGACGGCGCAGGTGGTGTAGGTGCCTCTTCTTGAGAGGCACCTACAGAAATATCATCCTCGCTGCTAGATGAACTAGCTGCGACCGTACGCGAACGACTAGCTCTGGTTTTCATTCTACGCATCTACCCAATTTTATACAAATAATTATATAATTAAATTCAAATGTTAAAAAAAATTCAACAGCACCTCCCCTATACTGGATACTACCCAAATCCACAAACCTGCAAATATTAACAATAGCCACAACCAATTGACCTAATCTATACTAATTATTCCAACATATTCAATTACTAATCCTAAGGTAAATTCAACATTAACAATTACAATTCAAAACATTATTCAATAATTATGCCAATACAACAAAACAATAAATTCAAAAAAAAACTCTAGACTAACAATCAAAATAAATGAAAAAAATTAAACACAAATCATGCAATAATAGAGTAAAATTATTAATTCTTCCAACATATTCAATTACTAATTCTAATGTAAATTCAACATTAACAATTATAATTCAACAAATTATTCAATAATTATGCCAGTACAACAATAAAATATATTCAATAAATTAAAAAATATGTATAGACTAACAATTAAAATCAATGGAAATAATTAAACACAAATCATGCAATAATAGAGTAAAATTACTAATTATTCCAACATATTCAATTACTAATTCTAAGGTAAATGCAACATTAACAACAAATATTCAACAAATTAACTAATAATAATTATGTCAATACAACAATAAAAAATATTCAATAAATTCAAAAAAAAAAAACTATAGACTTTAGGAAAGAAATATGCTTGCCTTAATAATGTGTTGAATTCAAAAATTTATCTACATTACAAAAAATATACCAAAACAAAAAACATAACAAAAATAAAAATAGCTAAAAAAAATAAAATAAAATGAAATAGAAAAAAACACATACCTTTTAATCTGATTCTAGGTGAAAGACTTGAAGAATTGAGAGGAAAAAAAATCAAAATTTAAGGTGAAAAATAGTGGAGAAGAAAAAATGAACTGAAGGGGTGGTCGCTGGAACTTATAGGGCAGTTTTACTCACGGATTCACCGACAAAAATAAAAAAATATTATTATTTTAATTTAATCCATCGGTGAAGTGTCAAATTTGTCAATAATTTTTGAATTCCGCACCAAAATTTTTAATTACCCTCCATATTTTTCACGGTCCGTCAATAATTCTGTCGGCAATCTGACGCTGTCAGAGATTCTTTCAATGCACCACCCTTTGGAATTCGCACATTCCGTCGATATTTTTGTCGGTAACATTTGCCTACCGACAAATTACCGATGGACGTAATTATGTCAGTATATTCTTCGATGAGTGTGGCATTTCGAGTAATTATTTTCGAACTCTCTGTGAGATGCCGACAGACGTGAATCCGTCAGTATGGTCGTCGGTGATTGTGGCATTTTGAGTAATTATTCTTGAACTCTCTGTGAGATGCCGACAAACTTGAATCCGTTGATATAGTCGTTGGTGATTGTGTCATTTCGAGTAATTGTTTTCGAACTCTCTGTGAGATGTTGACGAACGTGAATCCGTCAGTATGGACGTCGGTAATTGTTGCACTGTACAAGAAATGTTGTATTTGTATTGCCTATTTACCTTCCTGCAAAAACTTAAATGATAAATTGTCCATCATATAAAACAGTAACAACAGTGCTTAAACAATAAATATTTCACGTTACAAAATATATCATCCATAATCTAAATTATATGAAAAAAAAGGCTTTTACACAAGGCTTCGTTTTGATAGTTACACAGGGCTTCGTTTTACAGTTTTACACAGGGCCTCACTCAACCCGTGATCTGACTTGATGGTGAACAACTGTGCCACGGCCGATAATTTACTATGGTTTGTGCAGCCATCCCATAATGGTTCGTCAGAATCTTTCAACAAATCAAAAAACCTAGTTGCATCTGCATTAGGTTCTTCTTCTACGATTGGACTTTGACTGACATTACCTTGATTCATTCTCATTGCATCCATAACCATATTTCTGTAAGGATTAGTGTTGTCATTTTGCCACTTCATGCACGTTGCTAGCACTAGAAGTTGACCCAATCACCGTTTCTCCCATTCTCCTCTTACTAACAAATACTTCTCCATGTGCATACCAACACTGGTAATTCTCCATAAACCCTTTATGTAGAAGATGCATCATTACAACATCTGGATGCAGATACTTTTTATTTTGACACTTCCTGCATGGACACCTAATACCGCCTCCAGTAAAATTTCTAGGAATAGATGTTGCGAAATTAATAAAACCCTGAACCCTGTTACAATAATCCATCCTCCACAATCCTTGGGGTGAATCTCGATACATCCATGAACGATCATCCATGACTTATATCGAACCTCTACAAAATTATGATGACATCATGTATTAATTAACTAAGTTAGGTAAATAAACTTGCAAAAATATTAGTTTACCTCAAGATTATCCAATAAATCAATCACAACTTCTCATAAATATTAAATATTCATTATCATTTATCAAAGTCCATACAAATTAATATATATAAATTTACGAAAATTATCACACTGCAATACCATTTATAAAACTTAAAATGGACCCATTAAGCAAGCTATTAATTATTTCAAAATAACACATGTAATTCGGTAATTCCATAAAGTTTTAACAATTTACAAACAAATATAATCTTACAAAATCTAAAACAAATCATAACAGGTATAAAATTATACATTCATATACTACAAGTTTATTTGAGAAATAACAATAAAACATGTACATCTATTAACAAAATACATACACTAAAAAAAACAATAAAATTGACATTTAAATGTTAAAATTTAAAAAGATAGAATTACTTACAAAAATTGATAAAATCCATCGGCAAATCAGAACACGGATGTTGTGACCACAAAACTTCAAGAAATATAACTTGTTGTGCTGAGATGAGGGAGATTTTTGTTTGGGAGCTGGTTGTTTGCAGATGGAGAGAGTTGGGATTAGGAAGAAGAAGGAGAAATAGGGGAGGAGAGGGTCGGCAGGCAGAGAATTATATTAACTTTTTCTGATGGTTTCACGGATGGATTATTCCGTCGGTGGGTCCGTCGGCTATTCTGACGGAAAAATCGACACGTCACCGTACAGATCTGCCATTTCGAATCTGTCGGTATTTTTAACGGTGAACCGGTCACGTCACTTTACGGGCCTATCGTTTTGAATTCGTCAGTGATTCCGTTGAAAAAAACCACCCCGCCAAAAACTCCACGTCAGTGACCCGTTTTTTTTTTTTTAATTCTGAACTTTTCGTCCGGAATTCTGTCGATAACTCCGTTGATAGTTACCGACTAAATTACGAACGAAAAAAGTTATGTCGGTAATTTCGACCTCAAATTACTGACTGAAATATGTTGTTGGTAAATACGTTGCTATTAAGTAAATTTCTGGTAGTGAGGTTTTCTGTATTGCCTGCTGAGATTCGGAAGCTCCGAAACCTTTCCTACCTCTTGGTGTATAGCTATGAAATTGATTCTGATGACCGGATCCCCACCAAATACGGTTTCGAGGCACCAGCTCATATTGGAGGTCTACAATCCATACAAAAGCTTTGCTTTGTAGAGGCACATCAAGGCAGGAATCTACCTCTGTTGCTTTTGATGTATGAATGCTGTACTTTCATTGTCTAACCACAGTTGCGATGAAACAATATGCAATTGATAAATGTGCTGTGCATTGGTTGGTTTATTGATTAAATGAGTAATAATAATTCTATTTAAAGTTGTGAAGTGCAGTTAAACCGACATAGCTAGTTATAGAGTGAATCCTACTCCGTTCAGGAAAGTAGATGAGAGAATTCTAAACGGATTTGAAACGTTAGCAAAAGGTTTAATCCTGGTAGGACTCCATGTTTGCTCCCGTGTTTATATATAAACTGAACCTCGCCAATTAATTATTACTATCAAATCATTGTAGTCTAGTCACAGATCTTGTTTGTCCATTCTCTCCCAAGTCTCTCCATCGGTAGCATCTCCCTGTTTCTTGACTTTCAACTTTTGGTTACTTTAGCTCTCAAAGTTCTTCTTCCAAGAACTGTATATCCTTTTGTTTGTCAATTCAACTAACACGACAATGGGGTTTAGTTATTTTTCATACAATCAAGATCACGATGATCAAGAGAAAGAGGATGTACCGTTATTTTCTGAATCTGATAACAAACATGTCGATGAGAGGAGAGATAAATTGGGTATCGATTTTTTCAAACTAAATCCTCTTATTCTTTCCTTGTATAAAGAAAAATGTTTCAAGACTTTGAACATGCATCACTGCGACGACGACGAGGATAAGGAAAAAGAAAAGGAAGATAGTCACGAGATTGCATGCAAGTCTTTGATCATGAACCATGATGGTGGCGGCGGCGACAACGAGGGACCAAAGAAGATAGACTGGGGATATCTTGTTGACTGGCTTGTCCATGGTCGTTCAGGACGTGAAGTAGTTTCGCTAGCTGGGATGGGAGGCCTGGGAAAAACCACCTTGGCAAAGCAAGTCTATGATGATGCAGAAGTGAAGAAACATTTTAGTGTCCATGCCTGGATTACAGTGTCTCGATCTTACAAGATGGAAGAACTACTTAAAGACATTGTTCAACAACTCTTTGCTGCAGAGAGGAAGCCAGTCCCCAAAAATTTAGAGAGCCTGAACAGCAGTCAGCTAAAATCAATAATCAAAGAGCTCCTGCAGAAAAGAAGGTACCTAATAGTACTGGATGATGTATGGCACGTAAATGAGTGGGATGCTGTCAAGTATGCCTTGCCAACCAACAACTGCGGCAGCCGGGTCATGCTCACTACACGCAATGCTGGTCTAGCCTTCACCTCTCGCATAGAATCAGAAGGCAAGGTCTATAACTTGGAGCCCTTGCTTCCAGAAGATTCGTGGACTCTTTTCTGCAGGAAGACATTCCGGGGGAATTCATGTCCTCATCATTTGGAGGATATTTGTAAGAATATCTTGAAAAAGTGCGAGGGGCTTCCACTTGCAATTGTGGCAATCAGTGGCGTTCTTGCTGCAAAGGACAAGCGAAGGATAGATGAATGGGAAATGGTTCGACGTAGTCTTGGTGCTGAAATCGAGGACAACAATAAGCTTCTCAATTTGAAAAAGGTGCTTTCTCTCAGTTTCAATGATCTGCCGTACTATCTAAAGTCTTGTTTCTTGTATGTGAGCATCTTTCCAGAGGATCATCTAATTGAGCACATGAAACTTATTCGTCTATGGGTTGCGGAAGGATTTGTGGAAGCAAAAAATGGAAAGGAGTTAGAAGATGTTGCAGAGGACTATTTCAATGAACTCCTGAACAGAAGCCTGTTGCAAGTGGCGGAGACAGCTAGTGACGGAAGGGTCAAAACATGTCGCCCCCATGACCTCGTGCGAGAGATTATCTTTTCAAAGTCAAGAGACCAGAACTTTGCAGTTATAGCCAAGGATCAAAATGCAACGTGGCCAGACAAAATTCGGCGTCTATCAATACACTACACAGTGCGAAACGTACAACTGAACAGGTGCGTCTCTCAGTTGCGTTCTTTGTTCATGTTTGGGGTCGTAGAGAAGTCGCCCCTACGAACCTTGTTTCCTAATGGTTTTAGGCTGCTTCATGTGCTGGATTTGCAAGGTGCTCCAATAAAAAAGTTTCCAGTTCAAGTTATCAACCTGTATTACCTTAGGTATCTCAGTTTGAAGGAAACTAAGGTAAGTAGAGTCCCATCCTATATAGGGCAACTTCAACACCTAGAGACCTTGGATCTCAAACACACGTACGTCACTGAGTTGCCCGATGAGATCTTGAAGCTACAACGACTTCGTCATCTCCTGGTCTATCGCTATGAATACGAGTCTTACGCACACTTCCACTCGAAGAATGGTTTCAAAGCTCTTGAGAAAATAGGACAACTGCAATCCCTACAGAAACTATGTTTTGTTGAGGCAAACCACGGCAATGGTAGTATAATGATTGAACTTGGGAAGCTAACTAAACTGAGAAGGTTAGGTGTTGTAAAGTTGAGAAGGGAAGATGGCAAGTCTTTATGTTCATCTATCGAGAATCTTAGAAACCTCCGCGCCTTGTCTCTACTTTCAGTAGAAGAGGATGAGATTCTTGATCTTGAGCACCTTTTCTCTGCTCCTCCGCTACTTCAGCGGTTGTACTTGACAGGACGCTTAGAGACACTGCCACACTGGATACCTAATCTAGAAAGCCTTGTCAGAGTTCATTTGAAATGGAGCCGCTTAAAGTGTGATCCCCTGGAATCTCTTCAGGTTCTTCCCAATCTTGTGCATCTTGAATTACTTCAAGTTTATGAAGGAGATACCTTGTGTTTCAAGGTGGGAGGGTTTAAGAAACTCAAGCTTTTAGGTATTGATAAATTTGACGAGCTAAGATGCGTGGAAGTGGAGGTGGGTGCGCTGCCTCGCGTGGAAAAGTTGAGCATTCAGCGCTGTAAATTGCTGGAGAAGGCACCATTAGGCATTGAGCATCTAACAAAGCTGAAAGTGCTAGAGTTTTTCGACATGCCTCGAGAACTAATCCAGACACTTCTTTCAGATGAACAAGGGGGAGATTATTGGAGAGTCGCGCACATCCCAGAAGTATACTCAACCTACTGGAGAGATGGGGGATGGGAGGTCTATTCTCTGGAGAGTTTCAACGACTCTTCCCGGCCAAGTCCCGTCATAAGGAGCCAGGAGCTTCATCCTCGCTGGAAATGATATTTCTGCTACAAGTTGATTTTAGGACCTGTAGTTGAAGGATTTGTAAATATTCTGTCTGTAGATATAATTGTATAGCTTCAGCGTAAAACATCAAGAGCTACCGAGTGGTTCAGGTAGTGATGTGTATAGTATTTGGGCAGGGTGTTATTAAAAAGCCTGTGCCTTTGAAATATTCATAAAAGGAAGACGCTGATATACAGTCTCTGGTCTGTACAATATTTTCTTCAATATCAAACTGTTTATTTGAATATGTATCCCCTGTTTGCCTGTTGCCTGCTCTGTCTTGTATGCATCACCAACCTCTCTGAAACTCGTTTCAAAGTATCCAATTCGTCGGAGAGAGCAATTTCTTTAATCCCATGATCGGCTCACTTTGTAAACCTCTCGGCCCAAGAAGTCATCAAGTTCACTATGATATGGCTAGAACGAGGCGGTCTCTGTTTGTTTTCTGGAGTTATTGAGAAGAAATTGTAAACAAGTTTGCAGAGAAGATTGAGGAGTAAAGTCTTGTATTTTTCTACTGTTTCATTAATGCAGAAAACTTTGCTTTTATAAACGTTGAAAATAACTGATTCCTAGATTTTAAGGAACCAAGATCATCTCATCCATTTATTAATGGAGGGTTACGATTCTTACACATGTAAGAATCGATTTGTTATAGATTTGTAATAGTAAAACCGACTATAACTACCATAGTTGTTTTAACTGTTTCTTCATTCTTCTTTACTAAGACTTCAAAAACAAGTAACCAGCTTAGCTTTCAACAGCCTCTCCTAAGCTGTTTACTGGTTTCACTCCAAGCTTCAGCCTTAGTTGCTTGAATCTATCTTTAGGCAATGCTTTCGTGAAGATGTCTGCAAGTTGTTCTTCACTTTTGCAAAACTTCACATTTATTACTCTTTTTTGCAGAGCCTCCCTTATGAAATGATACTTCCTGTTTATGTGTCTTGTTCTTTGATGAAAAATAGGATTCTTGGCCATTGAAATTGCTGACATGTTATCACAGAACAAGGGTGTTGCCTTAGCTTGCATTTCACCAAAATCATCAAGAACAAACCTTAACTAAATGGCCTGAGCAGTTTCTTCAGATGTTGAGACATACTCAGGTTCTGCAGTTGATAATGCCACTGTGTTTTGTTTCACAAAGACCCAGGAGAATGCTCCACTTCCAAAGCTGAATGCATAGCCAGAAGTGCTCCTGCCATCATCTTCACTTCCTGCCCAATCTGCATCACAAAATCCAACAAGAGTTGCTGATTGATCCCTTACGTATTCAACGCCATAGCTGAGAGTTCCTTGCACATATATTAGGATCCTTTTTGCAGCTCCCATGTGGATTTTGGTAGGTCCAGTCATGAACCGTGACAGCAAACTGGCAGCATACATCAGATCTGGTCTTATTGCTGTCAAATATAGTAAACTTCCTACTATTTTTCTATAAAGCCCTTCATCAACCAACTCACTCCCATCCACCTTCTTTAGTTTCTCACCAGTGGCCAAAGGAATGGAGACTGGTTTGCAGTCATCAAGTCCAAACTTACTAAGCAAGGATTTGGCATACTTGCCTTGATGAATAAATACCCCTTGATCGGTTTGCAGTATTCCCATGCCAAGAAAATGGTGAAGAAGTCCAAGGTCAGACATCTCATATCTCTGCATCATTTCTCTTTTAAATTCACTAAGCAATCTTTCACTGCTGCCAGTGTACACAATGTCATCAACATAGATTGAGACAATGATCAAGTTACCTTCCAGATCTGACCTTGTATACAAAGTAGCTTCACTTGTGCTCCTTTTGAATTTGCACATAGAGAGGTATGCATCAATTTCATTGTACCAGGCTCTTGGTGCCTGCTTTAGTCCATATAAGGCATTCCTTAGTTTGTAAACTTTGTGTCCTGCATTCTTTACTTCAAACCCTTCAGGCTACTCAACATACACTTCTTCCTTAAGAACACCATTTAGGAATGCTGACTTAACATCCAACTGAAACAACTTCCACCCCTTCTATGCTGCAAGTGCAATGAGAGTCCGAATTGTTTCCAGCCTTGCTACTGGTGCAAAGGTTTCATTGTAATCAATTTCGGATTTCTGTGCATATTCTTTTGCTACAAGGCGAGCCTTGTGTTTTTATACTGGTCCATCAAGATGAAGCTTGGTTTTGTACACCCATTTCACTCCTATAACAAGTTTGTCAATCGGTCTCTCCACCAATTCCCAAGTATTGTTCCTCTCTATCATTTCCAATTCTTCCTTCATAGCCTCCTGCCAGGCTTTATCTCCAAAAGCTTCTTGATAATTCTCAGGTTCTATGATGCACATGTGACACCTTGCATATATATCTTCTAAGGTTTTTAATTTTACTGGAGTAGAGCTAGGTGTAGATTGTTGACTGTTATCACTGCTAATATTCTCAACTAACTCTCCAACTGTAGAATTTGGATGGTAATGTTCAACATTATCGGGTTGGGCTGCAGCATCATGTTCTTCAGAATTTTCACCTTCAACTTCATCTCCTTCAAAATTGAGAGACAAGTGTTTTTGGTTCATCAGATTTCTTTCCCAATTCCATGACCTATCTTCACTGAAAATCACACTTCTTGAGAGAACAATCTTCTCAGATTTCAGATCATACACTCTATACCCCTTCTCACAGCTACCATATCCAACAAAGACTCTCTTTCTAGCTTTGCTATCCTATTTTTGCCTTAGTGATGATGGGATATGTGTGTAGCACAAGCAATCGAACACCTTCAGATGCTTGACTCCTGGCTTTCTTCCCGTGAAGGCTTCAAATGGAGTTTTTTTTCAATAACTGAAGTTGTATAACATCTGTTCTGAATATACACAGCTGTATTCATAGCTTCTACCCAGAAGATTACTAGCATTTGTTTCTCTATCAGCATGGAACTTGCCATTTCACATATTGTTCTGTTTCTCCTCTCTGCAACTCTATTATATTGAGGAGAGTATGCACCTATCAATTGCCTCTCCATTCCTTGTTTTACATAGAATTCTTCAAACTCATTTGAGGTATATTCACCACCTCTATCAGTCCTTCAATTTATATCCACTTTGCAGCTCAACGAATGCTTTAAATTTCTTGAACACATTGAGTGGATTAGATTTGTTTATGAGGTAGTATACCCAGTATATTCTTGAGTAATCATCAATGAATGTGATGAAGTATCTGTTCCCTCCCACTGATTCATTCTGCATTGGTCCACACATATTTGTGTGGATTAATTCCAGTGGATAACTTGTTCTCCATGTTTGTTCTTTGTCAAATTTCTCCCTGTGATGTTTGTCTGAAGCACAGCCTACACATATATCTTCCATTTCTGTCAGAACAGGAAGTCCACATACCATCTCTTTCTGCTGCATCTTTTTCATGCTAGCAAAGTTCAAGTGTCCCAATCTTCTATGCCATATCCAGGAGTCCTTAATCACTGAAGCTTTCCTTGCTGCAGGTGTGATGGACTCAAGTGAAAATGGAAAGCATCAATTTCCTCCCATGATCACTATTGCTACAACATTGTTGAGACTTTCATAATCAAATATGACTGCTTTGTTACCTCCAAAAAGGATATAATAACCATGCTCCATCATCTGGCCTACACTCAATAGATTTTCATCCAATCCAGGAACAAGCAGTACTTCTTTTATATATCTCTTTCCATGCTGAGTTTCCACAACCAATGTGTCTTTTCCAGTTGCTTGCACAAGGTCTCCTAAGCCCATCTTTACTTTGCAGGTCACTATTCTATCGATGTTGATTAATTCAGATTCTTGAGATGTCATGTGGTTGTTGCAGACACTATCCACAAACCATACCTTTCTATCTTGCAAGCTTGTAGAATGGCAAGCATAGAATATGGTTTTAGTGGTTACTCTATCTTCTTTTGCATAATTTGCTAGTTGGTTGTGACTGTGACTTTCACAGTCTTTTGTAATATGGCCAAACCGATTGCATCTTCCACATCTTGGTTTTCCTTTGTGTCTACACAATCCAAATTGTTACTTTTGGCAGACTTGACACTGTGGCTTTACACTTGCTTGACTACTTCCCCAAGCAGTGTTGTTCCAGCTTGAATTGTTGTAGTTATTTAAGTTTCTGTTTAGAGTCCAATTTGACCCCCTCTTGTCTTGTGATTGCCATTTTTTAGTAGACCTACCTTGGAAACCCTTGTATGAACTGTAGGCTTGATTGTTTCCAACCTTTAAATTGCTAAAAGATTTCTCTGTTCTTGTTAGCTTATCCCTTTCATCATGCAAATCCTTCCTCTTATCATAGACTTTGATAGAAGCAATGACTTCTTCTACTCTTAGAACATCAAGATCTCGTGTCTCTTTAATGATTGACACGATGGACTTATATCTTCTACTTAGACTCATTAGCAGTTTTTGCACAATTTTGTTTTCTGATACATCTTCTCCTAATGATTTTAGGTTATTCATAGTTGCAAAGAATTTAGCTAGATATCCATCTAAGCTTTGACCTTCTAACATTCTCAGGTATTCAAAGTCTGCTCTAACTGCTTGAAGTTTTACAGCTCTAACCTTTTTATCTCCTCTGAATTCTCTGCTCAAAATTTCCCAAGCTCCTTTTGCAGTCTTCTCGTTTCTTATGCATGGGAAAAGGTCATCTGTTAATGCTCCTTGTATGAAGCTTAATGCCTTTGCATTCTTGATTTTGTTTTCTCTGTAGGTAGTGGATATTTGCAATGTAGTTTGCTCAGCTTCACTCTCTTCATCGCCTGATCCATTTGCAACCTCAGGTGATTGATGAGATTGTATTCCAACTTCTATTACGTCCCATAGATCGAATGCTATGAGGATTGTCTCCATTTTTACAGCCTAAAAGTTGTAATTTATGCCATTGAACAGTGGAGTTCTTAGATCTCCTCCAGCAGAGCTTGATCCTACCATTTTTGAGTAATCAACAATTTAATCAATCTGTTTTCACAGTTTATGCCCCTCTTAGAAATTAGTTTTTGAGCTCTGATACCATGTTTGTTTTCTGGAGTTATTGAGAAGAAATTGTAAACAAGTTTGCAGAGAAGATTGAGGAGTAAAGTCTTGTATTTTTCTACTATTTCATTAATGCAGAAAACTCTGCTTTTATACACGTTGAAAGTAACTGATTCCTAGATTTTAGGAACCAAGATCATCTCATCCATTCATTAATGGAGGGCTACGATTCTTACACATGTAAGAATCGATTTGTAACAGTAAAACCGACTATAACTGCCATAACTGTTTTAACTACTTCTTTAACTGATTTAACAGAATTCCTTCCATTTCTTCATTCTTCTTGCTACAGCCTACGTAGTCTTCTTCTAAGACTTCAAAAAAAAGTAACCAGTTTAGCTTTCAACAGTCTCTAGTCCACCGTCAAAGGAGATGCGAGTAACGTATGACAACATCATGCGACTTACCTTCAATTTGAAAAACTCATAACTGGAGATCAAGAGGATTGGAATATGTTGACTTTCTGGTCAGTTATCAAGCGTTGTTGATCACCATGTTGATGAAACAAAGAAAAACTACTCGTAAATAAAAAAAATTCGACAGCACCTCCCCTACACTGGAGACTATCCACAGTTTTCAAACCTGCAATCTTTACAATAACCACAATCCAATTGACTCCAGCAACAATATACAACCTAATATCTATAGAAACTCAATCATTAAAAAACATTTGGCAGCACCTCCCCTATACTGGAAACTACCTACAAATCATCTCATCCATTAATGGAGGGCTACGATTCTTACACATGTAAGAATCGGTTTGTAATGGATTTGTAACAGTAAAACCAACTATAACTGCCATAACTGTTTTAACTGCTTCTTTAACTAATTTAATAGAATTCCTTCCATTTCTTCATTGTTCTTGCTACAGCCTGCGTAGTCTTCTTCTAAGACTTCAAAAACAAGTAACCAGCTTAGCTTTCAACAGTCTCCAGTCCACCGTCAAAGGAGATGGGAGTAATGCATGCCAACATCATGCGACTTACCTTCAATTTGAAAAACTTTTAACTGGAGATCAAGAGGATTGGAATACGTCGACTTTCTAGTCAGTGATCAAGCGTTGCTGAACACCATGTTGATGCAACAAAGAAAAACTACCCGTAAACAAAAAACATTCGGCAGCACCTCCCCTATACTAAAGACTATCCACAGTTTTCAAACCTGTAATATTTACAATAACCACAATTCAATTGACTCCAACAACAATATACAACCTAATATCTATAGAAACTCAATCATTAAAAAACATTTGGCACCACCTCCCCTATACTGGAAACTACCTACAGTTTTCAAACTTGCAATCTTTACAATAACCACAATCCAATTGACTCCAGCAACATCATATATACAACCTATTATCTATAGAAATTCAATCATTAAAAAAAAAAATTCTACAGTACCTCTCCTATATTATAAACTATCCGCAGTTTTCATAGCTACAAATATTGATAATTACACAAATATTGAAAAACCAACTCTATACAACCTAACATCTATAGAAATTCAACATCTATATATTTTCAACTACCATCAATACAAATTCATAAATAACATTTAAAATTAATCAAAATAAGAAACAACATAACAAACAATTATATCCTAAAATTAAGATAAACTAATTAAATTTAATTCTATATTTCAATTAACGTTTAAAACAAAAATTAAACAATAACAATTATGGCAAAACAAAAAATAATATCCTAAAATTAATAAATAAAATGAAAAAAACTAAAGAACACTACACAAAACATCCTAAATACAAAACAAACAATACACAAAACTAAAAAATACTACATCAATTAAAAATAAATTTAGGAATAAAAAATGCTTACCTTAATAGTGTGTTGATTTTAAGATTTTATCAACAAACAATACACAAAACAAAGAGCACCAAAAAAATAATCATAATTAAATTTAAAAAAAATACAAAGATAAAGAAAAAAGAATACATACCTTTTAATATGTTTAAAACTACCACCAAAACAATAAAATCTCTTCCAAAAACTAAACTAAAACAGAGAGGAGAAGAGAAATAGAGATGAGAGCTAGGAGAAAAAATGAACCAAATGGGGAGAGGAGGGGTTTTATATAGCAATTTTTCCGACGGTATTACTGACGGATCATTAAGCATTAAATTTCGCCGGTAATTTATTGATGTTCACACCAAAAATTTTGAAAATCCCACCTGACTTTTCGATCCGTCAGCCAATCCTTCAGTAAACGTGTCGTCAGCATACTGACAGGTTGCGTTTCGGGATGTGCGCTAACCGTTGGTGATTGTGGTATGGATTGTAAATTTTTTTCAACTCTCGATAAAATACCGACGGGTACCACTCCGTTGGTGATTGTGGCACAAGTCTGTAATTGTTTTTGAACTCTTGGTACAATACCGATGGGTGTAATTCTGTCAGTGATTGTGGCACAATTCTATAAATTTTTTCCATCTCTCGATAAAATATCGATGTACCCGTCGATGAAATTGTCAATATTTCTGCAGCTTCTCCATGTATTTTTGTCTATTCTCCTGCACAAAATCTTGAATTGCAAACATAAAGCACACACATCACAATAACAAGAGCTGACTATTAAAGAAGAATAAATATTTCATGTTCCAAAATATTACATTATAAAAATAAGGCTTTACAACATGTTTAGTCAGAATTTTCATCTTTGTCCTTAATTGAATTCTTATCATTAGCTTCATCGCGCTCTTCAATGTGATTATCATCTTCTTCATCAACATTCTCTAGTCCACTAGTAGAGCTCAAAACAACATTCAACTCCTCTAAGTCAACATCAACAAGACTATCGTCGAAAACATGAAAATTTGAATTTTCTTCTAAGTCAATCGAAGGAGCAACTCGGTATGGTTCAACCAACTCACTAGCTTGAAAGACTTCATCTATCATACTTGTATCTTCGTTCTCATCCTGAATAACCTCGACATGAACCTTGGGTTTTGTTTTTAAAATAGATAACCAATCAACTCTTGATCGGTCCTTTCTAAAGGATGGGGTGTATGTGTAATAAACTTATTGGCATTGCTTTACAAAAATAAAGATGTTTACGTTGCGGTGTCTAGCTTTTGATTTGTTTTCAACGAGACCATAGTGAGGATCTACTTAGATTACTCTGTCAGTTGTGTCATACCAATAGCATTTGAATAAAAACACTCTATTCTGTTTGCTATGATGTTGCAGTTTGATAACCTCTTCCAATCTATCGTAGTAGTCATCTTCAAAGTCACTAGAAGTCGATCCCTTAATATAAAGACCGTTGTTGTATGTCTTTCTTTCATGCTTATATTCTTTAGTATGAAAAACATGTCCATTGACAAAGTACTCGTTATAGCACATAACTTTTCTTTCAGGGCTCGGGCTTAGTAAAGACATCAAAATAGCAACACTACCTCCCATTTGATAAAACTTGTATATTAAATACAATAATAATAATCAATAAACAGATATTATGTAATATTGACGTACAATTAATTACATTGCAAGAGATAATGAGTTTGTGATAGGACTTACATGTGTTCTAAACCATGTGGCAAATTGTTCATCTTGTAATTGAAAGATCTGGGATTCGGTCAGCTGTGAGTTGTTGGATAGTAAGTATCGTCGATGTTGCCTACAAGGTTGTTCCAAATTATATGAGTTTATGGTATCACAAAACATAAATAGTACACTATTGACAAAGTTTAAGTCAAACATCTACTTACTTAATAAAAGGTCTCAGCTCATCACAGTTAAATATGACATAATTGTGTGCTTGTCTGAACTTTATTTTAGACAAATATCTCAATTGTGTGCTTGTCTGAACTTTATTTTAGAAAAATATCTCCCCCTCACGGCATTTTTAGATGTGGGTCGTCCAAGATTGGAGAATATTGACAAGTTCCCACTTGAAGGCACTTCACCACCATCATCATGTCGTGGAACACGGTTGATCCTCATGCTTAAGTATGAGATAAATGTTGATATCTCCTCAACAATATAGGCCTCACATATTGACACCTCAAAATACACCTTGTTCTTAACCTTTTTTTTTTAGATTGAACAAGTACTTGCATATATATATATATATATATATATATAATTAATAAAAAATTATCAATTAAAAAAACATTTAATTATGAATTACATAGCAACTGTAATATCTAACCTCTCGAATGGATACATCCATCTATACTAGACCGGTCCTCCAACTTTTACCTCAAATGGTAAATGCACGGGTAAATGCTCCATTGAGTCAAAAAATAATTGAGGGAATATCATCTCAAGTTTGCATATCGTCTCAAAAATATTCGTTCCAAGCCTCTTAATGTGATCAACATTCAACTTGATGGAGCATATATCTCTGAAAAAATAATTGATCTCTGTTAATGCATCCCATATCCCTTTTGGCAACAAATCACAAAAAGCTAATGGGATGAGTGTTTGCATAAACACATTGCAGTCATGACTCTTCATTCCATATAACAGTATATAATCCATTGGTGATACGATCAGTATATACCAACAAAATGTTTCTATCGGTATATACCGACCGTATCACCGATAGATATTATGTATCGGTATATACCGACAGAATGAGAGATGGAATTATTTATGTCGGTAAAAATTATCGACGAAAAAAATCTGTCGGTAATTCTGTTAGTTTTCGCCAGTTTTCTGGTAGTGTAATATTAAAAACATTTCTTTAAACAAAAATTCATAAAAATTTTATTCATGTCCATATATATATATATATATATATATATATATATATATATATATATATATATATATTCTATCTCTACTCACCACAAGTATAATTATAATCTAACAATGATAAAATTACATAAAATTCAACAAAGTATTAAGTTAAAATTATTTTGTAAAGGACCCTAGATATAGTTTTACTTTATTTTTTACTTCTTTATATATAAAGATTTATACTTATACATGTAAAAGAAATTTGATAATTGGGTTAAATATTGATTAATTTAATAATATAATAAAAATATGAGGTAACCACAAAAAAAAAACTAAAACAGGAAAAAAAAAAGCTTTTGTTTTTTACCCAAAAACTTATTTTCAACCTATTTTTTACTCAAAGCACCTAGAAAATACCCCAAATAACCATGTTAAACTAATCCATAGCCTCTAAAAACACGAAAACCCAGTCCAAAACCCTCAATCAACCTAAAACCCAAAAATCTTCCCTAGCCCAAATCTTTTTTTAGGTAATTTCAAGGTAAAAAAAAGAACACTTAATCGTAATTCCCTCTTCATATGGAACCATAGGATACAAAGAATGACTATTTTAGTGGCCAAAATAGTAACCAATGATAACTTTCTCTCTCCACGCAGGAATTCGGCAACTCCCTGTGTCTCCTCTAACATAAAAAGGTCTGGAAAATAATGAAAATATATTTTTTTTTTACCAAAATGGAATGTTTGAAAATTACAAGGATCGGTAACCTAATATTTTAAAAAGATGAGGGATGAAAATAAATTTCCACAACAAATACCCTTAATTTCTACTACATCTCCGTGTCTTTGAATTCAACCTTCTTCTTTAAAAAATATGCAATTAGGGGTTAATTTGGGCTCAAATAGCTAAATCACGCAAAATAAAAATTTGAGGACCAAATTAAAAATTAAAAAAAAAAACATTGCTTCAATGCACAATGTTTTTGTAAGAGAGTGAACGGTAAAGAAAAAGGTTGATCTCATAATAATAATAATAATAATAATAATAATAATAATAATAATAATAATAATGTTATTTTTCATGAAGATAATATTCCTTATGAAGTCTATTCCTTTAATCAAAGTTTTTAAACCCGGCCCGGTGGTCGACCTGGCCTAGGGCGCGGCTTACGGGTTTTGACCGGGTCGCTAGGATCAATCCTAATTTTTTTAAAAAATCAAAACGATATCGTTTTAGTAAAAAAATAAAAATCAACGAGTTGCAATCGGGTTTTTGACCGGGTCTTGTCGGGTCAGCTGGGTTGCCGGGTCATCCTGGGTTTTGACTTCCTCTAATTTTGCTTAAACCCGACCCGGTTTCAGCCTGGGGTCGGCTGGGTCTCGGGGCGACCCGCCGGGCTAGATCGGGTTTCAAAACTATGCCTTTAATGCCAATTTTCAAACGTCCAACAAACACAACCATCTGAATTGGTGCCTCTAATAGCAGTACTAGAGTACTTAGGCCAATATGTTTCATATTCAGATCCGCTTTCTACTTTGAGCCATGTTGAACCTAGCTACATACTCCTTCAACATCATCCTCCATGACCACATATTCCTCTCATATATATATATATATATATATGCGTGACTATGTCTGCAACCGAGTGATGTTTCCCGATCATTTGTCACCTTCATCATCTAGTTCATAAAAAGGTACGTGCATGGTATTCTATTTGCAATTCTATCCCTTATCATCGTTACTCACTACAACATTGCTACTATCATTACAGCCAAATGATGATTTCTTAAAAGCCAAGAAAAAAAGAAAAAGGAAGGAGCTCATTTCTAAGAAACTACCATTAAATCGAGATTTGTACAGGCCCTTTGCGTGTAGAAAGACTTGGGTGTTGTAATTTCATTGAAAGAAAGGGGGTTGTAGAAAGACTTGGGTGTTCACCTGCTTAGTTGACCTTCATTTTCATTGACCATTTCAAAGTCTTCTTCTACGGCCCTTCGCTTGTAGTTTGGATGTGTTGGAATATTGCCATTTATGTGGCTGCCATTGTCAAAGAAGATGGCTGCCATGTGAGAGTCAAATGAGGAGGCTACAATGGTGGCTTGTCGGTGACAGCCACCAACCTTGACTTTGAAAGCCACCATTGTTAAAGAAGAGGTGAATTTGGCAGCCACCATTGTTGACAAAAGAGTAAGAGAAGCTACCATTGATGCCTATAAAAGAGGCATGATTTTAGAGAGAAAAATGACAGACTTGTGAGAAAGCATGTGAGTGCAATAGAGAGGAAGAGAGAAAGAGGAGCTGCTGCCATTGCAGCAATGAGTGCTGGGAGTAGAGTAGAGTGAAGTGATCCTCCTCCTCCATGTGTGTTGTAAATATTTCTCTATCTCTAAATAATATTGACTCTCCCGTGGATGTAGGCAGTTTGGCCGAACCACGTTAAATACTGTGTCTCAGTGTGCTTCCCCTCCGTTAAGCAATTATCAGTACATTACCGGTCGGATTTCCCAATAATTGGTATCAGAGCATATGGTTTGAAGTGGTGTTTGATCTTTGCTCAAAAATGAAAGTTGTCAAAATTGTGTTTTGACCATACCACCCTGTAGAGGAGGAAGAGACGAAGCCACTGTTGAAAACCGCGTCAAAATCGGACGTCGGACATGGCCGCACGCGTCGGCGGGGTGGCTGGCCACGCGCGCCACGCGTCACACCGTCTTCTTCGCCTGGATGGGCCGACCCGACCCGAATACCAGACGACCCGACCCATGTGGCTGACCCGGATAAGGATGACATTAGCATGACGTAATTATGACGTCATCAGCACCGTAGCATGGCCCAGGATGACATCAGCATGAAGCAATGGTGACGGCATCATGCACAGTCAGCATGCCATGTCATCACATGTTAGAGCCACGTCAACATAAGTGGAACCCACCTGCCACGTCATCAACCTCGAGCCGAGTGGAGCCGAGCCGAGGGATATGATTCTGTGTAGCGCAGTCTACGTGCAACTAGATCTGAGATTGAATCTGAGCCATTGATCAAACCATAATTATTTTGGACGATTTCAGACTTGTTTCCAGCTAATTTGATCGTTCCGGATGCAATGGTACGGTCCGATCGTTGAGATTCGAGACCAAAAATGGCGGTGGTGAATTATTAAAGAGAGATTGCCTAATCAAAAGGCATCTGAGGGTCTTGATGGAGGTCGATTGAGATGAAGAAGAAGAAGGTGCACATGTTTTCCCAATTACATGTGCTGAACTGTTAAATGAGGAAATGTAATGCCTTGAAGGAAGGCAAAATTAGGACATTCTGGACACCCGGTTATGTGGGTGGAGAGTGAAAACTGATGAAGACCAATCTTGACGAATCTAAGCACTAGTAGTCTCGCTAGATGATGAGAAATCATGTATTAAACCTGTATATTCCAGATCACTTGTAAAGGAAAGCCGCAACAAAGCTAGCAAATGGTTGTATATACGGAAAGACAGTACGATGGATAAATATGGTTTTAAGCGGGACCGTTGTGACCCCTCAAATCTTTCCTAGGAACTTGCTTAGTGGAAGGATTATCCATACGGTACTATTTTCGTATATGTAACATTTTGTAATGAAACTGTTGAAGACTAGCAGGATGCCGGTACAAGGGGAACATTTGGGTTCCGTATGATCAAGGATCTGATGGAGTGGTGATTTCTCCGAAGAAGCTAGATTCGGTGACTGTGATTTCTCGATGGGAGAATTGATGAAGACCCTAATAATGGAAGAGAAATACAGCAAGGGGATAAAGATTGACACCCTATTTTGACTTGGATAAATGTTATGGCAGGATGAGCTGCTGTCAAACATAAGCAAGGAATAGAGAGAAATCTGGAGAACAGATATTGCACGAGGGCACACGGAGATTGTGCAGGAGTACCTGTAGGATCCTAAGGAGGTACTGCATTGAGACAACAGGTGCAAGGAGAAGAAGAGTTCCCAGATGAAGCTCAGAGCAGAGACTTGTACAACAAGAAGTCTCTTGTGCTCTTGATGAAGACAACACGCGAGGACCTTTCCAATGCATGCAAGGATGGAAAGATGAGCTGTTGTAGAGGCACCTAATTGAGGGAGTGCAAACACCTGTGATAAAAGGCGACCGCCTATGATGAAAGGCGAAGACACCAAAGAGAGTTGGTGTAGGTGGAGCTGTTAAGCGCAATGATGAAAGGCGTAAAAGCTCCAAACATAGAAATCGAGGTGGAGGATTGCGAGGAGTATACCACAAGTTTCTCTTTCTATGTAGTCAGTGGCAGTAATCTCTCCCAAGTCCACATGGTGGTAGAGAACTTTGGAGCCACTTTGAAGCATCCCAGATAAAGGAGGATGAGATCGCTCCACGACGAGCGGAGACACCTCGGATGGTGTGAGGGCCAGGAGCAGAGCCCCAGTTCAGACCACCCATGACAACGGGCGAAGACACCTCAGATGGAAGGTGTGTGGGCTATGATAGGAGCCCCAGTTCAGACTGCCCATAACAACAAGCGAAGACACCTTAGAGAAGGTGTGAGGGCCGTGATAGGAGCCCCATTTCAGACTGCTGCATGACGACGAGCGGAGACACCTCAGTTCAGAACGCTCCAGAGCCAATGTGATGGCTAGATATGAGTGGACAGGTGTATAGCCAATGAAGTGGCTATGATGAGTATGAAGACAAATGCATGATTCACTTTCATGGATATTGCCGCCATGCTAAAGATCAATGAGCTAGAAGACATTTGCCTTGGACAATAAGTGGATGACTTGTGGAGCATTAAGACGTGACTGTTATGAAAGAGCAGTGGACATGCGCAGGTTCCGGGAACAAGTTGACTCTTGTCAAGGTGGTGAGCTTGGTGAAGGCATTGTAATACTCACAGTATCAAGATATATATGGATAAACCTTTAATGGGTTGGCCCCATAGGTAAAGGTGGAGAGCTACGTGGACTCTTGAGACTAAGAGCGAGAGACTCACGGAGAAGTAAGGCGTGGTTCCTAGGGTGGAACAGAGGGCATACGCAACTCCTGGATGAGTAGACTCTTGGAAGAGTGGTGAGCTCGTGATCATATCGAGATACTCGGATAATGACTGTCGCACTTGGAAATGGAAATTTCCATTTGAGGGGGTGTTGTAAGCCTTGGTATGAGGCTTGATAAATCATTCCGGACCGAGCACGGTTGATAAGCTCAAAGGGGAATGTTGTGTCCCAGAGACAAGCGTTAACACTCTTCAGATGTGATGTGGCAGACCATCTAGTTGTAGTGATCCTTTGGTGTGAGCAAGGGTGTGCTTTGGTAACTCTGGTGATTGAAAGGTTAGGCGAGTACCTGTAAACTTGGCCACAGACGCTCTCGAAATGGTAAGCTTGGAAGAGCTGCAAGATGCAAGCTTGTGCTGAAGAAGCAAGAGGACAGTTGCCCCACATAAATGGCAAAGGGGGTGATTGTTGGAATATTGCCATTTATGTGGCTGCCATTATCAAAGAAGATGGCTGCCATGTGAGAGTCAAAGGAGGAGGCTACAATAGTGGCTTGTTGGTGACAGCCACCATTGTTGACAGAAGAGTAAGAGAAGCTACCATTGATGCCCATAAAAGAGGCATGATTTTAAAGAGCAAAATGAGAGAGTTGTGAGAGAGCATGTGAGTGCAATAGAGAGGAAGAGAGAAAGAGGAGCTGCTGTCATGGGCAGCAGCCCTGCTGCCATTGCAGCAATGAGTGCTGGGAGTAGAGTAGAGTGTAGTGATCCTCCTCCATGTGTGTTGTAAATCTTTCTTTATCTCTAAATAATATTGACTCTCCCGTGGATGTAGGCGGTTTGGCCAAACCACGTTAAATAATGTGTCTCAGTGTGCTTCCCCTCCGTTGAGCAATTATC
Organism: Populus alba x Populus glandulosa; assembly: GCA_033617975.1. Lineage (NCBI taxonomy): Eukaryota > Viridiplantae > Streptophyta > Magnoliopsida > Malpighiales > Salicaceae > Populus > Populus alba x Populus glandulosa. The sequence goes on along the minus strand of CM066143.1, from coordinate 11,128,895 downwards.
AGTACATCACCGGTTGGATTTCCCAACAGGATGGAAGACAACAAAATGATGCAATGAGAGATAGATTTAGAGCCATTTAGATTTCAGGAATCACTCAATTAGCCAATCAAATTAATCACATACATGTCGACATACCATACAATTCGTTGATACTCTTAGAACATCAAAGGGATAAAGATTCCAGTTCGATTTCATGAAGCACTCCAATTTGGTGTCTACTAGCTTTGGAAGTTGCACATAATTAGTCCCTTCGCCACCTTGATGTCAACAGTGTAAAGATATCAATGATCAAGATGATGCCACATGTCAAGAGATTACATGATGAAGTGGTCAATATTATGTTAGACAGTTAAAAATGTTAATATTGTTAGGCAGTTAGAAATAGTTAAAAAAACAGTTAGAAAAACTGTCAACCATTGAAGAAAGAAGCTAGTTTACGTCTATAGATCATCTATAAATACAACTCCAATAATATAACAACTGCAAGGAAAATACAGTGAATAAAATTCATCTTCTTTCGTCAACTGCTCTGCTCTCTCTGCATTCTTCATTTCTCTTCTTAAAACTTTCATTCAATTCTGTTATCTTTACATGGTATTAGAGCATAGTTCCTAATCCTCTGCTTCCGCACATCTTACATTGACTTCATTTCTTATCTTCTCTCATCAAAGAACTCCTTTCAGCTACTTATCTGTTTCTGCATTCCAAAAAAAAAAAAACAAAATGGTGACATCTTCTCAACTCCAGATCGTCCAATCTCTTATAACTTCCTTACTTTCTACAGTTGCTACTGTTGTAGCAGTTAAGCTTGATGATACCAATTATCTCACATGGAATTTTCATATGCAAATCCTTCTTGAAAGCCATGGTATTTTAGGTTTTGTTGATGGTTCAAAGCAGTGTCTTAGCCGATTTAATGCAGACTCTGACCTTGAGGGAGTCGAATCTGATGAATATTAGGTATGGAAAATGCATGATCGAGCATTAATGCAGTTTCTCATTGCCACTCTTTCCTCTACTACAATTTATTATGTTATTGGATGTATAAGTGCCAATGATATGTCGATTCAGCTGAAGGATTGATTCTCTACAGTCACTGAAGCACGCATTTTCCAGATGAAAAGTGAGCTTCAAAATATTAAGAAGGGATCAAGACCAGTTTCTCATTATCTGTAAAAAATTGAAGATGCAATGGATCATCTTTCTGCAGCAGGAGTCTTTTTTTAGGATGATGACATTGTGATCTTGGCTCTCAATGGTCTGCCGTCTGATTAAAACACTTTCAGATGTATGATTAGAGGCAGAGATACTACTTTGTCTCTTAAAGATTTTTTATCTCAATTACTTGTTGAAGAAGCCACTCTTGAGCATACTCAATCTGCATCTCCCTTTGTTTCTATAATGTTGGCTCAAAATCAAACATTTCAAGGCAAGGCTTTTGTTCTTGATGCAAAATCTTCTCCTTCTCATTCTTACCTTCAACCTCAGGGATACTCTTCAAACTCGAAGACCTTCCTATCATCTCACCTATCTTCTGGATTGAATGGGGGTTTTAATGGTCATCATGGAAGTTTTCATAGCTCTACAGGTGATTTTAATGGTCTAAATACCATGTTCACCAATAATGGCCACTCTAACAATAGAGGCTCTTATTTTAAAGGATGTGGTCAAAGTCGTGGCCATTATCAAATTGGTCCATGACCTCATCAAGTGCCTTCTTCTAGTCCTGGTATTCCTGGTCCAAGTATTGTCATTCCCATCTACCAAATCTGTAATAAGAAAGGACATGTAGCTGCTGATTGCTATCAACGACATAATCAATCACCTTCTTTTACCTCTTCAGTCCAATGTCAGATTTGTTGGAAATTTGGCCATTCGACTATCCAGTGCTATCACAAAGGCTATTTTTCTTATCAAGGCAAACCACCTTCCATTAATCTCAGTGAAATGCATGCAAATTTTCCTTCTTCTGATTCTACTAAGCAATTTTGGGTTGCTGATTCTAAAGTAACTACTCATATGACTTCTGATCTAGCTCAACTCAATTCAGCCACTCCTTTCTTAGGATCAGACACTATTGCTACTGCAGATGGTTCAGATTTGAGTATTTCTAATGTTGGCTCTTCTATTCTGAATGTTCCACAATGTCCATTCCAATTACCACAAGTTCTGCATAATGGTCTTACTAAGAGGAAGCATCACCACATTCTAGAAATAGCAATCACTTTATTACAAATTGCTCATCTCCCTTCTAAATTTTGGTTTCATGCTTGTGCTACTTCCATCTATTTGATTAACTGGATGCCTTATCCAATTCTTTAGCTCAAGTCTCCTTATCTTTTACTATATGGTTCTATACTTGTCCTCACTCATTTAAAGATCTTTAGTTGTGCATGTTTTCATCTCCTCAAGCCTTACAACACTCACAAACTTCAACCTAAAACTTCCACCTGTATTTTTTTGGGATATGTAGGTCAATACAAGGGATATGTCTATTTTTCTCTTCGAAATCATAAATGTTTTGTGACTCGTCATGTTATTTTTTATGAGTCTGTATTTCCATACATCTCTTAGCCTACAACTTCTTCTTCTACTTCTCATTTATCTCCTCTTGTCCCACCTTCTATTTCATTACACAATGCGGTCTTGCTTGAGTGCTCTACTTCATCATCCACCATGAGCCCTGCTGTCTCTTTGGACACATTGTCTTCTCCCATCAACTCTTCACCTCTGTCAGGATTGGATTCTGCTACACAATTTTCTCCTCCTGAGGATCTTGATTTTCATCCTGAGAATCTTTGTGTTGTCTTACCTCTGTCCCCTATGAATATTCATCCCATGACAACTAGGTCCAAGAATGGTATCTCCAAAAGGAAAGCTTATTCCACTACTGTTCAATCTTATGATTTTTCTCCAGTTGAACCGAGCACATTCAAGATTGCCTCAAAAAATGCTATCTGGCATTCTGCTATGCAAGAAGAAATAAATGCTCTCCATGCCCAGGGTACCTGGGATTTGGTTCCCCTGCTACATGCCAAGAATCTTGTAGGCTATAAATGGATTTATAGTATCAAGAAAAATACAGATGACTCTATTGCTAGGCATAAGGCATGCCTTGATGCCAAGGGTTCAGTCAGGAAAAGGGCATTGATTATAATAAAACATTTAGTCCTGTAGTGAAACCAACTACTGTTCGGCTGGTGTTGGCCCTTGCAGCTCAGTTTCATTGGCCTTTAAGGCAACTTGATGTTAAAAATGAATTTCTACATGGAATTCTTCAGGAGGTGTATTTGGCTCAGCCACAAGGTTTTACAAGCAAGCTTTATCTTGACTTTGTTTACAGACTCTACAAGTCCTTATATGGGTTGAAACAGGCTCCTCGTGCCTAGAATGACAGTTTACAAGTTTCCTACCTAGCTTGGGATTCCAGGCTTCTCTTGCTGATCCTTCTCTATTTGTTCAATATTCCTCTCATGGTACTGCGATATTATTGCTTTATGTCGATGATATTCTTCTCACAGGCAGTCATTCATCTCTTCTTACATCAGTCATTGATGCCTTAACTCAGGAATTTGATATGAAGGATTTAGGCTCGTTGACATATTTCTTGGGACTGCAGGTTTCTTATTCTTCCTCTGGCTTGTTTGTCTCTCAATCTAACCATATCAAGGAATTGCTTGATCAGGTTGATTTACAAAATTCAAAGCCATGTGCCACTCATAGTCTTCCCTATCATCACCTGCTCAAGGATGATGGGAAGCCTTATTCTCGTCCACAACAATATAGAAGTATTGTTGGAGCTTTACAGTATCTAACCTTCACACGTCCTGACATTGCCTTCTCTGTAAATCAAGCTTGCCAATTCATGCATCATCCTATGGAATCTCATGTTGTTGCAGTCAAACGAATCTTGAGATATCTTAGGGGTACTCTTGATTATGGCATTCATTTTCAGCCCGAAACCCTTAATTTGCAAGCATACAGTGATGCTGATTGGGCTAGTGATTCCAATGATCGTCGTTCTGTTTCTGGTTTTGTTGTTTACTTGGGATCTAGTCCTATTTCATGGGCTTCTAAGAAGCAATATATTGTCTCACGCTCGTCTGCTGAGGCTGAATATCTAGCTCTTGCTATTGCTGTTGTTGAGCTAACATGGATTCTTCAACTCTTCTGTGATATGCATGTTCCATTGCTTATTTTGCCTTTAATTCATTGTGATAATATCTCTACTATTTCTCTCGCTTCCAATCCAATTTTTCATTCCAGGATGAAGCATCTCCAGATTGATTATCACTTTGTTAGAGAACGTGTCATCAACGGTGACTTGATTGTTCAACATGTTTCTTCTACAGATCAGTTTGCTGACATCCTTACTAAGGGTCTTTCTTCTATATTGTTTCATCACCATTGCTCCAATCTTATGCTTGGTTCTTCCATGCATACGATTGCTGGGGAATGTAAAGATATCAACGATCAAGATGATGCCACATGTCAAGAGATTACGTGATGAAGTGGTTAATATTTTGTTAGACAGTTAAAGATGTTAATACTGTTAGGCAGTTAGAAACGGTTAGAAAAAAGGTTAGAAAAACTGTCAATCATTGAAGAAAGAAGCTAGTTTACATCTATAGATCAGCTATAAATACAACTCCAATAACATAACAACTGCAAGGAAAATACAATGAATAAAATTCATCTTCTTTCGTCAACTGCTCTGCTCTCTCTGCATTCTTCATTTCTCTTCTTAAAACTTTCATTCAATTCTGTTATCTTTACAAACAGTTCTCTTCTTCACGGTGATATACATGAAGAAATTTATATATCTCCACATCTTGGTCTTCAATAACATGGGAAGAATCTAGTGTGTCACCTCAACAAGTTGTTATATAGTTTTAAACAATCTTCCGTCAATATTTTTTCGAGTTCTGTATAGCTATAAAAGCTGCTAGATTTGTTCAATCCAAAGTAGATTACTTATTTTTCACATGTCGAAAAAGCAAATCCTTTACAGCCTTGAATAATATATGCTGATGATATTCTTTTTTTGGATTGTATCTTATTTCATGGACAAATTAAGGGGCAAAAAACCATATCTTTATCCTTAGTAGAAGCCAAATATGGAGCCATGATAGGTACTTCTTGTGAATTATCTTGGCTTAAAGATTTGTGAATATTGCATTCAAAACCAACATTGTTATATTGCATTAATAAAGCAGCCTTATATATAGCAACCAATTGTGTTTTTCATGAAAGAACCAGGCATATATATATAGAAGTGAAATGTCATTTTATCTGTGACAAAATACAAGTTGGGAGTTGTTGATATCCACTCTCCATCTTGAGGGAAGATGTTAAAAACAATAAGAAAAATAACAAGATTAGAAGGATCATATTATGTTAAGGAAGATCAACTTGAAAAGATCAATGATTGTCATGTATAGATTAAATATGACAACGCGTGTGATTGTAACAATCATGCCAGCTATTTCAGGAGTAAAGAACAACATTGATTATTTGCTCACAAGTCAACCAGCAGTCTTTTTGTACCCTCTAATAGAATACAATCTATTTATTTTTTCCTGGTTGATATTTCATAATCAGTTGAATCAGTAATGTCAGAAGTAATGAGCTTGTAGTTGATATTTCATATTCAGCAGAATTGGTGATGATGGGAGAAGAATCTTTTTCTAGTTCTCATGCAATGCTGAAGGTTGAATCTGGTAGCAGTGGCAATGACAGGCCATAGCAGTGCTGAAGCTTGAAATCGTCAATCTGCGGCTGTAAGTGATGGAAAGCTGTCTGAACTTTCCTCGATGATTTATTTAAACTCCAAAAGACAACACCTTGTAAATTAATTGCTCTGCTGAGAATGCAAGGTTTGGATTTGAAAGATTCCCGCTACTTGTTTGAGTCCCAATTTTCTTTAGTAAAGAGAGGAATTTATAGAATTTCTTTGTGATTTGTTGAAATAAAAAAAATCATAACAAGCACACACGCAAAAGAAAGAAAGAAAGGTCAGAACATGGGCATCTTGCTACTTGCATCGTTGTGTTACAGGATTAGAGACAAGGTATCTGCAAGTGGTAAATGATGTCAACGAGAATAGCAGAATATTCTTGCTGATGGAGGTTGGGAGTAACCTATGCTCTCAAGCAAACAAATCATTGGATACATCTTTAAAGCAATTATTTACCAAGCATGGCTAGTTGACCAAGCACTGCTGGATCAAACTGTATATATAATACAAGCTGCAACATTTAGAATCACAAATCAACTCCTCTCCGATCACCATTCTTGAATGCTTTACACTCAAGAGCAGCAATATCCTAACCTGAGATTTATCCTGAAACCATGAAAGCAAACCTTCTTACCACCACATTGTGTCTCTCTTCCCGCAGACAATGAACCCTGAAAAACTCCCAATCGTCTCTTAACTTTGATAAAGAGGCATGGAAAATATTTTCTCATTCAACCAGAAAAAATAAATTCTCTTTATTTTGTATCCAAAGCAAATCTTAACTCAAATTTAGTTTTTTCATTTATACTTTAGAGTCCTTTGGCTCATTGTTAAGCCGTTTTACTATCCCACCTGATTCCGCTTTTGAACCCGGGATCTTCTCCTTTATAAGAGACAGTAACCATTGAACTAAATCCGGTGGTTAAAACAAACATCAAATTACAACAGAAAGAAAAGAGCCGGTTGACAATGACAGAAGGTTTGGTGACCTTCTTACTCAGTAAGCTCGCAGATTTTATCCGAGAAGAGGAGCGACTGTTGACAGGTGCTAAGGCAGAAGCTGAGTACATCAGGGATGAACTAGAGTTCATGCTGGTCTTTCTAAGAGCTGCAGATGCGATGGAAGAGAAAGATGATGGACTTAAAGTGTTAGTGCAGAAAGTGAGAGATGTTGCGTATGACATGGAAGATACTCTTGATCATTTCAGGCTGCGTCTCACACATGATCATGGGGTTAAGTTCTGTTCTTCTGTTCAAACAATTTCCAACTCCATCATCACTTTAAAAGCTAGGCATCAAATTGCTTCAAAAATCCAAGCACGCAAAAGCCGAGTTATAAATATCTCAGAGGCACATCGGAGATATTTAATCAGGAACAACATAATGGAGCCAAGCTCGAGCTCCACCCACACACCAAGGGTGGCCAGGCCAGGGAATATAGTTGAAGAAGCAAATATAATTGGCATTGAAAAGCCCAAAAAGCATCTTATTGAGTGGCTTGTCAGAGGCAGATCCGAACGTGAAGTGATATCAGTGGTTGGAATGGGTGGTTTGGGTAAAACCACATTGGTGAGAAAAGTATATCATGATGCAGATGTAAAGAAACACTTTCAATTCAGGGTTTGGATCACCCTCTCTCCATCTTTCAAGGAAGAGGACCTTCTAAAAGATATAATTCAACAGCTCTTCCGTGTGCTCCAGAAAAATGTTCCTCAAGGAGTGGACAACATGGACAACGATAGGCTAAAGACGGTAATCAATAGATTCCTTCAGCAAAAAAGGTATCTCATTGTGCTAGATGATGTGTGGCATACTGATGCCTGGGATGCTTTTGAACCTGTGTTCCCAAACAACAGTCGTGGTAGCCATATATTGCTGACAACGCGAAAAACTGAAGTAGCCCTTACTGCCTGTATAGAATTCCCAGATAAAGTGTACAGTTTGGATCCATTATCTCCAGAAGAGTCTTGGACTTTGTTTTGCAAGAAGGTATTTCAAAACAGCCACTGCCCAGCACATTTGAAGAACGTTTCAGAAAGAATTCTGGGAAGATGTGAAGGACTGCCGCTTGCTATTGAGGCTATGAGTGGTGTTCTTGCGACGAGGGACAGGAGTAAAATAGATGAATGGGAAATGGTGTACCTTAGTCTTGGTGCTGGATTCGAAGACAACAACAGAATGAGGAATGCGTTGAAGATACTATCACTCAGTTACTATGATTTACCTTATTATCTCAAATCCTGTTTGTTGTACTTCGGCATGTTCCCTGAGGGCATACCGATTCAGCGTATGAGACTTATTCGATTGTGGATAGCAGAAGGGTTTGTGAAAGGAAGGGAGGGAATGACGTTAGAGGAGGTTGCGGAAGATTTTTTGAATGAGCTCATAAAAAGAAGTTTGGTCCAAGTGGTAGAGGCAACCAGTTATCGACAGGTTAAAACATGCCGCATCCACGACCTTCTCCGTGAGATACTGATTACAAAGGCAAAAGAGCAAGATTTCGTTGCGATAGCCAAGGAACAGAACATGAGTTGGTCTGAAAAGGTCCGCCGTGTATCGATACATAACGCCATGCCAAGCATGCGACAAATACAAGTTGCATCTCGCCTCCGTTCATTGTTGGTGTTCTGGGGAATAGATTCTTTTCCCAGGCCTCCTAAATTTATTTCGCTTTCTAGTCGTTCAAGGCTGCTTACCGTGTTAGATATGGAAGGCACGCCTTTAAAGGAATTTCCAAATGAAGTGGTCAGCCTCATCTTTTTAAAGTATCTAAGTTTGAGGAATACCATGGTGAATTCCGTTCCGAGCTCAATTAGCAAGCTTCAGAACCTGGAAAGTTTGGATTTGAAGCATGCCCAGGTCACTGAGTTGCCTGTTGACATTCTGAAGCTCCAAAAGCTTCGCCACCTGCTAGTGTATCGCTATGAAACTCATGAGTCTGATGATCAAATTCGCAACAAACACGGTTTCAAGGCACCAGCTCAGATAGGAAATCTACTTTCAGTACAAAAGCTTTGCTTCCTAGAAGCAGATCAAGGCCAGAAACTCATGTCAGAACTGGGAAGATTGATTCATTTGAGAAGGTTAGGCATTCTAAAGTTCCGGAAGGAAGATGGGAAGGATTTATGTTCCTTCATTGATAAGCTGACGAACCTTCGTGCATTGTCTGTTACTTCAATAGCAGAGAGCGAGGTCATTGATCTGGAGTACTTATCTTCTCCTCCTCAATTTCTTCAGCGACTATACTTGACAGGACGTTTAGAGAGGTTACCAGACTGGATACTGTCACTTGATAGTTTGGTCAAGTTCGTTTTAAAATGGAGTCGCTTACGTGAAGATCCGCTGCTATTTCTTCAGAATTTGCCCAATCTGGTGCACCTTGAATTTATACAAGTTTATAGTGGCGATGCATTGCATTTCAGTCATGAAGGATTCAAAAAGCTTAAGGTTTTGGGTCTAAACAAATTAGAACGGCTCAAATCTATAACCGTGCAGAAGGGAGCATTGCCTTCTCTCCAGAAGCTAGTTGTCCAGGGTTGTAAACTACTGCAGAAGGTGCCCTCTGGAATCAAACACCTCGCTAAGCTCAAAGCACTTGATTTTTTTGACATGCCGTATGATTTTGTCAAGAGGCTACGGCCTGATGGAACTGCACAGAGAGCGGCAAGGACTTTTCTCCAAAAGCCAGTTGTCCAATTCATTAAAATATTGCAGATTCTTCCATTTGATTTGCCCAACGATTTCATCAGGAGGCTCCATCCGGATGGAGACGGTGAAGATTATCATGAGGTTCGAAATGTGCCTGAGATTTACTGCACCTATCAGAAAAATGGCAATTGGGAAATCTACTACAATTATGCAAGACCAAACATTCTTTTGAAAAGGCAACCTGATTGGAAGCCATGATTTGCATCTGTAATTTTGTGATAGATGCTAGAGGTTGCATAATTTCCTTAAAACTATGATGTTGCGAAGTTGATTGTAAATAAATGAAAGAATTTTTTTTTTTTAATGAATGTGATCAAACTTTCCTTACAAAAACTATGATGTTTATGAAGATACCACAAAAGAGAAGATAGCTCACAACCAACCAAACAAAGCAAAATCATAATCCAAAATAAAAAGAGTTCCAAGGGCAGGAAATTCTGCGTTTGCAGCTTCGAAGAGATAAACACCATTCAAAACTTACAGAACTCTGAAATCAGCCTAGTGCCAAATTTGCATTTTAACGGACATACAAAAAAAAAAAACACTCCTAAATGGAAGCAACAATCCAGATTTTCAATTCTATGATGAAGAGCTATTCTTTTGCAAAATCTAAGGGATTTCAGTAGCTTAGTTTAGGGAGACCAACTAAGCACTTTCTTTGGCTTCCATCTATAGACATATGTGCTTGATGTGCTAACGAAACTGGATAAAGGCCGGGTAGGACAAGAAGAGACAACAGAACACAAGATGAAAAGTAATGTCTATGACCTGCAGCCCACGCACCAAATGCCGACACAAGTAAATTCAACACTCGGGTTATCTTGTCTAGTCCCATGTGCCGCTTGCTCTCTAGAGGTCAGTCCATGGTGTTAGGTTCTGATGTGGTTATGGAGTTACGTGTTCCTAGATGAGGAGTGAAATAAGCCACAAGGAAAAACAAAGGAAACCACTTTAACAAGTTTCAGTTTGAAAACAGCATGCCAACTTGCAATTTGGATACCAGTATCCAAACCAAACTCCTTGTCATCAAATGGTAAATACCGCTTGGCACTTCAGAATTACAGATTTATCAACTAAATATGCAGAGAAAGCACATGTTACATCAATTCAATGTTTTTTTTTTCAAGCCAAAAAACACTTCTAAAAAATAGAAATAGAAACAGAAACAGAAAATTGTGTCAAACAACCCGGCAATCTATTATAGTATCGTCTGCATGTGAGAGAGCATCGTGTCACTAGCTCGAGTCATTGGACAGGTTTTACATTAATTTAAAACAGCTAATGTCGCGACAATCTAGCTGGTTAGACATTATATTGCAAGATTTACACTCAACCACCTCATCTCTTTACATTCAGCAAGGTGGGCTTAAGAATCCATTTGCATCTGATAACAGCAGGGGTCTTAAATTTCTGAGAAGAAAATAACAAATTTTTTAAGTTTCTTTGCTAAAACTACATGGTAAAAAAAAAAAACAATTATTAATTTGCCTTTTATCCGTGAGAGAGAGAAAAGGAATTTCGTTGTTCAATAAAGGATTAAGGCACTGGTTAGACAGATGGACACGCGATTGCAGAGAAGTTGCCTAGAGATTGAAATAGTAAACTATGTAGACAGCAATTATAGATTAGCCTAGCTGATGGTGATTGGAAGTGGCCTGCACTCTTAAGAAAACATCTCATTGGCTACTATAAATCATTTTCGTGAAGGAAGTGCTCATTCAGATTTACCAGATATATCTATGCAATGCCATTATGTAGACAGATTTAACTTTCGAAAGTTACAAGCCAAACCCAACTCCAAACACCATTATTGCACTCCCTGAAGTTTCAAAAACACTAATTGCAAAGCTAAAAAGACCATCCATGTCTGAGGGCGTGGTTACTTTTTTACTCACCAAGCTCGGAGACTTCCTCGCAGAAAGGGGAAAACAACTGACAGGAGTCCAGGGTGAAGTAGAGTATATCAGTGATGAACTTGAGTTCATGTTAGGATATTGCCATTGTTGTGGCAAATACCCCACTCCAACTTTGTATAAGTGGGACAACTCATCACCCACTTGGCACAAAGTGGAAGCACAAATTGTGACATGATTGGCTTTCTTGTCCCCACCATGCTGAAAAATATATATTGTGTTAGTGTGCTTAGTTTTTAATGGGCAACTATTAGTACATCACCGGTCGAATTCCCCAACAATTGATATGAGAGCATATGGTTTAAAGTGATGTTTGATTTTTGCTCAAAAATAAAAGTTGTCAAAAATTGTGTTTTGACCATACCACCGTGTAGAAGCCACTAGTGAAAACAGCATCAAAATAGGACGTCGGGCATGGCCGCACGCGCGCCCACACGCCGGCGAGCTACCTGGCCACACGTGCCAATGCGCCCCACGCGTGCCACACATCTTCTTCGCCTAGATGGGCTGACCCAACCCGAATACCAGATGACTAGACCCATACGACTGACTCGGATGGAGGATGACACCAGCATACACAGTTGGCATGCCATGTCATCGCCCAGTCAACAGACACGTCAGCATAGTGGGTCCCACTTGCCACATCATCAGCCGAGCCAAGCTGGATTGAGCCGAGTTGGAGCCGAGCCTCAAGCCGAGGGATAGGATTCTATGTAGTGGAGTCTATGTGCAACCACATTTGAGATTGAATCTGAGCCGTTGATGAGGCCAGAATTGTTTTGATCAAATCTTAGCCGTCTGAAATGCGATTTGGACGATTTCAAACTTGTTTCCAGCTAATTTGATTATTCCGGATGCAATGATACGGTCCAATCATTGAAATTTGGACTGAAAGTGGTGGTGGTGAATTATTAAATAGAGATTGCCCGATCAGGAGGCATCTGAAGGTCTTGATGATGGTCGATGGAGATGAAGAAGAAGAAGTCACACATATTTATCCAATTATGTGTGCTAAATTGTTTAGTGAGGAAATTTAATTTCCTTGATGGAAGGCAAAATTGGGACACTCTAGACACCCAATCATGTGGACGATTTGAGGTGGATCGTGAAAACTGATGAAGACCAATCTTGACAAATCTAAACACTAGTAGTCTCACTAGATGTTGAGAAATCATGTGTGTGTGTGTATGTATTCCAGATCACTTGTAAAATAAAGCCGCAACAAAGCTAGCAAATGGTTGTATATATGGAAAGGCAGTACGATGGATAGATATGGCCTAAGAAGTTCTGGCTAGGAGATTCGGTTTTAAGCGGAACCGTTGTGACCCCTCCAATCTTTCTGAAGGATTATCCATATGGTACCATTTTCATATATGTAACAGTTTGTAGTGAAACTGGTGAAGACTGGCAGAATGACGGCATAAGGGGAACAGTTGGGTTCCGTATGATCAAGGATCTGATGGAGTGGTGATTTCTCCAAAGAAGTTAGATTCGGTGACTGTGATTTCTCAAGGGGATAATTGATGAAGACCTTGATAATGGAAGAGAAATACAGCAAGGGGATAAAGATTGGCACCCTATTTTAACTTGGATAGGTGTTGTGATAGGATGAGCTGCTGTCAAACATAAGCAAGGAATAGGAGAAAATCTGGAGAACAGAAATCGCACAAGGGCACACTAAGATTGTGCAAGAGTACCCGAAAGAGCCAACGAGGTACTGTAATGAGACAACAGGTGCAAGGAGAAGAAGAGTTCCCAGATAAAGCTCGGAGCAGAGACTATGTACAACAAGAAGTCTCTTGTGCTCTTGATGAAGACAACACGCGACGACCTTTCCAATGCATGCAAGGATGGAAAGATGAGCTCTTGCAGAAGCACCAAATTAAGGGGGTGTGAACGCCTATGATAAAAGGTGATCGCCTATAAAAGGCGAAGACACAAAAGAGAGTTGGTATAGGTGGAGCTATCAAGCAGAAAGGCGTATAAGCTCCAAACATATAAATCAAGGTGGAGGATTGTGAGGAGTATACCACAACTTTCTCTTTCTATGTAATCAGTGGCAGTAATCTCTCCCAAGTCCACATGGTGGTAGAGAATCTTGGAGCCACTACTACCATCCCGATAAAGGAGGATGAGACCGCTCCACGACGAGCAGAGACACCTCAGATAGAAGGTGTGAGGGCCACAATGTGAGCCCAGATTCAGACCGTCGCATGACGACGGGCGGAGACACCTCAGTTGGAAGGTGTGTAGGCCATGATAGGAGCCCCAGTTCACACTATCTTATGACAACATGCGAAAACACCTTAAAAAAGGTGTGAGGGCCATGATAGGAGCCCCATTTCAGAATGCCCCAGAGTCGATGTGATGGCTAGATATGAGTGGACAAGTGTATAGCCAATGAAGTGGCTATGATGATAATGAAGATAAATGCATGATTGACTTTCATGGATATTGCCCCCATGCTAAAGATCAATGAGCTAGAAGACATTTGCCTTGGACAATAAGTGGGTGACTTGTGGAGCATTAAGACGCTACTGCTATGAAGGAGCAGAGGGCATGCGCAGGTTCCTGGAACAAGTTAACTCTTGTCAAGGTGGTGAGCTCGGTGATGGCATCGTAATACTTAGAGTATGAAGATAGATATGGATCAATCTTTAATGGGCTGCCCCCATGGTTAAAGGTGGAGAGCTACCTGGACTCTTGAGACTAAGAGTAGTAGACTCATGGAGAAGTAAGGCGTGGTTTCTAGAGTGGAACAGAGGGTAGACCCAACTCCTAGATGAGTAAACTCTTGTAAGAGTGGTGAGCTTGTGATCATATTGAAATGCTCAGATAATGACTGTTGCACTTGGAAATATTTGTTTGAGAGGGTGTTGTAAGCCTTGGTGAAAGGCTTGAAAAATCATTCCAAACTGAGCATGGTTGATACGCTCGAAGGGGAATGTTGTGTCTCAGACATAAGCATTATAACTCTTCAGATGTGATGTGGGAGACCATCTGGTTGAAGTGATCATTTAGTGTAAGTAAGGGTGTGCTTTGGTGACTCTTATCATAACCTCAATTTTGACCTTTTTATTTTAATTATTTTATTTACTGAAAAATGATAAAAAAAAATGACGAAAAACAAGTAAAAAATAAAATAATTGAAGAATGAATTAAAATTTGGGTCAAGGGCAAAGTGATTGGAAGTTTAAAGATTTAATTAAACTCTTGACTAGCTTAATTAATCAAGTCAAGGGTTTTTATTGGAGAATTGATAATTTTGAGACTTGATTAAGCTTGAAATTGATTTAATTAATCCAATCAAGGGCTTAATTAGAGAATTAATAAGTTTTGAGACTTAATTGAGATTGGTATTAATTTAATTAATGAAATCAGGGGCTTAATTGAAAAATTATCAAAGTATAGGGCTAATTCTAGTAAAATTTGCAAGAAATTAAAATCCAGGGACTGTTTGTAAAATTCTTTGAAATGAAGGGGTTCAATTAAAGTTTATCCATGGGCTTGATTACAAAACTTTCAAAACATCAAGGACCAAAACGCAAAATAACTTCAACACTGTTCATCTTCTTCACCCAAAAAAAAGAAAACTGCTACCTTTACTCCTGCATTAAAACAGAGAGCACGGTCGACCGCATGGCATTCTAAGGGGGATAAAACCAGAGAAGAAGAAAACGGCTGAGAGGGTAGACAGAGGGATGACAGAACCAAGGGACTGAGATGGGGAGAAAAGAAGAGGGCATAACTGAGAGGGACTGAAGAAAAAGAAAGGGCAAACTTTCGTTCCCCTGGTTTCTTCTCAAAGAAACAGAGGAGACGAACGAACAAGGGGGGAAACTGAGAGAAAAGGAGACCCAGAACAAAGAACAGAAAATAAAGATACAGAGACGAACAACAACAAGAAAAACGCAGGGGAAGAACCCCCATCTCCTGGGTTCAGACCTCCATCACCATCGACCATCATCTTCGTCTGCTTTTTCATTTTCCAATAATATCACAGGCAACAACTTAGGAAAGGAAAACTAGGGAAGATGCAGAAAAACAAAAATAGGGGAGCAAGCTTCCATTCAACCGACATCACCTAACATCTTCATCACTGTTGCTACCCATTTTTTGACCCATGTTTTTGATATATTTTCAGAACAATTCAAAAAATAGAGAAAAACAAAGAAAATCCAAAAAAATATGTTTTTCAATATATTTGCATCGCTTTTAGCATTTTCAACGTCGTCTAAAAAGAATTAAAATTTTTAAGGGTCTTTTGAATGCGTTCAACTTTTCACGTGTTATTTTTAAAAATCATTGATTTTCCTCATTGAGTCGACGTTGATATTGCTCGTTTTCAAAAAAATACAAAAACAATAAGAAAAATCAAAATTTACAAAAAGAAAGAAGTTGAGGGACCAAGTTGAAAAACCTAGCAACATTTTGCCTATAAATACTGATCTTTAACTCACACAAGATGGGGGCAATTTTGATACATGGGGGTAATTTTGAAATATCAGGAAAAAAAAACACAAAAAGAAACCCTAAACCTAAACCTCTCTTTTTCAAAAAAGAGAAACCAAGCCACCGGCCAGGCCCCCCCCCCCCTCACCTTCTGATTTTTCTTCTCCAACCGGCCAAACACAGCAGCCCCTCATCTCTCAGCCGCCCCCCATCTGACACGAAAACAAGCCGCCCCTTCCCCGGTTAATTTGTTTACCCAAACTAGCCGGATTTCAGCCTCCTTCCCCCCGGCCACCTAAGACTTTCCCCTTTGCCCCCACGTCATTTCAGATCTTCTCCTTCTCCCACAGACCGGTCCTCTCCCTCAAAAACCCGACCACAACTCCCTCTCTTCCTCCGATCTGCCTCACAACAGCCACGATCCAGCACCCCTCAACTCTCACTCACGGCGGTTCCTCCAACACCGAACAACCCCAGCAGCGGCGCTCCCTTTTCGGTTGTTCCTCTGCACCACCAGCCACCTGAAGCGGAGGAGAAGAAGAGATACTCCCAGCTACCAGATCGGCCATCGCAGAAGGAAAAACCAACCGAAGGACAGTAGAAGGGAGCAGAAAACCGAGACTTGAAAGGCGCGTCGATCTCCCAACCGTGGCAGCGGTGGGCGACACCGCCGGTGTAGAAATGAAGGAGGAAGATGGAAGTTGCCGATCCTGCCATCCACATGCCTGACCTGTCATCGGCGGCGCGTGTAACGCCCAGCTTCAGATTCTGCAGATTTGAAGAAAAAGAGGAGAAGCAGATCCGAAAATAGTGATGGGAAAATAACTAAAATCAACTGGCTTTTTGTGCTTTGATTTTTCTTTGCAGGTCACCGGGGAGGAAGCCGCTCCATACGCCCTTGGTTTGCCCGGTTTCCCGCGACGGCGCGTGAACCCACGCGCCACCAGTTGCGGCGGTGCGTGAGGTCCACGCGCCACCACTGTTCAGATGGCACCAAGGCTGTGCAGCACTGTTCCCAAGGATTTCCTTTTTCTTTTTTGTAATTTCTAGATGCTGTGTGTATTTAGATATTATTGTATTTGATTTGTTTTGAATTTTTGTTATTTATTTTATTGTATAAATGTGATGTAAAAGAAAAAAGAAAAGAAAAGAAAAGAAAAATAAATAATAAAAATAAAGTTGTGTGTGTGTTTGTTTTTTATTTTTATTTTATTTATGTTATAAAAATAAAAAAAGGACAAAAAGAATTAATTGTTAATTTAAATATGGATAAATATCTCAAGGACAAATAAAATCAAGTTGTATTTTCCACGAAAATATAAGAACAAGTTTCTACATATATTCAAGGATTTAATAGTTGATTTATTCAAGCCTTAGAATTTAATTAATATTTTAAATTTTCAAATCATATCAGAACACAAAGCAGCTTACCTCAGGTAGGGTGCGTTAGGGGTGCTAATACCTTCCCTAACCACAACCAGTCCTTTACCCGCGATCTCTGACAAGACCAGTACATCAGGTTTCCTAGTAGCCCTCAATGAATTACTAGGTGGCGACTCCAACGAACGAATTCAAAGCATTGTTAAGTGTTCATCGCCTCCACATCATCTAATGGAACCAAACGACTACTAGCCTCCTGTACATGGTGCATTAGTTTTCTTTGAAGTTACCCTAATTATGAGCTCAATTCCAGTTCAGCAGCACAAGATGTGGGTTTGAAAACCATGATTAGACACTGAACTGCTATGTGGCAGAGATCTCTCGGCAGGAATCTGTTTGTGGATATGCAAGTGGGAAATCCAAGAAGGGATACAGTGATTTTAGATTGTCCATAATTTTCTCCTACCAGTATCGGCATTACAACACAAAAGTAGGGAGAAAAGACAAACCTGGACTAAACACCATGAAGAAGACTGAAACTTCAACAGAACAGAACTCCCTCTACAAGTGGCTGTTTGTCGCACTGTCAATGAGAAATCAAAGAGGAAATAGAGGAGCTTCAGATTTATCGAGATCTCTTCCAGTTTGACAATGTGTGATTCCACATGTTTTTGTTTTCATACGCTGCCGGGATTACCTAGCTATTGAGAGGTTTCCAACAATCCTAGAACAACAACAATATCATTGGAAGATTGACATAAAGTTATGTGGATTGCCAAGAAAGAATTGAACATGTTATGAAGAGAGGAAAGATTGAAGGTTCTGTCATGGATTCCAGAATAATGATGAGAGGTGAATCAGGAGATGACTTCGACGGTGTGAACCCTTAATTATGTGGTATAGCCAGGTCTCATGGTAGCATCAATTGCTCAAATGTCTTTTCCAAGATGGGACATTCCTCTACCGTTTAAGTTTGTCGACCAGCATCTGCCAGATTCTAGAATTTTGCTTGACTCCGACAAATCCCATGCAACCACCAATTTCTAGGTGGTATAACCCAGATAAGAGATGTGATGTCATGGTGGGGTCCTCAACCATTTCAAGTGAACAGTTTCAAGAATTGCAAAAATTGAGTCTGAAAGTTGGTGAGCAAGAGACAAGTGGAGTCGGTGAAGGAGGGTGTCATTGGCTATATTGTCCCCCGAACATTTTCAGAATGACATGTTGATCGAAAGTGCTTGGCAAAACGCAAATATTGCCAGAAAAGCTGATTCAAGAATGGTGATGAATAGTCAATCATATTGTTTTGGAATTCTACATTTTGTTTTGGGATCACATCTCATCCTTCAACGAAACATGCCTTGCTTTTGTCTTTTTGTTGTTTTGAAATCAACAGATGTTTAACATTTTATTCTGACAAAATATTTTGATCAAATCCCAACATGCGATAAAGGTTAATCAATCTAGAAGATTAAAAGTGTTTTGATTACATAAATGACTCGATGCTTGAAAATGACATGAGGTGACTAAACAATTTTGAACTCATACCTCCTGAAACTGAACCACACATCATATAGCTAAGTTTTAGCAGTATACGTAACGACATGTAATGGATTTGGTAGTTATGGAATCGTGAATCATTGACTCTTACAAGTCCAAATCATTACACTGGATGAGGTCAAAATTTATCGGTTCTAACCGACCTTGCTTGAAATGAGAAAAGGCCATCTTTGATATCCCTTCACTTTCTAAAAATTATCTCCCTTGTAGTCCCATTTTGAGCTGGATAGAATATTTTTTCATAAAAACCCTGACTAGGATCACACCCCACACTGGGGGCAAACGAGAGATATTTTGAAGACGTTGATATAATTAATGGATAAAGGGAAAGGCTTAGAACAAAATTTTAATGATTGAGAGAGCGCGAGAAGAAAACACATAGACTGGGGGCATATAAGAAAATTTTGAGGAAGGCTATGAGTTGAATTTGCCTTCACTTAAAGACAAGTTAAAAAGAAATGGAAAAAGAATGCCTATCAATTCTAAGAGAGGCAAGGCAGTTTTCAATTGAGAAAAGACAGCAAATGCCAAAAGTCAATATTAGAAAAATCGATGCTTCATATCTTTTGGTGTGTCTCGGATAGAGCCTCTAATGTCTTCAAAATTAGATTAGTTATTCATCAAAGAAAAAGTTGGATTTTCATTATGACCTATTGTAAGAGAATTCTGATATTTGAAGATTAACAAGGTTATATGTTACTTTCTCTACAATGACAACAAGAGAAAGAGAATCGATGAATAATTGATGTTGATCCTAGGTCTTTGAAACCCTCAAACACCTTTTGAGCCTTTGAAATTCCTTTCTTTCACAGCCATGAACCATAGCCTGCATTACGTGCTTTTAAAAGCCCTTTTTAATCAAGCAAGCAACTTGAACCGATAAATGGCGCTCTCAAAACTTGAAGAGCTTTTCCATAAGGGTCGTGACTTCATGAATTAAGCTACTGGTTATTATGCATGCTGATAAAATAAATACTGAGAAAGGAAACAACTTTTTTTGATCAAGCCTGAGCATCTCGTCATTTGAAGTTCATAAAAATATCATCCTCATCACAAACCATAAAAAAAAAAAAGATACACCCAAAATCAGAGTTTAAAGTGGACACAAAGAACCATGAAAAAGTCATTTTAAATCTTACAACGGGTCATTTCTGTTTTCAAGATACAAGACAATAAAAGGACTGCATTGAATAGTGTGTTGGGTCTTTGACCAAAGAAGTTTGAATTTCAAAAGAAAAAAAATAATTTCAAAAAACAGACATCTCTCTGATTTCATTTCAACAATTAGACTTGAATAGACATGATCGTTGAAATGTGAGATTTGATTCCAGAACAAGAAAGATTTTCAAACAAGAACATCAATTGAGTTTGCAAAATCCTCGACAAAAATGACATCAACATTTCTCGACACTCCTTGAAACGTTGACCACCTGGGGGCAATACAGTGGGCCCTTAGAAGAAAAACAAACAACATTCTGATCAGCTGGGGTCAAAGAAAGAATCAGATGATGAGTCGTCAAAGTTCATTAAAGTTATGTTTAGCATCTGACAATGACAAGGAAAAACCTTCTTGAGTATAAACCGATGAACAAACCTTCAGATCATATTGGGGGCAATGTTGTTCAAAGACAATCCATGATCTAGTGCACTTCAGCAGTAATTGATGAGCAACGCTGCACTAGAAGGATATTTTCATATCTTCATTTTGGTTTATCATCTTCAACATGGTTATGACTTTGGATCGATGCTATCACAAAGTTGTATGTGAACGAATGCTGGAAGGATGCAACCACCAAGACTGACAGTGGGACCATTTGTTTTGAAGCTCAAATGCATGCTTCACCGCATGAATACGGGTGATAAAATGGATCATTGATGATGCCAACGCATTTCTTTTCACGATCTGATTTGACAAGCTGGAAGGAATCCATAGAAAAGAACATCGAGTTTACAATGATGAGCTTTTTACTGCAAAGCATGAGAACCATGTCTAGATGACTTGGCAGTTCCATGAAGGTTGGTGACCATATATACTTGAATGGTGTTTCAACCAAAGGCAAGTTTCAGACTGGTTAACAATCTTGATAGGTGTTAGCATGATGCACACAACCAATCAGAGGACAATTCTCAGAAGAAACCAAGAGAGAAAATCCTTCATAATGAATCAAGCAGCACCACACTTGGGGGCAGAGTCAAGCTTGATGAACGATGCAAGCAGTAATTGTCGAAGACAGCCCGGGATGGGCACTGCATTTACAGCTGAGTGGATGGCTAGCACATGAATGAGCCAATGCATCAGAAGAACAAAGAAAGCTTTGGGATACAAACAAGGGCACCCTATGATGATGGAGCATCAAAGAGGGGGGGACCTATATTTCAAATCAGGTAAGGATGCATGCATATCATCTAACCTCAAAAAAAAAAAAAACCATTTGCATATATTTTGGAATTGTTATAGGAAATAATGAGGTCCAGCAAGATGGTGGAAAAAGAAGGAAGCATGGTGGTGATAATAATAAAGAATCGGTTTTGATCATGGAATAAAAGGACAATGGGATGAACCCTACCATTAGAAAAATCCCAAAGAAATGAATAGATCAACCTTGCAACCGGGAAGCCTTGAGTTTTCAACCCTTACAGTCAGGAAACACCGAGTTTTTCTAACCCTATGATCGGGAATTATCAGGAAGCACCAAGTTTTCCAGCCCTTCTTCTATCATCCCCTCAGGACTTCACCAGGTAAGTCCTATTTTTCACACTTGTCATATCACATTTTTTCCATCTGGGTAGGTCGCCCATCATAATAAGACCGTTTTTCACATTTTTTCTATCCGGGTAGGTCACCCATGACAATGAGACCGCACTTCATCATATTTTTTCCATCTGGGTGGGTCACCCATTACAATGAGACCACACTTCATATTTTTTCCATTTTTGGGTAGGTCACCCATTACAATGAGACCGCACTTCACATTCTTTCTATTTGGGTAGGTCGTCCATCACAACGAGACCACTTTTTCATATTCTTTCCACATGGGTAGGTCACCCATTACAATGAGACCACACTTCACATTTTTTTTCCCCTGGGTAGGTCACCCATAAGAATGAGACCACTCTTCCTCTTTTCCACTTGGGTAGATCACCCATCACAATGAGACCACCATTTTTTCTAGGTAGGTCACCCATTAGAATGAGACCATTCTCCAACTTTTTTTACCTGGGTAGGTCACCCATAAGAATGAGGCCATTCCTCCCCCTGGGTAGGTCACCCATAAGAATGAGACCACTCTTCCTCTTTTCCACATGGGTAGGTCACCCATCACAATGAGACCACCATTTTTTCTAGGTAGGTCACCCATTAGAATGAGACCATTCTCCATCTTTTTTTTACCTGGGTAGGTCACCCATAAGAATGAGGCCATTCTTCCCCTTGGGTAAGTCACCCATAAGAATGAGACCACTCATTCCCCTTCCCACTTAGGTAGGTCACCCATCACAATGAGACCACCATTTTTTCTAGGTAGGTCACCCATTAGAATGAGACCATTCTCCATCTTTTTTTTACCTAGGTAGGTCACCCATAAGAATGAGGCCATTCTTCCCCCTGGGTAGGTCACCCATAAGAATGAGACCACTCTTCCTCCTTTCCACTTGGGTAGGTCACCCATCACAATGATACCACTATTTTTTCTGGGTAGGTCACCCATTAGAATGAGACCATTCTCCATCTTTTTTTTACCTGGGTAGGTCACCCATAAGAATGAGGCCATTCTTCCCCTTGGGTAGGTCACCCATAAGAATGAGACCACTCTTCCCCCTTTCCACTTGGGTAGGTCACCCATCACAATGAGACCACCATTTTTTCTGGGTAGGTCACCCATTAGAATGAGACCATTCTCCAACTTTTTTTACCTGGGTAGGTCACCCATAAGAATGAGGCCATTCTTCCCCCTGGGTAGGTCACCCATAAGAATGAGACCACTCTTCCTCCTTTCCACTTGGGTAGGTCACCCATTATAATGAGACCACTTTTTACACATTCTTTTGTTCCAGTTGAATGACGTCACCAGATGGGATCTCATGTAGCTTTGGTTAAAGGGAATCACCAGATGGGGTTTCAGGTTGACCGAGCTACACACATTCTTTGGTTTTGGTAAAGGAGGTCGCCAGATGAAATCTCAGGTTAACAAAAAAAAGAGAGAGAAAGAAAGAAAGACAAAAAAAAAAGATCTTTAGATGAGTGGATTCAACAATATTGAGCAAACAGAAAGACAAGTTTTTCTTTACAAAGCTTACTATGCAAAACATTGAGGATTTTTGCTTCGTAAGCATTGTAAAGAGGGGGCATTTGTTGCTACCCATTTTTTGACCCATGTTTTTGATATATTTTCAGAAAAATTCAAAAAATAGAGAAAAACAAAGAAAATCCAAAAAAATATGTTTTTTAATATATTTGCATCGCTTTTAGCATTTTCAACGTCGTCTAAAAAGAATTAAAATTTTTAAGGGTCTTTTGAACGCGTTCAACTTTTCACGCGTCATTTTTAAAAATCATTGATTTTCCTCATTGAGTCGACGTTGATATTGCTCGTTTTAAAAAAAACAAAAATAATAAGAAAAATCAAAATTTACAAAAAGAAAGAAGTTGAGGGACCAAGTTGAAAAACCTAGCAACATTTTGCCTATAAATACTGGTCTTTAACTCACACAAGATGGGGGCAATTTTGATACATGGGGGCAATTTTGAAATATCAGAAAACAAAAACACAAAAAGAAACCCTAAACCTAAACCTCTCTTTTTCAAAAAAGAGAAACCAAGCCGCCGGCCAGCCCCCCCCCTCCACCTTCTGATTTTTCTTCTCCAACCGGCCAAACACAGCAGCCCCTCATCTCTCAGCCGCCCCCATCTGACATGAAAACAAGCCGCCCCTTCCCCTGTTAATTTTTTTACCCAAACCAGCCGGATTTCAGCCTCCTTCCCCCCGGCCACCTGAGACTTTCCCCTTTGCCCCCACGTCATTTAAGATCTTCTCCTTCTCCCACAGCCCGGTCCTCTCCCTCAAAAACCCGACCACAACTCCCTCTTTTCCTCCGATCTACCTCACAATAGCCACGATCTAGCACCCCTCAACTCTCACTCACGGCGGTTCCTCCAACACCGAACAGCCCCAGCAGCGGCGCTCCCTTTTCGTTTGTTCCTCTGCACCGCCAGCCACCTGAAGCGGAGGAGAAGAAGAGATACTCCCAGCCACCAGATCGGCCATCACAGAAGGAAAAACCAACCGAAGGACAGTAGAAGGGAGCAGAAAACCGAGACTTGAAAGGCGCGCCGATCTCCTAACCGTGGCAGCGGTGGGCGACACCGCTGGCGTAGAAATGAAGGAGGAAGATGGAAGTTGCCGATCCTGCCATCCACATGCCTGACCTATCATCGGCGGCGCGTGTAACGCCCAGCTTCTGATTCTGCAGATTTGAAGAAAAAGAGGAGAAGCAGATCCGAAAACAGTGATGGGAAAATAACTAAAATCAACTGGCTTTTTGTGCTTTGATTTTTCTTTGCAGGTCACCGGGGAGGAAGCCGCTCCATACACCCCTGGTTTGCCCGGTTTCCCGCGACGGCGCGTGAACCCACACGCCGCTAGTGGCGGCGGTGCGTGAGGTCCACGCGCCGCCACTGTTCAGATGGCACCAAGGCTGTGCAGCACTGTTCCCGAGGATTTCCTTTTTCCTTTTTGTAATTTCTAGATGCTGTGTGTATTTAGATATTATTGTATTTGATTTGTTTTGAATTTTTGTTATTTATTTTATTGTATAAATATGATGTAAAAGAAAAAAGAAAAGAAAAGAAAAGAAAAAAAAATAATAAAAATAAAGTTGTGTGTTTGTTTGTTTTTTATTTTATTTTATTTATGTTATAAAAATAAAAAAGGACAAAAAGAATTAATTGTTAATTTAAATATGGTTAAATATCTCAAGGACAAATAAAATCAAGTTGTATTTTCCACGAAAATATAAGAACAAGTTTCTACATATATTCGGGGATTTAATAGCTGATTTATTCAAGCCTTAGAATTTAATTAATATTTTAAATTTTCAAATCATATCAGAACACAAAGCAGCTTACCTCAGGTAGGGTGTGTTAGGGGTGCTAATACCTTCTCTAACCACAACCAGTCCCTTACCCGCGATCTCTGACAAGACCAGTACATCAGGTTTCCTAGTAGCCCTCAATGAATTACTAGGTGGCGACTCCAACGAACGAATTCAAAGCAAACACAACAACAATAAAAATCGCCAGCCGATGTCACGCGTGGATTTTTTCGAGGTGCGACAATCACCGTTGTTGATGTCCTGAGCAGAGGAAGCAAATAAGGAAGACCAAGGAAAGCAGTAGATAAGAGCAACCACTAGCATCACAACCATTTTCGTCGCCTCTATAAGCAGCAACTCCAGAGCTCCATCTTCAGCAGCCACTACACCAGAAACAGGGCACTCCAGGAGAGAAATACAAGGACGAACCAGGGAAGAAAAGGAGGAAGAGAAGGAAGAAGAGAGGAAGAATAAGAGGAGGCAGCGTCGTTCATCCAGCACAGCGTCTCCGGCTACGCCTTGCTACACCAGGTAAGTCGTCCCTCATCTCTACCCTCCTGCATTATAATTCACTTGCTACTGTAGCAAGTGAATTATAATTAATTCACTACTTAACCGGGTCATGCACGCGTGCTTTCAATGGCCAGCCGGGTCAAGCCTGTGACCCGGCTAGGCCTGCTGGGTCCAACCCATCCATATGGGCTAAGCTGGGCCCAGCCAAAAAAACAAATAATAATAAAAAAGTAGAAAAAAATAAAAAATAAAAAGTGTATGCATAAATAAAAATAATATAAATTTATTGGTTTATTCACGGATGCCAGAGTCAGGAATAAAAATATAAGTTTAAATTTATATTATTTTTATTCATTGTATTTTATTTTATTTAGCTAGAAAATAAAAAAAATGTGCATGTGTAAAAATAAATTTATTTTATGTGAATATTCATTGGCGCCAGAGTCAGAAATATTATAAGCAAATTATCATAGCATAAACTAATAAACATTTAGCAATCTAAAACAAAACTAGCAATGCAGTATGCCTCAAGCAGAACGTTTAAAAGGTGATAATATCTTTCCTTTTACGTAACCAATCCCGAGCTATAGAATCTATGTTGACTAGTTATGGTTCCTAGTAACCATAATATTAGATGGCGACTCCTTAAACAAGACCTTTCCCTTTAAAGAATAAGATGCCAGAAATTTGTTCTTTTTTCATAAATCAAGATTTATTTCTAGAGCCGCCGCGATGTTAGGTGAAAAAAACACATACCTTTTAATCTGATTCTAGGTGAAAGACTTGAAGAATTGAGAGGAAAAAAAATCAAAATTTAAGGTGAAAAATAGTGGAGAAGAAAAAATGAACTGAAGGGGTGGTCGCTGGAACTTATAGGGCAGTTTTACTGACGGATTCACCGACAAAAATAAAAAAATATTATTATTTTAATTTAATCCGTCGGTGAAGTGTCAAATTTGTCGATAATTTTTGAATTCCGCACCAAAATTTTTAATTACCCTCCATATTTTTCACGGTCCGTCAATAATTCCGTCGGCAATCTGACGCGGTCAGAGATTCTTTCAATGCACCACCCTTTGGAATTCGCACATTCCGTCGATATTTTTGTCGGTAACATTTGCCTACCGACAAATTACCGATGGACGTAATTATGTCAGTATATTCTTCGATAAGTGTGGCATTTCGAGTAATTATTTTCGAACTCTCTGTGAGATGCCGACATACGTGAATCCGTCAGTATGGTCGTCGGTGATTGTGGCATTTTGAGTAATTATTCTTGAACTCTCTGTGAGATGCCGACAGACTTGAATCCGTCGGTATAGTCGTTGGTGATTGTGTCATTTCGAGTAATTGTTTTCGAACTCTCTATGAGATGTTGACGAACGTGAATCCGTCAGTATGGACGTCGGTAATTGTTGCACTGTACAAGAAATGTTGTATTTGTATTGCCTATTTACCTTCCTGCAAAAACTTAAATGATAAATTGTCCATCACATAAAACAATAACAACAGTGCTTAAACAATAAATATTTCACGTTACAAAATATATCATCCATAATCTAAATTATATGAAAAAAAAAGGGTTTTACACAGGGCTTCGTTTTGATAGTTACACAGGGCTTCGTTTTACAGTTTTACACAGGGCCTCACTCAACCCGTGATCTGACTTGATGGTGAACAACTGTGCCACGGCCGATAATTTACTGTGGTTTGTGCAGCCATCCCATAATGGTTCGTCAGAATCTTTCAACAAATCAAAAAACCTAGTTGCATCTGCATTAGGTTCTTCTTCTACGATTGGACTTTGACTAACATTACCTTGATTCATTCTCATTGCATCCATAACCATATAACTGTAAGGATTAGTGTTGTAATTTTGCCACTTCATGCACGTTGCTAGCACTAGAAGTTGACCCAATCACCGTTTCTCCCATTCTCCTCTTACTAACAAATACTTCTCCATGTGCATACCAACACTGGTAATTCTCCATAAACCCTTTGTGTAGAAGATGCATCATTACAACATCTGGATGCAGATACTTTTTATTTTGACACTTCCTGCATGGACACCTAATACCGGCTCCAGTAAAATTTCTGGGAATAGATGTTGCGAAATTAATAAAACCCTGAACCCTGTTACAATAATCCATCCTCCGCAATCCTTGGGGTGAATCTTGATACATCCATGAACGATCATCCATGACTTATATCGAACCTCTACAAAATTATGATGACATCATGTATTAATTAACTAAGTTAGGTAAATAAACTTGCAAAAATATTAGTTTACCTCAAGATTATCCAATAAATCAATCACAACTTCTCATAAATATTAAATATTCATTATCATTTATCAAAGTCCATACAAATTAATATATATAAATTTACGAAAATTACCACACTGCAATACCATTTATAAAACTTAAAACGGACCCATTAAGCAAGCTATTAATTATTTCAAAATAGCACATGAAATTCGGTAATTCCATAAAGTTTTAACAATTTACAAACAAATATAATCTTACAAAATCTAAAACAAATCATAACAGGTATAAAATTATACATTCATATACTACAAGTTTGTTTGAGAAATAACAATAAAACATGTACATCTATTAAAAAAATACATACACTAAAAAAAACAATAAAATTGACATTTAAATGTTAAAATTTAAAAAGATAGAATTACTTACAAAAATTGATAAAATCCATCGGCAAATCAGAACACGGATGTTGTGACCACAAAACTTCAAGAAATATAACTTGTTGTGCTGAGATGAGGGAGATTTTTGTTTGGGAGCTGGTTGTTTGCAGATGGAGAGAGTTGGGATTAGGAAGAAGAAGGAGAAATAGGGGAGGAGAGAGTCGGCAGGCAGAGAATTATATTAACTTTTTCTGATGGTTTCACTGATGGATTATTCCGTCGGTGGGTCCGTCGGCTATTCTGACGGAAAAATCGACACATCACCGTACAGATCTGCCATTTCGAATCTGTCGGTATTTTTAACGGTGAACCGGTCACGTCACTTTACGGGCCTATCGTTTTGAATTCGTCAGTGATTCCGTTGAAAAAAACCACCCCGCCAAAAACTCCACGTCAGTGACCCGCTTTTTTTTTTAATTCTGAACTTTTCGTCCGGAATTTTGTCGATAACTCCGTTGATAGTTACCGACTAAATTACGAACGGAAAAAGTTCTGTCGGTAATTTCGACCTCAAATTACTGACTGAAATATGTTGTCGGTAAATACGTTGTTATTAAGTAAATTTCTGGTAGTGAGGTTTTCTGTATTGCCTGCTGAGATTCGGAAGCTCCGAAAACTTTCCTACCTCTTGGTGTATAGCTATGAAATTGATTCTGATGACCGGATCCCCACCAAATACGGTTTCGAGGCACCAGCTCATATTGGAGGTCTACAATCCATACAAAAGCTTTGCTTTGTAGAGGCACATCAAGGCAGGAATCTACCTCTGTTGCTTTTGATGTATGAATGCTGTACTTTCATTGTCTAACCACAGTTGCGATGAAACAATATGCAATTGATAAATGTGCTGTGCATTGGTTGGTTTATTGATTAAATGAGTAATAATAATTCTATTTAAAGTTGTGAAGTGCAGTTAAACCAACATAGCTAGTTATAGAGTGAATCCTACTCCGTTCAGGAAAGTAGATGAGAGAATTCTAAACGGATTTGAAACGTTAGCAAAAGGTTTAATCCTGGTAGGACTCCATGTTTGCTCCCGTGTTTATATATAAACTGAACCTCGCCAATTAATTATTACTATCAAATCATTGTAGTCTAGTCACAGATCTTGTTTGTCCATTCTCTCCCAAGTCTCTCCATCGGTAGCATCTCCCTGTTTCTTGACTTTCAACTTTTGGTTACTTTAGCTCTCAAAGTTCTTCTTCCAAGAACTGTATATCCTTTTGTTTGTCAATTCAACTAACACGACAATGGGGTTTAGTTATTTTTCATACAATCAAGATCACGATGATCAAGAGAAAGAGGATGTACCGTTATTTTCTGAATCTGATAACAAACATGTCGATGAGAGGAGAGATAAATTGGGTATCGATTTTTTCAAACTAAATCCTCTTATTCTTTCCTTGTATAAAGAAAAATGTTTCAAGACTTTGAACATGCATCACTGCGACGACGACGAGGATAAGGAAAAAGAAAAGGAAGATAGTCACGAGATTGCATGCAAGTCTTTGATCATGAACCATGATGGCGGCGGCGGCGACAACGAGGGACCAAAGAAGATAGACTGGGGATATCTAGAGGAGTTAATAGATCAATTATTGGATGAGTTCGAAATAGCAATGGACATGTCAATAATAATGAAGAATGGACAACGTGGTGGTGGTGGTGGTGGTGGTGGTGGTGGTGGTGGTGGTGGTGGTGGTGGTGATTTGAAGTGCTACAATGACATAAAAAAACTTGGTTATGATTTCAAGGTGGATGTCCATGGATTGCATGAAGTCCAAGTGGGTCACTCTGAAGAACAATATATATGTTATCAAAATGATTTTATTTTTTATTTTTTTTATCCTCAGTTATATTAGGATTAAAGCTGTAGTAACCATTCTTATTAATTATATATGTGAAGTTATGGTAAAGATATGACAACACACACACATATATATATTAATCGTAAAAAATAAAAAAATACCTTCAAACTAATTGCAGTGGTAGATTCATCGTCCATACTCCCTGGTCATAGACTACTGGTATGGGGTTGCATTTAAAAGGGAACAAAAGGCCCATTTTCCCGGAGGCCCATAAAATGCTCTAAATCCCAGCCCATAACTTTCACCTATTAAAATTGAGTGACAATTGGAGGACCCGATTGAAAATTGTTTTGTTGGTAACCCATTAAGAATAAGAAAAAAAATAATTTCATAAAAAAAAAAGAAAAAAAAAAAAGAGATAGGCCTGGATATACACAGACTAGATTCAAAGAGAAAAAATGTTGAAAGTGTATTCTGGGCTCACATTACCAGCCATAAATCAAGACACGCTTGAAACTCTCAAAACATATATTAAAAAAAAAAAAACACACTATTCAAGAAACAAAACTAGCAAAATAAAACTAGAACATCTTGATTGAATCTTAGCTAAAAAAAAAAAATTAAGAATAGATTGATGAAATTTGTTCTAGATTTTTTTAAAAAAAAAATTATATGAGATATATTTGTCATCCAAATCAAAACAAAACAAAATTGAAAGCCTTGAAAAATACTGTTTTTCTTGGCTTACCCTAATTTTGTTTCCTTGAAACAAGATCGTAGAGCAGTACAGAAGTGCTGATCAATCAGAGGGATAGATAATTTTCTAAATATAAATTATGCTACTTTTCTTTCTTTCGGTCAATATATCAGCAACAGCAATGAATAAAGAAGTAAAGTTCCCGGTTGCTCGATATTCTGAACAATGTTATAATCTTCATTTTGGTTCTACCGGTCAAAGTATTCATGAGCCATCTTTCACGCAACGAAATTAAACCTTTCCTAACTTGGGTCTCAGGCAAGAAATCCACTCATGAGAAATCTCTTTGCAATTTACTTGGCGCCACAGAGACATATCAATGTATGAATTATTAGTTGATATATTGATGAAGTTACAAGAGCGATCAGATTCGGATATATAGAGCAGGCACATTTCCAAGGCCATAAATGCAATGAAAAAGACCACTAACAGCTTTATGCAGCTATTAAAGCATCCGAAACGTTGAAGATGAAGGCAGGCAGCACTGGCTTTTTCAAGGAAGAGGGGCGGTTGCTTGCAAAGAGGTTTACAAGGATAAGTTTGGATAAACTTGATTGCAGATGTTTATGTCACAACTGTTGACTTCAGCTATCACAAGCACAACAGTGTAAAAGCACGGAAACAGACAAGAACTATATATCCTGGCAATTTCAGTGCCCCGTAAAACACTCAATTGATGCAAGTTGCTACTATGATTGCAATGGTTTTCAATGCATTCTTCGTCGTGGACGACGGTGTTTGAGATACTCATTAAATAATTAAGTAACAATATTGGCTTAATGATCCTCTCAGCAAATTGTTTCGGCAAACACATGAAAGGCTGTTTCCAAAAAGAAAAGGAGGAAGAAAATCACCCTTGAAAAGCATGAAAGCACACCGAGTTAAGATACTGTAATCTGTTGAATCTAACTATACGTTGCTTGGACATTTCCTTGCATTTTCTTTATCTTAGCTGACTCAGCCTTTTGTTTTTCTTCCTTCTTGATTACACAGACATACGATGAAGGTAAGGATAGGCAAAAGTCTGTGGCTAATAAAAATCA
This sequence comes from Populus alba x Populus glandulosa, assembly GCA_033617975.1. Classification (NCBI taxonomy): domain Eukaryota; kingdom Viridiplantae; phylum Streptophyta; class Magnoliopsida; order Malpighiales; family Salicaceae; genus Populus; species Populus alba x Populus glandulosa. Next base: position 11,097,230 of record CM066143.1, on the reverse strand, counting down.
ATTATATATTTGTAAGATAATATGTAAATAATAAACAAAAGACAGCTACAAATATATAAAGAATATATATAATCGTAGAATATTCTCAAATAAAAAACAAGACAAGAAAAAAAGTTGTCAAAGATACCTGTCAATAGCGCATTTCAACAACAAATACATTTTCATTCAAAGCTTGCAAACTAAATTAATTAATTAATGATAATTTCATTCAAGAGTTTTCTACTTTTCTACTTCTATTTTCACTAGGAATGCAATCCCTCTATCCGTGTTAATTAATTATTGATAATTCATAAAATTTGTAAAATCAATAAATCTAATTCAATCAAGCAAAATTAATCCAAGATTAAGTAGAATTAATTAATTCCCATAATTCATTGAATTTACAAAATAAATAAATAATCTTATCAATCAGTTTCATATTTATTTTTAATAATCTTAAATACCATATCGCACAGTTTGTTTTATGGTCATGTGATTCCAGAAGGATAGAGGAGTAAAGGACGACGTTGGCGGAGAGCCTTACCCCAGAAAAGGATATTTGACTGCCCAACTTGAATAAGATTCCTTGAGATAAGCATCAGCAATGACGTAATTTGCATGCCATTAATAAACAATATGACAAGGACCAAGAATTTGGTTATATAAGTCCTCCTCAACATAGATGAACTCCTGCAGATGGAAAAAAAAATGATCCAAGAAAGTTGAGAGAAAAATGGCGGAGAGTGCAGTGACCTTTCTACTTGACAAGCTTGCACCTCTTTTTGAAAATGAGCTGCAGTCATTAAGAGGTGGGGGGGAAGAAATTGTATATGTGAGAGGAGAGTTGGAGCGGATAAGAGCCTTCCTACGCGTTGCAGACACATTAGAAGAGAGCGATGAGGAAGTCAAGGTGTGGGTTAAGCAAATAAGGGACGTTGCTCATGAAACTGAAGATATTCTGGATGAGTTCACAATTCTCCTGGCACATGATCATGCGAGTGGACTCTATGGTTTGATCCATAAGTTGTCATGCTGCATAAAAAATATGAAGGCTCGCTATCGAATTGCTTCGCAAATAAAAGCCATCAACTCAAGAATCAGAAATATCTCCGATGGCCATCGCAGACTCCGTCAAAAGTTCTGCGTAGCTGAACAAGGTTCGAGTTCCACTAGCACTGGCTGGCAGGACCGAAGAGAAGATGCCCTTCTTCTAGACATGACTGATCTAGTGGGAATCGAGGAGCGCAAAAGCAAGCTTGTTGGTTGGCTTGTCCATGGTCGTTCAGGACGTGAAGTAGTTTCGCTTGCTGGGATGGGAGGCCTGGGAAAAACCACCTTGGCTAAGCAAGTCTATGATGATGCAGAAGTGAAGAAACATTTTAGTGTCCATGCCTGGATTACAGTGTCTCGATCTTACAAGATGGAAGAACTACTTAAAGACATTGTTCAACAACTCTTTGCTGCAGAGAGGAAGCCAGCCCCCAAAAATTTAGAGAGCCAGAACAGCAGTCAGCTAAAATCAAAAATCAAAGAGGTCCTGCAGAAAAGAAGGTACCTAATAGTCCTGGATGATGTATGGCACGTAAATGAGTGGGATGCTGTCAAGTATGCCTTGCCAACCAACAACTGCGGCAGCCGGGTCATGCTCACTACACGCAATGCTGATCTAGCCTTCACCTCTCGCATAGAATCAGAAGGCAAGGTCTATAACTTGGAGCCCTTGCTTCCAGAAGAGTCGTGGACTCTTTTCTGCAGGAAGACATTCCGGGGGAATTCATGTCCTCGTCATTTGGAGGATATTTGTAAGAATATCTTGAGAAAATGCGAGGGGCTTCCACTTGCAATTGTGGCAATCAGTGGCGTTCTTGCTGCAAAGGACAAGCGAAGGATAGATGAATGGGAAATGGTTCGACGTAGTCTTGGTGCTGAAATTGAGGACAATAATAAGCTTCTCAATTTGAAAAAGGTGCTTTCTCTCAGTTTCAATGATCTGCCGTACTATCTAAAGTCTTGTTTCTTGTATGTGAGCATCTTTCCAGAGGATCATCTAATTGAACACATGAAACTTATTCGTCTATGGGTTGCGGAAGGATTTGTGGAAGCAAAAAATGGAAAGGAGTTAGAAGATGTTGCAGAGGACTATTTCAATGAACTCCTGAACAGAAGCCTGTTGCAAGTGGCGGAGACAGCTAGTGACGGAAGGGTCAAAACATGTCGCCCCCATGACCTCCTGCGAGAGATTATCATTTCAAAGTCAAGAGACCAGAACTTTGCAGTTATAGCCAAGGATCAAAATGCAACGTGGCCAGACAAAATTCGGCGTCTATCAATACACTACACAGTGCGAAACGTACAACTGAACAGGTGCGTCTCTCAGTTGCGTTCTTTGTTCATGTTTGGGGTGGTAGAGAAGTCGCCCCTACGAACCTTGTTTCCTAATGGTTTTAGGCTGCTTCATGTGCTGGATTTGCAAGGTGCTCCAATAAAAATGTTTCCAGTTCAAGTTATGAACCTGTATTACCTTAGGTATCTAAGTTTGAAGGAAACTAAGGTAAGTAGAGTCCCATCCTATATAGGGAAACTTCAACACCTGGAGACCTTGAATCTCAAACACACGTATGTCACTGAATTGCCCGATGAGATCTTGAAGCTACAACGACTTCGTCATCTCCTGGTTTATCGCTATAAATTTGAGTCTTACGCACACTTCCACTCGAAGAATGGTTTCAAGTCTCTTGACAAAATAGGACAACTGCAATCCCTACAAAAACTATGTTTTGTTGAGGCAAACCACGGCAATGGTAATATAATGATTGAACTTGGGAAGCTAACTAAACTGAGAAGGTTAGGTGTTGTAAAGTTGAGAAGGGAAGATGGCAAGTCTTTATGTTCATCTATCGAGAATCTTAGAAACATCCGCGCCTTGTCTCTACTTTCAGTAGAAGAGGATGAGATTCTTGATCTTGAGCACCTTTTCTCTCCTCCTCCGCTACTTCAGCGGTTGTACTTGACAGGACGCTTAGAGACACTGCCACACTGGATACCTAATCTAGAAAGCCTTGTCAGAGTTCATTTGAAATGGAGCCGCTTAAAGTGTGATCCCCTGGAATCTCTTCAGGTTCTTCCCAATCTTGTGCATCTTGAATTACTTCAAGTTTATGAAGGAGATACCTTGTGTTTCAAGGTGGGAGGGTTTAAGAAACTCAAGCTTTTAGGTATTGATAAATTTGACGAGCTAAGATGCGTGGAAGTGGAGGTGGGCGCGCTGCCTCGCGTGGAAAAGTTGAGCATTCAGCGCTGTAAATTGCTGGAGAAAGCACCATTAGGCATTGAGCATCTAACAAAGCTGAAAGTGCTGGAGTTTTTCGACATGCCTCCAGAACTAATCCAGACACTTCTTTCAGATGAACAAGGGGGAGATTATGGGAGAGTCAAGCACATCCCAGAAGTATACTCAACCTACTGGAGAGATGGGGGATGGGAGGTCTCTTCTCTGGAGAGTTTCAACGACTCTTCCCGGCCAAGTCCCGTCATAAGGAGCCAGGAGCTTCATACTCGCTGGAAATGATATTTCTGCTACAAGTTTATTTTTAGGGCCTGTAGTTGAGGGTTTGTAAATATTCTTACTAGTTGTCTGTAGATATAATTGTATAGCTTCAGCGTAAAACATCAAGAACTACCGAGTGGTTCAGGTAGTGATGTGTATAGTATTTGGGCAGGGTGTTATTAAAAAGCCTGTGCCTTTGAAATATTCATAAAAGGAAGACGCTGATATACAGTCTCTGGTCTGTACATAATTTCTTCAATATCAAACTGATTATTTGAATATATATCCCCTGTTTGCCTGTTGCCTGCTCTGTCTAGTATGCATCACCAACCTCTCTGAAACTCGTTTCAAATTAAGTATCCAATTCGTCGGAGAGAGCAATTTCTTTAATCCCATGATTGGCTCGCTTTGTAAACCTTTCGGCCCAAGAAGTCATCTTGTTCACCATGATATGGCTAGAACTAGGTGGTCTCCAGTCCACCGTCTAAGGAGATGGGAGTAACGCCAACCAACATCATGCGAACTGGAGATCAAGAGGATTGGAATACGTCGACTCTCCGGTCAGTGCAGGCGTTGCTGATCACCATGTTGATGCAACAAAGAAAAACTACCCTCAAACAAGCAAGATGACAGACATCACGATAAAACGAGGGGGGGAGAGGCAGAGATGAAGAAGAAAGAACAGTTTTTACCACCTCTATAAACTTGCTTTGCTCACACAGAATCTGGAGATCACATGCATGTATAATTTCATGAAATCGTATACACAATCATAACCCAAGTATAATGTGTTTCACATACATGGTCGATCGATAATGCCTTGGATAATTAATATCAATAAAAAAAAAATACTTCATAGAAGTACATAATAATAATATGGCCAATAATAATTCATTTTGATTTGCGATATCCACTAATACGTAGCTAATTATTGATTTAACTAAAATACTTTTGAAATCTTATTAACCTAATGAGAAGTTTTAATACCTTTTTCATATAAAAATAATTATTAGTGCTTGTATTAACTTTTATTTTTTGTAAAAAGTTAATTATTAGTAATTGTATTCAACTTATCTCTAATTAAGAAAGAGACTAAATTAAACAATAATATTATTTCTAAGAAATAGGTTAATCCATTTTTCTATTTTATGCATATTTATGCATGACATAAAACCTTAAATAATATAAAATAAGCTTCTCAAATCACCTTTAATCTATATAGTACCTTCTTGAAACTTTATTTTTACTACAAAACTATAAAAATGCATAAAACTAGTCAATTGAATCTAATAATTAAAATTTTAAAATAATGAAATTACATAAAATTATTGAATTGGATACTTAGTTTCTTGATTTTATGTATAATTTTCGGTCATTGTCTTGCATTTTCTTTGACTCTTTAAAAAAAAATTAACTTTTTCCTTTGTACTAGTAATACGAAAACAAAAAAAAACACCTACTTTTTTCAAGAACTTTCAACTGTATTACTAAATGCAAGTAATAAAAAATAAAAATGATTTTAGATTACAATTTATTATATGTTTACTCTACTAATATTAAAAACATTTCTTTAAACAAAAAATTCATAAAATTTGTATTCATGTCCATATATTTTTTTATTTCTACTCACCACAAGTATAATTATAATCTAAAAATGATAAAATTACATAAAATTCAACAAAGTATTAAGTTAAAATTATTTTGTGAAGGACCCTAGATATAGTCTTACTTTATTTTTTTACTTCTTTATATGTAAAGATTTATACTTATAGATGTAAAAGAAATTTGATAATTGGGTTAAATCTTGATTAATTTAATAATATAATAAAAATATGAGATAACAAAAAAAAATCAAAAACTATTTCAATTCCTGTTAACTTTTCAAATTGCTTGAATAAAATAAAATAAAATAATATTATATAAGGTTGTAAGAAAATCAATTATTAGAAAAAAAAATTTCAATATATAAAAATGTTTTTAAAAAAAACTCACATATAAATCATACCAACTTATTTAAAAATTAAACATGCCCGCTATTATTAAAAAAAAAACACAATCGCAATAAAAAAAAAAGGCTAAACAAGCCGGGGGGATCATAGAGAAGGGGTTTTAATTAAATTATATGCCAAAAACTTATTTTTAAAAATTCATATAAAATAAAGCATCAATTAAAAAAATCATCTTTTTTTAAAAGAAAAGAATGAGGTCTAGCCCAGCCTTGGGCCCATAAAGCTACGGCCCGCACATCCAGGCTTTTTATTTTTTTAAGTTTAATGGGGTCGAGGACGCGACGTGTGCCCCAAACATTTTCCAAAAAAAAATATGCATCGTCCACGAAGCGCAAAATCCGGCCACTAGTGTGGCCGGAAAAAACAAGGCTTTTTTATTCAAAAACTTATTTTCAATCTATTTTTTTACCCAAAGCACCTAGGAAATACCTTAGAAACCTTATTAAACTAATCCATAGCCTCTAAAAACACAAAAACCCTGTCCAATACCCTCAATCAACCTAAACCCCAAAACTCTTTCCAAGTCTAGATCTTTTTTAGGTATTTTCAAGGTAAAAAAAAACACTTGATCGTAATCCATAACCATACGATACAAAGAACGACTATTTTAGTGGCCAAAATAGTAACCAATGACAACTTTCTCTCTTCACGCTGGAATCCGGCGACTCCCTCTCTCTCCTCCAATCAAAAAAAGACTAGAAAATAATGAAAATAAATTTTTTTACCAAAATAGAATGTTTAAAAAATACAAGGATCGGTAACTAGGGGTGTTCACGGTCTGGTTCGGTCCAGTTTTAACATAAAAATTCAACCGAACCGGAAAATACCATTTCTTGTTAATATAACCCGAACCGAACCGAGAACCGGTTCAAACCGAACCGGTTTTGTTCGGGTCGGGTCGGTTTTTTAGCCTTAGAAACCAGAAAAACCGAAACTAATTAAATAAAAAAAAACTTGGCTGAATTACAATCACTGGACAAACTTGGCCAAATCACATTCAAAAAAATTCTTGTTGAAAACTTTGAATCCAAGCTCTTCGGTTGAGATCTGAAAGATCTCCCTTAATTGAATCAAAATCACTGGATCTATCCATACTAGCACAACTACATGTTAACAAAGATTTCAATAGCATCCTGTAAAGTAAAGAGTAGAAAGGCAACAATATAAGAGAAAATGAGTTGCTTTAAGCCTTGTGCACAGAGGAGAGGGAGGGGTAGGGCCACTGGAAAAGGGGAAGGGGGGGAGAGAGCGGGAAGGGAGGGATGGGGTTGCTGGAAAAGGAAGGGGGAAGGGGGAGGGTGAGCAACTGGAAAGGTTTTGGGAGGGAGAGAGAGTGGGGAGGGAGGGATAGGGTTGCTGGAAGGGGGAAAAGGGAAGGGGGAGGGTGAGTGGGCTGGAAAGGTTTTGGAGGGGGGGCGGGCTGGAAAAGTTTTGTAGGGTTAGGGTATTTATTATTTAGGTTTAGGATGTTTTTTTTTATATTTTGTTTTAGATTCAATTAAACCGGTTCGGTTTGGTCCGGTTCAATTGGTTTAAGCTTTTTTAAACCGGAACCGAATCGAACCAGGTGGTTTTTTAAAATTGTTTGATCGGTTTATTCGGTTTTTTCTATCGGTTCGGTTTTTTCGGTTAATTTTTTCTCTGTTTTCTCGATTTAATCGGTTGGTCGGTTTTTTTGAACACCCCTATCGATAACATGATGTCTTAAAAATTAAGATGGGGGACGAAAGAAAAGGCTCAGGATGATAATTGTAGAGCAGGGAGCGCTGCCTAGTCTAGAAAAGTTGATAGACCAAAGCTGCAAATCATTGCGGAGGGTGCCATCAGGCATTGAACACTTGAGCACACTGAAAGTATTGGAATTTTTCAACATGCCGAAAGAACTAGTTATGACGCTGCATCCGAATGGGGAAGATGGAGATTACTTGAAGGTTGCACACGTACCAGATGTTTACTCCACCTATTGGAATAATGGCAATTGGGATATCTTCTCTTTATTGAGTGCCAAATTAGAAGACAAACATTCTTCCCAGCTTAGCCCTAGTTTGTACAAACGCAACTATACTTGGAAATAACATGATGTGATGTCTGTCTAGTATGTACAGATCATTGTAAATTAATCATGTTTATGTTTATCTCTTCCATTCCCTTGTATCCTCCTTGGTGCACACTGTAATGATTATTTAACTACTCTCGAGCATGGATTGTTTGAATAAGTGCATATCAAATTCAATTCCTGCATGTTGTTATCAGAGGCGGCTTAAGTTGGACAGGGGCCAAATGAGGCCTTATAAAATATTTAAGATGTATTTTTTTATTATTTAAAGATAATTATCATTAGTTACATCCGGACCACAGCATCTAACTTAACTGAAAGTGCTTCAGTTTTTGGGCTCTGACAGATGAGTTGTTCTGGTTCACAAAAAATGAGCACTTCAAGGCCTATCTGGCTCTGATCACTGGTGTATATATCTGTTGCTTTTGATGTATGAATGTTGTACTTTCATTGTCTAACCACAGTTGCGATGAAACAATATGCAATTGATAAATGTTCTTTGCGTTGGTTGATTTATTGATTAAATGAGTAATAATAATTCTATTTAAAGTTGTGAAGTGCAGTTAAACCGACAGAGCTAGTTATAGAATGAATCCTACTCTGTTCAGGAATGCAGATGAGAGAATTCTAAATGGATTTGAAACTTTAGCAAAAGGTTTAATCCTGGGAGGACTCCATGTTTGCTCCCGTGTTTATATATAAACTGAACCTCACCAAATAATTGTTACTGTCAAATCATTGTAGTCTAGTCACAGATCTTGTTTGTCCATTCTCTTCCAAGTCTCTTATCGATAGCAACTCCTTGTTTCTTGACTTTTAATTTTTGGTTACCTTAGCTCTCAAAGCTTCCAAGGACTATATATTCTTTTGTTTGTCAATTTCACTAACACGACAATGAGGTTTAGTTATGTTTCACACAATCAAGATCAGGATGATCAAGAGAAAGAGAAAGTACCGTCATTTTCTCCATCTGATTACAACCATGTCGTTGAGAGGAGAGTAAATTGGGTATTGATTTTTTCAAACTAAATCCTTTTGTTCATTCCCTATAAAAAGAAGAATGTTTCAAGACTCTGAACATGTATCACCACCACCACCACGACGAAGACGATAATGATAATGATGATAATGAAGAAGAAGAACCAAGGAAGATAGAGTGGGAATATATCGAGGAGTTAGTTGCTGAATTATTGGACGAGTTCGAATTATCAATGGACAAGTCAATAATGATGGACAATGGACAATGTAGTTTTGTTATTAAGGTACAAGAATATGATGATGATTTGGATCACTATAATAATATAGATGATTTCAAGATAAATATGTATGGATTGTTTGAAGTCTATGATGATGATGATTTGGAGCACTATTATGACATAAAAGAGCTTGCTGGTGCTTTCAAAGTGGATATACATGAAGTGCCTATGAAGTGCCTGAAGTCTATGATGATGATGATTTGGAGCACTAAGATGACATGATACGGGAGAATAAATAACAAGAATTAAAGCAAGAAAATAAAGGGGATTTGAGATATGTAAAATCTGTAAATTTTCATTAATCATCAAAAGTCTCTTAACATTTAGAAAAGTAGGGTATTAATACTAAAACCCTAACTAGAATAAGTAATTGGGCTTATGGCCCACTAAATAAAATACCCAACAATAATTAAATCAAACCCAATAAATAAAGCCAAATTAATAAAACTCATCTAAAATTTCATATAAATTAAACCCAAAACATAAGTTAAAGACTAATCTCTCAATTATTTGGGCTATCCTCCATCATCTATGATCATTCACGTGCATAAATAATATTTCGGGTTCAGTGTCCCCGTCAATTCTCCCAGGGTTGGAAGAACTCGACCTCGTCGAGTATAGGCCAAGGCGACTCCGATAAAGCTCTCAAAGATAAAGATCAAGTTGTTGTGATGTCTCTATGATAATCTAAGTATAGTCTGAATCTGGTCGTCGAGCCTATATACTGGGATTTGCTGAAGTTTACTATCCCTGGTAAAAACAACTTGTGCATTCAAAGTAGCATTAATATGTTCCTTTTGTGCCAAAGATATGGATAATAAGGTAGGGGTATCAAAAGGAGCATCAGGGATAGGCTGTATTTTATAAATACTAAGGTCTTTCATGTTAAAAGTAGAGTTAATATCAAAGTTTAATGGCAATTTAATGACATAATTATTTGATTTAATCATTTTTAACACATTGAATGGTCTAGCACTAGTTACTTGCAATTTATGATCGGTTTCCAAAGGATACCATTTAAGTCTAATCTATATCATGAAATAATCTACAACATTAAGTGCATCATGATACTTAAGTAAATAGCTCGAAATTTGTATTGTTCATTACCTGCTTGAATTTATTTCATAATCTCAATATGCAAATTATGAACCCTACATGGTAACGACTCAGCTGACTTAGACATCCTATCGTGAGGAGATATGGGAAGGCGTTCTATAGGCTTCTCAAGTTTGTAACTATGAACACTAAATGATTGAGGGTGTAAATGAGACAAACATTGTTTGAAACTTGTGTAGATATGGTATGGACACAATCAAGTAAATTAGGATTATCTTCATCTTCCTCATAACGTGCATATGGTAAGGGGTCAAGAAGCTTAACATGTTGCTCTATACTTATGATGTGTTGGACACCAAGCATGTGGGATGAGGAATCAGGTAATTTAGGAGGACTAATATCATGAGACTCTTCTAAGACCATACTTATCTTTATAGGCGATTCTACTGAAGAGTTCCCTAAAATTTCCTCCACCATTAAACCAGACATACCAGACTCTTTCTTAACCTTAGCCTCAAGCTCATATAGGCTCATTGTGTTAAATCCATCTTCTTGCACATCCTCATCAACTAGGTTACTAAAATCCTCAAGATTAGGCTCATACACTTCAACACTACAATATTCATCTTTACCTATATCCTTATATTTTTGGATGATTAAAGGTTTAGAGGTACAATCTAAAGAGATATGACCAAAACCTAGACAATTAGTACACTTAACCATTGAACTCACCTTAGACACTTCATTAACAACTCGTTTGCCTTTATCTTTCTTATAAAGTTGGGAGTTACTAGGATTAGGTATGTGGGGTGGAGCATCTAACAAAGAATCACTACTTCTGAATTGGAACCTAATAGGGATACTATAAGAGTCTTAATGATTCTTCCACTGATTCTTTGTGACCAACTTGTAGTCTTTAACTAAGGTATAAGCTTAGTTAAGGGTAGATACACCTTGAAATACAACTTCTCTTCTAAGATCATCATTTAAGCCTCTACAAAATCTACGCAAAGTCATGGCTTCACTCTCTAGTATGGCACATCTAATCATGTAATTGTTAAACGGTGTTATATACTCATTGATAGACGTATTCCCTTGACTTAGATTGTTCCATTGGTCTAAGAGTTTATTCCTATAAGGCTGAGTAGGTATTTCTCTTGAAGTTTTTGTTTCATTTTGATCCAATCAGTTATAAGAGGTTTACCTCTCATCTCTAAGTAATCCTCAACATCTCTCCAATAAATTTTGGCTTCATCAATGAGTTTCATCTTAGCAAATCTAACTTTTATATTATCAGACAAGTTATGCCACTTAAAGAATCTATCCATATTATGAATCCACATATCAAATATCCAAGGGTCATGATGACCTTTAAAAGTAGGGGCTTCTATTTTGTTAGGACTCAAGACTCGCTCATCAAAGTTATCGTGTTTAGAGTAACCTAAATGATAGTCATGCTGGTGACGCTCAGAGTGAACTTGTCCATAATGATTATTCTTGTGATATTTATTGGTCTTTGAGTGCCTTATCCGAAAACACTCATGGGGCTCAATTCTTTTAAACATGTTGATCACCTAAGTTTGCAGTTCTCTTTAAATTATCATAAAAGTATCACTAAGGGTTGAATCTACGGTAAGTGTGAACTTAAGCGTGGACACTAGATGATCATGACACAAATGCATGCAACATTGAGATCACAAATGGTTCTTGCAAGTAAAATCACAATACAAAAATAAAGCTAACCTTTTTTTATATATATAAAGATTAATCAAGAACAGATTATGCCAGGAAAATTATAAGCACGCAATGCTAGACCTTTTAAATATAAATGATTAATCAAATAATACTCATAACTTTTACTAGCTTCAGCAAACTCAATAGATAAAATGCAAGGTGAGATTTTTTTTTTCTAGGCACAAAAGTAATATTAATGATAATTTTAAATACCAAGTGCAATACCAAAATAGTAAAATCAACAAATTAAAAGTAAAGAAATTTACCGACCAAGATTCAAATCGTTGAATTCGATCATGGATGGACCTCTTTGGATCATGCAAGTTGTTGTTAATGTCGTCATTATTTCCTGAATGACTTACTCTTGATGCTTTCACTTTTTCTCTTTTTTTTCTTTTTTTTTTTTACTTACTGTCTCTTTTCACTCTCTTTTTTTGTATTTTTTTTTTCTACTGTCACTTTTTTATATATAAATCAATATAAAACAAAGTTACAAATTGAACCAAAGAAAGGGAAAATAATAATAATAAATTAACTAATAAACAAATGAATTCTTAAACCAGTGATTTGGGTTTCTGTGACAACTCCATGATAGAAGACTTAATCTCGTGGTGATGGAGTTGTTGTGAAGGAGCTGGTGGGCGCAGAGAGAGTGGTGTAGCATAGCTGTCTGGATTAATGGTTGCTGCTGGTGTTGAATTTGGTTGCTGGAGAAGACGATCTAATATGGCTGCTGGTTTGATCCGTTGAACTACTGTGATGGCATGGCATGGCTGAGGCGTTGGAGAGGAAGTGCTGGACTGGATCTGTGGTGGCTACAGCGTGGCTGATTACGTGACAGTATTTGCTGACTTGGCGCTGACTAGGATAATGACGTGTCAAGGTTAATTATTTTTCTTTAAGGGCTTTTGTTTCCTTGCTTCCTTACCTTCCGTAATTCGTTGTTGCAACTGACAGCGATGGCGCAAGTGAAGGTGTATCTGTGATTTTGCTTGGGATCAGGGGTGCGAGGAAAGGAGTTTTGGTGTCATTGCTGGGTGGTGGGTCTGTTGTTGCGTGGATCTGTTATTGCTGCTGAGGGCGACGACACTATGAACCAGGGCAGATGAAGATCCATTGCACTGCCTACCTTTGCTGCGATGAACCACAAATCAGTGATGGTTGTGATGGGTTTTATGGGTGGCTAATGGATGAGTTGTTATAGATTCTGATCTATTGTGGTGGAGGCGCTGAAGGGGCTATTGTGGAGGCCAATTTGTTCAGGAAGATGAACAAGTTTTGACAATGAACAATGTAAAATGTTGATTGCGGGCTGTTTGCTGGTGGAGACAATGAACAGTATTTCTGATACCAGAACAATGTGAAATGTTGATTGCGGGGTTGTTTGCAGGTGGAGACGATGAACAGTGTTTCCTCTTTTTTTTTTTGTAACCAGAACAGTAGGTGTTTTTTTTTTAACAATGAACATTTTTTTTTATTTAAGATCAAACCGGATCTAGGGTTTAGCATAAACACTGTGGATCGTTTAATTGTAAGAACAATTAAAACCCTAGCTCTGATATCAAATTTTATGCGGGACAATAAATAATAAGAATTAAAGCAAGAAAAGAAAGAAGCTTTAGAGAAAGAAGGAAGCTAAAAAAGAAAAGAAAGGAAATTGGAGATATGCAAAATCTGTAAATTTTCATTAATCATCAAAAGTCCCTTAACATTTAGAAAAGTAGGGTATTAATACTAAAACCCTAACTAGAATAAGCGATTGGGCTTATGGCTCACTAAATAAAATATCCAATAATAATTAAATCAAACCCAACAAATAAAGCCAAATTAACAAAACCCATCTAAAAATTCATATAAATTAAACCCAAAACATAAGTTAAAGCCTAAACTCTCAATTATTTGGTTATTCTCCATCATTTATGATCATTCGCGTGCATAAATAATATTTCAAATTCGGTGTCCCATCATGACATAAAAGAGCTTGGCAGTGATGTCAAGGTGGATATGCATGAATTGCCTAAAGTCTATGATGATGATGATGAAGATTTGGAGTACCATGATGACATAAAAGAGCTTGCTGGTGATTTCAAGGTGGACATGCATGGATTTCCTTAAAGTCTATAATGATGAAGATTTGGAGCACCATAATGACATAAAAGAGCTTGCTGGTGATTTCAAGGTGGATATGCATGGATTGCCTGAAGTCCAATTGGATCGCGCTAAAAAACAAATTTAAACAATATATATGTTATCAAAAGGATTTTTTTTTTTTTTTATCCTCAATTAGATCGGGATTAAAGCTGTAGTGACCATTCATATTAATTATATATGTGAAGTTAGCGTAAAGATATGACAATATATAATTGCAGTGGTAGATCCGTGACATCCGTCCCATACTCCCTGGTCGTAGACTACTGCTGTGGGATTACATTAAAAGGGAACAAAGGCCCATTGTCCCAGCAGCCCATGAAACACTCTAAATCCCAGCCCATAACTTTCACCTATTAAAATTTAGATTCTTAAGATTTGAAGTCTGTGAAAACAAAATCATTTAATGTTTTCTGTTATGAATTAACAACGGAGCATTTCAATAGTGGGGCTAATTGGGTGACATCCGGAGGACGCGATTGAAAAGATATTTGTTTGGCAACCCCATTAAGAATCAGAAAAAAATGTTTCAAAAAAAATAAAAAGAGATAGGCCTGGACATACACAGCCCAGATTCAAAGAGAAAAAAATGTTGAAAGTGTATTCTGGGCTCACATTACCAGCCATAAATCAACACCCACCTGAAAACTCTTAATTTCCCTAGGTGTCGAAATATTCTCCATTCTAATTCACTAATGGCAACAATCATGGCCATGCCATTTCAATACAAGACAATGAGTTGACCCGCTGGGCCGCTTATTCCTTCTTAAACCTGGTTTGTTTTTGGTTTAAGTAGGTAATAAGTTGATTCGTTACACCGAATCAAATTTTAAAAATATATATTTTATTAAAAAATTATATAAATAATTAATAAGTTGCAATTGCTGAAATTTTTATATTTCTTTATAATTATTTTAAATTCAATCCAGTTCTAGCTAGGATCAACTAGATTATGAAATTACCCATCATTTTCAAAACTATAATTGGAGGTAATAATTTATTAACTAAGTTATCCTCTTTCCCAGCTATTGAAGTAAAAAACGAGCCACCACCAAAAAAATACAGTTCGACTGTCCAAGCTTTAACCTTTCCCAGGCTATTTGAGATTGATCGAAGTTGAATAATCTGAAACGATCGATGACATTATCCGAACAGGCAAGCAAGAAGCCCCCTGAGATTCCAGCATGTGAAGCTCAACTTCCTGCTGCAAAAAAACTTCATCCAGATGAGGCTTCAAATTGTCCACCATTGTCAAGTCCTGCTAAGAAGCATCAAAGGTTCCAACTATTCCCTGTCCAAAAAGGACATAGAAAACACCGTTCATGAAGACAACAGTACTCCTTTGTTGGAGCAACAGATCCGTGAAAAACAAGGGATTTCCACTTTTGATCGCCTGAAGCACTGGTGCCTAGTCTAGTATTGTTGTTGTCGTTATCATCAAACTTGGTCAAAGCACTGAACCCAAATCTGGTAGCTTAATAAAATCCTTGGTGAAAGGATTTTAACTGAAAAAATATGTAGTCTTGTTAGGGTGTTCTAACGTTGAAGGCAAGTAATGATGTTTAGAAGCACAAACCTTCGTCTCAAAAGATGCCTCCCTCCATGGATCATAAAAATCACACCTACCCTCTGCTTTTTAGTTTAATGGGTCAACTATCCAGCATTTAAGGAAGCGTTTTGAAATATAATCCAACTTATATTTCTAAAAAATTAAAAAAAATTAAAATTAAAATTTTCTAAACATTTTAGATCGTTTTGAATCGATAATCTTAAAAATAATTTTTAAAAATTAAAAAAAATATTATTTTAATATATTTCAGTATGAAAATCACTTTAAATAATCACAAACATACTATTAAACAGATTTTTTCATGATAATATTATGTACCCTAAAAGGTACATTAAATTAGAGAATCAAGATTGAAGAAGCCAAAAAAAAGACAGTCCTGTTAAAAAACTAGTCCCTCCATTTTTTCGCTCAATTTTGCCTTGGGGTTTTATAAAGGTTGTTTTTTATCCCTGTAGTTTAGGGATTGAACCTTTTATTTAGAGTTTATTTTATTCTCACCGTTGTCATTGGTTTGAGAGAAAAAAGAAAGTTGTTGAAAAAAAAAAAAAGTTATCGGTTTGACAAGATTTTGGCCATTAAAAAAGTTGTTTTTAATGTAAATGGTTTTTTTATATATAAAATAAGTTTTAATTAGGTGTTATTCAACTTTCATCTTGTTTATAAAGATAAATCGTGACTCATGAAATTTTTTAAATTTTAATTGATTTTAAATTTTATTTTTTTTTGTAATTTTAATGTATTTTCGAGATTGAGAATGAATCTATCAAGATTTTTTTATAATACTTTTAGGTATTTATGGTGAAAACAAGCCTAAAAATAAATATTTATGGTAAAAAAAACTTGGATTTCAATTTTATGGTCACGTAAGGTGATTGGAGATGGGACAATAAGGCGAAATGTCATCTTTCACGGTATGCAACTTTTACAATATTTCAATGGCAATCATGTAAAAAAACTTCATTTCTAATTATAATAAGAATGGAAAAAAATTGGAGTTTTGCCTGCAAATGTTATTTTTAAAACAACTAGATTAACCTATGGCAATAATAGTTCTCTTCAAACATTTATTAAGCCGAAAAAGTTAAGGTATTTTGGCGAACAATGTCATTTTTAAAATAAAATTCACTAAAATTATATCATATTCTCTAACTCTATCACCTTTTTTTTTTACTTTTATCTTTTCTTTTCAATTAATTTTTAACTTCATTATTATAATACTTAAACATTTCAAGAGCCTCTTTTTTACTTCTTAACAAGTAAATATAACAATATTTTGTAAAACCATTTATAAAAATAATGTAATATGTTTTCTCATCTCTAATCTATACAAATTTTAAATCACAAATATCATAGTAAATCAAAATCTTGATATTCACTATTTCTTTTAATTTTTTGAAATAAATATTTGTTAATTTTGATTATACATATATGAAAATGTTTTTTTCTTAAAAATTATAGCCAGTAATAATTCAGTATCAAATAATCTTTGCACATAATCATAATTTACATGCCCCTAACCTATAAGTTTATTCTTAAAAGTTACCTATGAATGAAATCTAGTTGTTTTTTGTTTTTTTTAACTATTTATTTATTTTTTAATTTCATCCTTCAACATTGAGTTGATTTTGAATTGAATTCTATAATTTGTTATAACTTAATTTTTATGGGTTGACTCGAATATTTTTTTATCTTTTTTTTTAATTATTTTTTAAAATTTTATCTTTTAATATTAGGTTGATTAAGAATTAATCTCTATAATTTTTTTTTTCTCCATGGTTATCATAGTTTCATGACTTGAATCATAAACTTGATAGGTTAACATGGATTGATCCAGGTCTATATAATATATTGCTATCTCAATATTTTAAGATAAATATGTCACCTTGAAAATTGTTTTGAGTCAAATTATTCATTTATTAGTCATTTAGATTATTTTGAGACTTTCCAAGTTGATTGAGTTAACTTTTATATGATTTTTTAAAAAAAAATCAACTAGAAAATATATTAACAATGCCTGAATATTTTTTATGTTAAAAAAAAAAGTTTGATTCAATTTCAGAATATCACCGCCAAATGTTCTAGCTTTTCTCTATGCTAGTACACAATAAAAATACCTCAACATACCTTTACAAATAGGCACAATAGAGAAAGAAAGAAAAAAAAGATTAGCACTAAAGACATGGAAACCCTTTCTCTTAAAAGATTTAAAATATTTATAATAAAGTGATTCATATAAATTATCATTAGATTTATAGTTTATAATAACATACCCTTAAAGAGTTGATTAAATTTTGAATAAAAAGGTTGTTCTTTATATAATTTTTGTAAAAATCTTAAACAATCATAGATTCTATAGCTAGATCTTGATATTCAAACAAAAATTTAAAATTATTTTTTCCACTTTGTTTATGTATTTTAAAAAACTCAGCAAAACTACAAGTGCACTCGTAGTCAATAAGAATTGTCAATGCTATAGTTTTTAATGCATGCCTTTTTTATCCTAACAATGTTAAAAGTGATATTACCAGATTTTACATTGACCAATAACCCATTTTCTTTTGCCACTTCCTCATCAAGTTATGCTTCCTCTTTCCATATACAATTAGCAGCCTCTACCATAACATCTATTGTCTAGAAACATCCTAAATTCTATATCAAAATTTGAAACTGCAAGATTAGCCCGTAATAAAATCTATGACCTAGTTTTTTTTTTAATGTTTTTTTATTTTTTTTATGAGAAAAAACTCAAGCTCACACCATTTTACTGTTTGAAAACACGGTGCTAACCTTGTTTTCTATAAATTTAAATTTTTTATTTACTAAAAATTAAATTTTTTTGTATGTTTTGGATTATTTTGATGCGCTAATCTCAAAAATAATTTTTTTAAAAATATTATTTTGATACATTTCAGCACGAAAAACACTTTAAAAAACAATCACAATCACACTCCAAAACAGACAAACATTATAAAACCTGGATAGTTACAGAAACAATTTTTAATTAAAACAAAACCCAAAAATATTTTTTTAAAAAAATTACATCGAGTCTTTGATAATCTAATATTTTTTTCCATTTTGATTAAGTTGTTTGAGAAATTATATTTTATATTCTCAGTTAAAAATTTTATATTAGATAAAATGATATTATTAATCTAACTCCAGTAATAATTATTTTTTAAAGTACATGAGAAACGTGTCATGTATTTAGTGGCCATTCTTTCAACCGGTTATGGTGAAGGGTGCCAATGCAAACGGAATTGGAAGCAGAGGGATGCAATTCATCAAATTAAAACAAAAGGGATTCAACTAGTCAAATTGACACGACGAAGTTCAACGAGCAGAGCTCATATTCCTTCGTAATTACGTAAAATCCTCGGAAGCGTCCAACCGACTTTTAGGTGCTTTGGTGATTGGCTTTAGGTGTTACGCAACTCTCAGAAATTGCAAAATTACTAATCCTCCACTTCCACCCTTTGCCTGCCACCAAGGCATCACATGTTCCGCACGTGATATCTATTCTTTGCGTGACATGAACTCACGGGCAAAATTCAAATCATGTTAATAATTTTTTTAAAAAATATTTTTCTATTTAAATATATTTAAGTAATTTTTTAAAATAATTTTTTCCAATTTTTTTTTTTAAAACAAATTAAAACTTACTCTCAAATTCAAAAATTCGGTGGCATCTCAACGGCGTCAACTTTTCCCAAATTTGAAAAACTCACGCAACCTGACAAAAACCGTAAATATTTCAAATCACAGTGTCAAACGGGAGCCCTCCAAAATTTCTAATCTTTGTCCCGCGTTACTCACAAGCCAAAAAAGGATTAAAAAAGAAAACCTCCCTTCACCTTCTAAAAAAATCACCTGAACAACAACACTTCTTAACGACGAGTGTGTTTCTCTCTCTAAAAACACACAGCCATCGACACTTTCTCTCTCTAAAAGTTTTGTGTTCTGTTTGTCAAATTGGGGATCTGAAAGAATTCAAGAACTATGAGTCGATTCAACAGCGACCCTAACCCATTCGATGAAGAGGAAGAAGTGAATCCCTTCTCGGTAACTTTCCTTCTTTCCTTTCCGTTTTTGTCCTTTCTCAGATCCGCTTCCTCTTGGCTTTTTGAAGTGGTTTAGTCTTGCTATATTTCGATCCATGCGAAGCTAGTGTGGGCAGGGCATTTATGTTTGTCGATCTGGATCTGATATGGAAACTTCTTTTGTTTAAATTTACGGAAGGGAACAAGTGGACATTTTGTTTCGATTTTTTTAACATTTAGATTTAAATTTAATTAATATAATACACTGAGCTGAGTATCTGAACATGTACTTCTAGAGCTTAATTTTTTTAAAAAGGAAGCTTTAATAGGATTGCTGGTTGGTTAAGTGAATTGCAAAATAGTATTAGAGTGGACAAATTGCTGACTAAATTAATACATGATAATAAATTTATTTCTTGGGGTACACTAAAATTTTTATTTGATTGATGATAATAACGGGGAAGGAAGTAGTAGTCAAGTTACGGGTACAATTGATGCAACACAACTGGGGTGAAGTAAGACTTGGTTCAGGACTGGTCAACCTTAGTTTGACCAAGATTTGTCAACTGGATTCTGTCAAACCAGTCAAATTTTCTCTCGCAAGCTTTTAGTTTTTATATATCAGTCGGAGTTTAACCCTGGTTAAATTTTGGACCACCGACACTTCCTGTTGTCCGATTTGATTAGGGAACTGGTTTTGAAAAAAATCAGTGTATGTTGATGCAATGCTCTTGTCTTTTAGTTTGCAGTTCCGTTCTGACCTTTTGTTTTGTTGTGGTTCATCGTGTTACTTGTGGTCTTTACAGAAGGGCTCAAGTGTTCCTGCATCAAAGGCACGCATTCCTCCTTTGGGGCATGAACCAATGGGATTTGGGCACAATGATGCAACAGTTGACATTCCACTTGATACAATGAATGTAATGAAACTTCGATTTTCCCTGTTTACTAGTACACTTGAGTTTGCAGATTTCTGAGCCGTATGATTTCTGCATTGAATGTGCAGGACTCAAAGAAAAAGGAGAAAGATCTTGCATCTTGGGAAGCAGATCTTAAAAGGAGGGAAAAGGTTTTTTTTCTTTTCAATTCCACACTTAATATCTTCTATATGCAAGCTTATCACCTGGTTTATGTTATTCTAAAATATGTTTTTATATTTTTTTATCATGGATTCCCAATTGATTTTGAGTTTATTAGATTCCTGTGCATGCTTCTATTAACTTATCATATAGTGAGAAATTATTATACTTAGATTTTAAGTTGTGTTGAAGCTTTTACTCTTAACTATGTCATCGACAGGAAATCAAAAGGAGGGAAGATGCTGTTGCTAAGAGTAAGGACAACAGGATAGAAAATTTGTTGTTTCTAGAATCATTATTTATGGTTTTGTAGAATGTTTGATCAAGTTGCTAACTCAATTTCTTTTGTGTTTAATGTGGTATTTCAGCTGGCATCACCCCAGATGATAAAAACTGGCCACCATTTTTTCCCATCATCCATCATGATATAGCAAATGAAATACCTATCCATGCTCAAAGGCTACAGTATTTGGCTTTTACCAGTTGGTTAGGTAGGAACTCATTATTTTTTGTCTTTTGAAATTTCTCTCTTGTTATTTTTGTTTTAAAATCTTCTATATTGCAAATTTGATCATACGCTTTCTTCTTGGATTCCAAGTTACTTTTGGTGCTATTCAAACCAACAAATGTAACGTTTCCAGTCTTCACCTAGGGTTTCTAAAATAATTGAATGGCAAGTAAATCCATGGTAGTAGAGAATGTGTAATGTAAAAGCATTGGAGCAATTCTCATACAGCATTTGATAAACACCAACAACCTTTCTATCCATTGTAGACTTCTTCCATTTTGGCACAATGCTTGTGCAACTCTTCTTTTGTCAAAACCCTGTACCAGAAGTTTTTGTTACTGGAAAACCAGAAATTGGGCGTAAGTGGTTATAATTGTCAGTAAGAAAGGTGTGTGAGGACTCTCTGAAATTATTAATCTTCTTTTGATACTCTAATTGCAGGTATAGTTCTATGTCTTGTCTTCAATTTAATTGCTGTGACAGTATGTTGGATTAGAGGTGGAGGTAAGCTCTTTCCCCAATGATGTCAGTAACAATGTGTCTAAGGGCTGCAATGCAATTTGAATTATCTCACAAAACTCATGATATGTAGGTGTCAAAATTTTTTTCCTTGCCGTAATCTATGTGCTGATGGGATGTCCTCTTTCATATGTCCTATGGTACAGGCCTCTCTATCGAGCAATGAGGCAAGTATTTGTTTATGCCTTCATATTTATTTGATTCGAAGCTTTCCAAATATCTCATGTAACTATTATCTGCATGGACTGACTTACAAAACTAACATTTGTTTGAATCAATGAATTGGATTGCTTTAATTGACAAATTTCTGGACTGATTTGTTTTATTTTACTTGCCAAAAAGATCAATCCCACCTTATTAATTAATCAGATGTATCCAAAGAGTTTCCAATCTTTGTTCATTTAATGTTGAAACAATAGCCCAAAGCCCTGAAGTAATGAATCAGCTAAATCTAGGATTTGGATCTAGATAAAAATCCAAAGGGTTTCAGAGGGGAGATTTGGAAAAGAAGTTTCTTTCATAGGGTTTTGACTTAGAAGAGAGATGAATTACTGTGTATGTGTGTGAGAGTGATTTGAGTGTTTTTGGGTCTTGCATGCAGGCAAGAGAAAACTTGCATCAGAAACTCATGGCTGCCAAACCAACCTCTTAAATCTGTGTTTGTGTTTGAGGAGAAAAGGAAGATTGCAAACTTACTATAAGCAGAAAACATGATTAATTATCCATGTAAATCCTAAACTGAACCTGGAAATATAACTAGTAATCAAAACATCAAAAGTTTCCACATAGATTACATCAATGTACTAGTGGTGAGTAGACACATGGTTGCTCGATGTAAATTTGAACCAAAGATTTAGGGATTGGTGTTCTCATGGTTGTTAAAAACAGCTCATTGTTTTTAAACTTGCAGGACGGATAGTGCATTGAAGTTTGGCTGGTTTTTCTTGTTCTACCTGGTTAGCTTTATCTACCAATCATGACTATGTAATGCATCATTTCTTGTAATTAATGCATCTTTTTAACCTACTGATCAATGAATGTGCCCAGGTACATATTGGTTTCTGTATATTTGCTGCCATTGCTCCTCCAATTGTCTTCCATGGGAAGTCATTGACGTAAGTTCTTATAGCTCTGGTACTTAATTTCATGGCTGGCTACCACACTTGGTTTAGAATACAAAATTTAAATTGATGATCTGTCTTATAATATTGATATTGATTGTTGTAACTTGTATTCTGAATGCTAAGCTTTGAACCTTGTTATCAATCACAGGGGCATCCTTCCAGCAGTTGATGTCATTTCTGATCATTTGTTGGTCGGGGTAAGTGGAATAGTGTTGGCATCTCACATTTATTTTATTTCCCTTACAAGCAACATGGTGTGGACATTTCAGAGTATAGGGGTTTCTTGTCCTCTAGAATGTCAAATTACATATATAATCTCTTTAATCGACAAGAAGACAAAAAAGAGAGATTCTCTTTTATGACAATTATGATTTTCGACTCTCAAAATATTTATGACACTTCTAACATAGCATTTCAGTAATTTTACTATTGTTCTCCATATATTTGACAAAAAAACTTTGTTTGTCTCAAAGAAGCTAAAGAATCTAATATTGTCTTTATTATTACAAGAATACCCATTAATTGTTGGAGAGGAACGTTTTAATTGTTTAAAATTGCCCTTTTGTGCATCAAGGCCCTTGGGGCCTCCTTATGGA
Organism: Populus alba x Populus glandulosa; assembly: GCA_033617975.1. Lineage (NCBI taxonomy): Eukaryota > Viridiplantae > Streptophyta > Magnoliopsida > Malpighiales > Salicaceae > Populus > Populus alba x Populus glandulosa. The sequence goes on along the minus strand of CM066143.1, from coordinate 11,074,015 downwards.
TTGGGAAAAGGGCAAATTGGACACTAACATTTTGAATTCTCTTATTTCACCGCCCTCAGATGTCAGGATATATTGTAATTTTAACTTAAGAGTTAACTGATCATGGTTTTATCTCTTATGTGTAATTGTAGCTTAGTTTTTTTTTTTGGGGGGCTTACAGGCATTGAAGGTATGATAAGTCCTAGGATCCCCAATTGACTGCTGCCATTAACTTATCTTGCTATTTTTTCGCATGCTGCATTCTCCTATGATCTTTCCTTAAAAGGTCATCATGACAAGTATGTTTGGAGACAATCCAATCATTTTACATGATATATTTTGTTTTGGATATAACATCACATCATTTTCATTCTTGTATGCACACTACTGTCAAACGCTAATCTTGAACTAATGTTCTTTCCTGCAGATTTTCTATCTGGTAGGGTTTGGCCTGTTTTGCTTAGAGTCACTTCTTAGCTTGTGGGTCCTTCAGGTAAGATTCTCTTATCTTTAGATATTATGCATTTGTCTACTGTTATCAACCCCCCCCCCCCCCCCCTCCCCCCCCAAAAAAAAAGAGAGAAAAGAAAACCCAATCTAGGTTTCAGGGATTGGTTGTGGGGATTGAGTGAGAATTGAAGTGCAAAAGACCAGGGAACCATTAACATGAGTATTCTATAAAAGCTATATTGGACAAGGAGAAGGAAAAAAACAGGTTATTATAAAAGAATATACCCTTAATGGGGCATAACTTGCATTATTTCCTGCAACTCGCAGTAATAGAAGGATTTCTTTACACGTACATTTTACTGGGTAGAGCTTTGCCCATTTGGGATTTCATAAATGCGTATTGATGTTTAGTAGTCTCCTTTCTATTTTCTTTCTTTTTTCTGACTTTGATTTTTTGCTTCTTTTTTTCCCTCTGCAGAAAATTTATATGTATTTCAGGGGGCATAAGTGAGAATTTAGGCATGGGACTCGATTCAGTTTTTCAAGTGTTGCTGCTTCCCGGGGTGGTGTAGTATATTCCTTTTTCTATAGCTATATACATGTTCATTTCTTTGTAGTGATTATTATCTGAGTTGATACAATCCGAGCGAGCATTATATTTCAAAAATGACTGAGCTGTTCAGACTTCAGCATCAATATTAAAAAATTTTCTTTCTATAAATAAGCCTACAGCACTAGTGAAGTTACTGAGCTTGTGGATTCCAGATGATTGTCTCCTCCTGAACGTGTTGAAAAGAGTTCCATCCCCCCCTAAGTTTGGTATGCTAGCATAATTGCCATGGCCCATTGTATTGATTCCCAATGGGAGACCGGAATGGCGAAGTTGGGAAAAACTGCCCACAGTGTTTTTGTTTTTGAACGGAGTTGGAAGCTGTCAAAGAACATGCGTTTCTGTTGAAGATGGGTTTACGTAGCAGTAGTCATCCAATGGGCTTTAGCAAACATGTCTTTGGTTTGAAGCATGTATTATCAATTGCTTATGCATGTTGAACGAACTAACATGTTCCTCAAGGCAATACTTCTCTTTTGTAGGATGGAAAGAAATACCAAGTCCAAAATATTTAGATCATCAGTGTTAGGGACTATGGACACCACCTATCTCCACATTGGTATGATATTGTTCACTTTGGGCCTAAGCCCTCATGGATTTGCTCTTGGGTTATACCCTAAAAAGCCTTATACCAATGGAGATATTTGTTCATTCTTATATACTCTTGATCCTCTCCATTTTTAGCCAATGTGGGACTTTGGTTGTTGTATACCCAACAATCAGGACCCCGTTTTGCTGCTGGGTGGAAAATGATTTATCTGGCACTAGATGTTAGAATAGTGTGATGGCACCAGGCTTTGGTCCGTTCGGTGTCTCGCAATTCATGGCCTAATAAAAGCTGCCAAAATGAGCCCAGGCTCGAATAATAGCTGCCAATTCTCTTGGCAAATGTACATTGCATTTGTTGTGTACACTCCCTTTATGTTCCCGGCCTGGATTCCTATTTCCTTTTCTCGGCCACTGGTTCGAATAAATTTGTTTGAAATAGTGAATTTGAGGCTGTCAAACGGTTCAAATTCTTGCTCTTGCTGTTTTTTCTTGATATCCTGCGAGTATGATACGGTGGCTTTTGAAGAGTTTGGCCCGAAACATGATTAGCAACGACAAAACCCTGAGCATATACTTTTAGAGCCTCTCAAGGTGTTTTATTTTTTCAATTAAAATGAAATGTTTTAATTTTGGAGTGTTTCAACGTGTCGTTTCGGGGTTGTACTATTCATATATATATATATATATATATTTAACAAATATAATTTAAATTCAAGATAAATTAATTATAAATTATGTAATATAAACACAATGTCAAACAAATATAATTTCAAAATTTAAGATATTTCTAAATAGTCAAAATTAAATAGATCTTTAACTTAAAGTAATTCAATTTAAACAAAATATCAAAATATTATGAAAGTACAATGTTTTAACACAAATATTTTAAATATAAACTAAGGTCAATGTCATTAAGGCTAATGGAATCTAAAGCGTCCCTTATTTTACTCAAATTCGTACAATGTATAAACATGAAAATAAACCATATATATTAGTGACAAATCTAATTTTAAAAAATTAATATCATTGTTAATGAAAATAGTAATAATAATTTTCAATATTATTATTAATATCATTGTTATTGAAAATAGTAATGAAAAAGAGCTTTTTATGCTTGAGTGATTTAATTAATTAAATTGAACAAGATTCAATTTCATTCAATAGTTTTTCAAGAGCGAAATGAAATATGCGGAATGAAATTGGAACATTCCAACCGAAATTTAGTTGAAAAATCCGGAACAAATCAAGATTTAAAATGAGATGAAAATTGTTCCGTTTTGTTTTATTTTTTAAATTAATATAAAATATTTTAATTATTCCAATGAAACAAAATGAATTGACAATCTTGCTCTCAACCTCTCAAGACTGAATGGAGGGGGGGAATTGGCTCCATCGCCCCTCTATTTCCACACCCCAAAACCCTCATCTCCAACCATGCACCATCTTGATGCCACGTGGCATGGCATATATCCCTTCCGCAGCAAATGATCACCATGCTTCTCCATAACTTTGTTTATCATGTATATATATACATATATATGTATGAAATCGTTGCGGTTGGGACATGTAGTATGGTTCTCAGAATTAAAAAGAATTCGAAATGACAATCTTAGTCATGTGCATTAAATTATACCCTTCCATGTCCCCTCTATTCCTACCTTAATATCACCTCCACCTTTGTAAAAAACAAGGGGCAGTCACAGAAAACATAAACAAGACACATCAGCCTCCCATCACCAGCCAAAACACCCTTTTCTTTCCCGTACAAACTGGCATTTTTTTCCCCGCCCGTTTCCTCCACTCATTTGTGTTCCAAACTTTTCCTTTGAGGGAAAAGTGTCCACAAATCCATTACATGTCCTCGTTTCAAAACTAGCTGAGAAGCATACGATTCCAAGACCTCATTTCACCTCCATCTCTTCCACTCTCAAGCTAGCTCTCTGAAAAAAAAAAAAAAAATGGCAGTTCGCACTGTATACACCACTCAGTCCCTTAATTCAACGTGCTCAATCTCCACGCCAACAAAAACCCACTTGGGATTTAACCAAAGACATGTAGTGTTCTATAGCAGTAACAAGAAAACAAGCAAGAGAGCTAGCAGTGCAGTGATAACCTGCTCAGCTGACACACAGACTGTTGTTATTGGTCTAGCTGCAGACTCTGGGTGTGGTAAAAGTACCTTCATGAGGAGGTTAACAAGTGTTTTTGGAGGTGCAGCAGAGCCACCAAGAGGTGGAAATCCTGACTCGAACACACTCATAAGTGACACAACAACTGTGATATGCTTAGATGATTATCACTCACTTGATAGGACTGGAAGGAAAGAAGAGGGTGTCACAGCACTTGACCCAAGAGCCAACGACTTCGATCTCATGTATGACCAAGTTAAGGCCATTAAAGATGGGATTGCTGTTGAGAAACCTATTTACAATCATGTTACTGGTCTCTTGGATCCTCCAGAGCTTATTAAGCCTCCTAAGATCCTTGTCATTGAAGGTTTGCATCCCATGTAAGTAAAACTACAGCTTCGAATTTCCTTTATTATTTATTTATTTTTGTTTTTATGAAAAAAGAAAAATGAATATACTGAACTGTCTCTCTGCCTGTCTCCCTCGCTCCCCTTACCATACATGCGTTGGTGAAATCTTGGAATCGTCTTTTTTTCCCCTCCCCCGTTTTTAATGAAAAGTTAACAGAAGATTCCATCAACCGAATCTGTTATTTCTGCATGCGTAATTAATAATGTTTTTTTTTCCTTTTCATAAAACTTAATGTAACATATATTTATTTATGATTTATAAATGAAGGCATAAAGACAACATGCATGCATGTTTATATATCACATATTATATATTGATGATTTTTCTTACGAATACCACGCATGATTTGAGAAAAGAAGCAAAAATGGATTGTTGATCCTGAGATAGTATATGTTAAATGTTCCTCTATCTCAATTACAAGGCAGAGGAATTAGAACTCTATAATGAGCGCCGAGGCTAGCTGTGGACTATGACTAGTGTGCAGTTAGAGAATAATATAAGTCATATCTTGGAGCCTCACCTAATTACTTAAGTTTTTGGGTTAAATTGGTTTTTTAACATGATATCAGAGCTTTAATGACCAAGCGGTCACGAGTTCGAATCTCAGCATTTCTATTTATTTGATAAAATTAAGCACAAAGTAATATAAACATGTGCAAGTTTCAAGCCCAAAAGGCATTCACTTGAAGGGATGTGTTAGAGAATAATATAAATCATATCTTGGAGTCTCACTTAATAGCTTAAGCTTTTGGGTTGAATTGGTTTTTTAACATCCAGGGCCCAACACAATAGTTTTGGCCTTGGAGACCGCGGAAAGAAAATTTTGATCAGGATGGCTCATGTAAGATGAGGATTTAATTTTATGAAAACTGATTTGAGAATACACCTAATTTTTAAAAGCTCTCAGACAGACTTTGCCGATGAAGGTTCATCCTTCGAAAACTAATTATAGTATTATGCTGCTCCACAGAACCAAATTGTACACAGGAAAGAGTAATGCAATATATTATTACAATCTTTCTGAGTAACATCTGTTTGCAAGAGCTTGGACTTATAGTCACCGTCTATACAAAATATGTAGGTATGACCAACGTGTGAGAGATCTTTTAGACTTCAGTATCTACTTGGACATTAGCAATGAGGTTAAATTTGCTTGGAAAATTCAGGTAATTAAAAAACTAGCCATGTAAATCTACCTTTTCAACTTCTTTAAATCAATGGCCGCCATTTTCTGTTATCTAAAGTTGTCATGAATGATGGTTGTAGAGGGATATGGCAGAGCGAGGACACAGTCTCGAGAGCATTAAAGCTAGTATTGAAGCACGCAAGCCAGATTTTGATGCTTATATTGGTAATTAATATTTCCTTCCAGCTGATGTGTTTGTATCCTGCTTGTTTATGAACCTAAAATATCTTTCGGAAAGCTTGCTTATTTCGTTTTTTCTTCCCACTTTGCAGATCCACAAAAGCAATATGCTGATGCAGTCATTGAAGTGCTGCCAACCCAACTCATTCCAGACGACAATGAAGGGAAGGTTTTAAGAGTTAGGTTGATAATGAAAGAGGGGGTGAAGTTTTTCAGCCCTGTTTATTTGTTTGATGAAGGCTCTGCTATTTCATGGATACCATGTGGTAGGAAGCTCACCTGCTCTTACCCTGGCATCAAATTCTCCTATGGCCCCGACACTTATTACGGCCACGAGGTAAGTGGTCTGAAGTTCTAAATATGATTAGGTTTGACCTGTTTTAGAATATACTGCACGAGTATGGATCTTTCGGGATTGTTCTTTAGTTAATGATGCAGGAAGGGACCCATGCATTCGTTCTTTGGTCTGAGAAAACAATGAGCTCTAGTTCTACCGTTTTAATTTGTTTGTTATAACTTATACTCTGTTTTGTTTTGTTTGTTCTCAGGTGTCTATACTGGAAATGGATGGGCAATTTGACAGATTAGATGAGCTCATCTATGTCGAAAGCCATCTAAGCAACCTCTCCACCAAGTTCTACGGAGAAGTTACCCAACAAATGTTGAAGCATGCTGATTTCCCCGGCAGCAACAATGGAACAGGTCTCTTCCAAACAATCGTCGGATTGAAAATAAGAGACCTCTTTGAGCAAATCATTGCCAGCAGGGCCAAAACCCCAGTAGAAGCCACAAAAGCCTAATAAACTGCCTTACATATTGAACAAGGCACTCATCCTCTAAAGCCTAATAAACTGCCTTACATATTGAACAAGGCACTCATCCTCTAAAGTTACCCCCTTTCAGTCTCTCTTTTTCAGCGTTTCTTTTGTGCTTTAGTTGAGTGTTAGGTTGGTCTTCATAAGAATGAGAAGTTGAGAACACTATATCTATATCTTGTTATAATTTTATGTAGATTTATATAATATAGATTATCAAAAACAGATGAATTATCACCTCAGAAATTTCATACAAGATCAGGATCTTGCGGCATTCTTTTCTCTTTAGCCCATAACTGCCTTTTCTTGCATCGCCAATTTTGCAGCTAGAACATGAACGGCCTAATCAAAATGCATGGTTTGTATTCTTTTCCATTGGGCGTGCAAAGAAAATGTGAAACGACCGGATATCAAGAGACATGGTGTGAGGTTTGCAAGTATTACTGGCCCTCTCTTTTTTAGTGCGTGAGCTGATTCAGTCTGATTTCCTAAGACTGTCCAGAAAGAGTGTTTCCTTGGTTGAGAATCGAAATAAATGAGGCAATATTATACATTATTGTGTTATTTTTGGAGAGCAGCAGTAGAGGACACAAGTTGTGGTGAGAAGAATTAAAGGCGTAAATCATCAAAATTTTCTTCTTCTTTATGAAGCATTTTAATCCGGAAAGAAAGCTAGATGACATAAGTTGTGAGAAGAATGCTGTTCTTTGACGCTCTAAAAGGACAGTACTGATGTTCTTTTGTAAGGGTTGCAAAAGAGAAACTAACAAATTCGACCATTCAAGCAAAGAGAGGCTTAGGCCTCATTCAAAGCAGTTTTCCTGATGTCAGGTTCAAATTGGGAAACCTAAGGTGTGCGGATGGCGCTTGAAGTATCATTGGACGTAATCAGTTATTTGAAAATAGAAAGGAAATGACGTCTTGCAGAAAAGGTTTTCCAGATGACATCCACTCCCATCACCATCTGGCGTTTAAATAATTATAATAACATATAAAAAGAAAAGGAAGAAAAGGTCTCAGGAAATCAAGAGATGATAGAATTTTCTAATTCAGTTTGTGTCTACATTTCATTCGGAATGCACATGACAGAAATCTTGATGAACTTGAGAACATAAAGTAAAAAGTAAATAATCACCAGGAACAACATTCTCACATTTCGGTTTTCTATCTCTGACCAGCACTGTGCAGAAAGCTAGCAAATAATATACTGATTCAGAGGCACTAAAAGATGCCAAGACAAGCATATCATGGAATGATGATACGCAACTGCTGCAAACTATATTCTAAGAAAAGTTTCATACAGCAGGAAGCACTAGAGGAACTATATTTACAATCTATATAAAAACATCCCTAGTATATACCAGCAATACACTATAAATTACCCGCAGAAGGATGGGGATTAGGTATGCTGCGAAATTATATATACATAGCTTCCAACATTCCAGATCTCTACTTGATTGTAACAAACTTGTTAGTACCATGTCTAGCCCAGTGGTTCTTCATGTCAAGAGGATGAGAAAGATTGTAGCCTTCAGCTGACAGTTTCAGGAGAAGTTTCACATATGCTCCAATGCTCATTTTCTTCCCAGCCATGCGAACACCAGGCCTAGCTGAACTCATGGGAAGAGGATGCTCAGATATGCTATCAGTGCAACATGAGGATTGCCATCCACCAGCACCCCATTTGTCAAACTCCAGGCATACCTGTACAAGAACACAATGGAGAAGGAATCCCGGATAGATCAAAGTTTATTTTGCCAATATCGATAACGAGATTCTTTTTCTCATGTTTTGCTTCAAGTGTGATTTGTCCCTTTGTTTTCTTGGAAGATATCTTTTTGGGTTGCTTTGGCCCCAAAACCTTGGGTGGGATTTGATTAGAATCCTTGGCAGCAGACTCCTGCTTCCTAGCCTTTGTGGGTTTAGTTCCCGAGTTACTCTTAGCAAGATCAGCTGGAGATATGGAACGGATGGGAGCAACTGGAAGGCCCGGTTGTGGATTAATCTGAGTTCTGTCAAGACCTGAATTTGTTTTCAGTGAAGAGAAGAAACTTCCAGGATAAAACCAGGAAAAATTTGCTTCTGGTATCAGATGGTTTCTAGAGTTTGTCCTCATCTTCATTATCACTGGATAATCCACGGGTTTTGTTGAAGGATAGTGAGTTTACCACTTTAAAATGCAAAACTTCCCCCTTAAAGCAACAAATAGGATATGATTAAAAAGGAGCTGGCTAATTCATGCCAGAATCAATTCCCTCGTTATTAAAACCAAAAGGTAAAATCCTACACTAGCCAAACTAATCATGGAAAGCATATTGAAATAGGATAGTATGAATGAGGAAATGCATCATTCTCGACATTTGATGATGATAATTTGCACTGGAAAAGATTGAAGGGCCGAGTACTCGAAAAAGACTAGGCAGCGAGGCACAGCAGTAGGAAATTCATAAAGAAAGGCATCACTCAAATTCAGTAGAAAGACCTGAAATTGTACTTCTTTGCAAGCCGTATCAAGTAAGAATACTCAAAAACAGGCTGAACTTGTAAATCACAAAAAGCATAAGAGCAGCACAGAAACTCATGAATGAGCAGAGAAAAAAACCCTACCAAAAAAAATAAAAAAACAAAGGAAACAATGATAGAATCCGAAGTAAGGCATGGAATCTGAAAATAACAAAACTCCCAAAATCAAGGGTCTTAGTGAAATTCTCAATATTTCAAGATACGATGTTTACGTGGCGAAATAATAGTTATTACAAAGAAAATAACATTTAGAAACTCTTGTAAAGATTTTAGCCTGATTCAATAATCGAATTAAAAGTTACAACCCGTTTGAATTATTATTCTAGTATGACGCAACCAAACCTCCTCTTAGATCTAAACATATCCCACTAGTCTATAAAAACATATGTTAAGTTATCCATGTAATCTTTTTGAGTCTCATCAACTAGTTATGAAAGATCCACTCTTAAGTGCTCCGAAACATTTGTTATCGTAAATCCAACTATATTTTTTAAAAACTCCAAAAACTCTCTTTTAAACTTATTTTTAACTAAAAACACCTTAAAAAAACCACATACCTATTTTCAGCCTCAAAACACCCTTCAAGCACTGCAATAAATAAAGACCAACCAAATAAGAAAACTAAGCAGACCCTTGTTTATTGTTTCCAACATTTTTATAGGGAAAAATAGCCTTTATAAAATGTTTCTCGAGAAGAGTTACTCATTGAAATTTTAAAAAATTAACTTTTTTGTGATCAAAATATAGCCTTCCTAGTATTCTCTCTCTCCTCAAATTTTTTGATGATTTTCTCTTCTCTCTTGTAACATTGGGGGATTGAAATATGAGAAAAAGGAAGTTTTATACCAAATAGGAATAGCTAAAGCAACAAGGACCAAATGATTGAAAAACTACAAATTAAGGGATTAAATTGAAGCCTTCCGTGACAAAATAGTAATGGGGTCTCTCTCTCTGTTTTTTCCCCCCCTTCAAAGTCTTCCTTCTTTTAATTTCTATTTTAACCACAATAAAAGTTTTAGTTTGCTAAATTGATACTCAATTAATCTTCGAATGTTGCTCAAAATTATAGACACGAGAGAAAATGCAAAAGGAAAGAAATGTAAATAAACCATCTTAGTGTAATATTTGCAGGATGAAAGTGAAAAGCTCAAAAGCTTGATGAAAGAAAAAAGGTGTAGCTCAAAATGAGCAGTGCAACCAATAGTATTTTGCGAGGTGGGATCCAGCAAAACACCACCACTTTATTCTATAATCACTGTTGAGATACATGGTAAATATGCTTAATTCTTTAATGCTATTTTTTAAATACATTGTCAAAAAAAGTATAGTTTGGTCCCTGTAGTATTTTTTTTTCCTTTGCAATCCCATTTTTTTAGGTTTCACATTTCATCACTAGTTTTTATTTATTTTACATTTCAAACCCTAGTTTTCAAAAAGAGAAAAAGCCGCTAGAAAATAAAAGAGAAGAGAAAAAAGTGGTTGGCTGGTTATTTTTTAACCAAAGAAAAAAATTGAACTTGATGTTATTAAGTTTCTCTTAACAAGAGGGTGTTATTGAGATATGTTTTAACTTCCATCTTGCTGAAAAAGAAAACCAAAGTTAAGGATAAATTTGTTTTTTTAGTTTGATTTTGTGTTTTTTTTTTTAACCAATTTAGAGTTCTTTTTATGTTCAGTGGGTTCAATTCGATTAGTGGAGTTTGATGGTGATGATTTTTTTTTAAGGCCCTAATACGCTGGGCCACTCAAACCTGTGTGTCTGGCTTGACTTTTTTTTTTTTTTAAATCCTTGGGCATTGAGTTTTTGATATTTTTTTTATTTCATGCTTTAATATTTGGTTGATTTTGAATTGATCTTTATTTTTTTATCAGACAATTAAAATAAATGTTATTAAACTCATTGGAATCCATAATTCAATATAAGAGTTTGGCGAGTTAACCCGAGTTGACTGAAATCGATCCAATACATCATTGTCTTAGTGTTAAAAAAAAATGTGAGCTTCAACTCTCTCTTCTTTTTTTTTTTTTAATTCAAACCCCTTTTTAATGGTCGTTCAAGTTGCTTTTAAACCTGTGTGATGGGTCTTTATATTTTATGTTATTTTTTATTCTTTGATTCTTTTTCTCTTGAGATTCATTAAGTTGACTGAGTTACGTCAAAATAACTCTTTATAATTTAATTACAAATATATACTTAACAAAAAATCAAATCAAAAGTTTAAAGTTTGATTCACTTAAATATGTTTAATTATAATATCAAAAAATTCCTCACAAGTTAGATATTATTTATTTTATGTATTTAAAATTTTTTTATTCCAACATGCAAAGTCATATTTTCTATATTGTTGCAACTTACAAGTACATATTATATATAAAAACCACATGATAGATCTTTAATTATATTATCAATTTTAAACATTGGTTGTCTTAGTTGACTAACATGAGATAGTTAAGCATTTGGTTGATAAAAAAATACATTAAACATCAGTGAGCTTTTCTCAAAATATTTAATATTTAATTCATCAGAATTAGTATATTCAATATCCTCTAACTAAACATAACAATATCAAAGCAAAATTTAACGAAAACTTCAAAATTCTTAAAGGATATTTTTATATTCCAACACACACACACACATATAATTAAAATATTATAAAGTACCTACAAGATTCATAAATCTAACCGTAGCTCCCCTCCTAAAGCACCATTCACTAGAACATTGCTATATCTTTTTGTTTTTTATCTTTTAAAAAATAGTTTTCATTTAGTTCTTTAGCATTGTATTTGTTAAGATTTTATCTAATAATTTATTTCTTTTTGTTTTTTATAGCATTATCATAGTCTCAGCAAAATATCTCGCTATAGAGTTTATTCTTGATGTGGGAATATTGAAAGTTAGAAGATCAAAGAAGAGAGAAAGCTTGAGCTTTGTAATTTATCAAACAGAAAATTAGTTATCATTTATCAAACAAGTTGGTGCAATGTTTTTTCTCTAACATATAGAGGAACAAGAGATGTAACCAGTGTGTTACGACAAGTAAAACTTGCTAAAACAAATTTTTCAACGTATCATATTCTAGGCCTCTGAAGAACTATTGACTCATGTCCATGATAGTTTGGGGGTGGTGGAACCAGACATAGGTCCCCAAGTCTCACTCGACTCTTGGCCATTGCCCCCGCAGAATCTTTGCAACCGAACAACTACACTAGCTAGAACATTCGTCTTTCCAGGACAAATTCAAAAATAAAAAAGTAAGAAGCGAAGTTTTGGATGCCTATGAAATTTCTCAAAGTCAAATATATAACATGCAGGTAATTCCAATCATATTTTAGCCAGTAGTGATTACATCGACAAACCAATAATTACAATCTGGAAAAAAAAGCTAAGCAATCTAAATGAGCAGCCGAAATTGGAAATTTAAAAACAAAAACAAAAAATGGTTAGCAATCGATCTTGAAGATTAGTAGCTCCATGATATCAAGGCTCATTTTCGTAATGATAGGCATAATGGGGTGGGGTGGGGGCATGAAAGATATCATTTTCGTAATGATACGCATAATGGGATGGAGAGGACGGGTCATAGACATGCTGAGGTGGAGAAGAAGGATGATAGACATAATGTGGCGGGGAAGAAGGATGATTGACTTGATGCGGTGGAGAAGAAGGATGATTGACTTGATGTGGAGGAGAAGGGGAGCTGAGTTCACTGATTCGATCACTAGCAGTTTGTGGTTTGTTTTTTTCTACCTTGACCTTGACCTCGACAGGTTGTTCTTCTTCAAATGAACGGAAAATTGGGTGCAAATATGCATCAGCCAAATATGCTTTCAAGTTCACATCAGATTCTGCAGTACGGTCTGTTATATCTTTCGCCATGGCTTCCTGAAGTAGAACCAAGAGGAAAACAGTGGGATTAGAACTTGAAGACAAACATACCTCGTGCCTCTATTCAAATTTGAAGTTGAAAAGGTGATTTCATAATGTAATGAGATTTTCGAAACTTGCAAAACACAAAACTTACCTCAAGAGGGTACTTCCTAAATGCAGGCTCAAAGCGAATCTTGCAATACTTGTGGAAGGATAATGTCAATATGGGCAAGATCACTAACAAAGGAGTGGAATTAGCTGCCTCTTTTGTGCTTAGCAAGCCCAAAAGTAAGAGTTGAGATATCAATAAGCTTGCAATTATACGGCTGTGAACATGTGGCCAAAATGCAGCAGCACTCTCGTATTGTTGATTGTAGACATTAACTATCTGCAACATTAAGTAGACAAGCAAATCAACAAGTAAAACTAATGCGTACAAAACATACTGCAGTAACAATATTAAGATAATTGACCATGAAAAGAATTCTAGCATTACTTTTTTTATTCATATAAAAAATAGTGCATTTATTTATATAATCCATCTTCTTTAAATAGTAAGGCATTTAGAATTTGAACTTTCCCTCCCGGCCTAAAGTGGGACTCAAACCATAGTCCCAATCTCCCTTCATTTGCAAAAACAAGTCCCTGGTTGATCGGTTATCTACCAAATTAACTATGCACAAGTTTCTTTGTAGAAGACATTAAAAGAACAATAATACTACTGATAATACTGTAATTGCAAATGAATATAAAAAATTATCATCAAATTTAACACATTTGTGGATATACTGAATGTTGCATTTGGATATGACAGTTCTGAAAAGGACATTGTTATGGGGGAAAGAACTCTCCATCCCACTGATAGCAAGGTAGATCTAGCTGCTTCTATAAGAAAAAGGCTATCTTAGGAGTTTAGCAGCGACATTACCAAGCACGTCAGTGTTTACTTTTGAAGGTAAACCTACAAAAGAAGTTGGGTGGGCACCACAGACAAGATCACACCACTAAAGATGTTAGATAACACCAAACAACTGGCTTTTTAGAATATAATATTGACAATCACAAACGCAACATGGTTATGGGTTCCAAATCTTGGCCAATCTAAAATCCCAAAGGAAATGTTTTCAGGTCAATTCAAAGATGTTGCTCAATCAATTTTAAAAGATGCCAATAACATAATGCTAGTAAACATAGTACAAAGGTTGTAAAAAATCAAGCATCCTGAATATACTAACCTGATGACGGTAAACCAAGTATGCGAAAGCAAAGAATACTAGAATAAAAGGAAGCAGTATTGGAGTAACCACTGCATACACGATTCCCAAAAGAAAGTATAGCTGGAGGCTTGGGAGAGTCTCTGGGAAATCTACACTACCAGGGTCCATGGCCCTTTCTATGTCTCTTTCAGTCTTAACCAAAAACATATTCTTAAGATGAAATATGATCAATGGCTTCAATCTGAGAATCTCTCCAGCAATACCAGCCCATCCATCAACCATAATATATGTAATGAAAAAGGTAGCCTTCATTGGTATGGAAACCCCAATAGTCCTAGGAATCCTGCAATAAATTATTTTCTTCTTAAATCATATTGGAACATATAGAGATAAAGATTGATATTGGTGAAATCACAAAATCACTAGCTCATCCAAATTACCCACATCTATAATAAACTTTTTAAAATTAGAAATTAGGAAAGCTAAGATTATAGAGATATCGAATTTACTGGGTTGGTGATTGGTGAAGAAAAGCATCCAGCTGCTCAAAAGCCGTTCCAGCAATTATGCTTCCCAAGAATACGTTCACTAACATAAAGTAATAATACTTTGCTGCTGCTCTTCGCTCCAGAGTTGAATGTGCAATATATCCCTCGATTTTCGACATTATCAGCAAAACTGTTGGTAGAATGTACAAAAAGATTTTAAGTGCTAGACCAGGAAGGAAACCTTGTAGGAATGACTTGATGAATTTCCTGCACAAAAATAACCTTTTAGTAAGGAGGTCAAGGCACTTTTATTTGCATTCCAAATCTTAAAAGGCATCTAAATCATTGTATGATTAAAATGTCATTAATCCAAGCCTAGAATGCCTCAATTTCAAAACACAGTAGTGATGTTAAGACCAAAATCATCAAGTTAACTTGCCAACAGTATCTTCAAATACTAAGGAAGCATAGATAAAGAAATGTGCATGGACAATAAAATGGCAATAAGAACATCAGTTGCAAATGCTAATTACAATGGCATAGTGAAGACTAACTATAAATTCTCTAAATATGTTAAAAGAGATTCAACAATGTTAAAAATATGAGACAGACACATTTGTATAAATTTGATTCATTTGGCATGAAACCAGACAACTCACAAAATGAAGAAACATTTACACTACTTACAATTCTATGACTGGCCTGAGGAAAGGAGCTACTTTCTCGAGACCCTCTAAGTTTGCAAGGGATTGCACAAAAGCTATGGGTATCATGTAGAAAAACACCAAGGCAAAAACTGACACGGATATTATAAGCTTTCGGACTGTCAATGACATGAACGGTATAGCCAGATTACGCCAATAAATATCACGAGGTTCTGGGGCCCAATTTGTCAACCATAAAGTCGGATTCTTGCTCTGTTGTGTTTGTGCACAAACAGCAGCCCCCCAACGCGAGTTAAAAGAAACAAAAGAAACTGGCAATATAGATTTTGAGTCTTTGAGAATTGTTTGGCGTTCCGATGCCATCTGAAACACGTGGGCAGAAAATAAATGCATTAAGCAACAAAATAGTCTTAAAATCAGTAACCTGAGTCTTAATCAACAATTTGGATAAGTAAAACATTGAATCCAAAACAAGTTAAAAAATATGGCATAGGACAACTAAGCTCAACGTAATGAAATGTTGATAGGCTGAACACAGAAAAGAACTCATGACTTACGTTTTTCTCCAATTGCTTCATTTGTTGTCTGTAGTGTTCAATAGAATCAACTCTTTCACCCCAGAGTCCTAGAAAACCATTCTGAAAAATAAACAAGTCAAACCATCAATGTGATGCTCTTTTAACAGAAAAAAAGACATCTGGTCATGTAAGCTTAATACGAAAGGTGTATGATTTCCATGATTTACACCATTCCATGACATCTGACTACCACTGATTCAATCATTGGACTTGATGTTTATAACTCACGTGAATTAATTTTCAAATCAGTTGGAATGTCTTAATTTGTAAGATTTTGCACACATATAAACTATAATTCATTTGACAAGCTACAAAGTTAAAAGGTTTATTGGTCATGGATGGACCTGAAATTGAAATGAAATAAATTTTACAATCACTTGGAAAACTTGAATTATTATGTGTTTTTCAGTGGTGAAAGACTTATTAGTTTTCCCAATTATCCTTGACAAACTCATGCTGACACATGCAATGATGCACACACACATAATAAAAGAAAGTTACAACTACACATCTAAATACACAAAACTTACCTTTCGAGTGGGCCTCTTGTCTGGATGTCTTTCAAATTTAAGCTGGTTGTAATCGAGCCAATTTCGAAGTCTATCTCTTTTTCTCACAAGCTTTGCAAATTTGTTTGCATTATAGACGGCCTGAAAAGAAAATTCATATTCTCTTCAATAAATTACAAGGCTGAGAAAACATTAAGCACATCAATCATGCGTATACCATCCTTCCATAAAATCCACGCAAAGACTATTTTCATTTTAATCAAATTACTCGTGAAAATAGTCGGAAAGTTAATCAAGAGAACTCGCAATCATGCATATATCATTCAAACATAAAATCCACAAGAAAACCATTTTCACATAACCAAATTAAAATTACAGAAAAAAGAAAAGATAAATTAGTCAAGATAAATCGCAATAAAACTATAATACCTGCTGACAAAGATAAGTATTTGGATGGTTTGTTTGAAAAAATTGTTCCACTGTGTCTAATACTGACCGGCCAGAAACATGTGGAACATTCCTGACCACTACCTGCAAAAGATAGTAAGTTTATGAGAAGAATACCAGCTTTATCCTTTAATTTACTCATGAGATGCATCTACTTCTTTTCTTTCTTGATCAAGTCTCTTTAAATGTCAAATACACCAAAAAAATAACAAGAAGCAAGCCTTCTAAAAAACAGAACTAAGCATGTAGTTAGATCATCATATAAACTAAATGAATTTCCAATACAAGAAATTTGAGGACTGAAACGAACAATATGTTTGTTTACTTTTGATTGATATCATGCAGAAAATTCTCTTGTAAACAGTGAAGAAAATTTGAGTCCAACTCACAGTGAACTGTTCAGCATGTCTTCTTTTTGAAGCCAAGAAGCGCAATCTCATCAAAGCTACATGATCGTATTCTTTGTAGAGCATGAAGCAAATCCATATAGTGAATGCATATTCCAATGCTATGTGGATAAAAAACCTGAAATTGATTAAAAAATATATTCCTCAGAATATACTAAAATATATATCTTCAAAGTTGTAATAAAGCAATAGAACATGAAGAAGCCATTCTTTATGCGGCCTTTTTTTCCTAGGCTCTCAGGTTGGACTATCTAGACACAATGTTGCCAAAAAGTAAGAGAATTACACAATTTTGCAACTAATATTTCTAATATTAGAGGTTTGCAACTTCAAATGAAGATATATATGAAACAACGAAAAGACAAACCCAGTATGTAGTGTCATTCAACTAACAATATCCAAATAAGTCATGCCCACGTAATTTCTGAAACTTCAACTGGAATATGCTATGTTATGCCTCTAAAAAACATACATAATCATGGATTTTCCCCTTTCTTCCTTCAGTTTGATGAGTAACACCAGCCAAGTGTCAATTGCATCCATTTGTTAGGAAATCAGATCCATTAACAGAAAGGTAATTCAAGCAGAAAAGAGTAGAGAAACAATCCTCAAAGTAATGATAAAGAAGTTAAAATACATATGCAAAAGCAAAAACTTGCCTTATGGATTGAGGACGAACATTTGATATCGAAAGCTTGTCAATGTCACTCATAACCAATTCTTTCCTTAAGAAGAATAGTGTTCCGCTAGATACATTCACTGGAATGAGAATTAAGAGCGCAAGGATTGTAATTGGCACAAAAATCTTTAAGCTGCCAGATGAATTGGAAAACATCAGTTGTTAAACTTCTGTCAAAACTGATAATTAAGTCCTCAAAGTCTTAATTGGTGTTACAAGGAAAAGACAGCAAAATGGGATTCTCTTCTGAACCCATTTATAAAAATAAATAAATAAATAAATAAAAAAACGCAATTGAAGAGCATCAGTCAGTGTCAATGGTACACTAAATGAACTTGCAAAGAAAGACAAGCATCTTCTCTCAATCTTCTTCGATAAACAACTCAAGATGGACATATGCAAAGATTACCATATGTACTGCATAGATACCCACATAAAGCTCCAAGAAGCCAAAGTTCAAAAATTGCCTCCAATTTTCTTGAGAAACTTTCACTGTCACTCATAACCTTTCAAGATTTTCAATTTTCACTACCTATTGTTTTCATAGTCAAACAAATCGAGAGCATTTTATCAAACTGAGAAAATGGAGAGTTCTTAATGGAAAAAAGAAGAGTACCCGAGAGTGTAAATCCTCAAAAAAACAGCAGAGTCAAGACCAGCATGATTGATAATCTCTGCTTCGGTCATCTTCAAGGCCTGAGGCATCCAATTCAAGAAAGTAAAGTACGTCTTGACATTGAGGTTGACAAATTTGCCCACAAAGTTACCAGCCCTTCTTGGGCTGCTCCTTCCTCCACTAATGTACCACTTCGGAAAGTAAACTCTGTCATTGATGGGTTGGATTCTGAGGAAAGCAAAAGCTAGCAAGAATGCAAAAGCACCAAGAATGTTAATGAGAGCTGAGACTCCTATGTCCTGAAGAGTTGCCATGGTAGACAATAGAAGGACAGAGAGAGATAGAGTTGAGAGAAACAGAGGGAGAGAGTTGGTGAAGGAATTAGGATGGAAAGAGAGAGGACTAGGAGAAACAAAAGGGAAAGAATATGGCTTTACTGTTGTAGTTAGTTTTCTGATAATTATAATATGTTAGGAAAGTTGAGTGAGTGGACCTTTTTTATCCCGGAAAGGAAAGTGGGAGGTGGTGGAAACCTTTCCATGGTGGTTTTTGTTTGGAAGAGAAAGTGGAGATGCCAAGTCCAATTGGGATCCCTCTGTAACACATGTGTTGCTGGGTTGAGGATGTCAAGGCTGTTTTTTTGCACTTTCCATTTCTTTTTTCTTTTTTTTTTAAATTTCTTGAGGAATCTGGGTTTAGTTAAGTTTGTTGCTTCTTCTCCTTTGTTTTGACTCGTGAGTGTGCATGTGAGGCATTGATGGAGGAGTTATGATGGGGATGAGGGAAAGGGAGAGGGAGAGAGGGGAGTTGATAAATGGTGACTGGTGGGTCTATTTTCTGTTGAGCAAAGTGTCGCTTTTTGCTCGTTTTTGTTTCCTTGTGAAAAAAGTCTTTTTACTATCTTCAATGGAGTAATTCCATCTTTTTTCTTGGCGGTGGAAAGGTAGACCTAATCTTGACAAGAATCCCTGAATCAGTGGCCGAAGATGTGCTTTTATTTTACTTTATTTTATTATTCAAATCAGTGGCCAAAAATGGGCTCGCAAAGATGTTCATTGTGTTTCCTTCTCCAGTATTAAATGTTTTAATAAGAATTAAAAATGTATGATTTTTTTTTTATTATTACGACATTCAAATCAATTTGCTTTTCGTATCTCAATTAATTTTATAAATTTTAAAATTAATAATATTATAATCTTGAATCTGGAGAAATATAATCTCTTTTTCGCTAATAGAATTGGTTGTTTATTCAAGGCAATGGAGCGTTTTTCTATGACAGAAATCAGGGATCCGTGCCAAAATCATGCTTCTGTGGGCGAACTTGTGTCGGATAATGGAGATGCCTTCGATTTTTCCTTTTTGGTTTTTTGGGTTACAACACAGGGCCGCGCAAGCTGCCTTCAATTACAATAGATGAGCTGTTTTTGGACAGATCACAAGAAGTCAAATGTTGCCTATGATTTTGAATTTAGAATCTTATTACGAGCCCCCTTTAATTATCAAGAGTTATTTGGAGAAAAAATTTTAATTATTTTTTCTTTCAATTCAAAAAATTGCCGTACAATTATACAACTCACACGTCACACAGGAAATTCACACAATGATATAAAAGGATCTTATCCAGCTAAGATTGTAATGATTAAACTATTTAAAGTTTTTTCTCTTCACGAGGTGCCAAAAGATTCAAGTACTTTGGGAATTAAGATTATTCCCTGAATAATCCATTAAATTATTTATTTTAGTAATTTGATTTTTTTAAGTGAAAATGATTGATAGCTTGTTACCTAATTTTTGGTAAATCAAAATCATTAGTGGCTGCTACATATAAAATATCTCTTTTTATAAATTTGAAGATTCTGAAATATTTAAATAAATATTGTTTTTACATAGAAAAATACGATGATATTTTAGAAAAATAAACTATATATATATATATATATATATATATATATTAAAAATATTAAAAATAAAAAAATCATAAAGTCAATGCTTAAAAGATTCATGAGTCATGTTCTTCTATAAATAAGAGTAGTTTCATAATGTGATTTTTTGAGTTGTATTCCACTAAAAAATAATACATGTTGGATCAATATAAAATATTAGAAATCCAAGTAAGAGTCCCAAAAATATATTAAAAAACTTGCGTGGAATTCTAAAAAAATACAGAAAAATCCATATAGGTCCTTAAAAAATCCCAAAAAAGTATTGGGTTAGAGTGGGTGGCCGATAACTAAAAATAATTGAATTAAAGCGTTGTATCTAGACCCAGTAGATATTGGACATACTAATAATGGATGTGTACGCGCCCAATATCCAAATTATTTGGGTCCATCCAGACCCAAGTAACTGGGTTCAAATAAAATACCTACTAAATCACACCAACACTCAACACTCAAAAATTAATTGGATCCCGGCATAATTAATTTGGATAATAGTCTAGGATCATTTTATTTGGTGGAGGTTTTTAATCTTGATAAATTTGAGTTCAATAATATCTTTCAAAACCTTTTTCTTCTTTTTAATTTGTTTTTCTTATGTACAGGTGTGTTCCAATCTCTTAGTATGTTTGGTTTTTGAGATAACTTTACTTTTCTAAGTTCTCGAAATGAAAATATTAGAGCCCGAATTTAAAACCTTCCTTCCATTGGGATAGCATCTTTTATAAGTTCCCTCCAGCCAACGATATCATGATTTGATTTCAAAGTATAAATAACAACAATAATTATAATAATAATAAACCGTTTGCATGTAACTTGATATAAAAAAAAGTCATGATAACTTCATTTAAAAAATGTACATGATTGGAATTAAAATATATATTTTTTTGTGATTTTAATATTAATAATTATTAAAAATTTATTTAATTATTAAGTTTAAAATTTATAAAAATTAATTAAGATATATATAAACTCGTTAGATACTTCAAATTAATTAAAAAAAAAATTTAATTATTTTTTCTTTCAATTCATAAACTTGCCGTACAACTATGACAACTCACACGTCACACAGGAAATTCACACGATGATATAAAAGAATCTTATCCAGCTAAGATGGTAATGATTAAACTGTTTAAAGTTTTTTCTCCTCACGAGGTGCCAAAACATTTAAGTACTTTGGGGATTAAGATTATTCCCTGAATAATCCATTAATTTTTTTTTATTTTAGTAATTTGATTTATTTATTTATAGTGAAAGATGGTTGATATCTTGTATTTAATGTCTAGTAAATCAAGATGATTGATGGTTGATACATGCAACTTGTACATAGTGTTTGGTAAATTTAAATGATTGGTAGTTGATACATGCAAAATTTTTATTTTTGTAAATTCAAGGATTCTTAATTGTTTAAATAAGTATTTTTTTAGAAGGAGAAAATGCAATGATATTTTGAATAGATAGACTCTAAAAATATATGTGCAAAAAATATTGAGAATTAAGAGATTATAAACCTAGTGCTTGAAAGATTCATGAGGTATTTATAGTTTATGCGTCTTATTTTTCTGTAGATAAAAGTGGTTGAAGAGTTATTTTATCAATGTGATTTTTTGAGTTGTATTCCACTAAAAAATAATACATGTTGGATCAATATAAAATATTAAAAATCTAAGTAGAGGTTTCAAAAAAATATTGACAGACCTATATAAGATCCTAAAAAAATATAGAGCAATCCGTGTAGGGTCTTGAAAAAATCCCAAAAAAATATTGGGTTAGGGTGGGTGGTCGAGAACTAAAAATAATTGAATCAAAATATTTTATCTAGACCCAATAGATGTTGGGCACATGCCAAATACCCAAGACTAATTGGGTCCAGACGTTATGCATGGACTTAATAATAAATGCTTGCGCGCCCAACACCCAAATTATTTGAGTCCATATAGACCCAAGTAATTAGCTTCAAATAAAATACCCAGACCAAATCACACCAACACCCAAAAATTAATTGGATCCCGGCATAATTAATTTGGATAATAGTCTAGGATCATTTTATTTGGTGGAGGTTTTTAATCTTGATAAATTTAAGTTCATCAATATCTTCCAAAACCTTTTTCTTCTTTTTAATTTGTTTTTCTTATGTACAGGTGTGTTCCAATCTCTTAGTATGTTTGGTTTTTGAGATAACTTTATTTTTCTAAGTTCTCGAAATGAAAATATTAGAGCCCGAACTTAAAACCTTCCTTCCATTGGGATAGCATCTTTTATAAGTTCCCTCCAGCCAACGTTATCATGATTTGATTTCAAAATATAAAGTATAAACAACAACAATAATTATAATAATAATAATAATAAAACCGTTTGCATGTAACTTGATATAAAAAAATGTCATGATAACTTCATTTAAGAAATGTACATGATAGAACTAAAATATTTATTTTTTGGGGGATTTTAGGTTGAAGTTCTCGTGTTGTTAATATTAATAATCATTAAAGATTTATTTAATTATTAATTTTAAAATATATAAAAATTAATTGAGATAGATATAAACTGATTACGAGGTAATTAAAAAAAAATTGTACATGACTGTTCTTTCTCCAAATCTATTTTATGTGAGGTAAAGTCATCATGGAAGTTCTTTAAATTAATATTAATAATTTTATTAATTTTATGAACTAATTAAAAAACTATCGATGAGCAATGATTCCTGTCCTCGACACGACATTGTGCTGTAAAGACAAGACTGCCTCCATTTTTTAAATTCTCTCGATCTTCTTATTCTTATTCTTTCAATTATCCACTCATCAAATCTGCTTCAGTTGTACTGGAAATAATTCTTCAATCATGAAAATTCTCAAGAGTTTGTGCTGCAGGCTTCGGCGCTGATTGATTTTATGGAATCACTTTCTCTTGTAGGAAACGAAGGGTTGGGATTATTGCCGTCTCTGGAAGGCAAAGTGGTCTGGCAAGACAAACAGGTGGAGAGCAGATGGAGGGTTGACGATCAAGGTGTCACCTGACCACCGTAGGTCAATGCATGAAGCGTGGACGGCTGATGATTAATCTTACAAACAACGGTGCTTATGGAGCGAGATGGACGGTTGATGTTTATGGAATCATGCATGGAGGGCACGTGGAAGCAAAGGAAAACAACAGCGAATGGACAAGGGAATAATCGGTCTTCAATAGATCCAGGCCCCCTAATCTGATTCAAAATTCAAACTAGTCTTTTAAATTCAAAAACAAATAATGTTAACAATTTCTATTATGAATATTGGTAGGAGATTGGAGGTTAGGCGAGCAATGAATTGTTTCTAAACTACTAGTTTAGAAATTTCTTTTCTTAATTCTATCTTTAGTTATTTCAATTAGAGACATTAAGTCCCTAGTTTTTTTGAATTTCTATCTCATCCATTGTAATCTCTTGAATTCTGTTTCAATAAAATAACCTCAATCTTTCCATGATTCTTTCACTCACGAACAAACAAATTCAATTCCAGCAATTTAATATAATTAAAAGAGGTTTTTTGATGTCACAATTAATTGAAATCTCTCAAGTTTTTGATTTTTTTTTCTTTTATAAATTGATATTTTTTTCCAGTTTCATCATTAATGTTAAATTGGTTGAGAATTGAAATTATTTATTGAGTCAGGGTATAGGATTTATTGAGTTTCAAGTCTGGAATATTAATTTCAGGTTTAGAACATTCGTTCAAATTAATTTTTTTATTTTTTATTTTTAAAGCTTAAATTTTTTCAATTTCATCCTTCAATATTTATTTAATTGAAGATTTGGCTTTGTTATTCTTTTTATTTTCTTTCTATAGAGTTTTTCACTAATTTTAAAAATAATTTGGGTTATCTTGTCTTTTTATTTGTTATTTTTTTTAAAACTAGCTTTATTTAAAGAGATTTTATTTTTGAATTAAATTAAACTAATTGACTAGATAGAAGCGTGAGAAGCTTACTTTAAAATATTTTGTTTGGTTTGTGTTATAAATTGTTTCTTTAATAGCATGTATAGCCTTTTTTGATGTTGTCATGTAACCTTATATAATAGTGTTAGAATTATGTTGATGAACTTATTTTAATAATAAGACATACTCATGACAGAGTAACAATAAGTCTTCACCAAGCATTTCATTTGCCTAGTGCAAGGGACATGGCTCTTTCTTCATATATTAAGCCCACAGGATCACTTGCCTAGTTTTTTTTTTTTTTTTCAATATTCTAAATTTTAGATTAGTAATTTTTATTAAATACCATTGATTTAAAAAAATATATCTGGAGATGTTCAGTAGAAATTTCTTTAAATGTGCATTATTTTGTTTAACCTTGATGATGTTATCTACGTTTCCATTTTCCATTTGGGTTTATTCTACTGAACATACGGTCATTTCCATGAAGGCGATGCAAAACTGACTCAAAATGGAAAAACATTTAAAGTGAGGGGCATTCCGAGAATCGAACTCGGGACCTCTCGCACCCAAAGCGAGAATCATACCACTAGACCAAATGCCCGTCTTGTTATTGCTTTCTACTTTTTAATAAATATACTTTAGTTATATGACAAATGATTTTACTTTTCCAATTGTGGATTAGCTCCACTCTGGTGGATCATATTATTTTTTAATGGGATTTTAGCTTGTGGTGATTTTCAACTCCATGTATTTAGCTTTAGAAACATATTACATCATACTAATCCGGTTTGCAAGAATTTATCACATAAAAAATAATATTATGGTTTTTATATCTTCTCTTAGTTAAGGTTTAAAGATAATTTGAATGACCAATAAGAATATAGTTTGACTAAAAAACAAAATCAAGATGATATATTTCTTAAATATTAAGACAAAAACATATTGCATCTACTTAAATTTACTCGAATCAACTCAGATTTACTTTGATCAACTCAAGTTAACCTGTTAAATCTTTAACTCAGGTAATGAGACCCTAATAACCCTGTAGAAAACACATAAAAAGAAATAATTAAGCATAATTCTCAATCAATTTAATATTGAATGATGAAATTTAAAATAAAATTCAAATAGAAAAGCAAGTCAAGTCAATCCTAGTTAACATGTTAATTAAACTTTAATCATGAGACCAAGATAACCATATAGAAAGAAAATTAAAATAAATTATGAAGCTCAATTCTTAATTGATCTAATATTAAAGAATAAAAAAAAATAGGACACGAGAAAACCACTTGAGTTAACTCGAGTTAGCCGAGCAAACTCGTGACTCGAGTCATGATAACGGGATAGCTTTATAGAAAGCAAACCAAAAAAATTATGAAGTTTAATTCTCAATCAACTCATTACTGAAGGATGAAATTAAAAAAAAAACAAATTAAAAACCTGAGGCAACTAAGCTAACCCCCGATCTAGATTATGAGACCATGATAACCCCAAAAAAATCAAATAAGAAAGATTATAAAGCACAACTCTTAATCAACCCAATATTGAAGGATTAAATTGAAAAAAAAATCAATTAAAAAAATAAAAAAATATCTTGAGTCAATCCGGTTTAACTTGTCAAACCCTGATTATAAGACCGAGATAAATCCAAAAATAAATAAATATAATATATAAAATCAAATTCTCATTCAACTGAACATTGAAGAATGAAATAAAAAATATTCAATTAAAAAAACAAAAAAAAACCATCCAACCTGGCTAATCTGCAAAATTCGTGATTCGAGTTATAAGACCATAATAACTCTATATAAAGCAAATAAAAATCTATTAAAGCTAATTTTCAATCAATTAAATGTTGAAAGATAAAGTTGAGAATAAAATTAATTTAAAAAAATAATTTAAATTAACTCGAATTAACTTGTCAAATTCATATTATAAGATTGAAATACCATCATAAAAAAATACATTGAAGAAATAATGAAATTCAATAGTGAGGTAGAAATATAAAGGCCTCGTAATGAGGAGAGACCAAGGCAAGTAATTGTGTTAAAGCATACCGGGCAGCTCAATTACATCACATAATCATGCTAAAATTATTAATATCTGATCTTGAGAATAGAAGAAGATTAATTCTTCAATCCACTCTTGTTAAGTTTTGACTTCCAAGGAGGATTGCATCGGTTGCATTGTGCAGTGTTAATATTTTGGATTATAATTCTAAAATCATTGGTTTTTCTGATACATGAAACAAGAGATCCACAAGCATGATGGAATGAGGCCAATATCCTCTCTATGTTAATATATAAATGAACAAAAACGAGGTTTGTAAAATTCTCGAGAATTTCGTGCCAGCTATCTGCCTACGAATCTATGTCCACACACAAACACTTACAAGCATTATTATAACACTCTTGACCCTTTTTCTCCGATGCTAGCTCGTCACCTCCTCTTCGCATTGTTTCCATCGCTCTTGGCGTAAAAGAGCAGCATGGCGGAAAGCGGTTGTGTTGAGATTGTTGACAGTAACCAGAAGATGGCCGTCGACGAACACCAGGGAGGTGTCTAGCGCTAGCGCTAGTGAAGATGTGAAAGATACGGCTACACCTGACGTGCACAACACAGCGATGAAAATTGAGAGGGCTAGAGAGGTCTACGGGGCTTATACAGGAACTGTGGGAAAGCCTACTAAAGGGGAAACTTGGCTTGATTTTGGCTGCTCCAATACTAGGCTCCATTTCCAAGTACCTCGACCATGGCCAGAAACCACAAATAATTCCCGCAGCAGCAATAGCAGTTGGAGCTTTCTTTTGTCTGCCTACAGGATTCTTCAATGTCCATTGGATTTTCCCTCCGTATATCGCAGCCATTGTAGCAGGTAGCACCGTTGCTATGGCCTCCCACATCCGCCAACTTGGTCACTTGATCAGAGGCTTCACCGGAATCAATCAAAGAAAGCAATTCCAATTGCGAAGAGGGGTTTCTAGGTTGGCTTTCCCTTTATGCCACAGCTGCTGGTTGCTTAGGGGCCGCCCTCATGCATGTCAGCCTTCTCTTACCAAATACTTAGACGTGAAGAAAGGAGATTTGTTGCTCTTTAGGTTGTTTCAATTTTCAGTGGCCTTAAATGGCTTGTTGGTATATCACATATCATTACCATCAAACCAACTAGTTCAACTACTCCTGCCTCTTCTATATCATCAATTGCCCATCTGCTTTCCATTTTCAATTACCCCCATGCTCTTGGAACCGTAATTGTGTCCTTTCTGTCCTCCTTTACAACAATGTGCATCTTCACTAGCACAGTGCTCTCTATCTCTTAGGAGATTTATGCATTAAACCTGTTTTTATACTTTTCTTTTGGCTACTTTACTTCCTTTTCCCATTGATTTCTCTGCAACTAATGCAACCAGTACAGCTTGTTATTAAGGTCAATGCAATGAAAATGCACTTGTTTGGTTCTCTCTTGTCTCTACTTACATCAGGGCTAATGGGGTTCAGCCATAAGAACAACACTTGGCGGAGATAGAATGTACTGGGGCTTGCTGTATTGCGAGGTACATCGGCTGGACTCTTGCATGCTTTTGGAAGGGTTTTAATAATTGATTGCTCACCACAACGAAAAGAAGGAGTATTCTCTTCATGGTTTTCTTGGGGGAGAGCTCTCTTGTATAGGCTTTGCAGTTGCATCAACAATCCCTGGAAACGTCAGAACTTCTTTTGGAGTTGCATTTTGTACTGCCATCTCTGGAGCTATCAGTGATTTTGGAGGAGCCATGGCTGCTAGGCATGTGAGTGAGGAGTACGGTCAAGAGGGCTCACCTGTTGCTGGCTTGGATACGGCAGGCAATGTTGTAACAGAAGATGTAGAGGAGGGAACACCTTCTTAAGAGTTAAAAAAAACTACGTTTTGGAGTATGACTGCCACAGTTATTCATTGATGTGCAAACAAATAAATTATCTTTATGTTTCTTTTCTTTTTTTTCACCAAATAACTGTGGCAGTGGCAACATACACTCCATCCTTAACTGTTTGAGATGGTCGTGTTGTTGCCTATATGAAATTTTTATTTACAGTGTTATTAGATAAGCTGTTCTGCTTTAAAGCGTGTATTTGATAAAGATTTTTTTTAATGAATTATAATTAATGGATTCTTTATATTCACGGATCATGGGTAAATATAGTTCCTGTTTATTTTTGCATTTTAAAAAGTGTTTTTAAATTATTTTGATGTTCTAATTTTAAAAAATAAAAAAATATATTATTTTAATATTTTTCTAAATGAATAGTATTTAAAAAAAAAAACAAGTATAACCATACTCTCAAACAAATTTTAATCTTTTTAGATGTTAATTGAATGGTAGTGGGTGTAGCTAAAAAGAAACCAAGATGATTATAAAATTCATGTTTGTTTATTGTTTTAAAAATATTTTTTATGTTTTAATATTATTTTAATGTATTGATATCAAAAATAATTTTTAAAAAATAAAAATAAAAAAAATATTTTTTTGATATATTTCTAAATAAAAAACATTTTAAAAAATAATTGTAACCACATGTCTAAACACCCCCAATATATATTGATTTTCATCTTCAATATCAAATACTTCAATCTAAAACATCTAGGCGAGTTGATAATGTGGGTTGAGATTGCTTCAGTGTTATGGCCATCAAAATGAAGGTTAATTTCTGCTATGCGATTGCTGCAGGTCATTCTAAAATTCTTATAAGTTTCTTCGTATTCGCTTCTTCTGTTGATAACATTTCGTAAAATATTTTACTTTTTATTTTATGCATACCAACCGATACTCACTCGGGTGGATTGGTAGAAATATTATTTTAAAATTTGATCTGAATTGGGGTTCATCCAGGATGACCTAAGATATTGGCCATACTGGTTTCAAATAAAAAAAAAATAGAAGAATTGATTTGGCTGGAAAAAAAAAAAACTTAGATTGATTTGTGGCTTTATCAACCTAGTAAAAAACTTGTTAAATTTTTAAAACAAATTCAAAACCATATTGTTTTAAATTTTTATAAACAATTAGGTCTGGCTTGTAATCTAAGACTTGCTCCGAACTAGTTTTAAATCCTATGGGTAGAAGTGTCTTTTACCTTCCCAGAAGATTTAAAACAGTAGAATTTTATATATCCAAATTAAAAAATATTACAAAAGCAAGTGGTGTGGTTTGGTATTATAATTATAAATATAAATTAAGTACGAAGCAAAAGCTGCAGGGAAAATATTATTATTTTTATATTTATTACTATTTATGGATTACAATAATAATTAACGTTGTTTTTCATTATTATTTTGATCCCTTTTCTCTTTTGATTATTTTTTCTTTAATTTAGTTCTTTTATAATGTGTTTATGGGGATTTAGAATTAATAATTTATTTTAAAAAAAAATTATATGGTTATCGAAGTATTAAAAAAAAATCTCAGCATCGAGTTGGTATCAGAAAAATGTCTCAGTATTACGGTATAGCTTATTTTTTAAAAAGTTTAGTTAAATGAAAAATGATTTTTTAAAAAAAAACTAGGTTATTAAATTTTGTAGAGTCAACGCCTCGGTTTACGAGTTTAGCGTGGTAATCCTAGTTGTCCCAATTTGCAGGTTTAGTGGGGTATTTTTTTTTAATTAAACTCAATTATATGATCATCTATTTTTTTTTATCATATAGTTCAAAAAATAGTTTTAAAAAAAATCATGTTATTAAATTTTAAAAAGTCTATGGGCCTGTTGACGAATATGACAAGTTTAATTTTAAAAAAATTATTTTTTTATTTCATCATTCGATATTGGACTGATTGAGAATTGAGCTTGATAATTTATTTTGTTTTATTTTTTACGAGGTTATTATAAAACATTCTCAGTGTTGATTTTACGCTTGATTTTGCGATCGTCTATTTTTGTTATCATATAGTTAAATAAATAATAGTTTAGAAAAAAAAAAAAAACAAGTTTCTAATCTCAATGGAGTCCATTACCCGGTTTGCGGGTTTAACGTGTTGATCGGGTTACCTAATTCACAGGTTTAGCAGGTTTACCCATCAAACCTTATATGTTTTTATTTTTCAGTTTCTGGTTCTTTAATTTTTCTAATTGTTTTTTTTATTTAAATCTTCTTTAATATTTGGTTGGTTGAGAAATGGAATTCATGGTTTATATATATATTTTTTTTCCTATAGAGTTATTATGATCTCAAATAAATATTTTTTTCAGGGTTGGTGCTCGATTTTAAAAATATCTAATATTATTATAAAATCAAATAAAAATTTATTACAAAAACAACAAATTTATTAAACTCATTAAAGTCCATGACTGAGGTCACAAGGTGACCGAGGTTGATCCAATCTGCCATTGTCTCGATATAAAAAACAATTGTCATCTTAAAGGTTTTTTTTTAAGTTATGTCATATTTTAATCAGTCATCCAAGTTATCTTTAAATTCATTAAATTGAATAATTCACTTTGGATTAACTCTCGCGCCTTTTAATTCAAAACTCGAGTTAGGTAAAGATTCGGATTGACAGGTTTTAAAATCAAACTAATTGATTGGATTTAATAATATCACAAAAAAAAACCTCTTTATACTCTTAATATTTTCTTTGAAGATTTTTTAAAAAATATTCCGCTGCAAAGCATGGGTAAACATATTGAACTATAACTAAAACTGCTCAGTCTTTTACTGTGGACTGCACAGTGCAGTCCACAGTAAAAGTTGAGTTGTCTCTTTTTTTTTTCTTTTTTTTTTAAGTTTTTTTTTCTTCAATTTTTTTTTAAACTGAGTTGTCTTTTTTTTTTTCGTTTTTTTTTTACTTTTTGCTTTTTTAAAAGTTCTTTTTTCTTCATTTTTTTTAAAATGGATATTTTTTTTAAAAAAAAAATTAATATTAAATTTTTTCGTATCTCAAACTTTTATAAGACGCATTCCGGGTTTAACGGATTAACCCAGATTTTTTTTCTGGTTTTTTTAATTAATTTTTTTATTTAATTTATTTTGTTAAATTAATTATGGGTTAACCTGGTTTCATAGGTTAACCAAATTAATTATGGGTTAACACGTCAATTTTTTTTTCTATGCAGTTAACAAACTTTCATGACGTGAATTTTTTAAAAATATATATTTTTTTCTTTTTAATTAATTTTTTTTTGTTTAGTTTAGTTTGTTAATGTTCAATTTTTTTTTATTTAGTTACTAGACGTTCACGACACGGATCCCGGGTTTAACGAGTTAACTTAGTTTGACGAGTTAACCTGAAATTTTTTTTGCTTTTTTGTTTCTTTTTTAATTATTTTTTTTGTTTAGTTTAGTTTGTTAATGTTACATTTCTTTCTATTTAGTATTTTTTCTTCTTAGAGGTTTTTTTTATTTTTAATTAATTTAGTTTATTAATATTAAATTTTTTTCTAAGTAGTTTTCGGCTGTTGCCTTTATTATTATTTTTTTTTGCTATTTTTATGCCTTTAACTGTGGATTGCACAATGCAGTCCACGGTGAAAAGGCTGATACCTTTTGTTTTTTTTTTTTAATTAATTTTTTTTGTTTAATTTAAATTGTTAATGTTAAATTTTTTCTATTTATTTATTAAATTATAATTAAAAGGGCTCAGTCTTTTACTATGGAATGCACAGTGCAGTCCACAGTAAAAGCTGAGCTGTCTTTTGTTTTTAAAAGTTTTTTTTTTCATTTTTTCATTTTTTTTTAACTAAGGAGTATTTTTTTTTCGTTTTTTTTTTACTTTTTGCTTTTTTTTTTTAGTTTTTTTTCTTCATTTTTTCTTTTTCTTTTTTTTAATGGATATTTTTTTAAAAAAAAATTTAATGTTAAATTTTTTTGTATCACAAACTTTTATAACACGCATTCCAGGTTTAACGGGTTAACCCATATTTTTTTTCTCTGGTTTTTTTTATTCATTTTTTTGTTTAATTTATTTTGTTAAATTAATTATGGGTTAACCTGGTTTCATAGGTTAACCAAATTAATTATGGGTTAACCCGTCAATTTTTTTTTTATGCAGTTATCAAACTTTCATTATGCGAATTTTTTAAAAATATATATTTTTTTCTTTTTAATTAGTATTTTTTTGTTTAGTTTAGTTTGTTAATGTTCACTTTTTTTTAATTTAGTTACCAGAGATTCATGACACGGATCCCGAGTTTAACGGGTTAACTTAGTTTGACGTGTTAACCTGAAATTTTTTTTGCTTTTTTTTTAATTATTTTTTTCGTTTAATTTAGTTTGTTAATGTTAAATTTCTTTTTATTTAGTATTTTTTTTCTTCTTAGATGTTTTTTTTCTTTTATTTTTTCTTTTTAATTAATTTAGTTTATTGATATTAATTTTTTTTTTTCTAAGTAGTTTTCGGTTGATGCCTTTAGTTTTTGTTGTTGTTGTTGTTTTTATGCCTTTGACTGTGGACTGCACAGTGCAACCCACAGTTAAAAGACTGAAACGTTTTATTTTTTTTAATTAATTTTTTTTGTTTAATTTAAATTGTTGATGTTAATTTTTTTTTATTTTGTTATCAAACTTTCATTACACGGATTCCGGATTTGACACGTTAACCTGGTTTGACGAGTTAGCCCAGTTAATTATGGGTTAACCCATTAATTTATATTTTTTTAATTATCAAACTTTCATGATGCGAATTTAAGGTATGACGGGTTAACCTGGTTTGAAGGGTTAGCCTAATTAATTCATATTTTTTTTCTCATTAGTTTTTTTTCTTCCTGTTGGTTTATTTTTAACTAATCTATTTAATTATCATACTTTTATGACACGACCTTGCAGCCAGATCCACGTCCAATGCTATTGCATCTGGTATTATAGTCCAGACACTTTTATGCTAAGGGTTAACCCAAGTTTAATGTTATTATTAATATTATAAACATTACTCTTGGATCAGGCGTTGCAACCAAAATTGAGACTCTTGAGTATAACTTTACAAAAAACCTAACACTTTTAGATCTTAGTTATTTTTGAAATGCAAAAAATAATTGATCTGCGGCATCGCGCGGGGCATGTAACTAGTTAGTATAACTAAAAAACGTGGGGGTACTGTACATACGAAAAGTAAACAAGCTAAATATATTTTTTAAAGTTATTTGGTCTGCAACTTTTTGTCATGGTTCAATGGTTAACACGTGGAAAAGCCATGTAGACGTCGCATTTTCAATTCGCAATGAAAGTAAAAATATTTTAGTTTCATGGATGACAAATAACCTGCTGTCTGTGTTTTTTTTTTGTCAATAAAAAAAATTAACAATAGATTATTTTTCCCTTATAAAAAACAAAACAAAAATAGCACAAATATGTGGGTTTTCTTGGACCCATCCACCTCAGCATTTTCAAAGAGCATGGCTTTTTTTATTCATATTTTTTTATTGTTTTTTTTAATTTTATCTTTTAATTTTGATTTTTTTTATTAAATTTTGTCATTGAAATTTATTGTGAATTAGTTTTATTTTGTTATCATATAATTAAATAAAAAAAATTAACTCAATCTAATAAAGTTCATAATCCAGGTTTTGAATTTGACGAATTAATTAAGATAAGTCTGATCTATTTTTTATTTCTTTAAATTTATTTCTTGAAATATGATAATCATGAAAAGTCAGAATTCAAATCAAATTCAAACACCACCGCTTATAATTCCCAATTAGATATGATTTCTACCTAAAATAGAACTTCAATTGTTCCAACTATATATCCCACTATGATTCTCCCTTAATTGTAACCGTTGTAAATTTCTTTAGTTTAGCTAAATATATTTATGTCATAATTATCAATCCCTACAATTAAGGGAATAATATGTAATCTTTGTCAATATATATACTTCACTGGAATCACCATAATGGTGAGGTCTAAAACCCAATATAATTGTCATCTATATTTTTTTTATGGTATTAAAGTCATACGTCTAATGACTATACACATATATTTTTTGTTTTCTTCTTCTCTCCATGGAAGCCATCAATTCCTCTACTGGTGCTGTAGTTCCCGGTCATTCTAGGTTCATGTCTATCAAACTTGATAGAACCAACTATCTATTATGGCTTGCTCAAATTGTTCTGATTCTAAAAAGCAAGAATTTGATGGGATTTGTCATAGGTATAGATCCTTGCCCACCAAAATTCAAATGCAATACTAACAACATCGTAACAACTGAAGTGAATTCTAGGCACGCTATTTGGCATCAATAGAACCAGATGATCTTTAGTTGGATCAATAACTCTCTCTCTCCAAGTGTATTGTCTACATAATTTGAGAATTTATAATTCATTGCAAACTAAAAATAACATTATTAAAAGTTAACCTTTTTCCTTTTTAAAATAGCACTTTAAAAACATTTGTTGTTTTCTAATCACGGCAAAGATCGAAAAAAATTGTCAAG
Source organism: Populus alba x Populus glandulosa (assembly GCA_033617975.1). Lineage (NCBI taxonomy): Eukaryota > Viridiplantae > Streptophyta > Magnoliopsida > Malpighiales > Salicaceae > Populus > Populus alba x Populus glandulosa. The sequence goes on along the minus strand of CM066143.1, from coordinate 11,039,458 downwards.
ACCAAAAAAACATCCAAACATTATCTAGAATTAGTCGAACTAATCAACAATTATAAAACATGCAGTAACATAGTTTAAAATATGTGAACGTTGTTACGAGATTTTGTATGTGCTATCCTAAATAATAGGCATTAGACGTGTCCCGCGCAATACGGTGGGTTCGTATTTCTTTTTTTAGATAATACTAGTTACATAACCCGCGCAATGCCACGAGTTTTTTTTACATAATAAATAAATAAGATTTAAAAGTGTTAAGTTTTTTTGCAAAGTTATACCCAAAAGTCTTGGGTTTGGCTGCAATGCCTAATCTAAGAGTAATATTTATAATATTAATAATAACATTAAACTTGCATGACCCAAGTTTAAGTGAGCATGACTGCAACACCGGACCCAAGAATATTGGATGTGGGTCTGGTTATAAGGTCGTGTCATAAAAGTATGATAATTAAATAGATTAATTAAAAAGAAAAAAAACCAACATGAAGAAAAAAACTAATGAAGAAAAAGAAAAAAATCTACATTAATTGGGTTAACCCTTCAAACCATAGTTATTAAACCCGACCCGGAAATTGACCCGGTTAAAGAGCCGGGTCCCGGGTTTATGGGTTGACCCGGGTTAACCCGGGTCAACCCATAAAACCCGGTTGTTTTGTGCAGAGAAAGGCGTGTTGATCTCATCACCATCTCCTCACAAAATTCATCTACCCTCTCTGCTCCTTAACTCCCTCATGCTTTAAAGCTTAAAAACACCATACAAACCCTCCTTTTTACATCTTCCCCATGCAAACATTAGCTAAAGAGGATGAGAATCATGGCTACAGTGCTCCTTGACTCTCACATGACACAAACCCTCTCTTTTACATATTTCCCCTGCAAACATTAGTGTGGTTTCTACATGCTTGAAAACATTAGAGAGAGAGAGAGAGAGATGTTGAAGAGTTGATGATGGTAATAAAGCATGTGGTGCTACAGTGCTACCTGTTGCCTCTCTCTCTCGGTGTTAATAAAGTCTGCTATATGTTAAACATGGTGTTGTAACCCATTTTTGGGTCCCCACATAAAAAATAATAAAACACAAAAAAATTCAAAAAAATATATTATCAAAAAATATAACAGTGAAAAAATGCCAGAGCGCCCTAAAAATGCTCAAAAATTGATTGAGGATGTTCAAAAATCGAAAATTAATTTTTGACAGTATATCATTGACTGATGAGAGCCCCGATGATAAAGAAAATTCAATTTGTGGAAGAAAAATGCAAAATCAGAAGTTTATGGACTCAATTAAATTTTATTAAAGGTTTAATTGCATTTATGAAGATTTTAATTGCAAGAAAAATTGATTTTGGAGTTAATTTGGGCTTTAATTAGGAGAAATTAATTTTCTGGGGTCAAATTATAATTTTTGGAAGTTAATTTGGTCAAATCAGGGGCTTAATTGCATAACTATTGAAGTTTAATGGCCAATTAGGGACTTAATTGAAGAAATCCGAGACCAAGGACTAAATTGTAAAACGCGCGTAAATGGAGGGCCGAAATTTGAATCTGACAAGTTTTGGCGCCTTTTCCTTTTAAATGAAACGGCGCGTTTTGACCAAAACGGCGCCGTTTCATTCACTGTTGCAAAAAAAAAAAAGCCCAAAACGGTGCCGTTTTGACGGCACTGTAGCTCTTCTTCTTCCCCTGGACGCGCGAGGCAGGGGAAGAAGAAGATTTTTCTTCTCCCTTTTCGCCTACTTTCTTTCCCGTTTTTGGCGCAAAAAGACGCCCACCATTGCCTAACATTGTTATCCATTGAAACGGTAGTGGAGGGGGCGGCCGACAGTGGCCGCCCCACCACGACACCCCCCCTGTTTTTGCCTATAAAAACAGGGGAGGGGCACCGAAAAAAAAAAAAAAAGAACAGGAAGGAGAAGAGAAGAAAGGAGGAGACCGAGAGAAAGGAGACCGAGGGGGAGAGAGAGAGGGCAAAGAAGAAGAAGAAGAAGCAAAAGCAGTAGAGAAGAAAAAGAAAAACAGAAGAGAGAGAGAAGGGAAACGCAGAACCACCGTGCCTCCGCCACCATCGCCTCCGCTGCCACCAGCAGCACCGCCTCGACGCCACCGCAGGTAATCTCTCGCTGCCTCGTCTCCTTCTCCGTTTGCCCGCCTCCTGTTTTCGGTTGCATGCAGAACGTGAATTAATTCACGTTCTGCAGCTGAAGGAGGCTGGTTACTGTGCTTAGGCACAATAACCAGCCCATTTGGTAATGGGCCGGGTTGGCCCAGCCCACTTATATAGGCCGGGTCCGGCCCATTTCAACCCATTTCAATTTTTTTTTTCTCCAGAAGTTTTTTTACAATTTTTCCGGCACATTTTTTTTATCAATTTTGCTTAATATCGATATGTATTTTACATCGTAAAAATATAAATTCGGTATTAAAATACGCGGTTTTCGTGAGTGTTACTGTTCACACGGCACTGTTCACACAGTACTGTTCACACAACATAAAAAATCAAAAAAATTTGTTTCAGCATTTTATAATTTTTCCGCGTCGTTTTTTTGTCATTTTGATTAATATCGGGCAGTATTTTTTATGTCGTAAAATACAAATCCGGTATTAAAATACCCGGTTTTCGGCAAAAACTTCCAAAAATACAAAAAAACAACAATTAAAAAAAAATGTTTTTGTGCATACGGCCAAGTGTCTCAAAGCTAAAACAAATCATATTGTATTTTTCATACACTAAAAACACAATGTTTTAGCATGCATTTTGGCTTTAATAACCAGTTTATTAAAGTCAAGAGAATATTGGCCAAAATTTCAAAAACAACAAAAATTTTATTTTGTTTTGTCTCTTAGTATCCGGGGTATGACATTACACGTAATGCATATTCTGGATATTTAATTCTTTTTCGGACAATAGAACCCGGGGTATGACATTACATGTAATGCGTATTCCGAACAATAATAAACCACAACACGATTTTATATTTTATCAGACATTAAAACAATGCAGCCTACCTTAGGTAGGGCGTAGTTGGGGTGCTAATACCTTTCCTTTATGCAACCAGTCTCCGTACCCGATCTCTAAAGAACAGTTAAGGTTCCTAGTAACCAGAATACTAGGTGGCGACTCCCAGTCCATATTTTCACTTGTAGAGACAAGAATTCCTTGTCTCCCCATTTTTCCAGGAATAAATATTCCGATTTTTCCTTGAGGGTGGACGATCGCCGCGCCGTCGCACACGTGCGACACATGGATTATTATTATTGTTCTTATGTTAATCTTGGGTCAACTATCAACCTCACGTGTAACCCCGTCCTTGCCCTGAATCAACCCTCGAATAAGATTTTAAAACTATAATAATAAATATTTTTTTTCTTGTACTATCCTGGGTCAGTCTGACCCGTGATCCGAGTGTTGTTTTGGATTGATTTTTAAATTGGGTTTTAAAATCATAATAATAATCATTTTTATCCTTACATGTCTTAAATGAATAGTTTTAGAATTGAAAGTTTTTTATAAAGATATTTTAGAAATAAAAAATTATTATTATCTCCATAGACAAGTACTATATATATTTTCTATTTTGAAAGTACAAAAATTTAATTTAAAATTATCTTATAGATTTATTTTGTATGTTTATATCTTTTCAGTTAAACAATCTCATTTTCATTATAAAACAATAACCAAACATATTTACTTTAATGTTATCTTTTCTTCACTTGTGTAGACTATAACAACACGAGGTTTTTACCAAAAAAATAATAAAAAATCATCATTTGTGTTAATGAATGAAAGATTTAGACAATCGATTTGTTTTACCAAACTTTTCTCCATTTTAGACACGACTGATGTGAATGATAACAAATCATTGTTAACATCATCATATTTCAGGATGCTGATTGTAAATGGAATGGACTGTAGAGGTACTTTAATAATCAAAATAGCTGTAAAAAGACTCAATTAATCAAACTTGTATAGTAGAGGGACTGTGGGTGCAATTAACCCATTTTAAGATTGATGATTGATGAAGTCACCCTCACCGCATTGTCCAAGACGAGGACAGTCCTAACTCGATACGGGCAACAGTAAGGCTTCTAATTAACCCATCTACCAAACGTCCAACCTCAAACCACAATCCCCATACCAAAGGCAAAAACCCATGAAAGAATCGAGAAGCACTGGTTAAAACGTCTGACAGTTTTTCCTTCTAATCAAATCAAAACCCATAATTTTTATTCTCGAAATGCAGAGATTGTGTACAAAGCTTCGATCTTTAGCCTCTGTTTCCTCCTCACATCGCCTTCTCCACTCGTCTCCGCAATTTTATCACCGACCTCTCCATTTTGCCGCTGCTTCAAGTAAATGGAGTCTTAATGGGTCCCTTTTGAACACATCTTCTTTGCTACCAATTCAGCTTCCTTCGCTACCATTTCTTCCCTCTTTTCGTCTGTCTCCACCCTCCCACCCTGTAAGGTTTATGGGTTTCTTTGGTTTTGTTTTTTTATGATTATTCTCTTTTTTATAATTTATTGTATGCATGTTTACTGACGAAATGCAAAGAAATGTTTTTTATTTTCAGATTTAGTTATTCGTAGTTCAGTCTTTGCATGAACTGTTATTTTCAGGTCGTACAATTTGTACCTCATTCTATATTTGATTCAATAATTTTGCACCAAATGCCAATCATTTTTTTTCTATCTTGCAAACTGGCTGACCTGAAACTAATGCTTGTAGAATTATTGTCCAAAAGGGTATTGTCATTATTGCCAAGGAGTTGAATTCTGAAGAAGATTTTAAGAACCCATGTCTAATTTGGTCTAACACTTGACTAGTCATGCGGTGCATCCCAGCCATGTAGGATACAATTAACACATTAGAAATGCTAGATTTCATGTACCTTCCCATCAACCACTTTTAAAATAGGATAGAGAAGTTGAAATTTTGACGGGTGAGCATAATTCTGTTGATTTGAGTTCAGCTTTCCCATATGTTCCCTTCTTTTTCCCTGCTAACAATCAACATGATTCCGGAAATTTTCCAGTTGATGTTAAATCTGAATCATTAATTAGTTTTTTTTATTTTGCAATTGTTGATTTTTTTTTTTCCTTCTAAGAGGATTTTCGCTCTGGTGTGCCTTCAGTTGTTGCAAGTGCGTCAAGTTTCATCAAGGGAGCGGAAAAAGAATAGGAAGCCAATGACTCCACTCACCTCCAAAGTCAAAAAGTTTAAAATGAAGGCTTACTCGTTAGTTTAAGTTGTTTTACTTGGTTTCTTTTCTTTCTTCAAAAGTGTTTTTTAAAATTTTGTGAATTACTGGTTTAGTTTGTATCGATCAGGTCATATAAGGATAGGTTTAGGACAATGAATGATGGGACTATTCGTCGCTGGAGGGAGGGCAAGAATCATAATGCGCACTTGAAGGTATGCCTTTTAGTATTCTCACATTTTCATTTTTATTTCCTTTCATGTTGTTGAAATTGAAATGGTCTTTTGCTGCATATCTCCCAATATTTGATACTTATAGTTGGTTTCTCGTCACATAAAGTGCAAGCTAACTCTACGTAGCATTTTGTAAGTTATGCCTGTTGCAAAGTTGTAGTGATGCTTTAGAAAGGATGGAGACTACTGCTTGACTACACTCCTCTTATTGATCAAGTTTACGCAGAACATATTATATTGCATTCTGAGTTTGAAAATAAGGAGCCTCCTTTAGTACTGTGAAATAACCTTTTAGGTGGCCCAGTTGCATTTATGCGTCATGTGAAAGCTTGCAATGTTGATCTGATTTCTACATGTTTCAATCACAATGTATATTAGTTCAGTCCTTGATTTTAACAGTATACTTTTAATTGGTGTCATTTGCCAACCCTAGGTCGTTGCCTTTAGGATCTCTTTTGGTCCTGGTGTGCTTAACTCGATTTTCTTTTCATTTGCATTGTGGTGTTGAAGAGTTTTATTAATGGCAGACAAAAATATCCTATTAGCTTCTGTTTACTGTGCCATGGTATCCCCTAGCACATTGTAATCATATTTTGCCTTGGTACCCAACCTGAGGAATGATGGTGGAAGATACATTGCCCAATGAAGGTGGCATTTTGAAGATTCTTTTCCTGAATGGAGAAGTGGTGTTGGTGGGTTTGAACTTCACTCAATCAAAAATAAGATGAACACAACTTGAACTGTTTACTTGTGAAGTGCCCCCCGCCCCCTATTCCTCTCCTCTCAGGTTCCAAAAATTGTAATTACCAGCAGAAAATCCTCTTGTTATGATCTAACAGTTTGTATTTCATTATTTGGGTTGTGATTTGTTATTAGCTGATTTCACTTGCGATCAACAGAAATTTTATGTTTGATGCAGTCAAAGAAATCAAGACGTAGACTTAGACAACCATCCACTGTCCCTGCAGCCTATGCCAAAGTCATGAAGAAGCTTAGTTTCTGTGTTTAAAACTGCCGACGTTGCCAATTACTTGGATGGAAGACGAAAATATCCATGGCTTAGGGCAGAGTTTTGTAACAACAGTTGGAACTCAGTTTGAGCATTTAGCTAACAACAACGATACCGCTACAATTTTTTTCAGTTTGAACTGCAATTCGAACAGCAGTATCAGCCAGTAATAGCTCCATGTTTTATTTATGGGATCATCAAAACCGATCTCCATTTAGAGGCTTATGTTAGATATTTTGGTGCATTGTGTTGTTTCAACGATTTGTCAGTTATAATTGAGAGGAACAGTGTTTCACATGCCGGATTTGGGCATGTTTTTCTAAGTTGTTGGGTTCTGTTCATTTAAATTTTGATAAAATCAAGGATTGGGCCCAATTCACAAACGAATCGAAAATGGTTAATGCTGTGTTTGCTATGTTGCTCATAGAATTAGGAGAAAAGGTGGTTCTCATGGAATTTTGTTTGGTTCGCCAATAACATGAATCAGTTATATTTCCAATGAAATACTAGTTTATTACGATTAAAAAAGAGAGAGAAAGATTACTTAATTTATTTGTTATCATTAAGAATTCATCGAAATTAAAATTAATTAAAAAAACAATCTTCTCTACTTTTATTTTGAACTGGAATCAATTTTTTATTACCATTTCATTTTCAACAACATGAAAGTATATAATTAACGAACAACAAAAGGTATGGGAATTTTACCGTAGGGATTTGCATTGTTCGTTTTCTCACATTTCACTTCAGACTTAGAAAAAAATTTTACTTTGATCTATATATATATATATATATATATATAATTACATTCATTTTAGGACCAATTAAATGGCAACTAATTCGATCTATGGACCACATACAAGATTGAAAAAGAAAGATCAAAGATGCTAATATAAGTAGTGGGCTCAAAGTTCTCAAGAATAGTTCAACTCAGTCTTCTAACTTTAAAAATCTTACCCATTTGGTGCCTTGAATTTTTTCAATTTAATTTTGGTATAAAAATTCATTTTTATTAGTTTCAATCCATGATTTAGGAAAAAAAAGAAAAAGATAGTTGAATTATGATAATGCGAGAGAAAATCCATCAATATCAAAATGGTTGTTTATGTCATTTTCGACTACCAAAATAATTGTTATTGGTATTCATGGGTTCAAATGATGATATGATTTGTGTGGTAGTTATTTAGAGTCTTGATGTTGCCTAAAAACAATTCTAAGTTAGGGAAGAAAAACCTAATCCAATTTGATTTTGATTTTGATTTTTTGGGATTTTTTTTAGGCTAATGAATTGGTTCCTAGATGTTATAAGAGTGATGGTAAGATATTATGGGATTAAAATGATTTAAAATTATTTTTTTTTAATAAAAAAACAATTACCATAATTTTATAAAGATATTTTCTAGCCACTATAATGGTGGCAGACTATAATAGCTGGAACTTAGGCTTGCAGATGAAGAGTCATCTTTTTTTTTTAAAAAAAAAATATCACTCATGTCTTTTAAAGAAAAAATGCAACCAAACCCATATGTAGGCATGAGCTTTATATATATATATATATATAAGAAAAAAATTATTGACCCTAGTTGAGCACATGAACCAGAATATAGGTTTGAAAGATTAAGCCACAATATCTGGGTTATTATTATTTTTTTATATTTTTATTTAATTCATTTCTTGTCTTTTAATATTTTTTTTTAAAAAAACAATCACAACCTTTGTTATTGACAATCTATTTTTTTAATTTAACTTAAAACTAAAAAACTACTATTTCACTATTTTATCGTCAATAGTCTACTTTTGTTATCCTAATCTCACATGTTTGTCTTGTTTTTTTTTTTTAAAAAAATATTTAATGATAAAAAACTCATTCGCTTTATTTCTGTATAATTAAATGAAAAATAATTTATGGGATAAAAAATTTATCGAATTCGATGATGTGCACAACTTGCATTGTGAGTTTGGTTGGTTGACTTGAGTTCACTTGAGTTTTTTTTATTTTTTATTGAGTGTTGTTTTTTACTAATTTCATCTTTCAACATTAAGTTAATTGGAGATTTAGCTTTTCAATTTGTATTTTTTACAAGATTATCCTCGCAGGTTTTGCATGTCAATCCTAATTGATTTAAGTAAATCTCATATGTGTTTGTCTCAATATTAAATAAAAATATTGTATAATATACAATTGATTTTAAATTCATGGTTAAAATTAATTTATATTTTTAGGAAACATGTTAGCGATATATATATATTTTTCTACTATGACACATGGTGTAGCACGAGCCAATTGTATTTTTGTTTGATTAAATGAAGAATTTATTATAGAAAACAAAGTTATTAAATATAATTGGATATATAACCCGTATTGTAGGTTAAATATTTTAATCTATATTTATTTTTTTTATTTTTCAAGTTTGGTCTTTAACGACTTTTTAATGTTTTATTAGTATGAATGTTCATTAAAATAAATAAAAAAATATTCAAATAAATAGCATTATTAGACGCAAGTAATAATAACAGGACCGTCTTACAATTTCAAATATAAAAATAGCTAGGCAATCCTATTTACAGTCATTTATTTGTTTATTTTCTCTGACGCGTGCAGATTTACTCAAAAAGACTACATGAATGAAAATAATATATATATTTGCAAAATATCATCTTATTTTCAATCATCTTATTTTCTCGGGAGTGAGTTCCGCTCGAACCAAATACTCGTAGCGGCCAGGGGCATTAGCGTAGTTTCATATAGAATGTTAAAAGAAAACCCTAAACCCTAAACGGCACAGCGCCTATAAAAAGAGGGCCGCTGCTTAATTAGCTTGCATCTGATTTTCGTGTAGATAGACATCCTCTGTGCTCTTTGCCTTCTTATTAAATTTTGCTGTCTTGTATTCTAGATCTTCTTATTTGTTTTATAGTTTCCTTTTGATTTCATGTTTGTTTGGGGTTAATTTTCTCTGTGATGATGAAACCAGATGACGAGTCCGATTTATATCCATTCCATTCTCCTTGACGACAATACGAGGCATTTGTCTGAGAGAAAATAAATCCCAGATTTATTTTTTTGTTTTTTGATTGGTTATTGGCAACCGATCCTGCTTTGAAAATAAGTTTTTTATTTTTTGATAAATTGATTTTGATGTAGATTTGTATTCTTATCTGAAAAGAAATATGATGTTTGCTAAAGATGGAAGTGATGATTTTTTCCCCAAATGATCGAAGCTGAATAAACTGAGCGATCTTTCTCTTCGGAGAAACCAAGCCAGGATTCTGATCCATCTCTCCAAACAATATATATTCATACCCCTTCTTTAAAATAAAAGAATTGCTATTTTCGATATCTGTTTTATTTTAAAATTATCTGAATTCACATTTATTTTTATTATTCTAATACAATGAATTAACTTTTAATTAACTATTGAGTTATAAGAATTTGAGGATCCTCAAGCTATCCAAACTCGGAGTTTAGGTGCCTCGAACCCGATTCCAGTTACATCCCAACTTGGGTCCTTATTTTGCGTGTTCATGACTCGATTCTAGCCCTGCTCTCTGGCGTTCGACACTTGATCTCAATCCAATTCACCGAAATTGACTAGCACCAAGGCATTGATACCCGCTCCCGAGCCGAATATCGTCACTGTTTTCAATCAAAACTCCAGATTCCTCGAAACCTAGACATTATCTGAACCACCTACATTGATCCCGGCCTGAACTTAGGGCATTTTATGTCTAAATATTAATTTTTATCAAAAATTAATTTTTTTTGAGTAATATTACAAATAATTTTAAAAAATAAATAAAAATATTATTTTAATATATTTTTAAATGAAAATGATTGTGGACTGAAATTATATTTTTAAGTAGAATTTTAGCCTTTTCTTTCTATTTTATTTTTTAAAATTTGTTTGTAATTACACCTTAAAAATATAATTTCTAATATAACCACTATCTCCAATAGTTACGAACAACACTGAATTGGAATCGAACCGTCAAGTAGAAATCTCAAAGAAAGAATAGCAGAAACGCTTAATGAACAAAGATAACAAACCAAAAACCATTAAAAACACAGATGCACTAGAAGGTCATTCTCATAGCACAATAAAACGGAGCAAATATTATTAGATGAAAAAACCAAGACAAAAAATTTGCAAGTGAATGCATTTCGTTCCTGAAAAGAAAAACAACACGAAGGAGCAAAGATTGACCCTGAGCGGGAAAGAAAAGAAAAACTAAGAAGTCAAACAACCAGAGCAAGAATAAAAGAAGCAAATGCAAAACAAATTATATAGTTATGCAACATTTATCCATGAAGATCTCAAAACCTACATGAAGAGGAAAGGATCAAAAGAAATGTAACGAAAAGCTTTTTTTTTTGCCAATATAACAATGTTGAATTATTGAATGATGTGTGCATAGGATAAAAAAGTTTTACTTGTGAAAACAAGTTATTGTTCATGTAAAACTTAAATATCTAAATTCATTTAATTCACCATAATTTGTTTAAGCAATGTATTCAAATGTTTTAATATCAAGTCAATGAAATAAAGCTTGTATATCAAAAAATTCAAAATCAACCATTATTTCAACATGCCTGGGATAAAATTGTTTTCATGTAAGGAATGTTTATTGAAACAACAATATAAAAATGAGAGAATAGTATTGATATATACAACAAGCATGCTTTCATATTTGGTTGAATATTATGAGATACATCAAATTAAGGTGTAATAGTGGTTTTAATTAGTATGCATTGTTTAGTTTTTCATTATTTCTTTAATTGTATACATTTTCTTTTTATTATTTTTAATTTCTACTATAGTAAAATAATTAATTTTTAAACATGTTATTAAATAATTCGTTGGAATAATTTGGAAGCAATAAACCACATAAAATAACATACACTTGAATATCCATCTCATATATAATCTGAATAATAAAAAAATAAAACTTATCTATAATTCAGTATTTTAGATAGTATGTGATTGTATTTTTAGAGCGTGTTTGACAGTGTGTTAACAGTTGCTTTTCAAATAACTTTCCATGCTAAAATGCATGCCAATGATTTTTTTTTATTTTTTAAAAATTATTTTTGAAATCAACACATCAAAACGATCCAAAAGGTACAAACCACATTAAATTTTAGCAAAAAAAAAAAACTTTTGAATTTTTTGGAAACACGCTACCTTAAAGAACTAGCTTAAACAACTTTTTAGCTACTTTAACTATAAAATAAGAAGTATGAGTGTAACTATTTAGTTGGTGATCCAGTAATAAGAGCTTGGAAGTATGGGGTTTGCTTCCCCTGTAGTTTCAAGTTCGATCCCTGTGGTTACTAATATAATGATCATTGAAAGCTTACATGGATCGTTAATTTAAGAGCTCACAGGATTCGTCGAGATGCAAGCAAGTTGGCTTAGATATTTATGGTAATAATAATAAAAAAAGCATGAGCGTGAATAATCATATCAATTAAAAAACTAGCTAAATTGATTTTTTAGTTAGTTTAGTTATAATTTAGCTATAAATTAAGGAACATGGACGTAGATACTCTTACTAACTAATTTTCATTGCCTTTCATGCCTTTTCCAAGCCCACGAAGCTTTTTTTTTTTGCAAAAAATGGCAGGAGCGGCTCTGTAGTTAAATATGGACAGCAAGAAGGGCAGTCGGTTTTAAAACCCTAAGTCCCTAACTGGACAGAACTGAGTCAGCCAGCAGGGTTCTAGTTTCTTAGATTTCTCCATACGAACGCTCACTCAAAATCTCTCTAACCATCAAACCAAGAAAAAAAAGAAAACTTGATGGGCTCCATCAAATTCCTTGTCTCAAGAACCTCACCCAAAAATCTCTACCAACTTCTCCAAAACACTTCCCTAAATCCTTCATATTTCCCTAGAAACATTCACTCCCTCTTTTCCAGACAATTCCACTCCTCCCATACTGCCACCTTCTCATCTTCTGCTCTTGAACCACAACAAACTAGCGCCTCTGCTCCAAGCCCCAATACTCGTGTCCCTGCTACTGTCATCACTGGCTTTCTTGGCTCTGGAAAGGTTTTTTCTTACTCACACACACTTATTTGGTTTCTGCTTCCTGAACTGCTTTCTGGGCAGTATTTGATTTTCTTTTCCTCTTTCCTCAATCAAATCTCCGATACCAATTTAAATGCTTCGGGTTTTCAAGATACTGCATCCCTTTTTTTTCACCTGTATGATTGTTTATACTGTATTTAATTTCTCTTAATTTGAACTGAATTGTTGACAATGCAGACAACTTTACTGAATCATATTCTGACATCTCAACATGGCAAGCGGATTGCTGTCATAGAAAATGAGGTATGGACATTACTCCTTACAAATTTACATGCTTTTGGTTATGTTTTTAATTATTTGTTTTCTTATGAAAAATTACTGATAACCTTGGTTCTTATGGTATTTCTTTGTCCAAAAAATTGGCATGAAGGGCAATAATAAATAGTGTTGTAAATATTGAATTCAGCAACCAAAAAATACCTGTCCTTGGGTTTCTGCTTTATATTTATAAAAAGTTTAATGGTTATTTTGGTTACTGCCCATGCAGTTTGGTGAGGTGGATATTGATGGATCGCTGGTTGCTAGTCATTCCACTGCAAGTGACGACATTATTATGGTTAATAATGGTTGCTTGTGCTGTACAGTAAGAGGAGATCTAGTTAAAATGCTCCTGGATCTGGTGAAGAAAAATAGAGACAAATTTGATCATATTGTTATAGAAACTACAGGTATTATATGTTCCTAGGACTTTTAAGATTTTAATTGTGCAATGTGAGTCAAGGGCTAGTTATAAGGTTAAAAAGCTTGGGGGCATTTGGGATTGGGCAAGAGTTGGTAAAAAATGGTTTGGCGCAAAAATGCAGATTTGATATTGGGTTGCCTTTCTATTTGACTTCTAATGAAAATTTGAAGTCTTATGATAACATCCACTCTCAGAAAAAGGGAAAGATGGGGAAGAAAATAATTTCGCCCCATTAAAACCTTATATTGTCATGGATTTCTCTTTCTTTGTCCTGTAACAGTTTCATGATAGCCTTCTTATTCTTTCTACTAAACACATGTTGACTGTGTAAGGCAAAATTTACCTTTTCACGAGTTGACTGCATTGGTATAGATCCTGAAAGCTTAACTGCTCTATCATTTTTGAAACCTTTTTGCAGGACTTGCAAAGCCAGGCCCAGTTATTGAAACATTATGCTCTGATGAGCTGGTTTCTCGTTATGTGAAACTGGATGGAGTTGTTACTATGGTGGACTCCAAGCATGTCTTGCAACATTTGAATGAAGTAAAACCTAGATTTGTTGTAAATGAGGCAGTAGAACAAGTTGCTTACGCTGACCGTATTATATTGAACAAGGTTAATTTTGATGTCGTCTTTGAATGTATTGGCCAATGCTTGTTGGTTAATTTCTTCATCATACCATTTATTTACAGATTCCTCTATTTGCATCCTTCTGAAGCCCTAGAGGAATTGATGTTTCTTACTATTTATTCTAACCTTTTGGCAGATAGATTTGGTGTCTGAGGAAGAACTGAAGGGATTGACTATGAGAATAAAGGTTAGAATTTCACTTATACAATCACATATTGTAGGATTTTCTAAGTTGAATCCTAATCTGTATATGATTGATTCCTTTCCCAGCATATCAATGGGATGGCTCCAATTAAGCTAGCCAAATATGGCTCTGTTGACATGGACTTTGTCCTGGGAGTGGGAGGATATGATCTCGAAAGGTTAATGCTCCTATCTTTGAGTGAGGAATCCCATCAAATTGTTTTCTTTTACTTTATTTCTTTTAACTATAATTGTTCTACTAAATATATTTTTCCTTGACACACAAATAAATAAGCACACTGCAAAATATTTTTATTTTCTGGATGTTACAATTGTAGAAAACATATCTGCTACTTATAGTGTAGTTTGAGCTCTTGTTCTTGGATATGTTGATTTCTGCAGAATTGATTCAGAAGTTCACGTAGACAATTCCTGCAGTTCGATGCATCAACATGGGACCACACAAGGTTTGTCTTTTCTTCTTTATTATCATCTTTTCTGTGACCCTCTATTTGTTAATTTATTAGGAAGCAGAAATTTTGTGATGATTATTTGATGAGAGATTGTGAATTGAATGTTGTGATTTTGAGCAATCATTTACCGGGGATGTGCACTTATGAAAATTTTGGTTAATTGGCATTTTTGACCAACTTATAGTTGCTTTTAATATTCTGCATATCTCATGCACATAAATGAATATCCAGTGCTGATGAGGTGTTTTTGTAATCAGAATTTTGGAGGATTTGAGATTATTGTGATTCTTAAATGATAGGTCTCACAGTCAATCAATTTCGTGTAATGACTGATGACCAAAAGTAGTACAAAAAGGAACATGCATGGTCTATGCTTCATAGGTAGTTCTGGCCACTCATCAGGTATCCAGTGGTGAAACCTTTTGAAGCAATTCTAGGCTTGGCAGGCGTGAATATGATGCCTCATGTACCCTTGGGGGCCAAAATTTCTAAAAATTATGATGCCAAAGTTTCCCTTTCCACCACTCCTATCGCAAAAAAATAAAAAATAAAATAAAAGAAGAAAACCAAACCCATTGAAAGAAGCACTCCCTTCCTGCTCTCGTCATTTCTGTTATCTGTTTCTCCATCAGAATACAATATCTACTTTAGCTTCTTTTGATATCCAAGTTTTTCTTACATAATTGTTATGGTTGATTGCAGAACACCATCAAAGGCATCACCACAACCATGTGCATGATTCTGCTGTCTCTAGTGTCAGTATAGTTTTCGAGGGAATGCTTGACCTTGATGAGGTATTGCAGTTTGTTCCTTTTTGTTATGGATTAAATCACAACATATTTTCAATCATAAACATCTAGCATCTACATGCTTAACACTTTGGTGAGATGGATATTCCTACTCTCTTGATGCGTGGATTTATGATATTCGTACTCTATTTCTTAATGTGCCCTTGATATCAAATATTCAAAGTCAATGCTGTTTATTCAAACAATTTTATCTAGGTTCACAAGGAAGCAATTAAGGGAAGCATATGCCCCCCTTAATTTTTTTAATTAACACAAAAGATTAATAAAGAAATATTTGTTGCCTCATTTAGTAAAAAGCATCTAACCCCTTCCAACTGTCCTCTTTTGCAATTTGATCAACAAATCAACATAAAAATACAAAAATAGAAGTGCGAGGTAATTTCCAACAAATCAAATCAAATAAGACATATATGTGTTTAATCAATTACTTTAATTGATTTGTTATAATAAAATAAGCTTACATATGTAATTCTAAAATTAATATATTGACAACAAATAATTATCAAAATTGTATATTTTAAATTGTATTTTTTAGTTTTTAAAATAATGTTTATATTTTTAAAATTTTCCATTTTAATGATAAGTTGAATTAGTTAATAACTAATCACTAAATTTTCTTCTCAAGAAAACAAGCGAGAGATGACTTTTATGTATCTTAAAGTTGTAGTCTTTTATTTATATAAATGTTAGATAAGGAAATAAAAAATTATAGTTAATACAAAAAGTTATTTTGAATTTGATACATAATATGTCCCTACATCCACGGGACACGATCTTGTTATGGAATGTTAAAAGAAACTACTAGAGGTAGTATTTTTACTGGAGGACTCATTGACATTA
Organism: Populus alba x Populus glandulosa; assembly: GCA_033617975.1. Lineage (NCBI taxonomy): Eukaryota > Viridiplantae > Streptophyta > Magnoliopsida > Malpighiales > Salicaceae > Populus > Populus alba x Populus glandulosa. The sequence goes on along the minus strand of CM066143.1, from coordinate 11,023,313 downwards.
CGGAATAGATAAGTGAAATGGTTGTTTTGCCCCTGTAACCTTAACACAATTGCCTCTGGGAGCGGGGGTATAATGGTCTTTATGTGGTTATCTGCACATTTAAATTATTAATGTGCCCTTGGAGGAAAAAAATAAAACACTGATAGGCAAGGGCACTTTTGACCTTTTCATTTTAGTTGCACAACAAAATTTCCACACTGCCCTTGAATCATAATTCACAGGGATCTCGTCAAAATTATATTTGATCTCGAGTATTTTTATTTGTCTTTGCTCCATCCTAGATGGAATGAAAAGTCCCTCTATACCAATATTCATTTGGGTAATTGGAGACAAACTTGCCTGGGGACAATTACAATTTGATATTCACAGGGATTCAGTATTCTTCAAATAGCTTTTTGATATTTTGATTACTTTATTTTCATGAAAATATTTAAAGTTCATAAAATTTTATAAAATATATCATGAAAAACAATATACTTTTAAATTTTCATTGGCCACCATCACTGCCACTATTTCACTGTGGTTGCAACCTCTTTCATCATTGAATCACTTCACCATGATTATCATTCCACACCACCTTTCTTCCATTAGCTTTATCATTATCATTATCCATCATTTCAACCACCATAACAATGTTATCACCATCATTCTATAAACTTTCCATCTTTGGTATCATTATTCATCAAACATTAAAAAACTATTTGTAATGAAAAAAATCATTAAATTCATGAATAACATAACTAGTAATTTTAGAACTACTATTAACTTTTTTACATGTTTTGTAGTCTTTTTTTTCCCGAACTTCAATACTTTTTTCCAAAATATTTGTATTTCGTTCCTAGTTAGAATTTCCCCATGTAAAATACCCATTAACTGTAGTAATTCAATATAGCATAACTAAATGATTAATGACTACAGAGGTTATTTTTTAGACATAGTTACGAATTGATAGCCATCTCATAACTTGTAGGAAAATATCTTATGCAAGTTTAATTAATCATAATTAATCTACTGAATAATTTAGATGACTAATCATTTGTCATGGCAAGGATTTTTTTTGTTTGGCACAACAAAAGAAGATAAAGAAATTTGACAGCTAAGATAAGCTGAAAAGAGAAAAAAAGAAAAACAAGGAATCTAGTGTTTGTCATTAAATAGAAAAAGAAGAAGAAAATCAATGTTAAATAGGTGAAGTAATATCTTTCGTATATAAGAATTAATAGAAAATTTAGAGAAGCGTAAGGATTTTCCTGGAAAAAGAGTAATACTATTTTCACAAATCATAACAATATACATGTCAACCATCTAGTAGGTGGCCTAGTGGTAAGAACTTGGAACTAAAAGGTTTGCTTCCCCTGTGATCTCAAGTTCGAGCCATGTGATTGCTAATATGATGACCATTGGAGGCTTGCATAGTCGTTAACTCCAGAGTCCGTGAGATTAGTCGAGGTGTTCGTAAGCTGACCCGAACAACCACGTTAATCTAAAAAAAAAAAACAATATACATGTCCATATCTCTATCTATTTATAACAAAAAAAGGGGGGGGGGCTCCTAGATGCTATATATGTAATTGATTTAACCCCATTATTACAAAAGAATTGTGATTTAGCTAGTGAGTCTGGGATTCTATTCTTCTTCCCCTTTTCAGGTTTAGTTATTTTAAGATTCTATATTTCTAAAAAGTGAAAACAAATTATTATAATAGAAAAAAAACGAATCTCAACTTGACAATAATAATAAAAAAACAATCACAAATATAATAAAAAATTAAATGAAGGCATCATGGTCTCTTTAAAAGTTTACCCTGACTTTTATTATATAGTAAAATACAAGATTTATATGTTAATGGATTGACTTATTTACCTTCATCTATAAGGTTTCTTGTCTTCGATTTTGAGAGACAGAGAGAACCATATATTACAAACATTTTGATGTATAATGGTGAGGAATTTAAAAATTCCTTTTTGGTTGTAAATGGAACAGGTCGATGATTGGTTAGAAAGGCTAATTGAAGAAAAAGGTGATGACTTGTACCGGATGAAAGGTGTCTTGTCCGTCACCGGCTCTGATCAACGATACATCTTCCAGGTTTTCCCACAACTTTTTATGCCTTATTTATTAACCAATTGTACCTCTAGTTTTTTTGCAGATCCAAACTGGATATTTTCTTCATGTTTTTTTCCTTCAAATCCTCACCTCCTTCCATGGTGCTTTTCTTTCAGGGGGTGCATTCTTTATTGGATGGTTGCCCAGGCAAAACATGGGTACCTGATGAGAAGAGAATAAACAAACTTGTGTTCATAGGAAGAAATTTAGATGAAACTGCGCTCAGAAAAGGTTTTAAAGGTTGTCTAGCATGAAGACGTTAGAACTAGCACCGCCAAATACTCTGGTATTTCTGGGGAAGATTCCTTGTTAGGATTATTGTAAAAAGCCAAAAGTAACGATCTACTCTAAAATTAGGGATGAATACAATGATTATGATATTCCAAAGCCTCTATGTTAAGCCACGACGTTCAGAAAGAAAGCCTTGAACCAAATTCCAAGTCTCATGGATGAGTTGAGCGTGAGAGATTGTTGCGGGCAGTGATTATTGGCCATAGAAAGTTGTTTAGGAGATCATTATGAATACAAGAACTTGTCCGGCCAAATTGTTCATTCTCACCCTAAGAGAATATTATCCCTTGGAATTTTAGATCACCAGTGAATTGGTTCATCGAACCCAATAAAGAACGCATCGAGCATCTGCAAACAGGGCTTGGTTTAGTGCAGGATGAGCTGGGAACCAATAAAGAACGCATTGAGCATCTGGAAACAGTGCCTGGTTTAGTGCAGGATGAGATGCAAAAAATGGAGACTGCCATGACTGACAAGCTTTTCCATTTAGAGGAGACCCTCAATCGCATCTCTAATGTCTTGCTTTTAGACCAGGAATCTTCAAACCATGACAGCTACAACCTTGATATTAATGAGGGACGGAGGCAGGTTGTATCATCTAAAACAACAAAGTTAAAGTTCCCACGGTTCTCAGGAGATGATCTGACGTCTACGAGGCAGTTTGTTTGCGTGGTTGCTTCTATATTTAAAGCAATTATAGCAAATATTATGTTTGGTTATTTTAAAAACACAGTTTAATTTTACTGGTTTCATGATAATTCATGTTTTGAACATGAATTTCACGAATCAGCTCCTAGTTGTTTTTTAAAATTCAGAGTTTATGTGCACAGTACAATTCACTTGTACTCTACACGCAAACAATGCAAGTGAATTGCACTGTTCACGTGAACAATGCAATTCATTTGCACTATTCGCGTGAACAATTTTTGTTTAGTGTGTTTATTTTTTGTATATTTTATTTTTTAAAAAAACTGGTTTATAGTAAATTAAATTTACTCGCATTGTCATGTAAATAATATTTTTTTTCTCGAAAAACTAGTGTAGTGAATTAAATTCACTCGCACTGTAATATCAAATCAATTTTATTCATGATAATATTTTATCTAATTTTATTATACGCTCAAAAAATTATAGAAACTATAGTTTTTGTCGGATGAATTTTGTATGTAATGGAATTGTAGATGATTCAATGCAATAATAAAAAATATTTTATGTAAAGTATTATTTATTTCATGAAGTAATAACAATAGTTAAATCTACAACATTTAAATTAAAAACTATCAATATAAATATATATATATATATATTTTAAAATTATTTTATAACTTTAATACTTCTATGTTTGAAGCAACCACATATTAGGTTTGATTACGTCGAAAACGAAGTTTAATTTTAGTGGGTCCCATGATAATTAACGTTTTGAACATGAATTTCGCAAAACAGCTCCTAGTTGCTTTTCAAAATTCAGAGTTTACGTGTACAGTGCAATTCACTTGCACTGTGCACGCAAACAGTGCAAGTGAATTGCACTGTTTGCACTCTTCACGTGAACAATGTTTTTTTTTGTGTGTGTTTATTTTTTGTATATATTTTTTTAAAAAAACTAGTTTATAGTAAATTAAATTTACTTGCATTGTCATGTAAATAACATTTTTTTTCTTGAAAAACTAGTGTAAAGTGAATTAAATTCACTTGCACTATAATATCAAATCAATTTTATTCATGATAATATTTTATCTAATTTTATTACACGCTCAAAAAATTATAGAAACTGTAGTTCTTGTCGGATGAATTTTGTATGTAATGGAATTGTAGATGGTTTAATGGAATAATAAAAAATATTTTATATAAAGTATTATTTATTTCATGAAGTAATAGCAATAGCTAAATCTACAACATTTAAATTAAAACCATCAATATATATATATATATTAAAATTATTTTATAACTTTAATTTCAAAAGAATTTTTAACCAAACACATTAAATTATTTTTTGTTCAACTTCAATTTCAACCATAATGTTTACCAAACATCTATTTTTTCAAATTAACCTCAATTAAAAATATTTTTTTTCAAATCACAACCATAATAGCTGATGCGATTCAGATGTTCAAACCAAAAATACAGAAGGATGCTATTAGTTTCGCGAGGACGAGAGATTATCAGTTCTCATGACCATCCCTGCCTGCACAAGTTCCTATAGCTTTTCCTCCAACAACTCGTGAAGGCACCATAACGTTTGACAGTTAGGCATGGAAGCAGAAAACCTCCGTTGGAGATGTGATCATGGATACCAGGATCCACAAGAACCTAGGAAGAACTATGCGAATGGCATAAAAAATGGGACATCATGAAGCAGCAATGTTAATTGACAGTGGTACCTATAGAAAGATTTATTCCATGGGTGGCTAAGGCAGAAAGGCTGAAATGTAAACGGTGTTTTGACAAGGTATTGGTAGATACATTGGGGGTTAAATTGAAACAATATAATATTTGGGGTGTTTTTACCTTCAAACATCTTAATTACTTTTATTTTATTTTAAAAAACAAAGCAAAATGAAGAAGTTACAATTTACGAACAGGAAAAAAAAAAGTGTGAAAAAGAGTATATGAAGAAAGGAAGGGCGGAGATAGGTTCATCACTAGACAGCTTTTCATGCACACGAAAGGAATATTTTACGTAGAGGGCGGTAGCTTCTCTTTCCACGAAACAAAGTACCTAATCCACGACCGTTCACCTTCACTGTCGGAGTCGGACACGTTTTATAATCATATTTTAACCCGAAAACATAGATGAGAGCAAAACTGTTTCGTGTGAATGCAGAATTATATAAATTATATATTAATATTTTAGTTAATAGTTTAAGTTATTGAATAAAATAATTTATAAATTATATAGTGGTATTTTAATTAACAGTTTAATTTATTGATTAAAATAATATTTTAACATGGTATTATAATTTTATTGATCAAATGAGCACGAGTTCGAATTTTCTTACCATAATTTTATTTGATAAAAATTAAACATAAATTAATGTAAGTATATTTAATTTTTAAGTTCAAAAAGCTTTCATTTGAGAAAAAAAAAATAAAAAAAAAATTATATTAATAATATATTGATAATTTACCTAACAGTTTAATTTATTTAACAAAATGATTATTTAGAACAAGTTATATATAAGTTTAACTTATATATGCTTATTTGGAGAAATTAATCTGTTATGTATACTCGTGATTAGAAAGAAGAAGAAGTGATCTTTATACATCAAGCTAGTCACTCACATTTTATGATTAACCATGTTTTAAAAAATAATTAATAAGATTATTTTGTTCATTATGAATGGATTGGACTCTTTTCAAGTTGTTAGGAATATAAGAACACAATAGATCATATATACTAGTAAAACCCAAACTATTAATTTAAATCCATGTCCGTCGGGCGATAGATTAATTATAAAGCGCATGATTGATTAACGAATGAAAAAGGTTACATTAAATATCATGTCTATATAATTATTTTATTAAATTAAATGTAGTGTTTAAAATTGTTAAGATAAAAGTTTGACAATTCAAATTAAATTGATTCATATATTAATAGTATACATCTGCATGCATGTATTGTATCTTAAGAAAATATTAAATAAACTTCAAATCATATTAATTAAATAATTTCAATTCAGTACGTGCCACTTAATATATATATTTGTTCGATTTTCATTATTTGAACTCCGGAGTCGTAGCCTCCTCATATCTTGTTGTAGCTTTGCATTTGATTTCAATGGTTTAGATTTTATTCTATTAAACAAGTTGATGGTTAAAAAAGATTAACGTTCACTTTTTTTCAATAAAAAGCTTTACGAATAATTTATAAGTGACAGATCATATTATGTCTAATTCAGAAGAAGTGAAATCTTACTCATCCTTGTAGCAGCAACATAAACACCTACCCTAATGTAATGTGTTCAATATCACTAGTTTGGTCTTTATAAGAGTGACATTGATTAATTAATCAACTATAAACTAAAAGGGTGGGGAATTTTATTGTATGCTTTGTTAAATTAAGTCATTTTTTTATGAGATTATCTCAGTCTGATGATCCGATTCATGAATTTAAAAGATTAACTTGTTTTTATATATATTTTTAATTATATCGTTCAATATTGAGGATTAGAATTCGTAATTTTTTTTGATTTACTTTTCATAAAATTATCTTAGTTATATAACCTGGGTCGCAAATTTGATAGGTTAACTCAAGTCGTTTTTAATTATTTTTTTTAATTTCATCTTTTAATATTGAGTTGATTAAGAATTACATTTTGTAACTTATTTTGATTTGTTTTTCATAGAATTATCATAATTACATAACACAGATCACAAATTTTACATGTTAACCTAAGTTAATCTAATATATTATTATTTTAATATTAAAAAAAATTTATTTTGTAATTATTTTAGTCAAGTTATGTTTTTACAAGTTACATAAATTATTTTTAAATTTATAAAATTAACCAAGTTATATCAAGTAAATCATTACACAATATAAATTATTTTAACTAAAAAAATATTAGGAACATCTAATTATTATTTTTATATTTTTTTTAAAATTGAACCAACAAAAGACATTCGTGGAGAATTAATTACCTGGTAGTCACTAATTCTCAACTTGAAGCTTCAAGCATTCCAGCCCTCACCGTCCCTCACGGGGACTTCGAAACGTGGCTGATTCATGAACTGGACCACCGCCCACATGTCAAACACCGTCGTTTCAATCAGCATTATATGGTCCCTATCTTGTCCCCACCTACACTTCCTGCGGCCCCTCCACGTGACGCGACGAATATTCCTTCCATCTTCTCCGCCGGCGAATATTCCACGCTGGATCCTACGTGGCATATAATCTATACATTGCTCTTGTCCTTCGCTCGGTCTCAGTGACCCTTTAACCGTATGATCATCTAGATGTTTTCCTACGCTACATCCGGCGGTTATTATGGTGTGTTGATGTACACATGAATATGACAACGTTAACATGTGTTCCAATTCTAAATTTCTTCAGCCATGTTGCTTCAGATTCCTCGCCGAGCTTTCCTCAGCATGTCCATTCACATATATATTATTTTACTCTTCTGTTTTTGTAAATAAAAGAATTTTTCAATCAAATAACATGAAATCTCACATCCAAATATTTAAAAATATGTTACTAATATATCTCCTCAACATCAAATATTGCAAGCTATATAGGTTTAGCTTATAAATATTCAATCAATGATATCACTTCAATCTATAATTTTTTTAATAAAATACTTATTTTAATGTTATTTTTTCCCTTCCTCAATCAAACAAGAACTTCATGTTGTTGTTCAAATAACTAGTAAAAAAAAAGAAAAAGAAAAAAAAATCTATATAAGCACTTGTATGCACTTGTTTGTATTTGGTTTTTCTCCATTACAATGCACACTTGTTGAGTTTTGGTCCCTTCTTCTTGCAAAGAATTGCTCCTCATAAACAAATCCTCTCGACTCTCTTTTTTACTTTCTTGATAGCCTTCTCTTCCTTTTTCGCTTTTGGGTCTTCTTAAGTTCTGGGAAAGAAAGAGTTTTAGAAAGAGCAGAAGCAAAAAAGCTGCTTGAAGACTTCTATTCTCCAGCCCGTGAAGTAGAAAAGATACTTTTTGTGGGAGATTTTGGGTGTTATACATGGAGAGAACAACATTTGGTGGGGGAGGGAATTATCCATACGAGAATGGGATGGTGATGATGACAAGAGACCCTAAGCCAAGACTTAGATGGACTGCTGATCTTCATGATCGTTTTGTTGATGCTGTCACCAAGCTTGGTGGCCCTGACAGTAAGTTCACTCTAAATTCATCTTCTTTTTTCTTCTTTTTTTCTTGTTTAAACTTTATTTAATTTCTAGCTAGCTAGGAGGGATTTGCAAGATTGATGATTTGCTTGATTCAGTTGCCCATATTAATTGAAATAGCCATTTTTGCACGCTTAGCTCATTTGGAATCTTCCAGGAAATATGATTAGAGCTGGTGCAAATTTTCTCCTTGCTTTCGACTCGATTTTACAGAAACTATATCAGAAATCACCGCTCCCAGTGATACAAAGACACAGGCTCTGCCTTGACTATAACAATATGCCGTTGGCACTTGAAACACAATAATGACAATACAGTTCATATATCTGGTCTATTACTATCGAATTCTTCTTAATATTTGTATGAACTTAATCAACTTGAGTCTACATTTGAATGTTCTCTCTTTAATCTCGTACTTAATCTAATTATATAGACTGGATTTATTTTCAGAGGCAACTCCAAAGTCAGTATTGAGGTTAATGGGATTAAAGGGTTTGACATTGTACCACCTAAAGAGTCATTTACAGGTACAGTTTTAATATAACTAATGCTTCTCACATCACTGATGCTTGTTCTATTTCTTTTCCTTCTGCCTTTGAATTATGACTCTGTAAATATGCTGGCTTATTTATCTGCAGAAATACAGACTAGGGAGCCAGGCTCGGAGACAGAACATTTCAGAACAAAGCCGGGAGAGCAGAGGTTGCTTCATCATTGCTTTTCTTATTATTCCATTTTCAACACAAATAACTGGTTTCAGCTTGAAAAATTGGCACTTGATCCCATTGTAGCTCTCTTACAAGAACTTGCATAGTCAATTAGTTCTGTGTATCATTAGTCTCGCGACTTACCACTTCAATTGACTTCTAGGGGCTTCATATGTAAACTTCAGTCATGGTTCCTCAGCGACAAGTACCAGTTCACCAAGAATGGATAAAGAACAAGGGTATGCTCCGCCATCATTCTTCTGTATTTACATGTAGTTTCTATGAGAAAAAAAAAACATGATTTTTTCTGGATGTCTCAAGCCCTTTACTGTTTCCTTGAACATTGCTTATTTCTATCTACAAGTGTTTTTGTTTTTGCCCCTGTACAGAGATTTTTAGGGATTATGCCCCTTAACTAGTAATTCCATTAAGGATTGTCCTTGAAAGAAAATCTTAAAAAAGGAAGAAACTGAAATGTTTTTTTAATGAGTTAGGTTCTTTTAATTTAAGAAAATGTGATTCTTTGTTCTTTTTTTGGTCACTTTTTAAAAGTTCCTCATGCTATTTTCTAGAGGTAATGACCACTCAAACTAACGGAGTTGGATGGATGGCACAGTCCTTAAAAGCAATAACGAGTTAAACAACAAAATCCATAAAAAAATTTGTATCGGGGCAAAAATCATTAAAAAAAACCAGAGTATAGTGGCTAAACGTGTTTACTCGCAAATTTCAATGTTGTTACTAATTGATGTATGTTCGAAACAGAGAAATCCCAGTTGCAGAGGCATTGGATAGTCAGATTGAAGTACAGAAAACATTACAAGAACAGCTTGAGGTATAACTTTCACATAAGAGTCTGCCTGCCCTCTCTCTGTCTTTGTTTCTTTATTTTGGTAGTTTCTCCTAGAATATCACTAAACTTGGCCAGGTCATTCTCAAATTTCTAGTTTGATGCGCTGAGTTGATCTTCTCTACAACAGGTACAGCAGAAGCTGCAGATGAGAATAGAGGCACAAGGGAAGTACTTGCAGTCCATACTGGAGAAAGCCCAGAAGAGTCTCTCACAGAACTTGAATGACGACGGAAATGGGAATTTAGAAGCTACAAGAGCTCAATTAACAGGCTTCAATTTGGCTATATCTAGTCTCATTGAGAATTTGAATGCAGAAGATAGGAAACCACGCATCACTGATTTGAAAGGTGTCAATATCAGGACAAATGGTTCGGCTATCCATATCGATAGAGAGGGACAGGCACAGGAAACTAAAGATGTGAAGCACCACCTTCAAGGAGATTCCATACATTTTGACTTAAACACCAAGGGTACCTATGATTTTGTTGCTGCAAATGGATCTGAGTTAGAACTCAAAATGCTTTCATATAGGAGATAAATTAGAGGTAATATTTAGTAATTACTTCCATAAACAAACATTTTGCAACTCCTTATAGTGTGACCCTAAAAAGCTTCTTATAAGTTATGTCATAAACTTGACAGATCCTCTATTTACAATTTTCTGTGCATGGTTCATTTTTCTGAAGCTCTGGAACTGCATACACGTAAATCACCAGGTTACATTTGTACAAAACACTCAAGTCGGAGCTAGGCTCCTCTGTCTTCTTAAGACTTGTCATCATGGCCTAAGCAGCCAGGCCCTGTTATACCAGTTGTTAGGCCTCCTTTTTCGTTAAGGATAAAAGCCTTAATCTTCGAAAGAAGCTTTAAGGTCAATAATACTCAAGGCCAGGCCCCAAATTAGCAAGCATATAGGCATTCAAGATATATCACGACGGAAGAAAAGAGCAGTGATATTAATTGATTAGCCCACTAATCATTTCATTAAGACATTCAACACAATTTGTTCTTGATATTTATCATTCCGATGATACAAAACGTAAATAGAGCAGGAGGACAAAAAAAACAAGCAAGAAGAAGATTTTCAGATATTCATTGTACTGCTACTGTAGGATGTGGGTTACATTTTAAACAAAGATCTTCAGATATTCATCCATGCGAGTGTATTTCACTTCCGTATAAAGGTTTGAAGCTTCTTCTCCATCTTCTCCTATTTCAAAATTTGTCAAACTACCTTCGTAGCAAATATGATAGAAATGCCCCATTCCTGCCTTTGCTGCATATTCCTTGTCTGCAACATACAAAAATAAATTTAATCAACCAATATAACCAAGGCAAACAATGAAAAAAAAAGATGAAAAAGAGTGATGATGTATATATGATATTGGATCATTTTTCTGTTTAGTCCTCATATGTACCTTTCATGGAAGCTAGGAAGTCTTCTCCAGAAATGATGATCTTTTCTAGTTTCTTTCCACTGAGTTTCTCCCAGATCTCAACTAACTGTCTTTGTGAGAGAATGTTTTCTGGTGGCCTTAGGTACAACGTTTTGTTCAATGCTCGAGGATCATCTATTGCTTTGATTGTGTATGTTGCAATATCATCTTCATCCATATAAACAGCTAAACAACAAAACAACATATAGCATTAGTCAGTACAAACTACAACCAAATAGGATTAAGGGTTTCTTTCTCCTCACTACCACCTACCCTTAACATTTCCATCTCCATAGAGACAAACTTTATCTTTTGGAGGGGTTAGGGTCTCAAGCTGAGAGAGGTTGCCAACAAAGTAACCCGCAAAGCAGCTAGCGGATACATAAGTGAAGGGGATCTTAGCATCCTCAATTGCCTTTCTTACTATCATTTTCTGATCAAATGTTTCTCTTCCTGGTGCTAGTGCATGCTCCATTCTTGCTGGGTCCATACCAAATTCCGAAGGCAAGAAACGCTGCCACAACTCAATAGAAGTATGTTTAGACTTCTTAATTAGTACCCTAGTAATTAAGATAATACAAAATTAAGCATGCGTGACAATGATTTTTTATGTTATCTTACATTAACTTATTGTTATTTGGTTAGAAATCCTTAAGAAACCTACAATTTGATCTTCATTATTCATTAATATCCTAAAGTGGCAAATGGGTAGGAGTAGTCACTTAAATGAACTTAGGATATTGTTTTAAAGGGGAAAGTATATTGCACAAGCCTTTAATTTGGGCCTTTGCCAAAAGCAAATAGATTATAATACAACGACTAAAGTGATCAGGCATATCATGCTTTGTTTCGCTTTAAACGGTGGAGTCCCACCGCTATATTATCTTAAGCGATTAGATCATCGCCAGAAGGTAACTAGGTCAGATACTGTTGTTCTTAATGTTATCTCAGGAAAGTGTTAAATTATGTGGAGCCATTATTCAGTATTCCAGAGTGCTTCTTGCTACCAGTTTTAACAACAACAACGAAACACCTCCATGTTAAAAACTAATAGCTAGCTTTGAACTGCATCACTTGCATGAAGGATAGCCCGAAGAAGGAGAAAAAAATATGGAGAGATAGCCATTAAGAGCTTAGGGCACAAACTGAATTAATTATCATGAATATTCAAGTACCTTGACGTTTCCTGCTTCTTTGATGGCATCGACGAGCTTGAGCTGCATCAAAATGTTGTGGCTCTTGAAATGCACCCCGGACATGGTGCAAATGACAACATCAACGTTCTTTACTGCCTCCACAAGGCTTTGCTGATCGGAAAATGAACCCTCAACAAGGCGAGCTCCTTGCTTTTTAAATGACAAGAGCAGCTGTAGCTTATCAATGTCAAGGCCTGTCTCAGGACGTTGAAGGACGTAGGTTATATGGCCTTGGTCTAAGCTTGCCTTCACAATTCTCCTACCGATATAACCAGTAGCCCCAACAACAAGAACCTTGCTCTTTGCCATGATTCTCTTGTTTTGATTGTTTCGAGAGTCATACAACCATGCCTTATATATATAAAAGATTCTGCAATGGGCTTCGTCGTGATTTTGTTAATTAATTTATATCTTGACGGTCGTTTTATTTTGTTTTATTTTATTCTTTTGAGCACAAGATACTATTGAAATATTGGTGACTTGAAATTGTCAATGGTTTAGTAGTTTAGGAATATTCATTCACCGGGGGTTCAGAGAGGGGCCGGACGGGTTAACTAGGTGACAAAAATATTCGCGTTGGATGACGTCGGTTAAAAGTTCTTCGAAAGAAATTATATATATATATATATAAATAAGATATTTATGGCTAGATTAAACATAAAAAAACTTATAATTCAAGAGTAAGGCGAATGAACTCTAAATTTCCCAAGTTCCAAACACTCAAACATGGACACAGTTGGAGGATTTCTACGCGGTAAACCGTCGTGTTCATTAGTCAAATGTCAGGCGGTGGGTGCACTCACCTCAAGAAAAAGCCGAAGGAAGAGATCTTCTTCCTCTTCCTTTGTCAATGGCGCTGGCGAATCCTTTTTCCGTCTGTTCTCGCACGGACTTTCATAAGTAACCTCAGCGCTTTATTTGTCAAATCTCGGTGATGTAATCTTAACGAAGCTAAGCTGTCATGTTTCGGTCGAGAAAAAAGAGCAAGGAAGCCGTGAATTAGACAGTAATCAGGCCATTTAGGTCATGATCTGTGGCATGTCTAATTAATTAACTTAATTATTAATCATCTAGATTTATTTATTTAAGCTAGCATCAGCACTAAGCTAGCAAATGGTAAGCTATGGTGTTTAGAGTCTTTAGACCAGATTCATATGTTCGCTAATTTATTGTGTTTTTATTAGTGAGAGGAATTAGAGACCCTTTCTAATTGAAATTAATGTCATATCATTCCATTCTCAGAAGGGGGGGGGGGATTGAGCCTAATTTCTCATTAAAACAATGCTAAAGGTCTAAATTAAAAAAGAATAATAATTTGGTGAGTGAATGGAAAAACTCTCAAAGCAGAAGAAAAAAAGAAGAAGAAGAAGCACTTTGCGAATCACATTAAAATCTGTGTGTAGGTGGCACTGTGCTTCCATGGTATTTTTGCCATACTTGTAATGTTTTTGTTAAAGTTTATAATTAAGTGGACGCAGTAAAAATTAAATTCAGCGGGAATTAAGTTATTTTTAGTACGCTTGAGTTTAGAATTTTATATGCTCTGATTTTATTTAAGAGATTAATTCAGGTTTAGAAAAAAATTTTAATTTTTTTTTAATTTATATTTATTTTTAGTTTGATATTTTAATATTTATTTAATTAGATATTGAACTTTATTATTTTTTTATTTGTTTTCTATAGAATTTTTCACTGATTTTAAAAATAAACCGAGTTAACTCGAGTTTTTTTAATTGTTGTTTTTTTGTTAAATTTAGCTTTGAATGAAGAATTTTTGTTTTTTAATTAAATTAAATTAATTAATTAAATATAAGCATGGGATCACTTCATGGTATTTTGCTTGGTTTGTTTTTCGGGTCAACACTCTGACAATATATGCGACCTTTTCTAGTGTCGTCGTGTAATTTTTTGCAGTAATTTTAGAGCTATAAGTTTTTTTGATGGTGGGGTGATATCTATAGTAGAGCAATGATGAGTCTCTAACGAAGTTTTTTTTCCCGTCACGAGTATGATATTGTTAACTCATTTTTATATTTAATAATTGTTATTTTTTCTCTTTATTTTTTGTCAATGTCTTTTCTTTTTAATTATATTATTAAATCAATTGAGCTTATTTAACTCAATCAGTCTCAGATCTTTTTTACTTTTAAAAAATATTAGTATTGTCTGAACATTTATGTTAAAAAAACATTAATTTGGTACATGATGTATGGGCACCAATTTAGTAATAGCTAATTGTTCAGCTTTTAGGTAGAGGAAGACGAGTTTGGTTGGTATTCTATGAATTATTTACAAACCAAGTCTCATATGTAGTATAAATGATCATTATATATATATATATATATATTGGCACCTTATATCCTGTTTTTCTGCACCTACAGAATCGATCATTTTTGCAGTGGTGAACAAAGCTAAGTAATGGATACATTTCAAGTCCATGAATTTGACTTTGACATCATGCACTAAAAATACGTTTTCTTTTACCTTCATTAATTTTCAGTTAATTGTATATTTTAAGGATCTAGTTCATACATGGTGTATATATGTTGAAGAAAAAAAATATCATCTCAACCTTCTAGCGCATTCCATGGTAATATTACTGTTATTGATCAAGTCATAATCTCAATTGATGGCTAGGCTTGACAAGAATGAGTCGTACACGATGTCATCTTGCCCCTTTCACCATTTTTTTCTTTTAAAAGCTACCGAGTTTATTGGCCGAGTTAAAGTGCGGATGTTCATGCAAATATTTGGGGACCTGTCAATTCTCATGCTTGGAAAACTCGGTTTATTTAGAATTAGCACATTATTTTAAAAAATTTAACAAACCACCACGTATCATTTTTTTTATTTAAAAATAGCATAGCCCATTAAAGTTACAGGTGATAACCATGGTTTTTTTTATTAATATGAATATTTGAGTTAGTTTGCAAGCACTTTAATTAATTCTACGAGTTTTAAAATTAATGATCATATAAGTCTCTAATGGCTATAAAAAAACTTAAATTTATAATTATTGAGAAGTCAATTTAAAACTTAACCAGTTGAACTACTCTTAATAACCATGATTTATTTTAATAAGTTGCAATGGAAAAGTGCAATATTTTAAACAACTATTTAGAATGGATTGACACTGATTCCAATAAAAAAAGAGATGAAATAAAAAATAAAAAGAAAGGAAGAAAAATAACACCCCAATATATATGAAACTCTAATAACAATATATTTATATCATTAAAAAAATCTAGACCAAATAAATTCAATACTATTAAAAAAATAATAATAGCCAAAGTAGATCACACATGCCACTCAACAAGTGAGTTGTCTATTAATTAACTTTGCAGTACACGTTTGATTCACTTCAACTTTTGTTGGTGATTTTTTATCAACAGCATCATCTAATTTCTCTTCTTTCACCCTTCCCTTCTAGTGAGACTTCTATTTTTGCATCACCATCCTCTCGTGCACGTTCTAGGTCTTTATAATTATTTTTGCAACTTCTCTAGTCATTTGGCCCTCGCTTGTACTGGTAGGATGGGGGTTTTGGATGTCGGGAGGGTTAGGTGCAAGAAGTTAAGGTGAAATTTGGAAAGAAACTGATAGAAAATTGTTTTTCATCGCTGATTTCAAGTGAAAAATTCGCTATACAACTGTTATTAATTATTTTTACTTAAATTGATTAAGTGTTTATGATATATATGTTAATTGGTTTTTGATATGTTGCATATTTTTTATTAAATTATTAGACAAGAAATTATTGAAAAATAAACTTTAACATTCCTTAAATTATTCCAGAGTTTATTATAGTATAATTATATGTTATTTTTATTTTTATTGTCTTTAAATTAAGTCATTTCTTAATAAAGGTAAGAACATTTTTATCAATCAACCTTTTAATTGCTTGCCAATGATGATTGTTTTTGTTTTTAATTATCAATACAATGTCCAAATATCTTTTTAAATATGAATTGTCTATCTTTTATTAGATAAAAAGAAAATATTGTCTTCTTGAAAAAGATGTAGGAGAACTCCTAGTGAACTTGAAAATTGATTTAATTATATTATATTTTTTACTAATTAATAAAGCATTGCTTCGAACTTTGAAAAATATCGGATTTGATTTTCTCCTTGCATATGTGTAATTTGTTTGCACACAATATGAGATTGGCATATCATATATGAATGCTTTCTAAAAAAAAACTACAGGTCATTTATGTTGACATAAATTCTAGATCTAGTGATGGGACAATAAAACTCATTGTACTTAGCTCTGCTTTAGAACCTAATGATAACTTTAAATCATTTAATTTGATGTTATTTGCTAGTTTTCTAAGAAATTTTATCCTGAAGATTTCAATGAACACGAGATGTATTATTTGAGATCTCAAATAGAGTATTATTAAATTGTTGTGATTCATCATAAAAGCTTTTAGAATATGTCTATCATTTCTGAATTATATCAAGGATTAGTTGAAATAAATAAGTCGCAACACTATCATTTGATTGATAAATTAATTGGTTTTATTTTGATTTTGTTTATTTTTATTACCACCACAAAGCGAGCATTTTCAGCAATAAAACATATTAAAATCGTGTTTCGCAATTAAATGAAAGATGAGCTCTTATCATATTTTATAATAATTTATATTGAACGACAGTTTGCTGAAGATATTGATTCATATTTGATCATAAATAATTTTATTCCACAAAACATGGAAAGATGCAACTTCAATATTAATGTACTTTATTTTTCAATTTTATATACTTTTATTTTTTAATTTTAAATTCGAATTAAAATGTTATTATTAACTTGAAAAATTTATATATACAAGTTAATAATTGATCTTGAAAAATAATTTATTTATATCTATTTAATAGCCCAGGTAAAAAAAATTCATAGCTCCGCCTTTATGATGCTGGAGGTTTCACCAGCTGTTAAATTGCTTGCAACGCTCACCAGCTTCAATAACATCTGTCTTAAAAACTCATCTGATGCCTGTTAAATTTCTCTCGACAAGATATTTCAGTGATTTTATTTGGTGTTGCTGTGTGCTGAGAGTCAGAGTTAGTTGGGGCTAATGCCAGCTAGTGTTATTGTCAACGTCTGCTGCTAACAGGGGAAATGGAGATCGGAAAAGAGAGTGAGAGGGAGAGGAAGAGAGCAACATGGGTGGGTGGTGGTGGCTCGATTAGATAGGGAAACCTGATCGAGCAAACAAAAATTTTATTCATTCAGGTTGGTTCGGGTCGGTATGGATACCGACCGGAACCAACCTGAGGAAGTTACTGGTATCAAACAAATTAAACCAACTCTGGGATCTTTCAGCAACAGCAAAACGGTGTAGTAGTTAGCACATGATGATCTCCATATATACGTTTTGAAATTCCAAATATACTCTTAGGTCGAACTAGTCACCTTATCCCCTCTTCGCTACAGGTATAGAAGTTACTTTATAACGTAAAAAAAGTAAAAATGCAGGTGATGTTACTTTTTTTCAACATCAAGAAATATTTAAAGTGCGAAATGAAAATTCAACATATTTCTTACAAATATATATATATATATATATATATATATATATATATATATATCTGTGTGTGTGTGTGTATTAACCTATCTGATCTAGAGTCATGTGAAAATATTTATTTTTTCTCATTTAATTAGATGTCAATTTTTTAACTGAAATAATAATTTAAACTCTACTAAAACAAAATTTCAGCTATTTGAAATGACAATAAAATATATATTTTTAATCTAAGCTTTATTTTTTTTATTAATGCATCTCTCAAATATTTTAACTTAAACATATTTTAAGATTACAAATATCATTGTTTTCAAAATAAAAATCTAACATAATCTTAAAAGCAAAAAAAAAACATTAACATAAAATCTTGGTATTTTATATATAGTTGAAGACAAAATAAAATATGATAAAATTATATCAAGAATATATTATAAACTTTAAAAAACATAAATTTATTTAAATTGAATATTCATGTATTTTTTTTATATTTGGTAAGAAGTTACTTTATAACATAAAAAAATATGCAGGTGATATTAATTTTTTTTTTACTTCAAGAAATATTTTCAACTCATGTGCTTAATAAAATAAATTGATAATTATATACAAATTAACATATCTGTTCTAGTTTCACGTGGAAATGTTTAATTTTTCTCATTTAATTAGATGTCAATTGTTTAATTGAAATAATAATTTACACTCTACAAAACAAAATTTCAGCCGTTTGAAATGACAATAAAAAGTACATTTCTTTAATATAAACTTTATTTTCTTATTAATAAATCTCTCGATTGTTTTTACAAAAACATATTTTAAATTTCTAAATAAAAATACATCATGGTCTTCCAAGAATAATAATAAAAACAAATCTTGGTATTTTATATATGGTTGAAGACAAAAACAAATATGATAAAATTATATAAAAAATCTACTATAAACTTTTTAAAAAACATAAAATATATTTTAATTGAATATTCATGCATTTGTTTTCATATTATGTAATATCGAAGTTACTTTATAACATAAAAATATGTTCAGGTGATATTAATGTTTTTTAACATCAAGGAATATTTGAAGTGTGAAATGAAAATTCAACTCATGTGTTTAATAAAATAAATTGATAATTATATACATATTAACATATACGGAAATTTTTAATTTTTCTCATTTAATTAGATGTCAATTGTTTAACTAAAATAATAATTTACACTCTACTAAACAAAATTTTAGCTTTTTGAAATGAATAAAAAGATAAATTTCTTCAACTTAAATTTTATTTTCTTATCAATCCATCTTTATATTATTTTAACAAAAACATGATTTAAAATTACAATCATTTTTTTCTAAATAAAAATCCATCATGGTATTAAAAGAAAAATAAATGGCATTAAAATAAAGTATCAGTATTTTATATATGGTTGAAGATAAAAAAAATATATGATAAAATTATATCAAAAATCTATTATAAACTTTAAAACATAAAATTTATTTTAATTAAATATTGATGAAATTTGTTTTCATATTAGGTACATGATAGTTAAAAATATATATATTAATATTCCTCTAAAAACATATAGCTAGCATTTTTTTTTATTTTTGGTTTTTTTTAAGATATATATAAGAAATATTATTTTGATATAATTGTTTGATAAAAAAAAACATATATAAAAAACAAAAACAAGATAGGTATATGAGGGCATGGAAGGATATGTTCATGCATCTTTTTTTTATATTTATATAAATGAATGATACGTTATTTATATAAACAAGATAGGCATGTGAGGGCATGAAAGGATACGTTGTTTGTCTTATTTGTTTTAAATATTGGATGGCATATTAGTTTATATTTTATCAATCTCCAATGATTGTAAATTTAGTATCCATGTTTTTGAATCTAGAAACCCAAATTATGTGGTCTAACTATATGAATATAATATGAGAAAATAAAATTAAAAAAATATAAAATCAATTACCGTATCAAATGCTCGTTGACAGATAAATAAAAATAAAAAGGAAGAGGGACACGCACACGGTGCAATTCACTGCTGAAAGTGCCTAAAGCTATATGGCGGTTGAACAATAACTCCTTGCAAATCTTTTAGTTTTGTTTATAATATAATTGTAATTGTAATGTAACATCCTTATCATTTATAGCCAGTGTAACAAATTAAGACAACGTTATTAACTTAGTCGGAAAGAACATGCATTTATAAAACACCAAATTCTTTTATTCTAATCTCTATTTAGATTTAAAACTAGATAATTGATATATTGTATCGTGAATTGGATCAAATTTCATTTTAATATGAAAAAGCATGTTAAAATTGTTAATATGTTTTTCTAATAAAATAAAAAATTATAAAAAAAATTAATCTGATATAACTTATACGTCCTATTGAATCAAAAGAAAGTTTTTTCTATAAAGCTTTAATTAGAACATTGCCATTGTTTTGGATTAAAAAGAAGAAGAAAGGTTTATACTAACTTTTTAAATTTCAACAAGTTATCAATATAATTTCCACCTACAAAATTGGAACACTCAAGAATTATGACATTAGATAAAGAAATTCTAGAACGTAGATGGCCAATCCTCTGTCTCCAACCAGGTTCACATATGTATTATTTTGTGTTCCCACATGACGGGAAAAGGAGAACCGCAGGATTTTGTTGACAAAGTTTCAGACACCTCGTGTATTGAATTGAATAGCACATGATTCTGGATCCGTACGTACTTTCACTAGAGGAAATGGTCGTCCACTATCTACAAGCCCCCCTTGCTTCTTAGCGCTCGCTACTAGAAACCAACATCAATTATTAACAAAAAAAAAAAAAAAACTAAATGGAAATTGAAAATTCAAGATAATTAAAATTAACTTACTTGATGAAATTTAATTTAATGATATTGTTAAAAAATATTTTTTATACTTTTAATATATTCTTATATCTGAAAAAAGATTCGGCGTAACGCCGGAAAAGGACTAGTATATTTGCTATATTATAGATCGGTGAGAGACGAGTTAAGTAGTTACTATCGACCGTCAAGGATCAGGTAAGGACGTAGCTGGTGATCCTCTCCATGTGAAACCGAGGAAAGTTAAGTCGGTCATACCCTCCTGTTTTCTCCGAGCAGAATCATTGAATATTTCTGAAAAGTATTTGATCTAGCTAGTTCTAGAAAATAGGTTCTTTTTTCCTCCATTTGTAGTTGAACCAGCCGTCCTGTTTATAAGAACGTAGATGGTGATCCCCTCCATGCGTTGTACCGTGGATTCCATCAAATTTCATTTTAATATAAAAAAAACACTTTAAAATTACTATTTTTTTAATAAAATAAAAAATTATAAAAAAATTAATCTGATCTAACTTAGTCATCCTATTAAATTAAAAGAAAGTTTTTACTATAAAGCTTTAAATAGAGCATTACTATTGTTTTGGATTCAAAAACAAAAGTGAGAAATTATTAGCGCTCGAGAATTATGAAATTTAGCTTTTTAAATTTCAACAAGTTATCAATCAAATTTTCAGCTCTGACATCCTACAAAATTGGAACGCTCAAGAATTATGACATTAGATAAAGAAATTCTAGAACGTAGATGGCCAATCCTCTGTTCCCAACCAGGTTCACATATGTATTATTTTGTGTTCCCACATACAAACTCACCTTGTTTCTTAGCGCCGCCAGAACCAATATTAATTATTAACAAAAATTAAAGGGTTTGCCCCTATTTATTACACTGTATATTGTAATTCACAGTGTTTTTGATTATTATTTTTTGTTATTGAATTGTTGCTATGTTTTTTTTTCTAAATTTGTTACTTAGATTAAGAGAAAAATGTTATTAAATTTTATAAAGTTAATGAACTTATTAATATGTTTGGTTGTTTGATCTAGTTTATGGGCATAATAAATTTAACCTTTTTTTTATTTTATCCTTATATGTTTGGTTAATTGAGAATTTAATTTTATAATTGGACCCCGTTTGTTTCACGAAAAATAATTTTTTAAAAACAATTTTCTAAATTTTCTCATGTTTATTTGTCACTAGAAAAGTTGGTCAACAAAAAACACTTTTCAATCAAAGAAAAACTTAGATTGGTTTCAGGAAGTATTTTTCTTTTATTTGAAACGAAAAACACTTTTCAGAAATTGTAAAATTTTTAGAAATATCATATTATTTGTTGATTATATCAAATTTAGTTCTCAAACGTTTGATGACTATATTTGTTTTTCAATTTCATCTCTTAGAATTTGATTTAATTTGATTTTTATATCAACTTTGATCCTTATTTTTATGATTGTTATTTATTTTTCTCTTATCATTTTCTTAATTGAAATTTTTTTCTTTATTATATTTAGTCATCATTCTTTTGATTGTTATTTATTTTATTTGAAATAATTTATGAAATTGTAATTTTTTAAATTTTATTATCTTTCAACTTTTTTATCTGTTAGATTTGATCTCTATTATTTTAATTATTATTTATTTTATTTGAGATAATTTATGCAATTAATTTTTTTTTTCAATTTTATTCTCATTTAACTTTTTTAATTTGTAAAATTTATTCCTCATTATTTTCCATGACATAAGCAAACACTGGAAAGTATTTTACAACTTATTTTTCATGATACTACCAAACATCGAAAAATAATTTACTTTCTAGGAATCCATTTTTCAAGAAAACCACTTTCTAAAATGAAACAACTTTCCAAATCCAAACCCGATTTATAGATTTGGCGTGCTAGCTTGGATTACCTGAATCATAGACAAGATTACCCACTAACCGAATATGACTTTTTTTTATTTTTGATCCTTTAATTGTTTTTAATTTGATTTTGGTTTCAATGTTATCATTTAATGTTTGATTGGTTGTTAAATAGATTGCATAATTTATTTTTGTTTGCTTTTTTTAATGTTATCGTTATCTCAAATAAGTATCTATTTCAAGTCGGTGCTTAATTTTTATGAGCAACTATTTTTATCACATAATTAAATAAAAAGATTTATATAAAAAAAGTTATTTAATCAATAGAGTTCATGACCAAGGTTGCAGGAACTGAGATTAATCTAATCTATATAATTGTCTTAATTTTTCATGACTTAGCTTTTAAAAAAAAGTGATAATTTTTTTAAGTATGTTTTTATTAATTATTAATATTGTATCTGGATTCATGAAATCGATTAATTTAAATTAGTTAACTTTTATAGGATTTAATTAAAAATTCGAGTTAGACAAACAACTAACTCGATAGATTTAAAATTTGACTGATTTAATAAAGTTTAATAATATTGTAAAAAAAAAATTTACTATCAACGGTAGTCGGGGATCAGGTAAGAACGTAGTTGGTGATCTTCTACATGTGAAATCGAGGAAAGTTAAGTCGGTCATACTCTCCTGTTTTTTCCAAGCAGAATTATTGAATCATTCTGACAAGTATTTGATCTAGTGTTTTTCTAGTTCTAAAAAATGGGCGCTTTAATTTTTCCTCCATTTGTAGTTGAACCAACCGTCTTGTTTATAATCATATTTCTATTCTCGAGATCAGATTTTCTTCCACGTGTAATACCTCTAGATCTCTTGTTGTCTGAGTCTACAGATCTATTTTCTAGATTGTAGTTGAAAAAATAGGTTCATTTTAGTGATAATGATATATGTGAATAATGTAATCACTGACAAATGCTTGCATCAGATGAATTGGTAGGTTCACCGACTCATTATATGTGGAGCTACAAAATCAAAGAACTGCTCGCCGGTACATTGCCGTTTCTTTTAATTGTCTTCACAACGGTGGTGGGAGGGGAATCATGGTTGGTACAAACGAGAAGCCGGAAAATAAAAATGCGGTGGATACTGTGGTGGTCGGTACGGTCAAGGTTTGAGACTCAAGAAAACAAAACTATGGTCATTAAGCCAAGTCTACTACTAGCCGCTCTACAATTCAATATATAACAAGGCATTGCTTATTAAGCAACGCCAACGGTGTATATCAGTTTCTTTCATTTAATGTATAGTATAAGAAACTACGTATCAATATTCACATTTAACAGCCTAAATATCCAATATAATCATGATTCGACAATACGGTATAAGAAATTAAAACTTTTTAATTTGGAAAATCATATGACATATATATATATATATATATATATATATATATTTCAAAGATGCACAAGTGAATTGAGGATAGCACTTGGCTGTTGAAACGAACACCTACAAGAGGACGACACAAATTAATATATCTCATTAAATTTTTTTTAATATGAATGGACTTCTGTACGTAAATGGAAAGTTTTCCTCTTGCTTGTTAGAGGCCAAAGAGTTGTTGGGTATCCCCAGTTAATATGAGATCTCTACCTTATTTTTTAAGAGAAGCAACCTCTATATACTATTAAATAAATCCTTATAGAATTTTTTTATTTTTATTTTTTTGTTAGGAAAAATTACCTCCCAAGCTAAACTAGGAAGCAACGGTAACCCCATGTTTGTTTGAAAATTATCTGCTTGGACTCAAGGCTGCTATATAATGGCATGAGGGAGGGTCATGTACTCCATCCCACGAGAGCTAGAGAGATCAGGTAGAGAGAGAACGAGCGAGAGAGAGAACGAGCCAGAGAGAGAGAGAGATCAGATGGAGATCAAAAGCAAAGTGCTCGTTATAGGGGGGACTGGGTACCTGGGAAAGAGGCTGGTGAAGGCAAGTTTAGGTCAGGGCCATGAAACATACGTATTGTATAGGCCAGAGATAGGTGTTGATATTGATAAGGTTCAAATGTTACTGTCATTCAAGGAGCAAGGAGCCCATCTTGTGCAAGGTTCCTTCAATGATCAGCGAAGCCTTGTCGACGCGGTTAAGTTAGTTGATGTAGTTATCTGTGCAGTTTCCGGCGTCCATATCAGGAGCCACCATATCCTCCTCCAACTCAAGCTTGTTGATGCTATCAAAGAGGCTGGAAATGTTAAGGTAGATAACTTATATGAATACATGAATCGCCTGTTCTTTCTTTAATGATAGCAGTGTATTATCTTTTGTTATTTCCAACTTCGTTCCTAATTTCCTTCTCTCTCTGTGGCTTGACCACTTCTCAATCATCATTAATGTTGTATAATTAAGCACAAACATTAAATTAAAGGGTGAAATGTGTCGCAGAGATTTTTGCCCTCCGAATTCGGCACTGACCCTGCAAAAATGGAGGATGCTATGGAACCTGGACGGGTTACATTTGACGATAAAATGGTAGTTAGGAAAGCAATTGAAGATGCCGGAATTCCCTTTACATATGTTTCTGCAAACTGCTTTGCTGGATACTTTCTTGGAGGTTTATGTCAACCCGGGCACATCATTCCTTCAAGGGAACACGTATCCATACTGGGAAACGGCAAGGAAAAAGGTGCCTTGATATTAAGGATGGTTAATTACTACATAGCTAGATCGTTTTTCTCTGGTAATTTGTGCTTAATTGAAGAGAAAAACACGTTCTAATCTCTTTTCCTACGTGTATTTGATTCGACAGCAATTTATGTTGATGAAGATGACATTGCCACGTACACTATCAAGACCGTAGATGACCCTCGGACCCTGAACAAGACATTGTACATTAGGCCACCCAACAACATACTGTCTCAAAGAGAAGTAGTTCAGATATGGGAGAAACTAATCGGGAAAGAGCTGCGTAAATCTACAATTTCCTCGGAAGAGTTCCTGGCTGCCATGAGAGGTGAGGGGCTGTTTGTTTTCATGTATTTCCAAGTTGAAAAACACTTTGTTTAACTTAATTTTAGCGTATATACTTGGATATCAGAAGTGAAGGTGACCATCAATAATTCGAATAAAGTATCCTTGTATGATTAATGCCTGATCAACTTGCTTGTTGTGTCCATGAACAAAAATGAAGAACAAGATTATGCTGAGCAAGTTGGATTGATACATTACTACCATGTTTGTTACGAGGGATGCCTTACAAATTTTGAAATCGGTGATGAAGGAGAGGAAGCTTCAGAGCTTTATCCAGAAGTCAAGTACACCACAGTGGAGAAGTACATGAAACGCTATTTATAATTCTCCAATTTGTATATTTGTAATTCTGTTTTTCTACTTCTTAAGATGACGAGAGCAGGATTCAGACTCAAGGCCTGCTTCTTCTTCTTCCATGTTTTTCAAGAGTGAACTACCATAATTGGAAACCTGTGTGATTTATTGCTATAATTAATGCAAAGTACCTTTTGTTCTGTGTTTTTAAAAAGAAGACACGGTGACTAGCTAGAAGGCGAGACTTTCAACTTGTGTTCCCAATTTTAAGTTAAAGAAGAAATCCCACTAATGAAGCAACAACATTTGATTTCTGTTTGTTGAAGGTGACACGATCACCTTTTCTTTTCTTTTCTTTTTCTCTCTTTTTAATAACAAGGTATCCTCATTCTAGTTTTTGGACATTGAGGGTGTGTTTATTTATCTGCCTACACCGTAATTTATTTTAAAAATAACAAGTATTTTTTAAAAAATATTTTTTTATATATTTTTTATAGTTTTGATATGTTGATATCAAAAATAAAATTTTAAAAATAAAAAAATATTATTTTAATATATTTATAAATAAAAAATAATTTTTTAAAAAACCAATACCTCATTTAAAAACACTATCTAATAAAATTTCCAAGCACGTGCTAGTTAGTTTCTCCCAAATTATTAATTTGATTAGTTTCTCCCAAATTATTAATTTGACTGTGTTGCAAGTGATTTGTGTGTATCTTAACATATATGATGGCCTTGCAACATGATTTTGGGTTAGGGAAGACACAAATTTTTTCAATGAGCAAACTTTCAATACTAACAAAAGAAAATATAGTTACAAGGAAGATAGGGATAAAATGAAAGAGAATTTAAAAAAATTGAGCTTAAATAAAAAAAATATTCTTTATCATGTTTTTTTGTTTTTTATTGTGTTAAAATTATTTTCCAGTTATTTTGTTTAGTTTGAGAATTTTTAAATATTTATATATAAACAAAATTATAATTTAGATCAACTTAAAATAATCTCAATAGTGAATAAACTCAGTTAGCAATAAATTCTCACAGAAACATATGGTGATATATATATCTTAAGTATGATAATTAGAGATGACAAATGAGTATTTGCGGGTGAGGTTTTTTGCTATACTCCTACCATATTTATTATTAATTAGATAAGAAACTTAGATATTTATATCTTATTCATTAAATTTCTTGTATCTATTGGAGTATCAATTACTCGAGTATTATGTATTATTCAATATATATATATATATATATATATATAAAAATAAGATGTGTGTATCATACTAAAAGTTTGTTTTAGATTTCATATTGAATTTAACAATATTTATATTGTATTTATTATCTATTAGATAAGATAATTACCTATCATCTCATTTGGGGTATGTATTCATTAAGTTTGGGTTAATAATAATACTGTGATCTTGATAACAATTTATGTACCCTTTGTTAATTTGTAAAAGGCAGGTTTTTAACACATGGCATGCCATCCAATTAAGTATTGTTATTGTTTTTAGAGTTATTGTGTGATTAGTTAAGATATATTTAAATATTTATATTAATAAAAAAAAAATTGTTATTGTTTATTTACTTTTATACATATACTCTTCAATTGTAAGGTTACTAGCCATATGCTGTGCAGAAATAGATAAGTATTTTTTTTATTTCTTTTATTACTCGCTAGTACTGCTATATTAAGATTATTTTCAATTTATCTTGTTTAGTTTGAGAATTTATTTTAAGATATTTATATATGAATGAAATTATAATTTAGATCAACTTAAAATCATTTCAATAGTAAATAAATTGAATTAGCGATAAATTCTCAAATTGCACAAACATATGATCATTACATAAGTTTGGTAATTATGAATGACAATCAATACTTATGCGTCAATTTTCTAGTAAATCCATACCCTATATTTTATTAATTAGATAAAAAAATTTAAATATTTATATCATATTCATTAGGTTTTAGATATCTATTCGAGTATCCATCATAGTTATTAAACCCGGCCCGGCCCGGCGGGTTGACCCGCAACCCGATTGACCCGGTGCCTGGACCGGGCCGGGCAATACAAAAGACCGGTGCAAGGAAAAAACCGGCCAGACCCGGCCTGACCCGGGCGACCCGGCCTGACCCGGGTGAGACCCGGGATATATATACTAACTCACCTGCTAAATTTTTACCCTAATTTCCTTCTTTGCAGTTCAAAGTTTGATTAATTTTAATTCGAAAGAGAAGCTCGATTCCATTGCTATATCTTGTCATACTCTTGTAGGAATTTGCAATTTGCACCAGTAATTCAAAAGAGAAGCTCGATTCCAAGTGCGTCCTCTTTCTGCTTCACAGTATTTAAGTTTACAATTTATAGTTTTATACTCTTTCTCCCTTACGTTTCCCTTTTGAATTCAAACCTTTTAAAGCATGAAAGCAATATTCTGATGATGGATTGTTGATATTTGCTTGTGAATGACTAAAAATGGGCCCACATATTGACTAAAACCTTGGTGGATTGTTGATACACTGTGTTGTTCCTCTTGTTCATGCTATTCTGAATTTATTCTGAACAAAAAGTATACTTTGACGTTGAAAAAGAAGCACTTTCTTAACCATCAGTCCATTAAAGTCTGTAGAAACAGTGTTAAGATATAATGATAAGAAGGATCTGTCGATGTCTGTCACGTGAAGAAAACTAATGGCAGTGGTGAATGTGAATCTTTTAGGTCACTTGCATGTTCAGTGAAAGTCCTAGTCTGCCCAGTGTTTGCCTGTGTCATCTCCCCCCTGCATATTGACTCTGCTTGCTCTGCATTCTATATATTTCTGCTGTGGAAGGCTAATGGCAATGTAATATCTTGAAAAAGCATCAGAGGCAAGCTACCATGGGTTTAGATTCTTTGTGGGAAGAACTTACTCTGAATTAAGCAGCCTTTTTGCCACTTTCTTGTCTGGAGTCCATCTAAAAGCTGCATTGATGAACATGTATTTAAAAGAGCATCCTTTAACTAACTCTGTATATTTGAAGAATAGAGTTTCTGATATAATCTGAGTTTCAGAGATCATTTAGGCGTGGACCTTGATAGGCTATCAAGGGAATCAAATCCATCTTTTTAACGTAGGCAACCACTGCCGGTAGTAACATCGGCAAAGTTCTTCAAAACAAGGGCACGGTCATTCTGCCTCCTCTTTCTTTCAAACTCAAGGTGTGCTTCTTTTTCCCATTTTCTCTTTATATCTCTTTTGTTCTTCCCTTTTCTTTTCATGACATATGCTTTCAATTGTGTTGAATAACAAGTTAACGACCAATAAGATAGATTATTTGCTTTCGTTGGGTTATACATACAACTACATCAATTTTCATTTTGTTTAATGTTGACTTTTGTGAAGAGATATAAATGGTGATATATGTTCTCAATTAGGAAAGTAAGAAGCAGCCAACACATGCAACCTTTTTATTCATCATGTTAGTTTGATTTGATTTACTATAGGTTTGTAAAATGGCTTCTCAACATGGTAGCACTTCAAATAACACTCCTTCAACTACTCAATCATCAGAACCTTCAATTTCCATATCAACATCAAGTGGTATAAGAGGAAAAACAGATTTAGCATGGGGTCATTGTAGAAAAGCTCCTGAACTTAGTGTGGGATGTAAGAAAACCAAATTAGTATGCTTATATTGTGCCAAAGTTTTTGCGGGTGGAGGTATTAATCGATTCAAGCAACATTTAGCTGGAACTAAAGGAGAAGTGGAACAATGCCGCAAATGTCCTCCGGATGTTCGTCATCAAATGCTTCTGAATCTTCAGGGGAATGTTGAAAAGAAAAGGAGAGCTAGAGAAATGGAAGCAGATTTCAATCCGTATAGCTCTAAACAAAGAGAACATGAGGAGAGGATGATTAGACAATTAGAGGATGATTGTAAAGGCTATGATGATGATAATGACGATGATATTGTTGAAGTTGATGGTAAGAAGCTAATGTTACCACCGAAGGTTGCCAATAAAGGAAAGAGTAAAATCACTGGTGCTGTTAAACAATCGTCTGTAAGATGTGGAAAACAAAAAGAAAATATAACATTAGGGGCATATTTTATTCCAAGAACAACTCATGGTGCTCAAAAGTCTCTCCAAAGTTGTTGGAAAAACAAAGAAGCTGTCGAACGATGTGATCTTGCTATAGCAAAATGGATGATTGATGCATGTGTACCATTCAATGCTGCAAACTCTGTTTACTATCAGCATGCTATAGATGGTATAACAGCCATGGGTCCTGGTTATAAAGGACCAAATTTTCATGCTCTTCGTGGTTATTACCTAGCAAAGGCGGTTGATGAAGTGAAGATTTTTGTTGAGAGTTATCGAGAAACTTGGAAGAAGACCGGTTGTACATTAATGGCTGATGGATGGACAGATCAAAAGAGGAGAACTTTAATTAATTTCTTAGTATATTGCCCTAAAGGAACTGTTTTTTTAAAAACAGTAGATGCATCAGAGGCCTCAAAGACTGCTGTGTTGTTGCATAAATTATTTAGAGAGGTTGTTTTATTTGTTGGGCCTGAAAATATTGTGCATATGGTGACTGATAATGCTTCTAATTATGTTGCTGCTTGCAAGTTGTTGGTGGAAGAATTTCCTTCAATATTTTGGTCTCCATGTGCTGCTCATTGCATCAACCTCATACTCCAAGATGTTGGTAAGCTACAGTCAGTTTGTTATGTTGTTAATCATGCTTCTAGTATTACAAAGTATATTTATAATCATTGTTATCCACTATATTTGATGAGGAAGTTCACTGGAGGGAAAGAAATACTTCGACCTGCTCCTACTCGCTTTGCTACTAATTTCATAACTTTGCAAAGCATTTTAGTACACAAAGATAATTTGAGAGCTATGGTGACATCTAGAAAATGGGTCTCCTCTGCTTATGCTAAAGATAACAAAGGAAAAAGGTTTGTTGATAATGTATTGAACTCTATGTTTTGGGAAGAATGTACATCAATTGTACTAATGACCGAACCATTGGTTCGAGTTCTACGAATTGTTGATAGTGATGATAGACCTGCTATGGGATATTTATATGAGGTTATCCATTCTGCAAAGGAAGAAATGTTGAGGAGATTTCAAAAGAAAAGAACTAAGGTGCAACCTTTCATAGACATCATTAACAATAGATGGGATGGACAATTGTATAGGAAGCTTTATGCAGCGGGATTTTGGTTGAATCCTCGATTTCAGTATGATGTCAATCTAATGGATAGATATATGAACACCATTTCCGGACTTCTAGATGTTGTTGAGAAGTATGCAAATGGAAATGCAATTCTGCTAAGCAAGCTTACAAGTGAAATGAAGTTGTTTAGAAATGCAGAACATGACTTTGGTAGAGTGTCTGCGAAAAATGATCGCACCCTTTTACCTCCAGGTATGTAATTATTTTCATATTCAAAGTAATTTAAAAATATTATCTTGATATAATCTAACTTATTAATTTTGTATATAGATGAATGGTGGGTTTTGTATGGAACTTGTGCTCCAAATCTCCAAAAGCTAGCTATACGAGTTTTAAGTCAAACTTGTAGTTCTTCAGGATGCGAGAGGAATTGGAGTATTTTTGAGCACATCCATTCTAAGAAGAGAAATCGATTGGAGCATCACAGACTTAATGACCTAGTTTATGTCCACTATAATCTGAGATTAAAACAAAAGTATTTTCTTTTCTCTAATTCTTCAAAAGTTATTTATATTATTACATAGCATCATTGATACTTATATTGTGTACCTTAACTTTGATTTTGTAGAAATTATTGGAAAGGACGGAATTATGATCCAATTAATTTTGAAGCATTTTCTGACACCGAAAATTGGATAGTAGAAGATGATCCATCATCTTTAACAACTGAAGAAGTAGAGATCTTTCGTCGTGATTTATCAACCATGACTATTCAAGATACTTTAAATGAAGGTAATGGAAGATTTGATCTTTCACTTTGTGTCATGATTATCATGTTTATTGATTAAGTATGTTTCAATTGTAGATTTGATAAATATAAATGAGATTGAAGATGACTGTGATGATGAAGCTACACAAGAGCATGATGATGTTTCAATAGACATTAATGAGGTTGGCTCAATTCCATTGATATTTGATTCAAATTTTGCTCCTATGGACACTGAAGAAGTCAATGGCTATATTCAACCAAAGTAAAGATATTGTGTAGAAAAAATATGATTATTCCAAAGAGGTCTTGTACTTTATCATTTTTTATTTTTTTTAATTATATTAGTGTTAAGTATTCAACATATTCTAAAATCTTTTGTTTTTTTTATGCAGCTGAAGATGTTGATTTATGGATTCTAATGTAAAATGGAGTTAAAATGTTGATTTATGGATTATAATGCAAACTAGAGTTGAATGTTGCCACCTTATATTTATTATGTTAAATGGTTGTTTATTTGAAGATAAATGCATTGTCTAATCTAGTAATGCTAATTAATTATGCTAGTACATATGTTAATGTGATATTTTATGTTAAAAAAATCATATTAATATGTGTTTTTGTGGTTGACCCGGGTGACCCGGGTTGACCCGGGTCAACCCACAAGACCCGTGACGCAGTCATTTTACCGAGTCAACTACCGGGTCGGGTCTGATAACTATGGTATCCATTACTCAATTATTTTTTATCATTTAATATAATATAAAAGAATACAAGTACATATATTAAATCCACTCATATTAGCCAGCTAGGCAGGCAAGTTCAAGTTGCAAACTGGGGGCTTTGAGCTTTGCAATGACAGTGTACATCTCAATAATTCCTCTCCAGTCCCGTCACCATTCATAGCTCTGGCCTCTCAATTCTCCTTTGCTCTCCACTCCGATAGCATGCATTAGGCGTCTAAATTACCAACAAAACAGAACAAGACAGCTTTCACTAAATAAAACATGGGAGTGGGAGTGTGGGACGTAATATCTATGTTGTTGCAGGTCCCGGCGAAGGCCATCTTCGCCCCTGTATGCACCTCTGCAACCTCCTCAATAAACGCAATTGCCACACTACCCTCGTTCCCTCTTCTACCCTCTCCTCTGTCATTCCTCCAACTTTCGCTCAAAACCCACTGACCACCATCGCCCAAATCGCACCCTCTTCTCGACCATTACCTGGATCCGACCTCTTAAGCCAACAAGCTGCCGAGGACCTCCGTGCCCACCTCTCCAACAGGTGCGGGGTTCCTGATTTGCCCCTGCCAATCTGTGCCATCATTGATTTCCAGTTGGGCTGGACGGGACAAGTTTTCCGGAAATTCAATGTTCCGGTAATTGGGCTGTTTACTTTCGGCGCGAGTGCTGCCGCCATGGAGTGGGGTGCGTGGAAGGGCCAGGCTGGTGATGTCAAGCCTGGTGAGACCCGTCTAGTTCCCGGGCTACCGGAAGAAATGGCCATCACTTATTGGGATCTCAAAAGAAAAGAACTTGGGCCCCCAGGCGGTCTGGGCCGGATACGTGGTGGAGACGGCCCACCAGAACCGGGTGACAAACCTCCATGGGTCTCAGAAATTGAAGGGTCGGTGGGTTTGATGTTTAACACGTGCGATGATCTTGATGGTCCGTTTATTAAATACATGGAGGGTCAAACGGGGATGCCGACATGGGGTGTGGGCCCACTGTTACCCGAGAAGTATTGGCAATCGTCATATAGTTCGATCGGCGATCCTGTGATTGGAGAGCAAGAGGGGGGATCAAGTTCGAGGGAGCAAGGAGTGATCCAATGGCTGGATACAAAGCCACGTGGGTCAATTCTATACGTTGCTTTTGGCAGCGAAGTGCGTCCCAGCGTAGATGAATATAAGCAACTGGCAGATGCTTTAGAAGATTGGAGCGGACCGTTTATTTGGGTTGTTCAACACGACAAGGACCATCGTCCTGATCCGGGTTTGCAGAAAAGAGGTGGAAATAGAGGTGTGATAATATATGGGTGAGCACCACAATTGATGATACTGGAGTCATGAATCAACGGGTGGGTTTTTATCACACTGTGGATGGAATTCCACGATGGAAGCGATCGGACGTGGGGTCCATGTTCTGGCATGGCCCATTAGAGGCGACCAATACTACAATGCCAAGCTGGTGGTTAATTATCTGAAGGTGGGGTATAGACTATAGAGTGGCTGATGATTTGTCAGAAATGGTCATAAGGATGATATAATAAGGTTGGCATTGCTTTTGAAGACATATGAATGTTCACCAAATATTGCTAATATTATGTTTTATTTTTAAATATCCACTAATATTCAATTATTCAATATTTTTCAAAAGTTAATTCGATAAAAATAAATAAATTATTAATATACAAAATTAGCATTAATTTGTTAACTACCCAGTTCATTAGCATCTCTCCTAATAGTCAAATAGTTAATTGATAATATGACATTTTTAATGATATATAAATATAGTTTTTTTTTTGTTTTTATGCAATTTAATAGTAAAATTATTAAGAAAAACTAATTATATTTTAATATATTTGATACATAATTATCATAAATACGATCCGGTTGACTTAACAAGTTTAAAAATAGATGAATGATTTTTAATTAATCTAATATTAAATGATGAATTTAAAAAAATTTAATAAAAAAAATAATCTAAATCAATTTAAATGAAATTATCGATTAATTTTGATATAAAAACAATATAAATCTGAAAAAAATAAAAATATATATATATTACTGAATAATATTTTAATATCTTTTAAAAATAATATTTTTACAAGAAAAATAATAAAATAACATTTTGATATCTAGATATACTCGCGTAAGTGAAAACTATTGTCCGAAAGTTGATCTTATCTGATCCACCTTTGCTCATGAATTGAACTAGCTAGCTACGATCGTACGATTACACCTTAGAAAATTAAAACAACCTTTTGTCTGCAATTTTTCAACCAAAACACCGACACGGTTGGCTTCTGAGAAACCTCAGGTAGACAGTCAGCCTCGTTCCCAACTACCTTATTTTAACTAACAGTCAAAACAATCCTTCGTCAATCCATTTCTTTCTGATTAAGTTTTCTTCTTCTTCCTCCTCTATAAAAAGCTAGCCGCGAAGGAGTTAGATTTTTACGTAAACAAAAGAAACCAGGATTATCAGTCATGACTCAAGAGATATGGGTTGTTCCATTTTTTGGGCAGGGCCATCTCCTGCCAAGTATGGAACTTTGCAAACACGTGGCATCAAGAAACTTCAGAACCACCCTTATCATTCCCTCTAACTTCTCCTCCGCTGTCCCCTCCTCTATTCACCAATATCCACTTCTTGAAATAGCTGAATTACCCTCTTCTCCACCATCTTTGCAGCAGCATCCAGGACCCGACCCGCTTCTCCCTCCCCATAAGCATCACAACCAGATGGCACAAAACCTTGAAAACCTCATTTCAACCCGATCACAGAACCCGGTGTCAAGACAACCCGCTTGTGTTATTGTTGATGTTATGATGAGCTGGACTGCTGAAGTTTTTGCAAAGTTTGAGGTTCCAACCATTGGGTTTTTCACATCTGGTGCGTGCTCGGCAGCCATGGAGTATGCCATGTGGAAGGCCCACCTGGATGACTTGAAGCCTGGGGAGATCCGTTTACTTCAAGGTTTACCGGAGGAAATGGCTCTTACACACTCCGACCTAAAAAGTAGGCCCCACGGGCCTCCGGGTGGTAGAGGAGGTCCACCCGGCTTGGGCGGACCACCCGGTCCCATGGGTGGTTTTCCTGGACCACCAGGTGATGTGGGCCCATCTAAAATGATGGGTCCACCGAAACCCGGTGCACCACCACCATGGTTGGAGGAAGTGAAGGGCTCGATTGCATATATGATCAATACATGTGATGATCTTGAGCATCCATTTATTCAGTATCTAGTTGATCAAGTTAAGAAACCAGTTTGGGATATTGGTCCGTTATTACCCGAGCTATATTGGAAATCGGCTGGTTCACTTCTTCGTGACCACGAAATTCGAACCAGCCGGCGGTCTAATGTCACCGAAGAGGAAGTGATAGCATGGTTGGATTCAAAACCACCTGGTTCGGCAGTATATGTGTCATTCGGTAGCGAAGTGGGTCTTGAAATGGAGGAGAATCAGCATTTGGCAAACGCACTGGAAGCATCAAACCGGCCATTTATTTGGGTGATCCAACCTGGTTCGGGCAGACCAGGTCCACCACCAGGATTACCTAGTGCTGATACTGAAGAAGATTATGTTCCTCGTGATCTAGACAAGAGAGTAGGTCAAAGAGGCATGATAATACGTGGATGGGCACCACAACTGCTGATACTAAGCCATCCATCAGTCGGTGGATTTTTATCGCATTGTGGATGGAATTCTACCATGGAAGCTCTTGGACGTGGTGTCCCAATCTTAGCATGGCCTATCAGAGGTGACCAAGACTACAATGCCAAACTGATAGCGAAGCATCTCAAGGTCGGGTGCATGATTTCTGATGATTTCTCACAATCGATCAAGAAAGATGATATAATCAAGGGAATAGAGAGTCTAATGAGAGACGAAGATGTCAAGAAGAGAGCAGCTTTGCTTAGTGCTAGATTTAAGCATGGGTTTCCAGCGAGTTCAGTGGATTCTCTAGATGCCTTCAGAGATTTCATAAACCAGAAGGTCAGTCGTTTGAGCTCAGCAACTTGATCTGGATATGGTTAATAACCTAATCCGCCATGTGCTGTCCAGAACATAGCTGGAATGTGATGGTATAAGCAGAGCTGCAGGTGCACGGAAGATCCAACGTTACTAAATTGTATTCCAATCTATAGTGAGATTTGTCTAGGAATACAGTAATATTATCTATTTACTTTTTATTTTTTAATCTTTAAAGCTTCACTTGAGAGGAGGATGTTCTTTGAATGCGGCTAATTTTTTATTTTTTATATGTTTGGCGGTTATACTATCTTTTTATCTTTTTAATAGTAGTGTAATTATTGTATTGTTTTTAAAGAGTAAATAATGAGAAGCTCTGGTCTAGGGGTGAATGTTAATTTTAATTTTATTATGAACAATTGAATTACATAAATATTTTTATTATATAAATTTGCTAGCCTTAATTTTAGGGGCTTGATTGTTATTTTTTTCATGGTTTTTTTGTTATTATTATTTAGTTCTAGGAGCATTATTGTTTTTTTATAATTTTATAAATAGTTGAATTGCTTCATTATTCTTGTCATTTAAGTTTTTTAGATTTGGCTTCGAGAGCTTGATTATAATTTTATAAGGGATTTTTTTATTATTATTATTTTTTAGAGGGGAATCTGTTTGATGAAATAATTTTTTATATTGTATTACCGCATTCCTAAGAGGTGTTTTTGGTTGTATGCACATACAAATTTCTTTATTTGATTACATATTGACCGTGTAAAAAATGATACTAATCTTTTAATTTTTTTTGTTTTTTTAGATTCAATCCTTATGCATATTGGACTGTATTTTTAAAACTAGGGGGACATTAATGAATTCAAGGAGAGAAAAATATGGAAAAAAAAAATTATGCTAAATTAGAGGTCATATAGTCATAACACAAGCCGTCCTAAAACAAAGAAACAGCCGATAAAGGTCTTTTATTGACACCAGACTAAGCCGCACACGGAGTGACTGACACATGCAATGCATGTGTCAACATCCTTCTTTTTATAAATATTTTATATTTATTAAAATATAAATATACCCCTTATTCCATGGAATTATAACATAAAAACCATGATAAAATTACAAAAAAACCATTTCACCAAATCTTTGATTTCAAGGATAATAAAATAATTTTATTGTTCTCTATAAAGCTAATATACAAAAACATCCCTAGATACAAGTTAAATAAATCTTGAAATCAATGATATTTTAGTTGTCTCAATATAGATTTCAATCAAATAATAACCATATTATCCTTGTGAAATAACTTTATTGCCTCCAAAAACATGCATTATGGTTTTTCTTTCTTTCTTTTTGCAAGGACAAAATTAAACATATTGTTCTCTTCTGCATTGTGCATGGTATACAATGAATTTACCATGGGACCCGCTTCTGGTCCAGAGTGAGTCTCAACCTCTTCAATGGTAGGAGCAACACTGGAAGTTGGAACGATCAACTGAACAAATTTCCTTGCACTATTTTTTCCATACAAAATTCCATTTGAAAACACCAATGACCATTCCAGTAAATGATACAAGAAAAAATGAAATTGGAAATGGGATGCAAGCATATATCTAAACAAATGATTGTGTAAAATCAGTGGGGAGAATAATGGTTTCTGTCAGTCACGAGGGATCTGGATCCAGTTTAGGAACGATAGCAGATGAGAGCTCTATATGAGAAACACGGACGGCACCTATCAACCTCTCTGGCAACTCTTCTGTAGTATTAGCCTGCATAAAAGGGAAATTAAGAGAAGATGGACGGCGATAAAACTTGTACAGGCCAAGAAAACAGGAAGTTGCAAATATCTATCCACGCCTATATGCATAGATCTCAAAGCACGAGAATAGATGACAAACATATCATCTGAACAGCTATTCAAAGCAATACTCCCATCTCTCATATTCTTAGCAACTACTGTTTCCTCCACTTGAATGCTGAGTGAGGGAGCATTACACCAACTGCAGTAAATAATCTCTGCTCTAATGCCAAACATAACGGAATTCACGAATTGTAGCTGTGCCTTTAGACACCCTACCCCTACTAGTGCAGTTGCTCCACAACTTGCTAATCGTTAAAAACAAATACCTGTACAAGGAAAGCCATGTCAACCACCAATGTTGTAATTACACCAATTACAAGTCCCAAGACTCCATTTGCAACAGTAGAAGAACCAATATCAACATCAACCTACAGTTACATAAACCATGTTAGACCAAACAATCGGAGTTGGCCAAGTAACTTAGAGGTAATATCAGGAACTAAAGAAATTTGAATGGTATTTACCTCTAGGTACTTGGGACCACGGATATAGTTGCAATCAACTGCTTTTCCCAATAAGCATGGGGTGCTTCCAACACTCTGCCGCACAATCCATGAACCCTGCATGATTCATTACAGAAAGCAACTCTGTCATTTTGGCTCAATCGAATCTTAAAAATGTATAGATGACTGTGTTCCAAAAACTTCTCCAACATGGTTCCATGTCTATTCATACAGAAAAAATCAGTCTCGATGTACCAATCTGTTAGCATGTTAGGCAATCAAAGGGTAGTTCCTAAGGGCTGACCAGCGTTGCTGATCATGCATACTTATCTAGCTACAGCAATCACAGCTTCTGGTGGCCCTGGCATCCTGACAAAAACACGAGGAACAGAAAGATAAGTACCTTGGGAACTGATGGAATAAGCTTAAACCTACTGTTCCGGAATTCGTCGTCACCATCGACAAACCGTTGCAAGAGAGATCCAGGTACTAATTCCTTTGTCACGAAATAAAATACCATACTGTAGTGTGTTGAACCAGGTACCTGTCAAAAGAAAAACAGAGTTATCCTTGTACAGTCTCCTAATGATAAAATTGAAATTCACACCAAGTTAAATAAACTTACTTGCAGATTAAAAACCACAGAGAAAAGCCCTTTCTCTGAAGCAACCTACAGAAACATTTAAAAGTCCATAAACATGTTACAGTCTTAACAGAACCAAGAACCATAGAATTGCTAAAAATTACACTATCAACAAAAACATAGTTGACCAAGTTGTTTGATCTCTTAGGACTCCGGCTACATTGATGACTGTAAACAGCTTTGAACCAAACATAAACTGACTGCAGCTTGATGAATAATGATTTTATTTAACAAGGTTCATTAACTGGCAAAACGTAGGTGAACTATAGATGATCCACCCTTTAGGGAATATCATGTTTTGAAAAATACTGCAATTCCCTGAAATGGGATAAATTTTAATATTTTGCAGCACAGATTGGAGATGTGCATGGTAAAAGCACACAAGGCTCCTGACATGACAATTACACACAAAAATAAAAGACTGTTTTACCAGAGTCAATTTGAAAGTCTGAAATGAACAGCACAAAATGAGGAGGCGGGAGGTAGGCCAGAGAGGTTCTTACTTGTGCAGCACATCCTTGACGCCTGGCAACATGATCCATTCTTTTTGTATCTTTGAACCAATCAACAGCAACAAGATCCATTAAATGTTTTCCTGCAGGGACCTTCATATGCAAATTGCATGGAATGCAACAAGAGTGAGCCTAGCAAGTTCAGGATGGTGAATTTATAACTACAGAGCATGTACTTTTAAAGGAAATATGAAGAAAATATCAGAGGACCTTTGATTTGTCAAAACAAAATCGCCTGCTACGAACTCTGAAGTTGTTTCCATCAGATATTCGCCAGCAGTCACGGGCATTGTCACGGTCATCACGGCGTAGATTACCCGAAAAACAGGATAAATCAATTTGATCAACTGGTTCTTCTTCCAAGGCTGTTAACAAGATTGTTATTAAATATCCAAATAGTGCAACAAAAGATTGAACTTATTGAACTAAATAAAACAATGTAATATTGCAGATTTGCAGTTGCCATCCACCTGTTCTCTTTGCATCATTCTCATGCTTGGCTCGGAAAGCCTGAAAATTAAGGGAGAAACAAGTGTTTACAAGACAATGCAAAAATCAGATAGGGAACAAGCATGAAACGCACCTCTTGTTCTTCTTCAGCTATTGGAAATTCTTCATCATCATCGGTGTCTTCGTCCATTACAGAGTGTCTGCTAGCAGCATTTATCTGATCAAGCGGTGGAGTAGGATGAACAGAAGATTCTGGCAGCTTTACATTTTTCTTTGATGGAGCAGAAGCTGATGCCATATTGGCCATAACAGCAATTCTTGGAGGGGCACCTCTCTCATCTGTTTGGGAAAACAATTCACGTAGTCCTGCCAGAAAATGCAAATTATAAACCAGAAAAAGTAGCACATTCAGATTGGAGTGCTTGCATATTTGACCAACACAAACTACAAAAATCAAACTAAAAGCAACAATAGAACTGTTACAAGTTCTTGTACTCCTTTCTTGTCTGATAATTTGAACACCGTGCTTTTGGCATCAACACTATTTAACCAACATCAATGACAAAAAAAAACACGCTGAATTGGGGAACCCCACAAAAGATCATATCAATGAACGGGTCAATGATCAGCAAAAACAAAGAAAATAAAAGGCTTGATAGACCAACTACAGTTGCTTTGACCAAGGAAACAAAGAAAAGGAAATGCTGAATAAACTACTACAGTAGCTTGGGTGCTAAAAGGATGTGAGTATAGAAAAATAGACTTTCAAGCCATTCCTCCAACCCCAATGGCTTGAATAAATAAAAGATTTGCAATACAATAGCCATAGGAAAATTAGAGATGATGTTTTATTTTATAGTCTATTTTAATTAGAAAATCTACTTATTTTAAGCTATTATAATCTTTAAAAGTATCTAGAGATTTTGTTGTATTTCTTATTTTATTCAGTGTTTCATTAGAGTTTAGTGTCTATATAAGGACTCCTGCTATCATGTTTAACCATAGTTCAACTACTATGGGGATTTGAAACTTCTGCTTTCATACAGTTCTTCTTTCTCTCCTTCATATCTTCCCCTGTCTTACTCCACTCCTCTGCCCCTTTCTTCCCTCTTCTTTACCTATTTCCTCTCTAGTATTCTGCTTTTCCCATCTATTCTCTGTTCTATATCACCCTATACAAGCTTCTTAACTAAAGGATGTACACAAAGCATGTACCCGTGGCAACACATAGTGTTTCAAAATTTTAGCAAACAAGAGTGACATCAATTCCTTACAACAATGGAAGATTTGAGTGAGAAGAATTGTAGAAGTAACTCACCAGCAACACTATTTAACATCTGAAGAAGACAATGTTGCTGAAATGATGAAACATAACCCACACCCCATCCTTTTAGATCAATCTGCATAAGGTGCTGCACCTGTGTTCTGGGTTTCTCATTACAAGGTTTCAAAGGGGAAATAATGAAACCTCCACCTGTAAATGCAGAAAATAGACAAAAACTAAATATCTAAATTCTGATCTCAGATTTCTAAGCATAAACTGAAGGCACAAATGGAACTCACTCTCGATATGGGCCCGCACATAACCTGGTTGTGGATCACATTTCTCATGCACTCTAGAACGAAATAGCACAACTGCACAAATAACAAGAAGGATATTTCTAAAGCTTGTGACAAGTTTGAAGATCAAATAAGGTGTAGACAGCCAAACAATTTACCATAGCTACCGTCATCATTTCGCCGCCAATATCTCACATAGCAAAGGTCACGCGGCCACACAAATCTGCAACCTATTCATTTGTAAGTACTAGAGAACAAGGGAACTTCCACCTTGAATTAGGACAGACTACAGTTTTCTCAAGAATATTGTTTGGTTTGCATAGATAATTAGAAACCCTGTGCATCTTTGCGCATGCTAACGTGAAGACCAATTATTTCAGGCCCACCATATTTAAATTATATAATCTTGTTTGAGCAAGTTAATCACTAAAAACTGATTTATGCCATAAGTCAGACATGATTATTTTGCTATGGTGTTATAATGCAGAGCCACTCTTTTTAAGATGACATAATGATAAATTTTGTTAAATTCAAGGTGAACTTATCTCCTAGTCTAACAGAATTACAAACTTAACACTTGTTTCTTATCCATTAGCTTAAAGTTCTTACTCAGCTTTGTGACCTTGTAATCTGTAAGTCATTGTTTATGGTTAAAAATAAAATAATGCAGATGGCAATGCATAAAATACATATTTATCAGCATATTCCCATTGTATCATATCTCAATTTTTTTATAAGATCAGCACGTATCCAGTATTCATATTCATGCTTCTTAGTTAAAAAAACAAACAAATTTGGGTAATACCTATTAAGGTTGTGACACAATTAATTCCACTGCAAGGTGCAAGCTTACTTTGAGTTTGATAAGACTATTTAATATTTCACATCCAAAACAAGACCAATAACATTCTAGTATGAAATACTTCCATTTCGATCATAATATATGCAAGAGTGTGATTTATTTGGGAGAGGATATTACATAGGAAACCAGTCCAGCTGAAGTCGATGATAGAGAATTGCTGTATGTCCATCCACCTCTTCAACTAAACTACCATGCTGGAAGCTGCAATCCCACCTGCATATGGCATGGAAAAAATGACTATCATGAATTGTGTAAGCACATGCATCACGGGCAAAGCATGAGAACAAAAGTTAAAACCCTAGAACACCATTCAAGTAATTACACTAGTGCTTCATGAATAAGTCTTACAAAACTAGCCAGGGTGAGGTTTGACCACTAACCCACTCCCCCACCACCCCAAAACAAGGTTCAGATTATAATTTGATAATATTTTGTTCCATCAATAATGGGTGATACATGTTGAACAAGGCAAGAAAAAGGAATATGATGGGGATGGATTGCTGATATAAGTTCTCAGCCTTTCAGAAAAGTACATATGACACTCAAAAAGTTTAATATAAAATATCTGTGATATCGGATGTCTTGATTATAAGCTTTTCAAAGTTTTTTGAAATCAAGTTTTGCATGTGCACTTTTGTCTAAGCAACTTTAGCATAAACAATGCTTCCAGATCCACGCTATTAAATGTAGGATGAAAGAGGAAAACACCTACTC
This sequence comes from Populus alba x Populus glandulosa, assembly GCA_033617975.1. Taxonomy (NCBI): domain Eukaryota; kingdom Viridiplantae; phylum Streptophyta; class Magnoliopsida; order Malpighiales; family Salicaceae; genus Populus; species Populus alba x Populus glandulosa. The sequence goes on along the minus strand of CM066143.1, from coordinate 10,979,618 downwards.
AAACCGTTTAGCATCCATGCTCATTATAAGTTCAAATATTTCTTCACAGCTAGCCTCAACAACACCTACAGCCTTCATTGCTCGACTACAGCTCCTTGGCTGCATCATGAAACAAGAAGTGGTGAAAAAAACAAATAACAGCCTAATACATAGCATACAAAGTCATTCACTTAATGCAAATGACTACATTGTTCCTTACAAGGTACTCGACTTCAAGCAGCTCTTCAAAAATGCGGAGTCCTGTCATATACGTGCAAACATTGGTAGTAATCAAACCTGCTATGCTTCCTTGAATATCATCAATGTAATGAACTGTTAAATAATACAAAAGGTTAAGAAAAATAAATCACCATTTTGACACTGTAAAAGGCGCCAATGCTTTCTGGAGAATGCTTGGTTGTTGGCATTCTGGTTTGTCAAATCTGAATCGAATTCTTGTGTCCAGTCAAATACTGAGGCAGGTGGACCTGCCGATAAAAAAAAATGAGACTTGCTTGAAGATTGCATCAAATTAACTTGAAGTCAGTAGAAGAAGGAAAGCATGAGAACCATTTCCAATGGTTGTTCTCCGCAACAAATTTGTATGACTGTCATCTTCATCCTCCTGTGCAATGAACCTGCGATTAATCATTTTTTATCCAAGATTTCCACATCAGAAATAATAACTGATAAAACTAGCTCCAACAGCAGTTCAAATGACTGATAAAACTGGCACTAACTATTGGGATCAGTATATAACAGTACAAAATGATAGCTTAAAATATAATAAAAACTATACAGCATCAGGAAAGATAAAAAAAAATCATATTTCACCAAGCAAAAATACAGGATAGGTTTTCCAGTATCTACTCCATCATACAATGGCGAGTAAAGAAAAAGTTCTAAAACTGGTGAAACTGAATTACAGCTAACACAAGCAGAGAAATAATGTTGAACAGGCACTCACTGAATTTCACAATCTGATGAAGAAGCAGTCCTCCCATTATCCATCCCAGATTTGTATTCGAATGAGGCATATTTGTTACCATTGGGAACTTGGGACTCCTGATGCTGCATATATATTAGCAAGCAATGAGTCTTATACAAATCATTTGATCCAGTTACCTAACACGTATATGGATGTATGGAATCGCAAAATGTTCAATATAGAGCCAAAAGAACATTTTATAGTTCACCAAGAATACTTAACAATAGAATGGATAATCTAAGGAATCATCATGGAACCAACAACTTTAAAAGGAAAATGTATAATAGTTATATTATCAGTGCCTTAAATTAAAAGACCAAATTATAAAAGGGAGTTGGACAGGCAACACATTCTGAAGCATACTGACCTGATCAATTACAAATTCAATTTTTCCCTTCCACATCAATTGTTCCTGGATGTTAAATGCTGCCATCTGGAATAAGAAAACAGCTCACAAAGGTCGTATTTTTCCACAATCAATTCTAATGCCACAACAAATGAGCAACTAATGAAGCACAGAAAGTTAATCACGTTGTAATCAGAGGAATATCTCATTTCTGCATATTTCTAAGGCAGATAACAACAAGAAGTGCTGTTATAATAACAAGGATAGATGAGGGTGAAGGAAAAGGAAGGGTCTCATAAATTTTTCTGCAGTTTCCAGGGTCCGATGATCTTAGGTGATCATTAATTGACAAAAAGAATTAGCTCAGTAGGATGAGAGAGAGAAAATTTGATTCAAGGCTCAATAGGAAACTGCCAGAATGTTATACCGAAATTCAAACTAATCTATCAGTGGCATACTAAAGAGCATCTACCACTTCGAAGTCCAAAGGTCAACCTTAAGTGCAAAAGCAAATGAAACGGTAGTGCTATAGAACAGATACCAGCTTCTTAGTTTGATTTCTAAAACAGCAACACAAAAAAAATTCCTGGAATACCAGGGGAAAATAAGAGACAGCATCTTAATTCACAAACTAAAAGCAAAAGGCACTTACTGTGATTCGATTATACTTGTCTTTCTTGTTATAAACAGATAGAACATAAACCATCTGCACGAAAAAGATAAAAAAAGAATCATTTAATCAACAAAAAATAAATTCCAGAGAATACACTATAGCATTCCCTCATTAGAAAAACAATGTTACAACCTACCAAGTAAGCAATCAACAAAAAGAATCCACTTTAGAGAAAGCAAAATCACCAGACAGACAGAAATCAGTAGAAAAGTAATAATTAAAACAATCCATGAATCACAATATTTGCTTAACCTTCAGTTCACAACGAGAGCACGTCCGCATTAACATGAACAAGGATAAATAGGAGTAGCAGAAAAACCTATTCGATAACGACTCCTAATCCGATTCACTGACAAACAATGCATCATCACCATAATGCCAAGTAATTAACAGGAACACAGAGAAAGCACAACTTACATGTCCATGCTGAGTCTTCAGGCCTCGATCCTCTACTCGACAATTCCCATCAATCAACAAGGTTTTGATTGGTACCTAAAATATTTAACATTCAGAAAACGCTTTACGATAACTCAATACTTCCATTCCATTCCGTTTTTTCTTCCAAATAAACTAAAAAATTCACATAATCATAATAAAAAAGAAAAGAAAACCTGATTATCTTCTGGTTTCTTCTTGTAATAAGCGAGAAGCGTAGGCTCCAAAACGAAATACCTCATGTGAATAAACGATCTCCCGATCTTCCTCCTTCCATACCTCACCATCCACCCTTCGTATATCACTTTCGACATTTTTTTGTTTTTGTTTTTGCCCTCTAAATCAACCTTATCTACACTAATACCAATCCAATTCTCTAAAAAATAAAAATAAAAAGAATCTCGCAGAAGCGGAAGCTCAAATTGAGGAAAATATTAGCTTCCTATTCCTGCGAGATCCAAAACACCGTTTAGAAATAAAACTAACTGACTTTATCTCGCATCGCTATAAGTGAAAGCTGTGTACAACTGAGTCAAGGATTTCGATCCTCATTTTACAATTCCGCATTTTCGATGATTCCAAACGCGAATGTTTCACTGTAAACGAACAAACACACCAAAAGAGAATTGGGAGAAATAAAGTATTCAGAGAGAGAGAGGGAGGGAGGGAGGAAAAAAAGGAGTAATTATTATGCAGTTTTAAAAGTGTGAATTGGATTTTAAAAAGTAGAAGAAAAAAATTCAATAGAGACGGAGTCAAGCAAATACTTAAAAGTTATTTTTATATACTTTTTAGAGGGAGAGGGAGGGAGAGGGAGAGTAAAACTGAAAATATATATTAAAACAAAAACAAAAAAGATCTTAGAGCGAGAGAGTTTTTAGGTGGGTAGTGGTATTAGCCGGAATCGGGGACGAAGGAGGAAAACGACGGCGTTTTTTGTAGGTGGATTCTCAAGAAAGTGATCAAGTGACGGTGGGATTTGGGAGAGATTTTATCGACGGAGTTGAGAGATCCCACGTGGAGTAAAGAGAGAGACCTGACACGTGTGATACTGTGATTGATGGTCAATTTGTAAGTATCTTAGCGCCGTCACGGTTTTAAAAACAAATGGAAAAGAGGTGGGGTCTACGAGTTTTTTATCACTTTATATTTTATGGGCCGGATCTGAGACAACACTGCTGGCGTAGTGTTCTAGAAAGTTGAGGAGATCGTCAGTAGAAGAAAATCATGGATTGCCCATTCGGCCATAGTTATTCTTTAGCTTCGACGGAGTTTTTTTTATTTTATTTTTTTTCTGCAATATAAAAATAAAAAAAAATCATGTAAAAAGTGCTTTTGAAATTATTTTTTTTTTAAATTTAAATTAATTATTTTTATGATTTTATATTATTTTAATATAATAATATCAAAAATATTTTTTAAAAAAATAAAAAATATTATTTTAATATATTTTCAATAAAAATTCATTAATAAAGAATATTAGCAAGATTAAAAAATTTGAAAGTGAATAAAAAATTGAAATCTAAATAATAATTATTGGTTGATATATTTTTGTAAAATTCAAGACTCTTTATCTCATATATAAAATAAAAATAGATTTTTTTAAAATTTATATAGCGGCAATAAAAAAACAAGTCTTAACAAAGTATTTCATTATCTATATCTATTTATTCTTTCAAAAACAAATCTGACATGGTTTTCTTTTCAATGTCATGTATTAAATATTTCAAATACTTTTTAAACTAGTTATTTATTTATCATATTTATAACTTTTTAAAAAATTTTAATAAAATTTTAATAGAGTTTCATTCATATTGAACTTGCTAAATCTTATCTTGCTATAACTGGCATATAAACACTTTACACTATTTTTATAAGGTAGTCTTAGATATAACACTAATTTTATTTATTAATTCATCAGGTCATTTAACATCACATTTCATCATTATTTGATATCATTTTTATTTTTTCGTCTTATCAATATATACACATATTTATTAGATATGTGTATAATCACACACACATGCATGCATGACAAAAGATATCTATTAATTAAATATTAAAAAAGTTATCATATGTTTAATGCGTGAAAAAAATAAAGTTTTGAACAAAAATATTCTAACCACATAGTTTATATAGAAATATTATATATAAAGTTAAAAGAGCTTAGTATTTTACTATGTATTTTGCACAATAAAATTACTACTTTACCTATAGACAATGTAGTTGTTAAGAGGGTAGTTTAGTAGTTTATAAGGGTATAAATATCATTGTTAAATTTACGAGGTTCATTATAATCTTATATTTTAATGGTATAATTAAATTACTTAATTGTCCTTAAAAATTATTTTCATTTAATTATTTATGTGGTATTCTTGGTTTTTTACATTTTTTATATATTGAAACTACTAAATTAACCTTATAATCAAATTTTATAAGTTTTGCATTGAGGAGTGTTGTTGTCATTTCCTATAGTTTTTTCTATCATTATTAAGTTGGGTTAGGAGCAATTCAGTCTTTTGTATTTCTAAAAAAGCTATACGCTATTTGAGCGATGCGTAAGCCACTATCTAGTGGAAAAACACGGTTTAAAGCTACATGGCATCCTTTTCTATATGAGGTAGTGTATGTGGTGTTTTGAATGATGATTTGGCTCTACTCGCCCCTTTCTTTTCTTTTTATCTTCTCTCTCTTCTCCACATTTAATTTCATGCTAGCCATTAAAAAAAACATTAATCTTGTCCTTTTATTTTATGAAATTTTATATTTGGCTCTAAATGTTTTGATTATTAAATTTGGTTCTTAGCTCTTCATTAAATTTAAATTTGTTTTTAATTTTATCCTTGATCAAAACCTTGATTTTTAATTTCTTCAAGTTTGGTTATCATTCCCTTGATTCTTATTTTTAATTTGGGTTATTTTGTGAATTTAATTTTTATTTTTAATTTTACCATTCAACTCAAATTTTAATGATATTTAAAGTTTGGCCCTCAATGTTTTGATATCAGATTTTGATTGTTAACCATTTTATCATTTTTTTACAACTTCATCCTTGAATTTATAATCTTGGTTTTTTTTTCAAACTCGATCCTCATTCTCTTGATTATTAATTTTGTTTTAGATTCTTTTGTTAATTTTATTTTTATTTTCAATTTTATCTTTCAATTCAAAGTTTTATGACATTTAAGGTTAGGCCCTCAATGTTTTTATTTAAATTTTTTACTCTTAACCCTTCTATCAAAATTAAATTTGATTTTAGTTTCATAATTTGGATCCATAATCTTAATTTTTTTATTTCTTCAAGTTCCTTATTCTCTTGATTTTTCTTTTTGGTTTTGCCATTTAATTAAATATTTTAGGTTGTCCTCGTATTTTTCAGGAGTCGATTCCATGCAATTACTAGTCACTTATTAGGTGGGTTGACTCAGTTAACTCAAGTCAAATGAATTTTTTTATTTTATAAAAAAATAAGGATGACATCATTTTGGGAAGAAAAAAAAAGGGGTGAATGGTTAATAATTTTTTACCCCGTCTTGACTAGGTTTTCCACAGATTGACCAGGTCACGAGTCAACCCATGTTTTTTTATTATTTCACAATGGGTCAATTCTAATTAAAAAATTTTTGAATCCCGATTTGCCCTAAGCCGGGAGTCATGGGTCAACCCACTATTTTGCCTTCTACTAGGTTATTTCATTCACACAATCCCTCTTGCGATTTTTGGCGACCTTACCTGGATTTGTTGGTGCTTTGTTTTATTAGACTTCTTTTTGTTAACTAATTGTTTTTTCAATTTTATCCTTATATGTGTTGTAACCCATTTTTGGGTCCCCACAAAAAAATAATAAATACAAAAAAAAAGAAAAAAACAGAGAAAGCTCAAAACGGTGCCGTTTTGAATGGCACCATCTTCTTCTTCCCCTGGACGCGCGAGGCAGGGGAAGAAGAGGATTTTCTTCCCACTTTTTGCCTAATTTCTTTCCCGGCTTTTGCTCAATAAGACGCCCACCATGGACACCCACTTGCCTGGCTTTTTATCCGTTGAAAGGTAGTGGAGGGGGCGGCCAACATTGGCCGCCCCAGCACGTTGCCCTCCCCTGTTTTCCTATAAATACAGGGGAGGGCCGAGAGAAGAAAAAAAAAAAAAAGGGGGATCGAGAGAGAGGGAACAGAAGGGAGAAGAGGGAGAAGAGAAGGGAGAACATAGAAGAAGAAGAAGAAGCAGCAGAGGAGAAAACAAAAAAACAGAGGAGAGAGAGAAGGAAAACGCAGAGCCACCGCCGGCCACCCCACTCTCAGCGCCGCTTCCTGTCGCCACCAGCAGCTCCGCCATCGACGACAACCACCACAGGTCAGCCCTCTACCCCTTATCTCGTTTTACTGTTCATCATCTTGCATGCAGAACGTGCAATGTGCACGTTCTGCAAGCCATGAATTAATTACCCGGTACTGTGCATGTGCACAGTAACTTGGCAAATTAATTTACTGGTTACTATGCACACAGTAACCAGCCTATTTGGGCCTGGGCTGAGACGTCAGCCAGCCCATGTAAATGGGCCAGGTTGGCCCAGCCCATGCTTTGGGCCAGGTTCGGCCCAGCCCATATATTTGGCCCTGATCCGGCCCATTTCAAAGAAAAAATAAAAAATATTTGTTTGAGCATTTTATAATTTTTTCACATAATTTTTATGTCATTTTGATTAATATTTGATGGTATTTTTTATTTTGTTAAAAATACAAAAATCTGATATTAAAATACCCGGTTTTCGTCAAAAACTTCCACAAAATACAAAAAAATTAAAAACATAAGAAAAAAATAATTTTGTGCATACGGCCAAGTGTCTCAAAGCTAAAAAATTCATATTGTATTTTTCATACACCAAAAAAAAAATGTTTTAGCATGCATTTTGGCTTTAATAACCAGTTTATTAAAGTCAAGAGAATATTGGCCAAAATTTCAAAAACAACAAAAAATTTATTTTGTTTATCTTTTAATATCTGGGGTATGACATTATACGTAATACATATTCCGGATATTTAATTCTTTTTTTTTTTTAACAATAGAACCTGAGGTATGACATTACATGTAATGCGTATTCCGAACAATAAGAAACCACAACACAACCTTAGATTTTATCAGACATTAAAACAATGCAGCCTACCTTAGGTAGGGCGTAGTTGGGGTGCTAATACCTTCCCTTTACGCAACTAGTCTCCGTACCCGATCTCTAAAGACCAGTTAAGGTTCCTAGTAACCAGAATACTAGGTGGCGACTCCCAGTCCATATTTTCACATATAGAGACAAGAATTCCTTGTCTCTCCCTATTTTCCAGGAATAAATATTCCGATTTTTCCTTGAGGGTGGACGATCGCCGCGCCGCCGCACACGTGCGACAGAATGGCGACTCCACTTGGGACCTTGTGAACTAAGCTTTGTTGTTGTCTGATTTATTGTGTTTTTTGTTGTGGTTTGCGTGTTTATTTTTAAATATGCATTTTCTTTATTTATTTCTTACGCGCTTTAATTTTTGTACATATTTGTTCATGCATTGTATAGAACTGCCTTATGCATCACATGCTTTATATTTTTCAAGCACACACAAGCTTCTAAGTTAAGTGGGGAATTAACGATCTGCCCTTGACTATTGGTCGGGTTCAGATGCGTGAAACACCCAACTCATATCTGAGAGCCTACTTGGTAATGGTGGGCATACGTGCCTTAACTGTTCTTTGCAATGCCCCCATACTGCCTTTACGAAGGACGTCACTGGGCAGATATGAGACCCTTTTGAGACCAGGTAGAAAACCTATTCATAACTAGACCCTGTCTTTAGTTTGTATGCGCTATCTTTCTTTACAGAATATGTCATACAAAAATTAAAAAAAAAATCATGTCACCCCTCGAAGGGCAAGTTCATCATATAAATTACATGTTCATACATTTAACATGCATACATGTTAGATTGAAATATAGGTCCCCAAAAAGTCTACAACACCCGACTTCGCGCAAGAAACATGGAAGATGAAGAGCGTGCTCAACATGAGGCCTATTTGCACGAAGAGTTGGAGTCTCTGAAATTAAGTGTGGCTCACCTCATTAGCTTACTCAAGCAAACACTAAGAAATACATCTGATGAAGGTCCTTCTAATCAACCGATCACCTTTGCTCCGGCTCCTACTACAGTTCAGCCTGAGGAAAGAATGAGCGAACATGGTCAAGAACCTCAGCAAAATCCAACATTTGTGCAGTCAACGACACCTGCACCATCCCCAACAGTCGTGAAGGCATCTGCTAATGAGTCCTACAAGGCTAAGTCATCTGATAGCATTGATCAAGCTAAGATAGAGGCGTTGGAAGTCAGACTCAAAACCATTGAAGGGATAGACTTATATGACCCGGTACGGGCAGCAGAGATGTGTTTGGTCCCAAATGTGGTTGTCCCAAAGAAATTTCGTGTTCCTGAATTCATCAAATACAGTGGGACACAATGCCCCATGACTCATCTCAGGTCCTACTGCAATAAAATGGCTGAGGTAGTACATGATGAAAAACTACTAATGCACTTTTTCCAAGACAGTTTAAGTGGGACAACTTTGAGTTGGTACATGAGATTGGATAGCACAAAAATTCACAACTGGAAAAATCTTGTGGATGCTTTCGTCAAGAAATACAAGTACAACATAGACATTGCGCCCGACATAACCAGTTTGTCCAATATAGAGAAAAAGGATAAAGAAAGCATAAGGGAATATGCTCAAAGATGGCAAGAATTAGCTGCTCAAGTACATCCCCCACTTCTGGATAAAGAGATGGTCTCTTTATTTGCCAACACACTTAAAGCACCATATTACGAACATATGATGGGTAGTTCAGCCCAACAATTCACTGATGCTGTGATAGTGTGTGAACGCATAGAGCAAGGTGTCAAGAGTGGTAGAATTGCTGCACCAACCGAGAAAAGAGGCGTCGAAAAAAAAAAAGATTCACCATGTTGAAGATGGCTACATGGGTAAAACAAATACATCCCGAAATTACCATACTCCATCCCAAATTGCCAACATCAAAAAACCTGAACCCCAAAACTTTCAAGCCAAAAGCCAAATTAAAAATTTCCAAAGGGTTCAAGAACAACTACCTCCACTACTGTTACCCCTGAATGAGATGTATCAAAAGCTATTGAGCATTGGGCAAATAGCTCCAGAACCTCTAACACCTCTGCAGCCACCTTATCCTAATTGGTACAAGCCAGAACTCAATTGTGAATACCATGCTGGTATTACTGGGCATAGCATCTATACCTGCAACGCCTTCAAGAGAAAGCTTCTGCAATTAATCAAGGTTGGGTGGATAGAATTGAAAGATGCCCCTAATGTGAATACGAACCCACTGCCTAATCATGCTTGAAGCATATTAGGATGGAATGTTTGGGGAATTGGAAAGCATCAATGGTCCAGCATGATAGCTTGAATTTTGTAGAACTCAAATTTTGACCGTGGTGTTGTTCCGCATTGTCTTTGAGTCCTCTATGCAGAGCTTTTGAGAGGAGGTTAGCCTATGAACAGATTCGCCAAAATAGAGGAATGAAGCCTGCTTTGTTATTGCCTTTTGTTAATGCTTTTGAATAAGACTTTCTCTATTAATGAGCTTCTCTTGTGAAATAAGATCATGTGTTTTCTTGTGTTCACATCACACTCTTCTTTGTTGTTATTACATGTAAATAACATTTTGAGCGCATCTTTGCTCACAACACTATAACATGAAGAATCCTTTGGTGTTCCTTTCTTCCAAACCCATACATTAATCTCATATGTTTTCAAGGATATTTTTTTGGGACCTCCAAAGTGAGTACAAAAACAAAAATCGTGTTGATATTTGTCCAAAACAAATGCATTTTGAAAATTCAAGTGTTCTTTAAATAGGTACACATATACCTAGAAAACTTGAAAGAAAAAAAGACAATAAAGACAAACAACACTATGAGGTGACTCAAAAGCTGAGTTTTATTTGACTGAATAAATCACTTTGCATACGCGCATGAAAGCAAGACCTATCGATCCTCACTGCAGTGCATTTGAGATGAGGAAAGGTCATCTTTGATAATCCTTTCACAAAACTGAAATATATCCTTTGCAGTCCCATTTTGAGCCTAGTAATGTTTTTTGGAAATAACCTTGACTAGGATCACACCCCACACTGGGGGGCAAAATAAGAGAGTTTTTTTTTGTTTTTTACCATCCAGACAAAGCAGTGAAGATGAGTGCTGGAATTGATCATGTAATATTTCATCTTTCATTATCAACCAAATGAAATAGTGAAGATAAATATTGTGATTGGTTAAAAGTTTTGAGTTTCTCATACATATAATTGTACTCAACGAAACAAAAACGAAGAAAACAAAGAGAACAGCCCACACCCGACACTAGGGAGCAGGACAAATCATTTTGAAAAACAAAACAATTCCAAAAGATAAAAGGTCAGGAAACAAGCACAAGGGATCCCTAGTCTTGAAATCCCTTAAACACCTTTTGAGCCAGCAACATATCCGTTTCTTTGTAACCAATAACTAAAGCCTACATTACGTACCTGATAAAGCCCTTTCTGATCAAAGGCAAGCAATCTGGATGGGTAGGTAGTGCTTTCATGTACAAGTCAAATCATTATTCATACAAATAAAATAATTGCTTTGAATCAATTTGGTTCTCAATAACCCTCAAATTGAAATTTCAATCTTTTTTGACTAACCAGATGTCACTTCATCCTTAAAAGCAAAAAACTTTCATCACTTCAAGAAACCTGTCCATAGGAATCACTTGAATTTTTTAGAACAAGTTTATTTTGAACCAATATCAAAATCATTTTTGTGATTGGAATAACTTGGAAGTTCCAAAAATTTTACATGAAAACATTTCATTGTACAAAAAAACCCAAACTTACTTTCACATATCCTCACCCCAAACTAAACCCAAGTTGAACACTTGGGGGGCATGATCAAGCTGGGGGGCAATAAAAAACACATGGTAGGGTTGGCTCCATGATTCCTTTTCTAAGGAAAATATCGGGCAAAATTGGCAACTCTTGAGATAAAGGGTGAAGGACAAAGATGTATGATGATGACATCAAACCCTTCCTAGAGGTCAAGATCACAATATGTAACCCGAGTAAGTAAAAGTGGAAAAGCCATCGACGTTTACTACCAACACTACAACTTTTGAGAGAAAACAAAGACACCATGAAGAAATGGGGGCCTATATTTCTCAGGTAAGTATACATGCATATCAATCATAATGCATTTTCTTTTCAATATTGACAATCAGTGTATCAACTTTTAGGTAGTGCGTTTTCTAACCTTACCTCTTGTTTGAATGCGCCTTTGAGCCTTCACTTCCTTTTGAGTGCGCCTTTGAGCCCTCAACTCCATTTTGAGTGCGCCTTTGAGCCCTCATCCCTTCGATAGTGCGTTTTCTAATCCTACCTCCTTTTGAGTGTGCCTTTGAGCCCTCACCTCTATTTTGAGCGTGCCTTTAAGCCCTCATCCCTTTGGTAGTGTGTTTTCTAACCCTACCTCCTTTTGAATGCGCCTTTGAGCCCTCACCTCCATTTTGAGCGCGCCTTTGAGCCCTCATCCCTTTGGTAGTGCGTTTTCTAACCCTACCTCCTTTTGAATGCGCCTTTGAGCCCTCACCTCCATTTTGAGTGCGCCTTTGAGCCCTTATCCTTTGGTTGTGCGTTTTCTAACCCTACCTCTTTTCGAGTGCGCCTTTGAGCCCTCGCCATCCACTTCTCCATGTTTTTTTACTTGGGTAGGTCACCCATTACAATGAGACCATTCCTCCACCTGGGTAGGTCACCCATTACAACACGACCACTCTTCTTTTTTTCATCTGGGTAGGTCACCCATTACAATGAGACCGTTTTTTTTTCACATTTTCTTTTGTTTTGGTTAAATGAGGTTGCCAGATGGGATCTCATGTAGCTTTGGTTAAAGGGAATCTCCATATAGGATTTCAGGTTGACCGAGCTACACACACAGGATTTTGGTTCTGGTTAGAGGGGATTGCAGAAAGGAATCTCAGTATATCCCAACCACACACAGGATTTTGGTTCTGGTTAGAGGGGATTGCCGAAAGGAATCTCAGTCTATCCCAACCACACAGGATTTTGGTTCTGGTTAGAGGGGATTGCCGAAAGGAATCTCAGTCTATCCCAACCACACACAGGATTTTGGTTCTGGTTAGAGGGGATTGCCGAAAGGAATCTCAGTCTATCCCAACCACACAGGATTTTGGTTCTGGTTAGAGGGGATTGCCGAAAGAAATCTCAGTCTATCCCAACCACACACAGGATTTTAGTTCTGGTTAGAGGGGATTGCCGAAAAGAATCTCAGTCTATCCCAACCACATAAGATTTTGGTTCTGGTTAGAGGGGATTGCCGAAAGGAATCTCAGTCTATCCCAACCACACAGGATTTTGGTTCTAGTTAGAGGGGATTGCCGAAAGAAATCTCAGTCTATCCCAACCACACACAGGATTTTGGTTCTGGTTAGAGGGGATTGTCGAAAGGAATCTCAGTCTATCCCAACCACACTGGATTTTGGTTTCGGTTAGAGGGGATTGGCGAAAGGAAACTCAGTTTAGCCCAACTACACGCAGGACTTTGGGTCCGGTTAAAGTTTTAGGTCAATCAAATTTTGAGACGACCAGTTTCGGAAGACCAATTTTATTTTATCTTTACAACACTTACTATGCACAAATCTTTGCTCCGTAAGCATTGTAAAGAGGGGGGCAACTGTTGTAACCCATTTTTGGGTCCCCACAAAAAAATAATAAATACAAAAAAAAAAAACAGAGAAAGCTCAAAACGGTGGACGCGCGAGGCAGGGGAAGAAGAGGATTTTCTTCCCACTTTTTGCCTAATTTCTTTCCCGGCTTTTGCTCAATAAGACGCCCACCATGGACACCCACTTGCCTGGCTTTTTATCCGTTGAAAGGTAGTGGAGGGGGCGGCCAACAGTGGCCGCCCCAGCACGTTGCCCTCCCCTGTTTTCCTATAAATACAGGGGAGGGTCGAGAGAAGAAAAAAAAAAAAAAGGGGACCGAGAGAGAGGGAACAGAAGGGAGAAGAGAGGGAGAAGAGAAGGGAGAACACAGAAGAAGAAGAAGAAACAGCAGAGGAGAAAACCACAACAATAATGCGTAGTTCGAACAATAAGAAACCACAACACAACCTTAGATTTTATCAGACATTAAAACAATGCAGCCTACCTTAGGTAGGGCGTAGTTGGGGTGCTAATACCTTCCCTTTACGCAATCATTCTCCGTACCCGATCTCTAAAGACTAGTTAAGGTTCCTAGTAACCAGAATACTAAGTGGCGACTCCCAGTCCATATTTTCACATATAGAGACAAGAATTCCTTGTCTCTCCCTATTTTCCAGAAATAATTTTTCCGATTTTTCCTTGAGGTTGGACGATCGCCGCGCCGCCGCACACGTGCGACAATATGTTTGGATTTTTTGAGATTGACAAACATATTTTTTTTCAATTCTCTTTTTATAGCATCAAGTCATAGATTTTTCTCTTCTTTAAAATACATCAATAGTGTTTGAGCATTGCTTTTTTACATTATAGAAAATTTAGTCCAACCCGCAACAAAGTGTGAGGCAGCTATTTAGTATTATACCTAACAATTGTACAATAATATAATTGAATCAACAATGTCCTATAGTATGCGATTGACCTGCACAATTATAATATTATAAAATACATTAGTTAAACATAATATATGCTTTTATTGTCCACAAAGAAGAAGAAATCAACATATTTATCACAACTTTTATGCTAATTCCTCAACATGCTAAAAATTTAACTCAATGATCATCTCATAATTTCTCACATATAATTTCAAAGATATTTCACTTGCATTGTTAATTAAAATAACATCATTCATATCATTGGTTTTAGTATAATCATGTTCATAAGACTTTTATCAAGTTGTCTCATTATGATCCCAAAATACTTATTTTGGCCATCCATCGTATAACCAATTAAAAAACAGTCCATAACTTTAGTCTTGATCTCCCAACAACTAACTAAAATCCATAACCTTAGTCCTGATCCCTTAGTGACCACGTAAATTTCGTAAACTTAGTCTCGATTTCTAGGCGACCATGTAAATCCTATCTTCCCACTGTTAAAATATTTACTTCTTGAATTCAATTATTACACATATCACATCTATTTTATTCTTATATATTAGTTCTTTTTGTTACATATATACTTGACCATTAAAATTACAACAATTAAGGAAATATTGATAAGAATTTAATAACTTCAAAAAGTTAAGGTATTAAGTACCTACATGTTCCTTTAGCCATTAAAGATCCTCTTACAGCAGATGATCATGCTTTTAGAGCCTCTCCTGATTTAAAAAGAAAATATTATTCTTGATATTTTAATTTCAACCATACAATTTCATCATCATCATTACCACCACCATCATCATTTTTTTCAACTTTAATATATAAATATAATCTCAATATTTTATCCCTTAATTATTATTTCATGATAATGTACATAACCCTCATAATTTAATTTAAACCTTTAATGATTCTCTTTTGACCATATTGCTCATTTAATTTCACATATACATCTACAAACTTTTTTTTTGTACTACTCATTATAATCCTTTTATGCATTTCATATGTACAAGGATATGCTATACCATTTTAAAATCATATGATCTTTTTAATTGATTTCCAAGTGTTACTAACATAAATACCAATCATTTAATTTACATAGATCAACAATAACAACATTTCTTTCACTTTTCTCACTACATGTTAAATCCAAAATCACTATAATATATACATATAAAAATATAGTTCTTCTATTATTAATGCATATATTTTCAACTTATTTCACATTTCATCAATATGTGTTTTAACTACAAATTTTTTTAATTTATAAAATCTATTATTTTCTTCTAAAAGGTATTTAAATCTTTTCAAGTCCTTTAACATCAATTACTCATATTCAAATCTCACCACTTTACTTTCTAACAATTTAATTTAACATAGCCCAATACCAAAATTTTCAACTTTTTATTTTATCTTTAACAAGGAATGATCATAATTTACAATAAATACATGTTACACAAAACTCTTTCCCCAACATTTAGATATTCTTGCAAATAAATTCAATACATGAATCTTTTCAAAATCATTAAATCTTCCATGGTATCCTTATATTTTTTTATTTGGCCAATTCTACAAATTTGTTTCCATTCAAATTTTTAAGTTAGCTTCATTCTTTTTGAAACTCTTTATTCTCATTTATACTAACTTCATGTCAATTTGGAGAATCTATTATCACTTATCTATTTTCCAACTTCTCTACTTATAACCCTTACCTGAAAGTATAATAACAAATCTTAATTCATTGAACAATGTCAATCAATACCCTTCCAAACATTATCATATCAACAATACACACAAATTAATCACAATTCATAAGGATTTTCATCAATTTATTAAATTTCCTAAATTTCTCCTTATGGTCAGCCATATGCTTTTGCTTAATGCCATGTTTTTCTTTTTTATTTTATCAAATTTTCACCGTAATCACCTTATATTCCACACTAATAAACCTATTAAAGACCAATTTTACATTTCTCCTAACTCTGACTAAGAACCTTAGTTGAAAAAAATAGAGATTTTAAGCAAATATATCTCAAGAAGTAAAACAGTGGTATTTTTTTGACAGTATCCCATTACTTGAGAGATCAACATTATCTGTCATTGCTTTGATATCTGATATTCCAAAAGAGAGTTTTTGCTAATTATAGATATCGCCATTAAATCCACCAACTAGCATTATAAAAGCATGCATGATATATAGTGAGGGATATAATTAGCTAACAATTTATGGGGTTCTAACTAAGCATACAGTTGCATTTTGGCTTTTATATGTAATTTCTTAAATGTTTCATTTTTGTTTTCAATATTTTTTTTAAAAAGAGACATCGTTCTGCAATGTCGGGGTAGTTTCGGTTTCAAAATCTCCAAAGGATCACATTGTAACACATCAACAAATTCAGGGATGTCATTGTAACTTTAGGGTTTGAGAAACACCCAGGGTTATCCCTCCACATAAACATCGAACATAAATAAATCCGAGCTACGTTTGATTAGATTATGTATGTCAAATTAACAACGAAAGAGAGTTAATTGCTAGACTTGTTAGGTGAGTTTCTTACTATTGTTTGATTGCAGCATATTTGTTTTGATGATGATGTTGGAACACAGGTTTTAGATTGGTCTTTCTCAATATAGTGGATGTTAATTAAATCTTCTATTTTGGTTGATGCTTTCTTTTTTGTTAGACACCTTCTTTCAGATAGAAATTGAGATTTGAGGTGGGACTCTCTATATGTGTGTGTGTGTGTGTGTGTTTTCTGGTCTGCTGGTTTAACCATTGGCACTCTAAGATGGGTTTTGTTGATTATTGTCATATTAGTTCATTATATACATTATTTTGGATCTCATAACCTAGGTATGAAAGTTCTAAGCTTGATAACAAGACAAAGCAGTGTATTTTTTTGGGCTCTGAAGATGATGAGTTTGGCTATAGGTTATGAGATCCAAAAGAGAAGAAAATTGTTAGAAGCAAAGATGTTATTTTCTTTGAAGATCAAACCATTGAAGACTTTGAACAAAAGGAGAAAACATAGTATATTATTTTTATTCCATCTAATTCTAATCCAAGATCTACTCCACAATTACTTTTGATGCTTGTTAATTATGGGGGAGATTTGCAAAATGATGATAATGGTGGTTTTCTTATTGAGCCATTAGTTGGTGATCCTGAGTTAGCTAATGATGATATTGATGTTATTCTTGAACAAGTTATTCAAAAAGCTCTAGATGAGTCATAATTGAAAAGGTCAAGTAAACCTCGCTAACCTTCCATTATATACTCTCTTCATAAGTATGTGTTGGTTACTGATGGACGAGAGCTAAAATGCTTTAATGGGGCTATATTACATGAGAGAGAGAACACTTTAACTCAACTTTTCCCCATTAAAGAATTTTTGACAATAATCAGCATTCTGGCTCTATATATATATATATATATATATATTACATGAGAGAGAACACTTTAACAAGTTCAGATAGAACACTTTGACCTTCAATTTTAAGCTCAAAATATGCCATCACGAATTCTTCCATTCTTTCTTCTTTCTCTTCCAAATTTCCGTGTTTATCTCTTTAACTCTCACTTTTTATCACTTTAATCTCTCCCGAGACTTTAGTTTTTGTGTTTAAACTATACTAATTTCACCTATAATGTCCCAAAAATTGATTTTACATGGGAGATTTGGAGGGAAAAGAAAGAAAGAAGAAGAAGAAAGAAGCTCTTTCTATCTTCCGTGGCTAACAACTTGTTTTAACAAAAAAAGGCTGGAGATCTTATTTAAATTTTTAGTTTTTCCATTATCCCATGTTTCTTTGATAATTCTAGGTAATTTTCCCGATTTCTGATATAATTTTATATTGAATTCGATCGAATTCATTCACATCCCTCAACTAACCTTCAGAAAATATCTTACCCCTAATATCTTATTTATTTATTGTCTTTCATCCAAAGTTTCCACTATAATTGGAGATTCATATATAAATATTTTATTCTTGACCCTTAGTGTCCACATCTATCCTATAAAATTAAATACTCATTCAAACTCGCTTGAAATATATTCTATCTCAATATTTTCTTAAAATCTTAACCTGGGGTTTACAAAATTCTTTTGGTTATTTGACTTTTAAAGTAAATGTATACTTTAAAAGAGTCGTCATTGAAATCGTCAAAGGTTGATTGCATACATTCATTTGTACCAAGTGATGAACAGTAAAACCTTAAAAACAAAGGATTTATTTTTTATAACAACAACTCGCCAGCTTGTGTTTTTATGTGTTTCTTCAACAAGTTCCACAATTTCTCTACTTTTAGTTTATACTAAATAGACGACTAGCGCTTCGCCATGATCCAAGTTGTTTTTTTTTAACATATAAAAACGATGCTCTAGCACAACTAGTATGTTTTAAAAACAAAAGAAAAATCAATTACTCGAGTCATAGACCTTATTAAGTCCAATAAGATAATTTCATTCAGTTATATGATAGAAAAAGCAACGAAGTAAATGGAATGATTTTTTTTTAAAAGGAGATAATGATAACCAAAAGTAAAAGAGTGCTTATTGAAGAGAAGAAATTACAAAGATAATTTTTAAAATAACTCAATGTTAAATGATGAAATTAAAAAAAAAACAAAATAAAATGCTTTGAGTTAACTCAAGCTAGTATGGAAAACTCACAACTTGAGTCATTACTCTAGGCCAACCTCAAAGAAAGGTAAAAAAAAAAAAAAAGAGGATCAATCTCCAGCAATCCAAATGTAGAAAGATAAAAAAAAAAAAAAACCAACCAATCAACAAAAGGAAGCCTAAAAAAATAAAACACTTGCAAGCCCATTTAAGACCATTTGTGAGCCAAATCATGCAAACAGGACAAACAAAAAAATTACAAAAAAAAAAACTTAGGTTACTAAACTAAACTTATTACTCAAGTCATGAGATCGTAGTAACATAATTGAAAAGAAACTAAAAAAAATCACGAATTCTATTTTTAAAAATGAAGAACATTGAATCATGAAATTAAAACAAAAACAAAAAAAAACAATATCAATTTATATTAACTTTTCAAACTCGTGACCACACTAAAATAGAAACACCTCATCGGAAAAACCATAAAGTCTAACTATCAAACAAATCGAATGCTGAAAAAAAAAATAAAAAAAAAAAAATATATATATATATATATATATAAATCTAAAATAAAAATAAATAGAAAAAGATTTTATACAAAAACTACTCTTCACCGCGCAAACTAAAAAATTCTATTTTTAAAAAAGTATAAGAATCAATTATCGAACATTTTTTCTTACGAGTGTACTTTAACAACCAGTTATCAAATAGTTATTTTACTCGTGAATAACACAGTATATTAGCCCAAGTACACCAAGATAAGACAGTAGCAAAACAGACCCTAAGCAATATTTTCATACTTTTTGTCGATTACTTTCTTGAATCCAAACTTCAAAGTGGAGATGGCTAACGTGAACAGTAAGCACAACTACCCTGGACGCCAGACCTCGAAGACAGTTCCGTGCATTGGTTTGATTTTTGAAATTTGACTTTTAGTCAATGACTTTTTGGTTGTTTTCTTATGGGTGCATGCCATGAACCAGGGCGACGAGAAATGATTGTTGACGCGTTACACGAGAAGCGTAAAATTGTCGTCTTAGGAGAAAGGACAAAAATCCTTAATAAAATAGCAGGGTGAAGACGGACCTGGGTCCATTACAAATGGGCTTGCCCAGTAGGAAAGGAATTGTAAAAGCCTAGAAAGCAGGGTCCATTACGCGTTAGGCACGCCTTCCCCACGGGACAACTGTATTTCTTGCCCAGTCGCATGCTCTCCTGTAGTATGGTAGACATATGAATTAATTTAAAAGTATTCTTTATTATAAATAAAAAAACAATAAGGGATAAAGATATATGATAGGTATATATCAACAAAAGTTAAACCCCTTTAAAAAACATTGGCTACCCAAATTAATTTGAACTGTTCACCGGAAAAAATAACATCTTTTCTTTTTGGAAATAATTTTGTCTCTCATTATTCATTAAAAATTGGTTTGACGGTATAGTTATTGTTTTCATCTTTTACTTTTTATTTTATTCTTTTATTAAAATAAGACCAACTTATTCATCCCGGTCAGTATTATATTCCATGTTATTTTATTTTATTTTTATTTTTTAGAAAACACATAAGCGACGACGCTTTAGACATCATTTTTTCCTTAACAAATACATGTGTAATGGAGCGCATTTCATAGCCATTGTGTACACACACCATATTCATTAACTCTTCATGCATGCATGCTTCTAGCAAACCCATGAATGTTGTCTTTGTTTGGTGGAGGGACATGACATTCTCAAATAGAATCCAAAAAACCATTAGATGGAGTGATTTGCAAGATTATAGAGATTCAGATATATCAGAATTTAGAAAATATTAGTTTTATGAAACTGGACAGTAAGGAGAGGTTTGATTAAGCATAAAATAGATGAACAAATCTAGGAGTTATCGAGGAGAATTAAAATTGAAGGAATATAGACAGCTCCCCACTTATGAAATAATTACTTCAGGAACCAGAAAAATAACAAGAAAAACAACATAGTAAAATACAAATCTGACTGTGCATGTGCCACATGATCTTTCTAACAAAAAAGAAATTGTGGAAAATTGCATAACACTTATTCCACGGTGACACTTTCTGTAGTAAATTGCATGCTATTACTCAAAACTAGAAGGTGGATCAACCGTCTAGTCTCGTTTTTCTATTTGTTTTTTTTAATTTCCAGATCACGGGGGGGGGGGGGGGGGGGGACAGTGTGCATGGAAACAAGTAGATTTAGAAGAAATAAAAGTAGAAGGCGTTTTTAAAGTAATTAAGAGTTACTACAAAAATAAAATTCCATATAGGCATACAAGTTAAAGAGAAGGACAAACCATGAGATTCTCATTTTATTTATTTTGGCAACCATTGTGAAGTTCCATTCCATAACATGCGATATCCAAGTGAGAAAGCAGTAAAAAAGAAAAAGATAATAAATGTAAAAAAACCAATTCAATTAAAAAATTTAAGTTGTTAAATGAGATTTCAATATATGATTTATATTATTTTTTAATATATTTTCTTAAATGAAAGCTCTTTAAATTTAAAATTTACACAGATTCATACTACTTTATACTTAATTTTTATTACATAAATAAAAATAATGAGATTCGAATTTATAACTGCTTGATTATTAAAACTCTGATACCATATTAAAAAATTATTTTGATTTAATATTTTAAACTATTAAATATATAATATTAATATATAATTTATATTATTCTCAATAACTAATGTTTTAAATGCATGACGGCCGAGTCATCGAAATTTTCTAAAAACCTCATCAACAGAGGCTTAATTAAAGTACAGAGCAAGGGCAAGAGATAGAATGAATGTAAAGCCAGCATTCACATTTAATTTCCACTGCATCTTTCTGGGCAGAAGGTAACGATAAGGTGAGAAGCTGGAGAATTACAAGAAGGGAGGGAAGAAGAAGTAAACCATGGATTTTCCCAAATCTTTTATTTTTTCTTACATAATAAAAGGTTTGCCATAAAAAAAATACACTGACAGCCTAGTAGATGATTTCATGGATTAATGATATAGTGTTAAATTCAAGAGAAAATCTTATCGTATCAAAGAAACATAAAAGAAATCATAACTTAACAATAAAAAATTATAACTTAATTTTCGTCCAAGCTCATATTTTTTTAAGAGATTTTTTAGACCAATAAATGAAAACATGGTCCTCCTTTACCAACCCCAGTTTTAAAAGACTTTCAAATTAAACTCCGAAGATGTTGTTGAAATAATTTTGTTGTTTTTCCTTGATTGTTTTTGAATTTCTTGTTTAATTTTGAATTTTTTATTATTTTGTTTTTTATTTATTTATAAATTTTGATTTTTAGTACCTAGTAGAGATCAACGAATTTCAAGTCTCATAACGAGTTAAAATTCATTAGGTCATTATTTGAGCAATAAATTAGCAAAAATTGAAGGTGTGGGTTTGAGAACGTTGTACAAACCGTATTTTTAAATTATTTTTTGTTTAGAATAAATTTTATTTTTATATTTTTAAATTGTTTTGATGTGCTGATGTTTAAAATAATTTTTAAAAAATATAAAAAAATTATTTTGATGTATTACTAAATAAAAAAATATTTTAAACTGTTATCATTATCACAATCCTATAAAAAAACTAAACATGTTACAACCAAATTATATTTTATGTGATTCTTCGTTGTCTTGTGCTTTTGCCTTATCAGGAGGTTAACCCTTGTTTTAGTTTTTGTTAATTTTGACATTTTAGTTCATGATAGTCCGTGTGGCAATGTTTTTTTTTTTTTTCATGCATTTGCAGGCGTGGGAGAACAAAACCATTTTGTAAGACTTTTTATTTTTTGTTTCATGATAAAAGCATTAATTAAATCGGTTTTAATTAATTTTTTTAACAATTTTAGCATACACAATTTTAAAAATAAATTCTTTTAAATCTTAGTTTCATAATTTAAACTAAACAAAAATTGTTAGTTACAAATCCGTTTTAAGATTTCACTATTTCAAGTTGTTTAAATTCGCATTTATGGAAAATTTCTTGATATGTTGGGCACATTAACAGACTTTCTGCAGTCATGTGAGGTCCATCTCGGTAACTACCGGTAATAAATTTTAATTAATATGGAAAAGGTATGCCTACAGTTATTTTTTCCTATAGCACCCACTGATTTAGCTAATACTAGTTATTTTACCTGTGTTTTATTGCAAATTGGATATTATTTTTTTTATAAAAAAACATTTAAGCTTTTTAAATGTATTTTTTTTAACAAAAAACTCTTAATTTTAAATTAAATAAATTAAGAACTATATGTGCCAATAAATATATAAAAAAATATTAACACATTTACTTGACTCGTTTAGCTGCAAGTCAAATATTTTTTTTAATACAAAATAATTAATATATAGGAATTATTAATATATTTTTTTACATCGAGTAAAAATTATAATCATAAATAAAAAAATTGATGCATACATATAATAAAATATAGTGAAGATTATATTCGTTAATAAAAACATATAACATCTCAAGTTAATTTTTAACGTAATAAAAAAATAGAACAATGTTATAGTGAAATACCATTTTTTTAGTCTTTGTATAATATTTTTTTTAAAAAAATGTAAATAAAAAAATAAAACACAAATCACAAAAAAAAACAAAGATAATAAAAAAAATGATATAAATAGATAAGTGTAAAGTGATAAATAATCAAAGTGTAAATAATAATAAAATTCTTTTTCCAAGAAAACATGTAAAGAAAAAAAAATAAAAACAAAACAAATATGAAAAAAATAAAGATAAGAAAATAAATCAAGAGTAAAATAATAAAGAATAATAAGTATAAAGAAAAAAAATATAAAAAAAATTAAAAATTTAACACTGTTACAGTACCGTAACAATAACAAAATTGAAGAAAATTACAATTTTGTCTTTTCTACTGTGAAAATAGAATATTTTTAGTGCATGTACAATTTTTAACTTTAAGTACACTAGCGCTATGCCACGTGACGTGACGTGGCCTAGACCTCAGTTGATAGAAATTAAAACGTGTGAAGGTTGACTTTTAGCTTTACCACATAAGTTTGAAAGGTGGGGAATGGGAATGAGCTGTCGAGGCAAGTGAACTGTCGGGCAACATTTTTTTTAAATATATTTTATTGTTTGATGTATTATTAAAAATAATTTTTAAAAAATAAAATAATTTTATTTTAATATATTTATAAATAAAAAATATTTTAAACACTATTATAATCTAAAACACTGCAACTCAAAGCTGAGATTCGAGAATGGTTATAATGCGTGAAGTGAGCAGTTCTTATTTAGAGACCAAGTCAGCAATGAATGAGTAATTGAGGGAACAATTTAAAACAAAAAAAAATAGATGAACAGGCCAGTCAGTCATATACTATTCATCATGCTTGTTAATCCCTCTCAGGAGTTGTCTCAATTAAGGATCAGGTTTCAATTTAACCTAAAAAGAATATATTTAAGGTTTTAATATGTATATAAACCAGGTCTTGCCACGATTATACTAGTCATTTAAGTTTTGAATTAACCCGACAAGTTATTTAAGTTTAATTTTTTCTATTAAAAGCCTAGAATTTTTTTTATTTAAAACCAGGTCAAGATTTTAAATACTCGGGTCCGAGTTGAATCGGCCAGGCTTGGTCGGATTTGACCACCATGGTATACAGTGCTGTGCTGGGGTCACGTGTACATACAGACTAGCATCCAGTCAAAAGCAGCATCATGGAGGGACAAGTTTGATACGCGCACATAGGTAGATAGTGATAACAAGTTGACGATCCATTTGAAATGATTCCTTCATTATTTTCATCTCTTTTTGCTGGCTTTCCCAATTTCCTTTTCAGATCGCCCTCAGCCACCAGGGCCACCACCACCACCTCTCTCTCTCGCTCTAAATAACAATAGTATCTGCTTGGAGAAGGGAGCTCAAGCAAGCACTCACGTTTTTTGGATCCTAATTATGCTCTTCTCAACAACAGAACCATAGCTTTTGTTCTCGAAATCAATCATACCATCATCATGTAAGTACGTAAAAATTATATTATCCAATAGACTACTGCGCTTTTATAGTTTTTCTATTTTCAGTACATATTCTTTTTACTCTCTCTCTCTCTCTTTCATTTTTCTATTTTCATGTTCAGGGGAAATGCTAGATTTTCATATGGACTTTTTGCCAGAAGAAAGAAAGACGATTTTGCCTTCTGTTTTAATTTTGACTTTTAAAGCGGGATTGATTTTACCTAAAGTCTGATTGTTTCCTGAGAAAATTTCTTTCATGAGTTATTGACAGGCTTTGCAACAATTTTTCTTAAGACTCGCATCGACAGATCTGCAATGAGCTGCCGTTTCTGTTTTCTCTTTGTTTGTTTTGTCAAAAAAAGAAAAAAGAAAATTATTTTGCTTGATTTTCTCGTCAACAAAACAGAGCAGACACGGAACCCCATTTTTATTTATCTATCGTGAAGAAGCTTCCTTTGCTTTGAAAAAGTCTTCTACGATGAAAATACTGTCGTAGAAATAAACTGGGAAAAAGCCTGCTTTATTCCAAAAATACTCAAAAGTCTAAAACTCTTCTTTCTTTTCCCTCATTTTGAATCAGAACCCATTTGTTGAATCAAGAAGACAAACAAGTTGCAAAGGATTTCAGTGTAGTAGTTGAATAAGGAGAGTGGAGTGGGAATAGCATTAGTACACAAAAAGGATGGGTTCTTTCAAGGGTCATGCTTTACCAGGAACGTTGTTTTTATTGGTTGGTGTATGGCATATATGGAGCTCTTTGGTTAGATATTTATCGAATCCAAAGTCATTTAGAGTCAGGGTTTGGAACCCTGTGCCTGGTTTTGATGGGAAGCTGAAGTACTTAGAGCTGTATCTGGTGGCGGGCGGTGCCTTTATTGATATGTGTATTGAGCTTTTGTACTCTACACACCTCAAGTTTTTTGTCAATGGAGTCTTGAATCCTCATCATATGAATGATTTTGAGCACGGCGGAATGCTTCTCATGTTCTTTATTTTTGGGGCTGTCGGTTTGCTATCAGAGAAAACAAGGTTGGTCATTTATAATTTCAGTGTTTGTGGATTGTTTTCTACTTTATTAAAAAAATATTAATATTTGATATTAATAGCTATCTGTTTAATCGAGGTAAAAGAGATTTGAAATTGTCATATCTGGGATTTGTTGGTTTCATTCAATTGAATCCGAGGCAGAATAGCATAGGACTTCAATTTTTATTTTCTATGCATAAGAAAATGGTGTTGCATAAGGCCAAATCATATGATTGCTGTGCCTGTAACATAATTAACATTAACTGCGTCATCCTCGCTCTGCATGCCCTAGACCATAGTGTTCTTGTGAGTCTGGTCTATACTCTGCAGCCATCGTGATCATTCATGTTGACTTGTCCTGAAGTTTGGCAGTCTGAACTTTAAAACGGTACATCCTGCTGGAGGCAAAACGAGGTCTAGATAAGAGCTTATTTGCACGAAGCAACTACTTTGTGAAAGCTAAATGTGTGGTTAGCAATGGTTCGATTACATACCCGTGAAGAGTTAAAGTGGATAATAAAGATGCTTTTGAATTATATAGCAATCATAAGCTCACAAGAACTTTAAACTTTATGAATTTCTCATGATGTTTGTTATAACTTTCACGGTTTTGTTCATAGGATCATGAACACAGAAATACATTTCCTTGGTAGGATGCAGTAACGGATAATGCAATAATGGCAAAAACATGTGCTTAACATTTTCTACACGGTTAATTTAGGTACATGGAAGACCACTTACAACCATACATAAGAGAGATTAGTTCTGAATGCACAGTTGCACACTGACATACACACCAGAAATTTAATTTCTGTTATAGTTCTCAAAGAGGAAAAAAAAAGATGTTCAGTTGACTTCTCTGAAGGAGCTTTCTTGCTGATTTAACTGTTTGTTCAGATTTCTACCCTTGCCAGAAGGAGTCCTCTGTTTGGTTGCTGCAGCAGCATTTTCTGCAGAGTATCTATTGTTTTACTTTCACTCAACAACCCATAAAGGTCTTGAAGGGCACTACCATCTCCTCCTTGTCCTCCTGATTGGCCTCTGTGTTTTATCCATTGTCACGGGGGCTCTTCTCCCAACCAACTTTCCGGTTGATTTATCCAGTGGCATTGCAATGACTCTGCAAGGCCTCTGGTTTTACCAGACTGCCTTCTGTCTCTATGGTCCCATGATGCCGGATGGATGTCAACTAAGGGCAATCAGATTATGTGTCGATCATCGGAAAGTCAGATTCGAGGCGAGCTGCTTGCAAACTTTCAGCTCTTTTCCATGGTCTTTGGTGTCCTAGTTGCAGTTGCGGCAGCATATGGTTTCGCAGCTTCAAGATATGGGCATTCTGATCTTAATAGCTCGCGTGTGCTTCAAGATGGATTAGACTGAGGTAAAAATATGGGCTTCAATCTCACTCCATTTCCACTTCCTTTTATTTATCTGCTATAGCTGTACTGCTAGTCATTGTTTTATCTGCTTCACGAGTAATATGGTTCTCCTGTGAAATGAAAGCATCCTATTTCCGCTCTTATAATTTGAAGGAACATTTTATGTTTCTAACTTGCTTGTACCCTTGAGGGTACATATCTGTCATCCAGAATCCCATCAATGGAAACTAAGCTGTTTTTTCTTTTTTCTTTTTTGAAAAAAAAAGTCTTCTTAAATGCAATGTCAAAATGTTACACAATGCAGCCTGGACAGGCTTTGGAAACAGATTCTCTTTGGATAAAAGGTTCCGGTGTTTAATCAGATAACAAAATGTCTGCATCTTTCATTGATTAAAGGGATCAATTTTGTGGCTTTACTGGTTTCTAGCATGAGTGCAACCGGAGGTTAGTATGGTTGGAGGGTCTCTAAAAAGTACATGGCACCTTTTGAAGCCTTGGTCTTCGATTAGAAGGAAGCATCGCGAGCTCTAGTCTGCAAGCTCTGTACGTGACTTAGCATTTGGTGCATCAAAATCAGTGGTTAGAAAGGCAAAAAACAAATAGATTGAAACGGGGAGCATGGTGGTTCCAAGGAGGCACAACAACGACCCATCAACTTGATTTTTTTTTTTTTTTTTTTACAGTTTTGCCTTCCCTGCACCTTCTTCAGTTCGTGCATCATTTGATTTTGAAAATTCAAGAATAACCTTGTGCAAATTAAGTTCAATGCATTTGTCTCCTCCCTTCCCCTTTGCAGGAGGAGGGGGTTGAAAATTAACTGGAAAGACAGGTTTCATCCAAGAGAAGGGTTCAACATGATGCATGGGTTAAAAAAAGCCAGATCAAACTAATAAGGAACGCCAAATTGGAGATAAGATATTCTAGAAATTAAAGTTATGTTTCTTATGATTTACGCAAGTTGTTTTTTTATCTTTGATTCAAGGAAAAGTTATTAATAAGTATGGTTAGAATTAATTTAAAGTGGATAAAGTCATGTCAAAATGACTCTAATTTATAGAATTTGTTTTTGACATCAAAATCAAAAACATTTAGAACTCGTTAACCAAACACTAACGACACAAATTTTCCTTATTAATCCAACAAACGGGAAATTTTGTTTTAGGTATTAGCCTCCCTCTCCGCCCCCTAGTTTGGGCACCCAGTTGCCCTTCCTGTCACACTAGTCAGTAACAACTGTGCTTAGGTGACCCAACTTCTAACCTGAAAAGTTAAACTTTTAGCACCAAAAAAAATATATATATATTTTCACCTATGCCTCAAAGTACCTGTGATAAAAAATAAACACTCCAGAGACAGAGACAGAGACGAACTCATTTCTAAACTTCGATAAAAAATAATTGGTAAAAAAAAAAAAAACCTGAATCCAAAAAACTTTTGAGCCTTCATCTGCTTTTTTTCAACAAGATAAACAATAAAAAAACACCATTGATATCAAAATTTTTTTTTTTTTTGAAATATGACCATCCGGTTATTATCTCTCTTTCCCTTCATTTTTTGTTGACTTCCTCTTTTCTCTCAAACTCAAGGGTTGACAAATAAATAAAATGAATTTTTAAATTAAAATAAAATTTTCAAAAACTAAAAGGATCAAAAATAAAAATAAGAAATAGGTGAACTAAAAAAGTACCTTTTTACTTGAATATGAGATTGGCCACACTATTTTCTAGCTTGGTTTTTTTTCTTTTAATTGTGTATTTTTACTACAAATTTAAACCTCGTATCATTAAATTTGCTCATTACCAGAAAAATAGCAAATAGTAACGAAAATACAAACATAAAATATTTCATCAATACTTTCTAACATAAATAAAAATAAAACTTTTTTGTTAATAATTGCCAAAGAAAATTATCAGTGAAATTTGTTTTGTCAACAATTGATGATGCAAATTTTGATGGAATAGAAAAAATAATAAAAATTATATCATTAACAAAATATTGAATTATGCCAATGTTTTAAAGAAGATAGGAGCTTGTTATGATGATAATAACAATTTTCTTTATGAATAATTATGTATTAGTCTAATATATATTATTTTTAAAATAATTTGTTCATTATTAATATTGAATTAGAATAAAATATCTATTATTTTTTATTTTTTATTATAGATTTTTTTATATAATTTTCTCATATAAATATGTAAAAATAATCTAATAATGATTTACTTTTCTTGATAGGCGTGTAAAAATATCTAATAATGATTTTTTTTCAATTCAAACTTCCTTTCACGATTATAATAAGTTTTTACTTGAGAAAAAAATGCTTCTCATGCAAAACATGTTTCCATCAAAACAAAAAACAAATACATGAATGAGAAATTAAGTTTTTGACTAAAAATATACATTTTTCCATCTAAGTTTTTGCAAATAACTTTTTGTAGTTGCCATTACTTTTTATTCAATAAACCATGTTGCTAATAAAAAAAATATTATAAAAAAAATCAAGAATAAGAAAAGATAATTTTGACAAAAATATATATTCCCCCCATTATTTTATTTGTTGTCTTGCATATGAGAATATATATATATATATATGTTTTTGTGTGTGTTATTATATAATTAAATAAAAAAAATAGATTTCAGAAAAATATCTCAAGCATGAGAAATATCAATAATTATATTACAATTATAAAATAAACTAATATATTTGGTTTTATTATTGTTCACCTACTATGGCTTCTCTCTCATTTTACTATTCACATTAATATTCATAGACAATTTTCCAAGTCCCTTAAGTTCTAAACTTCTTTCGTTTTAATCATTGAATTTTATTTATTTTCAATCACATCCTTATAAGCTATATTGACATAGTTCTATTGTGTTACTATATGTTTTGATTTGCATGGTCTCACATGCTTCATATGCTGTTAAATACTTCAATGTTGGATTAAAGATTAATTTTACAAAATTAAATTTTAAGTTGTTCTTAAGATCAAAATTGATATTTTAGAAAAATAAAACTTTTCACATGTTGGCATGGAAAAGTTCATTTTGGTCCATCCAATTTTATATGTTTTCATATTTGGTCTTTTTTGTTTAGGTTTTTTATAGTTTGATCCCTAAGTTCATTTTTTTTATATCACTCCTTGAATATATGGAGAAAAAAGAAAAAGTTATCAGAGAAAAAAACATATAGAATTATCAGATGACCACATTTAAACCATCAATAACTACAATTTTGGTTTAAAATGAAATTCAATAAAGGTTGTTTTTATTTTTAGCTGTGCGCAATAAAATGATCAAGACTCAAACAAATTTTAAAATTTTATTTGATTTTGAATTTTTTATCTACTCAAAATGTGTTTTAGTGTTAGAAATAGAGTTTTTAGAGGTTCATACGATGATTTGTCCATGTTTTTGACAAAAAAAAGAGTTAAATTTAGGTTTTTTAGGTCCAAACACTTGGATCTTGATTTTTTAGTCATCAACACCACCTTCACTTATTGAAAAGTATTGATGATGGATGAAGTATTGTTCGTGCTATTTTAAAAAAATATAAGGATGAATAATATGTCATATACTACTTTAAAAAAAAGAACTAGGTTCATAGACGTAGCTTTCCAAGCCTAGACGCACCTGAGCTTTATAATATTGAATCGAGAGTGAAGGCCAATCTCTCCGATCGAGGCATGCCTAGCCAAAAAAAAATGACCTTAATTTTTTTTTTTTAACATTTTATAACGATTGAATTTTAATAAATTTATTTAAATAATTATTTAATTGTGTCATAATTTTAAAATAATAGCTTAGCTTTTTATAATAATACTAACAATTACTTTCTTAATAATTATATATGAATCAAGTGTGTTTATTAAAAAAAAAAGAATTCAAAATCATTTAATGCAAATAAAATATCTATTTTATTATTGTAAGTTTTTTATTTGTTTTTTCTAGATTTTATATTTTTTGATATTTTATGTATAAATTATCTTTTAAGATTATGATACTTTTTAATTAAAAAAGAAATATTCTTATAAATAAAAAAAACACTGGAATAAAACAAAGAAAATCAATTTTCATTAAACATATTTATTTTTCATTACATTTTTTTCTAATTCATATTTTAATTGCTTTATTTCTTATTTAATAAACCACGTTGCTAATGTTTTGTTTTTTCTTAAAAAAATATGAATAAGAAGATAGAATTTTAACTGAAAAATACATTTATTCCTTAAAATTGAAATTGTTATTTATTTTTACTGATATCTATTTTTATTGTTACTCAATTGAATAAAAATCGAAACATTACATCAAATTCCCACCTTAATATTCAATAATAATTAACAACTATTACTGTGAATTAAGTTCAGTTCTCAAATTAAAAATTAAAAACTGTCATGATAGCAAAAGAAAGATCCAACACAGAAGTTATGACAGCTCTGCAGGTCGACTTTTAAAGCCAACAAAATCATACCATGCCATAAAGTAACCTTGAAACAAATCAGAAATTTAGTTACTGCTGTTTGCAGCTCTCCTAAATTTAAAAGGTGCCGATTGCCGGCAATAGAAGCTCCAACCAGTAATGCCTTTCCGGCAGGAAATCCACCTCACCACAAGAGGGGGCCTATACAATTTTTACCAGTCCCCTTCAGACAAAGGTTCTTTAAACAGTTTTCATATTGTACCAAAAAAGAGAGAACAGTTTTTCATGATACAGCCAAGAAGAGTTACTATGGAAACACTTGAAATATATAAGCATGTGGCACATGCAATGCACAATACTTGATTATTCAAAGCAGCAAGGAGACTCTGTTACATCAATTTCTGATTAGCAGTACTTATTTGGTTTTACCATGCACCCTTGTGATAAAATCTAACAGGCCCCTTTTAGTACGGAACGATAATGGATTCTATAAGCTCTTGAAGTGGAGCAAGCTCCTTCTTGTCTATTAGCCCAAATTCCTGCACAAAAACAGTATAATGTGTAATATAAGAACCACTGCCTGACAACAAAGTTCTGCATGAAACTGGATTGCAACTTTTTTTAAGAACAAATAGAACGGCAACTTGACAGACACAGTGATGCAGACAAAACAAGTAGAATTATTGTATTTTGCAGTGATTGTCAGAGATAGGGATATTTCTATGATTTCCAGATATGTTGGAAATTGTCTAGGTCTAGGTTTTTATTTCATGATTCAGGTTTTCCTCAATCAAGTAGGTTTAGTGCAGGAAAAGTAATGTTTTTATTTTTTATAAAAGCGTCTGTATCCTTGTTGTTTAGGATCTAACTACCTAAAGCTTTAGGAATATGTTTAGTCTGTAAATTACCTCCATTTATGATGCTTTATTTTAGAGAATCGGGTGTTTGAATAGATTCTCCAGCATTTATGCTTTTAAGGCTGTGCTTAGATGCGACTCCTGAGAACCCTATGTGTGATGCTTAAATTTTTCTTCCTCCATGTGTGATTCCTAGAAAACCTACTAGTATGAAGCTAGTAGCCTTAGACTTTCATCCTCAAATCAAATTCCAAACTGTAAATCCCTTTTTTTTTCACTTTTAAAATCTTAACCCTTACAACCCACAATTTCCACGCTCTGATCATAGAACCTAGTGGGGCAGACGTCTCAAATTTTTGCTGCATCACTAAGGAAGAGCATGAGGGGAAAAAAAAGTACTAAGCAAACAGTAAATAATGTTTTTTTCAGGAAGGGAAATAAAGAATAAGATTCTTTTTAATAAAGAGGTTTAGAATATGTGCTGCATGAAAAAAAAAATATCACATCAAGTTAATTGAGCTTGAAAAAAAAAAGTCCCTCTTGATTAACAGAGCAATATGAAATTATTTGAAATATGCAGCAAGGAACTTACATGGGTAAATAGGATGAAATGCTTGAAGCACGTGTTCAGATGGGCTTCCTCTTTGAGGCTCACAATTTTCTGAAAATGAGAGTGATAAATATGGGCATATACACGGAATAGTCGTTTGAAGATCGTCTTAACAACCTCCTTGAAGTTGGGAGGAAATGGTGCACCTGCAAAATTGAAATTAGGAGAAGTGCTCCTTTTTATGACAGCAGGGAATTAATTAAACATACAGACTTCTACAGTTTACGATCATCCATGGCCCAATAACACCATAACATTATTAATATAGTAGTTGTGGACTTTCAATTAGAGAGGCGATGGCGATGATGACATATCTGTAATGGTAATTAAACCAGCATCCCCAAAATCATTACCCTTGCTTACTATATCAGGCATGAAAAACTCCAACCATTCTTATATTTATTATTAGCGATGATTTGAACCCAATCCCCAACACAACCACAGCCTAACAATTTGTCACTGACCTGAATGTGTCCTAGGGCCAAACAAGTCAACTATGTTACCTTCATTTCGCAATAGTTTGGAAAAAAGTACCAAGTCTAATGATTAATTACCAAGTCTTTGAGGAAATATGGATTCATCGTCAAGCTGAGCTTCAATCCAGTCCATTAAATATTCAACATATTTTGGAGCAGAAACCTCAATAGGTTTCTTGATCTGTACCCCATCGGCCCATCTATACTCATACCTGTAAAATTTCATACGCATCAAATCACATTTGAAATACAATCACGTAAGGCTAAAGCTGTTTGAATACACCTAGAATTAGCTTAATATGGATAGAAGCCAAATCCATAATAATCAGCTTGGTCAATTATCCTTTGTAAGCAATTTGGAAAAAGGTCGAAGAGAACTCTCGCCCTTTTATTTCAATAAAGAAAAATCAATGGTTTAATATGCTATTTGCACATTCATTTGATTTATGGGAGCCCTAGTTGTAAAATTTAATATGCACTGGTGATCTCAAAACTTGCAACTTAATCCATTGAAGATGAATAGCTTGAAAATACATAAGCAGAATCCATGTGGAAGACTAGGTGATGTGGGAGCACTGGTGATAGAAAACATCAGGACTATTAATTCAAGAAATTTAAATATCTAATTATTTTAGATATTTTGAATAAACATCCTTGTTTGGAAATATTCAAAATTAACTATCACACTATTTTTTAATTAACTGCACAGTGACTGTGAATGGAAAATCACTTGCCTGGTTTTTCAAAATGTTGAAAATACCATATTTCCTAAAGTGCTAAAATAGAGGGGGTTTGGGTGTCATATAATTCTGGTCGTGTGAAACATGAACCTTTTATGGTAACTTCCTAGGTTGTTAGTTTTAAATTTATTTGCTGCCTGACAGAAAAGGAATTCCAGCCACCAGAAATGATAGGGAATTCTTCCCAAACACCCATCCAAGAAGATATTTTGAAACATCATCAATACACATAAGCAAAACTATAATTAGGGAAGTACAAAAAATCCATACTTGGGGCCTGCACTCATAGTAGAACAGTTCTCAGGAGTACAGAACTCTGTGAGGGTACCAAAGAGAAGATTCACTTGGTTGAAGAAATCCACAGCTGAAATCAGAAAGCCAAAAACTTTTCAGATTTGAATTTACATAGAAGCTTGCACTAAATTAGGTCTCTAAAGAAAGAATAATACAACAGTTCAACTCAATATTGCAGTGCTTCAAGTACCACGCAATTTCATTATCCACACTATAATAACTGATTGATGATGCTAAAAAGAAGGTGCCAGAACTTGTTATTCTAAGATCACAAACAGGGAGAGAGAGAGAGAGAGAGAGTGCAATTACTGTTGACAGCAAGCCATTCATTCAAATCCTCTCCAGGAGGAAGTCTCACTGCTTCCCTCAGGTTTCCACTGCCCAAGGTCGCATCAATGTGCTTTCTAAGTTGCGCACCCTGCATCATGACAAGTTAGAGGTTCAACAAGAATATTGCCACTGAGGAGTCTGTTTATTCAAGGCCTAATATTATAAACAAGGGATAGAGGCTCAGGCCAGACCTAACTGCGCTGTATATTAATCATTTCAATGCTTAAATTGGTATGTGGTCTTGCCATTTTTTTGAGCAACTGGATATAGATGATATTAAACAAATGTGTTTCGATGTCTGAGATGCTCTTGCTATTATGTTAGCTTTCTAAGGAAAGTTTGGTGTAGACATTAACTTTCCAGTCTAAAGATTGGTTTTGCTAATCATATACAGAAAATGCATCGTCATGTCCCAAAATACCTTCCATAAAACTTCTACTGCTGTCTTTGTTATTAATGAATACCACGTGTTGAGACATACGCAAATAAATTTCCCTATATGCATGTCTATGAATCACTTTACATTCTCAATTTATTTCCTTTTTAAAGTTTCCCAGCCCTGGGAACAACCTAAATCACTAATTCATTGTAATCCTACTCATTCATATCAATTATTTTAGTACCGAGTAACAATTGCTTAAGTTTTAAAATTGCTTGTTTTACTCTAAAATCATAATTATTTGGTAAAACGAAAACTGTCTCCTACACTTACTATTTTGCACATTTTAGAATTGGAGTATGCTCTTATGTTTCAAATCTCTTTGAAATTGTTAATTTTCTTAAAGTTCTAGATTTCTCATTGATGACAGAAAGGAAACGTTCATTGACCAGAATACACTCTTAAAAAATTCATGTGCCTGTATTATATGCTATGTCTATTCTAGTCATGATATAGTTCATTTATATAAGTATAAGATAGTGTTCCTTCGCTGTTGCTCTCCCATTCCTTCTTTAGCTCTTGTGAACTCCTCTCAACTGATTTAGAGGTCTCATACCTTTCAAGTTTCAACTCTTTGTCTTCTACTGTATATGCAGATAGCATAACTCGGACCCATTGTTCTTTCTAATCATATTTTGCATATAATATAATTTCTGTGCATCTTTACTACTCAATTATTCTTGAATTTTCATATTTGTTTAAAAAGGCCTAGATCTAGTAAAGACACCGTGGGATTGCCAAAACAAATAAAATCTAATAAGTGTCCCCATGTCATAAACGTTTAACAAGATATTCATCATATTCTGATGTGGAACTAGCAAATTCTAAACAACAATTTTCCCCGCTGTCAAATGATCAGAAAGTAGAAGTTGAAAAAGACTATGTATGTCAAGAGACTGAACGGTGAAAATATCCTAGGAGCCAAATGTTCCCTCAACATCCGGTCGTCAAAGACATCTAAAGGCTATAGAGATTCAACATACCCTGGTATGAGGTCATACATTCATCACATTCAAAGGCCATATTGAAAATAAGCAGAATTATAAATCAAATGAAGAAAGGCAACCTTACTCCCTGATGGTGCACTCTTCTTTGGGCGGAATGTCCTTTGATTTCTGTTTTCAGGCAGCTTATTAGACAGATTAACCAGTAGAAAACGTAACAACGAAATTCCTATGGGATAAACAACAGCTTTAAATCCACGCAAAGAAACACTTTCTTTCACATAATTGGCATGTATATCAATCAATTAACACCTAAAATCTGTCAATTAAAAAAGATCCATCCTTTTTTCACATTTCAATGCACACTCCATGCAGCAAGTGACCAAAAAAATACATTCTTGTATTGATAGCTACACATGAAACTAACTTGTAAGCTATCAAGGTTGATGCTAGATGAGAAAACGAGTGCTAAGAGTTCAAAAAAATGGTGTCTCGATAACTAAAGTTAGGTCAATACAGGAAGAGAAGAACAGGACAGATCTAATTAATTAAAAGCGATCAAGAAAAATAAGAGGAACTAGTTAAAATGAACCTACCAAGGTAAAAAGGTTTTCACATACCTGCCCAAACCAAAGAGACTGCTCATGGCTAGAGAGAGAGATTGCTTTTCTTTCTTCAGGGGTGTTTGGGCAATCAACGAAGAAGTAAAATACGCTTCTCTTTTGTTTTATAGCTCTTTGGGTTGGGGTTTCTTCTCAATTATTAATTATTATGGTGCGATGGAGTAATTGGGAGGTGAGAGATGATGGCATAGAGAGGAAATACGAAGGAAAAAGAACTTGTACCTTACCTCCTTTCTCTAGATGTATGGTACCTTTCATTTATGTGAATGGAAATGGAAAGTTCTATTAAAGTTTTTCCAAGATTTTAATATGCTCTTTATCCATTCTCTTGTGTGTTTCATTGTTAATGATGATTATTGTTGCTATCACTGCCTCTCATTTGGGTTTGGAAATGGTGGGGTGGGTTGATGATGAGTGGGGAAATCACTCTCGGTTGCCATCATCAACTCTTTCAAGATTCTTCTTAAATTATATGAATAAAATCGAGTTAAATTAAATATATCTCAGAGAGAGTTTATGCTTTATTTTGTTTTTTTTATACTATGATGAATGAGTTTGAACTTTTTATATATATATATATATATATATATATATATATATAAAAGATGATTTGCCTATGATTCTAATACTCGAAAATCATCTATAAAAAACATAAAACTTAATCTCATAATCAAAAATGAAAAACAAAAGAAAATAACGATGTTCTAAAATTCAATATGCTTAAGAAAGGGGTTTTTTTGAGTGTTTGGATAGAGAATAATTACATGTTTCCGATAATGTTATATTCTCTAGAATTCAAGAAGTTGATGAAGACCCAACACCTATAAAACAATCTTTTTTATGGGATTTATGGACTATTCGATGATAAAGTCAATGGTTTTTAATTAAAAAATTACAATAAATAAAAGAATGAACTTTAAATTCTTGAGAACAAGGATGTTTATTATTAGTTGTGCATTATAAATGCTATGTAAAATAATAAGAGTATGAATAGAAAATGGAAAAAGTGTGAACCATTTACATGAAGAGTTTAGAAAGTATATATAACCTCTAAACTTTGTCATATTGCTTGAATAGAGGGGTTGAAGCTTATTTTCTCCTAATAACATTAATGAGAGATAAATATCTCTTATACAATATCAATGAGGGATAAATATCCCTTACATAAAATTAATATTTATGGAAATATGATTAGTTCTTTGGAGATTTTTATACACCTAGGGATATAAGGAGACAATCATTATTGACTTTTAATATTTTACGTTAAAAGATATAAGAATAAACAAACAAATTCACATGACCTAACATGGAGCCTAAAAAAATTATCAAATTTATATGTATTTATAAGAGGGTGTTTGGCTTGGAGGTATGGTGGTTTATATTTATATAGGACCCACATAAAAAAAACAAGTCTTTTTTTGTTTTTGTGAGGTATAGTTTGTGCTTTTAAAAGGGTTGTACCTTTGAAAAAAGTCAACCACATCTCCAAACCAAACACAC
The DNA here is from genome assembly GCA_033617975.1 of Populus alba x Populus glandulosa. Classification (NCBI taxonomy): domain Eukaryota; kingdom Viridiplantae; phylum Streptophyta; class Magnoliopsida; order Malpighiales; family Salicaceae; genus Populus; species Populus alba x Populus glandulosa. The sequence continues at coordinate 10,941,223 of CM066143.1, read as the reverse complement.
ACTAGTTTGGAATGATTCCAAACTCAAGGGTTATGGGTCTAACATTTTACAAGACCCAATTCTATTTGGGCTCAACGTGTAGATGAACCCAAGACAGTTGAGTCTGACATCTTGTTAAATCTGCATACACTTAGGTTCAACGCATAATTGAACCTAATAATATTTAGATCTAGCACCTTCCTAAACCCACATGTACTCGAGCTCAGCGCGCAGCTGAACCTGAGGATGTTTGGGTCCGGTACCTTATTAGATTTACATGCACTTGAGCTCAGCGCGTAGCTGAACCCAACAGTGTTAGGTCTAGCATCTTGACATGCCTACATGTACTTGGGCTTATCATATAGCTAAATCCAAGGATGTTGGGTCTGATATCTTGTCGGACCCACATGTACTTGGGCTTAATATGTAGCTAAACTCAATGATATTGGGTCTAAAAGTAAGTCGGGCCATGTTATCTGGGCTTGGCGTTCTGCCAAGACTAGATACATCGAAGTATTATCCTGCATTTGACCCTTATAATCATGAGCTTTTAAGCAAACATAAAAAATATATATTGTTCATCAAAAAGAAAGAAAGAAATAAGAAAATCGACAAAACATTTATTTGTCAACATATCCTTGAATTATTTTTTCATGATAACTATAATTTGGAATGATAATAGATCAAGATGAAGTTTTAACATACATGCACTTGATGGAGAATGTCTGACAACTATCAACTTCTCCTATGATGATTTAGGTGGGCTGGGATGAGTGAAGAGCTTTGTCAGTTAATGAGCATGGATATAAAACCTGATTCAAGGTAACACCTATTTTTTTTCTTTTTTTCTTTTTCTTCAACCCTGACCAATTCAGGCCTCAGAAAGGCCAAGTCCCGAGTTAATCTGTCATGTCGATCTAGGTTTTATGACTATGTTTGTGAGGGTATACAATCCAATGGTATTTTTAAAAGAAAAACTTTATTGCAAATCATATCCTAAAAAATAAAACATAAAGGTAAATAAATCTCAATTTTAAATCACAATACCAGATGATAAATTTCCTCGATAAAACATAAAATAAAATAAAGTTATGAGCACAACAACATACATAAGAATTTATAAAAATATCAATAATTTTAAAAACTTAGCCTAATGAGTCAACATTGAAATCTCTGAACCCAACTCTTTGTATAGTTTGGGTTTCAAATTAAACTATATAAGAGTTATTACGACGTAAAACATTTGATTGGGCATGTCTAAAGATAATCTCGATGATTAGTAAAAACATTGTTGGACTTAAAAAATTCAAGATGACACATTTTCAAAAAAAATACCCAGACGATAAAAAATATTGGATCAACCCAGGTTTCATGGCTTAACATGTCAAATTCACAACTCAAATCATGGATTCCATTAGTTCTTTAAACTATTTTTTATTTAATTATATGATAACAAAAACACATGCTTGTAAAATCAAGCATCAACTCAAGGATATTTGTTTGAGACCACGATAATCTCATGGAAGCAAACTGAAACATATTATAAAGCCTAGTTCTCAATAAACCCAAGCTAACTCATCAAACATGTGACTCGGGTTATAGACTCCATTAGATTTAATAACTTTTGTTTTCTGAAAACTATTTTTTATTTTAGTATATTATAGAAAAAATAGGCACCTGTAAAATTTAGTATTGACTTGATATTAGGTTGTTTGTTTGAGATTGCAACAATCTCATATAAAGTAAAAAAAAAAAAGAATATAAAGCTCAATTCTCAATCAACCCAAGTTAATTCATCAAACATGTGATCCGTGCCATGAACTCCTCTAGGTTTTAATAACTTTTTTTTTCCTGAAACTTTTTATTTATTTAATAATACGATAACAAAAATAAATACAAGCAAAATTGAGCACCAACCAAATATGAGATAATTTGTTTAAGACCGTGATAAACCTACAAAAAAAAAATCCAAAATAAATTATGAAACTCCATTCAAAATCAACCAAATGTTAGTTAATGAAATTGAAAATAATAATAATAAAAATCAATAAAAACTCAATGTTGAAGGATGTAATTAAAAAAAATCAATAAAAAAAATTAAAGAAAAAAAAGGTTATGTGCACTTGTCTAGGTGGCCTAACAGGCCTGGTGAAGGGTTCACATATTAGGGACTATTTTTATTTTTTATTTTCTTAATAGGCGTATGACATGCCATCCGTCCTTTTTTTTTTGAAAATACAAAATACATTAGCCAACACGTCACTTGTTGTTCCATGTTTTCCTTATTGTAAAGGCGTATGCAAAATCATACGAGGTGTTTTTTATGTAAAAATTCATTTTCAATCCAAAACATAATCATAAAAATGTTAAATCAATTTGGAAAAAAAATCTCTCCCGACCCTGATTTATATTCTCCAGGAAGATGAAAGTTTAAAAACATCTTTATAGAACCCTTCATTGAAATGAACCTTCTGAAACCAATATTAATCTATTTTGTTGTCGGAATATGGCTACCTAATGGTTTTCTTTCTCTTTCATCATTATTTGACGTTTTTATCTCTTTTTCCTGTAATTCAAGGATTGAAATTTTTAAGAAAATATACTTTATACCAAAATTAAAATTACAAAAATTAAAAGAATTGTAAAGGAAGGAAAGAAGTAATTGGACTAAACATAACTTTTAATATATCATTTATCATCTAGAAAAATACAAGAGATGTTGCATATTTATAATGGCATTTTTAACTTGTTGGATATTGTCATGATATTTAAGAAAGTGTGGTTCTTGTCAAAAAAAAAAAAAAACACTAAGTCTTGTTGATACATTGAAGAAGTAGATTCTTATCATATCAGTAGTCTATGTATTACTTTGGACGGGGTCAAATTTTTATCAACGTAAAAAATCGATGCTAAGGCAATGCTAATGTTTTTAAAGAAGTGCAAAAAAAATACCTGGGTAATTGACTCAAGTTTGTTCAATAAACACAATTAACTTAATAACATGATTAAGAAAATAGGCAACAACAATAAATAAACCAAACTAAAATAATATACAATGATCAACTTAAAAAATAAATATTTGATAATATTATGAAAATATATTATCTTAATATTTGATAATAAAAAAAAATTAAAAAAAAATATGATAGCTTCATAAAAATAAAATGAAAAAAATTTTAAAATTTGATTTTTAACGAATTAAATATAAAATGAAGAATTATTCAAGTCAGAGCCTATTATCTAGTGTGTCTGTGTATATAAAGTACACGACATTTTCACCTTCCAAAAAAAGGCTTTTCGTATGCATCTCTCAATTGTACAAGTGGACTAAAAATCTAATGAGCGCGTAGCTTGTAATCCCAGCATTACTCAAAAAGATCTCATGCATTCCTCTTAGTGAATCCTTCTAACAAGTGGGGAAAAATATCATACCAATTTTAATATTACATTAATGAATGAAACTCAAAAGCATTGGAGATTGTTGAAGAATGTTGTTAAATTGTACTTTTCTAAAATTTTAAATTTATTTTAAAATTTAAATTAATATTTTCATCATTTTCATATTCTATATTAAAACTAAAAAATATTATTTTAATATATTTTAAAATAAAAAACAATTTAAAAAGTGTTGTGTCATAATCTCAAATAGCATGAATGTATTTGTTTTGGTACTGACACCGTGCTTTTTAAAAAAAATTAAGTTTTTTTTATTTCAAATTAATTTTTATAATTTTTTAAAATTATTTTAACTAAATTTAAAGAAATAAAAAAATATTACTTTAATATATTTTTAAATAAAAATATTTATGATCAAGTACCATAATTACCAAGTACCAAAAACACGTACTCCACTTTTGTTGTCTTCCCAAAAATCGAAGCATCAATGTCCAAAATTCAAAATTCCAAAAATAAAAAGCCATTTCTCCACCGAACACAAAAAGTTTATTAGTCCTCTCTCTCTTTTACATTTAAATTTCCCCCAACCATGTCCAAACCCTCGTCTCTCATCTCCCATTCCAAGGTAAAAGCAAAAAATAAAATAAAATAAATCCTCTTTCTTTCTGATTCCTGGTAACACACATGCAAGGATATAATATCTCACAAACTAACCCTGAAATTTCCTTCCTTTTTTCAATATTTGTTGAACAGGGTTGCTTAAAATAGTAGCAGAAGAAGTCAGGACTCATACCCAAGTGAAGTTGGAGAGAAAACTGAAAGAAATGAGCAACTCATCAGTCACAGTGGCGGCGGTGGGGCCAAGGGCACAACCAGGTTTCACGGTGGCTCAGTGGCATGAGCTAGAGCATCAAGCTCTTATCTTTAAGTATTTAAAAGCTGGATTATCTGTCCCTCCTTATCTTCTCCTTCCTATTCGCAAGAGTTTCCAGCTTCTTTCCCCTGGTTTCTTGCACCCATCAAATTGTAAGCTACAAAAACAAAAACCCTTTTGGCTTTAGTTCTTTTATGTTTCATGTTTCTTGGATTTATCTTTTCTTCTTTGTTTTTGTTAGTTTTTCTTTAGTTTCAATTAAAGTTGGTGTTTTTAAGATTTATAAAGTTTGGTGAATTTAGGACTTGTTTGCTTATAATGAACGAGGCAATAAAATAAGTTAGAGATGTCAATCTGATTTGTGACAAATTTTATTGCCCTGTGTGACGGTGGCTACTCTTTAACTGACCCAAATGTCAAGGAGGGCTTTTAACAGAATTGTATCTCTAATTTAATTTCAATTGAAGGTCGTGTCTTTAAAATTGGAACAGATTGGTATTTGTTTAAAATTAAAGTTGGCAAGGTCAGTCTAATTTTTTATAATTTTTACTGTTCACTGTGATATTAGTTTCTAATCTTAATAAACCCATATGTAACTATGGATTCGTTCTCAAAATTTTTATCATCTTAATCAATTCAATGAACTGCTTATTCATTCAGTTATTTTGAGACTGGTTAAAAACTGCATTTTGTTTCTTTTTGCTACCCCTTTTGTTACGTTCAGTTATCTGTTTTTATATTTGGACTGTTAAATGCTTTGACAATGAGGTGAGAAATATTATGCAACGAGACATCCAAATAGCCATCAAGTAACTGAATTTTACTCCAGGTAAATGGTTTGGAGGAAAATTTACTGGAAATGGGTATTGCAGTTTTCTGACTTGTGAAATTATCTTAATTTGCAAGTCGTCTTGTGTGTGCTTGTGCTTGCATGTGTGCACTTGTCTTGTCAAATGTCTTGGTGATATCCAGTTAATCATATAATCTTAAAGCTGCAGGTTATATTTTGTGTTTGTTACATGCTATATTGGTCTTCTTTTGCAGTGAGCTATTGTTCCTATTTTGGGAAGAAGATTGACTCAGAGCCAGGAAGGTGCCGGAGGACGGATGGCAAAAAGTGGAGGTGCTCCAAAGATGCTCATCCAGACTCCAAGTATTGTGAGCGGCATATGAATAGAAGCCGTAACCGTTCAAGAAAGCCTGTGGAATCACAAACTACTTCTCAGTCCATGTCGACTGTTGCATCAGAAATTGTAAATGGGAGCAGCAGCAGTGGCAGCAGAGCGTATCCGACTATGCCTTTACCCTCCATTGGTAATTCTGGGCCCTTAGGCTTTGGAAGCAACATGTCACGTTGGCAGATGGAGTCTATGCCTTATGGTGTTAATAGTAAAGACTACAGGTGCGTGGTTGTTATTTTTACTAATCAAACTGCATGTTGAGCAAAGGTTGTATTGAAGGATTTGTGCTTGATAGCAATATATATTTATATATTGGTACATCTATGGGTGATGCGGTATATCAATAGAGTGACATGTGATATTTGATGCACCCTGTATTTTTGAGTAACATGCTGAAGCCAAGCCATTTAAACATTACATAAAGCAGTTGTCAACCCTTATGTTGCATTCAGCAAGCCAAGGTGCTCGAGTCATGATGTTCCAGTGCTTAAAGTTTATATTTGCTACTGTCAATATGTTTGCATGAATTGGTGGAAGCACCTTGGTCATTACAGTGAGACTGATAACTAACTTCATATTACTTGTTAGCTTTGTAAAAAGAAGGGCTATAGTGATGGTCTTGCACATTAAGGTAAGCAATATATTACTGCATTGATAAATCATGAAGGTTTAAGTGCTAAATGTATTAGATTAAGTGGTGAAATTGATGACTTGTTTTGAAATCATACTCAGAAAGCACTCCAACTTTTTTAATTAACCATTGACGTCAATGGAAACCTAATATCTCATTTTAACAAATTAGGCTGACATAACAAGTTGAAAACTTGGAATATGTTGAATAGGTTCATCTTTCCCATAACCCTCTTCGCTGCTGCTAGCTTGTTGTGGCTTGTAAGGAGTCTTGTTGTCATCAATAATATTTCTTAAAATATCAACTTAGTTGGTTTCTCATCCTTTATTTGGAGCTGGCAGTAAGCATTTTTGGCAGCCAACTAAAACCCATTAGCTGCAATGCTAGCCAGTATCCATACATTGACATACAAAATGTGGTTTGTCTTTGGATTGCCTCTGTTCTTTCAGATTAATACTCAGATAATTTGGATGCTGTTGCAACTTTAAGAAATATAGTTCAGACTTGTCTAGAATTCTTGTTCCTTTTACATCAAAATATAGTATCACATTTTCAGCCTGTCTAACGGGGATTTTATGAAACAAGTTAGAAATGAGGTTCGAACCTTAAAATCCCCTCCTTTCCCCACTCTAGTTTGTACAATTGCTAGTGCAACCAAATTTAGCTATCATTGGTGACAGTTGCTCATGTACACTTTATGGTCTATGATTGTGATCATGGATTGCTGCTGTGATATCTCATTTTGGTTTGCTATCATATATTTTCAAATCATAACAGTGATATATTCATGGTTTAATGATAGATGGAGCTATGCTGATGAGATTTGGACTTTTGGCTATATAAAGCTACACATCTGAAAGTGTTGGAGTGATTTATTCTTGTGTTACCATAATATTTTTCCTTTTTTTTCTCGTTCTTGCTCTCTCTCTCTCTCTCTGAAGTTTGCTGCACCAGTTTATCCATTTATACACATGTATCATTTGTGGATCTTCGTTTTATGATTTCTTAGCTTTCAGAAGATGGATTGAATTGTTCCCGCATCCCATTTCCATGCTTAGACGCAATGTGTAAGTTTGTTAATTAAGAAAGAAAATGACTGTGAATTGTATAATAGTTTTGAAGAGAATGGAGTGGGTAGCTTACATCTGATTTGCTCCCCACTAGATGACAGCGTCATGATCTTTTTTCCTTTTTTTTTAAATGCACTACTACATCGTGATCTTGATTGCACTTGAATATCTAAAGATTAGCTTGGATTTCTTGGAGAGTTTGATCATGTGTTGAGGAAAAAAAGGTTTCTGTGATCCTTTCAAAGCATACTCTAAGGCCATGGAATTTATTTATAAAGAAACCAACTGGGCATGTTCTTTCAAACTGGCATTGCAGGTCTCTCCATGGACTGAAGCTTGAAGCAGATGAGAAAACTTTCTTACCAGAAGCTTTGGGAAATACAAGGAGCTTCGGGATGAACTCTACCGTGGACAGCACTTGGCATCTCACATCCCAAGTCCCTGCAAGCCCTGTGCCAGAATCAAGAAATGATGCTCTTTTGCAAAACTACCCACAACTACGGACACTGCAGGATTTTGAGCCCCTAACTGTTGATGATGCACCATCAAAACAGCAAGAACAACAATATTTATTTGGAAGGGAGTTCAGTTCATCGGGATCTATGAGGCAGGAAAATCAGTCTCTTCAGCCTCTCTTTGATGAGTGGCCTAAATGCAGGGATATGGATTCCTATTTCACTGATCAAAGATCTAACAAGAGCTCTTCTGGTGTTCAGTTATCAATGGCCATTCCAATGGCTCCTAACTCTGCTCCGACGAGTTATCATTCCCCAAATGGTAAGTGTGTTTCCCTCTGGAATGTGCTTTCCACAACCTCCCACCCTAGGCGACCCAAGACTTGATGGAAAACAAATAGACGATTTCTAATTATACTGTGTTTTCATGCAGATGCTTAAAAGGAGCATGTGAATTTCGTTCAAGTTATTTTGATGGCTCCATCAAGAAATGCCATCAAAATTTCTCTACGTGGTTAGGAGAGCATTCCTACTCTGGTTGTGGACCGACAATGTTGTTGTGTTCGGGTACTTAAAATTTACTACTATGGATGGTTCTTATGGTAGATTTGTCTGACTACTTTGAGATTGCGTGCTTAAGTTCTCCCTGTCCAGCATAAAATCAGACATCATAGATGTCTTGAATCTTCATGGTTATTACTAATGTTAATGTTAATGTTAATTTAGTGTTTGGCATGTTGATTTTGTTATGATCAAGTCGTTCTCCACACAACTTTTTATACTCGATCCTATTACATCTTTGTAAAGGTCTACGTATAAAATTGATAGGTTTGTTCAATTTGATACCCGCATGATAATTCATCACGTAATGATTAATCAAATAAATTAGACTCGCTCTTGCAGTGTAGAACTAATAATCATTCAGAAAAGAAAATAGAACTTGAAACTAGTTAAAGATAGCAGATAGCTAAATCCCACAAGCATCAATCTAAACCCTAAGCATTACTCTACAATATAGCCCAAAGATGACCGTCTACGTCATCCTCACGTTGGAAAGGCTCATGTTTGGATTCTTGTTGCCATAGTTTGGATGCTGAGCCATGAATTGCTTCATAAGGCCTTCATTCTCGATCTCTTTGCTTGTAGGGAGACCTAACTGCTTCTGTCGTTGATCAAACATCATCTTTTCCACAGTGGACCTTGTTTCTGGATCCAAATCAGACAGCTTGCTAGGCTCTGGTTCAGCTTTTTGAATATCAATCTCAGGACCACCCTTGAACAAGGACTTCCACCAATTCATCCTATCGCACTTCGTCAAATGCACAGAAACAGTCTTTTGATCCGCCAAATTGCAGAGGGAATCATCAACCTTGATTGTCTCAAATAGTTCTCCTTCGAGAATTGAAGGCTGACCTTTGAGTCCAACTTTCGCAGATTTTTTCTTCATCTCACACACAACGTCCCTAGACTTTGTTCCAGCAGGGACAGGCACAGTAATAGTAACCTCTTGAAGTGTCTGTGCCCATGAGTAATTTTCCATGTCAAGACCATTGTCTTTGTTTGGAACCCGTACCCTTTTCTTCTCCTCATCCCTCTTCTTCTCCTCAGTACGTCTTTTCTCTTCGGCTTTGATTGAATCCTCTTCAGCCTTGATTCTTTTCTTGAACTCCTTAACCAGGGCAGAGACATCGGTCTTGAGGACATCAGACTTTTGAGACAAAAAGTTGAGGGCAGACTCCAATAACCCTAGAGGGTTTGAGGGATCAAGTACTGCGTTGAAGGACAACGAGGAAGAAGGAGATGCCGGGGCTTGCTGGTTTTGTTCAGGCTCTTCGTAATCGGAGAGAATGGCCATGATTGAATTCCTAGAGTTCTGCGCAAAAAAAGAGAATTTAATAGTTTTTTTTTCCCGTTTTTCTTTATAGAAGGAATTAGTGAATATTACTATTCTTGTGAATTTCCTTTCCGATTTCGTAACGAAATTCATCCTCAGTACTCGGATTTTTTTTTAATTATTATTAATTAAATGCCACATATATTTTACAATTAATAAACGGATTTCATGCTTGATTAGGATTTGATTTGAATTTTCCTTAATAATTTGTTTGGAACCCTTTTAATGATAGACAAAAACAAAACAGAGGAGTGACTCTGATTTGCTAAAATAATTCCAAATAAATCATACTATTCCAAGAAAATCCTTGTGTTCTTTTTTTTCTCAAGAACCCTAAAACCTGTCTCATACTTGCCAAATCCAACTTGTGTTCGCTTGAAAAAGAAAAATGTAATGGGAAAAATAGACGTAAATAAATAAACTCTTGAGTCACATATATATGTACCTGAACTGAAGCAATTCCACATTCTCAAATGACAATCCACCAGGTGCTATAAGAGTAAGCCCATTTCATGCTCAAGCTGGCAGTAGCACCTGAAGCAACAAGGACTCATAAACCTGGGTTTCCTGTTTCGACACTCGAAGAAGAAATATTGACGCTAAAAATTATGATATTTGAAAGAAGCATATGCACTCTGCCAAGCAGTGAGATTTTGACAGACTTTTCAATATCTGGTAGTTGAAGTGGGATTATGGTGGATTCTGCCTTGTTTATGAGTACATATTTAGCAGCGTCGGCTCCTTTGCCGGATAATAGTAGAGAGAGGTGTTCTTCTTCATTCATTGGATTGAAGATTATGGGCAGTTGCAACTGGAATCAATACAAGACAGAAAACGAAGAAGAACAAAGGGTGTGTCATGAAATTAAGTGGAGCAATGAATGCTTTTTGAATTAATTGTTAATTCAATTCAATGGTTTAGTGTGTTCTTCCAAGCATAAACATAAGAATTTATCACTTGGAATACCAGCAACCAGCTCTTATCTCTTCGCGTCAAAGGGCGAGTTCCTTTCTCGCCTTGCCAAAAACTATTTTATTATAATTAATGCCATTTGATTTACTTGAAATGATGTTTCATATGACTTTACTAGGCATTTCAGAGGGTGATTGTAGCTTGTTCCTTAACAATGTTCATCTTTAATTATCAGCTTGCTTGCTACACCATATCTCATAATCCTCGAAACTCAATTTTGGTTTTCAATTTATATATTGTTTGAGTACATGTCAAGGGTAAGCTCATTATGCTCTGCACAATAACAGTAAGGTATCTTCAATCCTCTAGCACATAATTATTATTTTCAACTTCAACTTTTATGTCATTTTCCTCGATGTTTTTAATAATTTATTTGTCAGTTGACAACCTTGAAGTTGGTTTTTTTTATACTTTTGAGATAAGAAATCATTGTTTTTAGTTTTATCATTTATGATATTACATGTTTTTTTTTTATCAATATTTTTGTTTGACTTAATGTTCATAAAGTATATTAATTAAGGAGACGGATGTATTTTTGTTATAAAAATGGATAGATCCATGACTTACATTTAATAAGACTAATTACCTTTATAAACTTGTTTTAGTTAAACAAATATATAGAATAATGATAATTCATAATTCAGTAATTAGATAATATTCTTATAATTATAATATATGATACATGTATTTTTTTTTTATCAGAAGCATCTTTTTTTAAATAAAAACTCATAAGTTATATTCATAAGTAAATTTATTTGAAAATTAGGTATATTAGGTTCATATATAATTATTCATAAAACAATTACTAGTATTATTGTAAAAAGTTATAATTTTATTTAAAAAAACATGACAACACCCAATAATTTTTTAAATATAATCCCAATAATTTTATATAAGGATAATTTCATTTTAAAATAAAAATAAAAACGAAACAATTAATAAACAAAAAAAGGTGATGACCTTAAAAAAAAATAAAAAACAGCCCGGGCATTGCTAACCTTAAAAGCCTTGCCTGTGTACTTGGCCTAAAAGGAAAAACCCAACATGATTGCTTTTTAAAAAAAAAAAAAAAACAAGTAAATGATTTATGTCTATTGCTATAATTTTCAGTTATCAAAAAGTAGAATCCAAGTTCTTGGACCCTTAAAACATATTTTTTTAATAAATTTTCATTTAAAAACACTTAAAAGTATTATAGAAATATCAATAAATTCATTTTCAATCCAAAAAGCATTCTGATGACTCTAAAAACTAAAAATCAAACTGGATAAAAGGAAAAAAATTATAGGACTATAATATATATTTTTTCAATGACTTTTTATCTTTTCTTTCAAAATATAGTTACTAAAACATGATAAAAATAAGATTTTAAAACCAAAATATAAATATCTAAAACTACAGGTATTAGAGGTGTCAAAATAAAAAAAATTTAGAGATGAAATTGTACATTTTTGTTACTAAAGATTGCACTATAATGAAATAGTGCAAATGTGCGATCTATAGTGGAGAGCTGCAAGGAAAGTCCTCCTCCTAGCTTTCTTTTGAAAACAAATGTCGCCTGCGTTAATTACGAGAGGGGTGCGGTGCCTATACTAGTTGAGTTTTCTATGTATTTTTTTTTTATTGAAAGGGTTGTATAATCAAAATTCGATCAATTAAGATTTCTTGTCATTTATGCTCTTTTTTTCCTTCCATTTTCTCAATTATAACAGAATATTAATTTCTAGTTACACCAATTCTTAGAATATAGATTTTACTTTCAATTTCAGTTGTCATCTAATCAAATATCTAGGTCATGAAATCAACTCAGATTTTCACAATGATTCGTAAAATGTGTTTTTTTCATTTTTTTTCCCCAAAAAAATAAAATCAATCCTGTTTTATTTATTTATACTCAACCAATTCTTGATGAGTTAATTAATGACCGGTTCAGTCAAACTTTCACCCGAACCAATAGGTTGTCTAGTTTGATTATAAACCCAACCTAGTTTAAGTTGAGTTGCAATGTTTTTCAGATCAATTTAGGTCGGCCAAGGTTTGATAGCTATGGACCAGAAGATTGAACAGATACGGCGTCCCAACCGCAACTCGCCAGCATATCTTCAAGCCACTTCAATATACCTGAAAGGATCTGAACTCTATTGAAGTCTTAACAGAATTCTTTGGAGATACCATTTCCTTGTGTATATGACATTTAGCTAACAAATAATTAGAAGTTCAAGAACAAATAATTAGAATAACAAGATTGGTAATGACAGTAAATCCGGGTTTGCTGCGAAGTTCACATGAAATCTCTTTTCACCAATGAGGTAGATGCGGTGGATTGTCAAAAGAACCCAATTTGGACAAAGAAATTAGTATAAATTTGCGCAGGATCATAGTACTGTATGTGTTTTCAGTAAAAAAAAAAAAAACCCGTCTCCGAGGTAGTTGTTTTGAAGACCACTTCAGAAATCAATTTTGCTCCCATGAATATGAAAATTAAAAAACTTTCACAAGATAACAATTGCTTCATATTTTATAGGAACTTTTCCAAGGGACATTGGAAATTTTAAGTTGGAAAGCAAATAAGAGAAGAAACAAATAATCAAGGGTAAGAATAAAAAATGATCTTGCAAGTCCTTGGAGTTCTAACCAACAGAATTTGCCGCTAGTTATAACACATCCTGGAGTCACAGGCGCGAGTAGAGTCAATGAAAGCACTACTAGAACAGTAAACCCACCCCACAAAACAGAAAATGAAGCTTTGCTTTACTGGAAATGTAAGAATATTCTGCAGATACCTATTAAATCCTTAGAATTCCAATCTCACTTCTTGATGTTGGTTATCACACAAACCAGGTCTCTAACAAGCAACAAAAACAAGATGGTGTGCAGGTCTTTTTTTCCTGTTTGTTTAGTGTTGTTATAGACGACAGCTGAAGTAGTAATCTAGCACACGGCTCTAGCAGTAAACTTAGCTTGTGTGTTCTTGTTTGTCTGACTGATACAACCTGCAAAATCCATAGCAAAAACCTGAAGAGAGCTCGCTTTTCTTTCAAGAGGATAATGAGGCACGGGACAAGGTTAGGCACCCCTTTGAGCTTTTAAAAAAGAATATGAAAAAAAAAGGGTTCAAATTTAGTATGTGAGACAGTTAATAAAAGAGGAAGGGAGCATGATAGGACCTCTCATTTATGTTGCCAATGCACAACCAAGACGAGCAAACAGAAAGAAGGGAAAATTACTCCAAACACTATATTAGAGCAACCACTATGCTTTTGTAATTGTAACAGCGCTTACAATGTTTTCAATGTACTTGTCATATGGCCAAACACTCTGCCATGTCAATCTTTCATACCTGCAGGAAACAAGAGATCGTTATTATAATAGAATCACTCCTACAACAAGAGGGGGGGGGGGGGGGGGGCTTGTGGTCTGAACCAGATGGGCACAATATAAATGACTCAGATTAAATGGTCTTGGCTTATGAGTTGTAACACATAATGGACGATGCTGGCATCACGGAACTCAATACTACAGTAGAGAAATGGCTCAATCCTGAAATATATCAGAGCATGGATGTTTAAAGTCTGATATTATCTCCAACCAAGACAGCAATTAGCTGAAAGTAGCAGGCATACAAAATTTTCCATTCTCGCTTTCCTAAATGAATTAGGCTAGTGAGAAATCAATCCTCCAGAACTTGTGAGTAAACCCTCATGAATGACTCCACAAAGTCCGTAGAGATGTAGAATGCAAAACAGAAAACCCTGAGTATAAGAGACAACCCCCCCCCCACACACACACACACATGCACACACTAATTATTGAAAACTTTAAGCTCCAAAACTGATTTTAACTACCCTAAAAACTCTTGCAGCCTATCACCATCTCTCCAGGATTTGTGGGTAAACCCACTTCTAACCAGTGATTCCCCAAACCCCATAAAACTGGAGATAAAAAAAGACAACCACGAGTCTAAGAGACATCCCCGCGTTAATTATTGGAAACCTTAAACCTTTGGAATTGGATATGATTTCAACTACTCTAAAAACCTTTTAATCTATCACTATTGCCCTAATACATTTAAAAAACAAAAATACAACGCAATGCTTGTGGCAGCATATAGTAGGCTAAAAATGTGACGGAACTTAAAAATGCTCTTAATATCACCTCGATGTCACATTGCTGATAGAAGTCAGCAATCAATATGACAACTATAAGATTTTACTTTCGCTGCTTCTTGGTTATTTACTACCAACTTTTGCCTCCTGATGAAAAACTACAAAAAGGATTCCTATCACCACAAGCAACAAGTCCTAAATATCCAAAGCCAATCCCATGCCAGCATATGCACACATGCACTTTGAATTAGAATCAACTTCAGCACATCAATTTCAGTTCGAAAAATGTCACTACTCGATGCCAAGCCTAACATCAATCAATACTCCCCATTAAGCAGCAAGCCTTGATATTAAAAGAAAATAGCACCATTACATATAGCCAATACCAGAATGATGAAAATGAAAGTTTGCGAGCTACGAGGAAAAGAACAAGTTGGAAGTAGAAAAAGGTCAAACAATATAGCAAGCAGCAAAAATAAAGAAATAAAAATATCCAAACACTAAAATCATTACAATAACTTAAAAATGCTCCCATACCTTTTCCAGGAGGAAAGAATCGACTAGAAAATGTTTCCAAAACTTTCGACAACGATCCAGCATTAACAGACAGTTTGCTCTTCATGTCAACCAAGTCAACCCCATTATCCAATAAAAGCTTCTTATTAAAGCTAGACAACCTTCCACTGGTTTCTCTTTGCAATAGAGAAGCGCGAGATGCAACATTATTCCACCCTTCCCCCGCAACATCTCTGGCAGAAAGAAGACCATTTGATTTGGCAATCGCCAATGCACCACTTCTTGTTGCCAAAATAGCTTAAAAAAATAAATAAATAAAGCATTACATCAACTTCAACTGGATCAATTCCATTCTTTTTGGAAAGAATCATTTATAATTATCTTTTGGGTAAGAATAAAACAGTTTCAATTACTAAGCAAAAGGGAAAGAAAATTTCATATGGTACCATTATAAGGGACTTGAAAGAGGAAATTAGCAGGAAGCCCGATACCAAAACCAACAAAAGTGATGCCCACACTAAATCCAACACCGCAACCAGCACCAACATACCCAATTGCTTCTGGACCAAACCCAGGACCCCATCCAACACCACAGCCAATGCCTATCCCCATACCCCAAAATGCTCCAGATGTTGGATGCACTGGGTTCCATCTTTCATATCTCCTGCACAGCCCTTTTATTATCATTTTTTACCTGAGAAAAACACAAGGACAAACAATGAATCATTTTATGGTTGAAACATAAATAGAATAATGATAAAAGAAAAGGATGAAAAAGAAAGAAAGGATTGTCGTCACCATAGACAAATACTGCTTGCTGCAAGTATTGTCTTCCTCATCCTCCTCTCTTGATTCCGTGACCGTGAGCGAGTAAGGGGGCGGGTTTGAGAGTTTTTGTTGACGGTGTTAAGAATCAGAGATGCCGTGGGCTCGTTTCAAGACTCAAGTTCGTTTTCTTTCCTTATGTTGGGCTACTGATACTGGGTTTTAAAATGGTTCTTGAGCCACATATTTTTGTTTTGTTTGGCCATAGCTTTTGATTATTTGTCCAAATTTTTTTCTTGAAACAAAAAAAAAAAGAGTTGATTAATGAACTATATATTGCCCTCTTATGATGAAAACTTGATAATTTTCAACGCATTAAATTTTTGGTGAATGTTAAAAAAATATCTAGGTATTCTTAAGGTGTTTTCTAGCCAAAAAAAACAAAAAACTATAAAAAAGTTAACTCAATGTGATCTTGTTAGTTTTGCAGGTCAAAAACTAAGTTATAACTTGAATAACTGATAAGTATATATTTTGACCAAAAAAATTAAGACAATATATTTTATTAAATATTAAAGCAATAATATATTGGATAGACTCATATTTGCTTGATTAACTAAGTTTAACTTGCTGAATCCCCAACCCAGTTTATGAGACTTTGTAAAAAGCAAATAAATTTTTTTATTAAGCTCAATTCTCAATTAATCCACTATTAAAATATAAAATTAAAAATAAAATTCAATTAAAAAAATAAGTTAAGTCAATTCAGATTAACATGTCAAACTCGAGTCATGATATTGGAATAACCACGTATAAATTCTCAATCAACTCAATATTGAATGATAAAATTAAAAAAAAAATAATTAAAAAAACATAAAAAACCACTCGGAGCCAATCGATAATATTTGTTACTCCAGTTATAAGATTATAATAAGGAAAAAAAACTGAAACTAAATGGTAAAACATTGTTTACTAATCATTGTGCATAAACTCACAAACACTATTCTTTAGTTGTTTATTTTTGCATTTTTTTGCACTTTAATCCATGTAGTTTGCAGAATTTACAACTTGGTCATAAAACTTCTTTTTTTCCACATTGTAGTTCATGGAAATTGAAAGAGAGGAGAGAATGTTGTTGAAAAAATAAAGGAGAAAGAAAGATTTTGATTGATCATATTACAATCACATAAAAATCAATCTTGATATTTATGGAGTTGTTTTGATAAGGAGGGTTCAATAAAGATGCATGGTCTGGGGTTGTAATCACATTAAACGAAGTAAATATAAACACAAAAAGTTTTTTTTTTCGTTTTGATTTTTTAGGCCCTTAGATAGTGTTATAGGGTTGTTATTAATATTACCATGATTTATTAAAAATTAAATTTCATGATTTTTTCAGATAAAATTCTCCGAGTCATTAGACTCAGATCACAAGTTTAAAAAGTAAATCACATTTTTAAAAAAATTATTTTTTTTTAAATAAATTTTTTTAATATTTTTAGATTGTTTTGATATACTGATGTAAAAAATAATTTTTAAAAAATAATAAAAAAATAATTTTAATATATTTATAAGTAAAAAGTAAATTAAACCGTTATTTCAACTATAATTTCAAACATCTTATATAAACACACATGCATGGGTGTAATGTTTACCGTATTCAATTAAAATGTGTAAATCAAAAGAAAAAAAAAGAAGCCCAACCCGTCCCATAAAATAAATAAATAAAATATCCAACAGCACTCCACCGAATGTAAAATTACGGAGGGAGATTAATTGAGCACAAGTTTACTTCACCCAAGACAAGGAGACTATTTCGTCTAGGAGTCTTGATGGCATTGACTGACAAATCATACAACTCACTGCATCCAACGTCTGGTTGGAGTTGTACAATAACCCGACCCTATAAACCTCTCGTATAGTCATCAATTAATTAGTTCTCTTACCTTGTTTTTCCATAATATTTTTTGGCTTGCTCAATCACTTTCTGAAAAATCCTTCCACGCATTAATCTATCGCAAGCTAAGAAGAACATTGACCATGTTGTGCCAATACCCCGGACCCGGAGATAACAATAAAATCGTTCCATCATCTCAAAAAACTAGTGTACGCAAGAGTTCAGATGAAAAAATCATGCCTTCTTCATCTAAGAAGATTACACTAAGAAGTTCCGATGGAGAAACCTTCGAGGTGGAAGAGGCAGTAGCCCTCGAATCCAAAACCATCAAGCTTATGATCGAGGAATCCTCCTCGAGCAACCAAGAGGCCATCACTTTGCATATTGTCTCCGGCAATATCCTGGCCAAGGTCTTGCAATACTGCGAGAAGCACATCGAAGATGACAGAAGCACCGCTAAGGAACTCAGGTCATGGGATGCCGATTTTGTCAAGCTCGATAAAGACACGCTCTTTCAACTCGTCCTTGCTGCAACCTATCTTGGTATCGAGAGATTGGTCGATTTGGCGAGTGAGGGTGCATGGAGCAAGGTGAGGCCAGAGATCGAAGGTTTGGGTTTTCGCAAGAAATATGGAAACAACTATGGTTCTTATGAAGATCAAGAGGTTGAGATGGGTTACCTATGGGTTTCGGGTAGTTATACAGGGTAAAATGCCCTCATCATACTCTATCAGGTTACTATGAGAATAGTGGTTTTCTCTGATTTTGTTTTACATAATTTCTACACAACAACAATTAGTTTTCTTTCCTTTTCAAGCATTATTATTATTATTATTATTATTTAAAGAGAGCTTGTGTGTTTTTTTTTTAATTTTATTACTACTGTTTTTGTGAATTACCTGGAAATTTATTATCACTTGTTATTTAATTCGATATATGTTGTTGAAGATGAAATTCTTGTTTGAAAGCTCTTTGAATATTTGGGTTGGAATTGGACGATACGTGAGTTTTTTTTTTCATCGTTCAAGATTAGAAAATAAGAAGAGACAATGTAAGAGAGTTTTTTCGTACATTTATTAATTGAGGATTGAATAATTTAGTTGAGTTAATTTCTTTGAATTTTTATGGATTTTTCAACCGAATTATACAGTCACAAATTTATGACCAACATAATATGTCACAAATTTAAAATTACTTTTTTTTTTCCGGTGTCCTAATAAGAACTTCTTAATTTAGAATAATACATTAATAAAAAGTTAAACTCAGAATATCTCTAATAGATCAAGCCTTATCTATAATATATATATTTAAAATTATAGTTCAGGTTGTTTTTAATTTTTTTTTATTTAAATTAAAATAATATTTTTTTATTTCTGACATTAATACATAAAAAATATATATAAAAAATTAATTTAAATAGAAAAATAATTTAAAAACGCTAATAGATAAATGTGGCACGAAACAAACAAGAAGCACGTAATTCCCATAAGCCAAGAATCTACTCGAGTATTTCCCTATAACGCACAGAATTCCAAAATTCAAAAACCCCGCGCTATAAT
The DNA here is from genome assembly GCA_033617975.1 of Populus alba x Populus glandulosa. Lineage (NCBI taxonomy): Eukaryota > Viridiplantae > Streptophyta > Magnoliopsida > Malpighiales > Salicaceae > Populus > Populus alba x Populus glandulosa. The sequence continues at coordinate 10,921,928 of CM066143.1, read as the reverse complement.
TTTCAAAATCTAAACAAACAACTTTCTCATTCACTTACACTCTCATAAATTTTGATTTAAAAGAAGAAGAAGAAGAAGAAGAAAACACTCATCCTTCCTGTCTCTACCAACCGAAATGAAGAAAAAAATGAAAAGTCGAAAATCGCCATTACCTATGGCATCGCCACCATCTCCATCGCCGCCAAAATCTAGCATTCTCAACAGCATCAAGAAAAAGAAGCCGATCGCATCTGTTGGTGCAACCGCTGGTGTTTTGAGATCATCACCACCGCCGTCTCTTGATAAAACCCTAGCTTCAATCTCCGATCTCAAAGAGTTAGCCTCTTCTCGCTTCGACGATATCAAGAGCCGTCTCATCGATCGCTCTCACTCTGAGATCATCAAAGATCTCGAAGCCTCTCACTCTCGTCTCCACAAACGTTTCAAGGTCCTCTTCATTAGACTCTTTTTATTCAACCGCTCACAAATTTAGGTTTCTTTTAAAGAATTATATCGCCGTTTGGTTTAATTGTGCCATCTTTTATTGTTACAATTTACAATTTAGCTTCAGTTAAAGGAATTAATCGCTTTGTTGTTGAGTTTAATTTTTTCCGATTAATGGACCGTTTTTTCTTTTGCATGTTTTTTGAGGATCTATTTCTTTGGTTGCTGATAAATCAAAAGAAAAGGAAATTAGAATCCGAGATCGTATGTATCATGTTCAGATTTGATCTGCTATAAACACAGCTATTTGTAGAATTAGACAGTATTTCACCTTGTGTTTGATTTGAACGCGTTTGCGTTTTGACGCTATCAAATCCTTTTTTTTCCCCTTGGTAAACTAACCGGCTGCTTCTATACGCATGCATATTCTAATTCACCAGATTCAGAGCCAAACATGCCAGCAGATGATGGATGAATCGGAGAAGGATTTTAAGAAGATGACTGAACGGGTTACTGAAACCACCGAAGCAATGAAGGTAAAGAAACCTTTATTCCTGTGTTTTTTGAACCACAAAGTAACCAGTTCTATACTTAAGGAATTTTGGCTCACGTAATACATTTTTTTCTTACTGTCTGCAGGAGACATACACAGAGTTCATGGCAGAAGCACAAGCCACCGCATCTCGTGGTATGTTTAAGTATCTCATCTTCTTTGTTTATTGCCTGTGTGATAGACTAACTGTAGTTCTGAAGTTGAAGAAGACTATATAAACTGTATGTATGATGTATCGAATTTCTTCACAAAGTGGCTGGGTTAGTTTTGCTACCAAATTTGCAGGCAATTTCCCAAAGCAAAAACTCACTTTCTATGAAACGGTTTTAATTGCACTAAAAATATTACGTACTTACAAACACGGCTATCCAAAATTTCTGAATGAGAGATTACTATTGACAATATTTGGTTTCTAGTTGGACATTGAATCTGATTACTTGAGTATGCACCCCGAGTCCACTGACAAGCATGACATTAGGAGTGAGTTTTATTTGTTTATTTTTCCGTGTGTAACGAGACTTGCAATCTAGCACTACTATTTTTGTAGATCTAGCATCAAGTGAGAAGTTCCTACCATTTGTAAATGTTAGTGGAAGTTTTGCAGGTTACTTGGAAAGGTCAGAGTAGGTTTCACCAATGCATCACATACCATCTTATTCCTTATTAGAATCTATTGATTTTTTTCTCAGTGTGCAAAACCTCAATCCCTGACCTTGCAAAGTCCTTGGAGAAATCCATTGGTGCTCTCCAAAGCCGCTTCGGTATTCCATCAAATTGATCATTTGCTGTGATTTTCTCGGTAATTATCCTTCGATTTTCTTACTTTCTTGATGCCACTTTTGCTACAGGTAGATGATGAGCATTTCTTCTACTCGTGAAATACCACTTATCCTTTATTTGTAAAAAGAAAACGATTTTTTCAGCCATTTCCAATTCGAAGAGTAGGGGATGATGCATTTTTTGGGGGGAGTTACGCTGCACTGGCATGGAAAGAAATATTTTGTCATGTAATTTTAAGTACGAGCCCTGGGCAGACAATAAATCTACGAACACGTAACAGATTGGTGTGTTGGTTATCAGAAATCATTTTGCTTGGCTGGTTGCTATAGCTATTATTAAAGCAGTTTTACTGTTTTGTTTAACTTATGCGGATATTTTTGTTCAATTAACATTATCTTATTATTTTTGCGGTTGATCTTGTATTCCGTTTTAATTTTTTCTGCAATTAATATATCTGATGATTTTCATTTCAGATCGTTCGTAACTCAATTGGATGCCGTCATCAAACAAGTAAAGATGTACAGATTAAGCACCGTACCGGTGTTGTTTAGGAATGAAATTTAGAAGAACAATGATCTGCAACTCTCAGCCATTTCTTATCCTCACCTGATAACTAATGAATGTTACATTTAGAAAGACAAATCTAGCTGATAATGGCTTATAGTCTATGATATACAAAAAAAAAGAACGATGATTTTTGTTACTTAGAGTGCTTGTTTTTGTAGTTAAAAAATGTTTTTGATTTTTTAATTTTTTAATTTTTTTAAATTAGCTTTTTATATTTTTAAATTGTTTTAATATACTAATATAAAGGAACACAATTATTTTAATGAGCTAAAGCAAATCTATTTTAAGCTTACTTTTGTAAAATGGAACCAAGTTTGGGCTGAAGTCATCAATTGATTTGATTAGACTTGTGAGGTATATATACTTCTCATTTATGTAAGCTCTATGCGAGAAAAAGTTGTATCAGATCTCGTACGTAAAATAACCTAATTCTACATATTACTAGTAGTTTTGTATTTATATATTATTAGTCGGTTTTTCTATTTAATGATTGCTCTATAAGGCGACACATATTTGAATTATAAGTTAAGCTCGTCCATAGGTTCATTCAATACTTAACCGAGATCTTGGTCTTGACTTTCTATTTCGGTAATTCTTTGCATAGTTATTAAACCCGGACCGGCCCGGCGGGTTGACCCGGGACCCGGTCGACCCGGTGGCTGGACCGGTCCGGGTAAGGTTAAAAACCGGATAGCGCAAAAAAACAGTCAAACCCGGGCGACCCGGTGGGTCAACCCGTGACCCGGGCGACCCGGGCAAACCCGGGCGAGACCCGGCATATATATACATTAACTTTCCTTTAAGTCGCTGGCAGCAAAACGATGCCCTAATTTCCTGAGAAGAGCAGCCCGCCCCCAATTTCCTTCTCATCTTTTACAGAACAAATAATTGGTTGAGATTTCATCGGAGAAATTGGTGTTTATTTCTACAGGTGCTCCATTTTCCTTACGCTGCTTACTTTTTTATGTTTTTTTTTTTGTTGAGATTACTTTTTGCAAACAATTGCTGCAGATTTTGAATGATTCCCTCTTTTTTCCATGCTTTTTAAGCTCTTCTTCGGATTGGAACAAATAATTGAAAAAAGTATTCATTTGACAACCATCCTTTAGTCACACCCATGAAGAGAAACATCTGATATGATTTGCAAACATGAACTTTGTTGTTGTCGGTTTCATTCTTCATTTACATAACTGGTTTTTAATGAGACTACAAGTTGTTCAACTTTTTCAGTTACTCTGATAGCTACCACAACTCCGGGCATACTGCATAATCCATCGGCTAACAACATCAAACACAGTTCAAGCACATCCTCTTGCTCATGACCAAGAACTTTGCCTCTCATGTCATATTCACATTGAGCACTGACTGTGATGGCATTTCCTCCATGTTGCCCGTATTATTAGTTTTTTATCTTGTTGATTGTTAGTTTTTGATCTTCTTGTTGATTGATTAGCTTTGCAATGGTGAACATATGGGAAATGAATGAGTGAGCTTTAGTTTCTTCTTCTTCTTATGTTTTATGATTTATTGTGATTTTTAAGGAATCTTTTGGATTTGTTGGAAGCTAATACCATTCTATTTTTGTTCTACTGCTTAAATTTTAGTTACACAAGTATTTTCTTCTTCGTTCGGCTGTTTATGCTAAAAATGGGTAGGAAAAGATAAGCAATTCATCACTGGGTTTTGCGGTTTAGGGATGATATAACAGTTTGATTTCTTTATATTTAAGGACCCGGGGTTGACCCGGGTTGACCCACAAGACCCGTGACCCGGTCATTTTACCGGGTCAACTACCGGGTCGGGTTTTATAACTATGATTCTTTGAAAACAATTAAATCCTTGCCATATTGGCCTGGTGAATTCCATCTGTCTTTCCAGGTCAACTTATGATTCGGCAGCAAAACCCGATATAAAATTTTTTTTCGGCCAACTTTTTTGTAACAAACTGAAAAATCTAATCTTTGATTCATCTAACATTTTTTAAGTTTTTTTATAGCATATTTACTCTACTGTTAGTGCTAGAAGAAGAAATGGAGTTGGAGTGGTCTGTAGACAAGGGCGATGAAGTGGTTCCATTAATTTTTCTATTTAAATATTTTGTAATACCCTCTCCTTATTCTTTAAACTTTTGGGTTTAACTTTGTTTTTAAACAGTGATTAACTGTTTACATTTTTTCTCTCTCCAATTTTCTCCTCTTATATTTTTTTATAAATTAGTTGTATTTATCAAAATAATTTTTTCTTATTATTAACAACAAAAGTTAAGCTCTAACATAAAATACATAAAAACATGTTGAATAAAATGGACAATATATATGTGTCAAACATTTATATTTTTGAGTTATCTTTTTTTAGTAGGGAGGTTAGCTTCCCATTTTATTATTTAATTAGCATTAATAAATTCTTTTCTATTTAATTTATTTTGTTAAGCATGCATCTCTTGTTTCCCAGTTAGAAAAATTATGATACCCATATATTTTTTTAACTATATATGTATATACACACACAAGCACTGGCCTTACAGTCGAAAACATACTCATCTTTTGCTTGAAAATTAACCTGAAATGATGCTGTAGCGTAACGGAATATAAGGGTGGTGAGTACTATTTAGGAGCACGTACAGCAGCAATAGAATCTGTTTTTTGTTTGGTTAAGGGAACAGGTCAAAATGCTCCTTGAACAGGTATATTGGCATCTATTTTATTTTTTCTGGCTTTTGTTTTTATTGTGTTAAACCGAAGCATCATCAATGTTACAAAAGGATAACATCTCATAGATGCATCAAAACCCTCTTATATAATTTTTCTCCCCTTCAAAACTCTGCACTCTCTGCTGTTACAACCTTCAGATGCAAGAAAACATCCCAAAAAAAAAAAACAGCAATTCCTCTCTTATATTAGATTAGATTATTATAAATAAGGGCCAGGGCTTGCAGATCAGAAGAGGCTTAATTTCCAATTCTCTCTGCAAACCCATTTGGTAAACCTGATCAAATGTCCTCTCAGACCCCAGATATTTCCCCTTCCTATGATAATAATGATGATATCCATGATCTCGCTTTTGCCAAAAGAAGGTGCTGTTGGATACCGTGTTTAACCACAGATCCAGTACCGTCATCCAGTGGTACAGCTGGACCAGGACTTTGGCAAAGAATCAAGCCTGTCGACTGCACAACGAGCCCAGAATCATGGTGGTTTCGGGGATGGATGAGAATCCGGGATTGGTCAGAACTAGTTGCAGGCCCCAGATGGAAAACATTTCTGCGGAGGTTTAATAAGAAGCCAGGCGGTGGCACTCAATACGGGAGATTTCAGTATGATCCTTCGAGTTATGCCCTTAACTTCGACCAGGGTTCAAGACGACGTCCCGAGGATGATGATCTTATGGAGAGGACCTTCACATCCAGGTACTCCCTCCCGCCTTCTCGTAAGTCATCTATTGATTTCGACAAGGAGGGGTTGTTGATCACATGATCACGAGATATGTTGTTCACCTTCTATCCTCAAAGCCTCACATTCAAATCTTGAAAAAGGTAGCATGGAAAGGACACATGAGAGGTTTTTCTTAATTAACTGCTTTTTTTGATGATTTCTCTTAGTAATTTTCTTATATATGTTTCATTATACATTAAGCATGTTTTCAGGTTTTTTTTTTTTCTGGAATGTGAGGAAAATATGAAAATCTCGTCATGTTGTTTTTTTTTTGCCCCCCCCACAGTTAGATGATCACCAATCTTTTCTTCCAAACCAATCCATTCCTACTCCTTATGCGCTTCTCGTTTGTGTGCCCTACCTGTCACGGATATATATATATATGCGGTTTCTTGCAACCGAGTTGTGTGCCTGTCATATCATTTTGTGGAATCCAACAATTAAATATGTTTTGAAATTTGCAGCTCCTGCGTTGCTTTCATTGTGCGTACTCTTTTTATGCGAATACTGTTTGCTTTGATACGCGGATTGACGATGATAAAATTGTTAGAAATCTGTATAGATTATATAGGAAACACAAAATCCAGCAGGCTGTTAATGTTATGCTGGACATGTCTTTTGAATTATAAGTCAAAGGTTGTTTTTTAAAAAGAAGGATAAGAATAAGTTAAAGTGACTTTTGTCACGTGAGACTCTGAAATTAAAATCATCGTCTGGTAATTAAATAAAACTAAAATTTTCAAAATAAATACCAGTCTTAGAAAATTAATTAATGAATTAATTATATTTAAAAAAATCAAAGTTATTATTATTGCATCCTTTCAAATGATAAGTAATTAAATAAAACTAAATTTTTTAACATAAATACTAGACTTAGAGAATTAATTAACGAATTAATTATGTTTTAAAAATCAACGTTATTATTATTGCATCCTTTCAAATGATAAGTAACATTACTTCATATTTTCTTCTAAATTTATTCTAGAATGCTAAATTATTTATAAGCTTATTTTGTGATTTATTTTATTATATTTCTCTTTAATAGGATGTCAAAGATTTTGACGTTAATATTTCATTGATATTTGATTCGGACAAAAAAAATTGACATTAATTCTTAATAATAGAAGATTTCATTGATTTTTTATTTTTTACAAAAAAAATGATATTAATTCCTAGAAATAGAAGATGTCATTGATATTTTATTTTTTTTAAAAAAATTGATATTAATTCCTTAAAATAGAAGATTTCGTCAATTTTTTTATTTTTGATATTAATCCTTAAAATAAAAGATTTTATTGTTTGAAAAATTTTATAATGGGCGTGGACTCACATGGATGGTAAAAGTTGGGCTTTGTACCTACTCTTTTGAATATGAAAATAATCCTATCATTTGTTTTATTTTGAAAACTAGTTGAAAATTAATATCTAAGCACGAATTGTTTTTGGACTAAAAATTGACATATCCTCACATGGAATTTACACATCCAATAATAAATAAATAAATAACCCCTCACTCAAAAAATATCTTTCCATAAAAATCAAAACACCTCAGGTAAGATTGATAACGTAGCACAAATCATTCAACACAAATACACCAATGCATGCAACATATGCTATTTAACATAAATAAATCAACATGATCAAAGGCGTAACACAAATCGTTCAGAATAGATAAGTTAATACCTTAAGGTTCGAAATTGACCTTCTAAAATGGTGGGAATCGACTAGAGATTACTGGAATAATGGGAGATAGTGGTAGCGCGTGTTTGACACGTGCTCGTGGTGGCAATCACTAGTGGCTCATCATTGTATATGTTAGCAAGGGATGGAGACACGTGGACCCGCCAATAGGATGCACTTCTTCTTCTTTCTTCTAGTAACAATAATTTTATCCACCATTGCCTAGAATGAGAGATCCTTTGAGTGAAACTCAATTCTCTCTCATTTTCTCTTTCTCCACCATCCTTTTTTCTTTCTCTCTCTCTCTCTCATTCCCTTCTCTTTTTTAGGTGGTAGAGGTTGGTCTGTCAGGTTAGGGTCGGTCAATGTCGGGGGTTTTATGCCTATCATAGGTGATACAAAAAAAAAATAAGAGAGAAGGGTTGTCCAAGTTTAATTTGGCTAAAATTTTCTATGTTTGCTGATGAGTAGATCATGCTATTACTATCGGTAAGATGAAGCTCTGGCAATGGTGGTGGGTGTGGTCATTGTCTTAACCCAAATTTTTACTTCTATTTTTGTATATATTTTAAAAATTAAAAAAAATCTAACAATATATTATTTTAGTAAATTTAGTTAGTTTTTAATCGTTTCATCATTTTTCTTTGTGTTAAGAAAATAAATCATGAAAATAATAATAATAAAAAAAATGGTTGGGGTTGAAATTAGGCTAATAATTGACATCACGTGCATAAATAAAGTTTGACAATCTTTGAGCCACAATTGAGGGTTTTAAATTGAAGAGAAAATTGAGAAAAAAGATATAATTTGATTTAACTTGGCTATGAGTGAAAAAACTCTAAAGTTCAATAATGATTTTAAAATTAATAACTAAGTTAGAAGCCAGTGAAGATCTTAATTGAAGAAGAAATTAAAAATGGAATATTAGATAGATTTAATTATTAGATTAAATTGAATTAATTGAAAATAATTGGACAAAAAAGAAATTAATTTGGAATTGAATTGAATTAAATCAATTTGATTGGACTCAATTGGATTTAATTGGATTATCAATTAATCAGTTGGACTAAATAAAAAAAATGAATTGAAAAAATAGGACAAACATTTTCCTCATTTCCATTACAGTCCTTGAGTTTTGAATTTTTTCATTTTAATCGAATTAGCCTTACATCACCTTTTTCTTTTTAATTGTACCCGTAATTGAATCAATTTAGGCCTTTATATTTAGTAGTCTATTGCAAATTCATCATCAGTTCCTAAAATTGTGCAATTTTGACCAATCCAATTCCTAACTATGATTTATTGATTTCCAACTTGACTATTTATTTCAAAATCATCATTAAAATTCAAACTTCTTTAACTCTTAGCCAAATTAAATCAAATTAAGCTCTTTTCTCAATTCCCTCTTCAATTTAAAACTCTCAATATGACCAAAAAAACTCCCAAACTTAATTTATGCTCGTGATGCTCAATTATTTGCCTAATTTCAATCCCAATTATATATTTTTTAATGATTTTCATTATTTATTTTTTTACGCATAAAAATAATGAAATGATTAAAAATTAACTAAATTTACAAAAAATATATATATATTTTTGGATTTTTTTTTCTAATTTTCAAAATACATACAAAAATAAGGGTAAAAAATTAGGTTATGTTAATTTTCTCCTCTTTACAACTTACAACACGAAGTTTTGTAAAAGATTTTGTATAATAAGCTTTGAAATAAAATGGTGATATGTGAAAGGGATCTAACACCCAAGGAAATCTCATATTTGAGAAAAAAGAATTTGACAAGCATAGAAATTATATCATGGTCTCATTATAATAAGTGATTTGTTTATAATAGTATAAAATCTAAAAATAATCAATTAGAAAGGTGACCTATCTCATGATTTAGAAATAACCTAGTTAGCTATAGGATTATGCATGAGATATCCTAATTGCATGAATGAATTTGAAATTTCTGTACGGCAGGGTTAGCTTTTTTTTTCCCGATCATAAGATCAAAACCAATACTTCTTGATGATAGGGTTGAAAACAAAGATTCCTGAAGACAATGTTTAATTTTCTTGATTATAGGGTTCAAAATGAAATTTTTTTATAACAAGGTTGAATTTTTCTTCCCTAATGAAAATTATTAATGGAATATTCTTCATCAATGTTTTTGTTGTTATTTGTCAATTTTTTGTTAGTGTATATCAAATTTAAAAAACAAAGAAAAAAATAAAATTGATTAGAAATTATATATATAAGGTATAAAATTGATTAGAAATTATATATAAGGCTTTTATTAAATTTTGTTTTGTTTACAACTGGAATTTTTCATTGAATATTTATAGATTATCTTTTGATTTACAAGACTCAAACGATCACAATTTACCCAATTCAATTGTTTGCTTTGAAAGAGATCTTTTATAATCTGGCATCTAATGAGTTGTTTATATATTTTGTCGAGGTATAAAAAGAGTGAAAATATGCTTTCTTTGTTATGGAATAAGAAACGCTCATATCTTAATACATATATTTAATTTATTCAAAGCTATTATATATAATTGGATCCATTTTTTAGGGAATAAGATAGCTTTAATGCAAGTGAATGCCCAGTTTAGTTTTGCATGCATTCTTTCAGAGGGAATGGTTTATTCATTAATTTATAAAATCTTAATTAGTATATAAATCTATGGTATAATATCACTGATCATAAACATCATGATAAGCAGTATTTACATATTAATATTAAGCTTTAATGATAATTAAGAGATCTTTTTCTTGTTTAAAATTAATTATTTCTCTTACTTTAGAGATGTCTAATTAAGCTCGTTTTAGTTTTTGCACATTAATAATAAGCTCCTTTTTTTCCCGATCGATGTGTTCATGAGGACATAATTATTTTATATATTTTTTTCTAAAACGTTGGAAGCATAATAAACACTCTGACCTCATACTTAATCCTTACAAACATCGGTTTCCTCGAAAGCCAAAACAAGAACAATAGTGAAGAAAAATGGAGTTCTTAGTAAATAAAAAAGAAAAGCCTAGTAATAAAAAGGGCAATAGTTTAGTGGTAAAATTAAAAGAAACTTTGCAGTAGAGGATACAATTTGGAATTCAGAACATGGGGGCCTCGGGGGACTGATTTGTAGTTCACTCAGAAGAAAAATCAACAAGTGTTTGTTTCTCCATGAACATGCAAGTAACCTTATCCTCTTCCAACTTTAAACATCACTCAGCCCCTCTCTGGTTTATGTGTGCCTGTTTCCGAGGAAGAGCTAAATAATACTGCAAGCATGTCTCTACGCGGAAGTTAAGGCTTAGTGCTAACTAAATTGCCTTATCTAGATTCAGGACACAAAAGCAAGAAAGAGAAGGAGATAAAGAAGAAGTGAATGGCTGAAATAGCAGCTGGGGTAGTGAGACTATCATCCTCAACATCACCATTTTCTTGGCCTTACAAGCTCTCCTCAACATCTTTTTTTTCCAAGGTAATAACTAGTAAGTATTGAAATTTGTCTTCCTGGCAATTCTATAATCTGTAGCTTGTAGAGAGAAACTGTTGTCATCTGTTTATCAAGCCCAATAATTGTTTTCGTCTTTATTGTTGGATACAGTAAAGCAATTTGAATTTCTTTAATTTATTGGTTAGAATTGTTACTGGGTTCATGAATGCGTCTCTTTCTTGTTCAGATCTGGTGGGATTTTATGAATTTCTTGTTAGGAAACAAGAAACTTTTATTGAAAAGGCTTTGCAGTCATTCTTTTTTGCATTTGGGTTCTTGAATTTACAGGGAAAGGAATCTTTAGTGAGTGGAAGAAAATACGTACATGGCATACTACAGAAAGTCCAGGATTCTTAAGACATTTAAATGTTTTTTTTCGTTTCTGAAAGTTTCTGTTTCTGCCTCTCTGCAATCCCGTTTGATTAGATTAGATTAGATCCCAATTTGAACATCAATTTATACAGTGTATCACAATGAAATGTTAGAAGCGCAACCAGTAATTGAGTTAAATAGTACTGCTAAGCATTTCAAGAATACTACTTTGTGAGAAAGAGGATAGAGAAAATGTTAGACAGCATTTAAGAAAAGACTTGTACGGGGTGCTTTCTTGGTTAAAAACTTGGACAAAATTTGATATTACAGCTTTGTTTTGGTTGAGCTTTGTGCACCAAAAATGTACAAGGAATACAATTGCTTTGCATAAAATGCAATTTGCGAAATTGTGGTGGGCATAAATGTTTGACGAGGGTTAGACAATTAGTTTTTCTTGTAGGACAATTCAGCTCAGTGTGATTGAATTTCTTAATCAAACAGCAAGTTTCATGATTTTTGTTTAATTGTTTCAAACATTACTTGGATTTGTTAGCCTGCTGATGTCTTTAAATCTGCGATGGTTTGTCCATAACAATTGTAGTTTGCATCTGGCTTTTAGATTGATCGTATTTGTGAACGAGCCTCAAACTCCCCTTCTTCGCTTGTTCCAGCCAAACAAACCTTGCGATTTCCAGTTCCCATACCAGATTTTGTCCAAAATCATTCTCGCTTGTCACATCCCTCATCCCTGTATGCAACCTTGAATAGCCCAAGAGGCTTTGGTCAACCTCCGAAGAGAAGCAAAAAGACCAAGAAATCAAAGCCAGGCAATGACGACGACGAGGAGGAGGAGGAGGAGCAAGAAGAACCAGATGCCGGGGTAATACCCGAAGTAGTGACTAACAGGATGATGACCAGGATGGGAATCTCGGTGGGGGCTCCCATGTTTGTTGGACTGTTGTTCTTCCCATTCTTTTACTATCTCAAAGTTGGCTTGAAGATTGATGTGCCAACATGGGTGCCTTTTATTGTGTCCTTCTTCTTCTTTGGATCTGCCTTACTAGGTGTGAGCTATGGCATTGTGTCCTCCAGTTGGGATCCAAACAGAGAAGGATCATTTTGGGGTTGGAACGAGGCTCAGAAGAACTGGCCTGTTTTTTGGCAGTCTCTACGGGGGAGACCTGGCAAGCAGTAGGCTCTCTTATATCTTGCCCTGTTTATGCTTTCCTTGGATATTCTTCTGCTAAAAACATAAAGACAATTTTGGTAGTCTTTAATGAATCTGTAAATTCTTACTTAACATATGCTTTCAAATAGAGTTTTTCTTTTCTTTTTTTTATCCATATGACCACTATTTGAACTCAACATGTGCTCTCTGGAGAGGCTATATGGATTTGATATGGCCCACACGGGAGCTTACTAGCATGGACCTCATCAGTGTTCTGGCTTGTCATGAGCCCAAAATTCAATTTTATAATGCGTCCTTTCATGTGTACTTCTTCTCTTCAGACATGGGCCTCTCTCATCACTAAATTCCTCCACAGAGAATTAGAGTCGTCGAGTTTTAAACTTACGATAATCATTATGGTGGTTCGATCCATGGAAGCGATCGATAGCCACCTTAGTTCAAATTTGTTAAAAGTTTTTCTTTTTTTTTAAATTAGGGCTTTACCGCCCTAAAGATAACTAAGCTTGTTTTGCAGGATCCAATTATATCATGGTATAAACTCATAGGAGGTGAGGTTAAAATCCAATTATTCTTTCTAGTAGGATTCATTGACAAATTAAAATTAGCTAACCTTCTCGATGAACATGGTGAATCTTCACCTCCCAGAATTACATTGATCATTATTAGCCATCATGTCTGCCACAAAAACCTTTTTTCATATTTTCAAAAATAACCTGGTTTGTATAATCAATTAACGGTCCATATCCTACTAACTAATTATCCATCCAGAATCGCACATTTCTACCATTGCTAAATGACCATCTAGTACCTTGAATCACAAGAGACCATACATTTAAAAACAACTTTCTAAAGAGGAGAGTCTTTCTCTCTGGCTTGAACCTGAGTAGTGGGTTGCTGTGCTCTGTTATTTTTGCTTATCAAAACTTGTCTTATTCCCCCATCCAATCTTCATGATAATTTGCTTTGTTCACTGAGTGCATTTTCCTTATTCCTATACCACCATCCAATTTCGGTTTGCAGAGCTCATTCCACCTAATTAGATGGATCTTATTTCTTCTATTCTCTTTCTGACCCCAGATGAAACTTCCGCAGATTTTATTTTTTTTGGTAACCCGAGGTATCCGGGCCAGTTTACGCGCACCACAACTAATCTTCAGGCCCATTGAACATCCTGCAAGCTCAATAAACATATAAGACACCTCGAAAATGACAGTCGTGCACAGTAAAATTAGAACCTATATGCAGAGGAAGGGAACAATTCCCTTCCTACCGCTAAGCCACAACCTCATGTGCCTTTTGCAGATTTTCTTAATCTCATATCAGGTGGACTTCAGGATAAGTGAGGATTGCTAGCACAGACTTGTAAAGAGTTGTTCTCCCCGCCAAGGATAAATGTTTTGCTTTCCAACTGGCTAGCTTCTACTGCATGCACTCAATGATGCAACTGTAGGTCTGCCAACTGATACGTTGATGCAGTATAGGAACTCCCAGATACTTTCCAAGGTTACAAGTCTTGACAAAACCACCGCTACAGGTGATCTTCCTTGTTATAATACTTGAAACACTCTTGGAGAAATATATCTGTCTTCACAACACTGACGTTTTGACCTGATGCTTCACAAAATAAATTCAAACAATTCATTATATGTGACAACCGAGACTCGTTGGATCCAGCAAATAAGAGCATGTCGTTGGCAAAACAAAGATGTGACACGGCTGGACCTGATTTATTTATCTTGAAAAGCTTCCATGTACCTGCTTCCACTTCCTTAAAATTAGCTAAGAAAAATGTTCCAGACAGAGTACAAGAATATATAGAGATAAGGGATCTTCTCGTCTTATTCTTCTCGTGGGTTTGATTTGAGAAGATGGACAACCATCCCAAAGAACCTGGAGAGAAGTAGATTCAATGCAGCTCATTATTAGATGGATAAGTTGCCTCAGAATACAGACATCCTCCAACGTGTCTCTAATGAAATCCCATTAGAGCCGATCATAAGCTTTCTCTAAGTCAATCTTAATGGCTATATGTCCCTTGCTTCTTTTCATCGACTTCATGGAATGAACAATCTCTTGAGCTACTATAATAGTCCTCATCCCAAACCCATTGATTGATAGCATCTTTTATAGCCTTTATCTTGTTTCTTTTCCTTTTAATGACAGTCTTTGTGTGGAAATAACAAGAATTCTTGTCACCAAAAGAGCTCTATTGGCATCTGGATTTTTGGTACCAATGAATTTCCTCCTATGAAAGAACATGGTTGTACTCATCATGTAGATCTTTTTCCAATTTTTGCAGAGTATAGGCTATCACCATGAGCCACTAGCCTTTGAATACCTCTCAATCTAGCCAGCACTCTTCTCTTACGAACAAATATGTTACCAAACACCTTCCTATTTCCATTCTTGGAGCTGCACATTCATTGACTTAAGAAATTACAATATGTTAACCTGTCCATTCCGGTTCTTTGGAAAAACTCAGCAAAATTCTGATGTGTTTCCCAAACAGCCTCAAATCTAGAAGGCCTAGAAGTTTATTCTCGAACTCCTTGTAATTAAGTTTAGCAAGAATGGGGTGATGGTCAGAATTGACTCTAGGTAGGACTTTCACATCCATTTCAGGGCAAATACTTGAGTGATAACAGGAATTCTAGGTAAATTAAAAAAAAAATTAATTTTTTTTAAATGGTATTAACTGATAAATTCTTGACTAAAATAGGATAAAATTCAAAAAAAAAATTCAAATCTTATTCAAATTATCAATGATTATTATATTAAAAACAAACATAATTTAATATGATAGATATACTTCATAGTTTAATATTAAATCAGAATATTATTGATGATAGAATATTAATTCCACTAAAAAACCAATTACTAAAAGATTAAGTTAAATTATTAATAATTTTTTTAATATTAAAAAAATCATAGCACAAAATAATATATATATATATATATAAATCTTTAAATTAATATAAATTAATTAATTATTGAATAGATCTCTCTAGCTAATATATAACTTAATTGAAATCTCCCAATACCGACCGTAGAGATGAAATGTACTAAGCCAAAATTGAGAGCAGTTTGAAACATTTCCTCTTCAATTGATTATTTGAATTCACATATACGACAATGCACAACCAAGTTGGGTCATCAATCACGTTCACCTTTGTATGGATGAAATGCTGTGAAGATTGAAGAATCTAAATGTCTACTATGCCCTTGTTCCACAGTAACCATAACCCCTCAAACCTTCCCTGGGCTTCTAGTCTAAAACAAGAATCAAACTTCCATTGTTCTATAACCTTGTCTGCTTTTTTTCCACTTATCCTTAGTTCAGCAATGGCCAATATATGTATTGAACCCATAGATTCTCTTGTAATCGTGAATAATAGAGCTAAATTGAATACTCCCACCACCCCGACGATTCCAGAAAAGAACATTCATCAAAATAAATAGATAAAAGTAAAGATTAGCATAATGACTTGGCTTTAACTAAGATGTCAAGCTTCACCATCACCCATGGGGGTATCCTCCATTGCTGCACTAGCCACGCCATCTTGCTGATTTTCTATTAATATATGCTCACCATCTTCTGCCATAGCCTCCATATCTGGGGGCGGGTATCATGATGTAAGATGTCATTCTGATCACACCAGCTTCGAATCTGTTCACTACAATATTTCATTTCTGGTGTATATGAACTGTCAATAATCTTATGCTTCTCCTTGTCTCTATTAATATTCAAAAGTCGGTTGTTAATTATTATTTTCAGATAAGTTTCTGGGTTTTATTTACTGAAAAATTCAGTAACCGAGTTAGCAAGGGAAAACGAAAATAGTGTTAAATAATATCTATGTTGTCTTATTTATTAAGGGTAGAATAGTACTTTCAGTTTAACCTATATATACTTTATTTGTAATTAGGTTAAGACTAAGCATTCATAATATACAGTTTATTCAGAATTGTAGCCTCCTTTTTGTGTTTGATCTCAATTAGTTTAACATGGTATCAGAGCTGTTTTTATGGAACGAAGCTTAATCCCAAATACAGCTTCGCGGATCCAACTAGGTATTTCGACAGTCTCTGCAATTATTTTGGTATTTCGTCTTCCCTTCAGCTTCTGCAATTTGGTATCTGCATTAAGTTTTTGCAAACTTGTTTTGTGTTTTGGGAGTAATCGTATAATTTCGAGAAGATATTTGTTTAGTTTCTGCAATTGAGTATTTTGTCTTCCGCTGCTTTGCAATTGAGTATTTGTTTCCGCTGCTTTTGCATTCTAGTTATCTGTGATTGTTGATTATGGCTACTGAAAGAGATGATTCGCTTCAGTCTGTGAGTGTGAGGTTGGATGGGAAGAACTATTCATATTGGAGTTATGTAATGAGAAATTTCCTTAAGGGTAAGAAGATGTGGGGGTATGTTAGTGGAACTTATGTGATACCTAAGAATATTAAGGAGGGGGATGCTGGTTTGATAGATACATGGGAAGCAAATAATGCAAAGATTATTACTTGGATCAACAATTCTATTGAGCATTCAATAGGTACGCAGTTGGTGAAATATGATACAGCAAAAGAGGTTTGGGATCATCTGCAAAGGTTATTCACACAATCAAATTTTGCAAAACAGTATCAATTAGAGAATGACATACGAGCTCTTCATCAGAAGAATATGAGTATTCAAGAGTTTTATTCTGCTATGACAGATCTTTGGGATCAATTGACTCTTACAGAATCGACAGAATTAAAGGCATGTGGTGCCTATATTGAGCGTAGAGAGCAGCAAAGATTGGTACAGTTTTTAACAGCACTTCGCAGTGATTTCGAAGGACTTAGAGGTTCAATTCTGCATCGTTCTCCACTGCCTTCTGTTGACTCTGTTGTCAGTGAGTTATTGGCTGAAGAAATACGTTTTCAGTCTTATTCTGAAAAAGGAATTATTTCTGCTTCAAATCCTTCTGTACTAGCAGTACCTTCTAGGTCATTCTCTAATCATCAGAATAAGTCTCACACAAGGGTTGGCTTCGATGAGTGCAGCTTCTGTAAGAAAAAAGGTCATTGGAAGGCTTAGTGTCCTAAGTTGAGACATCAGAATCAAGCTTGGAAGCCTGGCAATCAGTCACAATCTAATGCTCATAGACCACCTCAGGGTTATAAACCACAACACCACAATACTGCAGTAGTAGCTTCCTCGAGTTCTATTACCGATCCTAATATTTTGGCTGAGCAATTTCAGAAGTTTCTCTCCTTGCAGCCACAAGCAATGTCCGCTTCTTCTTCCATAGGTCAGTTGCCTCATAGTTCCTCAGGTATGTCACATTCTGAATGGGTCTTGGATTCTGGTGCTTCTCATCATATGTCTCCAGATTCCTCATCCTTTACCTCTGTATCCCCTTTGTCCTCCATTCCTGTTATGACTGCTGATGGCACTCAAATGCCATTAGCAGGTGTTGGTTCTGTTGTCACACCTCACATGTCTCTCCCTAATGTTTATCTTATTCCACAACTTAAATTGAATCTTGCGTCTGATGGTCAAATATGTGATTCTGGTGATTATTTAGTCATGTTTTCTGGTTCCTTTTGTTGTATACAGGATCTGCAGTCTCAGAAGCTGATTGGGACAGGCCGTAGGGAGAATGGACTATATATTTTGGATGAGTTAAAAGTGCCAGTTGTTGTTGCTGCTGCTGCTGCTCCTACAGTTGATTTGTTTTCCTTTCGTTTGAGTATTTCATCTTCTAGTTTTTATTTATGGCATTCCCATCTAGGTCATGTTTCGTCTTCTCGTTTGAGATTTTTGGCATCCACAGGAGCTTTAAGAAATTTGAAAACTTGTGACATTTCTGATTGTAGTGGATGTAAATTGGCAAAATTTTCCGCCTTACCTTTTAATCGAAGTATTTCTGTTTCTTCTTCACCATTTGATTTGATTCATTCTGATGTATGGGGACCTTCTCCTGTTGCCACAAAAGGAGGGTCTCGATATTATGTCTCTTTTATTGATGATCATACTCGTTATTGTTGGGTTTATTTAATGAAACATCGTTCTGAATTCTTTGAGATATATGCAGCTTTTCGAGCTCTTATCAAAACTCAATATTCTACTGTGATCAAATGCTTTAGGTGTGATTTAGGTGGGGAATACACTTCTAATAAATTTTGCCAATTGCTTGCCCTAGATGGAACCATCCACCAAACTTCATGCACAGATACTCCTGAGCAAAATGGTGTTGCTGAAAGAAAACATAGGCACATTGTCGAAACTGCTCGTTCTCTCTTGTTGTCTGCTTTTGTTCCTAGTGAGTTTTGGGGAGAAGCTGTTCTTACTGCTGTAAGCTTGATTAATACAATTCCATCTTCTTATAGTTCGGGTCTATCTCCTTTTGAAAAGTTATATGGGCATGTCCCTGATTATTCCTCATTTAGAGTCTCTGGTTGTACTTGTTTCGTTCTTCGTCCTCATGTAGAACGAAGTAAGTTATCCTCTCGATCCGCTATTTGTGTCTTTTTGGGCTATGGTGAAGGTAAAAAGGGTTATCGTTGTTTTGATCCAATAACTCAGAAACTTTATGTGTCTCGTCATGTTGTCTTCCTTGAGCATATACCTTTCTTTTCTATTCCATCCACTACTCATAACCTGACTAAATCTGATCTTATTAGTATAGATCCATTTTCTGAGGATTCTGGTAATGATAGCTCTCCCCATGTTCGATCAATTTGTACTCATAACTCTGTAGGTACTGGTACTTTACTCTCTAGTACACCTGAAGCTCCATTCTCATCTACAGCCCCTCAAGCTTCATCTGAGATTGTGGATCCACCTCCATGTCAGTCCATCCGTATTCGTAAGTCCATAAAACTACCAGATTTTGCTTATTCTTGTTATTCTTCATCATTTACTTCCTTTTTAGCCTCTATTCATTGTCTTGTTGAGCCCTCTTCCTATAAAGAGGCAATTCTTGATCCGCTTTGGCAGCAAGCTATGGATGAGGAACTTTCTGCATTGCATAAGACAGATACTTGGGATCTGGTTCCTCTACCTCCTGGTAAGAGTGTTGTTGGTTGTCGTTGGGTGTATAAGATCAAGACTAATTCTGATGGGTCTATTGAGCGATATAAAGCTAGGTTGGTTGCCAAAGGATACTCTCAACAGTATGGTATGGACTATGAGGAGACATTTGCTCCGGTTGCAAAAATGACTACTATTCGTACTCTTATTGCCGTAGCTTCGATTCGTCAATGGCATATTTCTCAACTTGATGTTAAAAATGCCTTCTTGAATGGAGATCTTCAAGAAGAAGTTTATATGGCACCCCCTCCTGGTATTTCACATGACTCTGGATATGTTTGTAAGCTTAAGAAAGCATTATATGGTCTCAAACAAGCACCTCGTGCTTGGTTTGAGAAATTCTCTATTGTGATCTCGTCACTTGGCTTTGTTTCTAGCAGTCATGATTCTGCTTTTTTTATTAAGTGCACTGATGCAGGTCGTATCATTCTGTCTTTATATGTTGATGACATGATTATTACTGGTGATGACATTGATGGTATTTCAGTTTTGAAGACAGAGTTGGCTAGACGATTTGAGATGAAGGATTTGGGTTATCTTCGATATTTCCTAGGTATTGAGGTAGCATACTCACCTAGAGGTTACCTTCTTTCTTAGTCGAAATATGTTGCAGATATTCTTGAGCGGGCTAGATTTACTGATAACAAGACTGTGGATACTCCTATTGAGGTTAACGCAAGGTACTCTTCTTCTGATGGTTTACCTTTGATAGATCCTACTTTATACCGCACTATTGTTGGGAGTTTGGTATATCTCACCATTACTCGTCCAGATATTGCATATGTTGTTCATGTTGTTAGTCAGTTTGTTGCTTCTCCTACTACTGTTCATTGGGCAGCTGTTCTTCGTATTTTGCGATATCTTCGGGGTACAGTTTTTCAAAGTCTTTTACTTTCATCCACCTCTTCCTTGGAGTTGCGTGCATACTCTGATGCTGATCATGGTAGTGATCTCATAGATCGCAAGTCTGTTACCGGGTTTTGTATCTTTTTAGGTGATTCTCTTATTTCTTGGAAGAGCAAGAAACAATCTATTGTTTCTCAATCATCCACCGAAGCAGAATACCGTGCCATGGCATCTACTACCAAAGAGATTATTTGGTTACGTTGGCTACTTGCTGATATGGGAGTTTTCTTTTCCCATCCTACTCCTATGTATTGTGACAACCAGAGTTCTATTCAGATTGCTCACAACTCGGTTTTTCATGAGCGGACTAAGCACATTGAAATCGATTGTCATCTTACTCGTCATCATCTCAAGCATGGAACCATTACTTTGCCTTTTGTTCCTTCTTCATTGCAGATTGCAGATTTCTTTACCAAGGCGCATTCCATATCTCGTTTTCGTTTTCTAGTTGGCAAACTCTCGATGCTTGTAGCTGCCGCATCGTGAGTTTGAGGGGAGATGTTAAATAATATCTATGTTGTCTTATTTATTAAGGGTAGAATAGTACTTTCAGTTAAACCTATATATACTTTATTTGTAATTAGGTTAAGACTAAGCATTCATAATATACAGTTTATTCAGAATTGTAGCCTCCTTTTTGTGTTTGATCTCAATTAGTTTAACAAATAGGATGTTCGAAACTTGATTGAAGAAAATGAGAATATGTTCTTTTATTAATATTTTGGCCATGGATATATGGAATGCGACTTTTATATGGAAGCAGCAACGTGTTATCACAAGGATTCCACGGTAAGGGAATAGAGCAACGTAAGCATAATTCAGATTCTTGAATTTAGATGATTTTGCTTCTAAGTTGTTCGATATTATTTCTGTTTTTGTTTTAAAAAATTTGAAGATAAGAACAAATTTTTTTTTTCTATTTTTTGTTTCCGAAAAGTTTTAAAAATGTAAAAAACTGACAATTATTGGCCAAAAATCTTCAATATCAAAGCAGGCAAGCAAGTTTTATGTTTCTGTTTTTTTTTAATAAAAAAAAAATGAAAGAAAAAAGGAACCCCACAAATGACACGAAACAAGCCTTGTTTTTCTTTTTCTTTACTTTGTATTTTCCATATCTTAAGGACAGAATGACCGTTAGTGAATCCAAATATACTTTTTTTTTTCGTTTTTTAGTAGCTTATGCATGCAGGGAAGACGTACGGACATGGTGTAAAAAGCTTAGTTTGATGGAAACAATATTCAAGATGGTCTCTTCTTTTAACATGCAGCATGGGTTAAGCATAGCATATGTTTTGATCTCTGAAAAAACAATAAATCAAAAGAATAAAATGCAGAATCAAAGTTAATCAAACATTGGAAACAGGGAAAGACTTGGCGATTGAGAGAGAGCAGATATCTTTGCTTTAGGGAGAGTGGATCGCTGAATAGCTTTATAATATTCACTTTTCAAAGTACACATCAATATTTATATATGATCATTGCTTCAACGCCCCATCATTCCTAACGTTAAAACAAAGCCTAAACTCAACCTTACCTTTCATGCTCCCCTTCTTTCCTACAATTTTTTTAATGCTTTGGGAAAGAAGAGATTCAGGTGCCTCGCTTGTAATAATTTCATTTTGGGATGGGAGGGAGACTTCTCCACACCTTAACCATTGACTGGTTTTTAAATAAAACAGGAATTACATCAATCGTCCCCTTGCATAAATTGACGGTTTCGATCCTTTCCAGCGAAAAAATTGGTCCTACTCAGTTGGAAGATTTACGTGACGCCTTTTTATTCTCAGAAAAGAGAAAAATGATTTGTGTCTCGAATATAAGAATCGCTGTATAAGTTGGCAATGTGCTGAATATTTCCTGGGGAGCTTATACATCGCATGTCAACCACCTTTTTACAGTGTGTTTATTCTTAGACATGGAATGTTGGCTCAAAGTACAATATCCATTCAGGTATAAAACTTTCAATTTGAATTTCTGTATTCAAATATTGGATGAGAAGGATCATGGGTGTCGTGTAATCCAAGTCATGATCATTGTGTAATGTATGGTGGATGTGGACTTGTTATTGAAAAGAAGTATATAACAGTACTGAGGATATATATATATATATCCTCAGTACTGTTATATACTTCTTTTCAATCACGAAAAACATAAAACACAAATTGCAAGAGCAACTTTTCGGATCTATGAGGGATCAAATGAGAACATCATGGTATATATGATGCATGCATGTGTTTCTCAATTCTATTGTTCAAAGGGGTCTCACCTACTGTACTAGTAAATTGGCATACCTTTGTTTTCCCAATATTCATCTTTTTCTTTACACATAGATACTAGATAAAGATATGTGAAAACAATGAGAAAGTTGTAATTAAAGCGTTGGATTTTTGAATTTGTTTGCAAGCCAAAAGAAAAGAAGAAGAAGATAAAACTTGCGTGTTCATGGGTGGGCATGAGGGGGTGGAATATTGGAGTGGCTTTGGACCTTGACTATGCTTTTCTTGCTTAAGAAGATCTTGCAGGTACCTCTTTAGGTAAAGGTTAAGTCTTCGTATCCTACCACGTGGCAAAAACACACCCATTATAGTGCGAGAAACCACATTAGCAACCCTAAAAAAACAAATAAAGAAGTTTTGATGACAGTCTAGCTAGAGAGAGAATGTTGTCTTAGACTCTTAGTGTGGTTTCTTAGGGAGAGAAGGAAGAGATTGTGAGACGATAAGGGCTTGTTTTGTTGTCCCTCTATTCCAGGCATTCTTTGCTTAAAGACAAGTTAGCCCCAGCCCCAGGACACGAATAAAGCTATGGACAAAGAACAGATGGGGTTAAAGTTAAAGCGATGGAAGCACAAGCTTGCACACGCATACAGATAGAAACATTACACAAACATACATACATACATATGTATATGTATATGTATATGTGTGTGTGTGTGACAAAGCAGCAAATAGCCAGTACGTACTGCTGACAACCGACAACAGGCAGTAAACATCTCCCTGAGGTAGAGGGCACTGCCCGAAATATACAAACACAACGCCTTATATGTGTAGTCACCGCTCACAGCCAGTTTTAGTCTGTGACCAAATGTTTACCGACCGTACTGAATTTCACTGTCCAAAGATTTAGAAAGCTGGTTCTTTGAGTTGCATGCACTGACCGTATTATATTGTAGTCAGATTTAGAGTACAGTCAATGAGACATCTCATAGCAAGCTGATACTTGATCTTTGCGTATTCTTTTCCTTTTCTCTCTGTGTTTTTTTACTTGGGGCTTAGATTCTCGGAATCTGCTGTTTGTAATCCTTTTACAGGATCACAGATTCTGCATGGTTTCAATTTGGATGTTTTTAACGGTGTTGATTTCTTCCCCTGTACTGCACAATATTGTGATCATGATTGGACTTTCTTGAGATGTCAAGGGAGTTAATTTGTTAGTTTTTCGTATTATTACCGGGGCTACTTTGTACTATAAAAAGAAGAATTCTATCCGATTTCCAACGTGAATGATTTATTTAATATTTATAGGAAAATAATTTGACTTCGGTCTAAAAAACTAACCTATCGTGACCGTTCATATTTTGATAAGTTGTTTTCGTGCCAAATTCAAGTGGCGATGACAGGAATAAAAGAGAGAAGGAATAATAATGAGGACTAGACACATCATTGAATTGCTTCTCTTTCTAGTGTTTCAGCTGATAAAAAGTTGTCTGTGATCAACAGGCGTGCGTCCCCATGGTCGTCTTGTCCTCGCCTCTCCCAGAAGAAAACCTACTCTTCCTCTCCTTGCAGTACCCCTCCATTGTACGTACGAAGAGGAGCGTCTGCCTCTACCTTGCAGGAGAGGACTCTTGTACGGTCCTGGACATTTCCTGCATCTCACTCCTCCATTGCTGATGAATTTTCATTAGGGACCGGTTGTGGAATCAACTCCTCTTATGCGTGGTATTGTGATCGAGGGGCTTCATGGGAGATCATTTTGATGGATCTCTCTCTTTTTTCTGATTAATAAATGAACTAGGAAGCTTTATGTGAGAAATCTGTCAACAATAAATTCGTGAAAAATACTTAACATGTAAATTACATTTTCCAAGCCTCCGTCTAGACTTACCATGGGCCCGCAAGCTTTTTTTTTCTTTCAAAATAAAAGACTTTCTTATACTTAAATGAACAGCTATAAAATAAATATAGTGTTTATGAAATGGAAGAAAACTTGTTAGAAAATAATATAAATTATATATTGAAACCTAACATAATAGCTTAAGTTGTAGAGTTAAAATGGTTCTTTGATATTGTATCACAATCTTAATAACCAAGCGGTCATGAGTTTTAATCTCATCATCCCTATTTATTTGATAAAAATTAAGCACAAAATAATGTGGGTCTGTTTAAGTTTCAGGACCAAGGAGCTTTCACTTGAGGATATATGTTAAAAAATAATATAAATTATATGTTGAGACCTAATCTAACTGTTTAAGCTATTGAGTCGAGATGATTTTTTAACAATATGTATTAAAAAGAAAGAGTCTATATACTTTTTGGTAACTTTTATGGTCTAAAATGGCATGCTAGCTTTGGATAGCTTCAACTAGCTTTTATGGAACTTAATTTACATTTATGACTTTTCATTGGTTTCTAATGCGTAGAATGGCATGTTTGGCTTTTATATCTAGGTTTTGACTGGCTTTTATGACATAAAATGTAGGTTTATGTTGTCAAGTTTTCTATGGCTAAGTGGAGTTCAATTCATGGATCATATATTTATTTTGCCTCGCGACTAACTATATTTATGCATTGAAATTATTTAAAGAAGAAAGAGATCATATCATTGGAAAATAAATTGGTGCTCAACCTTGGTTGTGGAGCTAGTAATCAATTTGAGGAAAAAATAACGCTTTGTCAATGTTTATCTATACTTTTGTATAGAAAAAACCAATAACTAGTCATGGTTGTTTGTTGATTGATGTGTTATGTCATAGTTATTAGTACAAATATTGGTGATGGACAATATCATTAACATAGAAAATTATGCTTACTCTGCATAGAAAAAGGCATGTATGCGTAGAAAATAATATGTGCATGAGAAAGTTAGTATGTGTTGCTATGAACCCAAAAAAAAATATAAAATGGTGTGTTAGGTAGGATTGGATAGATCAAATCAACATCGAGTCAGAGATGGAATTTTATGCTGAAATCTCAGCCTAAATGGCTGGAAAAATAACTTTTCTTTTTTTAAAAAAACATTTTATTATAATTTACCCCTCAAGTCTTTTAAGCAATCATGGTTGAAAGACTTTAACTAGTAAAAAAAAATACTTTATGTGTAAATGTTACATTTGTTTGCGTGAATAATTGTTAACAACTATGCTTGCATGAAAAAGGTTACATTTGTGACCTCTGTTAACATGAGAGTTTTTCCTTGAGGAATATGAGATTTTATCAAGTTCTAGTAGCAAGTATTTTTATCTAAAAGATGAAAAGTACTTTGAAATCATAAAAAAAAACACTGTGTAAAGAGATGTTATATCGAAATAAAGATCTTAATAGAGATTTTTTTTATGTAGTCATGGATATTTTAAAAGAGATATATAGTTTTTATTGTGGAGATATTTCATTGAAATATGTTTGGAGACATGGAAAATTCAATGAAATATTCAATAAAGATCTCATCATGGATATTTTCATGGAGAAACATTCCTACTTTATTTTAAAAAAAATCAAAAGATAAAGATACAATTCATGGAGATAATCCAAAGATTATTTAATCTCAAATAGCTCATTATATATGGAACATGCAAACTCATTTCCCTTCCTATTTTGGTTTTCTTTCTTTCTTGATAAATTGTTGGGGATATACTTTAGTAATCAATATTTCTATTTTTTTTTTCAAGGAATGATATTCTTCAATGTCATGCATATTGTTATAGTGAAAGAGACAAAATTTTCTAGGGTTTCTTGTGTTTGAACCACTTTTCATAAGAGATGGGTAGTACACGAAGTTTTTTTTTTCTTGATAACAACTAATACCTCATTACATGTGGTGTTAAGAGGTGTGGTAAGGAGCTCAAAGAATGTTAGGCTATCACAATATTCCTCTTGATGTTTTTTTTTATGTTGTGGTAGGAGACTAATGGTGTAATAAAGATTTTTTTTTATTTGAAAAAAAAATATCCTTATTTGGTGACATTTTCTTCTTCTACTTGAATATGATTCTTCATTATGTTTTACATTAAGAAGAGTCATGTTAAGGAGTGTATATAGGTGTTCCCATGATAAATAGTTATAAACTCCATTGATTAAGACCTTAACAATAATTGTCTTAAGAAGATTTATCACATTTAACATTTTCTTATTAAATATATAAAGATAAGCTTTGGTGCTTTCATATTTTTATTGGGTGATGGAAAAAATCTTAGCTATACTCTTTTTAGCTAGAATGTTAGTGCTAAAATGAGAGATGAGCTTCACCCATAAATCATGAAGGCAAAAAGTAGAGTTGTGTTCAAGGGTTGTGATATTATACCCTAGTAGATTCGCAAAAAGTTATTGAGATAATTTTGCACATAACATCACTTTTTATGGTATGAGTTTTGGGATGTTTCTAGCTTTTTATATGTACTCCCTTAAATCTATAAAGCCATCATAATTTTCTAAATTAACCTTCACGATGACACAATCTTTGAAAAGATGATGGTGTAATACTTTATAATAAAGTCGAGAGTCTTTATAATAAAGTAGAGAGTCTCTCACTTGGTGAGTTGGTGTCCATTCTTAAGATCTTATCTTGTCTTGCATCCAAGTCTTTTTCATCAGGGAGCATGTGAGTGAGAATCATAAAAGGATTGATAGATATAGTCATACTTGTGGCTAGGATCACGTTTCATGTCTAGGTCTTTTCATTAAAGAGCATTCAAGTGAGAGTTAAGGAAGGATTAATGAAGATGGCCAATAGTCATGCTTATGGCTAGGGATATGTGGAGGAGTGTTCTTCATAGTAGGAGTGATTTCTTTACAGAGTTGAAGTGACATGCATATTTCGCACGTTATTTTTCTAATTTCTTCACGAAACTAGAGTTATCTCTATACGTCTAATGCATATAATAGAGTTACGTGTTGATTTTTTTTTTAATGGAATGGAAGAGAGCATAGCTATTCTTGTATGACTAGAAACATAATGTTAATCACTGGCACTTGATTAGTGAGTTGATGGAGATGTAAAAAAGTTTGAGTTGTTATGGTAAGGAGATTGGTTATTCTATCTTGTCTTGGAGTTTTGTTATCCATGAAAAATATTTTTAATGAGATGTGAAAAGGAAATGGACTAACTTTTATTTAGTTTTTCATAGACGATGTCACTGATAAAGTCATAAAAGAACTTCACATAGAAACTAGGTTTTTCATGATTGCATCCTGGGATGTTGGTATGATTGGGCTTGACTACGAGTCAATGAGATTTCTTATAAAACAATTCCCTTTTTGGAATAAGGGGCCTTCCAATGCTTAAGTCAGCAAATTTGAGAGGAGTTTAGTGTGTATGAAATGAAATGAAAGATAAATGTGTGAATGAAGATAAAGAGTCTATGGCCTACAATATTTTTGGCTTTTATGACCTAAAATGGTATGCTGCCTTCGATTGACTTTTATGGTATTTGGTTGGCTTTTATTTCATGGAAATAAAATGAGCTACCTTTTGTTTAGTTTTTCATAAATGATGTCATTAATGAAATCATGAAAAAACTTCACATATAAATTGATTTTTCCATGGTTACATCCCGAGTTGTTAATGTGACTAGACTTAAATGAGAGTCCATAAGATATTCTATAAAATAATTTCTATGTTGGCATACTCCAATGCTTAAGTCATCAAGTGTAAGAAGGGTGTAGTGTGTATGAAACAAAATGAAAAGAAAATGAATGTAGGAAGAAAAAGAAGTTTATGGCTTGTGACATATCTGACTTTGGCTTACTTTTATAGCCTAAAATGACACTTTTTATAGTTTTTGAATGGCTTTTATGGCCTAGAATAACATGGATGGCTTTTATGTTTGTCTTTTTTATTTGTAAGGTTTTCAATGGTTAAGTGGAGCTCTAGACAAATGTCAAATCTCTATTTTACCTAGTGATTGATTGCATTCAAGCCTCGAAATTCCTTTATTAAGAAGGAGATCATATAATTGATAGAGAAATTAACACTCGACTTTGGTTGTGTAGTTGGTCATCAATTAGAGAGAAGAAATATACATCTTTGTTAGTTTTATCCATGTCTTTTGTATAGGAAAAGAACTATTGGTTAGTCATGGTTGCTTGTTGATTAATGTGTCATGTCATAGTTGTGAGTTAGAATATTGGTGATGAATAGTGTTATTGATATAAAAAATAGTATATGGTTTGCGAAAAAGTCATGTGTAATTAAAAAAAAATTATATATATGACATAATTTATTTGCGCAACCCATCAAAACTTGAGAAAAAAAAAAAGACCAAGAAAAGGTATCTCAGGCATAATTACATAGACCATATCAATACTCAATTTAGGATGAAATTTTAAACTCAAAAACATATTTAGTATTGTGATAGTTGTTGTTTTTTAAAGTACCTCTTGCTTTGAAATGTATCGAAATAATTTTTATTTTATTTTTAAATTTTTATTTTTGACATTAACACATCAAAATAATATGAAACACTAAAAAAATTAATTTAAAATAAAAAATAAAAATAAATAATCTTTTTTTAAAATACTATTAAAACATAAAAGTAAATGATGTCTATAATTTTAAAAACTGATTTTGTTTAAAAAACTGGAAAAAAATAATTTAAAAAAAAAATTAAAGAATTAGAATAAAGCCCTTTTCAGAAAGCAACAAAAAGGTCCACATACGATTTGAGTTTAGAATCATTGGATCACATGCTACTAGTGGTACGCACGTCACCTACGAGCTAGCAGCCTAGAATAAGCTTTTTTTGAGTCATTAGTAAATCGCAACTACATATGCAACACCTTTTAACACATTGCAAAGTGTATAATTTATCCATTTTGATGAATCAATGTCAGTAATTTACGTTTCTCGATGTTCATATATATATATATATATATATATATGAGTGTAATATTTTTCAACCATCAGGATCAGGATTCTTCGAGCCAATTTTAACATAATCAATTACATTTCTTTGATAATTTTAAATTATGAGATAATAAGATTATTGATGGGTTTCTCCAGAATACTCTTGAATTCATGAAGTTACTCTTGTTATGGGAAAACAACGTAATCATTATATATAAAAAAAAAAAAAAAAAACTTGAATGATAGTTTAATTTGTGAGATTTTAGATTTTTTTTTAATAGAAGTTTGATTTTTTAAAAAATTATCATGATTATTAAATTTAAAATTCATAAAATTAATTAAAGTTTATGTAAACTCATTTGAATATATATATTAATCAAAAATAAAAAAAATAATTAACTAAGTCTCGTGCTCAAGTATTTTTTGTTTGTTTTGGATAAATAATGTTGAAATATATTCTTCTTAACAAAACAAATAGTAAAAGATGTTGCATCAGAATCTAAGTAAAAGATTTCTTTTCCTCGGAACTATGAAATCGAAGGGAGCAAGTACCTCAGTCTTCCGTTTCAGCAGGGAATATCAAGTCAACTAATAACAGATGCATGGCCCTGGATTGCAGAGGGTTACAGGGCATTCATTATAATTTATATAGGAGTAAAAACCTTGGTACTCCGACAGGGACGAATCACCACCCATGTCTTAGCTTAGATTACTTTGGTTTCCCGCGCTTCCGAACCGGCCAAGAAAACGTTGAATGTGAAAAACTATCTTTGAGATTGAGGGAAGGATTTTAAAAGTATTTTTTTATATTAAAATATATTAAAATAATATTTTTTTTATTTTTTTAAAATTAATGTATCAAAACGATCCAAAACATATAAAAAAAATAATTTAAAAAATAAATAAATAATTTAAAAAAAAACGAGGATACAATCGCGTTTTCAAACGTTCTCTGAAATACATCGTGGATTAAATATTTCTACATTTTATAATATATATATATATATATACATATATAATTTTTTAATGTATTTTTGTAATTCAAAAATTATAACAAATTAAAAATGCTATGCAAATATAGAATCGAATAAATTAAGTGAGGCCTCTTCTCTGCCACACCATCCAATTCTTTTTCCAACTCTTCTCCACTAAAAGTGTGTTTTTATTCAATCATTTTTTCTAAGAACATACCTGCAGATAAGAGAGAATAACCATATAGTGTTGTTTGGGTTGCAAATTAGATAACTCGGTTTATGTTTTCTTGTCGCTGCCTCTTGAGATCTTTTTTATTTTTTATTGACATATCATGGTTTTTTAGGCCACGGGTCGGATCCATGAAGTATTGTGAAATATATTATTTTTTAAAGTATTATTTATTTAAAATATATTAAAATAATATATGTATTTTATTTTTTAAATTTTAGTTTTACATTAGTGCAACAAAATAATTTTAAATATATATATAAAAAAATAATAATGATCTTGTGCCCAAAGATTCCGGTTTATCTTCTGCCATTGTTGAACATGAGCTCTTTTCTTATCGCGATCAACATGGTTTGTTGGATCAATAAAGACCATATCATTGCGCACTTGGATTTTCAATGGTCTTATGGAAGCACAAACTCAAATAGAATATTTTCTGGGAAAAAAAAAGGTTTTAGGATGGAAAAACCCCCCTTCAAAAAAAAAAATCTACCCAAGTTCTCAAGAAGGAATTTTGAAATTAATTGTCCTTTATTTTAAAATATACCTTCGAATTAAACTAGTAAATTGTTAGCACATAGCAATGAAAAATATGTTATTCTTATAAAACAAAAATTAAATGATGTATCATGTTAATTAGATTGAGATTCTCTCATATACTTTAATATAAACTTTAAAAATAAATGGATGATAAAGAGCATGAGATGTGTTTTAATTAATATATAAAATAATTAAATTACTTTTTTAAAACTTAAACTTAATGAACAAAAACTAAAAGAGGAAGTGAATACATTGTTCATCTTCTCAAAAAGAACTTTTCATTAGAACAATGTTTTTTTATTTTTTGATTTTTTTGAATTTAGTTTTTATTTTATTTTATCTTTCAATATTGGCTTTATTAAGATTTAAATTCATAATTTATTTTGATTTATTTTTTATAGTGTTATTTTGGTCTCATAAATCAAGTTGTAGATTTGACAGATTAATTTAAATTGATTTGAGTGTTTTTTTTAATTGATTCAGTTTTATCCTTCAACATTAATTGATTGAAAATCGAGTTTCATTATTTCATTTTAATTTGCTTTTAATGAATTATCACGATATTATAATATAGGTTAAGAATTTGACTAGTTAATAAGATGGACCTATATTGATCCAATATATTATTGTCTAAGATTTAAATTGTGTTAAGTTAAATTATATTTTTATCAATCATTCGTATTATATTTGGCACTTAAAGTTGATTGGATCAACCCCACATGTCAAAAAATCACTCATATATAGTGGATTGCTACAGTGCTCTATAAAATATGTGAAAATCAACAATGCAAAATATAACAGACCGGCCTAATATAGCGTATATTGTCCACTTTGGGCCTTACCGCCCTCACGATTTTGTTCTTAATAACACGAGTCCACTTCTGAGCCTAACGCCCCAAAACACGTACAATATGCTAGCAACCAACACTATTAATAAGGCTATCTACCAAACCTTCACCCGTTGATATGGGATTATTACAATCCACTCTCCTTGAGGTGCCCGAAGACCCTACCAACACAACCGGACAACTAGTGAGGTTGGCTCTAATACCAGATGTAACGGCACGGCCCCACATGTCGTATATTGTCCGCTTCGGGCCTTACCGCCCTCACAGTTTTGTTCTTGGTAACTCGAGCCCACTTTTGAGTCCGACATCCCCAAACACGTACAACATATTAACAGCCAGCACTACTAACAAGGCCAATTACCAAACCCTCACCCGCCGATGTGAGATTATTACACAAAATCTAGGTGCACCGAATTACAATATCATCCTTCAATTTTATAATTTTTTTACAATATGGTCCTTTAATTTCATAATTTTATTATATTTGGTTCTTCTAGTTTTTATACTTATGATTTGGTCCTAAACTTCATTTTAATTATGTTTCAATCTCTGAATGTTGAGAGAAAAGTGACAAACTCACCACGAAAAAGATAGGAGAAAGAAAGGATTTGGCCAACCATATTTTACCTTTAAAAAAACCTTAATCCTGGTGTTAATGAATTAGTCTTAGAAGGGGAGTTCATTTGAGATAATTTTACTTTTTAATCATGCAAAAAAATAAAAATTTAATTGAGGCTTAAAAATATTTTTTTTATTCAATTTTATTTTGAGTTTTTTTTTACCAATTAAAGGGTGCTTTGGAGTAGGAAATCACTTTCTTTATATTTTTATGATTTTTAGGTTAAATAGTTGAAATATAGGCTTTTAGGGTTTAAATTATCCGGACTCTGATTTTCTAGGCACCAAAAGTGGTTTTAATTTGATAAAATAGGTGGTACTTCATTTGCCTATATAGATTATATGTCATCTCATCTGTTTCAAAAATAATATATAAAAGGCAGACATCACATCTTTTATTAGTGCAAATGCCCTATAGCTAATCAATTGATTACACATGACACTAACTTTGTTCATATAAAAGTATATTTATTATTGATAAATACTTTTTAAAAAAATATTTATTTATATTTAAATAAAAAATCTAATTTTTGATTAATGAATCTAGAGTAAAGATAAAAGTTCATGGAGTAAAAATATTTTGTAAACAAAATTATAAAGTTGTTATAATTATGAGATTCTTATTGTATTAAAGCTTTATTCCTAAATATTCATGGTTGACATTATTAATATAGGATAATAAATAAATCCATTAAGACTAACACATGTTATGTTTTTTTTCTTTATGAAAGAAAATAGTTGTTCTCATAAACCGAGTTATAAAATATACCTATAACTAATATATGGTACTTGTTAGATGACATGCATACTAAATTAACTCGCATGAAAATTTTATATGGAGATATCACATATGTCTATATGAAGGTTTATTTGATAGTTGTGTAAGTAATCTTTGGACTTGAGATTTGATGAGATCCAAACAATACCAAAGGATCCATCTAAGGTTCCAGTTAGTCCAGCAACAAGACTTAGGGTTAAAAGGTTTAAAGAGGCTTTCAATTAACTTCTTCAAGACACATGAGCTAAGGTAAACTTCGAAGAGATATTAAATAATAAAATACAAGCCTTTTTTTAATTTAATTCAAGGTAAAAAAGAGCTTGTAGGTGGACATTCAGACATTAAAAAAAAATTGGATTAAGAAGATTCAAATATATCAGTTTTAACCTTTTACAATTGTTTTGGTCATAATTGAAGCTATATAATTAATTTTAATGAAATTCTACTTTAATTAAAAGGTACATATTCATATACTTCCAATGATTTATGGCATGCCTTCTTATTCATTAAGACGAGAGAGAACCATACATTTGAAGTTAAGCTTCGATTCTGCTAACAGATTACGAAAATAATTTTAGTTTTATTTAAATTAGTTAGGCTATCATTTTATTTATCTTTTAGTTATTATTAGGCCTTTTATATATATTAGAGATTTCATTTAAATTTAGGTTCATTGGATTATTATTAATATCTATTAGGTTTATCCATATTCATTAGGGATATCCTATTACACTTAGGATCCTTTCTAGTATAAATACTTTTTTGTAGAGACTTTTTGAAAGAAAAAATAGAATATTTTTAATAAAAAAAATTTGACATTGTCGTTATTTTTTGTGTAGTTGAGTGATTCTCATACTAAATTCTTTATTAAGCTTACAAACTCTTCGAATGACTGATCAACTTTGTTGTGATTTTATACTACTTATTTGCGTCTCTTAGAGGCATAAGGCAGGAGTGATCCCTGCGAATAACTTTGGTTCTTCAAAGCAGGTCCTTGTTAGGTAAAGTTGCAAACTATTCAAATATGATTTTAACATATATTGAGAGGTGTTCGCATCAAGATCACTAAGTTATATTATATAAAGAGTGTTATGCTTTGATCATGACTATACATTGTCCTAATCAAGGATAACAAACTATAAGATATAAAGTATAACATGAACTAAATAAATGTATTTAAGTGATGAAGCGAATATTCATTATCCTATATGAATTATAAAAAAATATTTTACATGTTCTTAAATAGTATTGATTGTAAAATTCTTGAGTAAAATATAACGAGATTTAAAGGAGTTTCAAATATTATTCAAAAAACTAACAGCTATGATTTTGGGAACAAACATGATTTAACAAAATAAACAATCTTCATATTATAACGTTTAAATTATAAATTATAAATTATTGATGAAAGGATAACAATTACACTAAGAAATTGATTGCTAAAAGATTAAGTCAAACAACTAATAATTTTTTCTAATATTTAGAAGATCATGACATGTTATTAAATATTTTATTAATATTTAAATATAAATCAATCAATTTATTTAGTTGATAATAGGTTAAATGGTTTAATTTATTTTATTTTGGATCATGATTTATATTTGGATCAACATATTATAAAACCTAATGGGTCACACACATAAGAATCATTGATACGAAATTAAACTAGAATAATTAATCAAGTGTGTCTTGATTGTAAATAAGTTTTGAAAATTAAGGAATAGATGTAATTTATACATGAAATTATAATTTTAGACTTAAAAAAATCAAGTAGAGATTTGATTGAATAAATTTCTAAAATTATCTTAAAATAATATACGTGATATTATTTAAAATAAAATTGATATTTTATTATTTATATGTTATTAGATTTTTTCTCTAAATAAAATACTATATCTTATATTTTCTATATAAGTTGTGTAATTATCTCGACAAACCCAACATCTTCCACCCAAGTTGAAAAAAAAATACCAGGTGTGTGGCCAGACCTTCCTGGCCAATTAGCACTTGTCCAATTTTTTAGGCGTTGTACATTTTTATTTATTTAGTTTTTTTATTATATAATAAAACCTTTAAATAAAATTATTAAAATGAGATATGAAAAACATACTATTATGCTAAATTTTCCGAATAAGGTAGGAGGCTTTTATGTCAATATTTATAGTTGTTTTATGAATTAATTATATGTGAATCTAATATTCAACATTTTCTTAAAACATTTTATCTTAAATATTAAGTGAGAAAAAAATATTTTTCTTATTATATATTTTTTATATATTTTACTCAAACTAATTATTATCTGAATTTTAAAAAAATTGCATTTGAATATTAAATAATAATAAATTATATTTTTTAAATTTTTAATTGTGAATTCGTTTTTAATTTTTCACAAATTAATTGTTTTTTATTCTTTCATAGAGGTGCATAAAAATTATCAAGACATGGTTTTTTTATTTTATTTTCTTTCATTGAAACTTGCTTTTTACATTATGATAAGTTTTATTATAAAATATATGCTTCTATTTAAAAAATTTGTTTTCATTAAAATAAAAACAAAAACCACATGAATAGAGAAAGAGGAGTTTTTCCTTAATAAATGTCTTTTTCCTCTTAAATTTAAATGATTAGAAATCTTAAAAATTTTGATTTTAATTACATAATGTTTTGTTAAAAAAACCACAATACTGATAAAGAAGGAGATATTTCATAAAAGATATATATATTAGAAAATATGGGTTTCGGCTCACGTAATACATTTTTTTATTCATATTTTAAATCTTTTAAACTCTTTTAAATATTTATTTTTATTATCACATAATTATATATAAATTAACTTTGAAACAGTCCTTCACTCTTTCCTCCATTCCATAGTTTATTGCTCCTATCTTATATTTAACTAGTTGTACTATCTGCAACCCATATTTATAAAATACTTATGTGTATTTATTTTTTATTTGAAATGTTAGAGATGTTGGTTATTCTATGAACATTTCAAAATTATCTACCAGTGTCCCAAGCCTGTCATCAAATATCTCATGCCGGATCACGAGCGTCTCAGGTTTATTTACAAGTTGGAATGATATTGGTTTTCTTTATATTTATATGAATATTTTTGTGAAGTGATGAAATATATCATATTCTTAAATATTTATTTTTTTTAACTATATTATTTTACTAAAATATTTTCTTAAATGCGGTAAGTTACCGAAAGAGTCATGGTTCCTCATCCTGCAAATTTCTCACGATCAAAATCCCAGCCTTACAATCTCTCTCTACGAGCATTTCATGGTTTCCAACTAATCGCATCATGCCACCTTAATCATAATTTCTCTCTCTGAAAATATTTTTTTTGAAAGAAACTTATTGTGTGTTAAAACAGTTTTTTTTCCTTCTTAGTTTTTTTTTTTTAAAAACTTGAAAAATGTATTCAATTGCTAAAAAACAAAAATGAATTTTTATAATAAGAAATACAATAAAACTACAACTATTTTTTTTATATAAAAATCAAAAGCATAATTTATGAATATTTTATATTTGTGAAAATCTATTTATATAATATTAATTCTATTTTATTTAAATTAGAAATTCTAATGAAAAATTTATATCGTTAACTAATTTGTATGTTAGATTTATATATATAAAAAGTAAATTTAATTAGATATGAGAAAATATATAATTTTTCTATTAAATTTATGAAACCAACTAAACATAAAAAGATAATTTAAATATTTTATATTGAAAAAAGTACTTGTATATAAAGAAAGAAAGTGTATTGATCATTTTTTTTTTCATTTGAAAATAATGGGAAAACTTTATATTGAAAAACTATAGAGAACCTTTAAAATGTGTTTTGCAAACTCAATATAATTTTAAAAAACTAGAAAACTATATTTTTTTTAATTTTCAAGATGAAGAAATATTGTATCTAAAAAGTAAGTTCTAATTTCCCTTTTTTATTGTAATTTTTTATGAATTGGAGTATTATTTTGTTTCTAAACTATTTTATTCACCGATTACAATTATATCTATAATATCATCTAAATAGAAATTATTAGAAAATAATATAAATCATATTTTGGGACCAGTTTAAGTTATTGAGTTGAGTTGGTTTTTTGACATTGTATCAAAGCCTTGGTGACTAAGTGGTCACGAGTTCGAATATCACAATCCCTTATTTATTTGATAAAAATTAAATATAAGGTAATATGGACTCGTGCAAGTTTCAAATTCAAAGAGCTTCCGCTCGAGGAAGTGTGTTAAATAATAATATAAATCATATCATGAGACTTCACTTAATAGTTTAAACTATTGGGTTGAGATGGTTTTTTAACAGAAATAAACCAAACTATTTTAAATAGTGCTTTATAACATAAATAAAATTATTGCAATTGAATATTCATTCATGTTTATAATTAGGATATTGATGATAACATTTTAAAAATTTTCAAGTCATAGTAATTACATTATATTTTCATTTTAAAAAAAAATTTAGTTTGGATTGGAATATAAATTAATTTAAATATCTATTATTATTAAATAAAAAATTTAACCATTTAATTTTTTTTTATATATAATAAAATGATATTCTTGGGTCTATATTTATGTTAGTGTTTGATTATTATCTCATAAATAATAAAAAAGAATAAAATTATTTTTTGTGCTTGAAAAAATAAAAAATCATTTCAAAATTATTATTTTTTAGTTAAATATATTTTTATATTTTTATATATTTATTAAGGTACTACGACAAAGCTTTTTTAATCATGAAGTGCGTAAATTTTTGTAGTCTACGACTGCTAAAAGAATTTGATCCTTCATAAAAAAAAAACTAGAAAAGAAAAAAGGAATTTTAACGTGATGGTCAACAAGTTTAAGTTGTTTTTTTTTTATTCAACGACACAAAAGTAACTCATTATCCTCCGTGGACACACCTTAACCGTTGGGTAACGTCGGAAATTGACGGCGTCAAGTCGCGTCTCTCTTATATAAATACGAGGATTCCCAGTTGTTCCTTTCCCTTGTCTGTAAGTTTCTCATTTTGAATACTCACGAAAGATTAGCTGAAACGTACTAAATCCGGGAGGGAAGCTCCAAATCCGATACATTTCGCCGACATGTCATTTCACTCTTCTAGCAAGCAACCCAGCTATTATTAAATAGCAAGAAAGAGTGTTTTTTTTTTTTTTTTGAGTTGACACTAAATCATCAGCGAAATTAGAGGGATTACGGGTGGTGGCAGTGAATAGAAAATTGATTACAAGGATTTTATGCTATCTCTTTGTAATCTGTTAAAAAGGGAAGAGATTCAAGGTGAGCCAAAAAGATTGCTGTTTTCTATGTTGGTTTTGTCTATCCCATTTGCAAGAACTTGGAGGAGCAGCTGCTAACTCTCACAAACAACAGAAAATCGGTTCTTGTGAGATAAGAGGTTGATGAAGGTAAGGATTTTTATTTCGTTTTTATCTGGGTTTTTTTTCTTCACTGACCCACTACCAAGAGCATAGCATTTTTATTTTTTTTCCTTACCTTGTTTTAAAGATTTTTTATTCGTATATTCTGAGCAAGTAGTTTCATCATGGAGTAGTTGGATGTCTTTTAATTCCTCATATTTTCCTTTTTTTGGTTTTTCTTTTTGAACTTTCTTAGCAGCCAAACAGAGCACGTCTTTACTATTTGTATTTCTTGTCTCTCTCTCTGTAAGTTGCTTGCTTTTTTGGTGATTTAGACTCAAACCCATCCATTTTAGTCCTCGAAGAAATCTCCAATCGTGCTGCTATTATTCTTCAAGAACCATTTCCATGTGGCTTTGCTTGTCCTATATGCTTTTTTCTCTTTCTGTGCTATTTGTTTTTGGTTAGGTAGTATAGAATTTGACTGATTTAATGTTGTTTTATTGCAGTTTATATGGTGAAATTTGAAAGGAGCTGAGAGTAGCAGAGATAGATTTGAAAGAAAGCAAGAGTATTATATCTATCCGGGAACAAAAGCACTGATCAAGATTTGTGAAGACCAGTACTTGTATAAAGTAGACAGCTAAGAACAACAACAGCAGCAGCAGTTGAGTGTTTTATTTTTTGGGGGGAGGGTCATCTTGCTTTGGGTAAGTCGTTTTCAGAATAATAACGATGCAGTTCTTCATTTCTATTTATTTATTTTTCTTTCTCATGTTTTATGAGGACATGAAAACAAATATCAACGTTGCTCACTCTTCCCTTCTTAAATATTCCTTGTCTCCCTGTCTATTCAGCTACCGCTTTCATCATTCCTACACACCACATTTCTTTTTGGTTTTCTTTTTCTTTTTCTCAATCTCTTCTGCACGAGTTGATTGACCCTTCATATTGCTTTTTGAGTTTTTCTCTTGATCTCTCAGAGATTATATATATTATCGACGGGCGTCGCTGTCTGGTTCATTTGATTCACTGCTCTCTGGTTTTTTTTTTTAATTTTAAAAAAAGGGCATGTCAGAAACTTCGTCATACACAAACTTGATTCTTTATTAGATTAGACCACTTTCAAATGGGGCTATGTCCCCATTTTGTTTTCCTTTTCCATTCTTGACTCACTGTTTTATCCCAACATTTTCTTTCTTTCTATTTTGTTTTAGCTTCTCCGATCCCGAGCCTCCCTTTATCTTTTTGGCCTTTTGTCCTTCCCCCAAAAAAACGCATCGTTTTCCTTAACTTGAGAACAAAAATCAAATCTTTAAATTCTTTCTTCACTTCATTTGATTTGCATGTCTCCATGATTAGTTTGTCTTTTTTCC
Organism: Populus alba x Populus glandulosa; assembly: GCA_033617975.1. NCBI lineage: Eukaryota > Viridiplantae > Streptophyta > Magnoliopsida > Malpighiales > Salicaceae > Populus > Populus alba x Populus glandulosa. The sequence continues at coordinate 10,881,702 of CM066143.1, read as the reverse complement.
CTTTGGTTTCAGGGTATCTAATTCTTTTGGATTGCAATGGTTTGTGTGTGTTTCTCTTTGTTTTTTCTTTTTTGGGCTTAAACCTGGCGGTCTTTTTCTTTTTCTTTTTTCCCTATCTGCTTCGCCTTGAATAAATAGTAACATATGCAGTAATATATTCTGAAGTTAGGGCCCATAGAAGGCAAGTGTTCTTCTTCAAATACGGATATAAGAATGTTCTAATATCTGATCAATTTGACCTCATGTACCCTTCACACAACCCCCCCTTCATGGCTGTAATGGTAATTTGACTGTTGCTCTATCCAATCAAATACCACTGTCTTTCTTGGACAGAGTAGCTCATACACCCCACCTGGAGTCTTGCCAGTTGCCGTAGACGAAATCTGTAGATTTTTGCTGTTGAAGGTGGAAGGAAACTGCCATGTGAAATAGTTAAAAACCACTGATGTTAAAAAATGCAGCTACAGTTGATGTTGATTTGATGATCACATGCTGTAAATCTGTGATTTTTATTAAAGATTCTGGTCAAACGCATTGCCATCATCATTTTCACTTTGTTTCTGAAAACAGTAATAAAGCAAAAAACAAAGGCGATAGATTTAGAAATCATTGTCAGCATAATAACAAGTGAATATTATATCATTTGCAGGGTTGAGAACTAAAAATAAAAGCGAAAGAGGAGAGAAGATGTTTACGTGTATAGCGTGCACCAAGCCAGCGGCGGAGGATGGACGAGGAGAAGAAGGAGGAGCGCGTGGAAGTGGCACCCCAAGTACAAAAGAAGCCGTTAAAAGCCTCACTTCACAGGTTCAAATTACTCTTATCCCTTGCCTCCTCCACTTTATTATTTTAAAGGCTAAATTTCATTTTTATCTCTGTAAATCCACCGATTTCCCACATGTTCCTACAATTTAAGATTTTCCAATGTTCTTTCTCTGGTTTTTAAAAGTTTCAATGGTGTCTTCCGTGGTTTAAGGTCCGTAGTTTAATGTCGGTTTTGACATTGTAATCTAACAATGAATTTAATAATTTTAATTTTTTTTTATTTCAGATTAATTTTTTTTAATGTTTTTAATATTAAAAATTAATTTTTTAAAAAATAAAAAATATTATTTTAATATATTAAAGAAACTTTTGCATCATTCCCCAAAAACAATTCCTTAATTATCTAGGAAAGTTTTTCCCCGTACCATATATCAAAACTAGAAAAAGACAAAACAAAATAATGGGTTTATTATTATATGTCATTAGTTATTTATGGTGTCTCTAGTAATGTGGTTAGAGTATTTTTTTAAAATATTTTTTATTTAAATTTTTTAAAAATTATATTTGATATAGTATATTAAAACGAAACAAAAACACTAAAAATTATTAATTTTTTAAAAAATTCAAAATTTTTTAAAATACAGCTTGGATCATATTCACAAACAGTATTTTAATGATAAGGATAAAACTTCAAACTTTTCATTACCTACAGAATTAATGTTGAAAAATCCTAAACCATAATATACAAATTCAGTAAGGCAAAAACCGTATTTTATAATTATAATAAGTATAGACTTTCACACGGAAAGAAACAGAAACACTCTCTATATGGTGTCTCATGTGCTTGCTTTTATTTTCTCTTTTCCTTATTTACGTAAAGAAACAATATTATAAGTTATGATTGATATAGTGGGGTCCAAGTGTGAGAAGGGGAAGGGACCATCTTTTCCTCTCTTTTATTTTTTTTTGGCATCTTTCACGTTTACACATGGCTGTCTACCGTCTCTCATACTATCAAAATTTAGTATTTTAGGTATAGTAAAATATAAAATATAAAATATTGCTTGCTTACTTGGAGACACACCCTTCCAGTTCCTCTCTTTCTTGCTCCTCCTTTTTTTTAAAAAATTGAATTTGGCAAATTATTTCCAATAACACTGCCATTATTATTATAATTATTAAAACAGATTTTCATAACTGTAAAACCCTATTCCACTTTATAGAGCTATGGGCTGGTTGAGCCTCTGCATACCTTGTACCTCCTCCACAGCAGCTGTCAGAGCTGAAAACTCAAAAGCAGTGTTTCCGTAAAATGACAACATCGCCATGTCTCTCATAGAGAATCTCACAGGACTGTAATGTAAAGCTTTGTTTAGAGTGGTAGCCACCCCCATCGGACCACGTTTTATAGCTTGGCAGCGGTGACATCACTTTCACCACGAGTCCATCTAGTAAAGTAAGAGGCTAGCTCATACCATTGGGTTCTTGTTGAGACCTTTTGTACTATCAGATGATATTCTAGTTCTAATTTTAGAAGCCAGATGATTCTAGGAATTTTGGGCTGGGTCCACTGGTAACACACCTTCAAGTTCTTTTTTCTGAAGAAAAACCTGAAATGCTCTCTGAACAATGAAGTTAAATTTTTAAAAATACCCATGACATTGTCCTGGCCATGTTTGCCATGGAATACGAAAATGAAAGACAGCATAATAACCAGCATATTTTCCCTCATTGAGCATCTGTGGGGATCTTTAGGAAAAGATTGATGATATTTACGAAAAGACACTTCGATGTCTTTGATCTGACCCACCATTGAATTCTTGTCGTTCCACTGTAACTCAAAAGTTGGATATATATCATATAATAGTATGGATAAAGGAAGAATCTGCCTGCTCTGTTAATGGGCAGTGAAATGAGGCCAGCGTCCATTAGTGTGCAGCACAGAAGTACATAATCATTTCAGATTGTGCAAGACCATTAGAGTTGGCTCCTGTTCTTACCTTGCAGTATTCTCCACTGCAGATTTTATTTTTTTTTGTGTAAAAACTCCGTTTTCCGCTCTCTGCCGGTGTCTGCTTCCTATCCACAAGTGGAGGCCAGTTAGCGTATATTCATCCAATGAGATGGTTCAGCGTCCCCTTTGCAGGCATCTTCTGTGATGGGCAATATACTTCATTTTGCAACGAAGGCACCTTATTCAAATGAGAAATAATTGCTGTAGGCTTGCTTGCTTGCTTGCAAATTGCTCCTTCATGCTTGCTCTGGCCACCATAAGTTGCAACATCAAATCTTGCACCGCCCAAATATATTATCTATTTCAACGAACAGGAACACACACACACACACACAGAGATATGTCCAAGTAGGCAGAAAGGTCTTTTGCTGCCATTTATATTGAGGCATTAGACTTTGTACTGTAAGGAGTAGCAATACCTTAGGATTTCATTTCTTCTCCGATGAAATTGCCGGCTAATTGGCTTCACAAGGGACTTTCTGTTGTGTCTTTCCTGAGACTCAATGTTGACAACAGAAACAGGCACCAGCTACCGTTTCTGTAAATCAGATTCAACCCCTCTGATGTGTCTGTTTTTATTCTGATCTTTTGCCAAATGCATTAGAGTATCTGTGCAGATGCATCATTATCTTAGCATTTTATGACTGTCTATACAAAGCAACCTGGTGCTTTCTTTAGGCAGAGTTATATTCAGGATTTATCTATGTGCAGCAAACATATTAAAATATAAAATGATTTTAAATTGCACATCCCTTTCGTTACCTCCCTGAAGTTTTGTTCCATCGCAATTTTTATTTCTGTATTGAAAACTTTATTGCGCAACTTCCAAATATTTCAGTTTCTTTTATAGAATGATGTAATTCCTTTTGCAATTCTAATCAACCGCGCATTTCAATAATTTTCAGATCAAGGATATGGCACTAAAAATGTCTGGTGCTTATAAGCAATGCAAGCCCTGCACAGGTCCCAGCAGCTACAAGAAAGGACAGCGACCTTACCCTGACTTCGATGCAGCTTCCGAAGGGGTTCCATACCCCTATTTTGGAGGTGGAAGCTCAAGCTCAACCCCTGCATGGGATTTTACCACTCCAAGTCACCATCGAGGAGCCAGAGCTGAATCTAGATTTACTTCGTTGTACGGTGGTGACCGGACCCCTGGACGAGCAGAGTCTATCTCAGCACAGTCTTGTGATGTGGTGCTGGAGAATGATGATGAGCCCAAGGAATGGATGGCACAGGTGGAGCCAGGCGTTCACATTACTTTCGTGTCTCTCCCTAATGGAGGAAATGATCTAAAGCGTATTCGCTTCAGGTGTGTTTCAGCTGTCTTTAACAATCTGTCTTTTAGCTCCAAACAGATAAAAATGAACACCAAAAAAATTAGAGAATCCTTGTAATAGTGTTTTGCAAGTGAACAGAAAAGAAATTACAAAAGCTTAAGTTGGCTCGTGTAAGCGTAAACTGACATTACTCAGGCGTTTGGGTTTTGAAGCCGGGAGATGTTTAATAAATGGCAAGCTCAGCGATGGTGGGGCGAGAACTACGACAGAATCATGGAGCTCTACAATGTGAGATTTAATCAGCAAGCACTTCACACTCCCCCAAGGTGCGAGGATGAGGTAAATCTCTTCTATCTTATCTTGCTGCTTAAAAGATTCTCTAGAAATAGTTTATCAAGGTTTTGAGTCAAATCGATTCCACTCCAGTTTATTTGATCATGGAATGTTTTTTCATAGTCATTTTTAAGCTTTACCATTCCAAAGCACTGAAGGTTGACATTTCCTTTACCTTCCTTGTAAAGCTACAAGGAGCTTATTATGTATTCATCAGACTTTCCTGCTCATTGCTATCAACTTGAAACAGCTGATACGACGTTGGAAAATAAATGTCATTCCAGAACTTAAATTGAAAGATAGTTTTGGACACGTTATTGCAACAAATGCCTGTTTCATGCTTTCCCTCTTCTTTTTATCCAGCTAGGAAAATATCCTCTTTTTTTCACACCACTACTTCTATCTATTGAATCTCCTCGTTATCTTAGAAAAAAACTCCACATCTTGAAAATTTTACTGACAGAAGATTGTTTTTTAAATCAGCAAAGAGATTCTTCCTACTCAAGGATGGAATCTGCAAGGGAAAGCCCTATGGCTCCATCGTTTACTCCAAGAAACTACTATAAACCTTCTGGAAGTAAAGGCTATTTCCCACCTGACACTATGGATCAAGGTGGCAACCAGCACTACCACCCTGGTTCAAGTGGCTATATGGGACCAAAAGGCGAGGCATCTTCAATAGATGCATCACGGACGACAACATCATCGAGGGATGAGCCTTCTATTTCAGTTAGCAATGCCAGCGACCTGGAGGCAGAATGGGTTGAGCAAGATGAACCAGGGGTTTACATCACTATCAGACAATTAGCCGATGGCACTAGGGAGCTCAGGCGTGTCAGATTCAGGTAATGGAAATCCTTGATTATTCACATCTCATGCTGCATCTTTCTTGGTGGCTGAAACTATTGAAGGGAAACTTCACTTACATGAGCACCACCAGAAGCATATACAACATGAAAAATAAGATTTTAAAATGGATTTATTGCTTGTTAAAATCAAAACTATTTTCATATGAAAAAGGTTCTTCTGCCTTTCCTTTTTAGCTGGTGGTATGATTTTGTTTTCATTGGATGGCGGTATACTTCTTGTTAACCAAGTTTGATGGCTCTACCTTACATAACGATTATATTTCGTTGACATTTTGTCTTTCTATTTGATGTTCACAGCCGAGAACAATTCGGAGAAGTGCACGCGAAGTCATGGTGGGAACAGAATAGAGAAAGAATACAAGCTCATTATCTATAAAGGATGATTTTACATAACCTAAATTGCTGTCTAGTAAAGAATTCAGGGTGCAGTTGGATATCCTCTCCACCCCCCCTAAAGAAAAACAAAACTCATTTTCAGTTTTGTTTTTCACGGATGCTTTTCAAGGCTTTACAGAGAAATGGACTTGCCACCACCTTGGATGGTTATACCACTGAACTAGCGCTATTTCTTCACTCTATGAACCAAATCATATTGTACCATCCCTTGTGGTGACGAATTCATTTTTTGTAATGGCACATTTCCCTTTGGATGTCCTAATGTGCCCAATTTTTGTCTCTACTGCTGTCCTGATTACAAATTAAGCACACCATTTAATTTTTAGGGTCTCCTTCGATTTCTCCCTCCTGGAAGACTAGTACTAGTCTTTGGCCTTTGCTGGGGTTGTTCGGCTCTCAAATCACTGATCAGAGATTTGTTCTCTGCAACACTGTTTTTTTTTTTCTTGACTAAAGGATTGGAATTGAGATCATTTGTTGTTCGAATGGTTGGTGAGCGCCCCCATAGAAATTGCAATGCTGTTGAAGCCACCTGCAACCTCACCTTTCTAAATGTGCACTGTGCATGCAAGAAGACTGCAGACACAATTGAAAGCTGACGTCTCTAGTACATTTTAATGGAGAGCAATTCATTGATTTAAATCGAGGCCGTCGGGTGGTGAATAAATTACAACCAATTAGTAACTTCAAAGCAAACCAGAACTCTGGTAAGATACGTGGATGTGGAAAGAGTTTCTGTCTCGTTTGTTGTCTGTTAAAACCTTAGCTGAACAAACAACCTATTGACGAACGTATAATCATTAAACCAGGTAATCTTTTCATGCTTCCATTTTAATCTCTTCCCCTTTATCAATTCATCTAGTTCTTTTTGTCTAGAGAAATCGTATCATTACCTTCGCTTCCATAAAGAGAAGGATTTGGATCATCTTGCTCTCGTGGTAGAGATAGAAAATGTTCGACTAAGTGATTTGCTTTGAACTTTTGAAACTTATCTATGTTAACTCATTTGGTGAAAGGCATCCCTTTCTGCTATTTTCTCAACCTAATATTACAGCAAGCAAGGACCAAGGCTAGACCTCAGAGAAGGCGCGAAACCAAACTTCAGAAAGGATTATCATTCCCTAGGGTTACAGTTCTGATCTCCAGGCTTCCTCTTGCTAGTCGGCTACCTAAGAACTCGCGGTATTACATCCTAGAAAGATTTAAAATTCTGACATATAAGTAGAACAATGTAAGCAAAGTACTGTCAGCTTTCTAAAACAATCCTGCCTGGCTGAGGAAGAAAAACTTTCCTCAAGATACGAAAGCCAATTTATCGACATAGTGGGCAGGTGGTTGAAGATTATAGGGCGGCTTCAAATGCATTCCCAGAGCTACTTGTTACTACCCTCACTTTCTCACTTTTCAAAAAATCAAGACAACCACCATTAAGCGACTTCAGATGAGAGAGACTGCCATTGAAAAGTTGAAAGGATGGCCAACAAAAACCACTCCAAAATCACCATAAAAACTAGTCGCTTGCGTTTGGAGGATTTCAGTAAGGATTTGCTAGAATCTGTTGAGCGAATTCAGTTTAAGGTTAGCCACTTTTCCTAGTACAGTAGATTTTCAAGTATGACAGATTTGTTTGGAGCGACTAATGGGTTTGGGTTTCCCCTCACGAGGATTCTCGAGTGTCTTACGATCCCTTGCAGGACCCTATAATATGAGCAGGGGCCTTAATGATACAAAGGGGATTGTTAATTGTTATGTAGCGAAACGAGGGAGTCTACAACCAAGCATAAGATTAACTACTTCGGCAATCAAGTCTGTGAATTATAATCATGGATTCATCGGTGATCAAGTGTTGTCTGGTTATGTTAGATTGGTACGCACAAAAGATGCACTTAATTTGTTCGATGAATTGCATGAGAAAGACATGTTCTCCTGGAATTCCTTAGCTTTTTGGGTTTTCTCGCCGGGAAAATTTGGGAATTTGCTTGGAATTGTTTTCTAGGATGAGATTTGACATGGATTCGAAACATAATGAAGTTATTGTTATTCCTGTACTTTCAGCTTGTTTTACAGGATGCTCTAGGCAGAAATTCTTGTCCTCCTGGCCATGGAAGTAAAACATAATCTCGTCACCGCCTATGAACCTTCAATCCTATCACATAGCTCGAATCTTGTCAAAAATCTATTTTTTAGCTAAGAGAACATGCTGTAATGTGATAGTTTTTGTTATGTTTCTTTGCACTACCATGAAAGAAATTATTTGTTTAGTTAAATGGTTTATGCATTTTATAATGGATCTTATGTATAATTATATTTTAATTTTTAGTGAGTCAGGCTGACCACGGACCGGGTTTTAAAACTATGGGTTGAACTCTCCAATAAAAATGTTGATCAATAATTTATTAAATTAGATGTACATGTTATCAATATGATGATCTACCCATTAAAGGATATAGCGTGAAACAAAAAGGAAGTAACTAAAACCTTACCAGGACCAGCATAATCAACAGAGGAGGCGATTGATAGAAAAATTAATCTTGAGAGTTGATACATAGATAGATAAAACAAGGTTGACAAATTGAAGCAGGCGCCAGCATTTATTCGCCGGCAAACACAACACCAACACGGAAGACCTTTGATTGTTCTGCCGCAATAAAGCCATCTTCTTCCTCTTTTCCTTGTTCGTCGAAGGCATCTAATTATAGCAGTCGTGCAACCCGCTGCTATGTGTGGCCCTCTCCTGCAATACAGCTAGAAGGCAAATTATTCATCTAAGATATCGTTAATTAAACTGGTAAATAGACATGTTACCTTATTCAGCTTCATCCTTAATTTCCAGGGTGCCTCTCATTTTGTATCGTCCTGCAATAAAACTCATTTTGCAATTCCAGCAGCCTGTTTTCGTTTGCTAACCTCAGATGCTCTTCCAAGAGCTGTTTCTTTTCTTGCATCCTGGGATCCTGGATATTGACGTTTTCTCTCAATCGTGCAACCTCATCACGGAGGCTTTCAAGTTCATCGTGGCTTGCCTGTTCGGGGAATAAACATCCAAGCAAGTATAAGATATGATTATTTTGATTCCTGAACCAAATCTGGTGATAAAATAAACTAAATATATGAGTGTATAAACAAGTAACTAGTAAGGCCTGGGATATAAAATATTTACAATTTTTTCTGTTAATGCATCCAGACGAATTATTTGGTGGTCACTGATACGTTTCAAGTCGTGATTTTCACTTTTAAGTTGATCTATCACATTTGCTGCTAATTCCAGCTTTGGTCTCAATATGGTATCTTTTTCCTTCACCAGGGATTCATTTTCATCCTTCAAGCGTGCATTTTCTACCGCTTGCATCTTCAATTCATCCTCCTGTCTTTTCTTGTTTTCCTGCATATATATAATATTAAACGACCAGTTTTTTATGAAGCACACTACTCAAGAAAATAAATAGATTAATTAAGAAAAAAAGGGAGTACCCTACAACGATCGCGATATGCTTTGTCGTTACTTTTCTTCTTGTCGCGTCGATCTTCTGTTTTGGGTACTGATGTGGTACTTGTTCTAGCAGTCATGTTATCGAGTTGTACCGTCGGCGTTGCCTTTGCTGCATCCAAGACTGTTGAATTCGGACAGTACCACAAGACAAATCAGAAAAATGAGCTGATGGGAAATACTCAGAAAAAAAAAAAAAAAAAAGAGCACTGCAGTTATAATTACAGCCACAACAGCGTCATTTCTTATAACTTTGTTTTTTTGTCTTTTTTTCTATGTTCTTTTTTAGTTTCTTGTGAGGGGGCGAGTTAATTCTATGAATCTTGAATCAACTAGATTCGATTTGTAAGTTTGGGTTCATATTCATACCGCCATGCCAAAAGTCTCAAAGGCACAGCATCTTGATTTGGAAAATTAGAGGCGCCAACAAACCAAAGCAAGATAAAAATACAAACCCTTTATCAAACAATAAAATAATTAATAAAGATACAAAAGCTACTACTCCTAGTATAAATGATCAGTTATTACTTACAGGAGGAATCTCCAGTGGGTTCCTGGATGCACCTCTCCCACCTCCATTCCCCCACCGCCTCTTGATTATCAAAATGATCGGGATTCATCGCTAGCTCTCTAATGAACTCTGAAATTTCCTGTGCGTAATGTTTAATATATGGTCTCAAAAACCAAGCCGTGATAAATCAAGACCGGGGAGGGTTTCTGATCTGTAATTGTGAGTAGGAGTCATTGACGAAGACTTTGTGCTAAGAAATAATAATGTTGCTTCAAGGGTCCCCCACGTCTATATCAGAAGGTTAGTGGAAGACTTCGGTCATTCAGTTTGTCGTAACATTGGAATTTAGACTTGTTCATGTTGTGTTTGTTGTTATTGGCGAAAGAAGCTAAAAAAAAAAAGAATGGGGCAAACTTAAATTAGGTATCAAACTACAATTGACTTTTATATTTATTTGCTGGAATGTATTCTTTTATAAAGTATTTTTTTTTATTTCATGTATGATTATATTGTGGAAAATTCATTAAGAAAATTTATTTTCGAGTTAAAGAAAAATATAAATTTTAAGCAAAGAAAAGTGTTTACGTACCGGTCTAAAAAAATAGAATATACTTTCTATGAAAAAAATCAAAAAAATAGTAAATGTGGTATAATACTTTATTATTATTATATATATATATAATATTTTAAAATATAATACTATTACAAAATAATAAATTAATAATATATTTAATTATATATGAAATAATATATTAAGATAATTAATGTACAACATAAAAGTATATTAGTGCATATAATACTTTATGGTTTATTAAGTTGGAAACTGTATCCGCTGTTAGTTTATAGTCTCCATGCTAGAATTAATGGAAAAGTTTATGGTTCTAGCATGCTTGGATGTTCAGCTATAAATTTAAACATAAAGGGACTGGAATTCCTTTCATATATATATATATATATATATATATATATATATATATCGGGCAAGGATTAATGCTTGATGGTACCTGTTATAGGGTAAATTTTTTGCTCGCAAATAAACTCGTGCGGCAGCCTAGTGCCTCACTAGACTCAGTTTCCCTCGCCAATCCCACTCGTGTTTGCCTAGTAACTAAGCAAGCGGAATATACAAGTAGAATGAGATAATCAAAGTGCACAACAAGTTTTACAGGAACTATTTCCCAACCTTTATTAATCTTGTTCACAAAGGAAACTATACACAAATCCGTATGTGTGCTATGCACAAAATTGCATGCTACGCCAAGCTATCTCTAACTCGTGGTCTACATGTTCTTGCATGCCCCTACATGCTGAACTTGCCCCAATGCATGCCTCCCTACATGCTGGACTTTCCCCAATGCATGCCTCTCTTCACAGCAGAGGCTTGACAGTTTATTTATAGCCAAGTAAGTGAGCTGCAAGGCTCACCCATTATCCCTTTTTTCAGGGCATAGTGGAGCATTATCTCCCCCATCCAGGGGCGGAGTGAAAGGGGGGGCAAGCAGGGGCCCGGGCCCCTGCAAGACTTCTTTTTTTTTTTTTTAGAGGTAAATCATTTTGAATGCACATTATCGAACATGCAGTCTATGTGCCTATGTGAAGTAGTGAATAGTTGAATGCACATTATCGAACAAAAGGTGAAAAAAATGGTCCCACAGCCCACCAAATTTGTGTAATTAATTAATGGATTATGAAAAAAAAAGCCTATATGGAAAGTAATGCCACAAATTATCTACCGGGAAAGAAAAAAAATATAAAGGGATCAATGTCTTTTTGTCTTTTCTCTCCTTATAGGCTACAAAATACAACCCTAATATAAATTGTTGCAATTCCAACGCAACCACCAAAACAAAAACAAGAATAAAAATCCTAAATAGAATTTTTGTGCGGAAAGATTAAAGCAAAGTACTATTTGATTTATCTCTCAGTAAACAAAACAAGGTACGTAATTGGATATCGATAACTCAAATTTAAATATATTTTTATTTTGTTTTGAGATGTTTATTAAGAATTTAATAAGATTTTTTTTTATAATTTTTGCTTCTTTTTTTTCAAATTTGCTAGTTCTAACAATTGTTTTTTGAATTCTTGTTATAGTGATTTTTCTTTTCTAATTAATTAGATATATTTTATTGGTTTGTTTTGATTATGCATGGATTTTTTTTATGTTTTGTTTTTAGCAGAGCCACCAAAATTATCAATTTTTTCTCACTATATATGTTTTGATTTTAGGTTGAACCATGAACAAAATAAGAAGAATTGATTCTTTTTTTTTTTTTAAAAAAAAGAAAAATATTGATAGCTCATAACCTAGTGAACTAACTCCAAGTAATGTTGAAGTTATGGTTGAGCAGCCTCTATGTGATTCAGTTTACAAAGAACCTACGTTGATTAATGAGCAACCTCTTACTAGAATTGATATTGCTCATTTAATTAGAGATCTAAGCAATCGTCCTCAAATTTAGGAATACTCGGTTAATCAACAAGATGAAATTCGAAAGGCATACATTAATTTGGGGTCATATCAACCTTTGATGTCTGAATATCCGCTAACTGGTAATAAATATCCTCGTCGATTTCAATCTCATTGGTTCAAAGGTTATCCGTGGCTTGAATATTCAGAGAAAAATACTGCATTTTGTTTCCCTTGCTATTTATTTCCAAGTAAACCATCTGGAAAGCCAGGATCAGACACATTTACTGTTAAAGGATTTAATTGTTGGAAGAAATTTAATGATGGGGAACAATGTGCTTTTTTGACTCATATGGGAAAAGGTCCAAATTCAGCTCATAGATTTGCTACCAGGTGCTTGGAAAATTTGAAAAACCAGTCATGTCATATTGAGAAGGTAGTTAAGAGGCAAACTACTCAAGAAATTCAGAATAATCGATTGCGTATTAAAGCTTCAATAGATATTGTTCGTTGACTCACATTTCAAGCATGTGCTTTTAGAGGGCATGATGAACGTCCAGAATAAAAAAACCGAGGTAATTTTCTTGAAATGATGGAACTTTTAGCATCATACAATGAACAAGTAGGTGCTCTTGTTTTGGGTAATGCTCCACAAAATGCTAAATACACCTCACATCAAATTCAAAAAGAAATTTTGCATGTCTTTGCTAGAAATGTTTAGTCTTTAATTCGTCATGAGATTGGTGATGCAAAATTTTGTTTAATTGTTGATGAAGCTCGAGATGAATCTAGAAGAGAGCAAATGGCCCTTGTTATTAGGTTTGTTGATAGAAGTGGATTTATATGAGAACGATTTTTGGATATAGTTTATGTTAAAGATACAATTGTTGTAACTCTTAAGGAAGAGATTTCCTTTGTTTTATCTCATCATAATCTTGATGTTCAAAATATTAGGGGTCAAGGGTATGATGGTGCCAATAATATGCGTGGAGAATGGAATGGTTTACAAGCTTTATTCATTAATGATTGCCCTTATGCATATTATGTACATTGCTTAGCTCATCAATTACAATTGGCTCTTATTGCTGCAGCTAGAGAAATATATAATGTTCACACTTTCTTTCAGAATTTGATTTTTATTATTAACATTGTTAGTGCTTCTTGTAAGCGTAATGATGAATTACAAGCTTTTCAAGCAGCTACAATTGAACATATAGTTGATATTGGTGAGATTGAAACGGGTAAAGGAGTTAATCAAGTAGGTGGTTTGCAACGACTTGGAGATAGTAGATGGAGTTTGCACTTCAAATCAATTTGCAGTTTGATAAAAATGTATGGGGCAACTTGCTTGGTTCTTGAAAACATTGCTTTAGATGGATCTACTTATTCTCAACGTGGTGATGCAACTTTTTCATTTAAGTTGCTAATGTCATTTGATTTTGCATTCATCTTACATATAATGAAGGATGTTATGGGAATTACTGATATGCTTTGCCAAGCTCTACAACAAAAATCTCAAGACGTTTTAAATACTATGCATTTAGGGACTACTACAAAGACTTTAATTCAGAAGTTAAGAGATGATGGTTGGAAAACTCTTTTAGAAGAAGTGACATCATTTTGTAAGCATCAATACATTGAACTTCCTGATATGGATGCTTGTTTTTCTAGTGTGGGATGATCTCGTCGTAAACAAAAATCAGTAACAGTTGAACATCACTACCAAGTTGATATATTTACAGCTATCATTGATCAACAATTGCAAAAGCTAAATAATAGATTCAATGAGCAGGCAATCGAGCTTCTTAAGTTGAGCACAACTTTAGATCCTAGAAATAGCTATAAATTATTCAATGTTGAAGATATATGCTTACTTGTTGACAAGTTCTATCCTTAAGATTTTTCTGACCAAGAAAAAATTCATTTGAGACTTCAGTTGCAGCATTATGAGCTTGATGTACCCAATGATCCAAAGTTAAAAAGCATGTCATCGATTGCTGATTTATGTCAAGGATTGGTTGAAACAGGAAAATCAATAATTTATCCACTAGTTGACAGGTTGATTCGGCTTATTTTGACTCTTCCTGTTTCGACAGCAACTACTGAACAAGCTTTCTCAGCGATGAAGATTGTTAAAACAAGACTTTGTAATTGGATGGAGGATGATTTTCTTGCAAATTATTTGATTGTCTACATAGAAAAAGAAATTGTTGAAAGATTCACAATTGATATGATAATCGATGATTTCTATTCTATGAAAGAACGACGAGCACCATTAAAATAAATATGTAAGAATCATTCTTTATTATTTTTTACTTTATTTCAAAGTTTATCAAACATAAATAATGATTCGCTTTAGCTAATGTTTCTTTTATACTTTGTATGTTTATATTTGATAGGTATAAAGACCAATAACATTAAAGTGATGGATGCATCATGAAGATGGAATTAACTTCATTGCTTTGACTCAATTCGGTATTGTTCCACACCTTTTACCTTATACAAAGGTCATTATATGTTTGTAATAAGTTATTTGAATAAAACTAAATCATGCAGGTTTTTTTTTTACAACTCATGTATAATAAATTAAAACAAATATTATATCTTGTTATATTATTTTTAGCCACCCCTAACAAATAATCCTAGCTCCGCCCCTGCCCCCATCATCCCTATTTTCAGGGCATAGTGGAGCACTATCTCACCCATGATCTTAGTAGCTCCCTTATTTTCTGGACATAGTGGAGAACTTTCTCCCCCATGTTCTCCATGATCTCAGCAGCTTGGAGAGCACCCCAGCTATGCTCCCACGTTCTGCAAGCCCACCTGGCAGCCCTATCTACCAGCTCTTGCTTCGTCAGCTGTTGAGTCACTCGCCTGCCTTGGATAGTCTTTCGTCCAAGTTTTTAGATCGTGCCAAGTCGAGCCCCTGACTTGCACAAGATGTTGCGCGCTGCTGAATTCGCATCTGTGTGCAAGCTGCCAATTCTTGCGCTGTCGAATTCGCATCTGCGTGCAAGCTCCCAATTTTTGCGTTGCTGAATTCCTCAATAGCCCTTGTTCTCGTCAGTCTATGCCCCTGACGATTTTTCCCGCTTGGCTTGGACATTCCATCGTCAAGCCCATGTTCGTCGACAATCTGCGCTGCCAATTTTCCTTTGACGAACCTATAGCCGTATAAATCTGCGCTGTCGATTTATCCCATTATTGGCATAGCTGCCAGCACCTTTAGGTTCCGTTTTGGATAGCTTGGTGAAGTGTGCACCTCATGCACATTTAATACTGTTACAGTACCCTTAAACAAGGGACTGGAATTCCTTTTATATATATATATATATTAGTAGTTAAAAAAAGTCAAACTAAAAACCATAAATAATCATAGCTCTTCACACCGATCCACTTTACCAACTCATGGCTGGGACTGGAATTCCTCTTCAAACATTTGCGTGTACTAATATTTAAAGGAATTTAATTAGTATTCCATACGCCATATTAAAACCCATGTTCATGGTAGATTGAGAAAAAAAATTAAAAATTTAATTAAATTGAAAAAATTAAAATTAAAATATCAAACTGTGAAAAAAATTAATTAAAATTTTAAAAATTTTAACTAGTTTAATTTGATTCGATTTCAATTTTATAAATCTAAAACAATCAAAACCTAACAAAACAGGGAAATCAATGAAAAATGTAAGCTTCGGAGCGGAAAATTGCGACACCTCATAACATATATCCTTGGGCATTTCCTTACGACGAAAATGCTAGCAACAAAAACTTGAGATGAGTTACAGAATAATTGATAACCCTGAAAAAATCATAATCATATATGGACCTTTTTTCTTGCAAAGAAAATAAAATTTGCACAGAGAGGAGTTAGGATCGTCGCATTCAGACAATATCGTCTAGTTGCCATATTTCTTTTAAGATCGTGATCCCCGGAAGGAATAAATGACAGGGAAGAGGAGTCTAAGATATGTTTTTCATATCGTGGACATGATTGAGGTTTGGACTGCTTTTTCGGCTATCGAGGAGGAAAACAACAGGATGTCGTGGAAAAGGCTATATGTCTACTCGCTCAGTCTGTCGCTATCCATCTTCTCTGAAGTTAAAACAGATCCAGTAATTTCTTGCTGGTAGCCATTGATGGCAACTCTGGAGCTTATGGTCCCATTTAATGAGGTTTTCTTAATTTCAACCCCATCAAAGGTGCTATTGTAATTGAACCTTTTCTTTCTATTTAAAGAATTTGTTAAAGTTGAGCTTTAACTTAGGCGTGCACTAATGACCTAGAAGAAAACAAGGATCAATTTTTTTTTCTCTACAGTGGTCGCCCACTTCTTATATTCAAGGAAGCGGATTTTAATGATAAAGAGAACAAATTGCAGAATCTTTGACGAGCGTGTTTGTTTTTTAAAGTTTATTTTATTTCAACAAAGGAAGCATAATGGAAGCATTCATATCCAGAAAGATTTCACCTTGCCTACCATAGTAAAAGAGATTATTAACTTTTAGGCCATTCCAGTAGTAATAAGCAAAGCCAGAATCAACAACAATCAAAGTAGCAGATTCAACAGTAAATTGAAAACAAACTAACAGTTGCACGCTAATGATCTTAGCACTCCAACAGTTACTTACATGGCAAACCAAATTCATTGAAAACACACCCATAACACCATTTCCAGTGATCTTGGATTTCTTGTATGGCTGATACCTGTTATTCTTTTCCAACTGTGCCACTCGCATCCACAACCACTTGAGTATTGCTCTGTGTTTTGCTTGTCATGCATTCTCTGGCAAAAACAAAGGAGAAAGACTGAGGATTGTATGCTTCGAAAATCAAACAAACAAAGATTCGCTTACTACATCTGCTGCATCTAGAGATTTGGCTGAATTCTTTTTTAATAACAATTAATATGCCAACGAGCTGTAGACTAGTAGACATTAGTGTCCCTCCTCTCCCAAGAGATCTCCAGTTAGAACCTCTCCTATATAACTAAAAAAAACAGTTGATATGTTTTAAGATCAGATGGCATTTATAGAACCAGAGGAGATAGGGCACTAACAATCACTATAGTTTGCAGGCTCATGATCATTCAAGCATATCCGATTTGTATTTTGCTATTCATTCCAGGAGTTGTCGGCCATGCAGGTGAAAGTTCATGGACTCTTCAAAAGATGGTTCTAACAATTGAAAATTTTAATTTCCTTGTTTGCCAATTTGATGTCAGGGTGATTATAGCAGTAACGTACTCGCAGACTGGCATGAATTGTTTTCTCTACTTTGAAATCAAACAACTCATTCTCTAAAATGAAGACGTGGTAATTTTCTAGGGTGGTCAATCCAAGCAGTAAATTCAGTACGTTCTGCCTACGAATCAAATGATTGTATAAAAAGATCACTTATATATTTCCTTTATTTTCAAGTCACGGTCTCAATTCCCCTCTTCCCAGGTCATTTGTCTGATCTCTTCTGATGCGTCCATGGATTGCCTAATAGAAAGTTGAACCACCCTGTTGGCAACCGCAAGCCTGGTGTTTTCTCCACCAGGAGAGAGTTCAAGTGCAGACCATCTATCTGACATGAAACTCATCTAACATGGGGTGTAAATGCTAGGACATAGGAGGATTAGTCCAGGGCAAGAAGATATATGAAAAGAAATACCCAGATCGAATACTCAAAATTAGCTTTAAAGCCACTTGTATTTCCCAGACAGAGATATATGTAAACTTGAGGGGACCAATTAGCCATCCCATGCATGCATTCAACCAAAGTCATAGGGATTTTGTTAACGAAACTAAAGAAAGATTTAGGTGAAGCTAACCGAAGAGACTGGGTAAGGCTGGCAGCTTCATGAAAATTGTTCTCTTCTCGTGCTTTCAAAATTTTGAACATGAGATTTAGGCGCTTCTGATTGCTTGCAGCCTGTTGTGATATCAGGAACGTTTCCTTTTTGAGTTCATCACATTGAAACCCAATCTCTTCAAACTTCTCCCTGACTTCCTTTTGCCCTTCTCTAATATGTTTTTGTTGTTCAGCAATCTCAACCATCTCGGCTTTTAACCTTTTCACTGTTGCTTTCATTTTTCCACTTCTTTTCCTTTTCTGTACACGAAAAATTGAGCAAAATAACATCATTTTAGTCTCACATTCAAACAGGCCATAACCTTAAAATTAACATAAAACACGTCTGAAAAAAGATCATATGTTGTCAGCACAGATAAAAATATTGATCCTCGTAAATAACATTATCTCTGTGGGCTGTTCCCTGAGGTCAAGTTAGCACGTAAAGCAGATGCAAGATCACTCTAAACCTACTTTATACATGTCACCCAGAAGAAAAACGATAAAAGTAAAGAATTGCAGAAGCTCCTTTAGAATTGCGAGTTGTTCATGAAGGGGCAAGGTTGATATTTCAAGTGAAGAGGGACAAAAAGAAGACTGTTATTACGTTGCTATCAAGTATTTTCTATTCCTGAGAAATAAAATAGTTAAGGTTAGTTTTTATCCACTTCATAGCATTATGAATATGAGAATTTTTATTATGATATAAGGAAACAAATTAGTACTAGCTGGTATTTTGGAGTCAATTTTTAATGCCTGCAGCAAGATGAAATTCAACTTCGTTACAGGCATGCCAATATTTACGTTCAAAACAGGGGGGTTCGTGAGAATTAATCTAAGAAGAATTATTGGCAAAAAAATTATCATTGATTATTGAAGTAAGTAATGACCACCTTGAACATGCTGTTATATATTATATGCTCTAAAATATGGCTTCAGAAATTCATTAACGTATGCAATTGAGACCAAGTGGAAATTTAAATTTGACAGTCTACGTCCAGTAACGAATGAGTGCTTTGGTAGGCAGATGGTATTTACAAGGAAGAGGGAGTGAGGTCCTAGATTCAAATACGAGTCCCACGAACCATCAAGTTGAAAAAGAAAGTACGCCTTCAAGAGACAGAAGCAAATGAGTTCAACTTTTAACAAAATGAGTATTTTCGTGCTGGGACAATAGTTATCAAACCCGGTTTGTGGGTTGATTCAATTATAAGAATGGATCCTGAGTTTTATGGGCTAACATGAAAAAATTAAAAAATATATATTTAAAATTTTAATATTTCATATGAAAAAATTAAGAAAAAATTCATGTGAATATAAATTATACATGTTATAAATAATAAAGTTTTAAAAAATATTTTTTAAAAAAATTTATCCCACATTAAAAAAACATAATTTTTTTCTTGTGAACATAAAGTATATATACTAAAGAGCTTTAAATCTCACATTGAAAAAATAACTTCTTTGTTATGAACATAGAGTAATATATTAAAAAGCTTTAAATCCTACATTGAAAAAAAAATATTATGTTATCCTTTTAAGTTGAAGTATTTAAACCAAAATATTTTTTTTATCTAATATTGAAAAAACATAATTTTTTTCTTCTGAACATATAGTGTATATATGAAAGGGTTTCAAATCCCACGTTGAAATAATAATTTTTTTCTTGGGAATATAGAGTATATATACTAATGGATTTCAAATCCAATTGAAAAAATTAAACATTTTTCTAATATTTATATAGTGAACTTTAAAAAGTGTTAATAACCAATTAAAAAAATATGAAAAAAAGGAGATATAGAAGAAAAACCACATTAAAAAAAAAACAAGTCTCGATCATCCGAGTTCGCCTCGGTTGGTCTGGTCATGGGTCAACCTGCCACGTCAATCGGGTTTTGCCAGGTTGTTGCACCGGTTGGTCTTGTAACAAATTTGGACTGGTTCAGCCACTGAGTCGACTAGGTCTCAGGCGACTTGTCGGGCCGGTCTAGATTTAATAATTGTGGTTGTGACATGGCTTCTACCAAATGGAGGTTACATGATGCATCGGTACACATTAGATGCACATTAGCAACTCACATGGCTCAGTGGTCATGTGACCACGTGACAATTTAAAAGTATATCAAAGTTACTAAACTCGGTTAATCCATAACCCAGACTAAGACCCAATCAAATCTTGGGCAAGTTGACTCAATTTTAAGAATATTAAAAAAAAAAAAAGGTTAAAATAATTGTTGTTGTAAACTCAATTCAAAAGGTCAAGAAAGGCAGCCCCTAACAACAACCACCAGCCGTTTTCACACTACCATCTACCATTATCTTTCACACATGGAACTTTGATTTTTCATGCTTTCATTTTACATATAAATAGGTAGCTAAGTTTATGTTACTAAGTGTGAAAAATAAAAGAGAGAAACACTATAGAGAAAAAGATGGTAACAGTTTGAAAGTTTGCAATTTATGTACACTTGTTGTTTATGAAATAAAAAAGATTGTTTTATCTTCCCTGAATGTTTCAAAACCACCACCAGCGGTCTCTCACATCAACAATTGATATTAAAGTCTTGTTTGTAAAAAATAGAGGAGTGTTTTTAGATATATTCGAATTTTTAAAGGTGTCAAAAATAAACTTTAATCATTCTATAGTGTATGGTTCTTCAATACATACTTCACGGTGAAAAAATCAGCTTCATCGGATTAAGAAACAAGAAAGTTTAAAAAATACATGTAAAAAAAATATTTAAAAAAATGCTTTAAAAAAATGAAAGTCGACTTAAGCTAATTTTTTAGATCTATGACCTGGGTTATAAAGATCGGTGTGATCCTATCAAAGACAAACCTGAAAAAAAAAAAAAAAAAAAGAAGCCAGATTCTTAACCACACAAACATTAATGGATGAATGATACTTTGATACACTTGAGACGTAGCTAAAATGGTCATATGGTAACGTGACAAGTGCTTTAAGACCATTTTGTAGGGGTGGGTTCTCTTAAATGTGTGTAGCCGCTTTGTCCATGAAAGAGCCATTTTAAGAGAAAAATAAGCTTTTATGTGTGAGTTTTGAGGGACCCTTTTTTGTTTAAGCAACAACCCATCAAGACTTTTATTATGTTCTTTATTGTCTATTGAGTTTTGTGTAAGATTTGTTAGTGTTCTTGTGTGCACACGTTAGCTCTGAGGTTTTTGAGTTTGAATTTATCTCTTTTGAACCCTTTATCCGCCTTCTTTGACCTGGAGAAATCTCGAATCGTCTTCTCCCTTGGAGCAGGCCCCGAACCATGTAAAATTGGAAGAAGTTGTTTTTTTCTCATTCTCCTTCAAAGCATTTCACTCTTATCACAATAATATTTCACTGAAAGACAATTATAGATTCACTAAAAGACAAACTTGCTATGCTAGCAGAGTGAGTGCCATGTAAAATCAAAAGAGAGAATCTTTGAAGACTGACTCCTCTTTTCATGAAGTGAGTTTAAAGACTCTCTAGAGCATCGACCCTTGTATCCCTACAGTAGTTTCACTTCGATCTACCGTCCAGAAGCAGTAAAAAATAAAAATCTAAATTAGAGAAACCACATCAGAAGATTAAAATAAAAACCACCAGTTCAGTTTATAGAATTTGTTCGAAATCGGCGGCACGTAGCAATATTGAACATTCTTTGAATGAATTCTCCTACCTCCCCATGGCAAATGGCTGAAATAGAGTTCTACATACCTGAAGCCTGCTCTCAATCGATCTCTTAGGGCTTGGTTCGTCGGCTACCATTGTGCATTCCATGATCTCTTCGCAATGGCGATCTGCTTTGCTCTGCTGTTTTCTTCCTTCCTTGTATGAGGAACGGTTGATATCTCTGTATGATCGACAACCGAAACTCAACAATGGCATTAGCTTACCAACTTGGGAAAACTAAGCGTCACCTGCTTTCGGGCTAAGAATCGGGGAAAACACTTGCATATCTAACCTTGTAGTTATTGCAATATTTTAGACGAATTCGAGAGGAAATTTCGTGCACTCTTTGTAGGACGCGCGATACGACAGAGAATCGGCCGATCGATGGAGCCTTGTATTCTTTTTCTTAGGAAAAGGAAAAAGCAATAGCAAAAAAATAATAATAATAATTGCCCCACACGGTTAAAGACGAAAGTGTTTTTCGAATTTAAAAAACAATATAAGGGTTGATAATGTATTTTTTTAGTAAACAAAAAAAAAAAAACTTAATTACATAGCATTCAGTGGTAGTGTCGTGGGAAACTCTTATACAATGATTGTATGCTGTCATGGAAACTCTTTCATAGTGTCATTCCAACTAGGCTATATATTAGATAAATATTCTTGAAATCTCTTAATTTAATATTAATTTATTAACATGATATATCTAAAAATAATTCAAATGACTATTGAGAACCTAATTTAACTTTAAAATAAAATATAAGAAGATATTTTTTAAAAAATATTGCGATGATGACATCTTTGATATCTTCTAATCATTTTCGGTTAAGTCATTAAATCTACAATTCAGATCATGGACTCGATCGAATTTAATAATTTTATCTTTTAAAATAATTTTTAATTTAATTATATAATATATAATAAAAATACACACTCACAAAAAGACAAATAAATAAAACTTTTTAAAAACAAGATCATGATGAACTAGATAAAAATAATGCTAGCTAATATTATACAAATACAATTATAATCTTATTTGTACAAATTCAAAGGTATTTAATAAAATAATGTCTAAAATATATTCTTAATTAATATAAGAATTAAATTAAATAATATATCTGATGTATTTTAAATTAATTAATTTAAAAGGAACTAAATATAATTGAAGAAACACGGAGAAAAAAAGTTTTTTAAAAAATCATGCATGTGCTCTAGGGTGGCCTAACGATTAGACCATCAAAAATTAGTTCAAGCATGTTGGCCTACCAAGTTAAGCCGGCACAATTAGGCCTTATTATTATTATTTTTTAAATGGAAAGAAGGTTTTTTCACTTGATATTTTTTAAAACAAAAACCACAACAAACAACATTTCGTCTGCATGTCTAGCTTTAAGACAATGGAGAGGTAGCTAAAAATTTTAGTCGGGGTATTTGGGACCAAAAAACTAATTTCAACCTATTTTTACTTTAAAACATCTAAAAATCACGACCTTATTTACACGTGTTAACATGAGGAGGAGGCTAATTATGTTCAAGCAATACATGTGATCTTTTCTGTTTGTAAAAAAATATTGTTTGCCATGTCATCTGAAGTGTCACAACCACTTAAATGGGGTTGAGAATTAAACATTATGTTTTTTTTTTATACAGTATTATCCCGATATTACAATTTAAATTGCAGATTTGATATGCTATTTTGGATTGATATAAATATTTTTTGTTTATTTTTTAAATTTATCTTTCAATATTAGATTATTTAAAAATTAAGTTTTGTGAACTTTTACTTTTAGCATGGGTTTTTTTTTCCATGTGATTATGATTTTTTAAAAAATAAAAAATAATTTATTTTTTATTATATAATTAAATATACACAATTGGATCTATGACGTGAATTTTAATTATTTTCTTCTCGTTTAAAACACGCTAACAATGTCCTGGTGACCACCTGTCTAGTTAATGGTATGATACGTCGTGTTGGAAAACTTTCCGAATGTGGGTAGAAAATTAATAGAATTTTTGTGGTGAAACAATATCTTGATCATGATAATTAATAAGCATATACAAAACAGATACCAACAACCAGGGCACCCCAACACAAGCTGGATTAAAAAGGACCAAGGGTGTGGCTCAGTGGTTGTTGGGGGAGCTCTTCTTTTTTCTTTTCGTTCGAGTCCTAATAAAAATGGGACTGGAGAGTTTATTCCTTTTCTGTCTTTATTGGGTCCTCGTTATGCGGTATGCATGTCACCCCCGCGGTGCCTTACCTGCTCACTGGGCTTGCAGGATGTTCAGTGGACCGAGGGATTAGTCGTGGTGCGTGCAAGCTGACCCGGACACCCATGTTAATCAAAAAAAAAAAAAAATGAAGGTAGGAAAATTAAGTTACAGATTTTGAAGGGCTCATTTCAGAGTTTTTTTAGCGAGAAAATAAGTGGCCAAGGTTTTAGTGTTTTTTTTTTCAGATTAATATTGGTGTTTTGATCGGCTTAAATATATCTTAATTAATCTATTTGAAATTAATAATCATATAAATTTTTAATATCTTTAAAATTTATAAAATTTAGATAAATCCTATAACCGCCTCTTTCTACAACTAATGTTTTTAAAAACCCTAGAACCGCCTCTTTCCAGAAACAGTGCCCGAAACTATGGTTTAAAAGCTCAAACAAATAATCTTTAAAAAGTAACTCTAGAATCTCCCTTTCCGACAACTATTGTTTTTAAAAACAGCTGAAAGAAGCTGTAACCTCTTTCCAGAAACTGTGCCCGAAACTGATCAGGAGTCATCAGGCGAGAGGCGATCATGCATGATTCATCGATCCCTCAACAACCTCCTCCAGTGAAACATGCATGCGCGCCATTTGGAGTTGTAGCGTCAGCTGGAATCTGTACGTGGAACCATGCATGCGGATTAAGCCTGGGACATTGCCATATTATTTTTTCTTTTTTTCAGATGCGGGGCCACATTCTTTGGACACATTCATATTTATTAGGTATGGAGATATATCCTAATTTTTGCATTGTGACTATGATCTAATGATATTATTTTAAGAATAAAATAATCTTTATATAAAAAACTTATCAGATTTTAACCAGATTGATTGAATAATGAAATAATTCGAGCTTTTAAACAGTTAATACTAGATCAACATCTTCTAAAAAGATGGTCAAAAAATCAAGTTAAGATATTTTTACATCAAAAAAATTAAATGTTAATCTATTTTCACATAAAAATTAAAAACACTCTTATAATCTAGCAAACCAATTTTTATGTTTTATTTCTCCTCTCAAAATTAATTGATTAATTTAAAAGCATAAAATCAAGCTAAAATAGTTCTCTCAATCTACTTTTTTACAACAATAAAAAAACACCCTGAAATATCTAAAAGGTATTGTTCTCATTAAGAGAAAGGCTTTGACATCAATTTTGGGTTTAGTAGCAAAATTTGATCCAACCACCTTTTTTTTTATTAGAGATTAAAATATAAATAAAATAAATTTTAAAATAAAATATATAATTGTAAATAAAAAATTAAAAAAATTCTTATCGCAAAAATTTCCAAACAAATGTTGACACCACTTTTTTTTTTTTTTAGATTTTTCATCTTATCTAACTTATAATCTTTTACAAACAATAAAATCGAATTTTTTTTATATAAAATTAAATACCAATCTAATATCATGTTTTATTTTAGACTGTAAAAATTTTATATAAAATAAATTATAAAATTTAATTTTTAATAAATATAATATTAACGGATAATATTGAAAAAAATACAATAATTAAAATAAAAACATAAAGAACAAGAAAAGGAAAATTCTATTCTTGTCCACCTCGATACGTAAAGAGAGGGTAACAGTGTTTCTTCCAACCTCTTTTAGAGGAATTCTAATCTAATTGTTCCCAAAAAGACGTCGTTTACTGTAGATGGATTCTGGGGCGTTCCCGCGCGAACATTGATGATAAACGCAAGATGCCTAACGATATCGCACGATCCGCATCTGGCACAATGACAGACATGGTCGCTCGAGCTTGCTTTATTTCTAACTAACTGCCTCTTGGAGTCACCAAGAGATTGTTTGGTGAGTGATTTATTAATAAATGAGTTTGTATATCACTGGTCATTTTATTTAAGAGTTACCTGTTTGAGTCTTTCGCTTTTTAGAAAAAAAACAACGACGAAGACCAACAAATGAAAAACACATTTATTCAATCTGGCCTGCGGTTGACCTGGATAAGGATCATGTTCCAGGTTATATGGCTTGATATAGGTTATTCTGATCAATATGAAAAAATAAAAAAAATATTTAAGAATTTAATATTTCTATATTTACGTAGATATAGGTTATATATAATTATTTTACAAAAATAAAAGTTAAGAAACAATTAATATAAAATACAAGTTTAATAAGTTGACTCGAGTTTTTATTTATTTATTTAATTTTTTTAAAAAAATTATTTTTAACATTGAATTAATTAAAAATTAAACTTTATAATATATTTCAGTTTATTTTTTATAAAATTATTTCAATTTTATAATTCAAGTCACTGACTAATCTAAACTAATTCAGGATGAAGCAGCCAGCTAGCAATGATGGAAAACAATGGGCATTTTGCAATTTCAGTGACTTTTACCTGGTCTTTACTAGTAGAACAAACTCAGCACTAGAAATGTTATGATATTAGTCTTCTTCTTCCCTTAATTTTCTTCTTGTCTTCTACCTAAGCTTCTTCCTTAAACATATGACTGTTCTTACACGCTTGCCTCTGTTCCAGAATGGCACATATTTCTCTCATGGATATTGCACGGCATCCAGATTTTGTGGAAGAGGGCTCCGATCACTTGCTCTGCAAGGTATCCAAGAAGTTCACCTAAAAGTCTTTGAAAGTTTAACCCAAAACAAAAACTGAAATTTTGAAAAGAAGACAAGAGAGGAAAGAGATAGAGAGAGAGACGTGGGGGAGGTGAGAGAGATAGCGATGGTCGAAGATGAAACATATCAATAATTTAGGAACAAGACGATCGCATGTATTCCTGTACTGCCCTGAGAAAAACCCTAATCCAACATTTTCAGAAAATATATATAAACGACGATGGCCCAATTAGATGAATAGAGGTAAGAACGTCACGTCTTCCTTAGCAATCAAGCAAGGAGATGGAGACAAAACTCAAGGCTGTCAAATACCCTACATCAATTGATGTCTTGTACTTGTTAAGCCACACAATCCTATATATATATCCTGCAGATTGGCTTGATCATCGACGGATATCTTATTCCGGTGAAATGTAAAGACGCAGGTGAGCTTATAAAATAGAAAACAATATTGATATACAATAAGGATGACAATTTTACATGACTTGTTGAGTATCTAATTTAATTGGATTGAATTTTAAATTAAATAGGGGCAAAATTCGATTGAATTTGATAAGTTTGGGTAAGGCATGCATTCGCTCTGTCACTAGACTTAATTGGTTTTTCAATTTTATGGATATTGTAATTTTACTTTTCAACATATTTTTTAATTTCTTATCTTATAATTCACATAAGATTTTTATGATTCTATTTTATTGCTCTATGATTTATGAATGGAGATGTAGGTTGTTTTTAAAGTTTAGACTTTACTAGTTTTTAAACTTGCACTGCGAGCATGTTGATTATTTATTTTTAATTTGAAAAAAATATAAAGATTTTAGAAAGTTAAAGTTTTAATAGATACTAACCCAAATATTTTAAAAAAACTTAAATGGTTATATATTATATGATATAATCTTTTTTTTTAAAATATTGACACGACAATACATTTGATCAACATAGATCAATCATAGTTAACTTACGAATCTTGTGATATGAGGTGTGAGATCATATATAATAAAACTATGAAACTTATATGAAATAAATTAAAAAACCTAATTATAATTAACCAAATAATAAAGGTTAAAAGTAAAAATTAAATTAAAAAAATAAAATAAAATAAACAAACGCCAATAGTTTTTTTTTTTAATTATTATTGATATTAATTAAAAGATCAAATTTTCCCTAAAGTCAAATGATTATATAAAAAAAACATGAGATTAGGAATAAGCCCCTTAAGTTACGTTTTAAAAATTTTGATTTTAAAGGCATTAGAATAATCAAACCATACTTTAAAAAGTGAAATTTCCTTTTTTAAAAAAACCAGACACAAGTTAAAGTGTTGTTTTGCTTTTAAAAATATTCTAAAATAAAGTGTTGTTTTGAAATAAAGTGTTGTTTTGCTTTTAAAAATATTCTAAGATAAAGTATTGTTTTGCTTTTAAAAATATTATAGTAATTTAACTATGAAAAAAAGTTTAAAAAAAATGTTAGTGACCATGATCAATTAAAAAATGTCTAACAATAATTGAAAGTGGTTGAGTGTGAATTTTTTTGAATGACAAAACTATAAATTTATATATAGTAAAGGAGGGATCAATTCCAAAAATTAAAAACTTGAAAGGTTGATTTGCAAACATAGAAAAAAGAGGAAAAAAAAAAGTTATTAGTACTAAACCGGAAATTTGTTGACCACATGTGATTTCTAAAAAGAAAAAAAGATGCTTAGACAAATCAAATGATATGACATAACAACGATTTTAATCATCGAAATCAGTCCTAAATAAGGTCCAAAAGCAGTTGAGTGACTAATGCATGCAATACACACATTGACAACATTATTTATATTTGTATATTTATTTATCAAAATACCACATTTCTTCTATGAACAAATAATTAATTGTTATGAAAAAACTATTATGAAATTACAAATAAATCCATGCAGTAAAGTTTCTAGAATTTTCATTTGAATGACAATGGAGTCTTAACATTATGCTTGAAAAAGTAAAATATTATAAAGCCCTTGAATCATAATTAAGTGTTTTTTTTAAGGACAATCAAGTATTTTTATTATGAAGAAAAATCATGAAACGTACAAGATGTCCCTCAATAAATTTAGAATGACTAATGGATTGAGGGAAAAAATCATTTCATCCTTGGAAGCTAGTTTTTTTGTGATATTTTTTTTAAGAAAATAACAAAACCATGAAATCCTCGAAGGTTTAAATTCTCATAAGTTTTATAAAATTTATTATTTTTGTTTTTTTAAGATCAGGTTGGGTACTCTTCAAACTTTCTTTTCTGCGAAGTTTCTCTCCTTTTTCTCCGATCCCTTCTCTTTTTCATACATAGACGTCCTCCACATCTTAAAAACAGGATACCCTCTCTATATAGGAAACCGACTAACAGTGTTTTTTTAACCATAGAAAGAACAAAACAAACTTTCTGGCGTTATCGCGCGAGATGTCTAACGAGGTCGAGCGCACACCTTCGTATAACTTGGTCGATAGAGACACCTCTGCTTGTCATCCTTCATTAAAACCTGGCGGGTCCCTTGTTCGAAGGAGAGCAAATCACAGATCTGTTCTCCTCCCGCGTAAATCACTTTCTGGGATTAACCTTTCAAACTTTTTCATTGTGCAATCCCAGCTATGGGCCAGTCCTTGAACTCTGGTTAGAACAAACAAAGAAATCCAATCCCTTCTTCTTTTTACAATGATTTTCTTTTTTCAATTCTATTCCTCGACACTTTACATTTTATCTTTTTTTTGGTGTTTTAAAAATTATCGTCGCCTCATGAACAAGTTATGTGTTCGGCAAGTGTACTTAGATTGACTTGGATCATTTATTTCTTTTTCTTTTTTTTTCTAGTTGGGACTATCACTGGTCAAACGTTTTATATGATCACAGCTACACTCATTAGAGCCTCCTTGTTTTTCAGTTGTCACCGATTAGTCCCTCTGTAACGCTGCTTTGCATGTTATTCTCCAGGTGCCAACACGATTGCAATTAAAGAAACAGAGCTGCAACATAAGATTAAGATCTCAATAATCGAAGAACCAAGTTTCATCACATTATATATAAAAACATCAATGCGTGATGACATTGCTTGTCCAGACCATCACACTGATTGTCGAAGTTTTACATATTGAAAATGGGAGAAAGGAAAGGGCAGGGCCAAAAAACAGAAAAACAGAGTACAGCGCAAGGAAAGTATAGTATAGATGCCTTCCAAAGAATCTATTTGTACTTAAATGATTCTATAAATTAACAAAATTCTGTTATTGAGTAGCGAACTCTTCAATTTCAGTATCGACCTTGTAGATCCTTGGCTTCTATTGAATATACTAATATGTGTGTGCGGGATTCCATTTATTACTTATCTCCTCAACTCACCATCCCCTGGAATTCTGTATTGCAATTACATGAGCTTTCTCTCCAAGAGATGCATCGGCATGTTTTGGATCTCTTTGTTTATCACCTTGAACTTTGGTTTGAGGAGTACCAGAGTTTCTTCTGGCAGATCAATATTTTCTCCTTGTCAACTCCATATTCGGTGCCTTCTTTACGGCAGCCCCACCTCATACCCTTGGCAATGGTAGAAATGGCATCGACGAAATAGCTGGATTCTCGTATAATTGCATAACCGGTGGGTCGTAGGATTCGATCCATCTCCAAAAGCACATACTTCATTTCACATCTGCACAAGTACAAACAATCATGAGACTCACAAAAGCCAGTAAACAAGGATCCCCACTTTCCAATTTAGCATTCATCAGTCGATTAAGGAAATAAATGAAAATCACAGGACTAATAATCCTCTGCTGGAGGATCACACCACCCCCAGATCATCAAAGTCGAATAATAATGAAAATCCATTGACTCGCTGGTAAAGGTATTGACTTTTCCACACCAGCTGATGGGAGGTATATAGTCAAACCTAAATGTGCAACTCCAAATCAACAGTAGCATGGTTTCATGCCAATTCTCATCCAGGGAAGAAGTTCGTGGCAGTCTGGTATGGACATTGCATATTTCCAAACAATCAAATATCTTATGCTATTTTCTCCTCATGATAGTCAACTATATTGTAGTAAGGCAACCAACTTCCACAATGCCACTATTTACATTGCCTAACCATGAGGAAATGGCGTCACCTACTGTCCATGCATTTCTGTCGGCCTTATCATACCAGACAAGGATTTGTACCTAACTACACAAGGTATCATTACCACCTTGACGTTAACCACTTAAACTTGGACCCGGTACAATCTTCCAGACCCACATGTCTAGACATTAAATTCCAAGTGATTCCATAAAAGTAGATATGGGAAATGTGCCCTTTAGCCTACCTATGGCTTTCTGCAGTGAAGAGGCCATCAAGATGAAGGAGATCATAAGTTCGAGGGTAAGTTGAGAAAGCTTCGCACCTACAAGACAGAAAAGAAATAAATCAACACCATAATAAATCCTAAAGTATCATTAATGACATCCCACCTATTTAAGTCACTTTTGTTGCAAAATGAAAACTTCAGAATTCATATAAGCACATTCAGATTACCAATCATGAAAAGTCCCGATGAGGCCACGGTCAAAAACCACAGGAAGAGTGTTGGCAGCATAGGAAGAGACCACATTCATGACCCACAGGGGATCATCAATCACAGCCGCAGCAAAACCCCCATAAACTGTATTCATGTCCATTATATTTCTCATCTTATCAGACCCAAGTGCTGGCAGCAACTTCTTGTAGTGCTTTGCACGAATCTTCCACTTGTTGTCATCATGCTTAAAAGCACTAGCACTTCCACCAGGAATATCTGAAATGCGTTCAGGTGTAGCATGCAACCTCTCTGGCCATTTGGGGATGGACTCCATAACTGATTTCTTGATTTTTGGGCTTGGAACAACAACACAAGGGCGGATTGGAGTGTACCATGCTGAATCTGGCTCAAGACTGTCATCACACTTAGGTGGGTAGGCATCAGTATTAGCAAGCTTACTATAACAACTATTATCAGAAGCTTTCTGCCACACAGCAATATCATCCTTTTTGTCGTACAATTTGAAGCACATTGAAGTCAGCAGTTCTTGCAACTTTTCATAATCTGATTTCTGCTCTTCGACAGTAGTATTCCAGCCTCGCCAATGGTTTTCGTAGTTAACAGGAGGACCAGACAGAACCCAGAAGCCACCAGGACGGAGTATACGGTGAACTTCCAAAAGATAGATTCCACCTGAAAGCAACAAAATTCTTTTCTTGAGAAAAACAGCAATTAGTAATATAATAAGCAATTATAATAGGAAGACCAAGGTGAGGAAAGGAACCTCATCAAGCAATCATAGAACTAATGAAGAGAAAAGAAAAGAAAAGAAAATTCATTAAGTTGGTGGCACCCATCCCGCATCTGAATTTCAAAGCCTTTCTAAAATCCCACAGAAATGAACCTTGTGAAAGTTATTCAGCATCAATTCACAAATGCAAAGCTAGTTCCCACACAAACTGGAGCAAGAACCATAACACATCATTTGACAGAGTTAAAATGAAGACTAACCGAATTCTGTCCATGGGATAAGACATCTGGAGCAATGAGCCATATCAAATGCATTCGATGGGAATGGAAGCCATTGTGTGGAAATGATGCCAAGAATTGCAGGAATTCCACGTTCTAATGCAAACTGGACTTGAGCCTCATGGTTATCTCTCGGAGCAAGGGAAACGGTTAGAATCCCACGATCCAATAGATCACCTCCCCAGCTAGCAACCTAGATGTAAAAACAATCAACTGGATTAGATGACATAATTCCGGAGAGATACATAGGTAACCTAAATACAAACAGAATAACCATTCTTATTGCAACATGGATTCTGACAAATCAAATTTTCTTTCACGAATAATTTCAGAAACTAGGATGAAGATGAGAATGTGACTCACCCCACACCCAGTATCAATGGCAGTGCGAATGGTTCCATCTTTCATTTCAGGGATAAGATCTTGCATCAAATCAACATAGGCTCCCACTCCTCTTGGAAACATGGTGCCCCCACCAGGAAAGAGGAACTTATCCCCCTCTTTTCTCAGCCAGTTCTGATTAGATTTCTGCTTGTTAATCCAATCATACGGTACATTTCTGAAGCCAGATCCACATGGTAATAATAAGTGAAACTTAGTAAGACAGTTTTGAACTTGGCAATTTCTAGCTAAAAGAAAAACCTTGTAAAAACAATAACAAGTATCGGAAACATATCAAAATACCTGTACCAACATTGATCCCTACTCTTTGGCCATTTGATTGGTGGTTTATACCCATCTGGTGGTGGAATTAAACATTCCTTCCTTTCAAAAACTGGAGGGCAGTGGCGTTCCATGAAAGTAAGCCGGTGGTTACCATATTTCTTCCACCTCTGTGCAATAGACATACATCATCGAAATCTCAATTTCAGTGTATAACCATCTAAATAACTTAAGGCACCATGTAATAACTAATTAAGTAAATACCTTTGGATCTGTGCATGGAGTGTAGTCTTGATAGTCACTGCTACATTCAGGAAATGCAGTGGATTTAATTTGGAGAGGAGTGATGGACGATTCCTTGGGAGAGGAGACCACCTTTGCAACGTCCTTGGCTTCAATTTTATCTTTCTCAGAACAGAAGATTCCACCAAGATAGAATGAAAACCCGCACAGTACAAAAAACATTATTGCCATGGGAACAGCCCTGGATTTTTTATCAGGATGAGACACAGGTTTTCCATCTTTGTGCTTCATGATTTCACAAATGAACAACTATCTGCAAACAATAGGCAAGTGGTAAGTCTCAATGTCTGATAAAACAATAACAACGATGCTAATATCAATCACTCCCACCTCAACATTGAAAAACTTTAACCAATATTACAAAATTAGCACAAATATAGGTGAGCATTAGGAGTTTTCAATCCTATTCCTAAGTTACCTCGTTCGTAAAACTAAGAATGATTAATTAGAGAATGCAGTAGTATAGTAATCGACTTATTAAACAGCAAAGTTTTTATTATTCCATAAACATTAGTACTGAGCTATTAAGAACTGTAAAACAGACCGGAGTAAAATTTTCAGGCAGATCAGCATATGAAATTGGACACTGAACAGCAATGCCAAAAAGAATTCCAAATGACAAAAAAAATGCACATTATATCACTCGAAATCCATCTATCAAGATAAAACAAGAGCATAGCATAGCACAAACTTATAAATAAGTCGATTCTTCCAGCTGGTGAACACTAAACTGGCAAAACTGAGCAGGTCAGTGCAACAAGCCTTAGTCTTTAAGACAGATCCAACTCATGTATATAGAATTAGTGACTGATAAATAAGTTCCAACAAACCCCAGAAGAAAAAGCAGTAATTAATAGAAATGAAAAGGTTGATTGGAGCTGAACCGCTAAAACGACATGGAAAGATGAGGGATACATACTAGTAGTACAATATCTGATAGCAACAACCGACATGCTTGTTATCACATCCACGCTCCTTTTACATTTCTCACATGTATTGGGACCCAACTCTATCAAACACAGCCGTCCTAATTAGGCAGCACCCCCCCCCCCCAATAAGTCAAAAGGCAAAGCACTAGATCTTACACCAAATAATGAAAAAGCAAAAAGGAAATAAAAGAGGAAAAGAACAATAAACCATCAAGTAATTTTAATGATTTCCTTGAAACCCAAGAAAGGTTTCCCATGATTCAATCATCACTTTGT
Source organism: Populus alba x Populus glandulosa (assembly GCA_033617975.1). Classification (NCBI taxonomy): domain Eukaryota; kingdom Viridiplantae; phylum Streptophyta; class Magnoliopsida; order Malpighiales; family Salicaceae; genus Populus; species Populus alba x Populus glandulosa. The sequence continues at coordinate 10,847,533 of CM066143.1, read as the reverse complement.
TCCAATCAGCTGTTTTCTTCATTTCTCATGCATCATCAATGGCTAATACTAGTAGTACCATTACATGACCCCCGTTCAATCCAAAAAGCAATCTTTCACCGTTTAATAAAAAAAAAAAATATATATATATATATATAGTTCCATGAATTTCATCAAATCTTGACAGAAAAAAAATACCATAAAAAGGCCAGAGAAGCAGTAGAAGAAGGGGCAGTAACAGAGTGAAGCAATGCTTACCATACAAAAACAGAGTAACTCAAAAGATAGTAACGATATAAAAGTCTAGAAAAAACAAATCAAGAATGGAAACAGGGCACCCAGAAAAAGGCCAGATCTGAATTGTAGAAAGCAAAGAAGAAGGGGACAGGTATGTCATATGGGCAGCACATATAAATAAATCTGTCAGAGAAAAGAAATTACTAGCAGAGAGTAATTGAGGGGGGGGGGGTGAAAGAGCAACTCAACGCAACAAGAATGACAAAACACAGACAGAGAAGATCAAGTGGGTACTAGTCATTGCTAATGTGAAATTGTACCTTAATTTTCCACCTGCTACAAAAACTGAATTCTTAGAAATGGACGCTGGAATTGAGATCTCTCTTGCAATTTTCAAAACAGAGAATGAAGGGGAATTGAGATCTCGCTTGCAATTTTCAAAACAGAGGAGAGAACGAAGGGTGAGGCTAGGATAATGGGATGTGCATTAAAACCTCGCCGAGACAGAAGCAGCCGGGCACACACAGATACCTATCCATCCATCCATCTCCAAAACCTTAAATAAAGAGTCTCCAGTGCTTGCTGTGTTTTTTTTTTTTTGCTTAGCTGTCAGTCTTGTGTCCTTTTGCTCCTTCCCTCTCTCTCTCTCTCTCTCTCTCTCTCTCTGCCTTTGTTTTATTTTATTCTCGTCTTTTAAATATTTTATCTCTTTTTAAATTAGTAGTGTAAACATACTTGGCTGTAAATCTCTCATCATCAGAGTGAAAGGTAAAAAGGTAAAAGGCTAGAAGACCCGGATGATTTCTTACACGCACTTTGGACAGAGCTTCCTATTTGTCATCACCTCAAATCAATGATTCCTTTTCTTTGTGATCACCCTTGTTAATTACATTTTTTTTATTATTATTATTATTAATATGAATTTTTACGCTAGCTTATATGTATTTCGAAGAATTCTATAAACTCTAAAATTAATAATTATATAAATTTTTAGTGATTTTGAAATTTGTAAAACTTAAACTAATAACTTTTAGGAAGCAAAACTAAAATCTAACAATTGAACTATATCTCTAAAATTTACATCTTTTAATTATAAACATCATTTAAATGAATTTGTGTTCTCATAATCCTAGATAGATGTAATGCGATGTGCATCAATTACATAAAATTTAGTTGAATGTCTTTGATAATGTTGAATGATTAAATTTTAAAAAAATAATTTTTTTAAAAAATCAAATTAATTTGGATTAATTTAACTAACTCATGATCTAGGATATGAGATTGGGATAACACTACAAGGAAAAAAAAAATCATGAAGCTTAAGGTCTAATAACCTAAAATTGGATAATAAAAATAAATAAATTTAAAAAAAAAAAAAAAGATCAAAATTGAATCGGACTAAGGATCATGAAATCGAGATTAACACATAAAAGAAAAACACGAAAAAATCATGAAGAAAAATTCCCCAATCATTTAATTTTTATATTCAATTTGGTTCATATTCTTTTAATTGCTATTTCTTTTATCATTTTCTTGAAATTATTTTTTAATTTTATCCCTCAACATTTTATTTCATTTAATTTTTGTATCCAATTTTGGCCCTTATTCTTTTGATTGCTTTTTTATTATTATTATTATTATTTATTATTATTTTCTTAATTTATTTTATTTTTCAGTTTAGTGCCTTATTGTTTATAAAAAAACATTAAAAAATAAAACAAATAGCAATAAAAAAAATAAAAACTAAAATTAATAAAACTACAAGATATAACTGATTTTTAGGAGGGTTGGTGCAAAACTTGAGGCTAGAAGAGAGAAAATAGAAAGTAAAAGAAAAAAGACCACAGGAGCTCGACTATTACTCTGTTGTGCACACGCGCCTGACCACCATGAAGAGGACTACACATTGTTTCCAACGTCGTTGCTAAAGGTGGTGTTTGAACGTTAAGAGGAGTCTAACGCACCACTCAAAGGGTGTGGATGCCTCTCATTCGTTGGCTTGTGCGTGGCAAACATCAATAATTTTTTTGTTCTTTAAGTATTTTTAAATTTGTTAAAAGTCTAAATTGCCCTTCACTCACATTAATAATAACTAAAAAGTCATGATGAAAGGATAAAAAAAAACTCTTGGATGTTAGTTTTATTTTAATTTTTTTGTTTTAAGAGCAATGTGGTCATTCCATTATGCATTCAAAGCTTTAAAGGATGAAGAAGCCCTGATAATAGCTAATTTTTTAAAGGGCATATGAGTCGTTGTATCATGCACCCTAAATGCAAAAAAACCGATTTATCCCCAATCAATGCTTTAATAATAAATGAATCCCATGAAAAGAGACTAGTTTGCCCTGAATAGCTAATTAAATTGTTTTAGTTGAGAAGGGTAAAATCTAGATCCACAATAAACTATATTATTTTAATCTATTGTGAAACTATTCAAACATATACTTTCATTATATATATATATATATATTCTTTGCGGTCATTAAAATAAAAAGGCACTCAAGGGAATATGTTTTTTAGCCTAACTATGGCAAGTTGAAAGCATGTAAAATGGATTCCAGCCCGATAATTCATGCGCGAGGCACGCGTGTTAGACAATCATAACACTTGAGATAGAAGTCCATGATGTTCTGGGAAACTTGTTAGCTGTTTCAAACACAGCATGTGATTATCTGACATAAATTAACTTAGATTGCATATGGGCAGGGTCGGGAAGGGACATTAGCGTATGTTCTGTCATACTAATTCCTTACGGTTTCAATTGTTGATTAAACAAAACAATTATTTGCAAAAAAAAAAAAAAAACTGGGAAATTGCTTGGGAATACCAGAGCTCTATGCTTGATTATTAGCTATAATTAAGTGGGCAAGTTTTGTGGGATTTTCCTGCTAGATATCAAGCAACCATCCATATCACAATTGAAATCGAGATTTTGTAGTTGCACGTAAAGTTAAAACTTGAAGAGTTTTTTTTTTTTGTAATTTGAATTTCCTCAAAAGGGTGTTAAAACCAATGACACGGTCGCAAACTGCTGGAACATCTACAGCAACAGGCGATCATGGACGGCATTGCAAATCAAAATTACTAGACGCATGTTGTTTTATAAGATTTTAGATCCAAGCATAAAGTTAAAATTCCTTTGATTTCTTCCCGAAGTTGGATTGACTTGACTTCGGGTTCCCAAGTGCCTAGCTCCCAACAAAACGAATTTCTTTTATATATACATATAACACAATTTGATAAAAATCTTGGAAGGATGATATGGGTTTAATAAGTATTTGAAAAACAATATATTTTTTTGCAAGTTAATTAACCTAAACATAGCTAAACAACCGTTATCTCAGTCATGTTTCAAAATATAACTTTTACAAATTAATTAACTTAAAAACAATCAACTCAAAATTTTATGAATATACAATGCTTAAGAGATAGGATTCAAGATTTAATAGCCAAGAAAGAGAAAGGAGATAATGTGATGTGATGAGAGAGAGAAATGGAGGAGAAAAAAAAGAGAAAGAAAGAAAGAATAGGTCAGTAGAAACACACCGGGGCTCTGTTTTTTACACATTTGGTGCCATTATAAAAATCTCGACAAGATGAATCTAGCAACATTTTAAAAGACCACCAAGTGAATTCATAATTAACCCTAAATTAATCATGGATAAAATCTATAATCAATTACAATGTTATTTTGTAATCTTTCAATGTGTTGTTAGAATTATTTTATCGAAATCTTTCTAAAAATATTAAGTGTGTTGAAAATAAAATCTTGGTATGTCGTTGATGATCCATTATTTTTTTTTTCTTTCATGTCACATCAACTTATCTTCTTCTTTTTTTAGCATTTGGATCTTAAATCTTATTTTTTGACAATTAGATCTTTATAAAATTTTAGATTGATTTTTATATCTATTAATTAATTTAAATGAAAAATAATTTTTAAAACAATCACTATTTTTAATAATAATTATGTACAATATTGTTGTCAACAAGATCATTAAGCTATTTTCATAATACTTGCATAACCATTGTTATTTTTTCAAAACTTTTTATCAAAATGTGTCGTAATGATAAAAGAACCCAACAAAACTAGTTAAAAGCTGTTCATTTCTAGGTGGATTCTCGCGATTTTATTATTGAAGTCTAAACTATAAAGAAATAAATAGTTTTTTTATTTTTTCAAGAAGAAATATATAGCATTAACTACAACCTTAATTACGCAATATATATTATTAAATATACTAGCAGTACTAGGTGTTCCTTGGTATTTGTGAGAGAAGGAGTTGGCAGCAAAGCATGGGTTTACAATATGTGCATGTTTCTTGACTTGTGTTAATATACAATAAAACAAAGATGCCATTCATTAGTCAACAGTCAACACCGCCATGTTTAGCTAACAAGTTTATAAAATGAAATCCCCCTCCATCGTCGCAATATTCCATGCTTTGATGACTAGCCAGTAGATTCATGGGATGGTGGGAGTCATTTTCACATGTATATAATTTCTTCCTACTGCTAGTTGTTCTTGGCATTAAATGTCAGACCTATCTGGTAAAAGTTAGCCAAATTCTTTGTATACAATTCCTTAAATATTGTTCTCAAGATTTCAATCTAAAAAATCAATCTTATCATCAAACAAACTTTTTAAAAGAAAATGTACTGTGTGATTGAAATATTATTCTTAATTTCTTATAGTTTTTTTTATTTTTATCTTGGTCCATGTAATCTACTTTTCTTTAAATTGAAATATCAAAGGATTTCATTCCTATCCACCAAAATTGATATGACAATAGAATGGGTCCAAGTACTAAAATAACTAGTCAAATTTAAGCATTCATAATAATTCTTCACACTTTATTAAAAAATATATATATATTCTTACACCAAAATTCTATTACAAGAAGAACTTTCAACTAAATTACGTGTAAGAATAGCTTGGACATGGATGTAAGATATATATATATATATATATATACACACACACACACACACACACAATACAAAACCACCGACGATATATATATATATATATATAAAAACCACCGACGATATATACACACATGGTGTCTTAATAGAAACTTACTCAATCGACTAGCCATTAACGCGGTTGCTAGAGAGAAGAATTCCGGGAGGGAAATATAGAAAATATTAAAATATTAATGTTGTCATCTTCCACTGCGTCTTGCAACTAGGTTAAAGGAGTCACATATTGGGTAGACAAAATATTTATCCACCGACATATGTTTGCTAATTTATGACTTTATTCTTTACTTTGTCAGCGCCATGCATCCATATTATATGCTTTTCTTTATCTTTTGCCCGCTCTAGAGAATCTGATAGAAGCTGGAAAGAAGCCGCTAATCAATGTGATACCATTAATTGATTTCTGTACACAGTAAGTTGTGATTCTGAGTTTTTCCGACTTTTATATTCTAACAATGTCAGTCTGTTAGATTCATACACTGATTGATACGTCGTCCATAGTACTATATATTCTACAATTATTAACCTACTTGCTCAGACAATTAACTAGCTAGGTCAACTCGCCGACAATTAAAACCGGCATCTCTTTTAAAGGGCAACTATATTTCTCCTTAATTTTGAATCCGATCAAGTCACAATTAAATTTTAATTTCATTGATAACCCGTCATCATTTTTATACTTAAAAATAAAATTAAACTATTTGAAATATCTATAATAATGAATTAAATTAACAATCTTAATTATTTTACCCTTAAATTATTTCATTTGATACAAAATAAGTTTTTGATAATTATATAAATAAGTTTGTGAGACTATATAACTATCCGTTCTAACTTTTATACTTAACTTAAATTTCTCAATAACATATTATCATCCCATCTTTTTTTCTAAACCACTCAAAGCGTAACTTTTTGAATATCTAAAAAATATTCTAATAAGACTATGATGATTTAAAAACTATTTAACTACTTTAAAAAAAATTAATCCCTCTTATCCTATTTTTTTTTTATTGTTTTAATTATCTCGATCGAATTTTCAAACTTAATGGTTTATGTTTATAATAGCTTGTGCAATATTATTCATTACACTAGTTATTTTTTAAATTTTCAAACAATAATCAATTGTAGATGAGAATGTAATAGGTTCAACATGTACAAGTAAACACAGACAAGCAAGGAGAGAGAGAGAACTTGAAATGTCTTTTTCTTGTGCATGTAACATGATGAGATATGAATCCAAAAATATGAAGTCCCAAAAACTGAAAAAGCAATGTGTTTTATTATAAATGTCAGCTGATAATACGTACATTTATGAAGTAATGTTGGTAAATGTAGCCTTAGACCAGGCCAACAATGCCTACATCCGTTTGCACTTTTCCACTAGCTGGTTGAGATCAAAGGTATGATACTGACTACATCCATGTGTTAAGGTTTTTGCCCTTAACAAATTGTTGATAAAGAAGAATTTGAAGAGAGAACAGAGAGAAAAGAAGAATAGCATATTAAGAAACAGAGGAAGAGAATGATTCTTTTCGTGTTTTACATTTCCATTCCCTACCTTTTATTTTTGTCTTTCTACCTTAATTTCAAGCTTAACCTCATCTAATTATAGCTAAAAGGGTTTAGTTGGAAGGAAAATAAAAATTAGAGGACAAAAAGAAAAACTTCTGGCAAAAAATGAAAAAAAAAAAAAAAAACAGATGGAGCATGCAGCATCAATGTTCATATGATCGGTGATACCAACTTCATCTATTTTAGTTGTTTTAGTAGCATTAATTGTAGGGTAGAGTGTCACAGAAGGAAGGAAAAAAAAAAGCAATCACCATCTAGAATTTTGTGGTCCTTTGGATTTGGAAATGTCTTCACGTAATATTGGATGCAAAGAATGATGCAAATTGAGTTTAAGTTTCATTTTAAAAACTTATACTTCAAATTAAATAACCATTTCTAATATATAAAATATTGAAGTTTAATTTTTATATTCAATTTTGATCATCATTCAATACTATTTTTTATTTTTTTTTAATTTCATTCCTAATCTTTTTCTTTTTATTTAGTTTTTATATCAGATTTGATTCTTGTTGTTTAGATTGCTATTTATTTTGTTTTTTAATTTCATTCATAATCTTTTTTCTTTTTATTTAGTTTTTATATCAGATTTGATTCTCGTTGTTTAGATTGCTATTTATTTTATTTTTTAATTTTTATAATTGAAAATTTTTATTTCATTATTTTTATATTTTCATTGAATATGTTTCCGTTTTCAACGGGTTAATCTCAGTTTTATAATTTATTTTACTAATTTTGAATATTAACCTTTTTTAAATTTTATATATTATTTGTTGACTGGATGTGAGATGGATATCTACCATGTTGAATTTCATTGGAGATGATGATTCCACCCCATCAACATTTTTTAAAGATCAAATGGTATATATAGTATGATGTGTTAATTAACACTCTTTTTTATGTAGCTTCGTAAGAAAAAAATATGTGGTTTAAAAAACTATAAACTCAACATCATATCCTTACGAGAGTTTGCGATGAATCATATTTTTTTCGCAAGATGCTCCTTTTAATTTGTTATGAAATAAAAATTATCATCGAAAGCAACATGTACAGTGCAATAGTACAGGCCGGCTTTGAAAGGAAATAAAAAAGAAAGACCGCTTTTCATAGTACAGTACAGTGCCCCATCATTAATAGCCTGTCTTGGACCTCTTGGCACATGGCAGCAGGACAAAAAAGAAAAAGAAAAAAAGATGATAGAATGCAATGGGGTAGCTTGCATGTCAAGAATCGGTGTATCTTGCAAATACTCGAGCTACGACTCGTTATCCTTTTAAATTAAAAAAGATATTATGTTATTTTCTTTAAATTAAAATATTTAAATTAAAATATTTAAATTAAAAATATTTTTATTTTATATTAAAAAAATATAATTTTTTTGTATAGAATATATATATTTAAAAACTTTAAATTTCATATTAAAAAAAATAATTTTTTTCTTATAAACATAGAATGTATATATATATTAAAGAACTTTAAATTTCATATTAAAAAATTAAAATATTATTCTAGTATTTATATAGTGAATTTTTTAAAAAAATAATAAATTACTATATATATATATATAAATCTTTGATTATGAGAAAAAACATATTAATTTGAAGAAAAAAAAATCTCTATTAGATTTTATCAAGTTACCTAGATCAAAAATCAATTGGATTTTACTTAATATTTTACTTAATCCGGTCTTTTAATTTATTTAGACTAGTCTAATTATTAAATTAACTTGTCGAGTTCATCCAAATTTAATAACTACACGATTCCTATTTATTTATATACGAGACAGAATTGGTTGCAGGTAGTTGGAATCAGAAAAGCCAAGCCTGTTCCTATCGAAGGTGTCGGCAACAACGAAAGTAATATATACCAATGCATACACGTATCTTATTTCTTCAAAATGACAATGGTGTTTTTCTCAACAAAAGCGACCACCTTGACAACTCAAACTTTGATCCTGACATCCAACCAAAACTCTTGTATAGTTTTGAGATGTATCCACTTCTCCAGCTACTAAACCAATCATGCTACTTTGTCTGGCGACACGTTCAACGTATATATAAATACATAGACACCATTTTTAATCGAAAAATAATATAAAGAGTGAGATTTTTCACAACTCATATTGAGTATAAATACTTCGACAGATGCATATCATCTTTATCCACGTTACTGCAACAAAAAGAAACTGAGTGGTCTTTTTAAGAGCACTTTGCTCATCTAAGAGCTCGTATTAATTTGTCCTCTAGCTAGCTCTTTACTTGGCCATAAAGATAGCAACCATGAAAGCTAGTTTGCACCTTATTTTCACACTCATCTTAACTAGTATAGTGTCATTAGCTATACAAACACTATCCACTTGTTGAAAAGATTTGCACTAGAGAGTCCCTCGCTCGGGCTTGCAAAAGATCCTACATAGTCACGACTTATGAGTTCATTCCCCTTCAATCATATATATATATATATATATATATATATATATATATATATATATATATGGATGTCTCCTTTTTTGTTTTTTAATTAATGAATAGGGTCCAATTTTTATTAAAGATAATTGCAGAGTATAATCATGAAAAACATGAAGCCATGAGGGAGATGGCCTCAGGGCATTAATGAAGTACCAAGGATGAGAAATTAATAAAGGAAAAGGAAAATAATAAAGAGGCGTGGATCAGAGAAAATTGACCCATACGTACGTAGAGAATTGCGTATCATGTCAACCCTAGTAATCTTTCAATTTATTTGTCTGTAAAGATCCATTTAGACAGGCAGATCACAAAAGGGGGATGTAAGAATCTCAAACTTTTTGTAATAAAAAGGAGAAATGCATTACAAAAGGTTGCTTGACGACGTTAACCTAGCTAATCATCTGCAATCATGGCTTGAATTGAAACTTATGAAAGCAGTTAAGCATTAACTAATGTCTTAAGTTATTGCTCTAACTATTATGCTCATAATAATTTAAAGAAACGTGCTCTGCTCCACAAACCAAGCACCTAGCGAGTTATATTCAATACTATTTTTCTCTTTATGTAAAAGCAGTGATGTAATTTTCCCTCTTTGTAAGCTTCTTCTTCAATTAATCATGCAGCAACCACTTTCGGCCAGTTTCCTCGAGTACCTCTACATTTTTCTGAATTTTCCATTAAATCTAGCTAGGCCCTTTAACCTTTAATTGGCATTTGTCCCTTGCAAAAATAAAAACTGCCACACGCTTGTTTGGTGTTGTGTTTTAAATGATATTGGGAAAAAATTTAAATTAATTTTATATGTAGAATTTTAAATCGTTTTGATATCAAAAATTATTTTTAAAAAATAAAAAAATTATTTTAATATATTTTTAAATAAAAAATACTTTAAAAACTAACCGCTATTACACTTCTAAACATGTCCTAAAAGTTTATTGTTATTGAAGTTACCATGATAGATAAAATAAATATATATAAAACTTGCTTTTGTGGTTTCCTATAGCTTTTGAAATTTTTGATAGAGAACTCCTCTAGACTCTATCCAGATATGGGTTCTTGGTTATCAATAGGATTGGGTTGGTTTATTGGGAGGAAAAACTAGCTCGATCCTCAACATTTTTTTTTTTTTTTGTCTAGATCTTGGTATTTTGAAGTTCAGTAGACTCCAACTAATTTAATTAAGACAAGATAGTTTATTAAAAGGTAAAACTCTTTTAATAATGGTATATTTCATTCATAAAACTTGAATTTAAAACTTTATTTAAAAATAAATAAATATCAAACTACTTAAACCAATTACCGGTTATCCTCGACACTGAAAAGCTATGAAGTTAAGAAACCTTTTTTCTTTGGACTCAATCAATAAACCATATTGTTTATGAAAAAAATGGATACATCCATGCAGCATAGTACGGTTTCTGGTGTGTGTGTAATGGATGGAAGATTAATTGTTTTGATTTTAATTAAAAATAAGCTATTCTTTAAAATATTATATATTTTGCTTTCAAAGAAAACATGTTTTCACTAAACATTACTTTTAAAACAATAGTAAATAAAAGTTAAAACACAATAATATCAAACAACACTAAGTTTATTAAACTATAAATGTAAAGATTTTAAAAAAACATTGGATGTAAACGGAAGGGTGGATTGAGCTGGTGAGTTTAATAATTATTACAAATAATTTATTAATTTTGTCAACATCGTGGACAAGTAATTTCAGAACCGATGGATGAGATGGAGTAAGATTCTTCTTGCAAGGAAGAAGAACACTGAGTGGTCGGCACGACATCACATCCCAGAAAGTAAATTACTACTTGTTATTTTACTAATTTGATTTCGTGAAAATCCATAATCCTCCTTATAAAAAATAAGTTTAAAAAACTCTTGAGCTCTTTCAAGGCAAAATAATGCGAGGAAAAAAAACTCATTAATTAATTAATAAAACCCATCATGTAACGACAGAATCTCAAAGAGAGATTGAATGACATCACATGATCTAGGGAGGGTTGGCCTGTTGACGCAGAAGTCAACACGTTATTATAGAGACGCGTTATGCTAAGAAAGTGATTAGGCACTTTTGTTTTTTACGTTTTTTTTTTTAAAATTTCAAATATTTTTTATTTTTTAAAATTAATATATTTTTAATTATTTTTTATGCGTTGATATTAAAAATAATTTTTAAAAAATAAAAAAAATATTATTTTAATATTTTTTAAATAAAAAACAACCACAATATTACTAAAATATTATTTAAAACCCGTCCCTGGACTTTGATTTCTGGATAGATAATAAGATGGAACATGGCACCAACAATTCCCACATGTCATGGGCACTTCCATGTGAAAGAACCCTAACAATTTATCAAATGGCAGCTTCTTGTTGACTTGTGCCATGGTTCGTTCGGCAAGGAAGGTGAGAAGGAACTTGCCGATGCATAATACATCTCACCTAATACATCTCACGTTACTCCTGTAACATGCAAGGATGAATGGTGGCACGAAAATATGCAAGGCAGTCGGATAAAAATAATAAAGTTAACTTTTTAATAGTAAAATAATTTAAAGTTTAAATAATATAAACCAAATATGATATAAAAACAAAATGAAAGAAAATAATTAGGAGTTAAATTAAAAAATAAAATAAATTAAGAAAATAATAAGAAACATAATTGAAAGAATAAGGATCAAAATTTGATAAAAAAATAAAATAAAATGTTGTGGGGCAAAATTAAAAAAATATAAATCAAGAAAATGATAAGAAAATAGAAGTCAAAAGAGTAAGAACCAAAATTGAATTTTTAAAAAATACAATAAAATGATAAGGAAAAAAATTGAAAAACAAATATCAAGAAAAGTATATAAAACACATAAAAATAGCTATAGCAAGTAGAAGGGTCAAATTGGATATAAAAATCAAATAAAATAAAATAACCACGGATGAAATTGAAAGAAAGCTAAACTTCAAAAACCATAAAAAACAATAATTAGTAATTAAAAAAATAAAGACGAAAATTAATTACATTACAAACTAGAGAACACAGTTGTTTTTTGAAAGAGCTGGCCTAAATTTCAAGAGTATGAGAGAGAAAAGAGAAAGGAAAGAAAAAAAAAAAAAACAACTACAGTCCAACCGAATTTCCACCGTGAGCACGAACCACATTGCTGGAAGAGGATGATTGGCCGCTCCCAATGCCACCACATATAAAGAATTTTGTCAATAGTATAGTCCCGCACGCGCTGCTTAAATGGAAAGGGGCGGTCGCATAATGAAGCGCACATTACATGTTTCAGTAATTTTTTTATAATATTTAATTACTTAAAATTATCAAACAAACCTTAACCAAATCCAAGAAATACAAAACAATCAGAATGAAAAGACTAAAATGGGGCAGTCGCGTGATGACGCTCACATTGCACGTTTCAACAATTTTTTTATAATATTTAATTACTTAAAATTATCAAACAAACCTTAACCAAATCCAAGAAATACAAAACAATCAGAATGAAAAGACTAAAATGCCCTTGAAACAACTTTTTTTTTTTTTTCTTAAATCAAGGGTAACTGTGTGATTTAATTGTTAAAAAAATAAAAAAGATAAAGAAGCCCTCCATGCATGTTTTTTTTTCTCCCTCCCAATGATATGACCTTAACTTTATTATGTACTTAAAAAAAAAAAAAAGACAAGCCAATAACCGAAAGCTTAATATTTATTTGCTTTCAAGGGAAAAATAGGTACCTTCCGATGAGGTACAGACTGAGAATATACAAGGAAAGATGCATGATTTCACATGTGGGTCCTATCATAATTTATTTAATGGACTAGCTTTTCTTATAATTAGACATCACCTAAGAGCCTAATCTTGACAAAATTCAAATGGATCGCAATAAGAACTGACTACATCAGAGGCCTCGTACATGCACGAAGCTGCTCCTCATGGCATCATACCATGAGCTGTTTTCCCCTAAAACGACTTGATTTCACGAACATAATCTTGTTACATGTATACCTAAATTATTTTGTCTAAGATTGCTTCTTGTCTAATTTTATATCTCCTTTTCCCTTTACACATCCCAGACTGTCTTCTCATTTGTCAAATATTGTTCTTTCTATCGTGGGGCATGCAATGGTAGTTCAATTTCATAAAGCTGCATCCTTTACTTGCAGGGTGGGATAATAGTTTATGCGCTTGCACGACAGCCTTGGCCAGATTGTGCATCCATGGCTGTCGGTTTAGGAATTTTGTGTTTTAAAGGAGTGGGAAAACGAATGGACTGAAGAGGGCTTCGACCCCTCAGAATAGAAGGGCTCGAAAGCGTGGTCCGCTAGAGATCATCAATTACTAGCCCGAAAGAGGATGACAAAGCCCATCTCCATAAGCAACAAAATACAAAAACAAAACTCTGAAGAAAAAAGAAAACAAGACCACGTACGTACACATGACTTGATGCCAGTAGTATCCAGGCAATTATATGGATATGATTTTAATTCCACATTCTCATTCAATCGACACCCATGTCCAGGGCGGAGACAGGGGGCAGGCAGGGTCCGATCCCTGTAAGAAAATTATTTTTCCAGTTTTTTTCTTAATAATTCATATAGTTTTAGCTAAAGTAATAAAACAACTAAAATCTTGGTCCTCAATTTTATTTGTTGGCTCTGCTCTTATCCATGTTCCTTTTGAAATTAAAAAAATATCCCATAATATATATATACTCTTAACGACAGGAAATTAATTAGGAGAAGGATTAGATTGCATCAAACAGGAACAAAAAGGTGGTGGTGAGGAACACAGAACAAAGCAGCAGAAAACTTGTCGTCTTCTATTTTAAACTTCAACCACTGAAATTCATGGCTGGAGTTTTTAGACCTTGAAAATTTAAATTTAAATTTGTATTAATTTAAAAACTCTTTAGAAATCTTTATAAAGCCATTTTCATTTCCAAAACACTCTCTAGTTACTCTAAAAATAAAAAATCAAATCAAATTAAAAAAAATCTTAATAATAATAACAATAATAAAAAAAAATCTTTCAATGGCAGTTATTTATCCCAATATGCATCATAAATGTTTTTTATAAAAAAATGTCATATTTTCTATTATATATATATATATATATTATTGAGTACCTAAATTTATACTCTCTCAAGAAAAAAAAAATCATGACCATCTCCCATACAAAAGTGGGAGGCAAAGATGCATCAGCCGAGGTTACCTAATTAAGTAGATCATACATTTTCTTTCGTATAAAGAGTAAGGATTATTGTTAAAATTATCCATGTAGTACTCTACTTTTATACAAGAATGGGAATATAATTATATGGATATATTGAATACTTGCTAACATATTAGAGACCAGAAAGTAGGGAAACGCAAGCAAAATGATAATCTGTTCTACAAGAAAAGAAAAGAAGAGACAACACCCGACAGAAACGATACAATGTCGATGCTAATGTAGTTCGAACTTGAAAGTCCAACCGCACCACAAATTTTGATGCTAATCAGTGGCCGGTGCCGATTTTCAAACCACCGCAGTTCCATGTCCCCGTCGATGCTAAACTCTGTTCTACTTCTATTCGCAACTACCATTGTTTTGTATCTTTTCTCATTCGTCCTTAGTTCCATGTAATTAGTCCAGTGCCTATCCTGACCATCCATTTGTTAGAGGACTGAAATGCATAAAATATCGTGTGTGACAATACCGCTTGCACTTGTACATCTTAACTCTCAATAGTAATGACGGTAAGGAACTTCATAGAAATATTAAATAATTCACGTTAAATATTTTGAATACAAGCATGGATTATATGTTCATATTCAAAATAATAAACAAAAAACTATGGTTAATTTCTCTTACCATCGTAACAAATAATAATATTTCACTTTGCAACTAGCTATCAAATTCTAATAAAACATAGATGTCTATGTATGTTGATATATAATCCCAAAAGGCTAGGTCTAAAGTGTCAATCTATAACCCCAAAGATCACGTCTAAAGTATTGATATGTAACCCTTAAAAATTGAGTTCAAAACGTTATTTTTTATAATCCAATCAGTCCACGAGTGATATTTTAGTTCTTATTCAAAACATATTTCCAATTATAATAAAACACTTTCATGAATACCTGATATCCTTTAATTTCAAATCATTTTGAAACCATACTCATAAAATGCATCCATTCTTTTTATTATATATATTAAACAAATCATAAAAGATTGGTAAAACATTATAATTCAAGACACATTCCATTGTTTATTGGAACAGTGCAGTTGAGGTAAAATCATCTTTTCCAGTGAATTTATTAAACATTACAAAATTAATTAGGGATAAATTGATTAATGTATTTTTTTTAGCACAATAAAAAAACTTTATAGCTCTTAAAAACAAACAAAAAAAAATGTATAACCTTAATCCAAGGGCTTTTTTTTTCTTTCCAATATTTTCGCAAAGGAAAATTACTTTAGCACCCTTCAAGGCAAAGAAAAAAATGTTGAACTTGCATAGAGAAGCTAATTTATCTTTTTATTTTTTTTTAATAGTGAAGTCCTGAATTTCCATTAAAAAAATATATAAGGCTAGCATTTTATTTTTTCATTATGTTTTTTTTTTCTAATTTTAAGGTTCAAATAAAGGTTGTTTGATAATTTTAAAAAAAATAAATATTATTAAAAAAAAATGTTAATGCGTCAAGGCATGATGGACCCCGTGCCCTTCAGGTGATGCATTCAGGGTTTTGTATGGTTACTAAAATCCATTGTCCATGAAGGTGTTGGGAGCGACGCGTTGTCCTATTTGCTTTGGTGGGGAACGAGTTCATGATAGAGATAAGATTGGGTTTTGATGAATTTTTTTTTATTTTCTTCTCTTTTTTCTCTCTTTGAGCCTGTAAATTCACTTCAGCCCTTCCAAAAATCTATTGTGTCCTCCTGTTTATATTTTTATTAATTTTAGCTCTTATTATTTGATTACTATTTGTTTTGTTTTTAATGCCTTTTGAAGTTTAATTTTTTTCTAATTTCATCCATAGGCATTTTATTTTATTTTATTGTTTTTTATCCAATTTAATCCCCATTATTTTGATTGTTCTTTTTTATGTTTTATCATTTTCTTGATTTTTTTTAATTTCATCCCTCATTATTTTATGTGATTTAATTTTTTTTTTTTATCTAATCTTGATCTTCATTTTTTTATTGCTAATTTATCATCTTTTTCTTGAGGTTTTTTCTTTCAATTTTGTCCCTTAACATTTTATTTCATATATTTTTTTTATTCAATTTTAATCCTTATTATTTTGATTGTTATGTTTTTAGGCCTTGAGTTTTGTTATTTGTTTTATTTTTTTAGGTTATCTCGAGTTAATCCAGGTTAACTTGAAATTTTTTTTCGATGTTTTTTTTTATGAAATTAGTTTTTATAAGCTTTGAGCTATGTGATTTAATTTTACTTTCTTACTATGTGTTGTCTCGATCTCATATCTTAAGTTGTGGATCAGTCAAATTAACTTGAGTTGACTCGAGTTATTATTGTTTGAGCATCCTTTTTTTATGCTAGAAAATATTTGACTTGATCCACGACATAACTCAGGCCACCTATATATTATTATTATTATTATTATTAACATCTATCTTAATAATAATTATCACCATAAATCATAGGTTCACATAGATAAAAATCAATGCATGTGCTTCTTTTTAATTCTCAATTAATCAAAACTTTAATACCACACACACCTAAATAGAATAACCAGTCCATTGCACCATATCTAGCTAGCTAGTTGATCATATTTCTCTTTAGGAAATTCAAAATCATGTTTAGAATGAAAAAATATATGATGCTCGTGTAGTCACCCTTCACTCTTTTAATAAAGAATCCCTTTATGAATATCACATAAATATGTCATTTACGGTATTAAAAACTAGACATTATAAGATTTCTATACATATATTATGTGTGCCACAAACAGCACCAAATAAGTGCGACCCTCTGCATTAAGCAACTAAATCCAATAATTTTAACTTTGTTTACTTACTAATCCAGTCATTTCAGATCCTATAATAACTATTAAGGATTCTTAATCCAATTTTAATGATCTAGTATTATCCACTACAATATTTATATCTATTTCTATATATAAGTATTCTTCAAAACTTTTTTTTATCCTAATATAACTTTTATGAAGAAAAATCCTAATTAATATATATAATATTCTTTAATTAAAAGATACATATTGCTTATTTTAAATTCAAGAAAAGCAACAATGAAATTTCAATCCTTAATTAAGATTTGTACCTTATATCCTCCCACATGATTTCTTATTTGGTAAGCAAACTCTTGCTTCTATCTTCTTTTTTTATAAGCATTTATGTGGATTAATTCTACTACAAAATCCTTGTAATGAGCTTAGTTATACTCTAACACTATACTATTTGGATAAAGATATTAGATTTTGTGCAGAAAAATCCAATTAATCAAGATAATCTCATATCCCTAAAATAAGAAGAAAAAAGTTATAAAGTGGTACATGCCTCAGTTATAGGCTTCTCTATTTGAAGAATGGTTGATTTTATTTTACCTTTTTATAATATAATATATATAGTAACTATCAATTTTTATTTAAAAGTTTATTCTCTGTCAATTAACTCTCTAATAATTTCTCTATTTATCAATAAAGTTTTCTTTCAGCCGGGGAGTAAAATGAAATTAATTAACTCAAAAGGGTAGAATCCATTCAATTTTTCCACCACAAATCACCAACCCTTCCTAATAATAATGGGAGAATTTCATAACTAGTAGGTGATCTAATAACAAAAGCTTGGGATCAAGAGGTTTATTTTTTTTGTGGTCTCAAGTTTGAGTCATGTGGTTGCTAATATGATGGTCACTAGAGGCTTACATGGTCGTTAACTTTACAACCCATGAAATTAGTCGAGATACGTATAAATTAACCCGAACAATCATGTTAATCAAAAAAGAAAATAATGGGAGAATTTTATTAACAAATTTTATATATGATTATTTCCCATCACATTTTTATGTGATTTTATGTATTAGAAAGCAACAAAATCAAACAAATTTGGTTTAAAGAGACAAAAAAATAACATGATAAGCAGCCACGTGTCTCATTTTTCACCAATGGAAGGGGAACCATAAGACAAATGATCACCGTATCATTACTGAAAATGGTCCAACTCTTTTTATTCATTTATTTATCTTAAAACCAAAAGGCAAGTGCGTGCGTCTACTTAACACAATAAGGCTGTGTTTGGAAGACAGGACATGGAAGGTAGTTCGAATGAAAACGAATAAAAATAGAAAAGAGAGTTCGTATTCTCTCCTCACTTTTTACAGGATAAACAAAGATCGTAAATTACTTCTTTTAATAAATAATCAGATATACTTTATAAATAGAATGTTAGAATTGTGTAAGGTACCATATCATATCTTTTGACACTAAATATATAATTAAAATTATGACAAAATAGATACAAGATATTTACTTTCTTTTATACTATCTCTAAATTAACTAAATATTAATAAGTTTATATTTATGCCAATTCCAATAATCACTCATTTTCTTGATAAAAAACAAATAAAAATTTAATCTTTAAATTTTATAACTTGCCTAAAATGGTTGCAAGGTTGTGTTAGTATTTAAAATGTTGCCTAAAATGGTTGCAAGGTTGTGTTAGTATTTAAAATGTTTGTTTTCACAATACTATAAGCAATCAAATTCCTTGTTTGCATGTAATTATTTGAGTATGAGACCTAAATAGATTTATGTTGAAAAAGATTTATTTTGGAGGGTTTTTTTCAGTATTTCACTTGTAATGTTTAGTAAAACTAATGTAATATTTATCCTTATATATAAGTAAAATATTTTTTTATATTGATATAACATTTTTTAATTAGTTTTAATATACTCACTTTTAATTGTATATGTTAACTCAATGTTTTTTTTATCTGAGCCATAAGCACGAACACAACTACAACTAACCACTAAACCAAATTAATGTTTATAATTGGAATTTTTAATCATTGCTAGATTTATTATAAGTAAAATCACAACTGCAACTATAATTAACCTCTAAACCAAATTAATATTAATACTCTTTTTTAAAAATGATAATTGATTATAATTATTTTGATAAGAAAAATAAATCTCTTCTTTTTTTCATGTACATTACCAAATAATAAAAACTTGGGAAAATGATACAAGATTTCCCTATTCATAAGCGGGATATATATATATATATATATATATGCCGCTTATGAATAGGGAAATCTTGTATATATATATATACAAGATTTCCCTATTCTTTTCTTAAGTTTATATATATATATATATATATAAAAGCCTTTCAAATTCTTTTCTTTGAAATCACCTTTTCCATTTCCTATCTCCCAAACAGAACTCTAATTTCCAACCACAAGTCCAGAACAAGAGTAACCCACGTGACAATTGACCTGCTAAGCCAGTCACTTACTGTTCATAGCTTATAAAAACTGCAAGACCCCGAATCGTTTCGTTGTGTAGGTGTCCGTGTTGACCACGCGTCATTCCCAATTTTCTGGTTATTTCCGGCAGCGACCACGAGACGCATCAACTTCTTCTGGTACAATTTTTTCTCCTTTTTTTCACCAAAATCCCACAAGACTTTTACCTCAGATTCGCTTCTTTATGCAATTATATTTCTGGCTATTATGTTTCATGTTATAGAATTATGTCATTGCTGATTTTATTTTATTTTTGGCACTAATTTGTTGTGCTCTAAGTTACTGTATTTGTTATAATCAGAATTTGAGATTGCGATGTGGTTAATAATGAGAGCTGGCGAGGTTTGGTTTTTTAGATTACATGGTTGATCATGGTGATTAGTTTGTTTATTTATCTTTTTGGGAAATTCTGATTGATTTGTGTATCAAGTGATGCTCTTTATGAATGGTGGGTTTTGAGTTTGTGGTGAGAATCCATGAAACTTTTATCAAGAAAGGATTGGGCAACTGTTAATTGTAGCTAAGTTATGGTTTTATTGTTCGCAAGATTTATGATCAAAGTAGCAATAGGTTAATTTAATTCCATGTGATTTAATGAAGATAGAAACTTTGCAATATTTCTCACAAATATAGAGTGTTAGCCTTTTCTGTTACAATTGGGTGTGAGGTATTTGTAATTTTCCATCTTTTGTTTTTTTTGGCCTGTCATGGTAGAGTTCATTTTACATTAAGTTTTTCGATTATTTGCTGCCATGGATGGGCAGAATACCATTTTTTAATTTCTGATTTCATGGAGTACGAGGGATTTTATTTATTTTGACTGTGATTGAAATTTCATTTATTTTTCACCTTTTCTGTTAAGTTCTCAAGTGGGGTTTTTTTCTATATTGTTTCCAGAAAAGGAAGCAATGGATTTCTTGCTTGAGGGAACAAA
The DNA here is from genome assembly GCA_033617975.1 of Populus alba x Populus glandulosa. Taxonomy (NCBI): domain Eukaryota; kingdom Viridiplantae; phylum Streptophyta; class Magnoliopsida; order Malpighiales; family Salicaceae; genus Populus; species Populus alba x Populus glandulosa. Next base: position 10,826,866 of record CM066143.1, on the reverse strand, counting down.
TGAGGACACATCTGAATGCCATTTTGATGACAAGGACATTCAGAGATGCCCATTTTTGAGGAACATCAACAAGCCAACCAGCTTTTCATTCTCTCCTGTGAATTTCCTTAATCCTGTAAGTTGTTGACCTTTGAAATGAGCACCATCTTGCCTTATGATCTGTGCAGTTGGTTTATGTTATTTTTCTGGTTGCAAAAGCTGGTTAAGTACCTTAAATTTGACCTCTTATCTCTGTTTCTTAAGGTACAAGGAGCTAAAGGTCCAATTTTTGAAGATGGTCCGAATTTTGGTATGGCGTTTAAGCTCTTTCATGGCAAGGATGGGGTTGTCCCACTCTTAAATCAGTCCAGCTTTCATGATAACACTTTGGAACCTGAGCCTGCACCTCAATTCAATCCCTTAGCTGCAAAAGCTGCCACCATCAGTCTGTCCGCATTTGGTCCTGGTGGACCTTTTGGCTTTGGTTCCTTCAATGATAAGTGGAAGAATCAGAAAAAGAAATCAGAATCAGCTAGCAAGAAAGAACCTTCTTCTCAGGTAGATGAACACTCTTTACCTGAATATAATTGATTTGGATGCAGGGAATCATTTTGAACTCAAATGTAAGAGAAAAATATGTTTCTTGTTCCTGTGGTATAGCAAACATATTTAATTCAGGTGAATGATCCAATCATGCCATCTTGAAACAAATATATTGAGGCAACAGATTTCAACAATGGTTTGTTTGTGAAACTTGGTATATAAAATAGAAACGGATATCCTCTTGTTTGTGTGGACTGAAATTGTTTTTTTTTACTCTTGAGTCATTTGTCCTGCAAATGACCATAACTACAGTCTTATTCACTATGTGTTTTGTTTTTGACTTTCCAGAAAGGAAACACATCAAAACATGAGGCAATGGGAAACGAATGGTTGGAAACAGGCAACTGCCCCATAGCTAAGTCCTATAGAGCTGTGAGCCGTGTACTCCCACTAGTAGCATCGACTCTTCAGCCACCCCCTAGCATGAAGCTTAGGTGTCCGCCTGCTATAGTTGCGGCAAGGGCTGCCCTGGCCCGGACTGCCCTTGTTAAAAACTTGAGACCGCAGCCACTACCTGCAAAGGTGCTTGTCATTGCTCTGTTGGGCATGGCCGTGAATGTACCGTTGGGCATGTGGAAGGAACACACAGAGAAGTTCTCTCTTCAATGGTTTGCAGCTGTGCATGCAGCTGTGCCCTTCATAGCCATGCTAAGGAAGTCTGTCTTGATGCCAAAAACTGCCATGGCACTGACCATCGGAGCTTCTATCCTAGGGCAGATTATCGGTTCTAGAGCTGAGAGGCACCGGTTGAAAACTGTGGCTAGCAATGAAAGGTTGAAAGTAAAAACAGCTATTGCTGCTGCCGTTGACAGATACAGTCCAAGCCAGGTCAGTGGCAATGCTGGTAGTAATTGTGGTACAGAGATGTCATGGGATCCTCTTCTTATTAAGGCTAGTGGAAGCAAATCATCTACCAATGCTTGTTTCTAACAACACAAACTGTGAGTGGAATGGAATAAAAAATACGGCAGCAGTATTCATGGCGAATAATGCCAAGATTTGGAGATTTAAACAGTCAGTATTCATGGCGAATAATGCCAAGATTTGGAGATTAAAACAGTCAGTGAAGCCTATAGCATGTAACATATGAACTATTTATTTCTTGTGCTTTTTATGTAACATGAGTTGCAACTCAATTACAAGGGCATCTCCAACGTAGGAGGCAAAAGAAAAGCCAATGGTCAAAGGACAACTAAAATGACTTTTCTCTTTCAAAAATGCAATTCCTACATATCTCCATCAAAGTGGAAACAATAATAATAATAAAAAAAGCAGCCATGTGGGATAAAAAAAAGAACCTTCAAACTCTTTAAATAAAAAGTTAAGTATTTCTTTATCGCTCTTCAATACAATTAGTTCTTCAAATGATTTTTTTTATTGGAGTGTACAATTAAAAAATATATATATATATTTATACTATTCAAAATACCATATTAACATTCTGGCACTTCAAAATAGTATCTGAGATGCTCTAATCAAATGATTCTCAACCTTATGTGTTAGAGATGGAGGCTGAATAATAGCACCTGCTATGTGGCTTCGGATATAAGAAAACCTTCAGACCACAAGGAACACTAAAGCAGGCGGCAGGAAATTCGCCATGCACAGGATCGTTCTTTCAATGCCTGGTCCGGTTGCTTTCCGGTTGGGGCATTTTATACTGGTACTTCTAACCCCTTTTCTATTGGCATTAGTTGTTTTTTGTTTTGGAACTGATTTTGGCATGTAGCCCTAGTTTTAGTGTAAATCTTTGAGCAGATATCTACGAAGAAACAATGCCATTGATTCTTGACAATTGCTCTCCTCTGAATATTAAAACGTGAAAGCTTTTGAGACGGCGAGGTGGGAGTTTCGTTTCTTTTAAATTTGCTCTGTCCGAGGGTATTTGATTTCCAACTTTAGCACGAATTTTGGCTACTTAAAATAGCTCGCTGAAAATCTTAATTAACTGATGCACTATTTTCTTATCTTTTCTAGTTTGATTAATAAATCGTCGTAAATCTTAAATGAGTTTCTGCACCATTTTTCCTCATTGTAGAAGCAGTGGGAGTAATGGATTATACCACCCCAATAAGATTGACAACACCATTGTTCTTCTCCATGTCTTCAATATCACTTACGGGACGGAAATGAAATTGCTGACTTGGAATTGGGCTGTCATCCTCAAAGCACAGCTGTATGGCTGAAGTGCTCTCCAGGAAAATTTCAAGATCATGACGGAGGTGATTGAAAATTTGAAATTCCTTTGAGCAGGTTTTAAATTTCCCTTGGAAATCAAATAAATCCTTCCAGCTTCAATCTGGTTGTAGAATTGGTCAGCCACTTGATTAAAGCAGGTTGCTCTGATTTCTCCACCATCACAATCAAGAAGATCAAAGGAGAAAACTTTGCCATCCCCCCACGAGTATTATTATAGTGCCTGAGTTCTCCTTTTGTCATCGCCCTGGCCTTAAGTGTCCACCTACCATGGTATGGATTCAATGCAGTAATTGGAACGATCCTAGGAAGAGCTTCATTCCTGGCAACTGATCCTCTGTTACTGTACATCGGAGATGGTTGCTGATATGACTGCGGGGGGCAAGAATAACCGCCCATATGAGGCTGTGGAGTTTCTGATCTAGGGTTGCGGAGGCCTGCATTCTGTTTAGCATACAACCCACTTGATGGAACTGATCCAGGTGATCGAGCAGCAGCTTCTACTTACAGATAAAATGGAGGAGCATTTGTCGGAGGAAACCTTCCTGCGTCATAATTTCTGGAAGGAGAAGTATCATGAGACTGATTTATCTCAGGGCTGTGTACAAATGCCACAGACATATTTTGGTTTCCAACCATGCCACCATGAACTGACCTGGTACCAAATGACTGAAGACTTGCATTGACTCTTCCTGGTTGATCACCTGACGATGATGAAGGCCCTGAAGATTTTTGAGTCGATACAGGATTTCCAATTAGCTCACATCCTTCTGCTATCAGAGCCAATCCAAGAACAATAATAAACCTGAATTCAATGAACAAACAACAACATCACCAACAAGAACATAGCATAGCACTAAAAAAGGAAGTACAGTTTAATTGCTCCAAAAACTACTGGTATTGTTAAGATTTCCACTTCAAGATGCGTGCGTAATTCTATATTTTTCACATGGATTCCTGAGGCACATGCACCGGCACCCACACACAAAAGCTTTCAAAAGAAAATGCTGTGTCAACACTACAGCGGATACTTAACACTCAACGAGCAAGTTACATTAATAACAGAAACAAACCCAAAATCCCTAAAGTGACAATCTTTTTATTCAAACCCCACAATAAAACACATATCCTTTTCTCATTCTCCAAACAAGAATACAAAATATTCAAGAAAAAAACTTACATGCGGCCTTGAACGGTAGTACAAGTGTACTGATCCAGCTGGACGCTAGAACCAGTCCGCAAGTTCCCATCTTTAACCAAATGATTGATTTGAGTCCCAAGTCCAAGCCTCATGCCTAGTGGGTTTTTTATTGAAGGAGTCGTCAACTCTAAATTTTTTCTCAAATAGCCAGTCCATTTTAATTATATTTTTATCGTTTTTTTTAATTATTTTTAAATTTATCAAAATTCCTAAATGATTTAAAAAATATATATATTAAAAAAGACATTGGCATATCCGGAATATTTTTTAAAAAAATTTAAAAACATCATCCTAGCAAAGTAAATGCGTGATAGATGTTTAAGAGAGGCTTTGGTATTTACCTAAAAAATGAACTACTTCTTTTGTTTTGTCTTTGCATCGAAAGGTATTGACTTCTAAAATATTTAATTTGACTGAAAAACGTTATTGTTTCGTTTTAATATCTATTTTTGAAAAATACTTAACGTCTAATTTTGCCTTTATTCATCCAAAGTTTTTGAGATGCTTCGCAATCTACAATTATTATATTATTATTATTTTATACATTTGCTAAAAGAAAAAAGTGTTTCCATGTAGAAATAGTATATTTGTAAAATCTTTTATTTTTTTCTGTAGTAGGTATTGTATTTGTGACAAATCTATAATTTTTTGAATATTTTTTACAAAAGTAAATTGTTTAGATTTTTTTTTCTTTTTTTTTTCTTTAAGCTTTGCATATTTTTTACTTTATCCTTGCTCTATCTATAATCATTCCTTTTATTTTTACCTTCATTCTTTTTTATATAATTTTTATTTCTGCCTTCTTCTCTTTACATTCTTTTGGGAAAAAAATTATTAATTTTTATTCTTTATAGAAAAATATTATATCAAGACTAAAATGAAATGGTATTTTATTGTAATAATTGCAACTTTATCTTATTTTTTTACCACGTTAAAAATTAATTGAAGATCTTAAACATTTTTATTAATGCTTATTATTTTTATTTTATTTTATATAATCATTGACTTTTTGATTTACGATTATATTATTTTATTTGATATTAAAAATATATTAACAACACTTATATATTTATTCTTTTGCATTAGAAAAAAATTATTTGACCAGCAGTAAAATGAGTCGAATAAACATGTTAATATTTTTATTTTTGTATTTATTGACATGGATAGGCCTCAATTTATTTAATTAAATTGCATGCATAGATTTTTTTAATTCATTATTAGGATTTTTTTGTCAAAAAAATTAGAAAAACCTATATATTTTTTTTTTCTAGAAAAAATATATTCTACGAAAAAGGGGGTTGAAATAGCTAGTTACGTACCATACTATCAAGCTCTCCCATGCAATACAAATCTTAACGAACGTGTTTGATGATTTTGTGCATGCGTTTTTATAAAATTGATTTTCAACAAAAAAAAAAGGATGGTGTTTTTCTAGTATTTGGTGATTTTGAGCATTTATTTGTTAGAACCTTTTTTTTCCTAAATTGAAATAGAAACCTCATTTGCCCCTTTTGGGCAAAAGGTAATTTTCTTAAAGTTCTGCCATAATATGTTTGTTATTATAGGAGTAGGATTATTATTGAGTTTTCAGGGTAAAAAATATTTCATTGTAATGTAGGAAAAACTTGTTATAAATAATACTTTTTAAAAATATTTTCAAGTCAACTTGAATATCAATCAAAACTTAGTTTCTACTGTGATCCTAGTAGTTTTTTAGAAATTAAATTCTCTTAATAAATTCTAAATCAAATTGAGTTCAAGAGAGCTTTCGATCGACCTTGAATAACCTGGTCTGTCCAGGAAGGTTGATGCCAGACCTTACCGAACAAACGAGCACCTGCACGAGCACCAAGCAAAGCTGCAAAATGCAGGAAAAAATAAAATGAATCATCATCAAATCCTTTAACAAAAACTTTTGTTTTGTCTTCACACGGCCAGCTAAGTTCACTTCATTTAAGCACAAGTTCACAATTACACTTGGGGAACCTGAAACCTTTTGTAATTGTCAAATTGTACACATCTATCGATTTAGAACAGAGACAACCAGCCAGGCTATGATGGTAGAGACAAAACCATGCAATAAGAACTTGAGAATGTTAAATATATTAAATCATGTCCGCAAACTACGAATCCTTGAAACTTCTAAAACTCAATTGGCATTTTAGAAAGTTATGGTAGAGACTAAATGTCGGAAATATGATAGAACCCAGTTCAAGATGAAACAACAAAAACTCAACATCCCACTCAAAAAACCCACTTGACAGTGTCAAACTCTACTTCTTCTCTTCCTTTTCAGCTTCTGCAGCCCTCTTCAACCTGACACCAACATGGCGTGCATTTGTGCGCTCCGCACGGAGCTTGTCATAAGCCTTGAATGACTTCATCTCTTCAGTGACCTTCACAAGCTCCACAGATGGCTTCTCACGTACAATAGGCATAAAATGTCCTTGCACTTGGGTAGCAGTTGCCAGTTCCTCAGGAGCAGAATCACCAGCCTGCAAAATACATGTATAAAAATTAAATTCCACGTGAAAAGAAAAACAATCATACTATTACTCAGCCATACCACAGAAAGTACCTTGGACTTGCGAGCGCGTCTTGGAAAGACAACCAATTTGGCCTTGTATGTTTTCAGCCTCTGAACATTAGTTTGGAGACCCTCCAAGGAGCGATTCCTACGACGGTGATCAACAGCAATTCCTATTGTGGGAGCTAGTTTCTTTGGAATACCAGCAGCCTGGTGAAGGAAAAAGAAATGGGTTATTCATCATACAATACTAATAAAAATATCAATAGTGACCATATAACCACAAATATGCAATATTAGATAGAAAGAGAAAACTGTTCTAAAGACTTGCAAGACCTAAAACAAATTTACATATTCCTGCTCACAAAGCAATGTACCACGAATACTAGATATATATACATATCCATCTCCAATTACTGTTAACACAAAACACTACAAGTTAGAATCTGAAACTGGGTACAGAAAAAACACAACCCTGCATATGAGTAAATATAGACACCATAATCTGGAATATACAATTAATTGCAAAAATAAAAATTAGCCATTTTGGAGCCTAGAAAATGATTAAACATAAAAAAGTAGTCAACAAAAACAGGAAAAAGAAAACCAACTGACCTTGAGTTCTTCAAGAGAAAACCCCCTACCAGCTCTCACTTTCATATTATACTTCAAAGTCTGGCCATGTACAATGGGTCGAAGAGGTCCAGCTGTAGGCCGGGGAAAGATTTTGACAGCCTTCTTCTGACGAGCTGAAAAATGTTACATAGATAATAAAAAAAGTTACTAAAAGTACACAATGGGTCACATGTGCAGTATATGCACATACAAGGATCAGGTATGAGGCTGTTCTATTACAGATATTAACAGTTAAGGTTAGCTAGAGGCTTCTCACCAATGCGTCTGCGGGTCTTTCGAGCTGGCTGGTTAAACCATGTCTTGACATAGTTCTGCCAGTGCTTCTTGAAGTGACCATTGGGCACAACATTGTTATGCTTAACCATGTCTTACCTGAAACAGTATGTGAGTTGAGGAGTTAGAAACAGGACATTGTTCTACTGATGCAAAAGGAATGGATCTGGCAACATCAAGAAGGCAGAACTTAAAGTAATAATAACACAATCACAGTAATTTCAATTTGTTCATACCGAAACACTGTGAGCACTACCTTCTGAAAACAAAACTACTTAGTCACTTAGGGTAACCATTAAAGGTCTTCAAATTCATTCATAAATAAAAATAAAAAACTTAAAAAAAAAGCATTCAATAGCAAGCTGGCAAGAAAGCAAGGAGAGCAGAAAATAACTCAACCGACAATTCTAACGACCTGTACAGGTCGTTAGAATGCAATGACTCAATCATTCCAAAGCATTTTAGACTGATTCAAAAAATTGAGAAATTAAATATCGTGGTGACACTAACGATTCGATACAAAATGAGCTGCACGTCGAAGCAGCAGGATGGAAAACACAGACTAAACAAAGGAAAATACCCAAAACAGAAAATCACTTAGTAACTCTTGTGAAAACTAAGGTAACAGACATCAACTAGTTTGAAAATAAAGTGAACACAATTCCACAAATAAAAAAAGTAAATCATAGTTTACTTTATAGCTCTTTACCCCTTTCACTTTCTCAGGGCCCAAACATGCATGAGCGATTACAGAAAGAAGCAAAAGCATAAACAGAACAGTAAGAAATCCTTAAAAGTCATCAGATCAAACAACGTCCTTCGCAAAGGAAACAGAGTACAAGGCAAAGATTACCCAAGTTCTGGGTTACTTACAAAATACAAAAAAATCAAAAATCAAAATCGAAGTAAAAGATGCGAGGGGATGCCGAGAGGTACCTGTTAGCGAGAGAAGGCGGCTGTCAATTACAAATGAAAGCTGTAGTATTTTTTAGGGTTAGCTTTGGTTTATATTAAATAAGCTTCTCAAAAAAACCTAGGAACTCTTGGGCCTGGGGTTCGGTTACTGCCTATCTTCAATGGACTCTTTTGAGCTATCAAATTCAGCCCAGTTCACCATAATTTTTAATTATTTTATAAGAGCTTTCCTAAAACATATCCTTCAATTATTTATTGGAATAATATTAATTTTACTCTCAAACTATTTTTTATTAATTTTATTCTTAAATTATTTTGATATGTCGACTAAAGACTTTTGACTTAATAAAAAAAAATTAAGCTGTCAACAAAATTATAACACATAAAATTAAAGCTTTCATGAAAAATTAAATTGAAAAGTCCATGAAAAATATCTTTCCCAAAATATGTTTTCTTACTAAATCTATAATTTTATTATTTGTCAAATATTATTAGATCATTTTTAAAATGCTTAAATGATCACTGAGTAATTGATAATCAATTTTTTTATGTCAAATAAGAAAAAATAATAATAAATAAGATTTTAATTAGTTTTTTATTTGTTTTTTGAATTTTAAATTATTGATATATTAGTTTTTTTTATACAACGACAATTAAAAAACTTCCGATCACCCTAGAAGTGTTTGACTATGGATATCACAAGTCACGATGATCACTTTCCAAAAAAAAAAAAAACAGAGAGAAAGAGAAAATCCCGACAAAAACCTTGCGCCGTTGATCTAGTAGAGTGATTATTCTTGAGTGTGATTAGCCCACATACACTACTTTCCCTCTAAAAAAAAACGAAAAAATAGCTATAACTCTTCTTCCTTCTCCACACAAATAAAAGAAAACCCTCTCACACCCGAATCTCCGATCACCGGATTAAGGATTCCGGTGACCGGATTTTAAACCCAAATCCCAGTAATCTGTGTGTACTGATAATAGTATTGTATAGCATAGCATAGCGGTAGTGATGGATGTTAGTGATGATGAAATGGAAAAGGAAATAGAAACCCCTGAAAATGGGAAAAAGGGTTTCATATATCTAGCTTTTCGATTAACTTTAGCTCTTCTTTTCCCAATCTTTTCCTTCCTTTCCTTGTCAATATTATTAGGCTTTTTAGCAATTTTCATGGGTCATTTGTCAATTACAACTCCTCTCTCTCTTCCCTCTCAGTGCAAGATACTCTCCAGCAGTACGTCCCTCTCACTGTTACCCATGTGATTCTAAACTTGAATTAATATCTGTTTTTTATATATTTTTTGGTTTTTGATACAATGAGTTTTTGTTGATTTATTCATTTGTTTTGGTTTGTTTTTGAATTGTGTAAGTGGGTTGTTTTGTTTTTCAGGTGTGGATCTTAGATCATCTAAGGTTTGTGAGCCTGGGTTTTTGAATTATAAAGCCAAGCATGTGTTTTATCCATATAACAGAAGCAAATTTCGCTGTCGCTATGATTACTACTGGGCTTCAGTGTTTGAGGTGATTTTATCTTGTTCTTTTTAGCAAGTATACATGATTTCTATTTTGCAAGGGATTAGGAGTATCTGCTGCTAAAATGATTTCTTGTGATAACTGAGGTCGGTTGTCTTGCTAGAGTAATGCGTAGTGGGAGTGGAAAAGAAAGGGAGAATGTACTCCTTGAATACTTGAAATACCAAAAGTAGATTTGAACTTAAAATTAGTTAGACAGGTAACTTAGAAGTTGAGATTATGCAAGCTAAAAACAATGCTGATTCCTATAATTCATTCTCAATACACGTGAAGTTTCTGAGAGCATGGTCTTGTGCCAAGATGTGGAATGGCATTGCTTGGAGCATTTCAGCTTGAAATTTGTTGTCGGGTTAATAGATGTACAAGGGCTGGTGTTTGTATGAAATGTCATGATCATTGGTGGTCTTGTTCATTATGCAGAAGTTCCAGTTGAAGGATATCCTAACTCCGTACTCCTTAGGAGTATCTTCTACTTTCAGTCATCACAAAGTTTGTATACTGATAAATAACATTGGTTTTCTAGTTTGGTTAAGATTAACATTTAATTGATAGGAGTGCAGACCCTATTCTAACTCAAGAGTATTTTAATCTTCAAGCCTTTCACTGCAAGAAGGGAGATTTTGTATAGTTCTTTTGTATTTGATTAGAAGCATCTATTACCCAAAGGGAGAACGGGTGTAAAATCTGGATACATCACTCCCAATAGAGGTGGTATCAAATGATGAAAAGGGGGACCTCTCACTATGATATCAACTCTTCTCTATATCAGTGGGTGCTTTCAAGCCTTTGTTTTATCACTAATCTCCAAGGATCTATGATCCAAAGGGAGATCAGGAAGTGCAAAATTTGGATACATCATCCCCTATAGAGGTGATATCAAAGGATGAAACGAGGGACCTCTCACTATGATATAATATCTTCTTTATATCAGTGGGTCCTTTCAATCTTTTATTATGTAACAAATCTCTTAACTTTGTTATGTACTATTAAAGTTCCTATCTTTTTGTTCAAAGAAGAAACACCACATTTGTTGGGTCTGTGGAAGCTGTATTTGAAGAAAATTGCCTTGTTACTCATTACAAGAGGAATTTAATCAGTGGACAACGGAAGGCTTGTTTCTTACATGCCACCTTAATAATCTTTATATGATGCAACACTGGTTCCTTATTGTTTCCTATCGTACCTTGGATTATGGTCAGTGTACCCCACATTCTTCGAAGGAACATGCGCAAATAGATAGTTGCCTCTGTTATTTTGTTGTCATCATTGTTCTATATGACTGTTATTTCAGGTCATGCTTATGCCAATGTGAAAACTGTCTTCTATGTGCCATCACTACATTTTCTGGATGAATTGGCACCCCATTTTACTTAGCTTAGCTGATGATCTGATTGAAGACTTACTCTAGATGACTCATGATCAACTCTTCCCTCTCTCTCTCTCTAACACATACATCCATAATCCTGCTAAATCTCTGAAAACTCTATGCAGGTGGTACACTGAGACGGATTAGATACACGAGAGGGCAACAAATATTCTGTTAATTTGTCTCCATTGCCTGTTTTTCAACCTTTCATGATTGCTTTGATCAAGAAATTCTAGCAGATTAGAAAATTTGCTTTTGATTTTTGTATTATATATCTGCACGTTCTGTTTCTGTATTTGCTTTGATGTAGCTATACAGTTGACAATATCTTAATATTAGTTTTACAGTACACATAGTCAATAGAAAAATTTCAACATTTAGCATATGGCTATGAAAGAAAATGGAAATATATTACATGTATATGAGCAGATCCTCTAATAATATGTTTGGAGCTCCTCATTTTCCCCTGTTCAGAAACCTCTCAGTGGCTGTAGTTTCACATGAATCCAACCTGCGCTTTTAGATTGGGTTGAGTTAGGATTTCAAAGTACCACTTCTGCAAGTTTCATGCTTGCACATTTCAAATTCTCGTTGCAACATATAGTCAAGTTTTGCACACTCTTGAGCATGTATCTGACTAGTTTTAAAAGTGCAATGGGTTGAGGCATTGGTGTCAAGAATGGGTCTTTTTAATATTATTTTTTGTCAACTTTCCATTTGCAGGTGGAATACAAAGACTACTCTTTGGGTCAGACACAATTTGCATTAGCAGAGGCTCCAAATGAGGCCCTACCTCTAAATTGCCGGCCTAATTTTGGTGCTGCATGGTTGACCAAAGATAAATTCAAGGTAGGGATTGCAAAGCTTCCAGTCTCACTCATTGTATTACATTTTAAGTCAAATTTCCTCAAGTCTATTATTTTATTGTTTTCTACTCATTCTCTTCAGGTTAACAAAACCTACGACTGCTGGTATACATCTGGCATTTTGAAAGTGAGCTTATATCGTGATGATCTTTTCAGTTGTCAAGCAAAAGATCCATCTCAAGTTGAGATGATTAAACGTTTTTTCATCCTGTGAGTATTTTTTTAATAGAAAAATAACACTCAATCTTATTTACTTTATATAAATTCTGTGCATTTCTATGGCATTTGATGTCTTCAATATAGATGGTGAATTTACATATCCAAACTAGATGATGGATGGCCAAGGGATGCTCTTGAGTGTGTATAACAGTTTGATTCGACTGTCATGATAGATATGAGTTAATGATAGTTATGTATTTGTGCTAATATTAATGGCCATTTGTTAGCGTGGATATGCCTTTTATTTTTACGGTCCTCACCCATCAGAGTCTCATCTATCATTGAATGAGTTGAATATGATTTTCATTTCTCCACATGTTCTGGTAGAAAGTGTAGTCCTTGTATGATTAAACCTATACTGCTCCTATATTTTTGGAAATCGTTAGCTGCAAATGATGTAAATGCTAGGCATCTGTTTGCAATTGTTGTGTGGCTTTGGCAGTATTTAATGTAAAGTCGCTGGCTTTTATATGTTCAGATCTAAAGAGATGTTACACTCCTCGTTGGTCCAAAAGAAAGGAAAGGCTGACTATTGGAGGTGCATAGCTGGAGTTATTGCTGGTTTTTCAACTTCTATAATCATCATCAGCTTCATAATAATCCTACAGCACATAAAATCATGCTTTCATCTACCCTCTGTAGCTAGGATGTTTTCTCACACCAATATAGTCTTCTTCAAGCGCGCTTGTTTTCTTGTGGCGTACATTTCTTTTATGGGTTGGTTGACAGTCCAGTATGGGAAAAGGCTTGGTCTGCCTGAGATTCGCAGAGTTTATAATTACTAGCAGCACTCTTTTTGCAAGTGCCAATTCCTTTTTTCTCTTCCTGGATCCTGGATGCTGCAATTCGACGCATTCCTGGCCCATAGGTACATGATTCATGTGGTTGCCAGATGTGTTTTGATAGAGTAAACGCTGAGCAACTTATGTATGTAGCTGAGAAAGTCTTTCATGTATAGGCATCATATTATACGGGAAAAAAAAATCTCATTGATGTATTATATTGTAAAATCTTGTTTTGAAGGCCATGTTTAATAGAAGAGAGAATAACTGTCGTTTCTGCTCCCTGCGAAGGATACGAGCACGACAGAGTCCATGTTTACTAGTACTTTCTGATGCCTGGGAAAGATGTAAGAATAAGCTTCCTCAATTCTCAATATGTTGATTGTGGTAGAACCTCAAGGGAAACGCAAACAATCTCCAACAAAGAGGGATGGAAGTGGTTCAAAATTATCCACGCGCATTAGCGATCATCAGAAGCAAGGTGATTATTAAACACGGAGACTAGAACCATCTCTGAGGATAAAAGCCTCCCAGCTTTAAATTTACACCATACTGGTTCATCCTTGCAGAAATTTAAAAATTTATGTCGCTTTCACAGTTTATCAGATACGGCTGCGATTTCCAATGCCATGCAGTTACATTCATGCACATATGATGAACAAACAAGTCACAACACCTACACTGGAATATTGAGGCTAGGTTTAGCATCTTGGGTAGGGTTTTCTTGGATTACTAGATCGGGTCTTCCAGAATTACTGCAGCTTTCGCAAAAGATTTGCCGCTTACACGTTGCACCAGTGTGTGGTATGCAAGAGTCGAAGGGAGAGTAACTTTTACCACATCTTTCCTGTGTCTGCTAGGATCCTCTCAATTTCTTCGAAGAGGCGTTCTTTTTCATCAGTCAACTCTTCATTCTGTTTCTGAAGCTCCTCTATCTGCTTAGTCTGCTCAGAATCCTTCCTGTAGCAGTATTTCACAGTAATTGATTACTAGACAAACAATTTCTAGATCATAACGCAGACAAGACCTGCAACTTGGAAGCCAAACGTCCACCAAAATAAACATGATAGGAGAAATGAAATCTCAATGCATTCCTCGACCGCTCAATTGGAAGCAGTTTAGTTCTAACCCTGTCATTACCTGTTCATGAAAGACAAGTTCAGCTTGAGTGATCGTACTTCCTTCTCGAGATTTTCACATCGCTTAAGGATTGTCTGCATATCGGTCGGGATTGTTGGTGTCATATTCCGTTCCTTTGCCTCCGCCATTCTAACATCACCAAAGAATTCAACGTAAATCAAACCTAGCAGGAAAAAACTACCCTCTAAAACCTGTACATGCTGTCTTTCTCTGTAAGACTAATTTCAAGTTACTTTTGTTATTCTCGTATAGCTCATGAGGTCTAGTGTTGCAATTTGGAGCAGTCTGGATCTTCCATATATCCTTATGCTAAGCACTTCAACGAAAGGATAATTAGCCATTTGATTTTCTCAGTTGTTTAACTGTGATGCTTGAGTCATGATATCGTAAGTATCTGACAGTACAACTGCTAACCATTAACTGACTGATCAATCTATTCCTGATGCAGATCATATCAAAATGATTCTGAAAGTTTGAAAAACAGAGCCAATAAAGCTGAGAGATTAAGTTCAGCTTACTTCCGCGAACGTTCCACTCTCCGCTTTTTAGTTGGGTCCCCCTTGTCCACTGCATGAATCTGGTTGGTCAGATATTGCATACCAATACACTACTGCAGAGAAGCATCTTCATGGGTTTTATGCTTTGCTTAAATCACAATAAGCATACCAGACGAAATGAATGAAGTTTTCAAGCACAATATTAACGGGTGATCATAAAGAACAACTACAGGAAAATTGTGTTCCGCAAGCAAAACTGGAAGTTGCAGATTTATGATGGCATGAGTGATTTTAGTATTAAGTTTTCCTATTCAAGAACTACGTTTCTGTATCATGAACAAATCAAAACCAATAGTGCAACACATTCATGGTGACTCCTCCTTCTTTCAGTAATGCCAGGCATAGGAAAGCCAACTGTCATGCTGATGAAATTCTTAAGGATAAGGTGATTACCTGAACCTGCCGAAGTCTCGGATCCATATCGGATGAGCCCCCCCTTCTACAAGAGAGAAAGGAAGTAGGTAAAGAAATCCATATCTAATCGGAATACTTTATTCTCCATTGAAGCGTGTAAGATACCTTTCGATCGTCCTTCAAATTGTCAATTATCCGTTCTCTAAAATCTGCGTTTGAAATGTAAGATGCACGAACAAACTTAGAAACTAAATCAATCATGTTTCAAGATAAAACAGAGGCCATTCTTTAAACTGCACACCTTTGGCTCTTGAACCATTTTCTGAACTCCTACCATTTCCAACTTGTTTCCTTGAGCTCTCACAAACGCTTAGAGTTTGACTTGAGTTGCTGGGACCATCACATGCATCAAAGCCAGATGAAACTACTGGCGCAGCAGCAGAAGATTCACTTTGAGAAGGTTCTCGAGAAACTGTGCCCAGCTGAATTGGGTTAATTGTATTTACAAAACCTTCGAAGTCAAGATCGATGGGTCCTTGAACTGCCTGCAAAACCCCAGGATCCTTAACTTGACCAGATGATATTTCTTGAAAACTTCCTGGAGGAATCTCGTAAATGCCATTCCCTATTCCTTGATCGGAAGTAGAGTTGATTATAACTTCTTGAGAATGAAAAAATGCATTAAGACTATCTTCAACTGTTTCCTTCTCAATCTGGCTATGTAGCTTCTTGCGTTCCAGTGTACCCTTTAACATGTTAACAACAGAAGAAACTTTGTCTATGCTACTCATTTGTGGTGTGTTAAAAGTAGATGAGGATGAATTGGATGGAGACATGAACAGGCCCAGCTGATTGGCAGTGTCATGCATAGGAGGGTCATTGAAACCATTTCGATTTCCAAACTCATGTTTCAAATTGTTGACACCATGCCCAGAAACATCGTGCATAGCTTCCATACCTCTATTTGTCTGAGCACATTGCATAGCAACATACCTTCTCCTGCAAAACAAGTTGGACAATGAAGCAAAGCAAACGCTTTTTCTTTGTGTTGTTGGAGTAAAATTTATTTCTATGATTTAAAGAATGCATTCCACTGACTTCTGCCAGATGTAAGATAATCATCTACGTGAAGAATTTGCAGCCAGTAGCACACTAAAGCATCACTAACTAAAACTTATCAAGGATGTGATTGATGTGAATGTGTGCACCGTAATGCTAATACCTTAGTTCAGAGGATCGACTTCTTGTCATGGGCTGAGAACTGTGAAACCATGTCTGCGTAAGAGATGAGACACTGTCAGAAATCCAGAGTCTTATTTGAACAAAAGTTTCTGCAGATAACAAATTATAACAGACCTTAGCCAGATATAAATTACTAGCCGGCATCATCCTTTCAGCAGCATTCCTGCTAAAAGTAGTAACAACAAAATGATAAATCAGAATCGCTATTCTCTTGACGGCAAAGTATACCGACCCTCTTGGATCATACGATATCCATATAGATTATTGAATCTGGAAATCATGTAGCCTTGCACAAACAAGAGCATATGGAAGAAGGGTGCAGCAGCTACCTGGCTGATTGTTGATTGAGGTCATTAGAAATATCATCAGCTATTGGATTATTTTGTGTGAATAAAACATCATTGCTCCTTTTCTTTTGTGGTATACTTCCATGTTGCTGACTGGTCAAATTGACTAGTTCGGTGGATATCCTGTAATTGTCACCGCGTAATTCATGTGTTATCCATGTAATTGTCAGAAAGAAAACTTCTATTTCCTAACTAAACATTTTTTCAGTTATGGAATCATGATAGACAGAACTCGGTGATCAGACATTTTTCAAACTTCATGCATAGTTGCCAGAACCCCCAAGAGGTTATATTACCTCAATGGCACATGAAGCATTACGTGTATATTCTATTACCGCCATTATGACTCACCTAGATGATTCCATAACAATCTCAAGCTGGCCATGTGATGAACAAGAAGGGTTTCAAAATAAAAGCTTTAAGAATTCAGAGATCTGCAGGGAAGGAACTCATATTTCTGCTATCCATATTTCTTAATTCTCAAACATGGCATTGCTAAGTCCGTGAGCGAATTAAGTTTTCCTAACAAGCCAAAGGACATCAGGTTTCAATTTCAGGCATTCAAATCCAGAGGACCCAAGAAGAACGACAGTTTTCAAATTCCAATACAGAAACAAATTACCTATGAAGCGCCCCATTGTTTAGATACCTAGAACTGAGAAGGGTAGATGAAAATTTACTATTTCAATCTACTCACCTTCTTGATGTTTGTCGCGTCCGATGTGCTATGCTTGTTGAGTTATATGCATTCTGAAAGAAGAGATGTCACTCGGTTAGGGGGGAAGAATCACAGGAGGAAAAGAAATATACAAGGAAAGTGAAAACAGTGCATGAATAACAGTTTATAATGGAATGTGACTTGTAACTTCATGAAAAATTCTTATGTTTCTGAATAACACTACAAGGCAGATGCTTTATTGTTAAACAGTCATGTACAGATTTAACAGAACAGATGAGCTCTGAAATGTTTTGGTTTATTAACTTGTATAGCAACTTCTTCAGATTATCAACCACTTGACAACAATCAATGAATCGAAAGCCTGGCAAAAGTCAAAGCTGACCAATTAAATGACAAAATAATTAGACCATAACCAGGTCCATTTTTTAAAAAAATACAAATCACGATGTTTGTCAGTCTAATATTGGTTTTCTGACGAGGAAGATCTAGCGCTAAAAGGCAGCCAACTACATGTAATTGAGTTTCAAGTTTTGAAAATAAGAACAGAAATACTCATGGTATGTATAGATGATCAGTCAATAATCCTGTAAAGGCAGAAGAAGCATAAATTGTGAGAAATCAAGATTAAATTTTCTTTCTTGCCTCTCCATTTGTAAGCCAGCTTTTGAACAGCTCCTCACTGTTAGTTCGAAAGTCGTGAGAGAGATTATTGAACCCCAACATCTCCATGGTGGGTACTGGCATCCCAATCGAGGTCTCCATCAAAGATTTGAGAAATAACTCTTCACTTGAATTCCTATACAAGTCTGCAAACCCTCTTCCTTCTGTCTCCATCACACTTTTCTCCCCCTCGCGTCTCTGATAAAAACTGAAGCTGTGCTGCAAACCACTTTCTGAATTTACAGTTGAATTGCCTGTCAAGCTTCCCTTGTTTCTATCTATCATTGATCATATTACCTTTTCCAGAAGCAAGAAGATGTGTCAAACCTCCTCCCTCCTCAAAAAAGGACTAGCTAGTAATACTTGCGGCAAAAGAAAAGGAAGAAAAAGAATCCTTTCAGTGAAAGAACGATCAGAAACTTCAGGTGCCAGAGACCAAAATACGAAACTGGACTTTAGATTCCTATAATTAGGAGTTCAAAATCTAGTCAAGAGAACATGTACAAGTACAACCCTTGTTCAGTTAAAAACAAAACAAAAAAAAAATACAATAATTTTGACTAATATAGGTAACACATTTTTGCAAGAAATTGCACCGAGACAACCTAACTTTTACTTTTGATGTTGCACAAAAGAGACAAATGTTTCATTGTCTATCAAACCATAGGAACTCTTGATCATTATTCAGTTTGATTATTATATTTGTCCCCAAGTTGACATTTGGATAACAGTAGCAACAAAATAAAATAAAAATAATATAATTTAAAGAGATATTTGAGAGTGTGATAGCAGTTATTTTTCAAAATGTTTTTTGTTTAAAAATTCATTAAAATAAAATATGTTTTTATTTTTTTAAAATCATTCTTTACATCCCAACAATACAAAAACATTAAAAAAAATACAATAAGCTTCGAAATTCTTTAAAATTATTTTTTAAAATTCTTTAGAGACGAATTTTCAAACATCCTCTTAATAAACAATATAATAATAAGAAATCGAAATTCAAACCTAATTAAATGCGTTGAAGAAGTAGATGCTTAGCTCAAACAAATTAAAGAAATGGCCTGATGGAAGCAATGAAAGGGACCATGTGCACTTGCCCTTTGTTTTTTGTCAAGTGATTATTTATAACATGGTGGCAGTTCAGAAGGCGTTTTCATGCCAGGGAATGCCTGATGTATGCCTGATGTATTTCTTTCTGTAGGTTCTTTGACTAGCTTGCGCGTTGGATTCAGAAAATTACCAAAATTATTCCAACTTTTTCCTTTGATACATGAAATTACACAGTATTATAACATGATAACTTCGTTCGTGTTAAAATAAAACGAGTTGCATGTTACTAATACACTAACTTTGGTCCTTGTAGTTCTTTTGAAATTTAATTTCGGTCCATTTTCATATTGACCTGTAGTTTTAGGTGAAAATCCATTTTAGTCCCTCAATTTTACATATTTCCACTTTCGATCTCTATAGTCTTAGTGACGATATCTATATTTCTTAACTTCACTATTTAAAGATCCCACTACCTTTAGTGAATCAAGTAACTATGATTCCGACTCTCCTTATTATTGATCACAAAGACTGCAATGATGGGATAATTGATTTATGAGCCACCACCCATGACATTCAATTAAAAAGACTTTAATGACATCACACCACCAAAAAAATGAGAGTTAAAATAGTTTTCATCTCACCATCTCTGTCACTATCCAACACTCACTTATTCCATCGCTCTTGAAAAATTAATATTTGTTAAATATGTTATTAAGAAATTACACTATTGTGTCCTAATGTCTCTAACTTTTTTGTGTTTTTCAGGATATTCTCATTAAAATTATTGATCATGGTAATAAAAAAGAAGCATTATATTACTCGGATGATCTTTATACCAATAAAATAAACAACATGTAAAGCTCGTCACATATCTGGTAGAAACAAATTTGGTTATAATATCTTTAGCTAGAATATCCATAATTTAACTATTTGAAGCATTTATTTCCTAGCTTGTTTCTAAATTTGAATGAGTTGATTGCAAATGTGATACATATATCTTAGCCAAAAATCATCAAGTATCATATCTAGTAAGCTCTCATAGAATAAACACGTCATTTGCTTTAATTTACTAGAATGTTTGGAAACTCTTACCAATCCCCCACTTTGTCTAGTGTTCATTAGTTTGTCACTAGTATATCCTGTTTCTATTTAATGAAAAATAAACATAAGGTATTTAGCATTTTCAATATGTTTCATTTTATGGTTCAAAATCTTTTTCCATGTGATATTGAGATTCTT
Organism: Populus alba x Populus glandulosa; assembly: GCA_033617975.1. Lineage (NCBI taxonomy): Eukaryota > Viridiplantae > Streptophyta > Magnoliopsida > Malpighiales > Salicaceae > Populus > Populus alba x Populus glandulosa. The sequence continues at coordinate 10,806,495 of CM066143.1, read as the reverse complement.
CTCACATATAATCAAGAATTTTACAAATACTTACACACATATCATCTTTTTCATGAAATATTTTGTATTCAAACACCTTAATAGAATGGTATTGTAAAAGAAAGAACATGCATCTTAAAAATAGTTACGGCACTCATTACCATAGCTCACTTGATATATTATCACTATAATAAGGTAGTTATCATAACATTATACCTAATGAATCCAATGCCTTCAAAGGAATTAGATTTGTAGACTTCAATCCAACATATCTTTACATATAAAACTCCTTCATCCATATTAATTCTTACTCCTTGTATCTTTAGTTGCGTTGCCTTTATTTATATCTATAAAAATCAATACACTAAGCTCGATCTATATGTTGTTTGTTATATTTTTCTAGAATATGAAACATGTCAAAAAGGATATTGTTGTTATTATCTTCTACTTGAAATATATATGTCAATATAGATGTTATCTTTTTGGAATCAGAACAATATTTCCTAACCTCATCCACCTCTCCTCTTTAAGGCGAGACACATGAAAAATAAGAAATTGATGAACTTATACTTTAATGGTATAGGAAAAAAAAAAAAAGGGTACTGACCTGGAACCAATCTAACTATATTGAGACAAAATAAGAAGGCATTTTCTCTTCAAGAGTACCAGAAAACATCTCTTAAGAATACTCCTAAGAAAATTCATTAAACTTCATTTCGTAATTTAATATTACTCTTGATAGATATAAATTACCTTTTAAGCATAATCAGGGGAAACCATCAAATTGGTATTCTCTAGAATATATAGCTGAGAAATCATAATACTTAATTTTCAACCATGCATCATCCCAAAAGCTATCATAATCACTATAAGCTTTTGTACACCAATTCTTATTTATGTATGTTCCTAGCAATCTATAGAAAGCCATTTTCTTTATTAGAGTGAACTCATGTGATATAATAGAAATGGGGGCACTATAGAAAAACCACACATTGAGTTTTTTTTTCTCTACCTAAAAGAAAGAAAATTATAGGATGCATATGGGTGTTTTATATAAAACATAAGGTAAACGGGACCATTGGAATGTATAAATCAAGACTTATGATAAAAGGATATATTAAAATGTATGATATAAACTACTATCCATCATCAAATTTGAATACATATGAGTTTTGATATCTCTAGCAACAAATCTAGATTAACCATTATATCAGTTTATTGTAAAAAAAAAAAAAAAAATTTCCTCCTTGAAGATCTTGAAGAATAAGTGTATATGGATATTCCACCTGGATACACTATAAGCTCATTGGTTAGATATTATGTAAATTGCAAAAAGTTTTTAAGGATTGAAACAATCACCTTATGCATGGTTTGGAAGGTTCAATTTAACTATGAAGAAGTATGGATTTAGACAAAGTAATTCAAATCATACCTTGTTTTTTAAACATAAATGGGGAAATGTAGTAACCGTGATAATATATGTTGATAATATGATAATTATAAGTAGTGATGCAAAAGAAATCTCAAAACTTTAAGAAAATATAGCAGTTGAAATTGAAATAAAGAACTTTAAAGGGATAAAATATTTTTTAGTTATTGAAAAGGCTACATCACCAAGAGGTATTTTTTTTTATCATAAAGAAAGTATATACTAGACTTGCTTTCAAAAATAAACATGCTGAATTTTAAACTAGCTAACACTTCATTGGTACAAAATCTTGACCTTCGAGAATAAACAAATCAAATCCCCTTTAATAAAGACATATAGATATCAATGGATGGTTAGGAAACTGATTTACTTATCATTTACATGTTCAGATATAGCTTATGATAGATGTCTAGTAAGTCTGATTATATATAATCCCAGTGAAAATCACATGAATATAGTGAATCAAAATCTTATATATTTGAGATTAGCTTCTAGAAAAAGGTTTATCATCTCAAAGAATAAGGCACTTAAATGTTGATGGATATACAAATATAAATTAGGAAATTCACATCAACCTATTTTACCTTTATGGGAGGTAACCTTATTTCATGAAGAAGTGAGAAGCAAGAAATAATAGCATTATCTAGTGTAGCAACCAGGTTCAAAGGAATAACGAAAGATTGTGTGAGATGTTATGACTGAATGAGCTACTTACTAAAAATAAATACACATCGAGTGATAGAATAAGACTATATTGTGACAACAAGACAACCATAGAATTAGCTCACACTCCAATTCAACATGACTGAACAAAGCATATTGAGATGATCAACACTTTATTAAAGAAAAACTTGAGAACAAGATTAATTTAGTACCCATTCATAAAATTTACAGACCAATTAACATATATACAAACAAAAGCAGTCTCACTTAACAAGTTGAGCATCAAAGACATCTACGCACCAATTTGAAAAGAATCAGAAAATCATGACTAACAATCAATTAAAAAATATAAAAGGGGTAAGATAAAGAGGGAACATAACACTTAGAAAAAATAATCATTATATAGGGATGGATCATGTGCAATTTGGTTGTTAATTATGGAAAAATCTTTGTTAGTAGAGCTTTTGGAAAACATGACATGAACAATCCATTTAAAGTAGTGTGCACAATAGAGAAAATCATGTACAGTAACCAAACCTTGCAAATCCTAGGTCTAAATGTGCGAGGGTCCCAAAAAATAAAAAGGCTCAAAATTTCTAACTCTTTTTAATGAACAATAAAAAAACCAAAGATTAATATATTGCATTCCAGGATGATAACACAAGCAAAACAACACATCAATAATTCTCTTTAAGAGAATAAAAAAGAACATGTGCTCCTTAACTATCTCAAACAATTTTTAGTATGAATCCAAGATTATTGATCAGATGTCTATAAAGAAGAGGGAAAATATTTAAATGTCTAGTTATACCTTCTTTTTTAGGGACAAAAAATAATTAAATTTTGTTTTCAAGGAAAAAAAAATTTTGTTGATGAGAAAGGACCAATCGATCATATTGTAAAAGGAAGATCAAGTAAATTGGAGTTTATTTTGAGATTTGTAATAAAAGCACTTAAAGAGAATGAGCAAATTAAATAAAACACTTAAATATTAGCAATGAATTGAAGAATAGCATTATCAATGTTTATTATGTCTACGACAAAATTGATAAAAAAAAATAAAATTGATATTGATAATATGGTAATACAAGGTTAAATTTAGGTTTTCCCATAACGTTTTTAGCATTTTATTGTTTTGTCATGTATAAAAGCGTGTTTAGTTTTGTATTAAAAAAACATCTTCTGAAAAAACATTTAATTTTTTTTAATTTTTATTTTTTTGCTTCAAACTATTTTAAAAAAAAAAATTGAATCGTTTTAATATGCTGATATCAAAAATAAATTTTAAAAAATAAAAAAGATACTATTTTAATATATTTTCATATAAAAAAATACTTTGAAAAACAACAGATACTATGATCCAAACACTAATTAAATGTTGAGTACTTAGGGTATTTTCTTACCTATATTTTAATTGAGATCACACTTATCTTTTGAAGATGACATTATTAATTTAACTGTCCACTTTTCAAGCTTGTTATGTAAAATAAGAAGAATCTGCATAAAGTAATATTTTTGGGTAATACAATATAATTGTAACGAGGCATGATCACATCATGTCACGAAATTGAGTGATAAGACTACAAATGTTGTTCAGAAATACGTATTAAACTGTGAACAACATTAGCTTAAAGAAAATAGACAATTAATTATGTCACAGACAAGAGCAGAGCCAATTTCTGCTACCGAGTTCTTAACTTGCAATGGTGCCTGAGAATATATATATATATATATATATAGCAAATTAGGTCTTGCCATGCATATCAGCACAGCTCCCGGAGAGTTCCTTGACCACCGTAAGCACATGAATTTGTGCCTCAACAACCAAAGTATTATTAACTAGAAATCCCTTTGCAAGAGTATTGAGCTCATCGAGAGACATAAAGTTCAAGTGACCCCAATCGCTGATTGAATTAGAAAAATGGCAATTAGCTGCAGCATATGATCAATTAAACCATTGATTAGCAAGAATAAAAACAGTCCCACCTTTTCTGCTCAATAAGAAGCTGAATAAGAACATCAATTTATAGAAAAATTTCAGCTGACCGTTTTTTTCGAGGTGTTTTCCGAAAAGCTGGTCCTTCACGCGCAGCGTGAATTCTGCATACATTGTTCGTCCAGATGGAAGAGTTTCAGAATCCTCCAAGGTTAAGAAGATAGACAAGCTTTTGCCTTCTAATGTTGAATTCCCTTTGGGATAAACCAACAGAGCCCTACGTAAACAAATGTAATTGAAAACACAGTAATACAATCATCAACCCGGCCCGCCCGCTTGATTACACAGCATTTCTTTTAATTTTACGTACCATTTGTGCCCTCCAGTAGCGAACACTGGGGACTTGCAAGATTCTTGACCTAGTGCTGAAAAGTTTTGAATGCTCCAGGTGAAAGTGCTGTGGACAGGTTGCTTCATCAGGGACAAGCATTCACCTTTGCTGGTATGTTTTATAACAAAAATCTCAGCTCCAAATATGCAACAGTCATCGATTAGATATCCCTTCGACTCGTCATTGAAAAGAGTCAGTGGAAGTAACTGGTCAAAACCAATTTCTGTTTTCATTCCATGAAAGCGCCTCACCCTCCCGTTAGCATCTGTTCAATTACCAAAACAGTTAACAACAATGTTGATGAGTTGACGAGTGGTGTGGTAGCTTACCTTGGATGGTCAAGTACTTGTCGTGGATTTGGTTATAAACAAACAGCTTGAAGTCCACGTTGACTTCCCAACCAAGAGGCGGGGCATTCGATTTGGAAAATGCTAAATATAGAGATATGTGTCCATCTCCATTGCTTTTCTTGTTTCCATTAGGATGGAGGCATAATCTCCTGCAAGAAAAACATTTAATCATGGAATGAAAGGTGGCGTAGTAAACACAGAGGAAGAAGAAACCATTTGAGGCAAACTACATATGCGTGCGACTAAAGTCGGGCCCACGTACCATTTGTAGCTGTCAACTTCAAAGTCACCTGATTCGACGCTGTCTACCTTCGTATTTGAAAGTAGGGAGAAGTTTTCGATCTTAAATGTGTAGTGAGCTGGTGGAAGATCCCTTATTGACCTTGTATTTTCTGCTTGATCATTAGCTTCCGTCATTCCTTCCATGAGTGGTCTTGAGGCCATGTTTGCTGATTATTGCTCTTCGTTCTGGTTTTTATGTGTATAAAAATGTTCTTAAATATGCAAGTTAATTAACCCAGTCCTTGGTTGAAGGAAAGAAAAGCATAGAATCCATGGAGGAAAGATATAGGGAAAGAACAGAATAATTCTTTTCCCTAGCCAGAAGAAGGGGCTTTGTTGTGTCAAAAGGAAGTACTTGGAGTGCTTTTAACTCTTCAAGAATAAAAATATGGAATGACCGAAGGAGTCTTCTTCCAGTCACCGAGCTAGGAAATGCAAAGAGACCAGGCACAAGGAGGGCGAGAAATTCTTAAAGCACAAGGATTTTTCTCATATAGGTCATTCTTTTAATAAGGCATACATATAGAGAAAATGAGAAAATGAATTAAGAAGACATACAAGCAACCATTTCCTGCATCTGTTCTAAAAAAAATCCCAGTTTGGCAAAACGACAGTCCCCAAGTCATAACATGTAATTCTTAAAGCTTCGTGGAAGTGTACGTTGCAAGGAACACATGTAGAGTAAGATATACCTGTAAAGAATGCTCTGAGCTAGTATATCTCATCATCAGGGACATCTGGATTCAAGAATTTCATTGGATCTTTACGCATAATGTCCTCATAATTCAGGGTTGGTGTCACTCTTTCTGGCACTGAGCCAAAGGAATGATGCTATCTCTATCAGTAACTCCATCAATTATGCCATATTCAACTGCTTCAATTGGAGACATGTATCGATCTCTATCAATTTCTTTTTGCACTTGCTCGATTGTGCGACCAGTGAAACCTGCAACAATTCTAATTACATTATTCTTATTTTGCATAATTTCTCGTGCTTGAATTTCCACATTTATTGCCTGCCCACTAGCTCCTCCAAGAGGTTGATGAATGCTTGTCTTTCGTTTCACCACCAAGAATTATAGAAGCTGCTGATGCTGCAATGCCAAGAGCAACTGTGGAAACATCAGCCCTCACAAGCTGCTGCCATTGTAGCACTGTGCATAGTAGCATAATTAAAAGCGAATCGGCAAGGGCACAACTGTGCATAATAACATTAAAAGCAAATTAGCAAGGGCACAACAAACAAATTACATTTCCTTTACTGTAGATCAATCGAGTAGATCTACAAACATAAACTTCCCAAAGATTTTTATGCCTTAGTTCCCTTTTTATAAACCTAATATATTTCCCTAATCCCACTTAGAAAAGTATTTTAAAAAAAATTAATTTTTTTTTATTTTTTTTTTACTTCAAATTAATATTTTCTTAGTATTTTCAGATATTTTTATGTGCTGATATAAAAATAATTTTTAAAAAATTAAAAATATTATTTTAATATATTTTTAAATTAAAAGCATTTTAAAAAATAATGACAACCACGTTCTAAACAGAAATGAAAAGAGCTCTGTGTTTTTTGGGTTTTTTTTCTTCTTCTCTTCATTTTTATCATTTGGCGTTTTAATGCTTTCATTTTATGTTTTTTTTTTTCATCTCAATTTACTTCCGATTATGATTACATTATAAGTTACAATTGCAATTACAATCACGTTGCATTAAAATTAAATTAAAAATAAAAATAAATTAAAAATATCAATTTTTTTACTGTTCATCTTATTGCATAGTAGCTGTATTGTTGTATATCTACAACACGAAACATAATTTAGTCCTTCAAATCTTTTATTTTTTCATATTTGAACCCTATAATTTTAGGTATTAATATTTTATTTTAAACTTTATTTTATTATATTTTAGTTCATAGATATAGAAAGATAAAAAAAAGGTCACCGAAAATAAAAATAAAAAAAGTTTTTGATCAATAATAACATTTTGATGATAAAAAATGTCAATCATTGTGTCGAAATAGAGAGGAGAAAAAAAGTTTCCGATCATCCACTTTTCAACAATAAAAAACATCAATTATTAAGAGTCCTTTGATATTAAAAAAAAATATCAATCTTATTTTGATTTACATTATGACGTCAAAAGTAATCACGTCACACTTGGCTGCTGCATTATACATGGGCGTTATGTGCAGGAATCATGCAAAACATTGATCTGTTGCTTTTATCAGAGACGACATATAATGGAAAGATACATGGGCGTTATGTGCAGGAATCATGCAAAATGCCTTGCGATTAGTAACTTTCGATGCCTGAAAAAGATGGAGATATGAAAGCTTGCACAAAGTAAGATAACTAGTAAATCACGGAGTCGCACACGCAAATCCATGTCCAAAAGCAAGTGCAAAAGCAGGATTTTTTCAAGTCATACAAATGATATACCCTAAGACAAGAACATTGTTGCCGGGATGCTTGGTTAAAAGGTTAGTTAGACCGCTATCTTATATGCTATCCTCACAGGTTTTCTTCTTCCTGAGTGTCGTCTGCGCTCAGAAGATGATTAAGTGCAACTCTTGCTCTCTTCAGTTCTGACGAGGTTTCCTGGGTATCATCTGCTTCACCCTTCCTCTTAACACTTTCATTCACTTGTTCTTCATGCTCCCCAGCAGTAGCTTCGCCACCAGAATACTCTGATTTATCCTCCAATGATGTCTTTGGTTCAGATACTTCAGCTTTGTCTTTTCCATTCAGGGTTTCTATCTTCGGTGTCTTTTCACTTTCTTCCAGAAACAAGCGGATTTCTTCATTGGTTGCAAGATCAAGAGGGGTCATTCCTGCTTTTGTCTTGACAGTAAGGCTCGCTCCTTTCTTTACCAAGTATTTGACTAGCTCAAGATGGGACCCTTGAACACCATAGTGAAGCGGAGTGAGGCCCTTTCTGGTGGAAGCTTTGATGGAAGCCCCGGATGAAAGCAGAGTGCGGACAACTTCTAAATGACCCTTTTGGGAAGCAAAGTGAATTGCTCCCATGTCATCCATGGCAGCAGCGCCAACATCAGCCTTGTGCTTGCAGAGATAAGTCACTGCCTCTGCCTGCCCAGACCATGCAGCTAAATGCAATCTATGAAACGAGGGTGCTATGTCAAGGAAGCAAAACTCTAAATCCTGCAATTTCATTATCTTTTGAAGTTCTGATCAGAAATTAGCACGAAACACCAGAGCCAGCAATTTCATGAAAGAAAAGAAGAAAATGGAGAGCCAATGTAAGGTTGAAAACTGTAGATATGATGCCTGATATGATTATTTTCTTATTTCATTTCATGACACAAGTTTAAATGGTTCACAATTTGATAGGACATTAGCAAGTATCTTTATTTGTACATAAAGCTTGAATTATTAACTTCAAAGAACCTTTCCCTGAACTATAAATTTCAAATATGTCAATAACGCAAACAAGCTAGCAAATGGATATAGAGCAAATATAGGACTTCTCTCCAGTCAATCCTTCAGCTATAATTCCATTAACTATTTATTCCTTGTGTTGATATCTATATTGAAATTTTAATAGACAACAAAAGAAAACTACATAGAAATCTAGCCTGCTGTAGATATACAAAAGACAGAAAAATTCATTTACTCTCTGAGTCCTTTCCGAAGATAATTGGACGGCACAAAAGATTGTTCCACTCATATCTATTGTCTCACTAATGTGCAATTAGCTAACATTTCTACCAAGATTGACTGTGCTGGTATGAAAATTGTAAGTATGGAATTTCCCCTTCAAGTCATCGCCAAATGACCCAAAATACTAGCGTTGTCAATTCAGAAGGGCTATGCTTCACGCTAGATCACACACCGGCTATCTTGACATGCAATTACTTCAGAGAAATTTAATAAACGAAAAGGTTTGCCTTCATATGATTGAAAACTAGCATTTCAACAATTGAAAATGAACATCACAACAGATTAGCATCATATTATACATTGCAAAACACAACAAAAACCCACAAATTTTTGTTTCGACTTAGCCCCAGGAAATATGGATATGAAAGAAACCCATGATTTATTTTAACCAATTAGCCAAAAGAGTATCCAATCAAAAACTCCAAAGTAGAGGTACTCTAAAGCTAACAAAATCTTGAAAAATGCGATTAAATGGATCACATGAACCCCAAATTCGTAGATAAATTTGATTAAAATACTGCATCAATGATTGAAAAAATAAAAGGGAGGAGGATACGGAGTTCTAGAGTGCTTATCTCTAGAGTTAATAGCCAAAGGGTTTGAGCTGACAATTGTCTCTATCGCTTTCATGTCACCTGACCTCGCTGCCGCGTGAAGCTCGGCTTCTCCTCCTCCTCCTCCTCCTCCTCCTCTGCCTCTGCCTCTACTCATTCTTGTTGCAGAAACGCAGTTATGTTTTGCTGTAAATTTTTAACTTTCATTTGTAGAGTCGGGCTCTCAATGAGCCAAAGCATCCTGTTTTCCTTTTTGTTTTTTCTTGAGCCTAAATGACATTTTACTCCTCGCTAATTAACTAGCTCTCTTGTATTAAAACAAATAATTAATTACTTCCTCGACGTGCTCTCTCTCTTCTTCTTTTTTTGTCAAAAATGTCTTCTTCTTCTTTCTTTCTTTCTTTTTATCGTAATTTTATTGACAAAAGTACTACGTTGTAGTCAAGATTCTTGTTATTAAAAAAAAACCAGAGAGATTGAATAGATAGTTTCTGAAACTATAAGGATTGATTAATTAATTAATTTCAATAAAGTATAGGGATTAATTTATGATTAACTCAATGTGTTTACAAAGGAATTAAAAAAAAAAATCTTTCAAAATGTTGAATCTTGCTCTCCTTGCGTGGTTGTGGTTACTACTCTACCCCATGGTTGGAGTTTCCTAGATTGCAGGCCTTCACAGCATAAGCAAAGAACTTAACAGCCTGTTGGTTTGAGTTCTATATCTCAACGTCGGTTTTTTTGTTTTTTTGTTTTTTGAGGTTTTTAATCAGCAAAAGGATAGCTATGGAGCCTCAGGGTTCATTCTCATGGGCCAATAGAGACAAGTAATGATTTGCCTTTGAACACTTTCTCACTGAGTGTGGCCACCAAATTAGGTGATGCAGCCTTGCTGGGTGGACTTCCTGCTATCAGAGCCCGGAGATGTTGACCTGAAACTTCAGAATGTCCCATTTGGAGCTTTCATCTACGATGGAACGAATTCTGCCTTTCTCTTCCATTTTCTCCTCTTCATTCTTTCCAATCATATCACAAAGATGTATCCTCACATTCCTTACGGTCGATTTATCAGTACCAGAGCTTTTGGACCCACATCTTATCCAAATTCTCTACCCTCAAATCTCTTGGAGCATTCAACAAAAGTTTGTTTAAACAACCAGCATCTGGGACGTAAAACAATTGATGGAGTGAAATCATAAGCAAATGATATAATCGCCCATTTCAACCCTTTTATTTATTTTTATTTTTTTTTGTAAATCCTCCAGAGCAGATGACAAATACTCACACAAAGATATCAAAAAATCAATCAATCACTGCTTGAAGTCATACTTGAAACCCAGAGCAGAGGGAATTCAAGCAATTGAGATTCTTTCAAGTAAACATTTGAAATTTAGAGCACATCCATAATGAAACAATTTTAAGAGAAAACCTGCTTTCATATAATCAAATTTCTGTCTTGTTGCTAGGCTTCCTGGGTTTGTTTGTTTTTTTCTTATGTAGCTCATCATCCAGTTCCAACAACATATTTCATCTTGAAAAAGATTGTAGTTCAAATTCCCGAGGCATAATAAAACAGAGAACAGACCTACATCCAATGACAAAGAAATTGTTTGATTGGAATTGTGAAGCCAGTTTCATATTTATGTTGTTTCCCACAGGGCAGATGCTAAAGTCACGATAAATGATGCTCACAAAATGTTGCAAAAGCATACATAGGTTTCTTGAAAGTATTGCAGCCCAAAGAACGGACAAGCAAAGAAATTCCATAAATTTGTCATAACAGTGGCTTGCACATATCATACTGTCGATCACCAATTTGCAGAACAGTTCTTCTGTTCACATTTTGCTCAAAAGTAAAAGCGCCTTCATGATCACCATATCTAACAGGTTTTGCATGGTGTAACATTTAAAATCATGATATACCCAAGTATATAGGATTTCATATATACCTTGCATGGATTGAGCACCTGACCAGAAACTATGGTCTTAATTTCTTGGGTCAATTTTATTTTCTCCCTGTGATCTTACAGTCAGTACCCTCAACATTGCCCTCATTAGCTAACTTCCATAACCATCACAGAACACTATCATAAGATTCATTGTAGAAAATCCTAGATTATAATGAGGAATCCATAATGCTGCTCACTCCCTTTAATTGGTATAAAAAATCACCAAAATCACATCAGACCATCGAGCATTTCTTCCAGTTCAGATAAAATTGTATTAATATGTTCTTAAAAGAAGCATCTTACTCCATACCAGAGGAAGGACTATGAATATAATTCCCACTTGATGGGGGCAAAACAGATTGTAACTTCTCTATCATCTGATTGAGCTCCCCCAGCTTGTCCGTCATGTTAGATTGTAGTAAGAATCTCTCCAACATTCGATACACTGCTTCGCTGACATGGATTCCTCTCTCCAATGACTGCTTGGAGCACTTGAAAGCTTCATGCGACCTCCCCCTAGAACACAATCCTGTTACCAAAAGGTCCAATGCATGATGATGAGGACAATACCCCTTCCCCACCAGATATCCCCAAAAATTCAAACCCAGATCAATCTGGCTATTCACGCAGAAGAATTTCATCAGCATAACCACAGTTCGTGTTTTGGGAACGAAATTTCTATCAATCATCTTGTGATAAAGCTCACAAACCCCCTCAATACTACCTGATTTCATCAAGCCTAAGAACATTGTATGATAGGTCATATCATCATAATGAATATTGTTCTTTTCCATCTCATCCATCAACTGAATGGCAGACTTCACTTCCCTACACTTAACTAGTGAGCTAATCAGTGCATTATATGCCCCAGTATCAGCTTGCAAATTCCTCCTAGGAATTTCATCAAACAACTCCCTGGCTTTCATTGCGTTTCGAGCAACCCCTGCTCCGTGAATCAACGTGGTGACTGTTTCCAATGTCGGCAAGCAATTAGCCTTCTCCATTTCTTCAAAAATCCTCAAAGCATCAGCAAAATAACCCTTTTTACAGTATGCATCAATCCTAATACCATAACTTGAGCTACTAGGCTTAAACCCCCTCTTAACCATCTCATGATAAAACAACTCCATTGCAGTAACATCCCGATATTCCTTGAACCCCAACAGCAAAATATTCATGGTCTTAACATTAGGAGGGAACCTCTCATGCATCTTTACAAACACAGATTTCGCCTCTTTCAATTTCCTCACAGTGCAAAATGCCCGAAGTAACACATTAAACTCTTCAACGCCAAATTTCGTCCCAACAAAAACCCTCTTCTCCATTTTCTCAAACGCGTCAAGGGTCTCCTCATAAGATTGAAATTTAGCAATTTTACATAACATTATGCTCATAGACTTAAGGGTAAGCAAAAAAGGATGCGTCTTTCCAATTTCAACCATTAAATCCCAAGCTTTATCAAAATATCTCATCCGGGCAAGTATGTGAAGCGTCTTTTCGAAGGAATCAGGACTTGGGGAAAAATGGGTTTGATTATTGAGCGAATATTTGAAGAATTCTAAGGCTTTAAGGCCATTAGAGTGAGCAGCAAAGAGGCGGCCAAGAACGTTTTCAACAAAAGCGGTGGTAAGGAGAGCTGGTGGAATATGGTGGGTGAGAGTTGGATGTAGAGGTTGATTTGGAAATGGATGGTCATTGATTATTCTTGCAATTCTTTCAACTTCTATGGATTGAGTTGATGCTGCTGTTGAGCTAAGAGCAACAAATAGTCTTTTGGGAATTTGGAAGAGATGGTGATTAGTACTGTATGTTTTCTTTAAGAACAGTAAAGAGAGCATGTTTTTAATGCGTTTGCTTCTTCTTCTTCTTCTTCTTCTTCTTCTTCTTCTTAAATGGAATTAAAACAGTATGCAGAGTTCCATTTCAGGGCTACGACGTGATGTGCAAAGAAATTGAGCAGAGGTTTGCTTACCTGAATTTGGGAGGTTGGCTTGAGGCAGAGAGGAATGGAGCATTGAGTTCGAGGAAGCAGGTCGGATTGGGCGAAGCGACAGCAAATTAAAACACAAGAGGGCTTATGGGCCGGCAAAGAGGTTCTTGTCCTCTTCAACAAAACGGTCTTATGGGCCTTGAAAGAGGTTTTGGTCCCCTTCAACTAAAAGGGCTTATGCGCCATCAAGGAGGTCCTGTCCTCTTCACTTGGAGACTTGGATTTTCAGTAATAAAATAATGTTAAGGGTAGTATATGTGAGAAATATATTTTCATGAACGTGTTAATTAATTATATATAAATAGGATTTAAATTTTTAATTTATGTTCGGATGATTTACTTAATAATCATTTTAAAAAAAACTTATTCTTAGAGCATTACTACTGATGTGCTAAAACAAAACGGATTTTCGAATAATGGAAGTATTATTCATTAGTGTACACTTTGATACAAAATACATTTTGATCCCTTAAATTTTTTTTAAAAATCCATTTGGTCCTTCTGTTGTTTAGATGTTTACATTTAAGTCCTGAACATCATTGTTCTCGTACGTTTAATTATACTTTTATATTATCTATCAAAAACTATTGAGTCATGATTTTGTTTTTTAATTTATTTATTGAAACTTGTTTTTCAAATCATGATATACTTTCATTTAAGAGATGGTATTTATGATATAAAATAATATTTTTGTCTAAACAAAAAAGAAAACTATGATTAAGGAAATGGAGCTTTGATTAAAAAGGTATATTTCTCTCTCCTTAATTTAATTAAATCATTGAAAGTTTTTATAAATATTTATTTTAATTACCTTGGTTTTTAATTAAAAAAAAAAAGATATGTATTTTTTATTTCAAATCAACATTTTTACAATGGAACAAAAAAGGAGAGAGGAGAGGGAAGAACAAAACAGGCAGAGAAGAAGAAAAGATGAGAGGCGATTGCGTACGGTTTTCATTTAATTGCTTTGTTTTGAGTGTAAGGATTTAATTCGGTGCGTGCAAATTCATCAAGCAAAAATTTTGATGAATTTAGGTCTTGGAATCTTATGTTTTAGTGGTGAAGGTAAAATTAATATATATAAAAACATTTGTAATTAAAAAAAAGATATAAAATAAATAAAATTCTAAAATAATTTTAGAATAAGTGTTTTACATTTGCAAAATAGAAAAGGCACATGTAAACATGTCGAATATATTCCTACAATTTATTTTTTTTAATCTTAATACAGTATCTGTTGAGTGCATCCTGGATGTAACGCCCCTGGCCCTTAACATTTAGCTCAACCAACCGAAACAGGCCACGTGTTGGAACAAGGTGAACTGACATATCCTCCTCGATCAGCGAGTGTTTTAACTCTGAAACTCTCGTGTATAATACACGGCACACGCCTCTTCTTCATTTTCGCTATCTGACACGCAAAAAAAAAAAAAAAGACAAGAAGCAGAGCGATTCCACTCCAAGTAACGCGATGGGTTTGCAGGTGTGATAATCATGATCTTGTAAATTGATCTCTTTCTCACAGTAATCAGTCTTTCTTGATTAGATATAACATGGGATTTGATCGATCGATCGATGGTATAGGATTGGTTTATGCATTAGAATTAGATCATGTGGATTTTTTACCCTTTATTTTTTTTTTCAAGGGGCAGTTTTAATTTTCATGCTTATTAGCGTATTTAGTGTGTCGGTGTAGCTGCATGAAATTCTTGGTCACTCTGTTTATTATAAACCTTGATTCTTTGGTTTTCAGATCTTGTACTTGTAGTTGAGGATCTTTGTTTCGACCCATTGCAGTAATGACATCTTACTCGATTGCTTTAGTCAAATTTTAATATTCTGCAGTCAATCTTATTCATGCTTAGAGTGACGGTCTAGTTATGGATTAATATAGATTTAGGAAAATCAATTTCAGGCTCTGGTCTCTTTATACGGTGCATTTCTTCCTTCCTAGTTTTCCAAGACAAGAGATTTATGAAATCTTATGTGCAGTTAGTGTTAGCATTATGGAGACAAACAAGCCCCACCATGTGCTAGTGGGAATAATCTCCCACTTAGCACATGGTGGAGGACACCCCCCACTCCCACCTTGTATAATTATGTGTGTGCTGTGTATTGTTGTGTGTGAACTGAAGCTGCGAGATAAACACAGAGAGAGTTGTGTGAAACACAGAGAGAAGAGAGCTTGAGTGTAGAGTTGAGTTGAGTTTTATCTCCTCCTCCTTTGTTGTTGTATTGTTTCTTTGAGTGATTAATACAACCAGTAGCTCCGTGGAGTAGGCAAGTTGCCGAACCACGTAAATTGTGCGTGTTTGAGTTCTGGATTTAACCCCATCAACTGGTATCAGAGCTTGTTCTTAACAAAGAGGGTGTTTGATCCAAACTCAAAAATCAAAGTTCTCAAAACGTGTTTTTGAACATACCATTGTGTAGAGGACAACCGGACGAATCCACTATTGAAAACCCGGCGAAGAACCAACGTCGTGCATGCCCGCACGCGCCCACACGCGCCGACGCTAGCACTGCCCACGCGCACCAACGCGCCGTACGCGCGCCACGCTCCTTCTTCGCCCGGTTTCTGCAATACGGGTCGGGTCTGACCCGCCACGTCAGCCAAGTCAGCCGGTCAGCGTCCACGTCACCTGCCACGTCACCTGACATGTCATCCATATGGGGTTTGATCCAGTGCACCGCAGACGGTAATCGTCTGACACGTGGCTACATCATTACCGTGGAAGAGTTTTGATCGAGTGCGACGCATGACCTAATCATCTGACACGTGGCTGAATCCCGACCGTCATTGAGTTTTGATCCGGTGCAACTCAGGCTCTAATCGTGTGACACGTGGCTGAATCTGCACCGTTTCTGAGTTCTGATCAGGTGTGACGCAGGCTCTAATCTGCGGACACGTGGCTTAATCTGCACCGTTACTGAGTTTTGATCCGGTGCGCCACAGCTGTAATCGGTTGACACGTGGCTTCATCACAGCGGCTACTGAGTTTTTATCCGGTGTGACGCAGGCGGTACTCTGTCTGACACGCGGCTGCATCTGCACCGTCCGTTAATCCGAAATTTTGATTGTTAAAATCTGAGCCATCCGAAGTCCGATTGGGGTGATCTCAGTGTCATTTCCAAGGTTTTGGGCCGTTCCGGACACATCTGTAAGGTCAGATTTGGAAAATTCGAATCGGAGGATTCGTAAAAATGGCAGATGAAATAAAGGCTGCAGGAATTGAAAAATTTGACGGAACAGATTTTGGATACTGGAAAATGCAGATTGAGGATTATTTATATGGGAAGAAACTTCATCTTCCCTTATTGGGAAGCAAACCAGAAAAGATGGAAGAAGAAGAATGGCAACTCCTTGATAGACAAGTTCTGGGCATTATCCGGCTATCGTTATCAAGAAGAGTTGCTCACAATGTTACGAAAGAAAAATCCACTGCAAAATTGATGGAAGCCTTGTCTGGGATGTATGAGAAGCCATCAGCAAATAATAAAGTGCACCTGATGAAAAAGTTGTTCAACTTGAAGATGGTCGAAAACGCTTCTGTGACACAACACCTCAACAACTTTAATACCATCACAAATCAATTATCATCTGTTGCGATTGAGTTTGATGATGAGATTCGTGCACTCATCTTGCTAGCTTCACTTCCAAGCAGTTGGGAAGGCATGAGGACAGCCGTGAGCAATTCAGCTGGAAAATCCAAACTGAAGTATGATGACATTCGAGACTTGATTTTGGCTGAAGAAGTGCGAAGGAAAGACTCGGGTGAAAGTTCAAGCTCAGGATCAGCTCTCAACATCAACAGTCGAGGGAGGAGACACGATAGAGGCTCATCCAGAGGCAGATCAAAATCCAGATACAGAAGTAAAAGCAAGTTTGGATCCAGAAAGCAGGTTGAATGTTGGAATTGTGGCAAACCTGGTCATTTCAGTAGGAATTGCACAAAACCGAAGAAACCTGAAGCTGACTCTGCAAACGCTACCACAGATGAGGTGCAAGATGCTTTAATTCTTGCTGTGCAAAGTCAAATTGATGAGTGGATTCTTGATTCTGGTGCTTCATTTCACTGTACGCCACACAATGAAATGCTGTAAAATTATGTTAGAGGAGATCATGGTGTAGTCTATCTGGCCGATGGAACACCACTGAAGATTGTGGGTATAGGAGATGTGCAAATCAAGACTATGAATGGATCTATATGGACCTTGCAGAATGTAAGGCATGTTCCTGAATTGAAGAAAAAGTTGATCTCTGTCGGACAACTTGATGATAGTGGTCATTCAATACTTTTTGCTGGAGGAATGTGGAAAGTATCAAAGGGAGCAATGGTTTTAGCTCGTGGAAAGAAAACCGGCACCCTGTATATGACCACAAGATTTGCAGACATCATTGCCTCAACTGAAGCAGAAAATCAAGCACATTTATGGCATTGTAGACTTGGCCATATGAGTCAAAAGGGGATGAAGGTACTTCAGTCGAAGGGAAAGCTGCCAGAGTTAAAAAATGTCGATCTAGACATTTGTGAAAGCTGTGTTCTCGGAAAACAGAAGAAGGTCAGTTTCTTGAAGGTTGGCAGGACCTTAAGACCAAGCAAGCTAGAACTGGTACACACAGATTTATGGGGACCATCTCCAGTAGCATCTCTTGGAGGTTCTCGGTATTATGTGACTTTCATTGATGACTTCAGCAGAAAGGTATGGGTTTACTTTCTGAAAAATAAATCTGATGTGTTTGAAACATTCAAGAAATGGAAGGCTATGGTTGAGACTGAATCAGGTCTAAAGTTGAAATGCTTGAGATCTGATAATGGAGGAGAATACATTGATGGAGGTTTCAAGGAGTATTGTGCTGTTAATGGTATCAAAATGGAGAAGACCGTTCCAGGCACACCGCAACA
The DNA here is from genome assembly GCA_033617975.1 of Populus alba x Populus glandulosa. Taxonomy (NCBI): domain Eukaryota; kingdom Viridiplantae; phylum Streptophyta; class Magnoliopsida; order Malpighiales; family Salicaceae; genus Populus; species Populus alba x Populus glandulosa. The sequence goes on along the minus strand of CM066143.1, from coordinate 10,788,382 downwards.
GAATGGCGTTGCTGAACGGATGAACAGGACCATCAATGAACGAGCTAGAAGCATGAGGTTGCATTCTGGGTTACCTCAAACATTCTGGGCTGACGCAGTTCATACCGCAGTTTACTTGATCAACCGTGGACCATCAGTTCCTTTGGAATTCAGACTGCCCGAGGAAGTATGGAGAGGAAAAGAGGTACAAATCTCTCATTTGAAGGTCTTTGGGTGTGTTTCCTATGTTCACATAGATTCTGATGCTCGCAACAAGTTAGATGCAAAATCCAAGAAATGTTTCTTCATTGGCTATGGAGATGAAGAATTTGGATTTCGGTTCTGGGATGATCAGAATAGAAAGATTATCAGAAGCAGGAACGTGATCTTCAATGAGAAAGTTATGTACAAAGACAGATCAAGTGGAGAAACAGAGATGGCTGATTCAGATACAAGTCCACCAAGATCTGAATTCATAAGATTAGAAGGGCTTCCCGATGTTACTAAGCAGAACAACAATCAAGAGTCTTTACAAGAAGATTCAAGCACATCTGTGCCCACTACTACACAAGAAGATGCTGAGCAACTTGAACCAGCTGTTCGCAGGTCTTCGAGGACGATAAAGCCCCCGCAACGGTTCACACTTTTACTGAATTATATTTTGTTGACAGATGGTGGTGAACCGTTATCCTATGAAGAATCCTTACAAGATGGAAACTCAAGCAAGTGGGAGTTAGCCATGAAGGATGAGATGAGTTCGTTGTTGAAGAACAAGACTTGGGAGCTAACAACATTACCTGAAGGAAAGAAGGCCTTGCAAAATAAGTGGGTCTACAGAGTAAAGACTGAGCATGATGGAAGCAAACGGTTCAAGGCAAGACTTGTTGTCAAAGGGTTTCAACAGAAGAAAGGCATTGACTACTCTGAGATTTTTTCTCCCGTTGTGAAGCTCACAACAATCAGAGTTGTTCTGGGAATAGTAGCTGCAGAAAATTTACATCTGGAACAGTTAGATGTAAAAACAGCATTCCTTCATGGTGACTTGGAGGAAGATATTTACATGCAACAACCAGAGGGGTTTGCAATGCAAGGAAAGGAGAATCAAGTCTGCAAGCTACAGAAAAGCCTATACGGTTTGAAGCAAGCTCCAAGACAGTGGTACAAGAAGTTTGACAACTTCATGTGCAGTTCCGGGTATACAAGATGCCAAGCTGATCATTGTTGCTATGTCAAACATTTTGACAACTCCTACATCATTCTACTATTATATGTAGATGATATGCTGATTGCAGGATCCAGCATTGAGGAGATTGATAAGTTGAAACATCAGTTGTCGAAGCAGTTTGAAATGAAGGATCTGGGAGCTGCTAAACAAATACTTGGCATGAGAATCATCAGAGATAAAGACAAAGGCATGCTAAAGCTCTCACAAACAGAGTATGTCAAGAAGGTTCTCAGCAGGTTTAGTATGGATAATGCTAAACCAGTAAGTACACCACTGGGGAATCATTTCAAGCTCAGCAAAGATCAGTCACCAAGAACTGAGCTAGAAAGTGGATACATGGATAAGATTCCATACGCCTCAGCTATCGGCTCTTTGATGTATGCTATGGTCTGTACCAGACCAGACATTGCCCATGCAGTGGGAGTTGTAAGCCGACATATGAGCAACCCTGGAAAGCAGCATTGGGAGGCGGTGAAATGGATCATGAGGTACTTAAAAGGTTCATCGGAAACTTGTCTCAGTTTCACAGCTGGTGGTTTGAAACTTGAAGGTTTTGTAGATGCTGATCTAGCAGGAGATGTTGATAGCAGAAAGAGCACTACAGGATATGTTTATACTCTAGGAGGTACTGCTGTTTCCTGGAGTTCTACCTTGCAAAAGATCGTTGCTCTTTCAACAACAGAAGCTGAATATGTTGCAGTCTCAGAATCTGCAAAAGAGATAGTATGGTTGCAGAGTTTCTTGAAAGAATTGGGCAAGTTGAATGGGAAAGGTACTTTGTATAGCGACAGTCAGAGTGCAATCTTCCTTGCCAAGAATCCAGCATTTCACTCCAGGACGAAGCATATTCAGATCAAATATCACTTCATCCGACAACTGCTGGACGACGAGCAACTAATGCTAGAAAAGATTTGTGGAAGCAAGAATCCAGCTGACATGTTAACCAAAGGAGTTACACTTGAGAAACTGAAGTTGTGCAAAACTTCAGTTGGTCTTCAAGGATAAAAAAGGATTTCATTGTTTGTCTCCAAGTGGGAGATTGTTAGCATTATGGAGACAAACAAGCCCCACCATGTGCTAGTGGGAATAATCTCCCACTTAGCACATGGTGGAGGACACCCCCCACTCCCACCTTGTATAATTATGTGTGTGCTGTGTATTGTTGTGTGTGAACTGAAGCTGCGAGATAAACACACAGAGAGTTGTGTGAAACACAGAGAGAAGAGAGCTTGAGTGTAGAGTTGAGTTGAGTTTTATCTCCTCCTCCTTTGTTGTTGTATTGTTTCTTTGAGTGATTAATACAACCAGTAGCTCCGTGGAGTAGGCAAGTTGCCGAACCACGTAAATTGTGCGTGTTTGAGTTCTGGATTTAACCCCATCAGTTAGATGTGAAATGCAAAGAACTTTGCTTTAGCCAATCGGCTTCAGCTGCTTTGCATGCTTGACGTTTAAGTTGTTTATTTGATGTCACAAATGGGGTTTGGTTTCGCGCAGGAGGAATTTCAGGAGCATGCTGAGAAAGCCAAGACTCTGCCAGAAAATACAACAAATGAGAACAAACTTATTCTCTACGGGCTCTACAAGCAAGCCACTGTTGGACCAGTGAACACCAGTGAGTATTTTGCTCCCCTCAGATTGTATCCCCCTGATGCTTTTCTTAAACATAAAGCGTTTTTTTTATTGGAATCAACATTTTCTCTTCCATCTGTCCGTGTTGACCGACCCTTTCTATTTGTGACAATTCGCAGGCCGCCCTGGAATTTTCAACATGAGGGACAGGGCAAAGTGGGATGCATGGAAGGCTGTTGAAGGTATTGATTCTGAATTTATGCTCTTAGGATGTTGTTTCTTGCCTGTTTTTCTTAACGATAGCCACTCTCATTGTCTGATACATTTCTTAACTCTTGGATATATATCTTTTTGGTCAGGAAAATCCAAGGAGGAAGCAATGAGTGACTATATCACCAAGGTTAAGCAGTTGCTGGAAGAAGCTGCTGCTTCTGCCTAGTGTCTAGACCTTTTAGTTATGTTCTTCATGTTTCCTTGTGTTTGAAATAGTTAAAACGCAAGTTAATAATTTGTTGTATTGAAACTTTTACTCTGAATTCTGCTCCTTTGAGTTAGTTTTATTAGCATGTACTTTCATTAAAACTGGTTTGGAACAATGAAATATTGTCGGGATGGTTTTATAGTGAATGCCTTAACATCATCTGATCCTTACTGGGTTCCCACAAGAAGCCAAATATCAATCTACAGGAAAAAAAATAAAAAGAATGCAGTGTTTACATCAGAAGATTATTTAAACTATATATTTACAAACTGATGGTTGATGTGTATGATGATTCGATTCACTTTAGCTAATTGAACCACTTTTGCGAGCATCTGAGGGGGCAGCGCCCCCTCCTACCTAAGGTTCTTGCATGAATTGGATGGCAGCTTTAACCCCAACTTCTTTTGGGAGACAAGATGCATGTTGTTGTTTGCAGATTGTAGCTACTGTAAGTTGAGCAAAACTGCTGGATTTACATTTGCAAGTCAAAAATGTAATATGATCTAACATAGATAACATCACACGAAACAGAGCTTCTATGTGTCTTGCCGCCCTGGGTAACCTACGCACATGGATCGATGGATATGAATCAAACGGTGTGATGGGAGACTTCCCACCCAAACTTGATCTACTCCAGAATTAAATAGCATTTATACTTCCTCCATGTGTAGGAAGCTGTCGCTATCATTGAAAGCAATGGACGGAAAATAGACAAATTTTGTTCAAGAAACAACAGTAAATTGACAAAACGCCAATGTTTCGAACAGGTAAAAACAATAGCATGAAGCCCACAGTTAATTACAAGAGGCAGCGCTGCTTAGCGGTTGGCCTGTTTTGACGGAGCTGTAAATCGACCATTGTTAGGGTCCTTTGCAGTGTCCTTTCCTTCTCTATGAATGGACAATTTCAAACCAACATATTGTTCCTGTTAAGCTGTTATCATGTAACAAATTCACTACCCCCTCGTTGCCAAATCTTTACTTGAAAGAGCGTTGAATTTTGCCTTGAAGCAAACATACTGGACAAAAAAGTCTGTTTTGCAAAACATCCTTTTTAGAAGAGTTATTGTCGATCTATTGTTTCAATTCCAAACCATATTTGTAAAGGTAGAAAGGACAACAGATCAACTTTTAATAACAGTCCTAGAACTACTGGATCAACATGTTTACTATTCAACATTTAGATAGATTGCTATAGGAATGCTGCCATAAACATAGTGGAACGATCATATTTCCATGAGGCTGCTGGCTGCTATTTTCAAGCCTTGGATCAGCATATTTACCAGAAGGGCTAATATATTTCAGTTAGATCAGTACTCGAGACTACCAGTCAGAAGATTCTATTGAACAAAAGGATACCTAGAAATATAATATTCACGTTGACAAGAGGCACCATCTCTGGCCAGAATCCCTTTAAGATCTCCAATAATTCTGGCCAGCCATATTTCCAAGTTTCTCTGAACTTCTTTTAAGTTGTTCCTTATGGCCTCGAAGGAACGTCTCATGGTGAGCTTGGCCTGGCTCCCCACCTCGTCCCCAGAGTAGCTCTTAATGATCTCATTTTGTAATGCCAACAGCTTCTGTCCAGTTTCAGATGCCCGTTCCTTGAGCCGAAATGCTTCAAGCAAAAACTCTGTCTGCCTCTGTGTTCGAAACTCTGGACCGAGTGTAGGTTCACATGGATCACTAGCTTGCTGTAAAAGCAGGGAAAGTTTTTAAGCAACAAGCCTGACATGGAAAAGAACTCAAAAAATATTACTAGAGAAGCATAGGACACAGAATTACATTTCTGTGTGAATGTGTTTGTGAGAGAAAAGAGTTAAGATCAACAGGCAGACTAGGGTTTAGTTTTGACCCCAAACGAATTTTCACAAACAAAACCAGCACAAATGCACAAACTAAAGCTACCTTCAACAGTGCATTTGAGGGAGCACGAGAGATTTGTTATAAGTTTCTTCTCTAGAGACACCTCCATAAATTAAAACTTATCCAAATGAAAGCCTATATGGAAAAAAGAAATGTTGGGGCAGGTAGGAAGTGCAGCGAACATTAAACTCATCAACTCATGGTGGATTCACTTTAAAGCAGTCTACATATGGGCACTATACACCATATAAGCAATCATTTGGAAGAGATTTAATGGATTTCCTAATACAAATTGTTCACAATGCGGAACTGAGAACTTTCCTTTCAATTTTTGTTCTCAAATAAGAATAAATAATTTCCTTGAGACTATGCAACTTGCAATCAAAACGGTTTAATTAGATAGCTCAATGGGGCAAACAATTCATCATTTCAGCTTCATCCTAGGTAAACAAAATTATGAGCAAACCCAATATCAAATGACAAGCATGCTCTACCATATCAAATGCTACATGCTCAAGGGCAATGTAACTATGCAGTTTTTTTTGCATATTTTAGGAACAGAATCATGCTCAACTTTAGGTAGATGGTCCTAAAAGTACTAAAGGATGAAAAACAAAACAGAAAATCAACTTATAAAAAACTATATGACAGCACATCGTAAAAAATAGAGGATATATCACTTATGCATTACCATTCTTCTGCAAAGATCATCAATCTTTCCTGCTAGAGCTTGATATCTCTTTGCCTGCTTCCTCATTAGTGATGGAGCCTTTGATATATCTGTTTTTCCAACCTTTTCCAAATTCAGAAGTTCCTCTTCGAGTAATTTTAACTTAGAGGACACACCTGTTGAATCACCATCTACCTTCCACGGGGACTCTCTTCTGATCAGGAAATGTAAGTTGCCCTTTCATTAGTTATAGCACTGCAGCACCAATATACATACATACATACATACATATATATATATATATGGAGAGAGAGAGAGAGAGAGAATGTTAGATTTACCTTGCTACAAAATGTTTCATGTGATAGAGTGATTCATGGGAATCATATTGTACATCCTGCAAAAATAAATACTTAAAATTAAAAAACCATGGAAATAAACATTTAAAATTGAATTACTTTGAAAAAGAATTCTGCAATATATCGCTTTTTTGCATTAGTTTCTGGAAACTCACAGAGTCAAACGCCCCACCAACTGTTACAGTGGATACAAGGTAAAGGGTCAAGAAGCAGCCAATGGTCTCTTAACTAACTGATCATATTGGTACCAAGTTTGCCAAAACGTTAAAAGGCATTTGCTGTGCAAAACAGGTAGAATTTCAACTTACCATGAATTAGATTCTATGGGTAGAAATTTCACAAAACCATATCATTTTTTGTGTTTTTAAACTCTAAAATTTCAACTACATGATTTTTTTATGAAATCTAGGAAGGCCAAACTCAACGGGCAGATGATCAGTGACTATGGAGTTTAGAGGGCCAAATGGGCCCTTGTGTTTCACTGACAAGTCATCTTTAGAGAGACAAGTCGCCACAACAATATAGGACAATAGTCTACATTCACATGGAAAAACAAGCATGATTATAACAGAAGCAGATGCCATGTCTCACCAGCCCCAGGTAAAAACTAATTATGTAGCTGACAAAAAAAACTAGCTTTAACCATAAGCAATGTTCCTGAAAATATACTGGATCATCATCAACTGCAGGGTAACTCCACCGTAGCCAAGAGATTCATATTTGTTGTAAGAAGAGATAAGTGCCAGTTAACCGATAGATTTATCTAACTATCTTAGATACTCATAACCACTGATTTTGTCTATATAAGAATTTATTTGCAGATGTAGAGAAATCATAACAGACTTGTATTTTACCAGGATCATAACACCATCAAAATCATTACATCCTTCTTAGTAATTTTCGTGGTTTTATCATGCATGATCACTTGTGTTAAGTTGAAATCTAATGCCACATCAACAGTGTCATTATATATAAAAACAAACTTCAGTTGTCATGCCTTGGATAAGCATGGGTGGTTCAGTGAAACAATGAATTTTATATGGTGAGAGTAGCACAACTAGCACATCTACTTTTCAAGCAGCAGCCAAAACTAACATGTATCCAAAGCCACTTTTTAAGTTAGCACCAAAAACTAAAATATGCATCAACAAATCTCCTAGATGGAAAAAAAGGGACAAAATGCAAATTAGGGATAGAAAAAGAATCAGACAATTGAAGGATTGTTTTATACACTCAACAGAAGATGTATTAAATTAATCCATGCTTGAGGCTAAGATAAAAATTGAATTGAAAGTCAATAGTGACTAAATAACTTTCTGGATTGGCTTGTGAAAAAGGAGATGAATTCAACCTTTTCTCTTCCTTCTCTTCAAAGAAAATGCAGGGATGAATTTCCATGTCAAAGGAAGATGTCTGTGAATGACAATTGACAAGGGAGATCCAAAATACCAAAACAGACAACATAAACTCATCTTAAGATCCTACAATTCTGTTAACTTTTCCTCCATTTTAAAATCCCAAGTCCAAACACACCCAGGAAGATAATATAACTTCCATCCCCAAAGTTCAAATGAATCTGAAGTGAAGGCACAGAAAAGATCAAAAGAAGAGCAAAACCTGCCAGAGAGTACTAGCTGTCTCGCTCCAAAACTTAGACGCAGAAGCTAATAAATCAGAACTGAAACCTCCATCACTTCCTTGCTGCTGCTGATGCAGTAAATGCTGATAATACTGTTGACCATAAACAAAATTGCCATTCTCCTCCTCCTCTTCCTCCCCACCATAACATTCCCCACTCCCACACCTACCAGATTCCTCCTCGCCACCCACAAACTCACTACCACCACCACCAGCAACAACATTTCGTGACATAAACCCAATCATTTCCTCTCTCTCACCAACCTCTCTCTCCAAATCTTGAATCTTTCCTTGCCACTCTTCCTTCTCTCTCTCAAAGTCTTCAACTTTAGCTCTTAATGAAGACACTTCTTCACTTGCAAAGTCGATCTGTTGAAGCAACCTCTTCTCTTCAGCTTGCCAGGCATTCCTGTGGCTAGCAAAGATCTCAACAACTCTTGCATTTGCTTTTGAGTCCTCTTTTCTTCTTGACTTCATTTGTTTAAGCTGTTCTTCTGCTTGTAAAAGGCGTATTGAGAGGTTTCTGATCTGGGTCTGGAGGTTCGGTATTAAGGAAATGGAGTTTGGAGGCAGAATCGCTAAAAAAAAAGAGAAACTCAGGCCTAAATAAGAAGAGAGAAGCTTGTCTTCTCTTGGTTTTTCTTCTTGGTCTTGTTTTGGCTTCGCTGCATCTCCTTCCTGGCCTGCCATTTACTTTCAGAGGAGCTTCGCTTGCTTTGGTTGGGTTTTGGGAACTGTAGTGAGGGACGCCTTCCGGGTACATATATACACTACCAGTGGCTGCTACACCTTTTTGTTTATTTATTTATTTATTTATTTATTTTAGAAGACAGCTTTCTCTTAACTTTTTATAGTTTCTTTTGTATTTTATCCCTTCAGTTCGTGTGGACTCGTAGTTCATCTTGTTTATCAGATAATTTGGTTTGTTATATCAACTTAACCCTTTTTTTTCCTTTTTGAAGCTTTTTATTATTTGAGAAATAGTTGGATTATTTATTATTCAAGTGGCCCCTTGCTTAACCGGTCTATGTCAATAACATTAATAAAAACCTAAAAGAAAATGCATTTTCAACGTGGAGTGTACAGGTGCGCTAATCCTTTTTTTTACTGGGCCAAGCACACGCGGGCCTATCTTTTAGGCCTAGTCACCTTGTCCTTTTCTATATATATTTTTCCCAAATCTTCAAGGAAATGCACTATTAAAAATATTAGCATGATATTTAAATTAGGATTCAATTTTTATGGTTCTTGAATAATATTGTATGCTTTTATAAAAATGCTAACAACTTTTTTTTTTGGATTTCAGTGTAACTAACATTCTAAAAATAAAAATAAAAATAAAAATTGAGAGATTGCTCCCGAATATACACAGAAAAATAAAATTCTTTCTCTTTAATTTTTTTGTGAATTTGTTGCATTTATTAAATTTTTTCCCTTCAAACATATAGGAGAGATATCGAAACATTATCTTAGCTTTTTTGTATAAAAAAAAATACTTATTTTTGAGATTATGATAAGTTTTTATTTAAAAAACAATACTTTAAAAAAAACATATTTTCATTCAGATAATCAATATATTCATTAGTAAGGAAATTAAGTTTAGATTGAAGCAATGCATTTCTCAGTGATAGTTTTATTCATTCTCTTTCCCGCAAATATTTGTTTTTATAATCATTTAATAAGATAAAAGATAAATCTCAAAAAATTAAGTTATTAAATAAAACTAAGGTTATGATCTAAATTATGGGTTGAGAAGTTAATTTAATTTAACCAATATCGATTTAAATTTTATTATTTTAGTTTTTTTTAAATAAAAAAATAACTCGACATTATTTTTTATTTCTTAAAAAAAATCAAATTGAATCACTCATCAGGTTTTTTAAACAGGTTAACTCACACATAATTTACTCTGAAACTCAAACCAGCATAAAGACAAGATCAATTCACACATAATTTACTTTGAAATCAAATTGGATTATGGCTAGGTTGTAAGTGCACTTATCAGGTTTTTTAGGTTGCAGCAGATTAATTCACACATAATTTACTTTGAAACTCAAACCAGTATAAAGATAAGATCAACAAGTCACCGTGTTAACTCAGGCGAACTTGATTGGACTCAATAACATTGTCAAAAAAAGAAGAAGAAAATATCTAGCATAAAGATAAGATCCACGAGTCACTATGCTGACTTTAGGAAAATGGTTGAACTCAATAACATTGTTAAAGAAGAAGAAGAAAATATCTCCGCTGTGCATGCGAAGCACTGAATAGTAGTATCTCCTATGGCCCTAAGAGACACGTGTCCTTATCCTATTTATTTTGGTTACTAAACAGGAGATGATAGGCAACCCACCTCAAGCTTTGAGCAATGCTGATCTTACACTTGCCATTTACCCGCAAATGAAGGTAGCTACTGGCTAGCCTTATGTCACAAATTCACAAAGAGACAGGGCTCTACTAGATGCTTTGAAGGTTTGTTCGTAAACTGTTATTTTTTAAAATATTTTTTTATTTTAAAATATATTAAAATAATATTTATTTAATTTTTAAAAATTATTTTTAATATCAACATATTAAAATATTCAAAAACATCATAAATATATTAATTTAAAAAAAAATATTTTAAAAACATATATATATTTTTTTAAATACGTTCCGACCATATTCATAAATGAGTGGTAAGATCCGGTGTATTTAACCACTATCCTTGTCGCATTTCTAGGGTTTGCTGCAGTGATGGAGTGTTTGGTATTATAGTTGTTGTTATGGTTGTGGTTTAAAAAAATTATTTTATAAAAAATATTTTTAACTGAGGTTGGTTTGAAAAAATATATGTTTGGTTAAAACTGTAGTTGAAATCGAGTTGAGCAAAAAATAATTTAATGTGTTTGGTTAATAATGCTTTTGAAATTGAGGTTATAAAATAATTTTAAAAAATATATATTAATATTGATGGTTTTTAATTTAAATATTATAAATTTAACTATTGTTATTGCATCATGAAATAAATAATACTTTATATAAAATATTTTTTATTGTTCCATTAAACTATCTACAATTCCATCACGTATGAAATACATCCAACAAGGACTGTAGTTTTTTTTTTTTGTTTCTTAAGCAGGCAACAACATCAGGTAAAATATAATTAGGAACAAAATTGGGATTGCGATTAAATTCTGCAAATATTATATCATCAAGCGATATTTATCTAATTTATATAATGTCATTGAATAATGTTAAACACTGGTTTTTGAATAAAACACAATTAAAAAATAAAAAATATTTTTTATTTTTTATTTTACTAGGTTGGACTTGTCAATACATTTTGAGTTTTGGATCGGTCCGACTCGAACCGGTCCGACCGGAACAATGTAGCATGCTACACTATTCCTTTTAAGCATAATCAAATATGTTTTATTGTCTTTTGTTTCTTTTTTGAACAAATAAAAGAACCTAATATATCTACTATTTATTCTAATTAATTAGCATGAAGTGCGCTGGAAGCAACATTCGTCTGCTTTTCTTTCCTCTGTGTTTTGAACGCAAAAACATTGTAGGATCCATGAATAGTAAATTGTTTTTTTTCTTTACCAAACAGTTTGTATCTGTGTTTTATTTAAAACATAGACGCAACCTCATTATCAAACGCCCTCGAAGATTCAAATGGTCCTTTTCTATTATGGCACGCGACCAGACACTCTTATTCAAATCTTTTATAAGTAATTATTTTTTAAAATAATTTTATTTTAAAATATATAAAATTATTTTTTTATTTTTTTTTATTTTTTTTAATTTCAATATTTTAGAACAATTAAAATACATAAAAAATAAAAAATTTATAAAACATTGCAAAAATAAACACGCCATAAACCAAAAAGATTCTATACTAATAATTAAAAATGTCAAAAACTAATATTTTTTATTTAAAAATATATTAAAATAATATTTTTATTTTTAAAAAATTTATATTAAACATCGACGCATTAAAATAATTTAAAAACATTAAAAAAATATTAATTTAAAAAAAACCAATGTTTTTTAAATATTTTTAAAACATCAAAATAAAAAACTTTCTTTCATTATTCAATTCGTCTTTGAACAAGCTTTGGCAGAAAGAAGCTCCTTAAATGATCTACAGTTGACAGTTGATTTTTCATCGACATTGTTGGGATATATAAAGGCAATTCTATATCAGAATGTTGCATAAACAAAATATCGATCAATTTTTTTAAAAATAAAAGTCGATCTGATTAAACTACCAATCTTTTGTTTCAATGGGCACTAACTTTTTGTTTTGTAAACTTTGAGGGCAGATTTTGTTTTGAAGCTGAGAATCTGAGCCCCCACCCATGCATACAGTTGTTCTAGAAATGCCAGGAAATAGACAGCAGCACAAAGATAACATGGAAAAGAACAGTGCAGTTTTGGCCATAGCGAAATGATTTTCATTTTTCTTTTATCTCTTTTTCTAACTTTTCATAGCCATCAGTCAGACTCTGATGAATGCAATCTGCTCTCTCCTCCTTTCCACAGAAGAAAAGATAAAACAAAGACGAAGACATAACGACCAGCAGCCCCATCGTCCCATATGAAAAGATTCTGCCATGCAAAAGAGGTTAAGAGGTAAAGGGCCTTCTCCATTCCCCATAGAGATTCCTTCTTTTTCATTCCTTTATTTGCCACTGTAAGATGCACCCACCACATGCATATCATAAATCGTAGTTTATTGCTTGCTGTATGTTGCCGGTCGGAATAAAAAAAATATAATGTAAAAAAAATATCAAAGTTGCAAAGAATTCTGGTCATATATCCTAAGGCTGCCTAAATGACTAGTATAAATATGGATTGATTTTAAAAAAAAATTAAGATAATATCTTGTTTTTTTTAATATTAAGACAATGACATGTTAGATCGACTCTGACTTCACATCTTAACTTGCGAAGTCCATGACTTAAGTCTTGGATTTCTTTAGGTTTAATAACTCTATTTTCTATACTATTTTTTACTTAATTATATGATACCAAGGATAGAAGCTCGCAAAATCAAACACTCATCAAATATCAGAATATTTGTTTGAGATTGTGATAATATTATAGAAAAAAATCAAAATATATTATGAATGCTAATTTAAAATCAATCAATTATTGAAGAATGAAATTAAAAATTAAAGTAAAAAAAAAAAAAGATCTCCTTTCATTGTTCATTTAGGTGGTTTTCCCTCTTATCTTTTAATGTTGCTAGTAATTAATGTTAAAATTTTATTAATTAATTTCAAAAATAGTTTTCTATTTAACAAATGCACACTTGATATTTGTAATTAAGTGATAGAATGAGATCTAAATTCCATGAACAAGAGTTTGTTTTTTTTTTTTATGATAAATGCTATGAGAATTAAAGTATGAATACTTAAAAAATAGAAACTATGAATCATTTATCTAGGTGGTTTAAAAGGTATTTATAAACCTTAAACCTTATCATGTTGTTGGAATAGAAGAGGTGAAGAATCATTTCCTCCTGATAGCATTAATAAGAGATAAATATCTCTTACACAATATTAATGATGGATATATATCTCTTATACAATATTAATGGTGATGAAAATATAGTAGGTCATTGGAAGACTTTTATATATTTATAGGTGTAAAGAGATGAATATTATTGACATTAACATTTTATATTAAAAAGTCATAAGAATAAACAAACGAAACCTTATGACCCAATATGGGGTCTATAATAGTCATCAGACCTATATTCACTTAGACTTGGTATTGTACCAAGGCCACAAACGGTGGGTTTGATAGATTGTCAAACTCATGTTTGTTTGGGCTTGGAGCGTAACTGAACTCGGAGATGTTGGGTTTGACAACTCGTTAAACCCATATATTTGGGCTCAACACATAGCTGAACCTAATGATGTTAGGTCTAGTAGTTTGCCAAACCCATGTATGTTTGGGTTCAACGTGTAGCTGAACCTAAGAACATCGAGCCCGATAGCTCACTAGATCTATATCTACTTGGGCTCAACCCGTAGATGACTCCATGGATGGTGAGTCTGGCAGCTTACCAAATCCGTGTCTGACTGGACTCATCGCATAACTAAACTCAAAGATATTAGATTTGGAATAAAGTCATACTCATGACATGCCTAGAGATGTTTGATTAACACCTAAATATGGACTTTGACTAAAAATTATTTTTAAAAAAAATATATGTGAATTTATCATAAATTAAAGGATTAAAATGTAAAAAACTAAAGAAAAAAAAAAGAAATTATTGTAATTACTGCTTTGATCCACAATAATAAGTGAGCAAAGCTATAATAACTTTGGTTTTTTTATTTTTAATTGTAATCCTAATGAGTTTTTCAACACTTATTTCCATGTCCATCAATCAATATACTTATCGATGTAACTTCTTGACATCCGTTTGATCGGAATCATAGCCGAAACAGTCACCAAACTCTCCGTTGACAACTTCTCGTCATCTCTCCCCTTAATTTTCGGCCCACTAACCATTCATGAAATAAAGTAAAAGAAACATGTAAATTGACTTTAGGGATCAAAATGAAACAGTGACCAGAAAATCTATCATAAGCATACATCAAAGTTGGAAAAATCATAGAATTTCAACCGAATTGAACAGTAATAAAAAATAATTTCTGCCTTCGTGAAAAGTGCACACATGACAACCCCACCTACTTTAGATTTTTATCAGCATCAATATTAACAATTTAATTATTATTCAACTAAGCTAAATAGTCTCTTGAGACTGACATTGAATTCATGAAAAGGACTACATGTGAACGTGCGAACGAGAATCTTAGCGTTCTTCAACTAAGTCGGGACCTTGATTTATCCCAAAACCAACAGAAAAAGACTTTAACTAAGTCTGATTTTTCAAATTAGTTGGGGTTAAGTTAAAATACAGAATCTCGGTTTTCTTGAAAACCAGTTCAAACATTGTAATAAAAAAATCAGTTCAATCACCAAGTTTTAAATGTAGGAAGCCTCGTGAATACGTCAAGATGCATTGCAGTGATGTCATTATGCATGTGTTTGGTATTTTAAAGTATTTTTTATTTAAAAACATATTAAAATATGTTTTAAAGTTTTAATGTCAATGTATTAAAAAATATATTAATTTAATACATTTTTAAGATAAAAATATTTTTAAAATATATTCAAATACATATAAAAACACAAACCCGATAAAAAAAATACTTAGAATTTATCTATTGTCTACTTTTAAAAGTTCTTAGTCCAGAGTAACATTGTAAACTCAACTTCAATTAAACATGATAATTAGATTCATTTATTTGATTTTCCATCCTTGCCTATTTTTCGTTAACGTGGCCTATGATTAATGCTCATAAAACAACAATTTTTCTTTGTCAAGTATCATCATCTAAAGTTATTTATTTTCTATTCCATCCTCAAAACATTCGCTATCACAATTTTTTTATCTAAGAACTCTAATTCAAATTTTAGAAATTTTATATAGACTTTATTAATTTTCACTTAAACTTGTACAAACAAGTTTATAACATTTTATCTAATAATAATATGAAATTCGAATGCAAACCGGTCAAAGTTTTTTGCTTCCCCTTTCTTTCTTTTCTCTTTGCCTTAGCTTTTTCTCTTTATTCCTTTTCCCATGCTCGTTTGTTCTCTTAAATCTTGTCTTTAAACCCTCACTTCCTCACTAGTCTATCTAAATTTTTTGTTTCTCTCAAGGTGTTTTAATGGTGGATTCCTTTATAATTTTTGTTTTGTTTACTTCCTTTCCCTTTTCGGCTGGCAGTTATAGGAGAAGAAGAAGCTAAATTTTCAGTTTTTCTAACTTATTTACAAAATTATCATTAAAGAACTTATATGTTATTTTTTGTTTGATTGTTGTCATTTTCGTATGACCTTCTTTTTCTTTGATTTTCCTAAGATTTTAATCTAAAATAGAGCAATGTGTCAAGAGATTCTTTATAAAATTTCAACTCAATTTGACAATTAGATTGAGAATTATACCTAATAGCATAAAAATAAATGGTAGGTGATTTTACACTATAAATCAAAATTTTCTTGTTTCACCCTTATTGTACTAATTATTTCATTAAATTCTTAGGACCACATTTTTATTTCAAATATATTTGTTTTACTTTTTCATTATTTAGTTTGTTTACTAGCTTTTTACCGTTTCACATTATAATTTACACCAACACTTTTTCATGTCATTTTTTTTCTTACATGTTTATAGCGTACACTCATTTTAATTTTATTACTTATTTGTTATTTATTTTATTTTTAAATTTCTAGGGGTTTACAACTTAGTCACATTAATACCCATTTAGACTCGTTAAAACATCTTTGACTTAAAATTAAAAAAAAAAAATTACTCAAGGTTTTACACAAACTATCAAAGGATTTCATTCCTAATCATAAGATTGACCACGATTTACAGTCCACCCTCTAATAAGAAGAGAAAAACAAAAATTAGCTCATGTGCACATGCTCGAACTGTGAGGCCCATGTGTGTTGTGTCATTCAAGCTAGGCCCGCGTGCTTGAACTTCTTTTTTTTCCTTTCTTTTTCTTTTATTTTTTCTCTTTTATATAGTGTTTTTTTTTTAAAAATTTTTTTTATAGGTTTTCAAGTTTCTTAATTATTTTATGTTTTTTTTTAAAAAATAATTTTTTTTTGGTAATTCAAGGGACATTTTCATCGAATATATATTTTAACAATTATATATATATATGTATATATGTATGTATGTATATATGTGTGTGTGTGTGTGATTGTACATATATATTAGGTTGTGCAATTTGTTATAGCTGTTTTTTTTTCTAAGAAAACCCAAAAATAAATCTTGATTGGAAATATATTCACATTTTCTCGTGTCTGTGTTAAAAATTGAATATATATTTAAATTGTTAAAATATAATAATTTTTTGAAATATAATTTTAAAATATAATACTCAATATGTTCACCACATGAAATGCATGAGAAAAAGAATGATTAATATATAATTTAATTATCATAATTTAATAGTGACGAGGAATTATAAAAATGAAATTATAAATAACTCTTAGATCTATATTATTTTGAAAAACAAAACTTTGCTTATTTGCTATTTGTATAATATATTTTGAATTTTAATGAATACTTGATTTCATTTTGTTTTCAGCCCAACCTAGCATGCTTTTCTTTCTCTCTCTATTTCCTTCCTGATTTTTGCTTTTAATATTTCATTTTTGTTGGTTTATTTATTGATTTATTTTAATTTCATTGGTAAATATTTATTCAGTTTGGAATTGATTTTTATTTTTTTTATTATATAACTAAATGAAAAAAATATTATTAGATGCAGTTAAATTAATAATTTAAATTATAAATTTAATAGAATTAATCTAAATTGATCCAAATCAATTAAATATATTATTTTCTAAATTATCTTGATTTTTTTTACATTAATTAAAAAATTTGTAGCGGCCTGCACTGTATAACGATAAGTAACATCAAACCTCATTCACTACTAAAAACAATGGATAAACAAACAAATTGTCCTAACATTTGTATATATCACAATCAAAGAACAAAAAATCAAGAAATAAAAGACATTGATATAACTAAGAATGTGAAACCTGATGCTGAATAAATTTCACAATATTGTTATTATTGTTATCTATAAAACTAAAGGAACTTGAGTTTTTTATATGAGTTGTAAAGACCGTATCCCTTTTTTTTTTTTTTTTTTTAAAAAAAATTAATTTTTTAATATTAAATTGATTTTAAATTAATCTTTATTAATCATTTAAATTTATTTTCTAGAAGGTTATCAAATAAATATTTCCATGTTTTGTTGATGTTCAATCTTATGAGTTTCTATTATTATTATTATTATTATTAATAAATACAAAATAGTTTCCAAACAATAAAGTTGTTAATTTCAGCTGAATTTATAATTTAAGTCGTATGTGTGACAGATTAAGCCGTGAAGTGTAAATTAATTAAATATGTAATTGTTTTAATATTAAAAAAATATAAGTCAACTGAGTTATGTTGAATTAACATCAACGCGAGTTAATTTAAAACTTGAGTTAGATTAAAAGTCAAATCCATGAGTTTTAAAGTCAATATTAAATAGTTTTTATAATATTATTTTTTAAAAAGTTTTATATTATGGACCAATGACTTTTTTAAAAATTTCCCATCATAGGATGGACCAATGACTTATTCTCATAATTAAAATAAATACACACCGACTATAAATATATTTGATATTATGTTCAAAATACTATTTATTAAAAAAATAATTTTTTTATTTAAAATAATTTTTTGAATATTTTAAAATTATTATAATATGCTAATATATATATATATATATATAAATTTTAATAATAAAAAATATTATCTTAATATATTCTTAAATAAAAAATATTTGTAAAAACTAACTATTACTTAACTTTCTAACCCACTTTTTATTTTTAATGTTTTTCTATGACGTATGAGAAGATTTTAATATTTTTTTAACCAAAATGTATTTAAAAAGAAAGCATGTCTTATTAAACAAAGGAAAGTAAAAATCAAACGCAAAATCTGTCGTTTTTTTCCTTGAACCCATTCTCCAGTCTCCACCCATAAGTACGACTTTCCTTTCAACAATAGATACCTGTCTTGTCCAAGAAGCAAAACCATAGCGATAGAACCAAAAGCACAAAACACAACATCATCAAAAAACACGCCTTCCATTCTTTCTTTTTAAAGCCATAGTCGATTCAGATTATATACAAAGACGTTATAAACCCGAATACGGCACCGTAAATATGATGTTTAGTGGTGGAGGGGAAGGGGACGGGCTAGGGCGGATAAATATGATGCCAACGGCGGCGATGCTAAGTCCAACGGCGGAGATCTCGCCGAGGGGTCCACCTCAACAACAACCGCAGTGGGGACTTCAAGAAACGAAGGAGTTTATTGGGATTAGAGCGGAGTTGGAGAAGGATTTTACTGTGACGAAGAGGAACAAGACTTTATGGGAGATAGTGAGTGCTAAAATGAGAGAGAAGGGTTACCGAAGGACACCCGAACAGTGTAAGTGCAAGTGGAAAAACCTCGTCAATCGTTACAAGGTATTCGTTTCATGTGTCTTTGGAGTTCGGATGTAATAAGAAATGGGTTTTAAGAAAGTTGTGTCCTTTTCACCTTTCTTCCTCTTTTTTTTTTTTTTTTTTTCTTGGGGGGGGGGGGGAGATTATTGCTTGGTAAATCTAGGATTTGCTAGGTTTAATAGGGTTGTAAAATGAGTGTAATTAGCTTGATAAGAAATATCTGTGACCCATAACTTGTTAATCAGTTGAGTTAAATTGAAATGATTGTGTTAAGTTTAGCGTGTAATGCATAGAAATGATGCATAAAAGAGGGAATGAACTTAGTTAGGACATGGATAATGCTAATGGTGGAACAAAAAGGGAATGAAAGGAACGGAGAAGGAAGATCATTAGAAGTTAAAAACTCTGACTTTAGGAGTAGGGCAAGCTTGGGGAGGTAAGTTCGATCTGTTCCCAGATTGAGTGTAGTTGTTGACACAATTGTGTTTTAGTGTAAAAGACTGTCTTTTTGGAAGCTAGATTTTGTATGGAGCGGTTAGCCTTGGATGATAGACTGTCTAATGATTCTGCAATTTGAATGGTTATCCAAATGCCTTGTTGTTTTGAGGCGATTTTTTCTATATTTAAAAATACTAGGGCATGTTGCATGAGAAAAAACAAATGCTTGAAATGTTTTTCAATGTCAGATTTTAAATATTACTTTCAAAAGTAGTGAAGAAAAAAAAATGATTTACTGTGAAGTAACTTAACGGGGAAGGATACTAGTTGTGTTTTAGCTGTTAATTGCAGTTGCATGCTATAGCATCTATGTTTTGTAAAATCTTCTCTATAAAAGGTTGTAGCATGGTCTTTAAGTTATATTGTGTTAGTTTGAATGTGTTACATTGGAAGTTTGTTTCTAGAGTTGCCAGCATCCCCTCAACCTATCCCATCCCCTCATGCTAGATTTTCAACATTCCTTCCTACAAATTCCTTTATTTATCTGATTTGGAACCAACTTGTGCTCTTTTACTCATCTATGCAGAAGGTTATGGAGAAAAGGGGATAGGATGTTATTGGATTCTCTAGCTAACCAACGCAGTTTCAATTATACAACAACACAACAAAAAAAAAAAAAACAAAAAAAAACATGTGGCTTCTTGTACTTAACTTAGTAATTAAGGGATTCTAGACCACTAATTTAGCTACATGGGATGTGACCTTCGTGCGTCAGCTACTTACAACTTACAAGTTACATGCTTTGAAGCAATTAAAAGTAGCTGCAGCAAAGGGCATCTAGCTTGCTTCACCTTGTAGGTATGTTACAGCAATTTACCTTGATAGTTTCACAGTCGATAACCTGTTTCCCATTTACCTTAATCAAGGAAACAATTTCAGTCTCTGAGAAAACATTAAATGTTGAACTGATACCAATATAAGTTACAAATCACGAACTTGCTGGTATCCCTAAATTATGACTTTGCTGAACCTTCTGTAAAATAGGTCTAAAAAAAGTTAAGAGAGAGTTATGCGAACATCAAATTAGCTGCAGCAGACCTTTGTGTCCTTTTCAGGATGATTTTTTCCATGGAGCACCTGATATCCTTTGGTAATGTTTGGTAGAATGTGATGTGATCTAATGGAGAGAAGAAACAATCAGAATCTCCTTCCATTGTATTACGTTGCTTTCAATGACCTTTTTCCCCATGAGATATTTTACAGCCATGTTATGCCGTATACATCAACGTCTTCAAAATTGAACTTCAAATATTAGAAGGATTTTTCTGCCTTTTAAACTTCTTTCAGATACTGTTTATATTCTCATTGGTGAGTTTTGGTTTAGTTCAAAGTAGGTCAGTTATAGGCTGTATTCTCCGCGATGCCTACTTACCTATTCTTCTAATACAACTGAACTTTCTCTTATAAAATTACGGGTAATGCGAACGGGTGCCCATGTGGGCATTAGTTAAGGTGCATTCATTGTGCATTGAAAATTATAATCTAATACTGAAATTCAATATGTGAATGGCTCAACAATGATTAGAATTGCATGTATTGATTACCAAACACTATAACAAATGCACCTTAACAAGTGCTCTAGGTGCTTGTTAGTAAAACCCTTCATTGTAACTTCTTATTAGGTAGGACCATCCAACCACTGGCTTGGTTTGCCAAAGATGTTTATATGGGCATGCATGATAAAAACTCCTTTGCTGCATCTTTTGGTCTAAAAACTAGAATATTAATGAATACCCTCTACTATATGTTCAAAATGGCTCCGTTATTGTAGTCTCTTGGGTCTTTTGAGCTTTTCACCCAACAAGTGATTGATATATTAAATTGATGTATTCATCCATCCCGTGCACCATGTGCTCTTAATCAATACTGTTGATTGCAATTAATCAGGGAAAGGAGACATCTGATCCTGAGACTGGCCGGCAATGCCCGTTCTTTGAGGAACTGCATGCAGTGTTCACTGAAAGAGCTAAGAACATGCAGCGACTACTTCTTGAATCTGAGGCAGGTTCTACTCAGTCAAGGAAAAAGATGAAAAGAACTAGTGGAGATAGATCCTCGGATGAATTCTCAGAAGAAGAAGATGAGGATGAAGATGATAGTGAGGAGGAGAAGCCAGTCAGAAGCAATTCTAGGAAGAGGAAGGTTGAAAAAATTATAGCGGAGAAGTCTCCAAGAGCAAGCAGTAGTACTGTTGGTGGCATTCAAGAAATGCTCAAGGAGTTCTTGCAGCAGCAACAGAAGATGGAGATGCAGTGGAGAGAGATGATGGAAAGGCGTTCTCATGAGCGGCAGATGTTTGAGCAGGAATGGCGACAGTCAATGGAGAAGCTCGAGAGGGAGAGATTAATGATTGAGCAGGCGTGGAGGGAGAGAGAAGAACAGAGGAGGATAAGAGAAGAGAGCAGGGCTGAGCGTAGAGATGCCCTGCTGACAACCCTTTTGAACAAACTCATCCGTGAAAATAATATATAAAACTAGCAGGTCAAAAACTTTCTCAGATTGATCTTTCGTTTGCTTTTAAATTGTATGGTTTGATTAGGATAGTCAAGAAAAGAAGTTTGCATTGTGGGTGACGAATAGCAATAGGAAAAACTGTATTGAGATGAGGGGGGAGAAGAAAAAACGTATGAACAGTAAACGTACAGACAGTTGCCTTTTGTTTTGGTATAATACTAGACGAACTCTTTTTGCCAAGTTGGACACCAGCGGATGAAGGGAGAAATTCTTTTGGTGTATCAACGTGGGGAAATCTATACATGTATTAATTCATGACTGTATCTCTGGAGAGAAATGCTTCAAGGAACAGGTCATACCTGTAAACATTTTCTTCTGTGAGAAGATAGAACTGAAAATGATTGGAGCATTAAATACAAGATTTTTTTTTTCATCTCATTGATGATTCAATTATCTCATTGTTTTATTGAAGTGTTGTGTGCTTGCTCTTTGTGCGTTCATTTTTACTGCATGAATAAAGTGAAAATCCATTAAAAAAAAAATGAATCAAGTCATCTGGTGACGAAGTGTTCTTTTTAATATATATTTTTTAATTTTAATTTTTCTTGTTCTGATGTCTTAATTTCAAAATTATAATTTTAATTTTGGGATGACAACAGGTCGAGTTGGGTTGAATTTTCATCTCTCGCCCCCACATTTCACGACGGGTCAGGACTCAGGATTATATATAACATGTTTGGGACGGATCAGGTTAATGTTTCGTCTCATTTTTTTATTTTTTATTTTTAATCTGTGTTAATCAAGCATCATCAATAGAGCCAAATTGGCGAATTGAAGTGTATATCTCTTAAGCTTACAAAGGTATCACCTTTATGGTAGTATGATATTTGTACACTTGACGTGTATTAAATTAAATTAAATTAATAAATCTCCTAAAAAAAAATCATTGTAGCCCTTTTCAACGTGGATTACAAATAGTTCGAGAAATAGGAGAAAAGAAAAATAAATGAATAAAACTTGTTCTTTCTTGTTTTTATTCCCTTCATTTATTGTGTTTAAAAGGTGAGGAACCTTATTTGAGTTTGGGGTGAATTATTGATGAGAATTGATATGTTTTGCAAGTGGGAGTTTTATGTAAATTGTGTTTAAATGAATAAATAATTAAATAGATGTCTTCATGTTAGATTAAGGTCATTGGGTAAGATATTAATTGAAAAAATTGAAGAAGAAAAACCTTCTTCCACCTTAGTGTGAGGTTCGATCAAGATGATGGAAAAAAGGGGTTGAGGTTGTTTGAATTATCTTCTATGCATGTAGAATTATGTTAGTTTGATACTAAATGAACAGACAATGCAATGATTTCAAAGAATTTTAAGAAAAAATTGTGCTTTCCTTTAAGAAAAGAAGTTTGGCCAGACATGCTAGGGTGAGAGGATGAGTTTTTGGTAAATTCTTGATTTAATATTGACTAATTATATGATGAATGGTGTGAATTGCAAATGATTAGGTTTAATGTGCATGAAAAAATAAAATAAAAAGAACCTTATAATTTATGATGTTGGTTCGACCTACATAGTAAGAGTGATGAAAATATAATTCATGTATGAATAAGTTTAAAAAGGAACCTTAGAAATAGCCAGATGATAATAGACTTGAGGTAAATGTTCAACATCTCAATAACTCTTATTCTTTCTTTTAGAAGTCAATATTAAATGTTATTTTTTTTTTATTTCAAGATTTTACTGAAACCTCACAAGTTGGCAATATGTAGTTCAAGTAAGAAATTTATGTTGGAAAATAGAATTATTGGCTTCCAAACTAGAATGCTGGAAAAATTGTCATTCAAGCAAAATTGCTGGACTGATTGATATCTAGTTAGGATTATCAAAATTATTAGCTTCCAAATATTAATGCCAAAATAATTGACACCCAAATAAAGTTGTTAGATTGATTGGTGTCCAGTTAAGATTAATGAAATTATTGGCCTCCAAATAGAATTGTCGGAATAACTGGCATCCAAGTAAGGTTTTTGAATTGATTGGTGTCCAGTTAAGATTAATGAAATTATTGGCCTCCAAATAAAATTGTCGGAATAATTGGCATCCAAGTAAGGTTGTTGAATTGATTGGTACCCAGTTAGGATTACCGGAACCTGAAATAATTGTCATTTAAGTAAGATTGTCGGATTGATTAGTATCCAATTACGATTACATGAATTATTGGCTTGTAAATATGAATGCCTATATAATTGGTATCCAAGTAAGGTTATTAGATTGATTAGTATTCAATTGTGATTACTAGAATTATTGGCTTCTAGATGGGAAAATTGAAACAATTGATAATCATGACAATTCATTGAATTTATGGATAATCGAATAATGATTTCCAGATTAATTATTATTTGTAATGAATAACTGAGTTAATCAGCTAAAAAGTAGTATAGTTGAGTTATTAAGCTATTCAAGACAGATAATTAAAAGGATTGGAGAAGAAATGAGATGTGAAAAATTATCAAGTTTGTTGTTTGAATGATTAGAATAAAAAGAACAAAGTATAAGTAAAGAAAAAAGTATAACCAGGAATGGGTTCTTTAAGAATTATTTGAAATAATATTAATCCATATTAAAAAAAGATTAATGTATTGTCATGCTAATTCTTGTTTTAGGTCTTTTACAAAGTTGTAAAAAATGAACTTTTGTTATTACTTCCTTGTACTAATTATCGGAAAAGTGTTGTACATAATTTTCTATTTATAGACAATGAATCCTAATATCTCAAGTATTTCTTTTGGTGTGTAAACTAAAGTAAATGAACTTTAATGCTTTAGCATAGAAGAACTTGTATTTATGTAGTAATCATGTTTATCTTATACCATTTCCTTATTATTCAAGTTTTACATTGCTTTAATAGTGTAATACATTGAATATATTGATTATGTTAAAATAATGCGGTGGAATATTATTGAGATATTAATGAGATGCGATTCCAGATAAATTGGACTGGTGAATGAGATTGATTTGCATAATTTATATTGATGTTGACACTTGAGATCATTATACATTAGGAGAAATTCTACTGAAATTATGATAGGAAAAAAAAAATTTACTCTTGTTTTAACAACCGTGACTGTATATGTTGTCAGAAGTTGATATAAAAATTAGAGATGTTATATTTCCAATGCATTTTATAGGTATTGATTTTGATTGAATTTGTTCATTTTGACAATAAGTGCTAATAAAGGTGTACAATTTGATATCCTGGACCTTTCAAAAAAAAAATTAATACATGCCTTTTGAGATGGTTCTAATATCTTTTGAGACCTGTTCTTGTAAATCTCTATCTCAATGACATAAAAGACTTCACTGAAATCCTTCGTATCAAAGTTTTGAGAAAGAAATTGTTTAGTCTCATGTAACAAACCCAAGTTTTTAAAACTCTATTATTCATTAATCTTTTAATTTTTTCAATGGATATATGACCTCATCTCTTATGCCATAACATGGAGGGATTCTCAACAATTCTGCTCCTTTTAATATTAAAATTAGCATGCATTAATAAATAGTTGAGCTCAAAAGTGTGGTGTCTAGATCAATTTTATATAAACCATTAATTAACGTTCTATCATCAATAGAAAATTTATTTTTTTAAAATGCTAAAAATATTTCCATTAAATGAAAATCCATAACTAATATTATAATGTTTGGAAATTGAAATCAAATTTTAGAAAATAGCGGAACATAAAAGATATTTTTCAAATCCAGACCGAATCTAAATTTTAAAATTAATCTAAAAGTCCTCGTAGCTTCAACTTCAAATCACATCAAATTTTTTAAATAAATGCTCCTTCATTTTCTTTCGGCTTCCTTAGACTCAGAAAGCCTTGCATGCTATTAATAATATGAATTGAAGAATTAGAATCAATTCACCATGTATTACTAGGAGTTTCAATAAAAAACCATGTTCATGACTTACTAAAAACATGAGTATATCTTTCTTGACAATCTTTCTTAATATGTCTCCATTTCTTGTAGAAGAAATATTAGTTGTTTTTTCCATGCTGTATGATTAATATATCTATATTTTTTTTTTCTTTTAAAGGGTTATTATACCCTTTTTGACATTTTTCTAAACTTGAAAAACCAAATAAATACTTTCAGGTTTCTCAAGTTTCAATAATTCATTAATTGATTATTTGTTTTATGTGTGTTATAAAAAAAATCTTAGACGAACCATAATACATAGAGAGAGAATTTAAAATGAAATGAACTAAGAATGAATCAAAAACTAAATAAAATTGAAGGATAGTTAACTAATTATCTTGTGAAAAAAAAGAAGATAAAATTTAAAAAACACTCTTGACCCCAAGTTATTTTTTATGTGTTTTAAAGGGTAAATTAATAATTCTTTTATGTAATAAAAATATGAAAAGAATGATTTACCTCATTTAAATTAGTAATGCCAACTAATAAAAAGATAAATTTACCTTTTAAAATTCAGCTCACCCCTTGTGTGGAGGGAAAAAATTTTAATGCATTATAGCAGTCCATAATGCACTTTTAATCTTGCTCCAATATAAAACGTTAATGAGACTTAGGTTTTTTTTCAAAAAAAAAATAATTACATATAATAGAATTTTGAAGTATAATAAAATATAACAATGAAAAAAAATATCAATATATATATATATTAGAATGTAAACTTGCTATGAATCGTTTTTATTTCTTAAATAATATATTATCAGTTGGTTATAAACTTTTTTAAAAACTCAATATACATATTTTTTTAGAATTAGTGTATTTTTAGACGAGATGTATCTGCTGGGATACTAACATATACTATTGTTACTGAGGCTAGTATGTAACAAAGGTGGTTCCATGGTCTAGCGGTTAGGACATTGGACTCTGAATCCAGTAACCCGAGTTCAAGTCTCGGTGGAACCTATAGGTGCATTCCCTTGTCGTTTTCAATTTTAATTTAGGTACCAACACGCAGCGTTTTGAAGGTAGGCACCAGTTAATAAGGAATATAGAACACGCGATTTGAGATTGTGTGTGTCGTAGGCATAACCTCCCCCCCCCCCCCCCCCCCCCAAAAACAGACATATTGTACTCGCACTCTCTCTCCCCCCCCCCTCTCTCTCTCTGGGTATTGAAAACTATTTAGGGTTTGGTTTGGGCGTCAAAGAAATAAAAAAATCAATTCTCTTTCGTAAATAATCTCCATATCATATCATATCCGGATTCATTGAAAAATTAATCGCCTCTTAAATACCAATTAGGGTTCACAAAAATCGAATTTCTTACTATGATTATAATCTCTTCACCTCTCGCCTTTCTTATCTGTGAAAATCTTCGTGTTTTCGGTCCCGGCCTCAATCCTTTCTCTCCGTATTGTGTTGATCATTACTCAACTTCTCGCTAAATCGATTTTCTTTTCTTTGAAAACTGAACATGTAAATCTGTCGTTTGTCCTTTTTCTTGCTGAGTTTTCTTCTTGTTGTTTTTTTATTAAAAAAAGCTAATTGGATCTTATTGAGGACTTGATTGAAATAGAACAGGCACACGCTAATTGTCGGATTGTGTTTGATTCTGGTCTCTCTGTGTGCGTGTGCGTATTTTTGTTGAAATTAAAAATTATGCCACAGGAAGATTGTGTTGCTGTTTCGTTGAGGCGTAACTTGTCGAGAAGACGGTCGTTTAGGTCAGTTGGGGGTGTTGGCAGAGATGATAGAGGTTGGACTTCGCTTCATATTGGTGCTAGAAAAGGTGATCTCAAACAGGTAATTATTGTATCTTCCTTTCTGTTTTTGGCTTTATTTATTTTCTCACTTTTTATTTTATTTTATTTTGCTCCGGAGCTTGTTAAGTTTGCTACTTGTTGCGACTCTGGTGTTTATACTTTATATTGATGAGGAGTTGTATAGTTTATATCTTGTTTATGTTAATGGATGCCCTTTAAAGATTTACTTGAGTCTTTTTACGAGTTGTTGTTTGCCAGAGCAATATGACGGGAATTTCTTTATAAGCTGCAAAATAGTGTTCTTTCTTTCTTTCTTTCAAAGTTGTAACCTTGTCTTTAGTTACTGACTTTATTTTAGTGGATTGGAGATCAAAAATTCGTGGCTCAATGAGGATAAAGTGTTTGGATTCTTGAATTAGTTAGTTAATCCCCGCTAGTTATTTTGAACAATTATGGGAAGGTTCTGGTCTGATTATTGGTAGCTATTTTGGCATTGAACAACTTTAATTAGCTGGCACCCTAAACACCAAGATGAGATCTTTCGCCATAGAAGTCTCCTTTTCATTTGAAGTAATTTGAGAAAAAAAAGTCCCCACTCTCCCTTTATGCCTATGCCTTCATTAGATCTTCCACAATCTGCTACATACACATGCTTTACTGTAGTTGTTGGTACAATAATCTGTTCTATCTCTTTCATTCCAGGGTGGAAAATTAGATAGAAGAATGGGGTTCCTCGAGAGCCAGTTTTTTATTTTGTTTATGTCATAGTATCCTCTCATTTTAACTTTATTTGCTTTGCATCATTGTGTTTGTGTATATTTTCACTTACGCAAGCTTCTGTGTAAATATCAAGAGAGGCGCTCTTTTGTACTGAAGGAAGCTGTGCAAAGAATTAGACTGTGGGTATTGTTTGTTGATTGAGGATTTTTTTTAACAGGTGAAACATTTACTCGACGAAGGAATGGATGTTAATGTTCCTGCATGGGGCCCAAAATCAAAAGGCCTGACCGCGCTCCACCTTGCTGCTCAGGGTGGTCACCTTGAGATTATGGATGAATTGCTCGCACGCGGTGCTAATATTGATGCTAGAACCCTGGGTGCCTGTGGTTGTAAGTATCTGCAACTCATGGAAGAGAGTTTTCAAGCACCTAACTCCCTCTCTGCCCTCCTGTATTTCTCTTCTCAATTTATATTCTGTAGCTGTGGTAGCTGATACATATTTTTTCACATTTCACAGGGACACCACTTCACCGTGCTGCAAAGGAAAGGAAGAAAGAAGCAGTCAAATTTCTAATAGAGAACGGTGCATTCTTGCCAGATGATATGAATGATTGCAGATTTAACCCGCCACTCCATTACTGCACCGGTCTTGAATGGGCATATGAGGAGATGAAGCGTCATTCGAGAGAGAATTTTTCATCAGGCGAAGCATCCTACAGCTCTGAAAGCTAATACCTTTCATCGTCGTCGCCTTGCTGCTTTCTGTATTGCACTAAAATGTTCTGAGTGTTGTATTGCTGTGCTTACCTGGGAGTCTTGAATGTTTTTCTGTTATAATGTGAAACTTTTCACATACACGGAAACTACATCGTATCTGATCCATCGAGACATGATTTGTAATTTCTAAATTCTCTATATTTTTAATCAAATGGCGTGATTATTGTGTGCGTGCTTATTTACCCAATTATCCTCTTAATTGAAAAGAATTTTGGCATGTCTTGGTTTCAATGTTTGCTACATTTTTTTATCAATGAAAAGGAAAAAAACATATCACCACCTTTTTTTTTTCGTTAATTGAAATAGTGTTTTCATGATTTTACTCACAAGAAAAAAATAGAAATAGAAATTGGTTATCGGGGTAATGAGGTTTTTATATAAGGCTCATTAATTATTATTAAATTTATAGAGAATATACAAGTCTTTTCATTTTAAAAGCGGGAAAATACACTGTAAAGCAAAAAATTTAAAAATGATATTAAGGGGTATTTTATAATTTTTATAATGATTTATTATTATTATTATTATTATTATTATGTCGGTCGAGGAACAATTTGATATTTAAACAAAACTAAAAAAAAACAAAGAGCACAATGAAATAATTTAAAAACAAAAAATCTAAAATTGATGTTAAGAGTTTTTTTTTTTTTTTGTTATTATCAAGTTAGCTAATAAACAATTTGATATTTGATTAAATATAAAAAAATAAAAAACAAAAAGTGACTGACACATACATCACATGCACCAGCTTGTAGGAGGTGACTCTGTTATTCAATTGGTGCGTGCGACACCTCCTAGTAGTCAAAATCCCTTTTTAGTTGAGTTGTTGAAAGCATTACGATGTCTTTTTGCTTTTAAAGCGACACATGTGGTTAGTGGTAACATGAATTGTTGCCCACAATGCTTTTTTTTGCCCCCATTTTCTCTCTCATTAACTTGAAATTTGTGATAGCCATGCAAATTTAAGAGTTATCCTTTAATTTCTTGGGATTTATACTTCGATCCTTGTATTTTATATTTTTATTCTTGTTTTTTCTGTAAAATTTTGATTTGTTTTCAATTTCATCCTTTGATTTCAATTTAGAATATGTTTGTCCAATTTGATCCTCATTTTTTTATTGTTTTTTTTTGGTAAATTGATTTTTTTTCAATTTCCCCTTTCAATCAAAAAATTATTTATTATTTATTTCAATTTTAATTGTTATTCATTTGATTGTTTTAATTTTTTAGGATCATTTTGTTAAATTGATTTTTCTTTTCAATTTCACCTTTCAATAGAAACTAATTTTTTGTGTGTCAATTTTGATCTTTATTCCTTTAATTGATATTTTTTTGTTTGTTTTTAATCCTATTGTATAATTGATTTTTTTTTCAATTTCATCCTTTAACATTTGATTATTTGAGAATTGAGCTTCATGATTTTTTCTAGATAGGTTTCTTTTAGTCTAATGATGTAGGTCACGAGCTTGAAAAGTTAATGTGTGTTGATATTGTTTCTGTTTTTTTTACTTTTTTACTTTTTTTCTCATTGTACTTTTTTTTTAATTAAAAAACATGCTTTGTGTTTTTTTTTCTATATCAGGTCATCTAATCTCATGACTTAGACCGCAAATTTAACGATATAACTCGGGTTGGCTCGACCCTGATTACTGGGATTAGAGGTTTGACATGATAACTTGAGTTGAATCGACCAAATTTTTAAGGTAATGTTTTTACCTAATTTTATCCTTGTGTATTTAATGGGCAATGAATTGAGTTACATCATTTGTCCTCTTTTAAAAATTTATTTTTTCTAGGTTATCCTGATCACTTTTGTTTTTAATTTGGTCAATCTATTGTCGTTGCTTTTTTTTTTTTATCATCTAATTAAAATAAAATCAACTTATTTGATCAAGTTGAGTTTATGACATGTGTCACATATTTTTCCTCCTTCTTTAAAATGCATTTACAGCACCTAAAAATCAATTTTTATGCAAAAAATAGTTTGGCACCATGGCATAACGTAAATCGACACCTAGTAAAAGGGCTTATTTGTTCGCTGAAAAATAGTTTGATTTTAGAAAATGGTTTTTATTGTAAAGTAAATTCTTAAAAAAATGGATTAATTTTTTATGTTTGACAATATCTTGGAAAATAAATTGGAAAACACTTTCTAGTATTGACTGTGCTATTAAAAATAACTTTTTAATGTTTTTTTTAATTTATTAAAAGAATGGGAACCGAATATGACATATAAAAAAGTTAAAAGAAGATGAAATTAAAAAAAAAATTAATTTCATAAATTATTTTAAATAAAACAAATAACAATTAAAAAAAGGAGACCAAATCGAATAGATAAAAAACTTGAAAGAGGATTTAATTGAATTTTTTTACTCTCTAATTTTATATATTATTTCAAATAAAATAAATAACAATGAAAATAAACGAGACTAAATCTGATAGATAAAAAAATTTTCAATGAAAAAAAAGATAATAAAAAAAAAAAAAATAAAAGTTGTCACACTGGAAGCCAATGTTTGGTTGACGGGACACACTGCATGTGCTGCTTAGGAGTGTGGACACCTCCAACACACTTTTTTTTTAAATAATATTTTATATTTATGAAAATATCGAATTGCTCTTAAATCCACTCAATAATTACAAAAAATAATGAAATGATGAAAAAATCTCATGACATCAATTTAACAAATTTACTTTTAATGGTAATATAGTCATTTTACTTTATTTTTATCTGCATTTTTCTAAGTGTATACCATTCAAAATTAATATTTTTATGAAAATCAAGACATTTTTTTTATTTTAACTGAATTGTGTTTTTCATTCAAACAATTTTTTCCCACTAACTTTTCTAATGTAAACATGTTTAACAAACAGGAAAACACCCAGATCAGTTAATTGATTTATAAAAAAAATTATGTGAAACCCATTTAGACAGTCTTGTTCAAAGTGTGGTTGTAATTACTTTTTAAAGTGCTTTTCATTTGAAAATGAATTAAAATAATGTTTTTATTTTTATTTTTTAAAAATCATTTTTTATATCAACATATCAAAATAATCTGAAAAAATTAAAAAAATATTAATTTAAAATAAAAAAAAAACTTTTAAATTTTTTAAAAATATTTTTAAAACATAAAAATAAAAAAGGGTTGGATCGTCCTACATGATGACACCCAAAAAAAAAAAAACTGGGTTTAACCCTTTAGGGATTCTGCCCAAACCATAGGAGGGAGCTTTTCCCCATCCCCCATCCCCCATCCCCCATCCCCCATGCCTTGCTGTCTCTCTTACAAAACCAATCTGTTTTGTTTGTTTTAGCAGAAGACAGCACGAAACACAATCAGAATACCGTTAGAACTCTTTCTGACAAAAGAAACAAACAATGGAAACTGAAGTTGAAGCTGTTCAATACCAGATAAAGTTATTACCAGACAGAAAAGAGAAGTTGTACGAGAGAATCTGAATTTAAGTTTTTATTAGAAGCATGTAAAGCATCTGGAACTGGAAATTCTGTCAATGAACATGCTTCTCGCTCGTGTTCCTTGGAAGATAGGTCAGGTTCATTTGAGAAGGATTCTCACGCTGAGGATGTGTTTATGGTTGCTAGGTAATGTTAGGTAATGCAAATATTTTTTTAAAAAAGAAAAAAAATTGCAATTCAGTCATAGGGATTGGATTAAATAAGTTGATTATATTTTAATGAGATTATTAAAAAAAAAAAAGGTAATGACAACAAATGGACTAAATGAAAAAAAAATGATAACAATAATATAGGAAAAAATATTTTTGTAAAAAGAGATAAACAATGTAGTTCAATTCTTAACCCACTAAATACAGAAAAGATGAAATTGGGTAAAATATAGCTCGAGTCAATTTAAGGTAACATGACAAACCTGTAACTTAAGGAATAAGGAGCGAGCCAACCTATGTTAACCAGCAAAATCTACAGCACATGTCATGAGATCGAAATAACCTGGTAGAAAAGAAAACATAAAAAATCATAAAGCAAAAAAAAAAATAAGTAAAAAAATACAAAAAAAAAATGTCAACCCACATTAAATTTTCAAACTCGTGACCTGAGAAATTAAATTGGAAACATCATATCTGAAAAAATTATGAAGCTTAATTTCTAACCAATTAAATATTGAATGGTTTTCATGGAAAAAAATATCAATTATATCAAAAGATCTAAAATTAAAAAAAAAAAAATAATTGAAAGAATAAGAATTAAAAATGAAACACAAAATAAACTTTACTCTTGAATGAAGCATGAAGTTGAAAAAAAAAATGAACAAAAGGATAAAAAAAAATGAGGATCATAAATGAAGTAAAAAGTAAAAACAGATTTTTGAGTGAATGGTAAAATTAAAAATAAAATTCAATTCAACAAAAGGTCTACAAAAATAATTAAAAGAATAAGAAAAAAATTAAAAAAAAATAATATATGACAAATTGAGATTGAAAGATGAAATTGAAAAGAAATAAAATTTCAACAAAAAATTTAAGAACAAAAATGAAAAATAAAAAAATTAAAAGAATAATGACTAAAATTGAAATATCAACAACAAAAAAGGTGGTTAATATGCAATTTTCAGAGGAGGAGAGACAAAAATAAAAAAAAAGCTCCATCAATGACAAACTAAACCATCATTATCCACACACCAGATCACTAGGAATATAGCATGACAATGCTTCCAACGATGAAATGACATTTTTAGATGTTAGAAAATGCAATTCACACCACTTGATTGCGTTGATGCCTCTCATGTGCCCCGATTGTTTTTTTTTTTTTTTAAATTTTTAATCAAATAAAAAATTTCTTTTAAACAGACTTGATAATAACGAAAAATCATTGTGAAAAGACAAAAGGCCCGTTGACATCAATTTTAAATTTTTAAGGGTATTTTGGTTATTTTATTATGTGATTTTGTTTATTTATTTATTATTTTTTATATTTGGTCAAATGACAAATTGTTCTTTAGTTGAATTGATAATAACAAAAAAACCATTAAGAAAATACAAAATTGCCACTTGATGCCAATTTGATTTTTTTTACTTCTAAGGGTATTTGATTATTTTATTTTACATTTGAATCAGGAAAAGAATTAATTTTTCATTGTAAATTTAATAATAACTAATAAACTTTATAAAAATATACGACTACCTACCTCCAATAGCTAATATTAAATTTTTTGAATAAAGAGATAAAATTGTGAAATCACTATTTCAGTGAATAATGATTTCACTCTCAGGCTACCGTGAGACTCCTTCTTGGTGTAGCTTTTGTTAATTCAAGTTCTAGCCTTTTTTTAGTCGCTTTGTTTAGTTTCCGTTTTTTTTTTTTTTGAAAAAGTTTAGACTGTTTCTAAATTATACCATTTTTTAGTTTTTTTTTATTGTGTGATATTAGTCATTTCTCAATGTTTTAGCATAAACCGGCTAAATCCCTCCTTTTTCATGTCGTTTTGCTTTAGAAAGGTGATTTTGTTTCTAAAGATGCAAAACCTAAAACAGTTTTAGGTTACTCTGAATTTGTGGTGGAGCAATTTTGTTTTACATCTTATAATATTTTATTATTTTTATAGTGAATTGTTTTAACTATCTCGAGCTGTGGAGTAGGTTTAAGTTACCAAACTATGTAAATTTTGTTTGTGTTTTTGTGTGAATGATTGTGTATAAAAATATATATACTTGAAGAACAACCTTATATAGCTATAAAAAGATAAAAAAAATAGATAAAAACACTAGTTAAATATGATTATGCTAATTTAATTAATTGTTATTTTTGCAAATATTTTTTTATAATCATTTAATTGATTAAAAATAGTCTTTATACAGCATGAATAAAAAGCCAAACTATATCCATTATATAGGCCACATGCTTGTAGAGTTTACCTATTTACGAGTGTGTTTATATTTTGAAAGTATTTTTTTAAAAAAATTAATTTTTTTCTTCAAATGAATATTTTTATATTATTTTGATATATTAATATAAAAAAATATTATTTTAATATATTTTCAAATTAAAAATACTTTGAAAAATAATCTTATCACAACTGCTATGCACCCCGAACACCAGCTTAATAATAAAAAAAAACATTATATTTCAACATTTTTTTTTAAAAAATACTAAATTAATATTGCTTTTTAACTGATTTTTTTTTTAAAGTTAATTAGGCGACACTTTAATCAGCTCTGACAAAGTTTACTTCAACGGATCTAACGAGCAGGTTATGAGTCATCATAATGATTTATTTAGCTTCACTGAATTTAATAACATAGCTGAGAAGTTATCCACGATCATGATAGCGCCGGGCAACTTCCTAGTATTAGCTTAAAGAACCCAGCCCAGGTGTTGTTGAAGAATTTTAAGAATTTTCAATCAAATCCTTCATCCTCGTTATTATGAATCATGAGCAGCAGCATATCGAAACACAGACGGCCTCGGACAGACAATAAATAACATGAAGCTCTCCTTCTCAATTCCATCAAATTCGAATTCGCAGGCAAAAAAACCAGTCTCAGACAAAGACGAAGGCCAATCAAACGATATCAACACCAAACAATATGTCACCGAATTCGATCCCACAAAAACCCTACAAAGCACTCGAACCCCGATTATCCAACCTATACAAAACGAATACCAACCCCACAAAAAATTGAAGAACATCGATCTCCTTCTCCACCCTGACCCCTCCACCGACCTCCGTTTCGAAATCCAAACCCTCTCCTCCGACTCCCCCGATTCCATGCCATTCGGCCTCAATCTCCGTCAGCCCACCGCCACTTCTCTGACCAAAGAAGCTAGAGTTGAGGATGTAATGTTGGAGAAATTGAGGTATGATTTGAAGAGGTTGCCAGAGGATCGAGGGTTTGAGGAGTTTGAAGAAATGCCAGTTGAGGATTTTGCCAAAGCGTTGCTTAAGGGTTATGGCTGGCATGAAGGGAGAGGTGTTGGAAAGAATGCTAAAGAAGATGTTAAAATCAAGCAGTACACTAAAAGAACTGATAAAGAAGGTTTGGGCTTTTTTTCTGCTTCATTTGATTCAAAAAATAGTGATAAAAATAGTATCAATGGTAATGGTAGTGTTAAAGAAAAAGAATCAGAGAAGAATAAAGATGGGTTTTCTGTGGGTAAAGAAGTTAGACTGATTTTTGGTAAAAAGGAAAATTTGGGTTTGAAAGGTACGATTGTAGAGAGGCTGGGTTCGGATTCGATTATTTTGAGGGTAGAAAAGAGCGGGGAGAGTGTGAAAGTTCGGGTTTCTGATGTTGCGGAATTGGGGTCGGGAGAAGAGGAGAGGTGTTTGAAGGAATTGAAGGATTTAAAGATCAAAGAAGAGAAGAAATCGAGTGACGGGGATAGGGAACAACGGCCAGTTAATAAGGGGAGTGTGGAGAGTAGAGAAAGTTTGATAATTGGGAATGGTGGCATTGTTAAAGAGAGAGGAGTTCAGTGGCTTAGGAGTCATATTCGGGTTAGGATAATTAGTAAGGACTTGAAAGGGGGTAAATTGTATTTGAAGAAAGGAGAGGTGGTGGATGTGGTTGGGCCTTACAAGTGTGATGTAAGTATGGATGAAAGTAGGGAGTTGGTGCAAAGTGTAGATCAGGATCTTCTTGAGAATGCATTGCCAAGTCGTGGGGGTCCAGTTCTTGTTCTTTATGGGAAGCATAAGGGAGCTTATGGGAATTTGGTTCAAAGGGACTTGGACAGAGAGGTTGGGGTTGTGCAGGATTATGGTAGCCATGGGTTGCTTAATGTCAAACTCGAGCAAATTGCAGAATATGTTGGAGATCCCAGCTACATTGGCTATTGATTCTCTTGGTGAGTATTGCAGACATACCAGTTCCATCAATAGGTTTTTTGGGATACTTTGTCTTGATGCTTATAGTGATTTATGTGTAT
Source organism: Populus alba x Populus glandulosa (assembly GCA_033617975.1). Lineage (NCBI taxonomy): Eukaryota > Viridiplantae > Streptophyta > Magnoliopsida > Malpighiales > Salicaceae > Populus > Populus alba x Populus glandulosa. The sequence goes on along the minus strand of CM066143.1, from coordinate 10,751,406 downwards.
CTTTTCAGAATTTCAGATACTATGAGGAATTTATGGGTCTTATGCTATTTTAATTGCTACTGTTGCTTCAGAAGATACTTTAGATAATAAATTGTTTTTCAATCTTGTTTCACTATTTTCACTAATTCTAATGCAAATGCATGTTGAAGGATATGATTAATGTGAACTTGGAATAAAAATTTCATCATAGGTGAATAAAATTGCTTTTTGACAAACTCTTGCTATTCTAAAATGCTTTTAAATTTGAATTGCTATTGTTGCTTCAGAAGATACTTTAGATGAAAATCGTTTTTCAATCCTGTTTCACTATTTTCACTGATTCTAATGCAAATGCTGATGATTCATGTTGAAACATGATTATTGTGAACTTGGAATGAAAATTTCATCATATGTGAATAAAATTGCTTTTTGACAAACTCTTGCTATTCTAAAATGCTTTTACATTTCAATTTTGAAGATCATAAGTTGCATAAGCTTTGAGATTGTGAGTTCTAATCTGTTTGAATTATCTTTAAGTTCTTAGCTGGTAATTATTACTGGCCCCAGTATTTAATCCTTATAGTGTTGATTGGGGCCATCTTTTATTTTTTTTCGTTGGCCTTCACTTAATAATCTTAGCCAAATGCCTTTTCTTGCTCAAGTTCCGAAGTTTGTGCAAAACTAATGAAATCAGGTTCCTGAGTTATTCTAGGCTTCTAATCATATAGGTCAAGCCACTGAGAATTCTTGTTACGAGAATTTCAGACAAGATGTTAGGGGTTTTGCAAATAATTGGGAATAGGAAATAAGATTAGTGGGGTTGCACCTTACCAAAAGGAGAAAGTATTGACAGGCTTCCCTTTTTTCTATCCTCTAGCTGCTCCCCGAACTCATTTGATTACTGAAAGGGTGCTTGAAGGGAGCAGGGGCTGTATCTTTAAGATTCTGTTTGACAATCAAGTTTAAATGAAAAAAAAAAAAATCAAATAATGAAAGACAGATAAACCTATTATCATACTAGCCTTCTTGGCTCTTTGGAATTAATTTGCTAGGAGTTTGTGGTGCAATGTCTAATAAAAAGGGTATATCATCTGATCCTCGAGGTGCTAAGGCTGAAAATTGCTACTCAAAATTTGGTTGTGATTTGGATCTTGCTATGTTTCAAAAAATTTTATCCGTTTCCTTTTAACAAATGAAAAACAGAAATGGTTGTAGAACGAAGATAGTTTTTTCATCATTATGAATGATTATAAAAATTGTGGTTTGCTGTTTTGTGCCATCATCCTTGCATCATCTCTCTCTCTTTCTCGCTCTCATCCCAACTTTTGTGCCCCCACCGCTGTGTCTCCTTAAAGCAGCACCCTAAATATTTGGTTTTCAATGATAAAATTAATTTCCACTCTTATACCATTTTAAAACCAGTTATTGGTTTCGATTTTCTGTGTTCAGGAGTATAAATAAAAACCAATTAGTGGTAATTATATTTACCACGCGCTTTGGTCTGATTTCATTATGGAATCTATTTGTTGCTCTTGCTGATATTGTTTGCTGCTAGATTTTGAATCTTGTGTTTCTTGTTGGCGTGATTATTGTAATTCCAAGTAATGAACATATTGAACTTAAGCTTGCTTTGATTTCTGAGTTTTTTTTATTGCCGCTTATCTTTCTGATTTAACAATTTTAGCTCTGGTATGCCTGCAGGATGAGTGCTGATGCATAACAGATAAGGAGCATGTTCAGATTTTCCCGATATTTGATTGTGGAGTCCCAAAGTTTGCCCATTCCTGAACACAACTATTGCCTGCAGTTGTCCTGTAATTGCTCTTTTGGTTTGATGTAGTTACATGACATTCTGCAACATGATTAAGATCAGTCAGATGGAGAGACCTTCCTCGGTTTAAAGATCTGAAGCAACATGTCATTAGCCATTTTCAATGGAAAAAAACGAAATTAGAAAAGCTAGATTGCCAGTTTAATTGCAATAATTGCCTAATTGGTTATCTGAATACAGATTGCATTTGGAATGGTAATGGCGACTGGAATGTAAACTGATATTGGCTCTATGGCTTGTGTGTAGAATAAAAACAATTGTAACACTAGTTGGTATAACAATGCAGTAAAAGAGATCACAGTGACTCAGTGTGTAGCTGCTTATTCACAAAGAAGAAAGCATTGAAGCAGCCTCATGAACATTCATCTGCGTGAAACAGGACAGTGTATTAGACCCCTGAGTGGTCCATTTTGAAAACTAAACATTTTTTCAAGAATGACAACGCCGGGAAACAGCATAGAGTCGACCGGATGTGTTTAACCAAGGCAATGAAGCATGAAGTTTACACATGCGGTCGAAGCACAAGAGTGTTGATATAATTTCTTAGAGATTCTCGTCGAGTTTTAGTTTTCAAATCCCTCTCTCGTCGAGATCAAATCTCCTTTGGTCAAGTAAATCATTTTTCAGGGTGAAAAATATTGCAACTTACACGTCTCACTTTTCTCGTATGCTGCGGTGTCCATCAGCAGTATTTTCTGAAAGCTGATTCTTTGCCACAACGTCCAAAAAGAGAGGCAAAGGAGAAAGTGGCAGTTCCACGTGCTCCCTCTCTTTGCCTACCAAATTAAACCGCCCCTTCAATAATTAACACCTTAGTGGGGATGGAGGGATGTGTGTACTCTAAAATTAATCTATTTTATATTTTTGTTTTGTTCTTTCGATCAAAGTACCCAATATTACTAGTGTAATATAATATAAGACAGGATTCTGGCATTTCCCATGGAAACAGTACTGGTGGGCAGTAGTGGACAACAACGTGGACTAACACAGACAATCTCAAAGCTTAGGCATCATCATAAACTCCCTTGTCCTCACTCTCTCTTCCCCACTTCAACAACCACCTGCACATCAGCCGTTACATTAGATTCCAGGTTCTTCTTTCTCAACCATCACTCGACCATGGCTTTTTTACTTCTGCTTCTTGATTGAGTTTAGGTAGGAAATATTAATTTGTGAATCAGCTGGTTGAAGTTTTGAAACAACAATTTCATGTTAGTTCAGTTTTATATGTGATGCATGCATGCGGAAGCGTACCCACTTTCTGAAATTTTTTTGACCTATTAATTCTATTGATATAGGAATCATTATTTTGATATCTAAGATCATGTAGCATCCTTCATTCCCTTTAATAAATGAATCAGTGCTTCATTTGTCCATGACTTTTTTTTAATTGTGCTTATTTCACCGTTTGATTGATTGAATTTCTATTCAAACTTTGGCATGCAGAAAGAGGAGGCTTGATAAGAAGTTAAGTTGCAGGGGATTGATGTCAAAAATGGCTGATCATGATCAAGCTAAGGTAGTCGCTGCTGATGTTGTCTCGGGGGATATGATTTTTCAGCCTATCTTGGAGGATGGGATTTTTCGATTTGATTGTTCTGCAGAAGCTAGAGCTGCTTCATATCCCAGCCTTTCATTCATCCGTAGCAAAGATAGGGACACGCCAATCATGAGTCACAGTGTTCCTTCATATACCCCTACTTATGAATGTGTTTCTGGGAAGCAGACTGTTAAATTCGAGGTGGGTAGTTACAGATTTCCCGTATTTGTACCTCTCTAAATGTAAATTTGAAATCTTTTATGTTCATATTTTTGAGTTATTCCGAGTTTGACAGCTTACGATTTGTTTGGGGGTTTAGTTTCCTGATGGTACCACCTTTTATGGAACTGGAGAAGTTAGTGGACAGCTTGAGAGGACCGGAAAAAGAGTAAGTGTTTTTGTTTGATGCAACAGCCGTGATTGATTTGTTTTTTGTATGTGGTTCTTTACATAGAAGATTTTTTAATGTAGGTTTTCACATGGAACACGGATGCATGGGGTTATGGTCCTGGAACTACATCATTGTACCAGTCACATCCTTGGGTGCTGGCTGTTCTTCCAAATGGAGAGGCGTTAGGGGTTCTTGCAGACACCACGCTACGCTGTGAGGTGATGTGCCAATAATGAAAACATTTTGTATTGTTTTATCCCTTGTATGTTTCCCTAATTTTAACTTTCACCCTTACCATCAATAAGCAGATTGATCTGAGGAAGGAATCAATAATTCAGTTCATTGCTCCATCATCGTACCCTGTTGTTACATTTGGTCTTTTTGCTTCTCCCACAGATGTTCTCAAATCTTTGTCTCACGCCATTGGTAACCTCCTAACCATTTTAGATTTGATTTGCTTCTTGAATCTGTTTTCTGCCCTGGTTCAATTGCTTTTTTTATGGATGTCCTGTTAATTGTCTGCTCATTTCATGTGTTATTGCATTTGGTCCATTTACTTATTGTGTGTGTTTATGGAATGAAAAATATATTGTAAAAAATGGACTCTTACTTTACTGTTACAGTTAGAGAGGATTTTTGGTGACTTGATCTTTGTTTTTTGGTTTTGGAATTGTTTTGGTGTTTCTGATGTTTTGATCTGGGGTTTCTTATGTGATAATGGCTTTTGTTATGAGCATGTAGAGAGGCTTGTGGAGAAATTAGAGAGTAGAGAAATGGAAATCAGTGTATATCCTCTTCCTTAGCAAATAATAGTGGAGGGGTAATGGCAAATTGACTTTTGAATTGGCTAAAACAAACAGAAATATGTGCGGGAAGAGGAGGGAATATAGAAGGTTGAAATGATGGAGTGGGCTGCATAGTGATGGCGGCTTAACTGCCATGAAACAGTTGGGATCTTGCTAGGGGCAGGCTCCTAAGATGATGGGAGCATGGAACTTTGCCAAAATGAGAATTTGAATTAATTTGGCATTACTGACAAGGGTTTTCAGTTCACAATGGATGGCTTTCTTCTTTCCTTTTTTTTTTTTATCTTTAAATTTGGAACATCTAAGACTATTTTTGTCACTTTGTGGGTTAGAAACCATTCAGTAACAGCCAGAGTAGACACCAGGATCTTATTTTATTATATTTGAAAAAATCTGGTTTGCTAGTTGTTTATGCTGTGTCACTTTCCTCAGGAACTGTTTTTATGCCTCCGAAGTGGTCATTAGGCTATCAACAATGCCGGTGGAGCTATGATTCAGACGAGAGAGTTCGCGAGGTGCACTTTTTTAGGATTCATGCATGTAAAATGTTAACTGTTACAGGATTTCAAGCTAGCCCCCTGTTCTGATCTCTTCTTCTTAGCTGTGGAAAGACAGTTTTCATTGTTATCTTCCCAAAGTTCTGTTCACCCCATATTAGAGGCCCTCAATTGCTTAAAATTGTTTACTTCATTCATATTATTTGACATTGTATATCCGTTCTGGCTGCTGAGCCTTGTAAATTTGCAGATTGCCAGAACTTTTCGAGAGAAGGGCATACCATGTGATGTTATATGGATGGATATTGACTACATGGATGGCTTTCGCTGTTTCACATTTGATCAGGCATGTGCTTTGCTTGAATGATCCTTTGTTGACAAGTTCATTGTATTTGAGAAGAGGGTTTGGATTTTGTATTTGGGGTGGGAAGGGGTTTCACTAATAGAAAGGACATCAGTTTAGTTTCGATGTTTAATGAGGGGCAAATAAAGGAAATATTTATTGAATTATAATGTCATAATATAACTAATATTTTCAGGAACGTTTTCGAGATCCACAATCTTTGGTAAAAGATCTCCATGATGATGGATTTAAAGCAATTTGGATGCTTGACCCTGGTATCAAGAAAGAAGAAGGATATTTGATCTATGACAGTGGTTCTGAAAATGATGCATGGATCAAGAAAGCAGACGGGGAGCCATTTGTTGGTATGAATGTAGCATAGCATGCTTTAGTAATTACCCTTAATTTTCTTACATTTTAGGATATCATTGACAAGTTATGGTTTTATTGCCACGTCCAGGGGAGGTATGGCCTGGGCCCTGTGTTTTTCCTGATTTCACACAATCAAAAGTTCGTGCTTGGTGGGCTCTTTTAGTTAAAGATTTTACATCTAATGGTGTTGATGGCATATGGAATGATATGAATGAGCCAGCTGTTTTCAAAGTAATTCTATGCTTCTTTCTCAAGCCTTCCATTTCTGGCTGTCATTTCTTGGTCTCATTACTTTGCTTTTCAGACTGTTACAAAGACGATGCCTGAGAGCAATTTACATCTAGGAGATGAAGAAATTGGAGGCTGTCAGAATCACTCACACTATCACAATGTATTCCCCCAAAACTATAATCTATTTTTTTTTTTTCCCGTGGCAAGATAATGATATCTAAGAATGGGATGCCAGTGCTATTATTTTCTTCAGTATCGTGCATTCTTGCCAGCAACCCTCTGGAAGAACTATTTCGTCTAATTTATGAACTGCTTGCTCTTCTGACGGTTTGTTTGCGTTCATCACTGTGAAGAAAATAAATTTTGAAATTCTAGTCATTCTTGTTGGTTTCTCACTTATAGGTATATGGCATGCTTATGGCAAGATCAACATATGAGGGGATGAAGTTAGCTAATGAAAATAAGCGTCCTTTTGTACTCACCAGAGCTGGATTTATTGGTAGTCAAAGGTATGCTGCAACATGGACGGGAGATAACCTTTCAAACTGGGAGCACGTACACATGTCTATCTCCATGGTACTTCAATTGGTAAGCCTATTTTTTACCCAATGAGTAGGCAAATTGACTTCGTTTTTCACCTTTTAGTATGTTATAAGTTATGCTTTTATTTATCTCATATGTGTCTCTAGATCCTCACATCCTCATTTTTGTAATGCTTTGATTTTTTCCCTTCCAAGGCTGAAGAGTCATTTCCTAATAGCTTCTCTTAAAGGCCATGTGTAAATGGTAACCACGTGGATTTGACCATTGCACCATATGTTACAAAATTTAGTACTTGGTTTTGTTTCTTTAGAGAGAGAAACTGTTGTCAGAAAGGGAAAGTGCTCCCTTTTATGAAATGAAATTAAAAGTTTTACTTTCTCTTCTTACAATATGGTCATTTGCTCTAATTTAAGTTTTACACTATGGATAGGGACTCAGTGGTCAACCACTCTCTGGACCTGATATTGGTGGATTTGCTGGAAATGCAACACCCAAACTTTTTGGAAGGTGGATGGGTGTGGGTGCTATGTTTCCTTTCTGCCGTGGGCATTCTGAAATGAGCACAAATGATCATGAGCCATGGTCTTTTGGGGAAGAGGTTGGTGACACATGCTTGCAATTTGATACCTCTCACTTATTTCTTACTTGTGATATGAACTTGGATGTTTCATTTTGTGCACCATCTGGAGCAATTGATATTTGCAAGAACATTGTCATCTGTTGTAACTGCTAACAGTTTACCTTCTACATATGTTCCAGAATCACATTACCTCTTGTTAAGATCATATGTTTTTATAGCTTTGTTGCCACCATAATTTTTCCATGTTGCTGGTTAATGTAGCTACTTTTTATGTTCTACCATCAATTTTTATTGCTTACTAACTTTAGTTCCATTAGTGTGAAGAAGTGTGCTGTCTAGCATTAAAGAGGCGCTATCGACTTCTACCACATATATACACTCTGTTTTATCTGGCACACACAACAGGTATCCCGGTGGCAACTCCAACTTTCTTTGCTGGTATGTCCTTGTGCAGTTGAATAATCTTACTTCATTCAAGGAACTTCAGAATGTTTTTACATTCATTATGGTCGCTTATTGTTTCTGTGTAAATTGCCCATGCAGATCCAAAAGATCCTGGCTTAAGGACCACTGAAAATTCCTTCCTGCTGGGTCCTCTTCTTGTCTTTTCAAGGTTCTCATTCTCCTTATTTAAAGATTCATACTAGCTTAAATGTGTTTGATTTAGGGAGTTAACTTATATGCATTATACACAGTATAGAGATCAGTTGGCCAGTGTCTTTATTAACTGTCTTGGTGATAAAATCTCTATTTCTTGCAAGATGTGCTTGAGAGACACCTGTGCTGTTGTGCACCATTTTGAGGGGCAGTGTTGGTAGGAGAATTTATATAATACTGTATATTTGCTTGCTTGATGCCTAACATTCTTGTAAGAGAGTAGAATATGCCTATACAGTATAATAGTTCTGTATCCATTGAGGAACAATTACAATGTCATCATCTTCCCTTGTCATAATTCTTTTTGGTTGTGTTTGTCTCTTGGGTGATAATTGGTAGAGCTCTTTGTAGATAGCGTTTTCTTGCAGCATCCCTATGCAATTCATACTAATCCTCTTTTATTTTCTTTAGCACCATTGCTGATCAGGGAATGGATAGATTGCATCCAGTGCTGCCCAAGGGAATCTGGTTGAGATTTGATTTTGATGATTCACACCCGGTATCTATTATTTTCATCTTGCTCTACTGCTCTACTGCTCTACTTCATCTAATTATATCTTCTTACTTACCTTTATATGCAACAGGATTTACCGACATTATATTTGCAAGGAGGATCAATACTTCCTTTGGCTCCCCCACATCAGCATGTTGGTGAAGCAAATCTGTCAGATGACTTGACACTCCTTGTAGCTTTAGATCAAAATGGTATTTCTCACGCTTGTTAGTTTTTATAAAGGGCAGGTGTTGAATTGTTTGCTCAAAGATGTGAAGTTTAATATGGCCTTATGATAGAAGTTTGATATATCGGACCTCATAAACTCCTAATTCCATTCACAAGCTTGCAAATTAGACCATGGCAAGCCATGGAGTTATAGGGTGTTAAGCATGGTGAATTTGGATACTCTGAATAGTAACATGCCCCCCCCCAAAAAAAATAAAAATAAAAAAATAGAGTATCAATTGCAATTAGCATGCCAGTATTGGGAATTGGTAAGTTTGGGGAAAGTATCATTTTCCCCTCAGTGTTCCCACAACCCGCATTATACTAATGCAATCTTAATCACTTTTAACTGATGAGACATTTTTTTAAGCCTGTCCTACTGTTTTGTGAAGCAAAACGTTGGTTGGTAAAAGGTACCTTCTGGTTCTTTACATGTGCACGTGTATTGGTGGTTGCATTACATTCCTGCATTTGTAGGGCATGCTGAAGGATTACTATTTGAAGATGAAGGTGACGGGTATGAATTCACCAGAGGTGGATATCTGTTGACACGTTATGTCGCCGAACTTCAATCTTCAGCTGTTACTGTCAGAGTTTCCCATATGGAAGGATCATGGAAGAGGCCCAGACGCCGTCTGCGTGTGCAGTTATTGCTTGGTGGAGGTGCAATGGTATGTCTTCTGTTGTCAATGAACATTGTTAGGGCATACTTGGCGTTCACTGGAAACTACCACTGGTGAAACATATGTTTAAAATATTTATTAATCTTTTATCCTTGAGCAGCTTGACTCATGGGGCATAGATGGAGATGTCCTGAAAATCAATATGCCCACAGAAGTTGAAGTTTCTACACTGGTGTCCACCAGTGAGAAACAATACAGGACCCGGTTAGGTATTGGTACTTCTTTTTGGTTGTCAATATCCTCTATTTTCAGCCTTTTTGTAATTTTTTAAACATTAGTTATAAGCTATTTTTAAAATATACAGGCCCATAATTCTTGTTGGTTAAAAACTCATCATTTTCTTCTTTAGTTTAGTCTCCATTTTGATTTTCATGAAGAGAATATTTACTTTTCTCAGGGCATAAGCATTCAATATGTGGGCCAGAATAGAATATTCTCCTTTCTTCTTGAAATTTCACTTGCACATCTTCGTTTTAGTATGTCTCATTCATTCTCACAACTGTAGTTGTGTTCCTTTGGTAATCATATTTGGATGGCTATGATGCCCTCCAAGGATAGGGCTTTCTGTGTGTTTAAAGGTTTTCAAAAGGATAGACACTAATTGGCTTATTGTAGTTGAGGAGGCTGCTTGTGGTTTTCTAACTCTGCCTTTATGTGTTATTGCTAGAGTTCGTGGAATTTTTTCCTTTATGGTGGTTGAGATGCAGGAATGATGGAAATCATTTCTCGACTTCCTTGCAGTCTTTTTACGAATATTTAATGTATATATTTTAGGTGGATAGGCGTGTCATTCCACACTTTTATGCATCACATAGTTCTTTCCAGATGCTATTTTTTAGGTTTTATTTTTTATTTTCAAATCAGTTTGTGTCCTCATAGATAACTTCTCAAATGCAGAATGTGCCAAGCATATTCCAGAGTTGGAAGAGGTTTCTGGACCCAAGGGAGTAGTGGAGCTTTCAAAAGTCCCTGTTGAATTGAAAAACGGTGATTGGATTGCTAAAGTAGTTCCCTGGATTGGAGGCAGAATTATTTCCATGGAGCACCTTCCTTCGGGTAATGCTTACAACCCAGCAAAACTTTTCCTTCTTCTTCTTCTTTTTTTCTAACCTGGCCAAGGTAATTTGAAGTTCTTGATAGTAGAGGTTCACCTAATATGATCCAAAAACTCACTATCTCCTTTTATTGGCAATGATTGAAGGAACACAGTGGCTTCATAGCAGGGTTGAGATTGATGGATATGAAGAGTATAGTGGAACCGAGTACCGGTCAGCAGGATGTTCTGAAGAATATAGTGTCATTGAGTAAGTTGCTGACTTGTACTAATTTCATTGTAGTTTTTGATCTTTGGGAACATAAATGATTCCAATGTAATTCCTTTCTGATACAAAAGACCAATTCTTCCTTATGACAGAATATTCAAGTAGTGCAGGGTAGAGAAAAAGAGTGAGTTATTAACTCATATAACTGATAAATCAAACAACAATTCTTAACTTCCTTGAGAATTTGTTTTGTTTTCAGAATATCAATCGTCACACAATCAACTATATCAAAAAAATAAAATAAAAATAAATAGATAAATTTCTATTCTTGTCGCGTGGATCAAATTTATGGAGTTTCCCTATTTTCAATATGGATAGTTTGACCTTACTGAGGCACTTTTTGGGGACTTATTCTTTCCTTAATGCATTTGTTCTGTTTTCTCATACTTGAAAAGAACTGTAGTCCCTGGCTTTTTCATGTATCTGCTAGATACCCATGTTTATGCCTGTAATCGCTGCTTGTAGGCGGGATCTTGAGCATGCAGAAGAGGATGAATCTCTTATTTTAGAAGGTAATATTGGTGGAGGGCTGGTTCTTCGACGGCAGATATCTATACTCAAAGATAATCCAAAGATTCTCCAGATTGACTCTGGCATTATAGCCCGCAGCGTTGGTGCTGGTTCTGGTGGATTCTCAAGGTTAGATCCAGAAACATTCCTTATCTATGATGATTTTAATTTCTTTCATCTACCATTAAGAGGATCTGTGCTCTTTAGGCTTTCTTTGCACCAACCGATAATGACATTGTCAATCCATCACATGGAATATTGTTTAACTGTTTTTCCATCACAGTTACCATCTATCATTTTGTTGTGCTAAACAAATTAACAAGAACATGAATTATGAAGTTTGACAACATGCATTGCACAAGCTGTTTTGCAGTCTTTTACCAGAAGATGCATTCTGGAATTGGTTCTGAAATTGCATTTTACGTTGTTGTTTCTCTACAAAATCGGTCTTTTCACATGAGATAATCTTCAAAAACGTTAATTTCCCAGAAACAATTTTCTACTTCATTGTTTCTCTACAGGATTGCAGTCTTTTTACATGACCTTAAAAAGCACTCAGTTTTCCTCATGCTAACTCATTTGAATATTCTTTGTTTCTTCCTGTTTGGTCCTCCCCTATGCTTAATGTGTGCTAGGGCTGTAAGCTCTCATTCTTTTCTTTTAATCATTATACAAGCATGCGCCAACATGTATATAAAGCTATGAATACCAAACTATTGTTGTTTCTTTCTTGTAGACTGGTTTGCTTGAGAGTACACCCGACGTTTACTCTCCTTCACCCCACTGAAACTTTCATCTCTTTCACCTCCATTGATGGATCAAAGCATGAAATATGGCCTGAATCTGGGGATCAGTTCTATCAAGAGAATCTTCTGCCTAATGGTAAGTTCCTTGTCACCCTATTTTATGGTGTTTATACGGATTTTTTTAATATAATTTTTGTAGTGGAAAATGTAGAATGTAAATGGAATTGGAATGGATAAAGAAAGGAAACAAACCATGAGATCAAGCAAAGTTGGCAAAGGACTATTGCTTACAAAGCAGAGGTCCTGAAGTTGACTCAAGTCCCTGCTGTTAATCCCAAAATTAACAATAGAGATGGGAAGCTCTAGGGAAAATTTCATTAACAAGTAACTATCCTCGAGGTTTGCTGAAATCACTGTGATCATCCTTCATAATTACAAAATAATCGTAATCACAATGCTCAAATTTTAGTTAATGCAAGTATCAAGAAACAGTGTAAAGTAGTAGTCAGTGTAATTACAATAACCTCAGCGCTGCTCCAGTCATTAAACATTTCATTAATTCTTGCAAGAACTGGGGGCCTACTAAAGTAACATAGTTTATTGAGAGCGTGTATAGTGCATATGTTGAGCCTAATAATGTTTGTCAATCTTGATATCATTCATTGCGTTTCTTTCAGGTGAATGGATGCTGGTGGATCAATGTCAGGGCTTGGCTTTAGTCAATCGGTTTAACATTAATGAGGTTTTTAAGTGTTACATCCATTGGGGAACAGGGACAGTAAATCTGGAGCTGTGGTCTGAAGATAGGCCTGTTTCAAAGCAATCACCTCTCACAGTCTCCCATGGGTATGAGGTGAGAGGAATCTCTTAGTTACTTGTACAAGAGATGGATGCAGAGATATTCAACCAGCAGATTTAAATTGTGTAGTTTTAACTAAATAACGCATCAAAACTTCTTTTGGGAAAAAGAATGGTAAAATGGATCTAGGAAGCCAATCTGTTGATACGTACTGCACTTGGTTTATAACATAAATCAGCATTTCTTCAATAAAAGTAGTTTTATCGCTAACCTTCGACTATGGGCATTCTGGATTGGATGGGGGTGGTTAGGTTTGTAAGCTAGATACTTTTTTAACCCAAGTAGCCTTGTGGCTTGAGCACCTCCCCACCATCCTGCACAACCGAGCTTGAGCTTGAGCTTGAACCCGGAACGTGCTCACAAAGACTACAAGGTACTTCCACTCCTCAAAAAAGCCGGGAATTGTGACAAAACAACACTCCTATTTTACTGGATGAAGAAACGTAGGTGTAGGTCTTTCAGAAACTGAAGCAGCAGGCTTTAAATGGTGGCTTCTCTAGATATCCCTTAGCCCAAAGGCGCAGCCTTTGCTGCGACCAAATATTCAGCTAAAAATGTCTTTCGGAACTCTACTTGCAAAACTCTGTTCTGAAAAAGCTTGAATTATATACAAAGAAATCATGTTGGTGGTAGCTGAAGCCACTAGCGATAGATGATAGTCTTTATTTACACAAGAAACTTTGCCTTCAATTTTTGCCCATGCATTTGCACTTCAAAGCGTTCACGTGGAGCTCAAGGAACTCTATGTAAGGTAGGAGTAGGACTTACGAGCATGTTAAGCTAGGTGCTCAGATTCTTCCTTTCTCTTTCTTGGCCTTCTCTTTCTCGAGCAAGTAAATTATTTCTGCTTCAGGCATATCCAAAAGGATTGCATGTAGCTTGATATTCGCCTCCTCCACCTTTTCCATTAGCCTGTCATTTGGTAACATGCCTAGGCAGGCCCTTTGGATGGTCACCCAGCTTTCCTTTAATGGTAAAGCAATAATCCCTAGAACACATCCGATGATTGTTCCGAGGCACCTATTGCTTTTGCATTTTGTTTATTAGAAGAAACAAGTCCCTGTCAGGTTCCTTCCATGTTCCATCCTTTCCCAAATATAAGACCGATCTTGCTTGTCATGGCCCAGTGGGAATGTGGTTCCCAGTGCTTTGGTAATAAAGCAGAAGCCAGGATTGGCCTTGACCATGAAGTTTCAAGTGTAATGACGTGCCTCCCAAACCAATTTGAAGTCCTTGCCTCCTTCGTCAATGGAAAAGGACAACTGCAACACAAAAAATATCCTGAAACTCTCAGTAGCAATCACAATCAAAGCAGGAATTTACTTTGGATTATCAATTCTATCATTAATTTTCTTTTCTTTTGTTTCCTCTTTCTTCATTGCATTTGCCTTTCAGTAATCTTGAGTCACTGGCAAATATAAACCGCCGCCGCCGCCGCCATACATACGACGACGACGATAATAATAATAATACGACCATAATTAATGTCAAATTTTGAGTCTCAAAAGCTGAAGTGTAAATGGACCGAAGCATAGATATATAATATTGTAATCATAGACCTATACAACTACATAAATAATTCTGGTAAAAACCAACCTCCACCATACAACAGCAATACCAAATAAGCTAGAATACAATATTGTTCTTCACATTTCTCTTCATCTTTGATAATGAGTCGGAGCACATCAACATAGGTGTCCAGGTTGCTTCTGGGATGATAGTTTTTAAGCAAATAAAGAAATCAGAAGAGATTAAAAGATTGCAAGAATAAGAATACTAGTTTATTGCAGGCTGAGGATAATTGATTTGATAAACATCCTTACAAATATATAGTAAAAGAAAAGGCTGAAATGCTAATTAATAGCATTAAATCATGACACTAGCAAACTAACACAACCTTTTATTTGCTTGAAACATAAAAAACTAAAACTAACACTACAAAAAGGCAACATGAACTTATGTCAGTCCTGAAATAATCTTTAACACTCTTCCTTACTTTAAAAACTGTGAATTCCAATCTTTTATCTTAAAAGCTCAAACTTGCTAATTGAAAGTGGTTTTGTAATCAAGTCTACTAGTTGATCTTCAAACTTTTAGTAAATTAACATAATCTTATTATTTTTCTGCACCTTTTGTAAAAAATAAAGTTTTGTGTTGAAATGTTTGGTTTTTCCATGAAATATTAGATTGTGGTAAATTTCTATGGCTGCTTGATTATCCATTAAGACCTTTGTAATTTTCTTATGTTGTTGTTGCTGTAATAAATTCAATTTTTGTAGTGGATTGTGCATCAAATGTCTTGCTTCTTTGATAATCATTAAAACGTTTTTGATCTTAAGCTGAAACTTTTAACTCCTCTGAAACTGCACCGAAGCTAACAGGTCTTAGAATTCATTTGGATGCTCTTAAGTGTATTTCACTTGGACAGTGCATGAAACAGAATAGAAGAATTGTAGCTTAGAGTATATTAGATTTAGTTGTCATTAGATACATTATGCAACCAATCATGCTTTTGAGCTTTTCTTCATCAACTCTATTGGTTCCATCTTCTTTGATAAATTTTTCTTTTTAATTCATTGGGGTAGCTGTTGGTTTGTAGTTCTTTATATGAAATTTCTTCAAATTTTCATTTGCATACTTCTTTTAGCAGATAAATATTTCATTCTTATTTTGGTTGAATTCCATTCCAATAAATATATCATGAGGCCAAGATCAATCATTTCAAAAGTTTGTATTATCTTCTGCTTGAATTCTTCAACTTGTTGTGCATTGCTTCCCATCACTAGAAGGTCATCAACATAAAAGGATATTAGGAGAATATCACTATTATTTTTCTTTACATAAAGAATTGCCTTAGATAAGCTTTTCTGAAAACCAAAGCTTAGAATATAATTATTAATTATTCTATATCAGGTTTTAGGTGTTTGTTTTAATCCATATAAAACTTTCTTTAGCAAATAAACTTTATCTTCTTTTCCTTGGATCATAAAATCCAGTTGGTTATTTAACATAGATATCTTTATGTAAAACATCATTTAAAAATGTTGACTTAACATCTAACTGAAACATTTTTCAGTTCTTGTGTGCAATAACAACAAACAATAGTTTGATGGTGTCCATTCTTGCAGCAGAAACAAAGTTATATTAATAATCAACATGAAATATATGAACATATCCCTTAATTACCAATCTAACCTTATGTTTATTGATAGAAGTGTATGCATTTAGTTTAGTTTTAAACATCAACTTTACTCCAATAATGTATTTTAATCAAAAGTTGAGATTTTTAACCTCTCATGGCTGTACTGACATACTCGGGATCCTTTCCATGCTTCACTCTTTTGTTTTTTGACAAGAAGGAAGAAATTCCTAGGAACAACTCAAAAACACTAAAAGTTCCAATTGCTACAAGAAGAAAAATGCAGAGCATTTTGCTTTTCAAGCTGCTTCTCTTAAAACTTTATTGTTGCAAAACTTCTATTTGGACCGCCTGGGCAATCTATCAAATTAATAATACAACAGCATTCTCTTGTTGGTTATAACGATGCCTCTTATTCAATAAGATTATGATACGTTGCACCCAAAAAAATCAAAGCTGCAAAATGGCTTGCTTCCCGCACTGCTTTCATTCCCGAGCAAGTGGAAAAAAGGCCTGATGATCACATAATTAGGATCAATATTCCTTCACATTTTCCTTTGTCTTGCTGTGGTTGTCACAGACTCTACTGCCAACCAAGCAATAAAACTACATCCAGGAATATGTGCGAGTGTCCGGAGACAAGTTTAAACTTTAAACCGATCAACCCTCCCTTTTCTACAAATCATCCTACGGAGCAATTTGAACGCTAACAATGTTAATCTGATCTGGGATTGTATTGCACAAGTCATTATATTCTCAATGATAACGACAGAACCATTGCGATAGCCCAGATTCCATTACAATTCTCCCACAAAAGACTTAATTGGTGCCTATTATCCCCACCATAACGATGTACTTCCATTCCCCACTTTCAAACTACACCCCCATGTTTCAAAATTTTCCGTCCTCCAATCATGTAGCCATACTTGCTGATTCTGAAAGAAACAGTTCTTGATGGTCGCTAAAAACATCAATGACGAGAAAATCAACACCAAAGCCATGTAAACTTATCGCTCGCACATGAAAAAACAACAAACAAACATCATCAATTCCTGGAGTTCAGATGACAAAATAGTCACACACATTCATTGACATAATGCTTTGACAGTTTGGAACAACTTCGTTTCTTTACACAAGTGACCAAGATAAATCAGCTCGATTCAGCAGGAGGCTTCTCTTTTGGATGTTTAGAGGCATAATGATCACCTAGTTGATTACTATTCGCCAGCTGAACCTGAAAGTCAAAAGGCAACTTGTGTTTAGTATAAACCAAATCTATGAACCAAAAACACAAAGATCAACAATAACTGCCATAAAAGGATTAGCAAAAACCTTACAAATTGCTTGTAATAAAGAAATTTGTAAAGGATTGATGTGCAAAAGAATGTTCTCATGAAGAACTGCTAATGGGGCAATTATAAACTGACCAAAACACAATCTCAGGTTGATCACTGAAAATGAACTCCCGAAACTACACATGCGTGATTAAACCTTGTCTAAATTTCTTATCATCTCCGTTGAAGATATGACCAATAACATGAACCTGCCATTACCTGTTGGCTGTTCTCCTTAAATTGCAGTTTGAGTAAAAGGCACGTCTTCTTCCATAAAGGGCATCATGACCCCACCAACACATAGTTAATTGAATAAAAAGAGCAAGGTTTCATATGTACCAAAATGAGATATGTGCAGGCATTTCTAGACAAGAACACACTTCGTGTGTGTGTTTTGTACTGTAGTGCACGGTACTTTTCAAAAGTGTTTTTCACTTAAAAATACATCAAAATGATTTTTTTTTTATTTTTGACATTAGCACATCAAAACCATTAAATAGCACTAAAAGAAAGCATCAATTTGATGATTTTTCAAGTGAAACATGCTTTTGAAACGCACCCAAAAGCAGAAGCTAACGCACTCCTAAACACTCATTTCATAATTTAGCAAGTCCATGTTAGGGATTTGGTTCGGTTTTTCAAGTTAAAATGCAGGCTCATAATCCCAAATGGGTCATTCTAAAAACCATAGTTTGGAATTTCAAGCCACTTAAAACCATTGCTTTCAAAACCCAATCCAAAACACTCCTTTAAGTTCCTCAGATATCATAATTTTTAAAGCCTCAATCCTTGAATTGGTTGCATTCTAAACAAAAAATTAAATCCTTTAAAATATTTAACTATTGCTTATCTCAATTTCTTATTACAGTTTTGTACTCTTGGAAGTGAATTTATGCTTTTTTTAAAGACAAGTTTTTAGGCAATTCTGTTTGCACATGGATTATTCAATTTTTGTTAAACATTACTATATGAGTTGCTTTATATTCGTGAATTATATTAAAAATATTAAAAAAATATATAACATCCATAGCTTAAAATACTTAAAAAATTTTTTAAAAATCAAAGTCTTTTATTTCTAATAGCTAAAAATATTATGGAAATGATAGAAGCCCTTTTTAAAAATTATAGAGGGGCTGCTGAGCAATGTATTCTTCTTTTTATTGTTTATTGAATCGAATATAATAAGTGGAAGCCATAAAATTTAGTGAATAAAGAAAAAAGGGGTTTTCCTAACATGGATTGAGAAAAAAAGAAGATTCTATGATGTTTTGATGCACGCTTACAATCAAAGGTTCTACTACAAAAGTGTTCGGGAAAAAAGTTTACGGTGTTATAAAAAAGGCATATTGAATGTGTTATATAGAAACATGAGATCGGATACTAAATTCAAAAAGGAATATAGGAAACATGGTATAATTAGAAAAACAGGAAAAAAATTATATAGGAAACACAAATTAGAAAAAAGAAAAATAAATAGAAAACACATATTCAAAAAGGAATATAGAAATATATATGTATTCAATCAAATGTGTATAAAAGGCAATTAAATGATTTAAAGATATTATAGACTTTCAAAAGTATTTAAGGGTAACATAGTTAATCAAAAGTTTTTATGCCCCTTGCGCCTTTATATATAGTTATAGATACATGCAAAAATATGTAAAAGAAAAGCATTAGGAGATTATTGATCATTGAAATCTTAAGAAATTAGTGGAAATAAGTTGTTCAACAAATTCTATTCTTTTTTTTTGGTAAATCTCACTAAAACACAAGGTAGTTTCAACTAGTGAAGTGAGAGCAGTTTATAGAATCCAATTCACAAATGTTGGCCAATACAGCACTTGCAATAGTAACAAGGTATAAAGGTGGCATTTGGATATTAGCTCATGAAGTGACTGTTTATAATGAAGTAATATGAAAAAAAAAGTGACATAAGAGTTTACAAAAGGTTATGGCAAGAGAGTAACGGAACTGTATTTTTACTTTTAAAACTTGCGTTAATAGTTAAAAGGGATTACAGTCAAGAGTAAAACCACAACGTTTTTAGTTTGGAATGGCAAACTTTGGTTTTGAAGGAAAGATAAACATACAAACCATGCCATATCCAGATTGAAAACATAAGAATCAAGTGGTAACTCTAAATAGACCACCATAACTTTGATCCACAATTAAATTTTACAATGACGTATATAATTTGCTGCACTGAGGCACTACAAGCAAGCATCAATTTCAGAAAGAACCCACATCAGTTTTTATGTGAAATCAACATGTAAATCATCAAAGACCCTATGTAAAATAGTGCATCTCACAGTCCAAAGTGTGAATCATATTCAAAATCTTGTCTGGACCATCTGGTTTATTGACTAACCAAAGACAAGCTTGTAAGAGGATTTTCAACTTAAAGCTTCCAGAACAAGTAAAACCCTCGTGAATGAGCAATAACCTTACTGAAAACGGTCGTCTTAAATAAGAATGCCGTCAGGCAGACCTCAAATTCTCAACTTCTAATTTAGAAACTAAATACACAGAGAAATCAAAGCCGTACCAAGAAAAAATGTTACATAACCTAATGACACAAAAACAACAGGACAAATAACCTAATACAATCATATCTCTTCAAGTTCGTCTCTATACCCTCCAAGTGTTTTTTGGTAAACAACAACAGCTTGGGAGCTCTCTATCGGATAATAGGTTTACAATATCATCAATCTCCTCCCCCTCCACTATATTAATACTCAGTAAATATAATTTCAAACCCACAACATGTTATCTGAAAACGCACCATATTGAAAAGGACACTCACAGTCTTAAACGACAGAGAAAGAGAGGAAAAGAACCCAAAATTTATCAAGAGTTAATTTCACGATTTATAATCATTCCAACAATAAAAAAATAAAATAAAAAAAGCAGATCAGATTGAAAAAATAAAAGTGTATGATGATACGAAAGAAAAGAAAAGGAGAGAGTAAAGTAGTGATAACCTTACAGATGGGGCAGGTAACCTTGAGAGCAACAGCTCGGGCTTCAAACTGAGATCCCTTAGATTTCTGATTCCTTTCTGCGTTTTTCCTCTGGGCTTCGATCTTCTGCTTTCCTCGAGTCATTTTCTCTCTTCTTCACAATCTATCCTTCTGATTGGATACGATCTGTTATTAAGGAAAAATAAAAAGAATGCTGTGTGGTGGGTCCTCTCGCTTTGTTTATGTGACTGCGCGCGTGGGCGGCCATTGGTTTTTGCTGGCTTTTTGCCTAGCCATGCCATGTGTATATGGGCAGGATAGCTGTGCCTTTTTCTTCGTTTTGAAACTTAACACTCGAAATATTTTTTAAAATCTATTTTTTATTTAATTATATAATAAAAAAAATATTTATAAAAATTACAAAGAGTATATTTTATATTCTAAATTATATTTTTTATTTTCTTTTAACAATAATATTTTTTTCATTATCAACATAGTTTATTGAATAAAAAATAATAATAATCAAAAACATATTTGTAAAATATTTTTTTCTTATTCATGTATTTTTTTGTTTTGATAAAAAATATTTTTTCAATTAAAAATTTATTATGATCATAAAAAAAATCTTAAATAAAAAATAAAAAAAATTATCAATTGATGATTTGGATGCACCTAAAAAGTATAAATATAAAAAAATCAGGTAAAAATTATAATAAAAAAATATTTTATCATTTTTCTATATTCAATATTAATGAGAATATTTTTTAAAAAACATATATACATTTCACATAATTATTTATAAAATAATTTTTAATATCATTATTGAAAGCTTTAACCTTGGCATAATTGGATAATTTCTTACATACTTAATGTTTTTGGCCCAAAAAAATTATATAGGTGTTGCTAATATTTTTTATAGCAAAAAAAAAACATATAGGAGTTGATCCGGTCAACTTGGCAATTCCAAAAACAATTCAAATGACTCGTAAAAATATAATTTGACTAAAAATTATATTTTTAGATAATCCTAAGTCAACTTCTAAAGTTCATAACTTTAGATATGAGACTATGATTATTATTTTTTTGGTTGAAATCGGGCTAAACGCCCAATTAAATTAAACATTATAGAGTTGATCCAATTAGATTATAACACAGGCTACAGTAAAGACCCACATGAGGGTCATTAAGGGAAATAGAAGATCTATCAAAAGAATTCCTAGTTAAACCATAATTGGCTAGCCAATCTGCCATTGAATATGCTTCTCTGTAGATATGGATCACCTGAATATCACATTCTTTTGCTAATAAATCCCTCACTTGCATGATTAGATTATAATTTTTATCAATGATAATCTTAACTTTAGTGATTAAATCAATTGCTGATGACGAATCAGATTCCAAAATAATTTTACGGAATCCTTTGGACCAAGCTAATTGCAAGCTATTAGTAATTGCCCATAATTTTGCACCTAATGATGTGCAAATCCCGATATTAATAGTGAAACCAACAATCCATCTACCCATAGCATCCCTAATGAGACCATGATAACCCTACAAAAAATAAATTAAAATAAATTGTGAAGTTTAATTTTCAATCAACTCAATGTTAAATAATCAAATTAAAAAAAATAATAAATACAAAAAATCACGCGAGTCAACCCTAGTTAATCTATCAAACTTACGACCTAGTTCATGAGAACAAGATAACCCCATAGAAATCAAATAGAAAAATATGAAATCAAATTATCAATTAATCAAATGTTGAATGATAAAATTAAAAAAAAATCAATTAAAAAATGACATTAAAAAACTCAAGTTAAGATAAGTTATAAGATCAAGATAACCTCATATAAAAAAAATCAAAAAAACAACTTGGGCCAACTTACCAAACCCTAGACTCGGGGCACGAGGTCAGTATAACTCCATATAAAGAAAATTGAGATACATTATTAAAAATGATTCCTAATAAATTCAATGTTGAATGATAAGATTAAAAAAAAAACATCAATTTAAAAGGGGACTAAAAAAATGACCTAAGTCAACTCGAATTAACCCATAAAACTCGTGACTTGAGTCATGAGATAAGATAACCTCGTAGAAAACAAATACAAAAAATTATAAAACCTAATTCCAAGTTAATAAAAAGTTGAAGGATGAAATTAAAAAAAAATAGTCAATTAAAAAAAATAAAACAAAAAACTCGAGTCAACCCTGTATAAAGCAAATTGAAACAAATCATGAAACTTAATCTTTAGCAAACCACATGTTGAAGGATGAAATAAAAATTAGAAAAAATACATAGATTAAAAAAAACAAAGGACTACTAGAATAAATAGTGTTTTGTAAGGTAGTGTATGGTAAAAGTATCACCCTTTTAAGTGTTTTGTAAATTTTAATAAATTTATTTAAAGAGAATTTTATTCCAGTTTTTTTTTTTTAAAGGCTAAGATATATTTAACAAAAAGTTCAATCACGCCTAGTGATTAGTACTTAAAAGTGCATGTTTATCAAGGTTTTATATCATCATTTTGCACTTGAAGTATCAATAACTCCTTAACTAAAGCATGTTTTATAATAAGAAGTTTGATATTATAAGATACCTTAATTTATGGTAAATGCTCATTTTAAATGCAGGACTATCACATAAATAAAAGGATTGATTGATGAGTTTAAGCATTGAAAGTGAAAGGACAAAGAGATGGCCAAACTTAGAAAAGAGATGTCGGTGCAGTCCAAACCGGAACATTGCTCGGTAATTGGATCATATCTGGAGCTCTAGATTTCGGATTTAGGTCCACTTTATATGGATGGAAAGGTAAGACAAAGGCCTACAACTTTCATGGGGAGCCCAAGATTTGAAAAGGTCGTTTTGAAGTCCAAATTGAAGGAACAACGAAGAAGTCCGAAGCTGTCCTGCAGCCCAAATACTATTTAGTGTTCAGCCCATATCTTGAGTTCTAGAAGTCCAAATGACCTCATCTTTTTTTTGTTGGAAAGCTGAGACAATTTCCTAGAACATTCCTGAGGATTCTGGGCAAATTATGATGTTAGCAATGACGTCTTGACCAGACAAGAAGATAAGGATTGTTATCTAGTCAAGATGTGGCCACCCACTCATCAATTAGTCAACAAATCAATAGTTCCAAATTTTGGCCTATAAAAGGAGGCACTTACCATGTATTGAGGCATCTTGGTGTTCAGATCAAGATCATGCTATTGCTTTCTCTCTTTGTATTGCTTATGTCTTGCTTTTATTAATATCAAGTTTATGCACTTCATTTCCTTTCCTTTACTTAGTTAGCCTCTTTCTCATTTATGTTCTTATCTTGTTCATTTATGTTTCTTTCTTTCATTATGTTCAGCTAAGTTAATTATGTCAAGGTGAAAAGGGTACACTAATGGTGTAAGAATAAGTATAATATAAACTTACATGGACCTTAACGTTGGATACTAACATGTTTTATATTTGTTATCTTGTTCACTTTTAATACTTTGCTTGTTAAATGGTTAATCTAGATTTATGTTGTATAATATTTGGTACAACAAATACTTGGCACTTTCATAGCCCATACTGTATGGTTTAACCGACACCTGAGCTATGAAAGGAACTTGATTTGTTGTTAACATAAGTTATAATCATGAATGCCTGCCAACATTTACAAGTATTAGCTTTATTCGAATAAGATAATTAATGTAATCATGTTAACAATTTATAATCTGATTGGAACCTCCTTTATGTGTGGTTTCCAATTGAGTAATAAGAGTTTATATTATACTTGTTTGAAGTACCATTAGTGGATCCTCTAACCTTGACATTTGTTTTTATCATTGTTTAATCCTTACGTTAATCTTTCATCTCAAAGTTCTCATTAATTTCTTCATCTTCTGCTTTTATTATTATTATTATTATTGTTATTATTTACATTCTGTCTATATTATATAATATATATCTTTGATCTTTTCATAAACTCAGTATATAGGCTGGAAACCTGTGACCCGATCTTTTAGATCATTCTCAGGTATAACAACGCCACGTACTGAGTATTATTATTGTTATTATTGTTGTTATTGTTGTTGTTGTTGTATTGTTATTTATAATTTATACAATTAACCTCTCTGTGGTTCGACCCCGGTCTTGCCGGGTTATTTATTACTTCGACACTCCTGCACTTGGGAAAAGACATCAATCTTTTGGTCGTGTCAAGTTTTTGGCGCCGTTGCCGGGGAGGTAAATTCTTGTATAAATTATAATATTTATTTTATCTTCTCTTTTCATTTTTCATTTTATTTAACTTTTGTTTCTTTTTCTTCTCTTTTATTTTCTTCCTTTTAATTCTCTTCTTACACGTGCATGAGAGTTTGGTCACGTACATTAAGTGGTAGACTTTGTAGGGTATCCTCATCATTTTCAGAAAATATGGCCGAAGAAGATAATCAATCACTTCATAATGAGAATAACCGTATGAGAACACTTAGAGACCACATGAATCCCACAAGAACAAGTGCACCCTCATGCATAGTTTTCCCTCCTGATGCATCTCATTTTAATTTTAAGCCAGGCATTATTCAACTTTTACCATCTTTTCATGGCTTAGACTTAGAAAATCCATACTTGCATTTAAGGGAATTTGAGGAGGTCTGTAATACCTATAATGACTCAAATTGTAGCATGAACACCATTCGATTAAAGCTTTTTCCTTTTTCATTAAAAGATAAAGCTAAAACATGGCTACAAAATTTGAGACCAGGATCCATTCGTGCTTGGGATGATATGCAACAACAATTTTTAAAGAAGTTTTTTCCATCTCATAGAACAAACTCTTTCAAAAGACAAATCATCACTTTCACTCAAAAGCCAGGAGAAACATTTTACCAATGTTGGGATAGGTATCGAGATTTGCTTAATACTTGCCCACATCATGGTTTTGAAACATGGAGATTGGTTTCACATTTTTATGAAGGTTTAACACCTAGAGATAGGCAAATGGTTGAATTGATGTGCAATGGAACCTTTGAAGATAAAGACCCTAATGAAGCAATGGAGTACCTAGACTTGCTAGCTGAAAATGCTCAAAATTGGGACACCACAGGTACTTATGAGGCACCAGGTAAAACTCAACCTCATACATCTAGTGGAGGTATGCACAACCTTAGGGAAGATCATGATCTCCAAGCCAAGTTTGCATCTTTAGCTAGAAAAGTTGAGGCACTAGAATTGAAAAAGAGTGGTCAATTAAAATCGATTCAAGACATTGTGTGTCAAATCTGTGAAACAAATGAGCATGCAACCAATGATTGTCCAACTTTACCTTCTTTTAAGGAATGCCTCCATGAACAAGCCCATGCTCTAAACAGTTTCCAAAGGCCCAACCATAACCCATACTCACAAACGTATAACCCTGGTTGGAGAAATCACCCAAATTTCAGTTGGAAGAGTGATAGCAACAATGCACAAACTTCACATCCACCGTTTCAAGCACACCATAATTTCCAAAATTCTCATGGATATGCACCTCCTTATGCTCCACCTCCTAGAAGAAATTTTGAGGAAACATTGCATGCATTCATTGAAAAGCAGGAGACAATCAACACTCAACTTGCTCAAAGCATGACCGGTTTTAAAGATGTTCTTGCAAAATTAACATCTGCTCTCAGTTTCCAAGAGAAAGGTAAGTTTCCTTCTCAACCACAGCAAAATCCAAAGGGGCAATACAATGCAAATGGAAGTAGTTCTGGAAGCCAACACATGGATCAAGTCAAATCAGTCATCACTCTTCGTAGTGGTAAGGTTATTGAAAAACCTATTCTTGAACCTTGTGAGAAAGATGATGAGTCTATCTCTGAGGGTAAGGAAGGGGTTGAACCTGAACATTGCAAAGAAAAGACTGATTCCCCGCCAACACTTCCATTTCCTCATGCCATGACCAAACAAAGGAAAGTCAATCACAACTCTGAAATCTTTGAAATTTTCAAACAGGTAAGGATCAATATACCTTTGTTGGATGCTATTAAACAGGTTCCTTCCTATGCTAAATTTTTGAAAGATCTGTGCACTGTGAAGAGAAAATTGAATGTGAAAAAGAAAGCATTTTTAGCCGAACAAGTAAGTGCCATTCTTCAGAACAATAATGCTTTGAAATATAAAGACCCTGGTTGTCCTACAATTTCTTGCTTTATTGGAGAACATAAAATTGAAAGAGCCTTACTTGATCTTGGAGCTAGTGTGAATTTACTTCCATATTCAGTTTTTCAAAGTCTCAATCTAGGTGAGTTAAAACCAACTTCTGTAACTCTTTTACTCGCCGATAGATCTGTAAAAGTGCCTAGAGGAATAATTGAGGATGTGTTAGTACAAGTTGATAAATTCATTTATCCTGTGGATTTTATTGTCTTGGACACGCAACCTGTTGAAGCATGTAATTCATTTCCTGTTATTTTAGGACGTCCATTTCTTGCCACTTCTAATGCATTGATTAATTGTAGGAATGGACTGATGAAGCTATCATTTGGAAACATGACATTGGAGATGAATATTTTCAACATTTGCAAGCAACCTGGAGATGATAATGATTTACAAGAAGTAGATCTTATTGAAGAATTAGTTCATGATCAACTTGAATCTACTTTGAGTAAAATTGAGTTGGATGAATCTGAAGAAATCACGGATGAAAAGGGCACTAAAAATGTTGATGTCAATCTTTTGTCAAGAGTGACAACAGATTTGACATCTGACATCCCACCAATCGATGGAGATTTGTCAGCTCACTTGAGTACCGAAGACAAAGGAAAGTTTTTGAACGAAGTGAAGAACTTTTACTTAGATGACCCTTACTTATTCAAAAATTGTCCTGATCAAATATTTCAAAAATGCATTTCCGACAATGAGGTAAGTAATGTCATTAAACTTTGTCATTCTAAAGCATGTGGGAGTCAATTCTCATCAAGAGAGACGACTGCAAAAATCTTACAAAATGGATTTTATTGGCCCACCATGTTCAAGGACACACATGCATTCTGCAAAACATGTGAAAATTGTCAAAAAGTTGATACTGGTAAAAAAGTTTTGCTTTATAATTCTCGAGTCCATTTATTTCCTGAAAAACTAAAATCAAGATGGAGCGGTCCATTTATTTTAAAACATGTGTATTGACACGACCAAAAGCTTGATGTCTTTTCCCAAGTGCAGGAGTGTCAAAGTAATAAATAACCCGGCAAGACCGGGGTCGAACCACAGAGAGGTTAATTGTATAAATTATAAATAACAACACAACAACAACAATAACAACAATAACAACAATAATAATACTCAGTACGTGGCGTTGTTATACCTGAGAATGATCTAAAAGATCGGGTCACAGGTTTCCAGCCTATATACTGAGTTTATGAAAAGATCAAAGATATATATTATATAATATAAACAGAATGTAAGTAATAATAATAATAATAACAATAACAAAAGCAGAAGATGAAGAAATTAATGAGAACTTTGAGATGAAAGATTAACGTAAGGATTAAACAATGATAAAGACAAATGTCAAGGTTAGAGGATCCACTAATGGTACTTCAAACAAGTATAATATAAACTCTTATTACTCAATTGGAAACCACACATAAAGGAGGTTCCAATCAGATTATAAATTGTTAACATGATTACATTAATTATCTTATTCGAATAAAGCTAATACTTGTAAATGTTGGCAGGCATTCATGATTATAACTTATGTTAACAACAAATCAAGTTCCTTTCATAGCTCAGGTGTCGGTTAAACCATACAGTATGGGCTATGAAAGTGCCAAGTATTTGTTGTACCAAATATTATACAACATAAATCTAGATCAACCATTTAACAAGCAAAGTATTAAAAGTGAACAAGATAACAAATATAAAACATGTTAGTATCCAACGTTAAGGTCCATGTAAGTTTATATTATACTTATTCTTACACCATTAGTGTACCCTTTTCACCTTGACATAATTAACTTAGCTGAACATAATGAAAGAAAGAAACATAAATGAACAAGATAAGAACATAAATGAGAAAGAGGTTAACTAAGTAAAGGAAAGGAAATGAAATGCATAAACTTGATATTAATGAAAGCAAGACATAAGCAATACAAAGAGAGAAAGCAAGAGCATGATCTTGATCTGAACACCAAGATGCCTCAATACATGGTAAGTGCCTCCTTTTATAGGCCAAAATTTGGAACTATTGATTTGTTGACTAATTGATGAGTGGGTGGCCACATCTTGACTTGATAACAATCCTTATCTTCTTGTCTGGTCAAGACGTCATTGCTAACATCATAATTTGCCCAGAATCCTCAGGAATGTTCTAGGAAATTGTCTCAGCTTTCCAACAAAAAAAAAGATGAGGTCATTTGGACTTCTAGAACTCAAGATATGGGCTGAACACTAAATAGTGTTTGGGCTGCAGGACAGCTTCGGACTTCTTCGTTGTTCCTTCAATTTGGACTTCAAAACGACCTTTTCAAATCTTGGGCTCCTCATGAAAGTTGTAGGCCTTTGTCTTACCTTTCCATCCATATAAAGTGGACCTAAATCCGAAATCTAGAGCTCCAGATATGATCCAATTACTGAGCAATGTTCCGGATTGGACTGCACCGACATCTCTTTTCTAAGTTTGGCCATCTCTTTGTCCTTTCACTTTTAATACTTAAACTCATCAATCAATTCTTTTATTTATGTGATAGACTTGCATATAAGATGAACATTTACCATAAATTAAGGTATCTTATAGTATCAAACTTGTTATTATAAAACATGCTTTAGTTAAGGAGTTATTGATACTTCAAGTGCAAAATGATGATATAAAACCTTGATAAACATGCACTTTTAAGTACTAATCACACCCCCCAACCAGCTTATTACTAGTCCCTAGTAATCTAAAGCGTTAAAATAGAGAAACAATTTGCAAGTTCCACAAAGCAAGGCATTCATCATTCAACTTCCATTAATCTATCCAGATAAACAAACTCTCATTAAATTTATATTCCTGCTTCATACTTCGTAAACAAGATATTAATAAACCTTCTTTTTGTGTGCTCAATGAAAACATAGATGATGGGGCTTTTGTTGGAAGAAAACAATATTATGTTCAAATGTTTAAGGTGAACTTCCTTGGGTTGGGATTATTATTTTTTTCTTTTTTTTTTCTTTTTATTTATATACACATACAACTTAAAACACAATGTATCTTTAACCCATGTAACGAGTTTTAGGCTAATGACTCCCAGACCAGTTGATCTTAGGGCATTAGGTGTTGAGACACCCCTACGAGCTTAACAACTCGGGTTGCAGATACTGATACGTAGATAGTGCAATGTTTGATTCCCTTAAGCTTTTCTCCTTAACCCATGTAACAAGCTTTGGGCCAATAGCTCCCAAGTCAGTTGACTTTAGGGTATTAGGTGTTAAAACACCCCTTCGGGCTTAATTGCTTAGGTTAAGGAGGCTACGAAACCAAACTTATCCACGTTTTATTATCATCAATACTATTTTTTTTTCTTTTTTTTTTTTTTTTTTTTTTTCTTTTTTTTTTTTTTTTGCAAATTATATACTATCCTTTTCCCTTAGTTGTTACCTTCAACAAAAGAACATAATTAATGTAATAATCCAATGTGCAACCCACAATCATATGTTAAAGTGTGTGTGTGAAAATGAAGGTTTAATAATACTTGTTAAATGAGTATAGGAGCAGAATCAAGTGATAACAATGTGAGAGTTTGTAAACCTGAATATTTCAAGGAGTATTATGATAGACCTTGGTAATGAAACTTACTAAGATGCGTCTCTAGAGTCAATAAAATTGATTCCATACTCTGCCATCCTAATAACAATTTTGTCAAATGGTTTTAATAATAGCAAAAACAGTTAGCAAGTTAGTATTTTTTTTTTTTTTTTTTTTTTTTTTTAAACTACTACCCTCTCCCCCCAACCAAAACGAGACATTGTCCTCAATGTTCGAAGGTAGAAAGATAGAGTATAGAAGACATCACCTGAAACATCGAACAATGACAAACCTGAAACACACTTAAACAAACATAAGAAGTAACAAAAAAAAATAATATGCTATTAATAAAACCAAAAGACACAAGGTTTCACAGATGAAGGCTCAAATCTAATCTAAGCTTTTTACGGCTGTCCTTAGTTGACCAATCTAGGCGACTCATGCAGGGATCAATGACAGGGATGAAAGATTGTAGTTGGTCAATCAATTGTTCAGCAGTAGCAGCAGAGATTATGATTTGTCGTGCCGAAGATGTTAGAAATTCCTGTTCCACAGCTTGATCAAGGAAAGACAGCAACTTATCATAAAAACCATTAACATTTAACAAACCTATGGGTTTATGGTGAATGTGCAGTTGGGCCCAAGATGAAATATGAAAGATCTCTTCCAATGTGCCCAGACCACCTGGTAAAGCAATGAAGGCATCAGCATGGCTAAACATGGTATTCAGTCGGTCAGACATTGTTGGGACCTGTAGTTCCTCTCCAATTGTTTTTCCAATGATGTCCCCAGTTGCTAAAGCTTTGGGGACAACCCCCAAAACTTGACTGCCTCCTAAGAATGCAGCCATTGACACACCTCCCATTAACCCAAGGCTACCTCCCCCATACACTAAATGAATCTTTCTCTCAGCTAGTACCCGACCAAGATGATTCGCTGATTCTAAAAACTCTTTTTCTTTCCTAGAACTGGATCCACCGAAAACACAAATATTTCTTATCTGATGACTTGAGGAACCTGCCATTTCTACACACTTCTATATTTGATGAATATATGGGATGAGTAGAAATGAAAGGAAGGAAGAGAAGAATTTATAGATGAAAAAGTGAAAATGCAATCATACCACCTATATGTAGGTCAGCTGTAGTCTTACAAACTCTCTCTCTCTCTCTTTATTAATTATTTATTTTGAAAAAGCATGTATGTACAGGTAGTTGTGATTGTGGCTCACATCTTCCCTTGGTTTTACGTCCAAGAACGGCTTAAACGCCCTCTATGGGTCGGGGATAGGCTTCCCATCCAGTTTTCTTAAAAACTGGCAAACAGGGTCTTTTTTAGTCAGATTCCCAAGACTAAGACGATCATGTTCTTTATGGAATTGTGGCCATAAATCATGAATTACACGATGCACATCTCCACTAGGATGCGTCTCAAGGGTCAACAAAAGATTATCTAAAGACCCCTTACTCAGGCCATCCTTAATGAATTGTATCTTATCTTCACGGTTTACAGATACCATTCCTAAAGAATGACATGTCGCATTGCAAGTCCATCTGGCACATTTGTGACAGATTTTCAGTCGTTTTGCATGACGTTTCTTTGCAAAAGTGCTTTTACCTGTTCCAGGCATGTGTGAAATGAAAGAATTGGAGGACTCACCTGATAAGCGGACCTTTGCTTCAATTAGCCAGCGAATATCTTCAGGAATTTCATGATTCATTAATAACCTCAATCTTGCACACCTAGCACGGTAAATTTTATTAATCGCATTTGGAGGCAAAGCGGGAAAATACCTTTTCAACTTTTCAAGAGTGGTGTCCATTTTCAAAAGAGAATTAGAGAAGAGATTCAAAGAAGGGAAAAAAGAGTTAAGAATTATACAAACATATACAGATATCAGTTATTTGGGAAACTGAAAGAACCGACTTAAGTCACGGAGTACCGTTATCCGCCATTTGACCGGGGTGAAAGAGAGACTAGCAAAACAATAGATACAACAAAACACAAAACAATGTGAGAAAAACAAAATAATCAACCTTTATCTACAAGATCATTCAAACCAATGGATTCATTTTCACTAGGAAACTCATCAAAGTAAGCTTTCAAAGGATGTCTATTGACCTTCAAAACATTGTCATTCTTTGGATTCTCAATATCAAGGGCCCCATAAGGATACACATGTTTCAAAATAAATGGACCGCTCCATTGTGATCTTATTTTTTCAGGAAATAAATGGAGTCGAGAATTATAAGGCAAAACGTTTTGACCAGTATCAACTTTTTGACAATTTTCACAAGTTTTGCAGAATGCATGTGTGTCCTTGAACATGGTGGGCCAATAGAATCCAGATTGTAAGATTTTTGCAATCGTCCTTTTTGACGATAAATGACTCCCACATGCCTCAGAATGACAAAGTTTAATGACACCACTTACCTCATTGTCGGGAATGCATTTTTGAAATAATTGATCAGGACAATTTTTGAATAAGTAAGGGTCATCCAAATAAAAGTTCTTCACCTTGTTCAAAAACTTTCCTTTGTCTTCGATACTCCAGTGAGCTGGCAAATCTCCTGTTGCAAGAAAATTGATATTTTTAGCAGACCAAGGCATTGAACAATGAGAAAGTAAGGATTCGTCAGGAGAGTAAGCATCGATTGGTGGGATGTCAGATGTCAAATCTGTTGTCACTCTTGACAAAAGATCGGCATCAATATTTTTAGTGCCTTTTTCATCTGTGATTTCTTCCTGAGAATAAATCATTTTCAAATCTTCAGATTTATCCAACTCAATTTTACTCAAAGTAGATTCAAGTTGATCATGAACTAATTCTTCAATAAGATCTACTTCTTGTAAATCATTATCATCTCCGGGCTGCTTGCAAATGTTGAAAATATTCATCTCCAATGTCATGTTTCCAAATGATAGCTTCATCAGTCCATTCCTACAATTAATCAATGCATTAGAAGTTGCAAGAAACGGACGTCCTAAAATAATAGGAAATGAATTACATGCTTCAACAGGTTGCGTGTCCAAGACAATAAAATCCACAGGATAAATGAATTTATCGACTTGTACTAACACATCTTCAATTATTCCTCTAGGCACTTTTACAGATCTATCGGCGAGTAAAAGAGTTACAGAGGTTGGTTTTAACTCACCTAGATTGAGACTCTGAAAAACTGAATATGGAAGTAAATTCACACTAGCTCCAAGATCAAGTAAGGCTCTTTCAATTTTATGTTCTCCAATAAAGCAAGAAATTGTAGGACAACCAGGGTCTTTATATTTCAAAGCATTATTGTTCTGAAGAATGGCACTTACTTGTTCGGCTAAAAAGGCTTTCTTTTTCACATTCAATTTTCTCTTCACAGTGCATAGATCTTTCAAAAATTTAGCATAGGAAGGAACCTGTTTAATAGCATCCAACAAAGGTATATTGATCCTTACCTGTTTGAAAATTTCAAAGATTTCAGAGTTGTGACTAACTTTCCTTTGTTTGATCATGGCATGAGGAAACGGAAGTGCTGGCGGGGAATCAGCCTTTTCTTTGCAATGTTCAGGTTCAACCCCTTCCTTACCCTCAGAGATAGACTCATCATCTTTCTCACAAGGTTCAAGAATAGGTTTTTCAATAACCTTACCACTACGAAGAGTGATGACTGATTTGACTTGATCCATGTGTTGGCTTCCAGAACTACTTGCATTTGCATTGTATTGCCCCTTTGGATTTTGCTGTGGTTGAGAAGGAAACTTACCTTTCTCTTGGAAACTGAGAGCAGATGTTAATTTTGCAAGAGCATCTTTAAAATCGGTCATGCTTTGAGCAAGTTGAGTGTTGATTGTCTCCTGCTTTTCAATGAATGCATGCAATGTTTCCTCAAAATTTCTTCTAGGAGGTGGAGCATAAGGAGGTGCATATCCATGAGAATTTTGGAAATTATGGTGTGCTTGAAACGATGGATGTGAAGTTTGTGCATTGTTGCTATCACTCTTCCAACTGAAATTTGGGTGATTTCTCCAACCAGGGTTATACGTTTGTGAGTATGGGTTATGGTTGGGTCTTTGGAAACTGTTTAGAGCATTGGCTTGTTCATGGAGGCATTCCTTAAAAGAAGGTAAAGTTGGACAATCATTGGTTGCATGCTCATTTGTTTCACAGATTTGACACACAATGTCTTGAATTGATTTTAATTGACCACTCTTTTTCAATTCTAGTGCCTCGACTTTTCTAGCTAAAGATGCAAACTTGGCTTGGAGATCATGATCTTCCCTAAGGTTGTGCATGCCTCCACTAGATGTATGAGGTTGAGTTTTACCTGGTGCCTCATAAGTACCTGTGGTGTCCCAATTTTGAGCATTTTCGGCTAGCAAGTCTAGGTACTCCATTGCTTCATTAGGGTCGTTATCTTCAAAGGTTCCATTGCACATCAATTCAACCATTTGCCTATCTCTAGGTGTTAAACCTTCATAAAAATGTGAAACCAATCTCCATGTTTCAAAACCATGATGTGGGCAAGTATTAAGCAAATCTCGATACCTATCCCAACATTGGTAAAATGTTTCTCCTGGCTTTTGAGTGAAAGTGATGATTTGTCTTTTGAAAGAGTTTGTTCTGTGAGACGGAAAAAACTTCTTTAAAAATTGTTGTTGCATATCATCCCAAGCACGAATGGATCCTGGTCTCAAATTTTGTAGCCATGTTTTAGCTTTATCTTTTAATGAAAAAGGAAAAAGCTTTAATCGAATGGTGTTCATGCTACAATTTGAGTCATTATAGGTATTACAGACCTCCTCAAATTCCCTTAAATGCAAGTATGGATTTTCTAAGTCTAAGCCATGAAAAGATGGTAAAAGTTGAATAATGCCTGGCTTAAAATTAAAATGAGATGCATCAGGAGGGAAAACTATGCATGAGGGTGCACTTGTTCTTGTGGGATTCATGTGGTCTCTAAGTGTTCTCATACGGTTATTCTCATTATTCTCATTATGAAGTGATTGATTATCTTCTTCAGCCATATTTTCTGAAAATGATGAGGATACCCTACAAAGTCTACCACTTAATGTACGTGACCAAACTCTCATGCACGTGTAAGAAGAAAATTAAAAGGAAGAAAATAAAAGAGAAGAAAAAGAAACAAAAGTTAAATAAAATGGAAAATGAAAAGAGAAGATAAAATAAATATTATAATTTACACAAGAATTTACCTCCCCGGCAACGGCGCCAAAAACTTGACACGACCAAAAGCTTGATGTCTTTTCCCAAGTGCAGGAGTGTCAAAGTAATAAATAACCCGGCAAGACCGGGGTCGAACCACAGAGAGGTTAATTGTATAAATTATAAATAACAACACAACAACAACAATAACAACAATAACAACAATAATAATACTCAGTACGTGGCGTTGTTATACCTGAGAATGATCTAAAAGATCGGGTCACAGGTTTCCAGCCTATATACTGAGTTTATGAAAAGATCAAAGATATATATTATATAATATAAACAGAATGTAAGTAATAATAATAATAATAACAATAACAAAAGCAGAAGATGAAGAAATTAAT
This sequence comes from Populus alba x Populus glandulosa, assembly GCA_033617975.1. Taxonomy (NCBI): domain Eukaryota; kingdom Viridiplantae; phylum Streptophyta; class Magnoliopsida; order Malpighiales; family Salicaceae; genus Populus; species Populus alba x Populus glandulosa. Next base: position 10,716,051 of record CM066143.1, on the reverse strand, counting down.
GAGAACTTTGAGATGAAAGATTAACGTAAGGATTAAACAATGATAAAGACAAATGTCAAGGTTAGAGGATCCACTAATGGTACTTCAAACAAGTATAATATAAACTCTTATTACTCAATTGGAAACCACACATAAAGGAGGTTCCAATCAGATTATAAATTGTTAACATGATTACATTAATTATCTTATTCGAATAAAGCTAATACTTGTAAATGTTGGCAGGCATTCATGATTATAACTTATGTTAACAACAAATCAAGTTCCTTTCATAGCTCAGGTGTCGGTTAAACCATACAGTATGGGCTATGAAAGTGCCAAGTATTTGTTGTACCAAATATTATACAACATAAATCTAGATCAACCATTTAACAAGCAAAGTATTAAAAGTGAACAAGATAACAAATATAAAACATGTTAGTATCCAACGTTAAGGTCCATGTAAGTTTATATTATACTTATTCTTACACCATTAGTGTACCCTTTTCACCTTGACATAATTAACTTAGCTGAACATAATGAAAGAAAGAAACATAAATGAACAAGATAAGAACATAAATGAGAAAGAGGTTAACTAAGTAAAGGAAAGGAAATGAAATGCATAAACTTGATATTAATGAAAGCAAGACATAAGCAATACAAAGAGAGAAAGCAAGAGCATGATCTTGATCTGAACACCAAGATGCCTCAATACATGGTAAGTGCCTCCTTTTATAGGCCAAAATTTGGAACTATTGATTTGTTGACTAATTGATGAGTGGGTGGCCACATCTTGACTTGATAACAATCCTTATCTTCTTGTCTGGTCAAGACGTCATTGCTAACATCATAATTTGCCTAGAATCCTCAGGAATGTTCTAGGAAATTGTCTCAGCTTTCCAACAAAAAAAAAGATGAGGTCATTTGGACTTCTAGAACTCAAGATATGGGCTGAACACTAAATAGTGTTTGGGCTGCAGGACAGCTTCGGACTTCTTCGTTGTTCCTTCAATTTGGACTTCAAAACGACCTTTTCAAATCTTGGGCTCCTCATGAAAGTTGTAGGCCTTTGTCTTACCTTTCCATCCATATAAAGTGGACCTAAATCCGAAATCTAGAGCTCCAGATATGATCCAATTACTGAGCAATGTTCCGGATTGGACTGCACCGACATCTCTTTTCTAAGTTTGGCCATCTCTTTGTCCTTTCACTTTTAATACTTAAACTCATCAATCAATTCTTTTATTTATGTGATAGACTTGCATATAAGATGAACATTTACCATAAATTAAGGTATCTTATAGTATCAAACTTGTTATTATAAAACATGCTTTAGTTAAGGAGTTATTGATACTTCAAGTGCAAAATGATGATATAAAACCTTGATAAACATGCACTTTTAAGTACTAATCATGTATCCTTATGGGACCCTTGATATTGAGAATCCAAAGAATGACAATGTTTTGAAGGTAAATGGACATTGTTTGAAATCTTACTTTGATGAGTTTCCTAGTGAAAATGAATCCATTGGTTGGAATGATCTTGTAGATAAAGGTTAATTATTTTGTTTTTCTCACATTTTTTTGTGTTTCTTTTTGGTGTATCTTTTGTTTTGCTAGTTTCTCTCTCACCCCGGTCAAATGGCGGATAACGGTACTCCGTGACATAAGTCGGTTCTTTCAGTTTCCCAAATAACTGATATCTGTATATATTTGTACAATTCTAAACTCTTTTTTCCCTTCTTTGAATCTCTTCTCTAATTCTCTTTTGAAAATGGACACCACTCTTGAAAAGTTGAAAAGGTATTTTCCCGCTTTGCCTCCAAATGCGATTAATAAAATTTACCGTGCTAGGTGTGCAAGATTGAGGTTATTAATGAATCATGAAATTCCTGAAGATATTCGCTGGCTAATTGAAGCAAAGGTCCGCTTATCAGGTGAGTCCTCCAATTCTTTCATTTCACACATGCCTGGAACAGGTAAAAGCACTTTTGCAAAGAAACGTCGTGCAAAACGACTAAAAGTCTGTCACAGATGTGCCAGATGGACTTGTAATACGACATGTCGTTCTTTAGGAATGGTATCTGTAAACCGTGAAGATAAGATACAATTCATTAAGGATGGCCTGAGTAAGGGGTCTTTAGATAATCTTTTGTTGACCCTTGAGACGCATCCTAGTGGAGATGTGCATCGTGTAATTCATGATTTATGGCCACAATTCCATAAAAAACATGATCGTCTTAGTCTTGGGAATCTGACTAAAAAAGACCCTGTTTGCCAGTTTTTAAGAAAACTGGATGGGAAGCCTATCCCCGACCCATAGAGGGCGTTTAAGCCGTTCTTGGACGTAAAACCAAGGGAAGATGTGAGCCACAATCACAACTACCTGTACATACATGCTTTTTCAAAATAAATAATTAATAAAGAGAGAGAGAGAGAAAGAGAGAGAGAAAGAGAGAGAGTTTGTAAGACTACAGTTGACCTACATATAGGTGGTATGATTGCATTTTCACTTTTTCATCTATAAATTCTTCTCTTCCTTCCCTTCATTTCTACTCATCCCATATATTCATCAAATATAGAAGTGTGTAGAAATGGCAGGTTCCTCAAGTCATCAGATAAGAAATATTTGTGTTTTCGGTGGATCCAGTTCTGGGAAAGAAAAAGAGTTTTTAGAATCAGCAAATCATCTTGGTCGGGTACTAGCTGAGAGAAAGATTCATTTAGTGTATGGGGGAGGCAGCCTTGGGTTAATGGGAGGTGTGTCAATGGCTGCATTTTTAGGAGGCAGTCAAGTTTTGGGGGTTGTTCCCAAAGCTTTAGCAACTGGGGACATCATTGGAAAAACAATTGGAGAGGAACTACAGGTCCCAACAATGTCTGACCGACTGAATACCATGTTTAGCCATGCTGATGCCTTCATTGCCTTACCAGGAGGTTTGGGCACATTGGAAGAAATCTTTCATATTTCATCTTGGGCCCAACTGCACATTCACCATAAACCTATAGGTTTGTTAAATGTTAATGGTTTTTATGATAAGTTGCTGTCTTTCCTTGATCAAGCTGTGGAACAGGAATTTCTAACATCTTCGGCACGACAAATCATAATCTCTGCTGCTACTGCTGAACAATTGATTGACCAACTACAATCTTTCATCCCTATCATTGATCCCTGCATGAGTCGCCTAGATTGGTCAACTAAGGACAGCCGTAAAAAGCTTAGATTAGATTTGAGCCTTCATCTGTGAAACCTTGTGTCTTTTGGTTTTATTAATAGCATATTATTTTGTTATGTTACTTCTTATGTTTGTTTAAGTGTGTTTCAGGTTTATCATTGTTCGATGTTTCAGGTGATGTCTTCTATACTCTATCTTTCTACCTTCGAACATTGAGGACAATGTCTCGTTTTGGTTGGGGGGAGAGGGTAGTAGTTTAAAAAAAAAAAAAAAAATACTAACTTGCTAACTGTTTTTGCTATTATTAAAACCATTTGACAAAATTGTTATTAGGATGGCAGAGTATGGAATCAATTTTATTGACTCTAGAGACGCATCTTAGTAAGTTTCATTACCAAGGTCTATCATAATACTTCTTGAAATATTCAGGTTTACAAACTCTCACATTGTTATCACTTGATTCTGCTCCTATACTCATTTAACAAGTATTATTAAACCTTCATTTTCACACACACACTTTAACATATGATTGTGGGTTGCACATTGGATTATTACATTAATTATGTTCTTTTGTTGAAGGTAACAACTAAGGGAAAAGGATAGTATATAATTTGCAAAAAAAAAAAGAAAAAAAAAAAGAAAAAAGAAAAAAGAAAAAAGATAGTATTGATGATAATAAAACGTGGATAAGTTTGGTTTCGTAGCCTCCCTAACCTAAGCAATTAAGCCCGAAGGGGTGTTTTAACACCTAATACCCTAAAGTCAACTGACTTGGGAGCTATTGGCCCAAAGCTTGTTACATGGGTTAAGGAGAAAAGCTTAAGGGAATCAAACATTGCACTATCTACGTATCAGTATCTGCAACCCGAGTTGTTAAGCTCGTAGGGGTGTCTCAACACCTAATGCCCTAAGATCAACTGGTCTGGGAGTCATTAGCCTAAAACTCGTTACATGGATTAAAGATACATTGTGTTTTAAGTTGTATGTGTATATAAAAAAAAAAAAAAGAAAAAAAAAAAAGAAAAAAATAATAATCCCAACCCAAGGAAGTTCACCTTAAACATTTGAACATAATATTATTTTCTTCCAACAAAAGCCCCATCATCTATGTTTTCATTGAGCACACAAAAAGAAGGTTTATTAATATCTTGTTTACGAAGTATGAAGCAGGAATATAAATTTAATGAGAGTTTGTTTATCTGGATAGATTAATGGAAGTTGAATGATAAATGCCTTGCTTTGTGGAACTTGCAAATTGTTTCTCTATTTTAACGCTTTAGATTACTAGGGACTAGTAATAAGCTGGTTGGGGGGTGTGATTAGTACTTAAAAGTGCATGTTTATCAAGGTTTTATATCATCATTTTGCACTTGAAGTATCAATAACTCCTTAACTAAAGCATGTTTTATAATAAGAAGTTTGATATTATAAGATACCTTAATTTATGGTAAATGCTCATTTTAAATGCAGGACTATCACATAAATAAAAGGATTGATTGATGAGTTTAAGCATTGAAAGTGAAAGGACAAAGAGATGGCCAAACTTAGAAAAGAGATGTCGGTGCAGTCCAAACCGGAACATTGCTCGGTAATTGGATCATATCTGGAGCTCTAGATTTCGGATTTAGGTCCACTTTATATGGATGGAAAGGTAAGACAAAGGCCTACAACTTTCATGGGGAGCCCAAGATTTGAAAAGGTCGTTTTGAAGTCCAAATTGAAGGAACAACGAAGAAGTCCGAAGCTGTCCTGCAGCCCAAATACTATTTAGTGTTCAGCCCATATCTTGAGTTCTAGAAGTCCAAATGACCTCATCTTTTTTTTGTTGGAAAGCTGAGACAATTTCCTAGAACATTCCTGAGGATTCTGGGCAAATTATGATGTTAGCAATGACGTCTTGACCAGACAAGAAGATAAGGATTGTTATCTAGTCAAGATGTGGCCACCCACTCATCAATTAGTCAACAAATCAATAGTTCCAAATTTTGGCCTATAAAAGGAGGCACTTACCATGTATTGAGGCATCTTGGTGTTCAGATCAAGATCATGCTATTGCTTTCTCTCTTTGTATTGCTTATGTCTTGCTTTTATTAATATCAAGTTTATGCACTTCATTTCCTTTCCTTTACTTAGTTAGCCTCTTTCTCATTTATGTTCTTATCTTGTTCATTTATGTTTCTTTCTTTCATTATGTTCAGCTAAGTTAATTATGTCAAGGTGAAAAGGGTACACTAATGGTGTAAGAATAAGTATAATATAAACTTACATGGACCTTAACGTTGGATACTAACATGTTTTATATTTGTTATCTTGTTCACTTTTAATACTTTGCTTGTTAAATGGTTAATCTAGATTTATGTTGTATAATATTTGGTACAACAAATACTTGGCACTTTCATAGCCCATACTGTATGGTTTAACCGACACCTGAGCTATGAAAGGAACTTGATTTGTTGTTAACATAAGTTATAATCATGAATGCCTGCCAACATTTACAAGTATTAGCTTTATTCGAATAAGATAATTAATGTAATCATGTTAACAATTTATAATCTGATTGGAACCTCCTTTATGTGTGGTTTCCAATTGAGTAATAAGAGTTTATATTATACTTGTTTGAAGTACCATTAGTGGATCCTCTAACCTTGACATTTGTTTTTATCATTGTTTAATCCTTACGTTAATCTTTCATCTCAAAGTTCTCATTAATTTCTTCATCTTCTGCTTTTATTATTATTATTATTATTGTTATTATTTACATTCTGTCTATATTATATAATATATATCTTTGATCTTTTCATAAACTCAGTATATAGGCTGGAAACCTGTGACCCGATCTTTTAGATCATTCTCAGGTATAACAACGCCACGTACTGAGTATTATTATTGTTATTATTGTTGTTATTGTTGTTGTTGTTGTATTGTTATTTATAATTTATACAATTAACCTCTCTGTGGTTCGACCCCGGTCTTGCCGGGTTATTTATTACTTCGACACTCCTGCACTTGGGAAAAGACATCAATCTTTTGGTCGTGTCACCTAGGCCTTAAAGGATGGGCCTGTGAGTCTGGACTTAAAAATAAAGCCCATTCACGTTTTGGCCTGGATTGTAAAACCCGCATGTCATTTTTTTTTCTATGGATCCTAATTTATCAATAAAACAAACAATGCATCATTTTCTAGCTCGAATTTCGATCCTTTTTAATGGCTGAAAACTTAGGTTCCAAGTTTTTGGACTATAGAAGTCCAATTTTCAACTTGTTTTCACCAAAAACATCCCATAAACATAATAAAAAAAACTCAATGAATCAATTTTTAACCCTCAAGACATCCTATAATCACTCTCAAAACAAAAGATTCAATTGAATTAAATTAAATTTATGGGTCCCAATCTTTTTTTCCAACATGCTTTAAGAGAAAAACCATCTTTATTGAATTTTATCTTCAATACAAACTCATTGACATTAAGATCAAATTTTTTGCGATCGAAATTTGGTTAATCGAACCTTTTATCTCTTGCTTTTCCTTTTTTTAGCTCATTTCGCTATTATCTCTCATCATCCAAGCACTAAAACATAAGAAAAAGTTGAGGACTGAAATGTACAATGCTAAAACAACATGGACAAAATTTAAAAAATAACAAATTTAGGGGCTAGGCTAAATTGTTTGCATCCCTTGAACAATAATAATAATAAAAAGGTTTATGTGTTTTTTTAATGTTAGCTTTGGTCCTTGTTATTTAATTTTTTTAAAATAACCTAAAATTCTATTTTGTAATATTGACCTTTAATTTAATATTTAGATATTTCATAACACCTAAAATATATCAAAGTAAAAAACCACAAACTTAAAATCATGCTAACATAACATGGGAGGATGAAATTAAAAAAATTGAGTCCAATTATTGTTTACTATATGATTTTAAATTATTTATTATGGCCCTTTTTAGGATATGAGTTCTATATAATAATTTAGGAGTGACCAAAAGGGTTAGTTGTATAATCGAAAACAAATGAAATAATAAGGTATGTTATAAGTCAAAACTTTTAAAGATTAAAAGAACTATAACTAAAAGAAAACACTCAAAATATTTAATTTCTAATTCATTAAAGTCTCACTTATGAAAGGGCTATCACAACTCTTTTTATATAGAAAAAAAAAACATAAAACCTTTTTTTTTATATTGAATGAAAAACAAAATAGAAAAAAGTTTTCCTTTTAAATAGGAAAACTAAAAAAGTCTAAAAATATTGAATATGTATATAAAAAAAAACTTTTAAATTGAATAAGAAGAAATAAAAAGCAAAACCTCATCAGTAGAAAATCATCTTCTAGTTTGAACGCATCCTCTACGACGTTCAGCCATTATAATCATAGAGCTTAGTTATTGAATGTAATGTTTTTGAGGCAGAACCTCCGCATTTGAAAACCATCGTCCTTTATTATAAACATGTTTCCTCTGCTTTGATACGAATTAACGTTGTAAAAAAATAAGAGAAAACAAAGTTTGTTATAAATCAAAACCATTAATTGAAATTGTCCTCCTCCACCATGAACATGTTCTCCTTCTTTGATATCAATTTACATTGTCAAATAGGGGCAGATCGAGGATAATTTTCTAGGGAGTGCCAAAACTAATATAACAAGACATGTAATTTTTTTTCTAATATATCATACATGAGTTATAAACACAAAAAGACTGCATGATTTAGTTTTATGCCAAGAAAAACATAGAACGATACAAAGTTTACTACAAACAAGATAAATAATATAAAAACTTACTACAAATATAGAATGCCATTTATATGAGCAAAGAGGCTAAGAGAAATACCAAATTGAATCAAAGCTATGAATTAATTTAATTTTCATAATACATCTACCACTTTAATTTTGTTAATCTTCATACCCATCAAATATAAACATAAAAATTCTATAAGAAATATTATCTAAAATAAAGCATTATTTTTGTTAGCTAATTTTTTTGAAATAAGTACAATAACAATAAAATAATAATTTTTTTAGATATTTATTTTAATTGTCTTTGTTGTTCTCTCATAGAATATAAATCATTGATTATCATATAGAATAAAAATCATTTATTATCATATTTATTGAGTATCTTTCAACAATCTCTTTTTTCTATATATACAATTAAATAATCTGTAAAAAAATCATCCTCCATTTGATTACTTGTTTTAACAATCTTTATTGCTGAAAAATCTCATTCGGTGGTTTTTGTTGAAATAGAAAGAGTTAAAATAAACCAAATTAATCTATCAATTAATGGATAAATTATTGATTTTCCACTTTCTACCAATCCCTGGCATAAATTAGAAATTGGTGATAAATTATTTAACTCTAGATGATTCGTACTTTAAGCTCATAATGTCGCAACAAGATTCTCTACTAATTTTCAACAATCTCTTTTTTCTATATATACAATCAAAAAATCTGTAAAAAAAACATCCTCCATTAGATTATTTATTTTAACAATCTTTATTGCTGAAAAATCTCATTTGGTGGTTTTTGTTAAAATAGAAAGAGTCAAAATAAACCAAATTAATCTATCAATTAATGGATAAATTATTGATTTTCCACTTTTTACCAATCCCTGGCATAAATTAGAAATTGGTGATAAATTATTAAACTCTTGATGATTCGTACTTTAAGCTCATAATATTGCAACAAGATTCTCTATTGATTTTTTTTTTTAGTCATAAAAAATCTTAAGGATATAACTTATCAACAAGCCTGTATATATCTTCAACATTGAATAGTTTGTAGGCATCCAAAGTTGCGCTTAACATAATAAGCTCGTATGTCTGCTCACTAAATCTATTATTTAGCTCTTGCAGTTATTGATCAATGGTAGCTATAAATATATTAACTTGATAGTAATACTCAATTGTTATTGGTTTTTTTTAACGATGAGCCATCCCACAATAAAAAAACAAGCTTCCATATTAGAAACTTTAATGTCTTAATGCTTTCAAAATGATGTCAATTCTAAAAGAGTTTCCTAACTATCATCTCTTAACTTTTGAATCAACATCTTTGTGGTATATACCAAATGTATAACATTTAAAATGTCTTGAGATTTTTTATGCAAGGCATGGTAAAGTAGATCAGTAATTCCGTTAGCATTTTTCATTACATGTAAGATGAATAAAAAATTTATTTTTTTATCAACTTAACTGTAAAAGCAGCATCACCAAGTTGAGAATAAATAGATTCATCTGAAGTAATTTTTTCAAAAATCAAGCAAGTTACCCCATATATTTTTAATAGATTATAAATTGATTTGAAGTGCGAACTCCATCTATTATCTCTAGGTCACTACAAACCACTTACTTGATTAACTCTTTTACCCGTTGCAATCTCACTAATAATAATTAAATGTTCAATTCAAGCTATTTGAAAAGCCTGCAATTTATCATTGTGCTTGCAAGAAGCGCTAACAGTGGTGACAATAAAAATCAAATTCTAAAAGAAAGTGTGAACATCAAATACTTCTCCAGCTACAACAATAAGAGCAAATTATAATTAATGGGTTAAACAATGTATGTAATATGCATAACAGTAATCTTTAATGAGTAAAACTTGCAAATCATTCAACTTTCCCTACATATTACTAGCATCATTGTAACTTAATCATATAATATTTTAAATATCAAGATTATGATGAGATAAAGCATAGAAAATCCCTACCAACAATTGTATCTTTGACATGCATGATATCCAAAAATCATTCTCGTATAAATTCACTTCTATAAACAAATTCAATAACATGGGTTATTTGTTTTCTTTTAGGTTCATCTCGAGCCTTATCAATATTTAAATAAATTCTTGCATCACCAATCTCATGACGAATTAAAGACCGAATACTTCTAGTAAAGACATGTAAAAATTCCTTTTGAGTTTGGTATGAAGTGGGTGAAGTATATTTAGTTTTGTGTAGAGCATTACCCAAAACAAGAGCACCTATTTATTCATTATATGATGCTTAAAGTTCCACCATTTCAAGAAAATTACCCTAGTTTTTTTTATTAAGATCATTCATCATGTCCTCTAAAATCACATCCTTAAAATGTGAGTCAACAAATAATATCTACCGAGGCTTTAATACACAATTGATTATTTAGAATTTCTTGAGAAGTTTGCCTTTCAATCACCTTCTCAATATGACATGACTGGTTTTTTTACATTCTCCAAGCATCTAACAACAAATCTATAAGTTGAGTTTGAACCTTTTTTCATACGAGTAAAAAAACACATTGTTCCTTATCATTAACTTTCTTCCGATAATTTAATTTTTAAAAGTAAATATGTTTGATCATGGCTTTCCAGTTGGTTTACTTGAAAATAAATAGCAATGAAAACAAAATAAAATACAATATTTTTCTCTATATATTCAAGCTAAAAAAACTCTTGAACCAATGAGACTAAAATTAATGAGGATGTTTTTTAGTAGTCAACGAATATTTAGACATCAAAGGTCGACCCTAGATTAATATATGCCCTTTATATTTCATATTTTTTATTAACCAGGTATTTCTAAATTTATGGTCGATTATCTAGATTTTGAATTAAACGAGCAATGTCAATAATTTCATGTTTATTTTTTTATATATAATTCTAGTAGAATATTGTTCAAAAATCAATACAGGTTCTTTATAAACTAAAGTTGGTTGGGATTGCTCAACCACCGATTAAACATTAGACATTAGAGTTGGTTCACTAAGCTATAAGTTGTTAATATTTTTCATTCTTTTTCTAAAAAAAACCATTTCTTATTGTTTTGTTCATGGTTTACTTGAAATCAAAACATTAACATTAAATAAAAAATTATAAATTTTCACTACTTCCTCTAACTAATTTTAAAGATTCTAAACTATTCCATCCTAAAATCTATTAATGCTTTTTTAGTTTATTTTAAATGATTTTGATATCAGTTTTATAAAAGACCTCTCAGGCCCAGGTTCCACTCTAAGCGGTAAAAAATAAAGAATAACAAAGTTTGTTATAAGTCAAAATATTTAATTTTTATTTATTCAAGTTTTACTAGCCAAAAAGCTATTACAACCTTTTATATATAGAAAAAATATATAAAATCTGAACAGAAAAACAAAATAGAAAAAAAAATATTTTTTAAATAGACTACAAAAGTCTAATAATATTGAATAAAAAATTTCTTAAATTAAATAAAAATAAATAAAAATAACAAAAAATATTTATTTAAAAAAAAATCTCATATTTTTTACATCAATTAACGTTAATGACACATTAACCTTGCTTGGAAAGAAACTTTTTAATAGAAAGGAAAGGGAATTGAGGTTAATTTGTAACCTTCATTATCCTCTGAGTCTTGTCCCAAAGTCTTCTCCCAAAATTTATAATTTTTTTCACATTAATTTACTATTTTAACTTTATTTTTAGAAAAATCCGATCTTATTCTTTTAATAATTACATCCTTTCAATTTTATTTATGACTTCATCCCCATTCAACTAAAAAGATATTAATGATATTTAATATTTATTACTCTCCTTTCTCTTTTCTATCCAAATAAAAAAAATATTTATCCTTCATTCCTCATTCTTTTATTTATTTATTTATTCAAAGAAAAAAGGATAAAACTTTTCTCACCACATCCCTTCCTCTCCACTCTTATCACAATTTTCCCCACCAAAAAAATAAATGTAAATCTTTTATCAAATTATATATAATAGCTTATAGATAATATTTAATGATAAACCACTAATTTATCAATATTAAAAAGGTATTATTTTAAAAAAGAATTAATTTTTAAAAAAATCTAAAAATTAGTATTAACGATTGGAACTTTCATTTGTCATAATATCAAAAGGAAATATAAATTTTAACTTCCTTCAATAATGATAAATTCATATCCAACTAGTTATTACTAAATATATATTTAAAAGCACGATAATAATTGTTTTTAATTATTTTATATTTGTTTTAAAAATATTAAATTAATGTTATTTTTAGTATTTTTTGATAATTTTAATATGCTGTTATTAAAAATATAAAAATCTGTAAAAACTTATTTAATATATTTTTTAAAAAACATTTTTCATCACACTAATAAACACACAAATGTTTAAAGAAAAAAATCCAGAAGAAAAATTCTTGAAATTTGTAGCCTCGCTTCTATCTTATCAGTAACGGGCCAAGTCTCTCAGTCCTCAAGGGTTTTGCCCATTTCTCTCCATCTCCTTTCTTTCTTTCTAAACGCAAAAAACACAGAATTACGCCATATTCTCTCGAAAGGAGTGGGGAACATCAAGAACCCCTTGACCAGCAAAGAGCACCATGACGGGTCCACCGCGTCGCCACCATGCAAATGCGTCATCAAGAAACAAGAAGGGGAAGCCGGAAGCCACTGAATGCTACATATCAAGGCTTCCTGACGACATGCTCAGGGTCATCTTTTGCAAACTCCCAATCGGAATGCTTCTAAATGATTGCAGGTATGTTTGCAAGTCATGGAGAGCTATTCTCCTAGACCCTGATTTTGGCAATCTTTACCTATCCCTTAAAGAACCCTCCACCTTGTTTCTCTGCATGAAAGACTACACAACCCTCCACTGGCTTGAATTTCAAGGAGAACAATGCTTCTTTAATCCTGTTGCCAACTTCATCAAGAAATATCAGTTTGTCAATTCTTGCAATGGATTGCTTTATTTACGTGAATATAGGTCTAGAAATCCTTATTTTGACGATCTCGTAATGTACATTTTGAATCCTGTCACGGGGGAGTATATGTGTGTCCCACCTGCTGAAGTGGGGAGGGATTTGGAGACGGAATTAAGTGGACTTGGTTTTAGCCCCCAAACCAATGAATTTAAGGCTATTAGAATTTACAAGCTAGATGAGAAGAACGATTTGCAAGCCGATGTGTATACACTTGGCAATGGCAGTTGGAAAACTGTTGGGACTGCCCCAGATATTTTGGAGTCTTGTTTGTTTTACCATTGGGGTTATATGAAAGCATTTGTCAATGGTGCGTTGCATTGGCTTCTCGTGGATATGGATGATGATTTGGATCAAATAATCACTTTTGATTTTGAAACCGAGCAATTTGGATCGATTGCGTTGCCTGAAATTGTTGAATTCGAGGGCTATCAAGTACTCAATCTTGGGGTTTTGGGAGACTCCATTTATTTCTGCGGTCATGACAAGATTGAAAGTGCAGAGACTAAGGAGATATGGGTAATGCGACAGTATGGTGTTGTGGAGTCATGGACTAAAATGTTTGTCATTGAGAACGAAGTTGGGGTTCAGAATCCGTTTATTTTCAGAGCGATAGCTGTCTTCGACGATGGAGATGTTTTGTTGTTGTGGGATAAAACTCTGGTTTGGTATGATCAAGAAAATGAAAGTTACACATTGCTGAGTATAGAAGGAAGAGCAATTGTTCATGAACTGAGGTTTGCTTTGCTCAAAGATGATGCAAAGGGAGATGGCCCAAAGGTATCCAGAGTCTGAAGCAGGAGAGTGTGAGATAAATGTGTGGATAACTCCTTTCGGATTCAAAATTTTGGCTTGCAATATCTTATACCCATCTATCACTGCTCAATATGGATGTATATCAGTGTTTTGGTTCTAACTTTTGGCTTGCAATGTCTTATCCGCTTGCCCCCCCCCTTTACCAATTAATAGCTATAAATCTCTCTCTTGGTTGAACTATAAATCTTTCTCTAATTCATTGCAACAATGGAGCTCTGTTTGTTACTGATTGCATTTCTTTGCCTGTGCGTTTTTCTTCTATCATTTCTTGATCTCTCCCATAGTAACAAAAACTTGCCACCAGGGCCCCTTACCTTGCCCTTCCTAGGAAACTTTTCCAGGAATTTTTTTTCCTTGTAGCCTGTTCTTCGCAAACTATGTGCTCAACATGGCCCTGTCATTATTCTACACCTAGGATCCGAGCCTTCCATTTTCTTAACCGTCCCTGAAGCTGCCCATATGGTGCCTGTACAGAATGGTTCAACCTTTGCTAGTCACCCGCCAGCTCTCGAGACAACCGGTGTCATGTCAAGCAACGAGACTACTGCTGTGACTCCTGCGCCTTATGGACCACAATGGCTCCAACTCCGTCAAAATTCCATGTCTGCTTTTCACCCTTCACGCTTACATTTGTATTTTGATTGTCGAAAATGGGCATTGAACATTCCAAGGAAAAAACTCCTGGAAGCTGCAGGACTTGACCACAAAGCAATTGTTGTTGTCGATCATTTTCAACGTTCCGTGTCTTGCTTGCTAATATATCTGTGCTTTGGTGATAAATATGAAGAGTGTTATTAGACATCACAGCAGTGCACCGTGCAATAATCACAAAATCTTTTAAAGTTAAATTTACTAATTTCATGCCTCAGTCGGGAAAGATTATGTTTCACAAGTTGTGGATAGAACTTCTAGAGGTTCGCTGTGAACCAGAGAACGTCCTCCTGCCTCTAATCGACGCACAACGAGAGAAAAGGCACAAAAGTGAATGGATGAAGGAAAAGAAAGCATTTTGTCCCATGTTGCACCTTGACAGATTTTCAGTTTCCACATGGTGGAAGGAAGTATTCGGATGAAGAGTTGGTGAGTTTGTGTTCGAGTTTTTTCATGGCGGGACAGACAATTCAATAATTATATCGCAAAGTGTCATGGCTAATATTGTTAGCCACCAACACATACAATAAACCTTGCTTAAAGAAATCAAGGCTGCAGTAAAACCAGGAGAAGAAATCGAAGAGGAGGGTTTGAAGAGAATGTCTTGTTTGAAGCCTGTAATTTTGGAAACTCCTTGACGGCATCCCCCAGGACACTTTACACTACGACATAGGGTCACGGTGGATACAAAATTAGAAGGTTACGATGTACCCTAAAATTCGATTATTAATTTCACGGTAGCAGACATGGCAGGAGATGCAAATGTGGGGGAAGATCCAAAGGAATTTAGACCAGAGAGGTTCTTAAAAAATGGGGACGATCGAGAAGTAGTTTATGATATGAAGGGTATAAAAGAGATCAAAATGGTACCTTTTTTGTGCTGGTCGGAGAGCTTGCCCTGCTATTACCATGGCATTGCTTCACCGAGAATACTTCGTGTCCAATTTGGTTGGAGACTTTGCATTGACCGCTGAAAATGGCTGTGACAATGATTTGTCAGAGAAACACGAAGAATCCGCCTCGTGTGCACATTTGTCCAAGATCATGTTAATATCAAAGCAATCTATATCTTGCTGCTTGCTCCTTGGTTTTTCTTGGCACTTCAACTAGACTTTCTAGATGTGATTTTTTTGAAGAAAATAGAGTGCATGCACCAAATTGTTTTTATATGACAACTGATAAGCCTTCATTTCTTCAGATTAAAATCAACAGTAGCTTAGTCCAATGCTACTTATTCCTGTAATTAAGAGAATAAAAAAAAGATTACATCATGAGGGCATCACGTATACAATAAGTTTATGATGCAAATAGAAATGTTAATCACATATTAAATGAAATGAAAAAAAAAAACTAAACTTGTATGAACATGCACCAATAGCTCCTACTAGCAAGCTCAAGGTTTCAGAAAATGCCAACCCTGCAGAAATTGGCGAAGGAAATCACATATTTGCAGATAAGGGTTCCTTTTTCTTTTCTTGGAAGCCTTAGGCAGATTGAAATGAAAACTATACAGGTTTTTTGTGCCTATCTGTATCCTATTCCTAGTAGAAGTTACCTAAATTTAGCAGAGTTGGGAAAAGGGTCATAATCGTCTGCTCTGATCGCTTGGCCAGCAAAGAAATCCAAAGGCAAGGATGAGGATGAGGTAGATGACGAAGCAGGTGTTGAAAATGTTCAAAGCTTTCCAATCATTCCTCACTTGATGAAGATATCCAGCCTTGCAAGTTCCACAATCGTAGCATAGAGTGCCATGGCCATTCTTCCATGAAAGGCATTCATCACCTTTAGAACCCAAGCCTGATTTCGGAGCAACCCAGAACGTCGCATTCTTGAACTTGTACCCACAATTACTTGGTGGCACGCAGCAGCCTGACTGGAAAAAGAACAAAAAGAAATCGAGAAAGCATATATGTAAAACTTACTTGAACATAACATTAAATTTAACAAACAATGTGATCATAAAGCCTTTGGTAATCAATAGTCTGGCAGAGATGGAGATGTTATGATACCTCAACAGGAAGCAACATCCCCGACAAGACATCGGGAGGTAAGGCAGACAATTTCTTGGCATACTCCTGACAGACTCTGGCCTTGATTAAACACTTTTTGATTCTTACCCATGTTTTTTCATTTACCAGATGACCTTGCAACCATCCTGAAAAATCCTGAAGCCTACTCTGATCTTTACCTGAATCTGTCTCCTTGGGACCCTTATCTGTTACGAGTGAGGAGAATATTGTAAAACCTAAGAGAACAACTACAAGCATAAACATTGTCCACAGATACACTCGGTGAAGAGGCGATGCTCGACAAAACAAAGCCATCAATCCGAGGACCGAGATAACCAAGAGAGCCACTCCTAAGATGAAGACTGGTACTTGTAAGAAGCTTGCACAATTCGCATTGCCATAGAAAGTGATGATTTCCCATGTTTTAGAAATTTGAACCACGATAGTCATTGAAATCAAGAGGGTTAGAATGTTTAAGAAGCAAAGAAAATAATCACCTTTTCTTGCCATTCCAATGACATTGTAGAGTGAAATCCTGAAAGAAAGGAAATAATATAAGATGATGCTTGCACATTTGAGGCATTAAAAAAAACTGGGAAAAAGAAAGAGAGCTGTAGGCTGATGGACAGGGATTTTTTGAAGGATTGTGCTGGAATAGATTGTATCTATGACCTATATTTGAACTGATCCTGTTATCATTTAGCTTTCTTTGTTTCCAAAATCTAATTTTGATGTTGGTGATGTTGCTCCGTTGTCCACCTCACCCTAAAAAAAGCAGAGAGCCTATTTGTGGTCGTCCTGTCAGGCATGTATGTAGAAGTACGAGTCCGGTTCTAGAAATACTGCCATTGTAAGGTACGTAAATGGCACCATCCATCCATCCATCCATCATTTGTTCATCTCTCTGTCTCAAACCCATTCCGAGGAGTTCTGCTACATGCATGCTCACCTGAAAAATATCATACATAGAATGATTGCCTCTCCTCTCTATCTAATTTCCATGCAAGATTTGGACTAACACTAATCATACAGTTTTGGTCCTAGTGAGCTTGTTCTTGTGAGATCTTACCTAGTCTGCCAAATGAAAATTGATTGGTAAAATTTAAGACTCCACGATTATTCAAAGACAAAAAAAGAGGTTTCTAAACTAGAAGGTATTTAGGAATGTGGTGATAGTTGTTTTTTCAAAGTATTTTTTATTTAGAAATGCATTAAAATAATTTTTTTTTAATTTTTTAAAAAATTATTTTTGATAATAGAATATATATTGAAATGATTTAAAAATTTATTTTTAAATAAAAAAATTAAAATTTTATGAAATATTGTTTGAATGCAATTTCAAATTTGAATGGCTAGACATCCTTTAATTAGGATGCCTTCCAATAGAAAGTATTTTTTTTGGCATCTTGAAAATCAATGTAGAAGGTAGGAGGTTTGTGCAATCCTTATTACTCGCAATTTTAGAAAAAATCTAAACGAGGAATCATCATAATTTCAGATTTAAAGAAAAATCTCGACTGCTTCGCTCTGAACTAGACAGCAAATAATTCAAAATACCAAAAGAAAAGTTTCCTTATTAGGAGGCACTAACAAGGGAAGAAAGAATGCCATTACTATAAACATGAAACCCTAGCCACCATATTACCAGGCAATGGCACCATGATCAACTAAAGGGGTCTTGGATCCTCTCGTGTTCTTAAGAGCACAATAAGTCTCGTTCTTCAAATCCCAGCCCTTGGATCCAAAATCAATGGCTAAAGGGCCATTGCAGTTATACCATGAAAAATGAAGAAGAGAGAAAACCATGTCAACCCCAGTCCCAGGGGTAGCAGCAGAGATGATGCCCAAACTAAAGGAGGAGGAGATGATTTCCGGTCCATTTCAGCATTACCCATCCAAAACCTCGTCGATATACTCTCTAGGCTACCTTTCAAAACCATTTTCAGTTGCATGTGTGTGTGCAAGAAATGGAAGGATCTTATATTAGCCCCGGAATTTGCCAAACTGCACCACACTAGAGCACCAGCTGCCTCTCTCATTCTTCGATCCCACAGACATGGACGTCGACGCAGACCTAGAAGCCTTTGCTTACTCGATCTAGAAGCCTCGGATATATGCAGTCCTGATGCAGCAGTGAAGCTCAGTCCTGACTTCGGTTTCCCAACTGGGAACTTTGAAATTGTGAACACCTGTAATGGATTGATATGTATACGCCATTTTCATTCACCGAATGATATTAGCATACTCAATCCCCTTGTTGGTGATTATATCACCCTACCCCTAACGAAGAAGAAACACAAGTCCTATGTTTTTTCCTGGTTTGGGCACAGTCCAAAGACTGATGAGTACAAGGTGATTCAGTTCGTCCAGCAGCCATCGAAATTGGAGGCTGAGATACACACACTCGGAAAGGGTACATGGACAAGCATTCATGGAGGTGCCCTCAGTCCTCCAATAGATATGAGATGCCATAATGCTTTTGTAGGTGGGTGTCTCCATTGGATTGTTAATGATCCTTCCAAATCAGAATTTATATACTGTCTTGAATTTGGGCGGGAGCTGTTTCAACCAGTTTCAGCACCTCCTCATCTTGGCCCTGATGACAAGGGCAGGACTGGGGACATGATGCTAGGGGTATTAGGAGGATGCCTCTACTTGTTTGATTATCCTCTCGGTGACAGTTTTGATATATGGGTGATGAAACAATATGGTGTTCAAGAGTCCTGGACTAAGGAATTCATTTTAAAGAATCCAAGCACAGATATCATATGGTACTGGGACCTGTATCGACCAATAAGTTTGCTGAGCAATGGCGAGATCTTGATGTCACATAAATCCAAGGCTATGGTTTCCTATAATCCAGAAGACAGGAGCTTCAGATTTCTTAAAATTTATGGGATTCAAAACTTTGAAGCCAGTCCTTATGTTCCAAGCTTTCTTTCACCCAGGGAAATTGTCAAGGGAGAAAACACAGGTGCGTCAAACATCCACTCAAGATAAGCACATGTTCTGCAAAAGGATATAGCTGGTTCTGAGTTAACCAGTACCTTGTTTTTTTTTATTATTATTATTATTGATGCAATCTCTTTTATTAATATGCACACTATGTACTCTTTCCTTTTGCTTGAAACCCTTGTAATAGCAGATTCAAATTCCTTTCTCTGTGTATCAACAATGGAGAGACAGAGAATCCTCAAGAAAACATGAAAAGGCTTGCACAAATTAGGAATTTCAAAAGGAACCCCATGGCCATGTAAAATTATAATTTTATAGTAAACCCTTTACAAGATGAGGAGGGCCATCGAGGTATTCAATCTCTCTATAATGGGTTTTGGTGCAAGCGTGGTAATAGTTGATATAATTAAGCAGTTGTTCAAGACATACAAGAATCCATTGGCAATTGTTGTGAGCACGGAATCCATAGGTCCAAATTGGTATTCTGGCAAATTCATAAAATCCATCCTAGAGAGATTGAATGCTTTTATGTCCTTTTGTCCTCGGGTTTATCTGGAAACGTGGCAAATTATATGGGTCAGATGGCCATGGCCATGGTATCCTTGAGGTAGTACACAGCATTTGCTAAGATCTCAATACATATTTTTTTTTTGTTTAAAATTTTTTAATTTTGATTTTGTGTTTTATTGGTTAATTTTTTAGTTTAATTAGCATGAATGAATTTCGATTGTTGATGATTAAGGAGAGAGAAGAGATAAAGAAAAAAGAAGGGACGAAAGGGTGGTAAAATATCTTTGTGCTTTGAAAAAATTGTTTTTATAAATAATATTTTTAGTTAAGATTGATTTGGAAAAATTTATGTTTGATTAAAACTGTGGTTGGAATTGTGATTAAAGAAAACGTAGTTTAATATGTTTGGTTACGAATACTTTTTAAATTGAGGTTATAAAATAACTAAAAAAAACATATTAATATTGATGATTTTTAATTGAAATATTGTTGACTTAACTACTGCTATTATATCATGAAATAAATTATATAGTGCTATTATATAATGTTAAACACTAGTTTTTCAAATAAAACACAATACCCGATAAATTTTTTCTGGTATTTCTTAGGTATTAGATAATTAAATAAATAAATAATAATGATAAGTTCAATGGGCATTAAACATTGTCAGCATGTTGTATGAAGGTGATAATAAAAAAAACAATGACAAGTTTCGAGAAAAAATATAAATTGCTGATGGAAACAAGTGGACAATGAAAAGCAGGTCAAGAGAACATGAAAAGCATATATGACATGCTTTTGATGAACTTGTGGTGAGACCACAATTATTATTTGGATCCCACACTATTCAACTAGCATTTTAATAATTTTCAAATAGTCATTAATTGTGGTCACACCACACCACACTTTCTACCACAAAAACTAATGGTTGAAAGTTTGTTTGGCAGTATGATTACGGTTGTTTTTCAAATAACTTTTCGTGTTAAAATGCATGTCAATGATGTTTTTTCATTTTTAAAAAATTATTTTTGACATCAGCACATCAAAATAATTTGAAAACACTAAAAACATATTAATTTGAAGTAAATAAAAAAATAAAAAAAATTTAATTTTTTTCAAAAGCGTTTTTGAAATGCAAAAATAAATAGGCCCAGAGAGAGTGGTAAAGGGGAAAAAAAGAGAAGAAGAAGGAATAATTTGGTCTTTCCTCCAAATTTAAATTTCATGTTGACATGATATTTAAATTGTAATTTCTAATTGGATATTTGTAATCATTAAAAGTGCTTTTTTTCACAATTAAAATGATATTTTTTTTCTTCTCTAACGTGGTAACAAGGTAATTTGTTATCCTATTATACTTTTTTTAGTTGTAATATTATACTTAATTATTTATAATTTCACAATTATAAATAAGATAAATCAGTTAACTTATGAGATAAGATAAATTAACTAACATGTCATAAGAAAAGTATGAAAAAAATTAATTACATCTAGTATCACAATTACTTTTTTTACTTCATTTTTATTTTTTCAAAAACTACACTTTATATCCTATTTGATTCTTCAATCTTCATACAAACATACCTATATGAATTTGTTCCAATTATGAAAGAAGGTTAATTCATATTTTATATTGCATTTGAATAGTATATATTCCAGATATTCTTAAGCAATAATATTATAATTCTACTGGAAAATAGTTTTTTTTTAAAGTGAATTCCGAGAAAGTAAATTCCAGAAAAGTAAATTATTTTCCGATGTTTGGTAGTGTAATGGAAAATAAGTTGGAAAACACTTTCCAGTGTTTGGTTATGCTATGGAAAATGAACTGGAAAATAACTTATTAATGTTTTATTTTTCTCAAGTTTATTAAAATAATGAGCAACAAGTCTTACAAATTAAAAAGTGAAATGAGAATGAAATTGAAAAAAAAATATAATTTCATAAATTATCTCAAATAAAATAAATAATAGAGATCAAATCTAAAAAATAAAAATGAAATGAAAGATGAAGAAATTAAAATAATAATAATTAACATTTCATAAATTATTTCAAATAAAATAACTCACAATCAAAAGAATGAGGACCAAATTTGACAGATAAAAAATTTCAATAAAAAAATGATAAGGAAAAAGCAAATAACAATTATAAAAATGAGGACCAAAGTTAATATAAAAATTAAATTTTAAAAGATGAAATTGAAAAATAAATATTAAAAACAAAATATATATAGCAATCAAAAGTTTGAGGATCAAATTTGATATAATCAGCAAATAATATGACATTTCTAAATTTTTCACAACTTCCGAAAAGTGTTTTCCGCCTAAATTTTCCAGGAAAACACTTTCCTAGAAACCAAGCCAAATTTTTCTTTGACTGAAAAGTATTTTTCGTTGACTAACTATCCTAATGACAAACCAACACATGAAAGTTTGGAAAGTGGTTTCCCGGAAACCATTTTTCGGGAAACAAACATAGCCCTAAATGTTTTTTTGATGCCTATGAAGATTTATTTCCGTTCTATACAATTGACGAATATGTTATAGTGACTCTTAATAATACATATATATGTGTAAAACAAGAGGTTCCTATATAACCATGCTGGTCGACTTAATCTATCTCTCTCTCTCATTGTGCATAAGTTCCATAATATTTGTACAAAAATAATCTTAATATTTTAACGCTATCTCTTTTAATTGGATAATAACATAACCAATCAAGCGGTTTTCTCTATAGCCAATGAGGGTAGGATTTTTCCTTTAAGGTTAGCTACTTGCTCCATAAGCTAAGCATCTTGAACAGACTTTCACCATTTTTTTTAGCAGTTTAGCAACCTTTGCAAATCAAGTTATGTTATCTTTGTCACCCATATTATGGTGAGCTACACTTCCTATTCATCTTCAAATATAAATCAAGATATTTAAATACCAGTATACATAATGATATAGAAAAAAAAACATGCAACTCCCTAATATACATTACTTGTTTATCATTTCTATTAAAACTCTCTCGTTGAGTTTTAAACTAACTTAAGCACCAGAAATTTTATTTTACAGGTAACACCAATCCACTTCATATCACCCTAGTTCAATTGTCAGCCATGGAAAAACCTAGGAAATTTGTTGAAGTTTTTCTTAACTTCACCAGTGACACTGTTTATGGAAAAAATGAACATAAATTATGCTTATTTTCACATCCTATTCATTTTTTCTAAGGTTTTTAATGGAAGAAAAATGAAAACTTCAGGAGCAAGAGTAACTTATCTCCCACCATTTTCGCAAGTTCCATATATCTTCATCAACTTGCTCAACAAATGAGGGCACTTATTAAGGTTATTCTAGGTACACAAAGCAACTTAAAGACATCCCCCTACAAGTTATATAATTAGTTGCACATTATTCTTATCATGTATAACCTAATACATAGACAAATTCATTCCCTAAAAAAAACTGGACAAAATGACATGAAAAAGAGCAGACAAGAAAATCACCATGCTACTACCATGCCAAGAAGTAGGTCTTATTATCATGAAGAGACAATTTTCTCCTCTCGATAAGATCTCCACAGGTTAATAGGCAAGGCCATAGCCACTCATGGCTATCATTTCGTTATCACCCTCACCTCACCATAGTGTCTAATTCAAGTGGTCTTGAGCATAAAACGCCATGACAAGAAGAAAATAAAATAAGAGATTCGATATCATGCCAGGGTGTATTAAACACTCATCTTCCAAAAATTTTGTAGCCATAAAAATAAATCTGAACAACCATAGTGGTCTATTTGACCTTAGTGAACATGTATAGAATGTTAAAAACAATTTAAAGTTAGTGATACAAGATAGTGATGGGATGTATAATATTCTCCTAACCATAGTTTGTGGGTCCGCTTGAGCCTGTTACCAAAGTCTAGAACCAAGTTCATTACTCGATTTTCTGATTTATACAACAAGTTGATTGCTCATTTTAGTACAAGCATCCCTGCCCAAAAAATTCCAACCAAACTTTTTTTTATTACCTAGAAAGAGGGGAAAAGTACTAAAACTTTCCTAAAAAGGTCCAACAAAAAGATTATAAAAGTAAAGGGCTTGTTATAGCCCATTATTATAGAAGCCCTGATCAATAGGTGTCATAATTATTCCCATTATGGATGATCTTGTACACTCCTCGATAAGATTTTTTTTAATGTTAAGTAAGCCATAAAGAATCATATTATTATGTAGGAAGCAAGTGTGGCAAGACAAGAGCACTCACGCTTTCACAAATGAAGAGAAGAATCTTAAAAACATAAGTGACCACTTGTCAACTCCTTACCATTCAAAAGCAACCCTAAGAGCCCAATACAAAATAGATTGATATATATAGAGAAAGACTTAATAATCACTTCTCTAAACACCACTAGAATAAAATTATTGATAGCCATAAAAAGAAAAGATTATATGCAATATCTATCACCCATGAAAAGAGATGTTGGTAAATGCAATCCAAAAAAAATACTATTTTTTTCACAAGGATAAAGGACATGACACAAAATAATATCATGCTCTCAAGAAAAAATATAGGAGATAATTATTACTAAAAAGGTATGAAAAACAATTTATCAAAAAAGAAACAAAGTATGAAAAGCATAAAAAAGAAGAAGAAGTTAAGGCTCCCTAAAAGTCATTGCTAGAGATCAATGTGATCCTGTAAGGAATATGAGTATAGGGAGATTCAGGTAGAAAGGTCAAGCCTATGAAAAACATGTACTTTACTTGCAACTCTAAAACTCTTATCATGAACCTATCATATTTACTCTAGAATATGGAAAAGTAGTGGCATTTCCTCATAAAGATTCCCTAGTGATTACCATAGTCCTATCAAATCATAATATGGGCAAAGTGCTGATGAAAAATGAAAGGGATGTTAATATTCTCTTTAAGTAAATTATGACACAGATGAATGTAAATTCATATAAGTTAACTCTAGCGAAGACACCCCTGGTACGAATAGAAGGAAGAGACATCTCAGTAAAAGGTGCACTAAACCTAACTGTCATTATTATCACCTACTCCAGGTGTTGTATTCTTTAACAAACTTTTATGATGATTAATAAGATTTAGCTTATAATGTCATACTAGGAAGGCCTTTTATTTTTATAAGATCAATACAATGATTAATACAATATATTTAATAATGAAGTTTCCCATTAATAAAAGAGTCGTGATGGTAAATGGAAACCAATTGGTGTTCAGGAGATGCATATAAACCTATATGAAAAGAAAAAAATACCTCATGAGTGTATTAGATGACCCATATTAAATAAAAAGTTAAAGTGATGATATATGCCATAAAATATTTGAATGAAGTTATTATATATGCTAATACAACTGTTGTCATCAAATTTGGGTCCAATTTAGACCTTAAACAATAAAAAATCTTGATAGAGCTCCTAAATATTAAAAAAAATATAACTTTGCTTTCAAGACATCTTATACATTTGGCATCAACCTAGAGGTGGCTTGTCACCATTTAAATAAGTGTCTTTTTTTTCTTCTTAATGTGTCAAAAAAATAAAGAAATTTCAGTGGAGAAAGGTGAAAAGTTATTTTAGAAGAAA
Organism: Populus alba x Populus glandulosa; assembly: GCA_033617975.1. NCBI lineage: Eukaryota > Viridiplantae > Streptophyta > Magnoliopsida > Malpighiales > Salicaceae > Populus > Populus alba x Populus glandulosa. The sequence goes on along the minus strand of CM066143.1, from coordinate 10,690,651 downwards.
TATACAAGTTGTTGGAGGTGAGATTCATTTGTAAAGTGATGTACCTAGAGTGGCTAACAAATATAGTGATGGTAAAGAAGGCAAATGAAAAATGGTGTATGTATATGGACTTCATAAACATCAATAAGGCATGCTCCAAGAACAACTTTTCATTGCCTAAAATTCACATGTTGATTGACTCCATAACGAGTTTTGACCCTTGAGTTTTCTGGATGCTCACTCTAGGTATCATTAAATACTCGCTCATGTTAGGATGATGAAGAAAAAGCAACATTTATTATGAACAAAAGAAATTTTTGATATCAAGCCATGCTTTTAGCTTAAATAATACAAGAGGCACTTATCAACGAATGGTAAACATAGTCTTCAAAGGTTAGCTATGTAGAAATCTAGAGGTTATGTTGATGATATGTTAGTTAAAAGCATAAACTTTGAGCAACATCTTCAAGATTTGGAATATGTTTTGCACTTGCATAAAATAAAGTTCAATTCTACCAAATATATATTTGCAATGACATGAGGAAGATTCTTGGGATTTTTGGTTATTAGTAAGGGGATTGCGTCTAACCGTAAAAAGATTCAATCTACATAAACATTATCACTCCTCAGTATATCAAAGATGTACAAAGGTTCACACAATGAATAGAAGCATTGAATTTATTTATTTTTTTGCCTATAAAAGCTTTGCTAACCTTTTTTTTTCAAGAGCCTAAAAAACATCTCTAATTTTAAATAGAATCTAGAAAGATAGCAAGCTTTTGAAAAATCAGAGGTTAGTTTATCCTCCCAAAACATCTTTTCACAAAATAAAGTAGGAATTATTTATTTATTTAGAGTTGTAGATTTAAAAATTAGTGTAGTGCTTGTGAGAGATATGAAAAAAAATCTAGAATCCTGTGTATTATATTAATAGGGTTTTCTATAATGTAGAAACAAGATACATGAAGATAAAAAAGATGGTCTAGGTATTGCTTAAAATATATATATATATATATATATATATATTTTCAAGCACATTAGGTAATTATATTGATAAACTAGCCTCTAACATAAATTCTTCATAAACCATATAATTTTATTTTCACTTGATTTTTAAATAAAAATATAATATATATTTTTAATATTAGTATATGTTTTTGTGCAACTTTATATAATATATTTTTTAATTTTTTTTCTATTTTTATCGATGTTTAATTAAATAAAAAGTTGGTTTTAAAAAATAAAATTTTAAATCTAATTAGGTTCATTCCTTATATTGCAAAATTATATATCTCGTATTTATATTTTTTTCAACTTTTCCGTAATGTTAATAAATGTTTATAATATTTATCTTTATAACATTGATTAACAACATTTCAATTTATAATTAAAATTATTTTTTAATATCAACTGCCTAGTCAATTCCAAAAATAACAAAAAACCATCTCACTTAAACCCCAAATAATAATAAAAAAATATCGTCTTTACTCTTTATCCCTCCTCACACGCACACTGAAACCCTAGCTAACTACATCGCCGCGTGCTCTCTCTCCCAAGCAAACAGCGTTGCCGGTACGCAATCTTCCTTTAATCTCCGTCAATCATTAGTTTTTACGATCTTCAGCTATCAATATCTCAATCGAATCGACTGTGTTTATTCGTATTTTTTGTTGTCAATTGACATTTTAATTCAGTTTATCGGTCTGTTTAGCAGGAGAGGTTTTCGACTCGTTTGAGAAGGAACCAGTTGAAGCAGAGGAAGAGTCAAGATGGCGCGGAAAGGTTTGATGGAACAAGATTTAAGTAAACTGGACGTGACAACGTTGCATCCACTCTCTCCTGAAGTTATATCGCGGCAGGCAACCATTAATATAGGTTTTTTTTTTTTGGAATTTCCTTTCAGTAGCGTAGTTGTTGACCGTGTTCGTAGAAACTGATAGTTTTTGGTGTTATTATTTGTAGGTACTATTGGTCATGTGGCACATGGGAAGTCTACTGTCGTCAAAGCAATTTCCGGTGTTCAGGTGATTTAGATGGTTTTGCCTTTAATTTTTATATCTGTTTCCTAGCAGTCTCTTATGGTTATATTATGTGGAATTTACTTTGGGGAATGAAAGGCCAAAAGAAGAAGAAGAAGAAGGTTATAAATTTTTGCAAAAGGGATAGTTATGGGAGCCGGTGAATTGGAAAACAATTTGTCAGTGATCTCAATTCCTTTTTCATTCTTTCCCTCTCTCTTTTTTAATACACAACGGAAGCCCCTCTAATAAGTCAGTCTTCCCTCGCCCTCTCTAACCCCCATTATTCCCAGTGTAAATAGGATATGAAATGAGTTCAATTCATATAATGCAAAATGACCTTGCTGCTTAATCCACTGAGCATTCATATTCCTGCAATATATAAAACTACTGCTAACTATCAAGTATTGAAGTGTTGCTGGATTAGGTGCATTTAGAAATTGATCCTCGCTCTGATAAAGGAAGTTTTACCTCCATCATGACAGGCAATCCTCCCCCACAATATGTTATATTATCACATGTAGCTAAGCTAGTTGTTTTCTTTTTTATCATGGTTCCACTGAGTAGTTACCTTACTTGCACAAGTTTTTGCCAAATGTTGTTCCCTGGTTATGATTATGGAAACTTGTATTTTGATCTACTATCCATACACAACAATCAGGCAGATCGTTTTCAATTTGTTATAATTATGAATTGTACAGGTTTGAGGGGTGCTAATTTGGTGGTTTGCTATTCATGTGCAGACTGTTCGTTTTAAAAATGAGTTGGAGCGTAATATTACAATAAAGCTTGGATATGCAAACGCAAAGATATACAAGTGTGAAGATGAGCGGTGCCCCCGGCCTAAGTGCTACAAGTGAGTAAATGCATGGGTGAAGCTTACTGTTTAGGTTAAATATTTGCCTTTTGCCTTTAATGTAAGAACTGTTCTCGTAGGGCATATGGAAGTGGAAAGGAAGATAATCCTATGTGTGATGTAGAAGGGTTTCAAAACTGCAGGATGAATTTGCTGAGACATGTCTCTTTTGTTGATTGCCCGGTAAGGGGTCCAGGTGCTGTATTTAATTATGCTTTTTCACCATGCTGACTTTTCATATTTTGATCGTCACACAGTAAGGCTACCTAGTAAGTGGTTGAACCAGGTCTCTATTAATTATGGTTATGCACTCTATGTACTTTTTATATGTTGATTGTAACACATTAAAGGTTTGGACCCAAATATCACTTCCTCCAAGTTTCTCACACGTTAAATGAATTATGGTGTTGGTTGATTGTTTTTTATTCCCATTGGACTGCTTAGATATTAGCAAGAAAACGTTGGGTAATCAAGGCCTCTTCTTAACTGGCATTGCTGAATAAAATGTCTTAGCTGCAGATTATTAGTGTACTTCTATGCTTTTTGTGACTAGACCATCCACGTTACATGTTTTTGTACTCTCCTGTAGGGTCATGACATTCTTATGGCTACAATGCTTAATGGAGCAGCAATTATGGATGGCGCATTGCTGCTCATAGCTGCAAATGAGAGCTGCCCCCAACCACAGACTTCTGAACATCTTGCTGCTGTTGAAATTATGCGTCTCCAACATATTATAATTCTTCAAAATAAAGTGGATCTTATTCAGGAAAATGCAGCCATCAACCAGCACGAGGCAATTCAGAAATTTATTCAGGTTTGCCTGTGCTATTTTTACACATCTTGTTAGTTGCGTGTACATGCATTGTATGTTCTTTTTCCTGATGATGCTCTTTTTCTCCAAAAAGAAAACGGGAGATGCACACCCACTAATTCTTTTCAACATTTTCTTTTCAGGGAACTGTTGCTGATGGTGCGCCAGTGGTGCCAATTTCTGCTCAGCTAAAGTATAACATAGATGTTGTGTGTGAGTATATTGTTAAAAAGATCCCAATTCCAGAGAGGAACTTTATCTCACCACCTAACATGATTGTTATTCGATCTTTTGATGTCAACAAACCTGGATACGAGGTTGATGAGATAAGAGGTGGTGTGGCTGGTGGAAGCATCCTCAGGGTATGTTTTTAACATGTGTTTGGTTAATATTGCCGTGCATTTTTTTTCTTAGTTGTGTCTATACTTGGTGAAAGATCTTGGTTAATTTGTGCAGAGTTTCCATGCATTTGTTCTCATTCAATTCAATTCAATTCTGGCCCATTTTCCACATCAGGGTAATAATAGCCAGTGTAAATGGAGAAATGCTTGGTTTGGAACAATTCTGATTGCATGCTAAGGTTTATGGGGTCTGAGTGTTACTTATTTGAAGCCTTGTGGACTGACAATGAGAATTAACTTTAGGCCTTGGCATTTGTGAGCCCTTGATTTAGCTATTAAAGTTTGCTTTTTTCCATAAAGATGTCATGGTCCAGAGAGAGAGATTCATGAATTAGTTGTGCTGAGAATCTGTGATGCACGAGTATCATTATTTTGGTCCCTATTGTCCATGCAGGGTGTTTTGAAGGTCAATCAATTTATTGAGGTCCGTCCTGGGATCATTGTAAAGGACGAGGCTGGGAACATGAAGTGCACCCCAATATATACTAGAATAGTGTCATTATATGCTGAGCAGAATGAGCTACAATTTGCCGTGCCTGGAGGTCTAATTGGTGTTGGCACAACCATGGACCCCACTTTGACACGTGCTGATAGACTTGTGGGTCAGGTTCTTGGTGATGTTGGCTCACTCCCTGAAGTTTTTGGTGAGCTTGAGGTATGGAGCTGAATCAATAATAATGTTTTGTAGTTTTATACTGTCATTAAATACCTTTTGCATTGAAACTGCTTTCCAAATCCAAGTCATAATTGAGCAAGTCCTGTCTATATTTATATATGAGTATGTGTTTTGCACGAGATGTGCAAAGCTCTCCCTGTTGGGTTGAATTCAGTGCAGCTGAGTGGAGTTTCATTTTTGGTGTAGACAGGAAATAGTAGACACCCTGTTCGCATTCCAATGTGCATGTGATCATGCTTTTTATACATGGCTTATAAACTATCTTGAAGTAAACATGCTTCTGTATGCAAGTTAGTTTGTCATTGGTTTCAATAGGTGCCCTTTTCTCTGTAGGAGCAGAGATTTATGGGTGCTTCATATTGTGATGCAGGATTCTTGCATGCCTCTGGTGCTAATGATGTGCCTTTCTTTTCTTTGTGCAGGTGAATTTCTTTCTTTTGAGACGGCTTATTGGTGTCAGGACAAAGGGCTCGGAGAAGCAGGGAAAGGTTTCGAAGCTGACCAAGGGAGAGATTCTTATGTTGAACATTGGGTCCATGTCATCTGGTGCTCGAGTTCTTGCTGTGAAGAATGATTTGGCAAAACTACAACTTACTTCTCCAGTCTGCACCAGCAAGGGTGAGAAGATCGCATTGAGTCGCCGAGTGGAGAAGCACTGGCGTCTCATTGGGTGGGGTATGATTCAAGCCGGAACCACCATCGAAGTCCCACCTTGCCCCCTCTGAGTGTTTTTAAACAGGTAGACAGCTAGAGAAAATCAGAGTGAAAACAGCTTAAGAAAGGCTTATCTAATGTGGGAAGGTAGGCAGTTGAATGGATCTATTTTGTTTTCCTGTGGAGAAAAAAAAACATGCTCTGAACGGTGCCTATCATTGTCCGTGTTCTGTTTTTTCCTTAATATTCCAATTTTTTTGCACGAGTCTGTTGAATTATATTATTCTGGCGGGTTCTCAAGGAGTAAAGATGAAAATACAATGTTTATCGAGAATTTATTCTCTGTTTTGTTTTGCTCTTTTTTTCCCCTTTATTTTTTAACAGTTTTGGAGAATGATACTATGGCTTCAGGTATGATTTGTTTGCTTTGGCAAGGTCATGGTAATCTGGCCATGAAAAACATACGAAATTTGGTTTAGAGACTTCAATGCATTTAACATCTGTATTTTCCAGATTCATGATGCCTCTTGAACAGATTGGAAATTTAAGCTCAGTTTGATGAATTTGCCAATTACAATAGTTGTCACTGACATAGTCAACAAATCAGGAAAAAGTAGCATGCTTAACTCAGTATAAATCGTGTATCAATCAAGCACTTTGTGTTAAAAGAACTGTTCCTACTCAGTTCACCTTTTGCGTATTAGTTCCCAAAAAAAGCTCTGTTCTGTGATTTTTTTCATTTGATTGTTTAGGAATTTTAAGCGGATAAAATATGTAATTAGCACAGAAAAAAAAATTGGTGAAGTAATATAGGATGATTTTTTTTTTTTTAGTGAAATAGCATAGTGATGATATTACAGTTTATATCACGGTTTATAATTTCTTAAATATTGCTGTTATGAACTATGATATTAATTATGGATGTTGTGTATCTATATAATATTCTCGTGTTTTTAAAGTGCAATGCGTGACAATATTAAAGAAATATAATATTTAATAAATATTTTATTTTTAAAATATGATAATTTGAAAGAATATTATTTTGCAAAATACATTTCAAATTTTCAAAATTTTACTTTTACTGTGCTGTTTTTTGTTTAAAAAAATCCATTTAAAGCAGGATGACAATGAATCTCCCATCTCATACGTCCTCCATTTCCATCCCCAACGGGACGGGAGATGTCATTCGGAATCTTAAATTGTAAATGAAGCTCAGACCAGTAGAGGTATCTTCCACTACGAGGCATAATTGAGCCTACCTAACGATTTCATCCATCCTCTATTAAAATAATATTGTTTTCCAGACATCCAACATCTAAAAAGGCATTCAAAAAAGCAAAACAAAGATGATCTAATTCCATGTGAAAAGGGGCTGACTCAGACTTGGAGGAGTTCACCGCTGTTCAAGAAAGACGATGCATTTCATGATTTAGGAACACTAAAAAGGGATCTCATCACGACCACAAGCTAAGGCGAAGAAGAATCAAATACTCGAGTCTCAAGGGACCCATTTCACTCAGTGAGTGGTGGTAGCATCTGCTGTGTTCTAATAAGTGTTTGATGGCATCTAAAAGCTTGCTTTAGTGACCGTTGTAAGTTCCCCAGACCCTTTTCACCCTTCAACACCTCTGGTAATCGCAGGAGGTCCCGGTGGTTAAGCTTCGTCAAACAAGGATATCATCGTCATTCAGAGTTCAGCAATAATGCCTGCTGTCTGTGTGTACGGTGGAGTGGCGTGTGGAGCCCCGGAGGGCCGGGCACCCCCCATTATCCCTACATCCACCCCCTTGATCTTGATGCCGTGGACTGGACACGGGACCGTTTCAACTTTCAAGTGCACCCTGAAATGATTTTAATTAGTGGTGAACAAATAATCATTTCATGTTAGAGCAGGCTATTGAGAAATTACTTCAAATAATTTCCCCTGAATTTATCAATTCGGGCATCAAACAATTCTGTCTGATACTCGGCTGCATTGTTGCATGAAAGTTTTTTTTTTTTTTTCCTTTTCTTTTTAGTTTCATTTCAGTACGAAATGTGAATTTAGGGACAAAGAAAATTAGTTCGACAAAGAAAATTAGTTCGATGATGGTATAAATAAAGTTATGATTTTTCTTTTATCAATTGTAGAAGGTAATAGGTATAGTTTCATTAGTTATTATTTATTTTTTAAAAATTACTAGTTTAAATTTCATAAATATTAAGATTATTAAAGATTTATATTATCATTAATTTTAAAATTTATGAAATTAATAAAGTTAAGTGTAAATTGAAAAATTAGGATATTTTTTATTAATGTTATCCTATATGGGCCCTATGCCCTATGCATTATTACTACCTCTCTATTAATAGAATTGCGTCCACCTTTCATGAATGAATCTGAGCTTCTGTTTTTTTTTTTTTTTTTACATTGTCACGGGTTTTCTGTTCGTCTTGAGTACGTGACTAGGAAATGGGTGAGGGTTATATTTTTAGCATGAAAAAAAAAAAATCTATTGTTGCAAAAAAACATGTGAACAATTCATATTCCAGCTTTAAGGACAAGGGCATGTCTAAAAGCTATTTAGAATATGATGACTCTTTGGTATGATAATCAATTTATTTATTCATTAAAAATAAAAATCAGTTCTATCAAAATCATGAATGTTTATTTTGCCATCCAATCGTAGAGGACAACTGGCTAGCTGCCCGCGATATAGGGTTGGAGAGAAAACAATTGGAGGTCTTTGGAGAATTCCTGACAATATTATTAGTCTTGGTATATTATGTTGAGTTTAAAACCTGTTTAATTTTTTTTTGATGAACTTAGATTTTAAATTAAATTATTTAAGAGCTATTTTAATATAACTTGAATAATTTGATTTATTCAAAATTAACTTAAATGATCAATTAAAAATATAATTTGATTTTAAAAAAATTAAGATGATATTTTTTAAAAAAACACTATAATTATATATTAGATTGATTTAGATTAATTTGCTAAACTCGTAACTCGAATTATAAATTAATTTAATATTTTTAAATTAATTTTATCAAATAAAACCCTCATCTATCTTTTCTAATAAAATAAAAGTTAAAAATCATATCAACAAAATTCTTTTATTAAATGAAACTTAATAATACTAATTTTTTTTTATTATTATCAAGTTGTAGTTAATTGACCATTTTTCTTATTATTATATCTTAGCTACGATCTCTTTCATCTCCTCGACATTCTCGACATGAAACATTAACAAAATAAAATAATAAATTAAAAATATCAAAACTAAAGGAGCAAACAAAACTTTGGAACCTAATTTTTAAATCCACACGTCATGTACAAAAAGAAAAAAAGAAACACTGTTAAACCTATAGTGTTTTCTCTTGCAGGCGACATATAAGCAATTTTTGTTTTTTTCTTAATCCTAATTAATTAACAACACTTATTTTTGTTTTAGAAAGAAATGAAAAAACTAATTAATAAAAGAAAAGGAAAAGGAAAGGAAATGAAAACGAGCGTCGGTTGGCACGTATGGAAGGTCGACGTCACACGTGCAAATCCACTCCACTCTGATTGGCTGAGCTAAATGTTCCTCTTAATTCCAAGCATCTATTCCGCTTCACTAAACACACACACAAACACACACACACACACTTCCATTCTTTCTCTCTCTAGAAAGCAACAAAAAAAAGAACAAAAAAACCTCTTCCTCTATCTCTACAATACAATCACACACATCTCCTAGAGAGAGTGAGAGAGAGAGAGAGAGCGAGAAAGGGGTTTTTTTAGTTTTCGGGTTTTATATATTTGTGTTTTGTTTTGTTTGCTTATGGTCTCACTTGACAGCTCACAGGCTACATTCTTCTTCTTCTTCTTCTTCTTCTCATTATTATTCACCAGATCAAATCTAAGGTGTGCCTGTTTGTGTTTTTGCCACTTCAATTTTGTTCTACTTCACAAAATATCTTGTGGGTTCTTGTGTTTTTCCCATTTCAATTTAGGCCTCATAGCAAAGTTTTCATTTTTAGTGTTTTTAGCTGTGTAAAACGGCAATTAACAAACCTTTTTGCTCCAAAGCTTATAAACTAAGATAGTTACATAACAGTGTCTTGTTCCTAAGATCCTTCTATTCTTGAAATGGGATTGCTTTCAGGTTGTTTGAGCTGGATGGATGACACTCAATAAAGGAGCCAACTTTTGTTATAGATTTGACCTGTTCAGCTTAAATCTTTGATGTCTGGTAAAGTTTGCGATTTTGAGGTCCACTTCTTTTTTTCGATTTTTCATGGTTTCATTGCTTAAAAGCTCGTTTCATGTGTGTATAGTTATCCATAAAGATTTTTTTTCCATGTTTTCTTGGCAGTTTGTTGCGAATTTTCTTGCTTATTACTTAACCTGTTTATGATGAAGTTCTACATTTTACTGATTTTTTTTGTTGCCCATCAAAGAAAAGAAGTTTATTTCATTATGAGTGTGCATTTCAAATGGCAGTGCTGCTAGCAGAGAGAGATTAGGTTCTATTGTGCTGGGAGTTGTGGAAACTCTATCAGTGAACTGGTTGTGGACATAACTCTTCTTAAATGCTTTATCCATGTTTCTAGCATGTTCATGCGTGCTTCAGATGTCCGTGTTTTAGGCTAATGAATTTTGTTCGCAATGCAATTTGGTTGTTCTGTTTGTAGAGGCATGGTTTGTTCATTGCAGTTTTAATTTTTGCTCTCTCACAGGCAATCTTTTCCTGTCTCTGCGGCTGCTATACGGCGTAATCAACCAGATAACCATATGTTACAAGCAAAGCATTCTGGAGCTTGGTCTATCAGATGATTTATAGCTGCTATATTATGCTTGATCAGTTCTGTCATGGCCAACTATCCAATGAGATGTCTAAGGCCCTGGCGTCTTTACATTCTACTGCTATATATTCTCATAAACAAAAGTGGAGCTATCAGTCCTGATGGTACGGTGGTATTTGGGATTATGCACATTTGCCATTTCAACTTAATCATAAGCTATGTCAAAGTAGCAAAGCTGCTACAAAGAAATCTATGGTCCAGTCCATTTACTTTGAAAGAAATACTTGGTTTTTTATTTATTGTGAGTTATGAGTTGTCCAGTCTTGCATTCGAATTTCAGTAATCTGAACACAAACCTGGTGTGATTTTGCTTTCATGTCAAGACTTGTTTTATGAAATGTGAAATTTAGTTTGATTAGAAATATAACGATGAGGGATGTTTGATGATTGTAAGCACCCTACAGATGGACCACCAAGTTCTTCTGTGGATAGGGTGGAGTAGGTGTTTCTTTCCAATATCAATGTTTGAGTAGCCTGTAATTTTTCAAGAAACACGAACTTGCTTACCTTCTAGAATCATTTTGCCAAGTTATGCTTGTTAGTGTCTATAGGAGTATGCATGCTCAAGTGCACTTGTGATATATTAGAATTTTGAAATTCATTTATTTATTTATTTTGTAGGTGAAGCACTTTGGAGCTTCAGGAATGCAATTGTCAACTCAGATGGTAATCTTCCTTTGTGGAGGCCAGAGGATGCTGATCCATGTAATTGGAGGGGAGTGACATGTGATCTGAAAACCAAGAGAGTAATACATTTGTGAGTTCACAAATGATATCCAAATCTCAGACTTGTTTTCTTTTTTCGCCCATAATCAGTTTGCTCCCTGTAAATAAGTATGGAGCTGTGGACCTTTAAATAGCCTACATGTTTTTTCTCTTCATTTAGGCATCTCTCTCTCTCTCTATCTCTCTCTTATTTATTTATTTCACTCAAATCTGTTAGTTCAGAATGCAATATGAAGTGCATTCAACATTTTGTTGATTGTTTATCCATTATCTTCCAGGAGTCTGAAGAACCATAAATTAAGTGGACCCATATCACCTGACCTTGGGAAGTTAGCGCACTTGAAAATTCTGTATGTATTTTCAGGAATTTTTTATTTTTATTGAAAATTGTCTGTTGTTTTCTGTATTAAAGGCATGGTGCTATTTTTCTTATATGTTTTAATACGAGTGATGTGTTGCAGAGCTCTATACAACAACAGCTTCTATGGAACAATTCCTTCAGAGTTGGGAAATTGCACAGAGTTGCAGGGAATGTAAGTGCATCTAAATCTAATAATAATTCTTTTATCATCATCACTTCATGTTGCCCTACATTTTCTTTTTATCCTTTTGAATAATGCTGCTGCCATTCTATTGGTTGAATACAAGCAGAACACCCAAGTAGCGACTGATATTTATATTTTCCTTTGTATAATTTAGCATTACTGATGATGGACAGCATAAATACAAGGACTTTTACTGAAATGGATTTTCTCTCCCACAGAAAAAGCTTTGAGTATCTGCTTTTGAATATAGTTATGATGATTGAAAATTACTCATTCAGAATGGAGTAAAGCATTCTGAACTTACTTTGCACCTTGTGAATTATATTTTAACTGCAACCAACCTTATATTTTGCCAGTGAAGAAAAGTTGCAAAAACCTACCAGATAAATGTCCCCGACGAGTAACACTAGCTCTGGTCATAGAGGATTGCATACTGGGAACAAATTTTTTAACCCTTGCCCATGGTCCAAGAGCCATCTCATAATCTAAACAATTAATTCAGCTTCTCTTAGAAGTCTGGAATTATAAACACTAGAGAGATCATGTTGGCATATTGCCTTTCATTTGAGTTTACAATTCAGGCATCTTAACAATGAAGGATTTCTTTTCATGTTGGTAACTATTTTCTTTAATGTGTAGCTTATGTAGCTCAGTTGCTGTTTTCCTGTAAATTGCTGCTACCCCATGACCCCATGGTGCCTAATTTGTAGTTCTATTTCACTTTTACTTGCTAAAAAAAGAATAGGTGTTAGAAATTATGGCTTGTGCGATAACTACAGCATTTGCTCCCTTTTGTTTTTAGAAATTCATGATATATTTCCATTCAAATTAGGTTTAGAGTTGCCGCCTTAAAATCTAATTTCAACATCTGTCTTGGTGTCCTATCCGCACACATTTATAATTGGACTGGAAGTAAATTATTAATGTCTGTTCTCTACAGATTCTTGCAAGGCAACTACTTAAGTGGACCAATTCCAAGCGAAATGGGAAACCTAACTGCACTTCAAAATCTGTGAGTTGTTTTCCTCATGATAAATTTCAGTTGTATGCATGTTATTTTGTTTTCAACTTAAACAAATGTAGTTCCGCGATCTTTTTCTACGAGTACTGAAACACCTTTTGGCATACCCATTAGTGACACATTACAAACCTTTTCCAAAAACAATGTAGATGTTATTCACCTGGGCTTGAGCAAGTTTCTCAAGGGATATGATAGGGTTGCTGTAGGCCTTCAATGCTCAATTTGTTGTGTCTATTGTAGAAATGTATACATCTCCACCAATTGGCTTCTTCCTACTGCAAGATATATGAGAATTCAAGTTCCATGGTTAACACCAAATTACTATTGTTTGTGTCTTTTCAGAAGTGAAAGGATCTATGCCACACCTTTATGGAAAAAGAATGAAAGTAATGACAAAATAAACACTGAAGCCTCCACTTAATTCTGAGCTATTGTATATGAGAAAAAGGTCTTTGAAGAATATTGACAGGCACTTGTGCTCACTAATGTGCTTTAAATGACAAATACTAGTTCTAGATGCGATCATCATGCTAGACAGATGAAACTGATTAGGTATTTCTACAGGGATATCTCAAGTAACTCTCTCAGCGGTTCAATCCCTGCATCTCTTGGAAGGTTAAATAAACTCGTATCTTTGTGAGTGGCCTCATTTGCTTTGAATTGAGTTATTTTTTATAGAATGATGTTACCATGAAATTGAAATTGACGCATTTACATCTGATATTTATTATGATCATAATGTTAAATTGAAGCAACGTGTCGAACAATTTTCTGGTCGGGCCGATACCATCTGATGGTGTGCTCATCTACTTTGCAGATAACTCGTAAGTCCAACTTGCCCAATATGTGTCATATTTAATTGATTTTGCATCAGCCACTGTGATATAGTAACTCAGGTGTGCCTTGATGAGTGGCAGCTAAAATCAAATCCTACTATTTTACAAATTTACTCCTCAGAAGCCAAAGAAGATTCTTAATCAATACACCGAAACATTATATCTTGTAGGTTCACTGGAAATCGTGATTTGTGTGGAAAGCAGATTGAAAGAACTTGCAAAGATGACAGTGGAGGGCCCAGAACTGATGGGCAGTCTCCTTCAGGTAAACTAACAGTCTTATCACATATACAATTCTCCAATATTTCATTTTACCAGGTACAATGTCTGCCATGCAGGATGTAATACAGCATCGACATTTAGGATGATAGTAGATTTACTAATTGTATTCTTGCAGCATAACACATACTTAAAACTCCCACCGTTCTCATTACTAGAATCTGACTCCTGGAAGTAGTTGAAGTTACTATAGAAACTGAATTGAATTATTAAGAGAGAAACTAATTTTTTAACAACACTGATCATTTCCTGATCTCATATGCTTTATGGTTGTTGCTTAAAATTATTCTTTGCTTGCAGGCCAAAATCAAGGAGGAAAGAAAAAATACTCTGGTGGATTGCTTATCAGCACTTCAGCAACCATTGGTGCACTGCTTCTTGTGGCACTTATGTGTTTTTGGGGATGCTTTCTATATAAGAAGTTTGGTAAAAATGGAAGTAACAGTATTGCAATGGATGTTAGTGGAGGTAATGTTCTCAACTTGAGTTATCTGTCCAAACTGTTTTTTAATTGGATAAACTTCTAATAAGTTCTTAAACTCAGCACCTCATGTTATTTTTCTTGTTGCGCCAGGTGCATCGATCGTAATGTTTCATGGGGACTTGCCGTACTCTTCAAAAGACATAATAAAAAAATTGGAGACTTTGACTGAGGAACATGTCATAGGCTCTGGAGGTTTTGGAACCGTGTACAAGCTTGAAATGGAAGATGGCAGTATATTTGCCTTGAAGAGAATTGTAAAGATGGATGAGGGTTTTAATCGATTCTTTGAGAGGGAGCTTGAAATTCTTGGAAGCATAAAACACCGCTACCTTGTTAATTTACGAGGTTATTGCAATTCTCCCACGTCAAAATTGTTGATATATGATTTCCTATCTGGTGGCAGCCTTGACGAAGCACTCCATGGTAAGATTTATGTTTTTGTTTTCATTAGTTTAGATGTTAGGAAGGCCTAAAAGTTTGAGGTGCAGACACTTTTTCATAAGACAATGTAGTGCCATCTATTTTCTGTTTCTTTTATTTTTTTTATTTTATGCTGATGGTTTTTGGACAATAAAAAGAAAATCCTACCCATTGGCACGAGCAGTGACAGAGATGCCTCCAGTCTAGAATGAAGTTTTGATTTTTATAACATTGGTTATAAATTTGCTATTTTTGTTGTGGACCTTTTCCTTTCATTTCTTCTTCTTCTTCTTCTTTTATTCTGAGCCTTTCATTGAGGCGTACCATTCTATCTATCAAGTTTCATGTTTACGGATTAAACAAGGAACATTACTTATTTTTCATTGATTGTACAGAAAGATCTGAGCAACTGGATTGGGATGCACGGCTGACTGTTATTTTGGGGGCAGCAAAAGGACTGGCCTACTTGCATCATGATTGTTCTCCTAGGATCATCCACCGTGACATAAAGTCAAGCAACATTTTGCTTGATGGCAACTTGGAGGCCCGAGTGACTGATTTTGGACTTGCTAAATTGTTAGGTGATGAAGAATCACATATTACTACAATTGTTGCTGGCACATTTGGTTATCTAGCTCCTGGTAAGCAATGCACATTTACTGGAACTTGTGCTACTGATTTGATCAAACTGGTTGGAATGGACATTTTAGAAATATGTTTCACTCACAAAGTCTCACTTACAACCTTAAGTTTTTTCCACTTGTAAATTGGGTTTTGAAAATGGCTTTACCTTTTTCTTAGGATATGCTATTTGCTCTGATGGAAAAAAAAAAAAAAAAACTCCAGAATAGAAAGAGGAATATCTATGCTAAGTGCAATAAATGGAATACCCTTTTTATATCTCTTTGACAAGGCTTGTTACCTGTACTATGGTTGAAGACAGTATCCTAATAGTATACCTTGACTTGCAATGTTTCACAGAAGATGTTTAGCGTCTAAGGTAGCTGTTAATCTCTTTAGGTTATGATTTAATGAGTTATGATGGTTCTTTTGCTGGCTGATCTCTGCATTTGTAATATCATGATTGCTTTCACATTATCATTCCATTATTATTTATGATGAGCCTGTCTGATTCCTTTGGCAGAATACATGCAAAGTGGCAGGGCAACTGAAAAGACTGATGTTTATAGTTTTGGGGTCCTGGTGCTTGAATTGCTAAGTGGAAAGCGTCCAACAGATGCATCATACATCGAGAAGGGCCTGAATATTGTTGGTTGGGTATGTTTCTTGATGAAATTTGTCCCAGTTGGGCTAATCTCCTTTATTCTTCCTTGATGAATTTACCATTATTCCATGTCATGATATAAATTAAGAGGGGCTTTCACTATGAGTAAAAAATGTGACTAGAAGATGTTAATTGCCTGTATATGATGATCTCGTTAAATCATAATTGCCTGTATATCTATTTCTTTCCATGATTGCCTAGTGGCACACATCTAATTCCACCGGGTAAAAGCTTAAAGGAAATGTATGTGGAACTGTCATATTTAATGGAGTATACAAGCTGGTTTCTGACTATTTTTTCTGTCTTGCAGTTAAATTTTTTAATCACGGAGAATAGACCACGAGAAATTGTTGATCCTAACTGCGAAGGGGTGCAGGTAGAAAGCCTTGATGCCCTGCTTTCAGTTGCCACCCAATGTGTTTCTTCGAGCCCGGAGGATAGACCCACCATGCACAGGGTGGTTCAAGTACTTGAATCTGAGGTCATGACCCCATGCCCAAGTGACTTTTATGATTCCAACTCTGATTGAAACCCTTTTAGTGACAGTGAAGACATGTTTGAGTTCACATCCATTACTGCAGCTTCTGGAAGAAATAAAGAAGCAATGCACAAGCATGGAAGAGGGCTTAGAATCTGCGGCGGTTTTGTATCTTCATTTTATTCGTTCATTTTTTCTGCAGAAGTGTCACAACTCACTAATAGAGGAACACACGATTTCATCTGGTTCTCTTGGTACCAAATTGATTACTCATCGGCTGGAATTTTCATGTCCTCATCTTGCATGGGTGTGCAAAAAGACTTGTCTCTATGACAATGGAGTTTCGACTTGTGTTATGGGCCATTTATTCATCAGAAGTTGTACTTGTCTTTTTTGGCTCTCCCCTTTTCCCTTCTCATGTTGTAGTCCCCATCTTGCATCTGTTCACCCAAATTTCAAGTGTATATGAAATTTGTATAAAATTGAGAATATCATCTTGCCTTGGCAAAAAGGATTCATGTTTTCACCATTTTTGTAAAATATGTTTCATTGCAATAATAATCAATCAGTTCCTTGAGTGAATTTAGCATTTCGCTAATAGCAATATCCGCCATGCAAGACTTCACTCTTAGTTGTTTTTATTTTTCCGGTCAATGCCTTCAATCTTAGTGCTAGTTTTTCCTCTGCCATCTGCCTCTTATTTCTTAGAATCTGACACTGTCGCATGGACAATGGCTCCAAGAACTCACACCTAGTCAAAGATATCAGGTGGATGTACTTCAGAAATAAGATTCGTTCCCAGTTTCGGCTTACATTTGGCGAGCTCATTTGGGACACCAATGTCGGAGGGAGTTGCACCAGGGATTACCTCCTGTTTGAAAGGCAGTGCTCTTGCAGCTTGTAAACGGAGCTCTATCCATTCATGGACTAGAGATGGACGGTCCTCTAGTTTGGCCCCCGGTCTGATTAGTTTCAAGTCTCTCTTGGCAGCTGGGATTGCCTGCAAAAATGAATAAACTTCTGAATAAGAAAATACAGATTACAGATTACAGCATGCTGCTGTCGTTCACAGTTGGTAAAGGGTCAATCACCATGGCCGGTCTTGATCTTCAATTGCATCACCAGGGCATGTCAGGATCGTATATTATACTGCCATGGTCAATCCTTTTACAACAATTGATGGTTAAGTTAAAGAATGACAAGATCTTTGAATTTGAATCCAAGGAACACGGGAAAGTGAGAGTCGATTACACAAATGAATCAGAAAATACCCACAGATCAGCCCACAAGCTAGTTCCAGTCTTGGGGGAAACAACTGCAACGTTGGACATGCGCTTTGGCGATGGGAAGAACATCACTACCCCACCCCACAGCAACCCATGCTAAGTGTTTTCAGATAGTAAATGCTGTCGAATAGTCGAACCTACATTGAGCCAATAAATCTGAATATTAGGAGTAATACTTTTCAGGCCGCGACATTTCTTATATATAAAATCCAGGCTCCTACAGAAAAACCTTCAAGACAACGTCAACTAAGCCAACCCCTCATTTGCCTACAAACAATTGAAATATAAATGAAAATTTCAAATTGTTTCATCCTATGAAAGTAACAAACATCCTCTAATTTTTTTTCTCTCTTTAATTGTTTTCATGGTCTAAATTGATATCAACCGATTTTATTTTTTTTTAACACTTGAATCAAATGATTTGCTCTTTCCCTCACTCTTTTCTTTCAAATAAAAGACTAAACAATAATAAAAATTAATTTATGATGAAAACTAGAATGTGAAAAAACTGAAGGGATCAAAAATTGATTATTTGAAAAATAGAAAGACCAAAGTAAACTTTTGATTCTAATTTTGAGATTGCCACCTATTTTCTCAACCATTTACACTTTAGTTTTTTGTCTCTAAATCTTTTCTTTTTCTAAAAAGGTTTTTTAAAATTGGCCATTAATTTAGGCTATAAAGATGAAATAAGAAAAGAAAGAAAAATGAATTAAAATATTGAGCGTTATATTAATCTATAGTGCATATGGATAGGTGTTTTACCACATGGTTTAGTGTTTTCTACTAGCCATGGAGCATGCTGGGGTTGCAAAGTTTTTCTTTTGTTGCAATGTAAAAGAAAATATATTTTTTTGATAGCAAATGAGTCGAACACTAAAATCTTCCGACCCGTCTCCTTGTATTCAATCAAAACAAACAAATTATTATAAAACAAACATTTCATATTTATATTTAATCAATTAATTTAATTTAAAATTATCTCAATTTACACCCACAATTTTGAAGTGTCGAATTTTCTGGCTTTAACTGGATTGCACAGAATGGAATAGTAAAAGGAGCAACTAAAATCTTTCTTGTTAAAGCTTCGTCAAAGGCTGAAAAAGTCCAAAAACTTGCAATTACTCGCTGGAATCTAGAGGATTGCTTAACCCAAACTGTAACTAATCACTACAGCATCTGCTTGAGAAAATAACACGACAAAATGAGAGGAAAAGAATAGCCAGGGCATTTTATTATCCAACAAAAATTACTGCAAGGGGAAAAGGTACACAACATTAAAAGCTGCTTATTGGCCTTATTTTCGTAAACACAATAAATAGAGAGATGCGAAAAAGAAAAGGCAGGCTAAGTTAGGAGAGCACAATCTCATCACACATACACTACCACGCCAGAAGGAACGGCAATCAATAACATATTGTAACCACTAGTGCATAGAATTGGACTCTGATATAAACAAGACATATACAGCTTTTGTACATAAATAATTTGGATCAAGGAGTTGAGCTTTCTTCCAATATCTTGCTTGCAGGTGCTGTTTCATGTTTTTCTATGTAAGCAGAAGGAAACCATCCAGCCTTGCCTTTGCATTCTCCTTCTGACCACCCTGTCGGAGCCACCTTGTGATATTATCAGCAAAAGATTAGGAAAGGGGAATTAGAGGGAAAAGGAGAAGGAAAAGATTGAAGCTCGAGTTGCCTATTCTGAAACATATATTTGCAAACTCAAATGGCGTATTAAAAACACTCCCCCCAGAGTCATTTACTAAAGACGAAGACAAGGACTCCTGATCTAAGGATATAAAAATAAATATATTTGTTGTGTGTGTGATGGCGTTCAACAAAAAGAAAAAGAATTCACAGATTTATAACAGACAAAACTGCCAACTGCAAGCACCACACCCATGCTCATACAGGCATTGGTGCAAAATCATTTTACAGGCTGAGCTCTATGGTAAAGGAATATACAATACAACTATATATTCATGTGAATATGCATGCTTCATATAATGCGAGTATGTATGCATGTATGGATGTATGTATGTAGGATGAGTAGGATTAATAATTCAAAATCATTTTCAAAGATGGCCTATAATGGAACAGTCTATAGGTCATCGAAGGCATTATCAGTAGAGAAAGTACCTGCCGGACCACAACAAAATCATCAATAAATAGACTTAACTCCCCTTCTGCTTGAGCATCAAATGGGTGTATGACCTGCAAAGAGTTCAAAAATAAAATGAAATTACGACCAAAAATAACAAAAAAAAGCAGTGAATCTTAAGAAAAGAAACATCCTTTGCACTGGTAGAAAATTCCATGAAAGTAAACAGCTACATGTGGATCCTTATTTAAGTAGTGTGGCATACAGTTGTGAACAAATAATTCAGTGAGATAAGAACATGCTTTCAAGGGTAACACCTTTGAATAACAGTTTGAAGAACAATTTTGCTCCACATAAAGAAATTCTTGATCTGACTATGATTGTTTAACATTCACGTAGCAGGTTTAATTAGTTTACTGACGCTCATGCATCTTTGTTACTTTCAGGTCTTTTAAGATATTAAATCTTAGGTTTTCCATTTTCCTTGAGTTATCGTGTTTACTTCCAGCTCTTCAAGCATCCTTACTATTACTTAAGTAAATACAACTTTTATAACCCACAAATAAAATGGTGGCCATAATTAGAAAAAAAAACTCATGTACTTCCCATGATAAAGTTTGGCATAGTATCTCTTCAAACTCATGTACTTCCCACAAATAAAAAACTCATGTACATGCAAGTTTTTTCTCAAAGAAAAATATCACTAAAGTTGTATTTTAATGGGGAAAGATAACAGGTTATCTTTTGCTTATAAAAGAAACATGCACCTTCAAATCACAATATCATTTTGAAACAAAAACTTTTTTTAAAAACGAAGCAAATAGTTGGAAAAGTAAGGTCAAAGTATCAACTTTTAACTTCCTTTTCATTTGACTACTAGTTCATGACTGCTTCCATCACCAACTGGCACTGACACCCTCACTGTGCACAATAAAAAGATCAGTGCCATTGTTTCCACACCATTGACCCATTGCTACTGCCACTTCCTAAAGTATTGCAGCCGGTAGGCCTATCTTCTTCACTCCACTACTGCCAAAGTTTTCTTTCCTTTTCCAGCTCTTTTAAATTAAATAAATTAACTATTTACCAACATTAAATACAATTCTTTGTTGGTGTAGTTGACCAAACAAATTAATTACTGTCAACATAAAAAACAATTACTTGTTGGAGTAATGCAGTCGACCAGCAAACTGTTTGCATGGTATTGGACCCCTAGTGACATGCTATCCAATGAATATTTGGCCGTATATTTGGAGGTCCCACAACCTACTCTATCAAAAAAGAGTTGAAATTAAACTAATAACTTTATTTCAAGTACAAGGAACAGAAGGATGCTGCATCCACATTGGCAAATGAGATGATCAAGTAATCTTGCACATGCCATTACAAGGAATAAAGATATAGTGTGATAGTTTTAAGAGAAAAAAAGGAATCAAACATCATGATATGTATAGGTAGTTTTAAGCGAAAAACAAGAATCAAACATCACGAGCTGTGTACGCACTTTCTCATATTTCAAGTCAAAAGCTGTGCAAGAGGAGATACGATGGAAGAAATCAAATAGTGTTCTACAATATTTAATTTTTTTTTTCTTTCTGGTGTGGCAGGGTTTGAGAGAAGAGGTGGGATATTCAAATTGATCAAACATCTTACTTTTGCAATGTAAAGTGCATCCTTATGTGCATCCTTATGATTAGGGTGCATGTGATTTTCAGATCCATTTGAAGTGTTATTCTTGGGTTCAGGTGGGAAAATCACATCTCTCTGTGTGGTCACCGACTGTAATGCAGACTCGTTTAATTGCTCCTCGAGAATCATCTACATCAATCATAAACATTTTGGAATTGCACCAGTCATAATCTATCTCAAACATAAAATTAGATTATAGTAAGGTAATGTTTTGAGCACCTGAAAAGTGAAGAAAGCATGCATGGAGTGATAAAGAGAATATGATTTTCAAAAAACTATAAGTGATATATGTGTGCACATGCACATAAACATGCCAGGTCCACGGTTGCAAAGAACAAACCTCTGCATGTAGCTTATCCAAAATAGTAAGAACGTGTTGATTATAACATCTCTCAGCATCTACCTGAAAAATGATTTGATTTTTTTTTAGATCAATGTGCAGAAAAGAAATAACTTTTACCTAAACCAAATTTGACAAAGCAGCACAAATTTTAAATACAGTAAACCCCTCTTAACTTTGCAATCGTGAAATTAAGCAAGATATTTATACCAGGAAAATGGGTGGGGAACTCTATCAGGACAAGAAAAATTTTGAAACGGTAAAAGGAAGGATACATGGCTAGCTACAAAGAGAGATATGCAGAAGCAAGTGCCATATTGAATTTGCTGAAAAGGGAGATGAACCATAGGAACACCTTTGCCCAAATAGGCAAGGAGTACAAGAGGTAAAATCCCTCCCCAAACCCTCCAAACTTTCCTAATTCTTTATCCCATTTGACACCTATGTTGTCACATATCAACAAGAGAAAAGTACTGAAACAAAACGAACATGAACATTGATAAAATGTTTTTGGCTTTAGCTACGCCAGTCACATGAATGCTTCTTTAAGATTCTGTAGAATTGCTAAACTCCATTCACAACAGGTGTTTAGATGGTCAAAGTTGTCAACCACTATAGATCGTGGTCCTGGAAGCTGAAAGATCATCATAGGCAGAGAGAGTCGTGCACACAAATGCACCCATACACAGGGAAGAAAGAAGAAAAGCATGCAATACCATACTAAACAACCGCTGAGCAGTAATCTCTTGCTGTTGATTTTCAACTGAAGACATGGCAGCAGCTGCTTCTCTCCCAAGAGCCATCATTGTAGATTTAAGTTCAGTCAACCTTGCCTCTGCAGCTTGAAGCTTCATGCAACTCTCTGCAGATATTTCAGAATCCCTGGTTTTCGACCGCCGCTTCAATACTTCAGCTGCCTGCCAAGAACATATCACCATGAATCTACCACAATTCCTACAACTGTTACACCCGAGAGACACTAAAGCTTACCTGAGCTTCAACCTCTTGACGGAGTTTGTCATAACGATGAGTCAAGTGGCGAGCATCCTCCAAAGGAGCTCCAGTTATTAAAGCCCGAAGTGGCTTAGAAACCTAAATATTGAAATCCTGTAACACAATTAGGAACATAAAAGTAGATGGAAAAACCTTATTTTTTCTTAAATGACAGCTTACACTAAAAATCCCCCAAGATACCCATCATTAATTCTTGGCAATATACATGTAGGGCTTAAAAACTAATAATAACAATAATCTCGTTTCTATCATATCAATTTGTCTATCTTACAATTTTTTTCTTCATGCTTTCATTTAACACGCTTGATGAAAAAACAATTGGATGGTCACTTATACAATGCAGAGTAACTAATTCTAGTCAGGAACTACAATTACTTATGACATCTGAACTTGGCAGAAAAATTCAAAAGAAGCAATGATCTCTGAATATATAATAAATGGAACACATTTACATTAGCATGAATATATGCTTAAGTATTCCTAAACTACCACCATTCAGTTTGCATTGAGATTATTCCTAACTGGCAGTAAAATTACCTGATCATTAAGAACCCCAAGCAATATTTCCTTCTCATTTTCCATCAAATTATGCGCGGCACCAAACTGAAGAACAGTCCTTGCGACATAATTATTCTCGCTCTGGTTCTCAGCTCCGTATTTACAACACTCATCAGCCAACTTTCGCACTAAGAAAATCCCAAAGCCAAAAATCTCACATATCAACCTCAAAGAAAACAAATCATAACAAGGCAGTCACAAAGCAAAATCCATACTCACATATTTCCATTTGCTTCGAACTTATAGATACAAAACCTTCAGCACCGCGAACAATATTCTTCTGAAAATGCTGGTATTTTAAAGTGAAATAAAACACCAAAAAAAAAATCAAAATTTTGCCTCAATAAAAAAAGGAAAACCAAACCAAATCAAATAAATAACTGCACCTTGGCAGCTCTGGTTGAATTGTAGAGATTTTGAAGATGCTGGTAGCATTGTAATTCTGCTTCGTCAACAATAATTCCTTCATTACTAAAATGTCCCAAATGCTTCAAAACTGCCTGCAAACAAACAAACAAAGACAAAATTTGAAAAAAAAAAAAAAGAACAGCAAAAGAGAATCTGAACTGAAATTAATTACCTGTTGCTGCTTTGCAACTTGCTCTCTAAGCCTGGTAGCTTGCTTTTTTATGGCTTCCATGTAAATGAAAAACTATCAACTACTCACTGTACAACTTCTATTATGTGCAGTTAAAACAGTTACAAAACCAAACTTTGTTAGAGAGAAGATTTAGATCGCCTGAGGCCGCTCAAATCGAGGAGACGATTAAGCAAGAAAGTGAGTTTTTTTCCGGAAAGAGAATTTTGATTTGTTTGTAGCTAGCTTTACAGGCAACACGGAAAGGGAAAGGGAAAGGTGAGGACAGATAAATGGGGGAAAGTGGGAACTGTCTGTCGGGTAAGAATTTAGAATTAGAAAGGTGTTTTGTTCATACAGCAAGTAAAAAAAAATTAAGTTTATTTTTTAAAAAATATAATGTAAAAATCATCATAAACATACTTCAAATTTTTACCCTTTTGGCTTGGGTCTGTTAAGGAGGAGAGCATTCACGTGCTGGCTGCTCCGCTGATCGGGAGGTTGTTTGACGCGTTAGAAAATGGGAAGAGGCGGAAAATGAAATTTTCAAAGGAGAAATATTAAACGAACAATTTCTAGAAATGGTGATTTAGTTTTCTTGCTATTCTATACTAATTACATGAATGCCGTATTGTGGGTTTGATTAATTTTCTTTAACATGATAGAAAAATTTAGATCAGAAAAATTATTTAATATTATTATTAAATTTGATATAATAAGTTAATTTTGAAATTTATTTTACGTGACTCTTTATCTAATTTAAAATTAAAATTAAAATTAAAATTAAAATTATATGAAAGTTATAATGATATGTCCAAGAACGGATCAATGCAGAGGACTGCCTGGGCAGATTTTTTTTAAAATAAAACTTTTAGGGCAGAGGAGGGTTTGGGACCAAGTCGTAATTATGGAAAAGTTGAGACAAGAGTGTAATAACTAATAAGTTGTGAATGCCTTCTTTATGCAAAACTTAAAGCGCGTTCGGAATGTGATTATGAATGCCATAACGCTGGACATGCCACACTGTTTAATTAACTAATAGTCTAATACATTTTAAGTTAATCTAAGTTTCATTAATCTAATTTTAAATTGAATAAAAAAATAAAATGGATAGACCATGCCTAATATGTTGCAGTTGTTCAACCACTACAATGACATTATAAAAAAACAATCTAGGTCAAATTTTTATCAAAAAACTTAAATTTTAATTTATTTTTACCTAAAATACCTTATAATCTTAAAAAAGCAAAATTTCAAACAAAAAAATCAGTAAACAAAACTCACAAAATCAATTCAGGAATGTGTTTGGTATAATGTGGTATATAATAATTTTTAAAAATATTTTTTTATTTGAAAATATATTAAAATATATTTTTTTATATTTTTGATATCAATACACTAAAATTATTGAA
The DNA here is from genome assembly GCA_033617975.1 of Populus alba x Populus glandulosa. Taxonomy (NCBI): domain Eukaryota; kingdom Viridiplantae; phylum Streptophyta; class Magnoliopsida; order Malpighiales; family Salicaceae; genus Populus; species Populus alba x Populus glandulosa. The sequence goes on along the minus strand of CM066143.1, from coordinate 10,665,367 downwards.
AAATATTAAATATATATATATATATATATATATTTAATATATATATTTTTTAAAAAAAGACTTTTCAAAAACACCCGGCAAACTCACTCCCAAATACAAAAAATTAAAAAAATATTAAATCATAAAAAAAGCAGGTTACTAATCCACGGTATCTTGGGATGAACAAATTTTTCAAGAGGAGAAATAGATCTCTTCTCAATCTCAAAATTAATTAATTCCTGATGGGTAATTTAATTTTTTGTCCTCAAAATTTTATAGATTTTACCGCATTTAAAATAGGACAGGACTAGAGGAGTTACATTGGAAAATAAAATTAAAAGGGCGTAACTGACAAAACAATACATTTTAGAGATCAAGCTGAAAACTACACAAACCTAAAAGGCCTTACCTCCACTTTAATCATCAATTTTTTTTGGCACCAAGACGCTTAAAAAACCCCTATTTTCTCTCCGCTATCGCTCTCTCTCCCTCCCTCATGGAACCTCCCAGCAGCAGCAGCAGCAGCGGCGGCTGCGGCTGCGGCTGCGGCGGCGGCGGCGGCGGCTGCGGCAGCAGCAAAGTCAACAACGGAACTGAAAACTCAGAAAACGAGTGGAAAGCCGAAGAAGCAATTGGTGGAAATAAAGCGGCTCTCGAAGCTTTAAGAGAGCTCATTACTTTCCCTCTTCTCTACTCGCGTGAAGCTCAGAAACTCGGTCTAAAAGTAACTAAAACCTAATTTTACTCAATAATTACATTTTGTGATTGATTATGATCATGCTACAGCTTTAATTTCAAGTTAATTAATTAATTAATTTGGTTTTTGATTAAAGTGGCCAACAGGTTTGCTTCTGTACGGTCCACCAGGAACCGGAAAGGTAAGTAGTTTTTAATCATTTTATTAATCCAATAAATTGTTCTCTTTGATTCTAAATTTATTTATTTATCTTGTTTTTTTTTTTCCGCAGACAAGTTTGGTACGAGCAGTTGTACGCGAATGCGGGGCGCATTTAATTGTCATTAGGTAATTTGATTTTCTTGTTCTTTTTTTTTTCCCGACTAATGATTTTATGTATTGCTGAATTAATAGTTTTATTGACTTATTTATTTAATTTTTGGCTCGAGTTTGATGTGATTTGTGAGAATTTTTTTGTAGTCCACATTTCGTTCATAGAGCGCATGCTGGAGAAAGCGAGAGAGTTCTACGTGAGGCTTTTTCAGATGCATTGTCTCATGCTGTGGCAGGCAAGCCATCAGTTATTTTTATTGATGAAATTGATGCCTTGTGTCATCGTCGTGATTCAAGGTATTGGAGAAAGGATGGTTAGATTTTGCTGCAGCTTTACCTGTTCTTTAGATTTATACAATTTCTTTGTTGTAGTTTTTGTGTTAGTTTGTTTTCTTGGCTTGCTGTTGTCTTGATAAGAACATAAAGAGGTAAACTTCTCCATATATTTAAATTAGGCCTTCAAATGCAGACGGGAGCAAGATGTTCGTGTAGCCTCGCAACTATTTGCTTTGATGGATGCCAACAAGCCCTCATCTACATCTTCAGCACAAGTTGTTGTGATTGCATCAACTAATAGGTTAGTTTGTTGCTTTTTGTATGTTTGAGGTTTTGTTGTATTGAAATGAAGTAGAATCAATCTGACACGGAAGCTTTTTATTAGCCTTTTTTTATGGCTGTGTTGCACATATTGTTTGATCTTAACTAATATATATATATTCTGTATAAAGAGTGGATGCAATTGACCCTGCATTAAGAAGATCTGGTCGTTTTGATGCTGAAATAGAAGTTACCACACCTACAGAAGAGGAGCGATTGCAAATTCTCAAGGTAGCATACAAATCTTTCAATATCTATGAGCATCGTAAGAGTCAATTTTTATGAAACATATATCAACTTATCTGAGTTGCCAGTTGATGTTATTACTAGAAGTATGATCATGGCTCTTCTTGTTTGATGGAATGTTGATTAGAAAAAGGTTTGTAATGTGGCAGTAGAGGCATGATTTTATCATGATTTTTTCTTCTTGATTGTTCTCAGCTCTATACAAGGAAGCTTCATTTGGATCCTAATGTTAACTTACATGCTATAGCTGCATCTTGTAACGGATATGTTGGGGCTGATTTGGAAGCTTTATGTCGCGAAGCTACCATGTCCGCTCTTAATTCCTTGGATACAAGTGAAGATGCTGGTGTGCAATTAACGATGGATGACTGGAAGCATGCTAAATCTGTGGTTGGCCCTAGCATAACAAGAGGTGTGACAATGGAAATCCCCAAAGTGTCCTGGGAAGATATTGGTGGACTGAAGGATTTAAAAGTCTGTAACTATATGTCTTAATTCTGTATCAAAATCCTTCCTGATGACTTTAAGGATGCTCAACTTTATATATGTTAGCTCTGCACTTCAATTTGGTATTGAAACTGACGCAGAAGTTAACCATACTTCCTATGTTGTTAGAAAAAGCTCCAACAAGCTGTTGAATGGCCTATCAAACATTCTGCTGCATTTGCAAGGATGGGAATATCACCAATTCGTGGAGTTCTTCTGCATGGACCTCCAGGATGCTCAAAAACCACTCTTGCTAAAGCTGCAGCTAATGCTGCTCAAGCTTCCTTTTTTTCCTTGAGGTATCATTGCATTGTATTTTCATATCTCATAAAATGGAAGTGTTTTTTCACAAAGAAAGGATTTTTTTTGAAAGCTTTATTATTCAGATTTTAGTGTACAGACTTGATAACTGGGATATCAGAGATGGCCGTTTCAAAACTGATTTTTGTTGATTGTTAAGCCATGCTGAATTTATAAAAACAGAGAGGGTAAGAAGGGGAACCAAAGATTTATATTTCTTGAAAACTCATAAAGCATAAATCAGTGGTGCAGAACTCTATTCAATGTACGTTGGAGAGGGGGAAGCATTGCTGCGCCATACATTTCAGAGAGCTCGCCTTGCAGCACCAAGCATAATATTCTTTGACGAGGCTGATGTTGTAGCTGCAAAAAGGTTAGTATGGAGGTTTCCTATACGTTGCTGCTGAAAAATGATTGTTTCTGGTAAACTGTTTCTGCAAATGTTTTCTGTGGTAAGTGGGTAATTATTTCATTGAGCTTCTTCAAGTTGGTGTATAATAAATGCAATCATGGGCACATGTGGAAATATGTATAACATTTTCTTCATTCACACCGTACGGAGTAATGGTTGTTCTTATGATTGATTTTTTAAAACAACTGATAAAAAAATGGTTCTCAAAGCACTTCTATTCAATGGCAGAGGTGGGACTTCAAGTAACAGCACTACCGTAGGAGAGAGGCTTCTGTCAACGTTACTGACTGAAATGGATGGTTTAGAGCAGGCTAAAGTAGGTGCCAGTCACATGATTGAGTTTCATTTTTATCTTGAAACTATAGCTGCGAGGAGTTATAGATAACATCTAACCCTTTTTTGTGGTTCAAACATTTGCTCAATTCCATCAGGGAATTCTTGTGCTGGCTGCCACAAATCGTCCTTATGCAATTGATGCTGCACTTATGCGCCCTGGACGCTTTGATTTGGTGAGAAGTGCAAGTTTAAAAGTTTTCCATATCTTGTACCTGTTACCCCTTCTTTTTGCTGGCCTTACAAATGGTTTAACAATTATTTCCTTAGTCTTTTTGTCTGCTGCATATTCGGAGATGCCCCTAACATCGTAGCTATGAGTTCACTATTCCTGATTACCTTGTGATCTTTTGCATGAGATGGTGCCAAAATCACAATAAAGCCATTCATTCTTTATGCAGATGACATCTTTAAATGTTGTTTAATTTCATTTATATGAACCTGCAGGTGCTGTATGTGCCACCACCTGATTTAGAGGCTCGATATGAGATACTTGGTGTTCACACACGTAAAATGAAAATAAGTAATGATGTTGACCTGAGAAGAATAGCAGAAGATTCTGAGCTCTTCACCGGGGCTGAGCTGGAGGGCCTTTGTCGGGAAGCTGGTATTGTAGCTCTGAGGGAAAACATATCCGCCACTGTTGTATGCAATCGTCATTTCCAGAGAGTAAAGGAGTCGTTAAAACCAGCTTTAACAAGAGCTGAAGTTGAAAGATATTCATCATTTATGAAGACTAAACAAAAGAGATCTGGCGCAATTGAATTGGATCCTAAACCCAATACTGAGTGCAAAAGGAATTTGTTGGATTCGATGCTTTCAGTCAAAGCTGGTGTTCTTAGCTTAGTATTACTTGCTGCTTCTAAATATTTTCTTATGTTTACCAAGTCAGCCAGACCTGATGTACCAGCAACCTGAAAAAGCTGGTTACATATCTCTACATGACTGTTGGGGCTGTGCTTTTCTTTCCAGATTCTCATTCTTTACTAGGGAAATTATGTTTTGAGTTGGTTTCTTACAGATCGCTTGTAGGTTTTGTGTTTCCTTGAAAGTAATTGTGCCAATGTTTGGTCTTGGTTCGTGTCTTTGGGTAGCGTGTATCGGGATTTTTGCAACCTGGCTAGTATTTTTTTTTTTTGAAAACTAGCACAATGCTAGGGATTTTAAGACAGCAACCGTAAAAACAAATTCATTGTGTTAATCCAAATAATCTGATTTCAAATTCACTGTGCCATCCATGGGAAGAATTAGCCTGTTATAGAGTTCACGTCCATGGACCTTCCAATCAAAGAATTATAGTTTTATTACTTTGCACTTCTGGTTCCCAAGAGAAAAATTCTGCACTACTAGTGGAAAGAGAGGACTTTATTCATAATTTTAATAAGAAAAAGAACTTCAATTAACATATAAAAAAATAATCTCAAAATGACATTCATAGAGAACAACATATTCAAGGCATTGCCAGCCTATTATTGTGTACCATTGCCAGATGATTTTGTATAGCTGTATCAACCTTTACAAGACAAAATTCAAGCCCAAACTATACTGGTATTAGGGTAAAAAGCCAATATGAAGGGAAAAAACATATACTACTATAATTCCATCACATGCATGGCAACATGAAACAAAACCAAAATCATTAAATCCAAAATCATTTAGCAATCTCATCGTCACTTAGCACATCATCAGTGCCATGAAAACTCATCCTCGCAGATGCCTGCTTGGCCCACTTCACAATCTTCTCTGCCTCTTTACTCATCTTCTCTTGCTCTTTCATTGCCTTCTTTAGTCTTTTCTGCTGCTCTTTCACTGAAAAGGTACTCAAATCAGACAAGTACTCATCAAGATTATTGCTTTCCCAGTCAAGACTAAAACTTTCCTTGCTATGCTTCTTTTTAGGAGAACACCAAAAGCAGCCAACTTTTCTAGGAGGAGAAGGTGAATCCATGAATGAATTTGATGAATTGGAAGACCCAAATTTTGATTTTGATTTCATACTCATTTTCCTCTCCTGTTTCTGTTTGGATGGTGAGAAAATCACATCTTCCACCCATGAGTTAGAATGATCAGACCCGTGTAAAGACTTCTTCTTTGAACCCCCTTTCCCATCTGGGTTTTCTTTCTTCGGAGAAAAAATCTCTTCTTCCATTGACGATTTTGAAGGAGAAGAAGAAACACGGCCACTTTTCATTTCCTTTTCTAAACCCGATTTCCATTGTTGGTTTTCTTTGTTGTCCAAAAAAACTTCATTTTGCCCCTTTGAAGATCCCATTTTCTCACCTGGGTTTTGCTCCTCACTTGAAAAGTTTTCTCCTTTTTCAGAATCAGAAAAGGACCCATCATCATCTTTTTTACCCTTCACTGAGATGTTGTTCATATCAGTGTTGGACCTTGAGAGAGATTTACTGGTAGTTGGGGTTTTAGATTTAGTGGGAGGGAAGGATTTGAGTTTTTGAAAACGGGTTTCTAAATCAGTAGGAAAGACCGAGTCGGTGAAACCAGAACAGTTGATTTTAGAAACTTGTTCAAGGACACAGAGTTCCTGTGTTTGAGATACAAGTTCGTCTACCGCCGAGTCATCTGTGTCTGATAGGAAGCCAAAATCTGCCATTTTCGAGAGAGAATTGTGAGATTGCACAGTTAACTCTTTGTGTATCTTTCTTTTGTGTGCTGCTTAGAGAGTAACAGGAGGGGCTGTCCTCCTAGTGGTGACTCGGATTGTGGGAGCTTCTTCCAGTAACGGCTAGCTCATGCTTTCGGCATTTTGTTCGAGTTTTTCAATCGTGGGGCCCGTTCTCTTCCATACGTATATATATATATATTATGAATACTAATTGATATTATCAATATTATTATGCTTAATGTAATATATTATAATACTAATTGTGCCATGGAAGAAGAAATATTATGATACCAAGACTTTTTATACCAATAAAAAAATCGAAATGGCTCGGATACTTTATTGAAAACTTTGCTTGGAATTTTATTATCACAAATCATTTCCATTACCTTTTGGACTTTGAGTTCTTTTCTTTTCTATATATCAAGAGGATATCTTCATTGTCGAGAAGATCTCATGATGCAGCTGGGTTCACACACAGTGTTCTAAATAGGTACACGGGTTTTTTTAATCAGACCATGACAGATGTCTTATCAAATATTTTTATTTACTAATAAAACATATTTAGATTTAAAAGAAGACAAGCTCATGGAGTGATTTAAATTGGCGATTAGATTATACTTAATTTTTTTAAAAGTAATTCTACAATTAGTTATCTTATAAAAAGCATCTTATTACCTTTTATACAATTAGATCTCTTGAAATTAGTAATTTTGTTGCTTTTTCTAGAATTGTTTTTTAGAATTGTAGTTTATTTTTGGATTTTAAATTATTTTTCTTTATATTTTATAACTTTGATTTTATTTTTCAGTCCAAATCATTTATTTCTATCTTATAAAAAACATTGTAAACTTCTTTTTAAACGTATTAATATTTCAATTTTTTTATATATATTTGTTGTTATTTTGTTACATCTTCTCATCATCTCAATTCTCAAGACAATCCTATTAATTAGTTGCGAAACTAAATGATGGAGGTTAACTCTTAAAAAAACTAAATAAAGAAAGAAAAAACTAAAAAGAAAAATCAATGTAAAAAACCATATAGAAAAATGAATTTGACTAATACGCGACCCGGGATATAAGGTTGAGATAACCTCACATAAAAAAAAAAGTACAGAAAATTATGAAGTTTAAAGCCCAATAACCTAATATCGAAGAATAAAATTAAAAAAAAACCAAAGAGAAATCAATATAACATTTGAAACTTGCGACTCGGATCACAATATCAAGATTATCCAATATAAGACAAACAAGAAAAGATCACGAAGTTAGAAAACAAAACAAATAACAATCAAAACAATACTGATCAAATTTGATACAAAAATTAAATGAAAGAGAATAATGAAAGGCTAAATTTAAATATAAAATAAATTAAGAAAAAGGATAAAAAAAATAGCAATCAAAAGAATGAAGACTAAATTCGATAAAAAATTAAATGAAAAAAAATATTGAGGGAGGAAATTGAAAAAAATATCAAGAAAATAATAATAAAAAATAGCAATAAAAAGAATGAGGACCAAATTGGATACAAAAAATTAAATGAAATAAAATGTTAAGAGATTAAATAAAAAAAATCTAAATAAAGCATAAGAAAAACAAATAAAAGCCTACCAAAGCCTAATTGTTTCTCCGCCATACATACGCGCCTGACCACTAGAAATAGGACAACGCGGCGGTCCCAGCATCATTGTGTATGACAATGTTTGATTGCTGGGAAATGCAGCACGCACCATCCAAATTGCATAAGCGTCTCTCACTCGTTGGCATATGCATAACACACACCAACCTTTATTTTTTAAAATTATTTTTATATTTGTGAAAAAATAAAATTACCCTTCATTTATAAATAAAAAAACCACGATGAAAAAACAAAAAATACCTTAGACATCAATTTTTTTTCTTTTAAAATCAATTTTATTATTCAACCAAAGTTTTAAAAGATCAAAAAGCCCCTAAATCATATTTTTTTTATTTTTTTTATTTTAAGAGTATTTAAACCATTTAAGTGTGCATTTAAATATGAAATGACTAATCTATCATCAAACAATATACTAATAACAAATTAATTCTATTAAAAAGATTATTTTACCTTTAATAACTAGTTAAATAATTTAATTTTTTAAAAATAAAATAATTATTTTCTATTCTAATCTATAATAATATATACACTAAGGTGTTTTAGTTTTTTTTTTTTTAATTAATGCTATTAGTCTCATCAACTCATTTTCATAAAAACTCACTCTCAGCACACAATATAGAAGAATTCACGTTCTTGAATATTGACTCAAAAGCTCAATTTTTATTAAATTTATGTTTTAAAATGTTTTTTTAGAAAAATATTAAAATAATATTTTTTTTATTTTATAAAATTTATTAATCAACGTATCAAAATAATCTAATAAAAAAAAAAAATATATATATATATATAACATTTTTTTTTTGAAATTTTGCAACCCCCATTTGAGCAGTACTTCCAAAACAATAGCTAAGAGCTCAAAATATGGCCATGTCCCAACATCAGCTGCCCCAACACCTTCTTTTTCCTGGTACTGATTTAAAATTTACAGAAAAAGATGGTTCTCGAATTAATGTGGGAGGCAAGGATGATATCTCACTCTCAGCCATTTGTTATTCAAGCCTTCCTCTTCTCACTCTCTTTTCTTTTTTATTTTCATGGCGGCACTAGTAGAAATCCCTCTTTCTCTTCCGTTTCCTCTTTCTTTCTAATAACTCCAAATCTCGTTTCAAGAATTCAAATAATTATGAATTTAAATCTATAGAATTTAGTTTCTTACCCTCAATCACTGGGATTTTTTTATTTTTATTTATATCTACAAGTTTGTTCAAGAACTTACGGTGGATTGAGGAACAAATTTACAATTATGTTAGATTTCAAGTCATGAAATTATTGAATATAGTGAGGAATTAATCTAGATTACTGACAACAATTTAATATATATAAACAAATGTCAATGAGGTATATAACTCAACATGTATTGGTTGTCCCTTCCAAAAGCTTTCGAATTCGAACTTCTTTTTGAAGAAGAAGAAGCTGATGTTGCAAATATCAATTATTAATGGAAAATGGGCCTATTTTTGGGTTCACATAAAGCACAAAAATTTTGTTTATGTTTTATCGATCATAACGCCAGACAAGTTAGGAGGCACCAACACCCAGAGTCAGAGAATGCATGACACTGTTTTTGGAGAGCATCAAAGATGATCAGTAGGGTATGGAGCGTGGCAGAACGCATTTATCTGGTTGCTGTGGTGGAGCAGAAGGCGATAAGAAATGCAGACATCATCTCATACCTCAACTCCAACTGCTCCAATGATATTTCGTGCTTGAGAAACCAGATTGCATCACTCATCACTCTCAAACACTTCAGCTACTCATGCATATCCTGCCTGCTTTCTGTGTTTTGAAATACGCATATGCAAACATTCTGTTAGGTGGACAAGTGGTGAAGTTATCTCCTTTTTAATTATCCAAAACAACGTTTCCTTATCCAGTTTCCGTGGGCAGTTGGACTTTTGCACTTAAATTGAAAATCCATACGTGAACTGCAGGTATTTTCATAACCACTGCTGTTTCCTTGCCAAAATTCAGAAAAGAAAACGTGACGTTGCCCTCAAGATGTTTCAAATCATTTTGCATATAGGTAGACGCTAAGAAATGGGGTTTTCTTTCTCATAATTACTTGACATATAGCAATTGAATCCAAGACGCCATTTTAGGAGTGTTATCATTTTAGAGAACTTGTAACTGGGATGTTATTGCAGTGCTTGCCAGAGTTCTAAATTCTTAAATGCCCTGCAGGCTCGTATTTTGGCCTGCTGTAGCCATGAACAGACATCTTAATGGTGCTTCTATGAGTCCACAAGGATAACCTCCATTGTTACTCCTCCCCTTGACATCTGGCTACTGTTGCAACAATTAATTGCAGCCAACCGCCATTAAGATAATAAAATACCGACGCTTTTCTGCATGAGGACATTATAATAGATGACAAAGCAAATTCAAAGAAAATATTAGTGTTAAGCGAGATAACGCAGAATAAATAACCCGATTTAGTAGAGTGGTTAGAGCAGTTGAAGAAAGAATGCCCTCTCTATTATCTTTTTAATCAACTCTAGCTTTTAGATAATAAAACCGCAGTTTGTTTATATTACAAAGCGAACACACCCACTACTCCATACCACACAAAAACCTGCTATACTACTATTTCACTAGCAATGAAGGAATCTTCACAGCCATGGAGACCATTCACAGCTAAATATTGCTGTTCAGTTGAAGACCAAACATTCTTTGGCAACTTCAGCAGATGCAGGACATCAAAATCAGACATTTCCAAGAACATCAATGCTCCGGCACCATCATTCAGAAGATTGTCATTCTCTGATCTTAGCCGTTCTTCGTCAACACGTATTAACGAGGATCTTGCACAAACTTTTGGGCCTGACTTGTTTGATTTTCAATTGAGTGAGTTACGTGCCATAACACAGAATTTTTCTAGCAATTTCTTGCTAGGAGAGGGTGGGTTTGGGACAGTGCATAAGGGTTATGTAGATGATAATTTGAGGCAAGGTTTGAAGGCTCAGGCTGTTGCTGTTAAGCTTCTTGACATTGAAGGCCTGCAAGGTCACCGTGAATGGCTGGTAAACATAATTGATTTTCTCCTTACTGTGTTTTATGAATAACACTATTACTTTCATTATTATATATATCATGACCAATGGGAGATTATAATCCTTACAAATATTGACTTCCGGCTACATGCATGGTATTTTTAATTTAATTTTCTCAACTCCTTGCATAGTGGGCCTTCACCTGTTCCTCGTGGAATTTGGTATTTGGATAGGATCATAGGAACAGGAATGCACAGAGCAGTACCAGACGACTTCAATTCTATGGTTGTTTGGGAAACATGATGAAAAGCAGTTTTTGCTGTGATGTTATATGCAGATTTATGATTCATTTCTTTTGAAGAAATAATATTTATTTATCTAGTCTTTAGTCATGTTTAGTCTCTTCTGCACACAAGACTTTTCCAATAAAGTTTGATTGAACAGAGTTTTCTTTATTTATTGCAGGCGGAAGTAATATTTTTAGGGCAACTTAGACATCCCAATTTGGTTAAATTGATTGGTTATTGCTGTGAAGAAGAAGAACGACTTCTTGTCTATGAATTTATGCCTCGAGGCAGTTTAGAGAATCACTTATTTAAAAGTGAGTCGATCAATTTTATGCTGCATATTTATTTTTCGAGTCATGATCTACATCAACTTTCTAATCTGTGCAATTCAATCTGACTATTTCATATGGAAAAAGTCTTCTGAAAAGGCTAGACCTTTGACCTGATTATACTCCATTGGTAAAAATGAAAGAAAAGGGGCCGTGTACAGAGAAACATTCAGGAAGACGATGAGGAGGGTTATTTACTTGGTTTTGTTTCTTTCATTGACCATCACAGGGATTTCAGTGTCCTTGCCATGGAGCACGAGGTTAAAGATAGCAATAGGAGCAGCCAAGGGGCTAGCCTTCTTGCATGGCGCTGAGAAGCCTGTCATATACCGTGACTTCAAAACTTCCAATGTGTTGCTAGATTCTGTGCGTAAACATCTCTTTCTTTTCTCATTCAGATTGGTAGAGAAACATACTTGACATGTCAGGTTTTCTACTTGATTCTGCTGTCAGGATTTTACGGTTAAATTATCAGATTTTGGACTCGCAAAGATGGGACCTGAAGGATCAGACACGCATGTTACCACCAGAGTGATGGGGACCTATGGATATGCTGCCCCGGAATATGTCTCAACAGGTATTTTCTTGCCTCAAAGCTTTCTCCTGGGCCCATAATAGACAGGTTCTGTGATGTGTATCCAGACAAAACATTACAACTCTGTCAGTAGCTCTAGAGCAGGCTAAAGACTACCGGGCTCAAAGCCCGATTCGAGAATCTGAATTGCATTAGCCATCATGGATAGATTTGCATTAATAAAATATATCATGACATGTAGCAATTCATGTGAAATCTGACCATTGATAATGGCTTCTGTGAGAATGTATTACAGGACACTTGACAACAAAAAGTGATGTTTTTAGCTTTGGGGTGGTCCTACTAGAGCTGCTTACAGGGAGGAGAGCAACGGATAAATCAAGACCAAAGAGGGAGCAAAACATCATCGACTGGGCAAAACCTTACCTGACAAGCAGTCGCCGGTTGCGCTGTATTATAGATCCAAGACTTGCAGGGCAGTATTCCGTCAAGGGAGCAAAGCAGATGGCACTGCTAGCACGACAATGCGTAAGTTTAAACCCCAAAGACAGGCCCAAAATGCCATCCATTGTCGAGACTCTTGAAGCCCTACAACATTACAAGGACATGGCTGTGGCTTGTGGCCAATCGCAAGCATCGACAAAATCTGCTACGAGAAATGGAGTTTCCTCTGGAGGAAGGTTGGAAGGCAGAGGCGCAAGTTATAGGAAATCAGCTCCAGTTACATCAAGCAAGAAAACATAACTAGTAATAATATAGAAGGTTGAGTGTAAATTATTAGTACGTGTGTGTATGTTGATGGGACACGTGTGAAAGTTAAGGCATACGCCTGTGTAGATATTGAATATGCAAATGGTACATGTCCATGGCCAAAATACATTACTACCTAAAGTAAAATCTGATATTTATCATAGAACATGAATATCTAATTAGTATCATTTTTGAGATATTTCTTTGTCTTTCCCGCTTTTCTTGGCCCATGTAGTTTTAATATTTCATAATAAAATATTTATAAATTAGATCGATATATCTAAATTTAAATATTCAAACAAGTTACATAAATTTATCAATAAAAACATATATATTTTTTAATTCAATCGATTAAATCAAATTAAAATTTTATAAGCATCTTAGGTAGAATTCGTAGAATCAATTCTATAAAAAAATTAGTTGTTATTATACATTTAGGTTGTTTTCATGTTGAAATTTGATTTAAAAGTTATTGTTTGAGAATTTTTTTTTTTAGTTATTTTCATACTCTTTTTCAAATTAGGTATGAGAATTTTATTTAATTCATATTTTACTACTTAATTTACTATTTAAAGAGTTATGTATAGTATTTGCATTAACTCAATGATATTCAGAATTTTCCCTATAGTTTACTTGTAATTCCAAGGTTTGTGAGTTTTTTTTTTGGACACCATGTCACCAAATCGAGGAACAACTCATTGAGAAAAAAAAAGAATATTTTCCTCACTATAAGCTTTTCTTGGATTTAAGGAGGTTGTTTTTCAAATAATTTTTCATATTAAAATGTATGGTAATGATATATTTTTTATTTTTTAAAAATTATTTTTGATATCAGTATATTAAAATAAATTAAAAACATATTAATTTAAAATTAATAAAATAAATAAATTTTTTCAAAAATATTTTTTAAAAACCGAAACAATAAGGCATGTTAGGCTACTTGCTTACCATTCTCTGTGCCAAAGCATTTGGCAATGAAAAATGATATTTTTGTGATGATATTCTTGTTTACGGTAATAAAATAAAATAAAATAAAGAAAGAAGATCTTTCTATTCCACCAAACGGTTCTCTACCACACATTGGGAGTATCTTATAGTAGGAAAAAACAAGGTTCATTCTTTTCATCCCATTTCATGCGCAAGATATGATAATCTTGAACCTTACGAAAGACAGTCTTGTTCAAAGTCAAGTGATAGGTTCATATGGATCACACATTAATTACTTAATTTCTTGTCCTGTTTGGTCTCGTTAAAATTGACCCCTAATTCACCTCACTATTTTTTTACAAGGGAAGAATTCCAAGTTAATTTCTAATACAGTAAAAAACTGATATTATGAATTTATTTTATTGTATCATTTGTTTTAATTAAAAAAAAATTTAAAGTTGTTATTCATGTTTAATAAATTTTTAATTTTAAAAATATAAAGATGTTTTTTATGTTTAATAAATTAGAAGGCTAGGTGTAAATTATTAGTATGTGTGTGTGTATTAATGGGACACATTTGAAAGTTAAGGCATACGCCTGTAGATATTTAATATGCAAACGGTATATGTCCATGGCCAAAATACATTACCACCTATCTCCTGTAAAGTAAAATATGATATTTATCACATAACATAATATAAATATGATATTTAATATTTCATAATCATCTGACGTTGAATGTATAAAAAGAATGTTTATAAAGTAGATCAATCGTATCTAAATTTAAAAAGATATTCCAATAAGTTAGATGAACTAACTTATAGAAATGTGTATATTTTTTAATTTAATTATTATATTAAATTAAAATTTTACAAATATCTTATGTAGACTTGATGGTATAGAAAAGTTAGTCGAATAGCATCCATAAAGGTTGTTTTCATGTTTAAATTAGGTTTGAAAGTTGTTGTTTGAGAATTTTTTTTATATTTATTTTTAAACTCTTTTTCTAATTAAATTTGAAAATTTTATTTAACTCATATTTTATTAGTTAATATGGTCAATTTAGTTTTCTATTTAAAGAGTGTATAGTATTTGCATTAGACTTATTGATATTCAAAATCTATTAAATCAGGATTTTTCCTACAGTTTAGTTGTAATTTCAAGGTTTGTGAATTTGTTTTTTTATACACCATGTCACCAAATCGAGTAACATTGGTTTTGGGGATATTTTAATCTTGGGTATTTATTTCTTTTTTATAATTTCTAAATATTTAAATTACTTAATTACCTCTAATTAAAAAAAAAACCTGTTGGCTAAGGGTATTTTTATATTTTTCTTTTTCTTTGTAGAGATAAAAATTATCATCACCCTTGTAGTGAAGGAGAGATGAACCATTAATCATTAATTATTAATCAAAGGGTATTTAAGTCTTTTTAAATAGATTTTATGGTTAATCTTGCCGTTAATTTGATCTTTCTTTAATGCAGTATTAATTTGTTATTCAATAAAACTGTTAAAGCGTGATAATCACATGTCAGTGCGTGGAAAGTATCAATCTTTTTTGGTGGCATATACGACACCTTCCACTGACCAAATAAGCCCTTTTGTTATGTTACTGGATACGTCGCTGCGTTCTCTTTCACCAAGAGCAGCGCGTATGGTCTAATGTATGGTGGTTTGTTATTGGTTGACATTATTTTTTTATTTTTTTCTCTCTCCTTCACAAAACAATACAAGTTTGTTTTCTTTTAGTTTGCTTTTTCAATTTCAGTTCTTATTATTTTGATGTTTTATTTTTATTTTTGATGATTTTATAAAAATTTTATTTGTTTTCAATTTTAATTTGACATATTTTATTTTTCCCATTTGTTTCTTATTGTTTTGATTTCTGAATTTTTTTCCTTGACCTTCTGCGAATTGTTTTTTTCAATTTAGTTTTCAATTCTAATTTTTTATATATAATATTTTTTAATTTGATCATTTTTTTTTAATTTTTAATTTTTTTAATTTTTTCTTTATCAACATTCCGGTGGTTTTTAGTTTTGTCCTTTAATCTAAGTTTGTTTTTTTTTTTTTTTTAATTTGGCCCTCATACTTTTATTTTGTTTTTCATATTGTTAATATTTTTTATTTTCAATTCAATCCTCCGATCAAAGAATTGTTCGTGTCTTCTATTTTTTTTTTTCCACCCTCAATCTTTTAATTGCTATATTTTATTTTAAATCATTTTATGTAGTTGGTTTTTCTCCTGATTTTATCATTCAATATTTAATTTATTAAGGACTTGACTTCTTGGTTTTCTCGTGGATGGTGCTTCCGATGTGATGATATATGTCACGAGTTTTTAAAGTTATTTATAGCATAGCTTTCATACTTTTCAAGCCAAACTCGAGGATCAACTATTTTTTAATTTATAAAATATAAGAATTACATTTTAAAAAAATAAAATAAAATGAAAAAGTCAACGCATTTGGCTAGGTTTTCTCATGAGCCCAACTTTTTGTTATTTCTTTAAAACACACTTGCCACATTTAAATATTTTACACAAATATTAGTTCGGGCCCATGAAGTAGCACAATCCCTTATTTAGTTTCTTCTAAAAGCAAAAGATAATTGACTATGCAAATATTTAACACTTGCTTTTCTCTTAAATTTATGCATTTTTTTTTCTATCTTAGAGGTTATTTTTCTCATCAAGACAAATGATTTTTTTAAATACATTATATAGTACACTTTATTTATATCAAATATAAAATGAAAAAAAATATAAATATAAATTACAACAATCTCTTTTAAACATTATAAAATTAAAAATATAAGTATTATTTAAAAAAAGTTAAACTAAACAATTTAAAAATTTGAGAGAGGAGGTATTAATTTAAATGTAAATAAAAAATAATGTAAACTAAAAAATACATACAAAAGAAGGGGTATTAATAAAAAAATTACAAAAAATAATAAGAGAGAGAGATGGATGTTAGAAGCTAATAGGTCTGACAAGTTAGGGCCTTGTGCCTAGCCATCTACCCAAGCCAAAAAATGCTTGGGTCTGGAAACCTAATTCCACGTGCTTGAGCTTATATTTTTTTTTCTACAACAAGGGATGGACGACATGTTGATTGCCCCTCTTTTTTTACACTTTTTTAAAAAACAAACAACATGTTGTTTGACGTGGCAATGACACGTTGCTTCCTTCCTAGTTTTTGAACACTTGAAGGCACCGTTTGGTAATGTGGCTGCGGGTGAGGTTCACCCGCAGCCACACATGAATTCTGTTTGGTAAGTAAACAATCCTGCTTTTCATTGGCGGGGCCCACGAAAATTTGAAACAAAACTAAGGTTCACGAGAAGCAGCAAAATGTTGCTTCTCCTGATGGAAGAAAGCTGGAACAGTGGAGCATGGCTCCACTGTACAGTGTAAGTGAATAAGAGTTTTTTTTTTTTTTTTTAAATTTCGAAAAACAAAAAAGTTGAGTTTAGTTTTTTTTTAAAAAAAAAAAACCAAAAAAAATTAAGTGATTTCACTCGTATTATTCATGTGAACGTGAATAATATTTTTTTTGTTTTTTTTTAAATCATGAAAACTGTAGTTTTTGTCGAATGAATTTTGTACATAATAAAATTGTAATTTTTTTTTTAAAAAAATGAGTTTTAGTTGAAAAGCTAGTATTTAATATTATTTAATAACACTACATAAATTAGAAGGATATAGCATGATGACGTAGCATTCGTGAAATTTGATCACAATTCCAATTATGTTCTTGCCGTGTCCGACCCAATTAAAAAAAATCAATTTTTATTTGTATTTTAATTGTGTTTTATTCAAAAAATTAGAAGGAGATCACTTGATGACGTAACAAAAAATTTAGTTTTTGTTGTTGCATGTTTAAGAAACCATGAAAAATATAGTTATTGTTGGATAGATTTCGTATGTGATGACATTGCATATAGTTTAATAGAATAATAAAAAATATTTGATATTAATATTATTTATTTCATGATGTAATAATAGTAGTTAAATCTACAATATTTAAATTAAAAATATTTTTTAATTATTTTATAACCTCAATTTGAAAAGCATTTTTTTAACCAAACACATTAAACTACTTTTTGTTCAACCTCAATTTCAACCACAGTTTTAACCAAACATATATTTTTTCAAATCAACCTCAACTAAAAGTACTTTTTATAAAACAACTTTTTTAAAACCACAACCACAACAGCAACCGCAATACCAAACACACCCGAAGTGGGTAGAAAATTATCAGAAAGTTGGGTTTTGACTTTTGAAATAAAAAAAATCATTTCAACTATTTTTCACTTAAAAAAAGTAAAAATCATTATAAAAACCTTAATAAATCCATTTATGGCCTCAAAATAGAAAAGAAAGGTTAAAAATTGCAAAAATAGCCTGAAATCACAAAACTTCCCAATGATTGATATATTTTTTTGACAAGATGAAGGTCATGAAACACCATCATTGAACTCCTCACATTAAATGGAATCCTTTAACACCACACTTATTTATTTTAATTGTCGAAATCATAACAAACAACAACTTTCTCTCTTTATCGTTTCTTAGTGAATTTCTCTGTCCAATCCCAAATTCACAAACTAAAAAAGTAATAATAACTTTTAGACTAAAATGAAAATTGTTGTAAATTTAGGATTGAAGATGTATTTTTTTTTGTTTTTTATTTTTATCTTTTATCTTTTAATTTGGTAATTCTAGCATAATTTCAAATTTAATCTTATTTGATTAGGGCATGAAAGGATTTAATAAAAAAAGAAAAGGAAAGGTGAAGTTTTTATTTTTAAAAGGGAAGATGCCATTATAAACAGTGAAGTACCTGGGAAACCTAGTTCTTGATAATGATTTTAAAAGTATAATTAAACAAAATTATAAAGTGCCATTATAAAATTCTGATTGATAAATAAATAACAGAATTATGCACATATCTTCAAAAGCCTAACATGCGCCTCTGGGACAACGAAAAAGATTTGCCAATTAGTTCATAAGAACAAATCCTATTATAAAATACCGGGGAATAAAAAAAGAAAGAACAGGAAGAAATGATGCTTTGTATATCGTTTCCATTTGAGAGGCTCACGCTCTCAGGCGATGGTCTCCAATATTTTTCCAAGTCAACTAGCGGTACAAGACGTCCCTTGTCAAGGTAGAGGAGAATGACTTCTGCAGCCACAAGGAAGAATCCCCTCTTTATTTTCCTCTCACCATTTCTAGTAAACATATTGTAATATAACTGTGTTATCCTTACCTTCCATGTGTTCATTCCCTTTCTAACACTGATTTCAAATGGGCAATTCGCTTATGCACACCTGCTTATATTGCCTGCTAAAACTCTTTGTTGGAATTTGCTTCCTTTCTTCCACTGTTTCTAGCCAATGTCTTGAGCACCAGATGTCAGTACTTCTACAAATCAAACAAGAACTGTCAATTGATCCTCAGTTTGTAACTGACTCGAAGCTTCTGTCTTGGACTCCAACAAAAAACTGCTGCTTGTGGGATGGTGTGACTTGTGACCCTCAAACTGGTTATGTTGTCGGTCTAGACCTCAGCAATAGCTCCATTACTAGTGGAATCAACGGCTCTACCAGTATCTTCAGTCTTCATCACCTCCAGTATCTCAGCATAGCGGGAAATGAATTGTTTTCCTCTCCCTTTCCATCAGGATTTAGTAGACTTTCGAGCTTGACTCATCTCAACCTTTCATGGTCAGGCTTTTTTGGCCAAGTTCCAGCTGAAATTTCATTTCTTAGAAAGTTGGTATCTCTTGATCTTTCTCCTTATCCGTTTGGATTAGAGGAACCTGTAACACTCCAAAATCCAGATATTGAAACACTTGTCGAAAACCTTACTAAGCTGAGGGTGCTCCACCTTGATGGAATAGACCTGTCCATGGCTGAGAGTAGGTTCTGGGTTGTCCTGTCAACAAAACTTCCTAACCTTCGTGTCTTGGGTTTGTCAAATTGTAATCTTGCTGGGGTATTGCACCCTTCTCTTTTACAACTTGAGCAACTTACTGATCTCCAGCTAAGTGGAAACAACTTTTCATCAATAGTACCTGACTTCTTAGCCGAGTTTTCTTCTTTGAAATCTTTGCATCTAAGCCATTGTGGGTTGTATGGAATTTTTCCAAATAGTCTGTTCTTGATGCGCACTCTGCGTTCTCTTGATGTGTCCTACAACTCTAATCTCACTGGAACTTTGCCAGCAGAGTTCCCTTCAGGCAGCAGACTAGAAGTTATTAACCTCTCAGGAACAATGTTTATGGGGAATTTACCACATTCGATAGTTAATCTTGTCTTCCTACAAGATTTAGAAATTTCTCAATGCAGTTTTTCCGGATCTGTTCCTTCCTCATTTGAAAATCTCACCGAGCTTCGTTATCTTCATTTTGGAAGAAATAATTTCAGTGGTCCAGTTCCATCTCTGGCTTTATCAAAAAAGATCACTGGATTGATATTTTCCCACAATCATTTCACAGGTACCATTCTTCTTGTCTTTGGTAGAGTTTAACAAAATAAAAATCTCTATATTCATAGCAGCTATTTTACAGGATTTATTCCTTTGTCTTATGCGAATGGGCTGAACTGTCTTGAAGTTCTCGACCTGAGGAACAACTCATTGAAGGGAATGATCCCTCCAGCTCTTTTCACGAAACCCTTGTTGAGGACGCTAGATCTTAGCCAGAACCAGCTTAATGGACAGCTAAAAGAATTTCAGAATGCTTCATCTTCCCTACTGAGGGAGATGCACCTGAGTGAAAATGAATTGCAGGGTCCAATACCAGTGTCAATCTTCAAAATAAGAGGGCTTAATATCCTGGGGCTTTCTTCCAACCAGTTCAATGGCACCATAAACTTTGAGATGATCAAAGATACGAAAGAGCTTACTACACTCGATCTCTCTGACAATAACTTCTCCTTTGAGGTTAGTGGTGTCAATTCAACCTTGTTTTCTCATATTGGAAAGCTCGGTTTGGGTTCCTGTAATTTAAAAGAAATTCCAGGTTTCCTGACAAACCTAATGAACTTGTTTCATTTGGACCTTTCTAATAACAAAATCAAGGGTGAAATACCTAAATGGATTTGGAAATTTGGCAACGAGCGTCTGGCATATCTAAACCTATCTAACAATATGCTATCTGGTTTTGAAAAACCAATTCCAAATCTTTCTCATAGTAACTTGGCTGTTCTCGATCTTCATTCCAATTTGCTGCAGGGGCCCTTCCTTATGCCATCACCTTACATCGCCCACTTAGATTACTCACACAACCAGTTTTCATCCTCCTTACCATCCAGGATTTTCGAAAACCTGATCTATGCTAGTTTCGTATCCCTGTCAAGTAATCACTTCAATGGAGAAATCCCGTTTTCAATGTGCGAGACGTGGAACTTAGTTGTCCTAGATCTGTCTAAAAATCACTTCAATGGCTCCATTCCAGAGTGCCTAGGTAATTCCAATAGTTTCTTGAAGGTGTTAAATCTGCGAAACAATGAACTACATGGAATCCTGCCAAAAAGGTTCGCAGAGAATTGCACTTTGAGAACTCTCGATGTCAATCAAAATCACTTAGAAGGGCCTCTGCCAAGATCACTGGCCAACTGTGGAGATCTGGAAGTTTTAGACGTTGGCAACAATTTCTTGAATGGTTCTTTCCCATTCTGGCTGGAAACTTTGCCCGTGCTACGAGTCCTTATCTTGCGGTCCAATTTCTTCGGCGGTTCAATCATTTATTCTCCAAGTAAAACTTCATTCCCTCTGCTACAAATAATTGATCTAGCTTCCAATAAATTCCGGGGCAATTTGTCGTCTGAATGGTTCAAGAGTTGGAAGGGGATGATGAAGCAGGAAAAGAAATCACAGTCTAGCCAAGTTCTCAGATATAGTTATTTGGTGCTAACTCCATTCTATTACAAAGACTCTGTGACATTGGTAAACAAAGGGTCGAACATGGAGTTGGAGAAGATCTTGACAATCTTCACCTCTATTGATTTATCCAACAATCTGTTCGAGGGTGAGATTCCTGAAAATATAGGAGATCTTGATTTACTCTATGTACTCAACTTGTCAAATAACCATCTCACAGGCCAGATTCCGTCTTCATTTGGAAAACTCAAGGAGCTTGGTTCTTTGGACCTGTCAGAAAACAGACTTTCAGGTACGATTCCTCAACAACTCACCGCATTAACCTTTCTCTCCGTTTTAAAACTCTCACAGAATCTCCTCGTGGGAGAGATACCGCAAGGCAATCAGTTTGGTACATTCACATCAGCTGCTTTTGAAGGGAATATTGGACTGTGTGGCCCTCCATTAACCAAGACCTGCTCTCATGCATTGCCTCCAATGGAGCCGAATGCCGACCATGGAAATAGCACTTGGGGTGTTGATTGGAACTACTATTGGATTGGATTTGGCTGTGGAGGTGGAATGGGCCTAAATATTGGGTTTGTGGCAGGAACTGTTGCCATCAATATCTTTATGAAGGGAAGGGGAAGAGGAAGAAGAAGAAGATTTCATACATGTATACATCAGTAGTTTTGATGGTCCAAGAACTGTAGTCTGTAGATATGCTATTGCAATGAAGCGAATGCCAAGCCAAAATGTAGCAAACTTTACGCTTCAATGAATGATAAAGGGTAGACTTTCGATTTTATTATTTGTTCCAATCCATTACAACAACATACTTCTTCTTTTCAGACATCATACTAAACATTTCGAGTGGACCGGACAGATAAAATCTCAATGAACTTGAGCCACTTTAAGTTTTAATGATACTGGGATGCAGACCTAAAAAATCTCAATATTACGCTTGTTATTTTCAGTGGATTAAAGTTGGGCTGAAGGCTTAGAGCTTTGGGAAGCATAAACCACTGCTTCAAATCTAAGCCCTAATATTCCAACCATATTTATGAGCACCATTTTCGGTAAAGAAAGCAGAGGTTGCAGTCAAGGTGCTTAGAGTCCAAGCAAAGATCACTTGCAAGTGCCTTAAATTGATGAATCTATCATTAAGATAATGAAAAGAGGTCTCATAGTCCAAAAAGCATAGCATTTAAAAGGACTTCGTGCATCGCAAATCACCCGAAATCCGCCTTGAAGAAATTGTGACTAGCTAGCTTGCTTTGTTCAAAATCAAGATGGGAAGGCGTCTGCTTTAAACTAACCAAAATGGTTGACTTTGCATGAAAATTAGATCCGGTCTTCTGCTGATGGCCTAACACAGGTAAAGTTGACTTGTCTACTGGCTAAAGAAAATGGGTAAAGCTTCAATAAAAAGAAGAAAAATATAGAATGATAAACTGAGATAGTATTATCCCTTTTCAAGGCGAGCTCAAGTTCTAGCTCTCAGCTTAACAGATATGAAACTGAAGTGAAAGTGACGGTGAGGACATTTACACAGTAAATCTTGACAATAACATGTTAAGAATGGTAGAAGATACAAGCTAGCCAAGGGAGTGGAGGATGCTTCAACATTACAAAACGTAGCACATGGAGTAAATTCGTCCAGGCCCTGCAAATATTATAAGAACTGCCAATAAAAACAAGTATATATTATGGCCACAAGAAGAATCCTCTTTCTCTTGGAGGAGGCGTGAGAACTGCACTAGCTAATAAAGAAGAGAAGAAAAGAAAACAACATGCACTTGCTTAAGAGCGTGACCACATCGATCACCACAAGACTTTCCTTCACTTTTCAGCATAAATATTTAAAATTCATTAATCTTTGCAAATTATTAAGCACCTAAAGCAAAAGAAACATTTTAGGAAGTCCCATCCAAAAAATGGCCTTCAACAACAAGCCCAAGAAACCTTATGCCATCCCTTCTCAATCTAAATCCAATCTATGCACCACGCTTTTCTTCATAGTTCTCTTCACTATCCCAGCCCTTTTCCTCCTCCGTGCCCCGACTACCTCCATTTGCACCACCTTAATAGCCAACCAGGCCAGGCCTTGGTCAGGTGATCTACGCAGTGCAGAATTTGCATGGAACCGTCTTGCCTTCATTGAGAATAAACCGCCTCCAGTCAAGCTCAAGATTGCTGTTTTCTCTCGCAAATGGCCTGTTGGCACAACCCCTGGAGGCATGGAACGCCATGCCTACACTTTACACACCGCCCTAGCTCACCGCGGCCACCAAGTGCATATCTTCACCTCTCCTGTAGATGAAAATAGCCCGTCCGTTTCTCATGCTAGTGTAATATCTTATCCACAAATTCATTTTCATGAAGGGGAACCGGGCAAGTGGATACATAACCAAGCATGGAAGCAATTTGAAGAGGAGAACCAGCGTGCAAAACCATTTGATGTGGTTCACTCGGAAAGCGTGGCTTTGCCTCATTGGTTAGCTCGCAGTGTTCCAAATCTTGCAGTTTCTTGGCATGGTATAGCTCTTGAAGGCTTACAATCAAGTATTTACCAGGACTTGACACGAAAACCAGATGAGGCCATCTCTCCTGATTTAAATAAGAGTCTCTACGGTTTTGTCCCTAAAGTGCTTGATGAGATAAGGTTTTTCAAGAACTATGAACATCATGTTGCTATTAGTGATAGTTGTGGTGAGATGCTTAGGGATGTGTACCAGATCCCTAGAAGAAGAGTTCATGTAATTGTCAACGGTGTAGATGAAGATGATTTTGGAGAAGACGTGAGATCAGGCCACGAGTTTAGGTCTAGAATTGGCGTCCCAATTAACGCTAGTTTAGTACTTGGTGTGGCTGGAAGATTAGTGAAAGATAAAGGGCATCCAATTCTTTATGAAGCATTTTCCGAGTTCATGACAGAACATCCTGATGTTTATTTAATTGTAGCAGGTTCAGGTCCATGGGAGCAACGATACAAAGAATTAGGACCTAGAGTCTTGGTTTTGGGATCTATGAGTCCATCTGAATTGCGGGCATTCTATAACTCCATTGATATCTTTGTGAACCCAACACTTAGACCTCAAGGCCTTGATCTTACACTCATGGAGGCAATGATGAGTGGGAAGCCAGTTATGGCATCAAGATTTCCCAGCATTAAGGGCACCATTGTTGTTGATGATGAGTTTGGTTTCATGTTTTCTCCAAACGTGGAATCATTATTGGAGACCTTGGAAGCTGTGGCGATGGAAGGATCAAGAAGACTAGCTCGAAGAGGGAAGGCATGCCGGCAATACGCTGCTTCGATGTTCACTGCCCGTAAGATGGCACTGGCATATGAGAGGTTATTTCTCTGTATCAAAAATGAAACCTTTTGCACCTATGATTGATTAGTTAGATTATAGTTTTATTTATTCTTTTGGTTTTACATTTTTATTTTTAATTTCATTCTATCGTTACAGGAGAAAGTATTATTTTTTTATTTTTATTTTTATAACAAGCAGTGTGTTGTGCATTTGACACACTGCTTGAGTTGATTATCCTTCTTCATGTAGTTTCAGATTCAATAAACCTTCTAATGAAAGGAAGCAATCATACTGTGAGGTGATCATCTTCATGATCTTGTGGAACACCAATGTTAAATTTGATTGACTTGGTTTCAGATCAAAATCTTTGATAAAAAGAACATCCTCTGCTGCAAAACTAAAAACATTTTCCCCAGGTAGCAAGTACAAGTAACAATTGATACAGCTAAACAACTTCTGCCTCCCATTGTCTACTTGAACCTAACCACGCCATGATCTTAGCAACCTCTTAATACAGCGGTGCCATGCTCGAAATACGTTTTGCTTCAAACTGGTAATAGGCATGTCTGGTTCTCAAGAATAACAAGAAGCTAGAAGTTAAGCCCAACACCGATAAGCATCCCCACCACACAAACGTTAAGAAATAGCACTGCCTTCCCATGCACACCACCGAGTCGGTGATGATGTTTAGGCTAGAGCTTACATGAGAATCATACACTATAGCTGCTAGAAAACCATAAACAAGTGATCCTATCGGGATATTGGTGATAAGAATGTTGTGATTGACACCTACACTATTTGGCCCAAATAGCTCAGAAGTTATTGAAACTGCGGCGGCGAAGATGAACCCAGAGCTCAATCCAACTAATGCAGTGCTTATATGCAACGCTACTAAATTGCCTGATGCAGCGAGCAAGAAGAAGGCTATTGGGGTTGGCACCAGGGCAATGGTTAGCCACGCGGTCCTTGCAAAGTACATCTTCCTGCAGAAGACATCATTACTGTTTAGCTTAACGTAATGTCTAGGGTGCAACATCTCAAGGATTTTGCAGCACTTTGTTTAGTATCATGACTGCAAATCAATTGAAGGTGAAGGCACCATGGTTTATGCAGTATGATGCAGCTGAAATTAGAAGTTTAGAAACAAAACAATGTACGATCACTTACGCTCGTATGTAGTCTGGTGCTGCTGAAAGTAAGCGGCCAAAGAAGGAGAAGGATGAATAGAGAGTTACAAGAGTTGTAGTGTTTGCACTTTGTCCAAGTGATTGTGCTATTTGACCTAAATTGTTGCTGTACACAAGGCCAATGGTTCCCCCACAGACATATGCAGTGTAGTATAGCCAAAAATCCAACCTGCTTACGAGCAACGACACGGGGTGCTCTTCCCCAAGCATTGCTAATCGATCTTTCTTAACCATTGAATCACAGCACCCTTCTTTTTCACCACTGCTTTTCCGCCTTTTAATTTCATACAGAGTTTCATCTCCATTTTCATGATAACTCGACTCACGGGTAATGAGCTCTTTGTGAAGCTCGAGATCATCAACATCCACAAGAATGAAGCCAGAGCCGTGAAGGCTTAAACTAGAATGGATGGTCCGGTGAAACCATTCTCTAGCATAGACAATACCAGGGATACATAATGGGAAAATTAGTAGAAAAATCGCTCCCCCAAGGAGTAGACGAGCTCTCATTCCATCAGATGAACTTGAACCAAAGAGAAGAAGATAAATTCCTGTGAGGATGGCTAAGAAATTCAATATTAGAAATATAAGGGAATCACGGCGGACTCCATCAGGAGGAAGGGGGTCTAAAGATGGTTGACGAATAATGGGGATCAGTGATACAACGGAAGTGATGAGGGGAATAAAAGCATTTAAAAGAAGATATATATCGTTTGATGATGAATCTATTGCATTGCCAGCGAGAGTGTATAGGGCTGCACTCACACCATTGAAGGCTATCGTGAGGGATAAAGCTAGGGGCCGGTTAGCTGGGAAATTTTGGATGCAAAGAACAAAACATACAGTGTTGAACCAACAAATACTACATCCAGCCAGCAAACAAAGAAGAAACACCTGCAAACAATTTTGCACTAATCAGAAAGTTTTTATGATGATGGATGGCTTTAGAGAAAGAAAATTTAGGAAAATATAAGCACACTCTACTATACTTCATCAAATACTTCAATGAAATTATAATCCTATATCTATTCCCCAATGAAACACAGAATGCATTTACAGTGAGAACAGCGAACGAAGCCTAAGCATCCATACTTGACATTGTTTTCTGTCCACAACAGACTTGCATTGTTTCTCTATATTATTTCGATAACTGCGCTTTCTCACAACACCATGCCACAAACAGCACTCCAAACATATACCCAGAGGACTCTGGATCTTAATTCTTAATACTGCAGAATTTCACAATCTTGAAGAACAAGCACAGAGGAGCCACAATTTCTTTTCAGCTAAACATTTTCAATTTTTCTCTTTATCGGGTTGAGGTCCTGTTCTCCCTGCCGTAAGGGGGGAAAAGACAAAAAAGAAGAGATATCCATAAGAGTAGGAAAGAGTTCCCTTTTTTTTACTTGTTACTTGCATGTTGAAATCGTCTTTTTCCTTCTGCTTTTTTTTTTCTTTTTTAATTAAGAGATGCATATATTTAGAATTCATCTTTTACTTTGCAATATCAAGCTTTAGTCAACAAGGATACATTTCCAAATGGAGAATTTCGTTCCCCTCCTCTGCTTTTCAATGAAAAGTGCTACAGGACTAATTAAGAGCCCCTTTAATCTACTTAAAAAGGAAAAGTACGTGCTAAATCGTTTATCACATGAAGAAACTGTAAAAGCAGTTCCTTTTCAAAAGTAAAGGCAAGGTCCCCTTAAGCAGGTCAAATAAATTAGTATGGAAAAACTTCAAGAGGAAAAATTATGTTGAAAGAGAAAACAGAACATTCGTAGTACAGATCACAGAATTTCTAATTAAAGACAGGCACATATTGTGTATCACCTTCCATAAAGGCAGCTAAACATATTCATCTGAAACATGCTATCACATCCAATAGACTTGAGGAAAAACAACTTTGATTCATCATATCTAGCGTTTTACATGACGGGATTTACGTGCCACCCTATCAAGTATTTACATTATAAATCATAGTAGCCACCAGGTATAGATATTTTTCATGTTTTGGCACAGCCAAGGGAAATCAAATAAAAAAGGAAAGGGAAGGACCAATGGAGATATGAAATCTACCATAGCCCGCCAGGCGCCACAAAAGCAAGGAGAGGAAAGATGACAAAAGGACAAGATCAACTAGACAAGCAAACAAACAATCCCTATAACAACTACTTGTTCATGGGCATTTGGTATAATATTCTTACCATCGGTATGTGGCAGAAAATATGTGGCATATATGAAGAAATAAACTCAAATGATTATGATTTTAGATTTATATTTTAAAAATTAATCATTCGAGTTTTATAAATATCAGGATTATTAAAAATTTATATGATCATTAATTTTAAAAACCGTAAAATTAATCAAGATACACACAAGCAGGTCTGGACATTCAAATTAATAAAAAAAAAATTAAAAAATTTTACATTTATATTTATATTATTTTGATATATTAATATTAAAAATATATTTTTAAATAAAAAATATTTTAAAAAAACAATTATTTACAGCAGACAAACAATATTGAAAGAAGATTTCAAATACTAAAAAGGTTGAAGATTGCTTTCCAGAAGTGACAAGGCAAACAAAGTTGGGCCGTGATTAACTTGTAAGGTGGAAATCTTGATAAAAATCGACGGCTGCCTTCTCTGCTTGTGTCTATTTTCGTCTTTAGATAAAAGCAAAATAATTGCTCTGTCAGATGATATGAAATCAAAAAGCAGTTCGCCTGTTCCCCGTTGAAAAAAAAAGGAAAGGGCTGGAGACTTTTTATTATTATTATTTTAACAATAAATGTATTCTAGTATAAATTATATAACTTAAATAGTAATTTAAAAATAATTATTTGACACTGGCCTCTAAGGCTATATAATTTATGTTTGGAAGAATGATTATAATTTTTTTAAAAATATTTTTTATTTAAAAATATATTAAAATAATATTTTTTATTTTAAAAAATTTATTTTTTACATTAGTATATTAAAATAGTTTTAAAATATATAAAAAATTAATTTTTTAAAATAAAATTCTTTAAGAAGTTCTCGATGATTCTATTAATATAAATAATTCACTTTTTTCTTTTTTTTGAATAATTAATTTGAAGAAAAGGGAAAAAGACGACAGATATGCGATGACGAATGTTACCTGGCATTTTACATCAGTAATCAGATCGCACATATCAAAATATTTTAGAGCACTCTTTCTGGAAAGTTTCTGGAAAGTAGAGAGCCATGTGGCGGACTACGATTCGACCTAATAAACACTCCTTATTTGTGTTTCCATGTCCCTCTTTGAATATTCACCACATAGCAGATTGATTCACGCATGTTTTATTAATATATAATGAATATTACATAAGATTTATTTTCTGAAAAGCTGTAAATTTCTAGTAAATAAGAGTATAAAAAAATAAATTAAATATAAAAAAATGCCTCAAATATAAATTTATTATGCAGAAATAGAAAAACAAATGCTATAATTTAGGATTTCTTGATATTATAGTAGTGATCGGGTAAAAAATTATTTTTATATAATATGTTAAAATATTTTAAAATATTAAAAAATTAATATTAAAAAAAAATTAAGAATCCATTCAAATACGTACTTAATATTAATAGTACTCCATCTGTCTGCGGCCACTCAAATATTTTATTTCTCAAGAAAATATATGAGATATTTTCTTGAGAAATATTCTTGAAAACGAGAACTGAGAAGGGAATAAAGTACATTTATCAATTTGAATTTTGATTAACAGAAGATTGTCACCGTCTCGATCAGGAGATGGTAGGTATTCCAGCGGGGGTAGCAAGCAACGGAAGAAATTATCGGCTATTAATAGAAACTTGTAGTGTATCTTCAAGAAATGAAGACCCATAAATGGAAATTAAAACAAAAAACCCAACATTAGAGTCATTATACTCGCAAATTCGATAATCATACCACTTAATCTGAGACGCAAGTTCAAGAAAGATAGAAAAAATCTTGAAACATGAGATTGGTTTCAAAATCGACTCCATAAAAACAACAGAGATCCTATTGCCATCAATAAATCTCATGTTAGAGAAAGAACAAGAGAGAACATACCAGGATATAAGGCAAGGAGATGATGTCCCTCATAACAAGCCATTGAAGGCCGTAACCAAACAACCCCATGAAAGCAGCCATGAAAAGAACAACCCATAATGGAAAATACATGAGAGCCAACCCTGAAGACCATCCAAAAACCTTTCCAAGATCAGAGGCAACAGCCAAGTAATTCAATTGCACCTGAGAGATCCCGAGAATGGATTTTAAATCCGATGAATAAGCAGAGAAATCGAAATTTGTCCCTGTAAATGCTTGAATCCATACAGTTGCCACCAATATCATCCACTTCCTTGACTGTCCTGCCATGAACACTCTCTTTGCTATTGATATAGCTCCTAATAAAGACGCCGGAGATAACAAGTTGCGGCGGCGGTTGGAGCCTGATGGCCCTGTCGTCGAATGTTCTTAATTGTTGGAGAAATCGCGTCTCTCAGTACCTCTACGTGGCCGCATTTATACATGATCAGTTTTTTTTCTTTTTTCTTTTTTTTCTTTCGATATGCGATAATGATGTCAGTGGTCACCGTTGGTAGCTTTCGTCCTTTGTTTGATAGAAACGTTTTTCTAACGTTTTACCATATTCACATCTTAGATGGCGGATTTTTTTTTTATTTAATACGGAGATCAAGTGCTTAATTACTTTATATTAAGTCAAATAATAACTAAAACAACTTTGAGTCTCACTGTTAATCAAATACTTGAATCATATTACTATGGATTGAGTTGTTCGTTATAAATAATACTTTCTTCTTTTTTTAATCATCAAGCTTTTAAATTTTAAATTTTATTATTCAAAATTATGATATCATATTTTTTTACATTTCTTTTAATTTATATTATTTAACATTTTATGAGTTTTGAAAAAGAGTTTGGTGATGAATTAGCCTTTAATTTAAAAATCAAAATTAAACTAGGGTTGAAAATCAAAATTGAAAGAATAAAGATTTTATTCGACAAAAACTATATATGGCTTTTAAATTTTAAATTTTATTATTCAAAATTATGATATTATATTTTTTTACATTTCTTTTAATTTATATTATTTAACATTTTATGAGTTTTGAAAAAGAGTTTGGTGATGAATTAGCCTTTAATTTAGAAATCAAAATTAAACTAGGGTTGAAAATCAAAATTGAAAGAATAAAGATTCTATTCGACAAAAACTATATATGTTATTTTTAGATTTTAACACTAATTAAATCTTAAAATTTTAGTTTTTATATTTTTTATTTTTATTATTTTAAATATTTATGTTTTGATATTCGTTATATTTTAGTTTTTGATATTGATATTGAGTGAGAAAAGAAAATATTGCTGAAAAATTTTGAGAGGGGAGAAATGCTTGCATGACCACATTCTAATGACATAAAAGCTGATAATTGTGTGAATGAATTCATCTTTTTAAATAAGGACCTTGATTTTCCATTAAAAAAAAATGACTAGAAAACTATCCAATAGATGATGTCGCCCGATTTGAAAAACCAGAGCATATGGCATGTTGTCTTCTCTTAAGAAAAAAAATAAAAAAAAAATGTTTGGTGCAAGCCTAGGCTTGTTTACCAGATGCCAAGCTTATTAGACCTGCTATCACATGCCTTTTTTGTATTTTTTTTATTTTTATTAATTTTTTAATTTAAATATTGATTAATATCTTCTCTTTTATTTTTAAATTGTGTGGTTTAGAATTATTTGTTAAATGGTTATTGATCCTTTAAAAAAAATTAATGTCATAATGCTTGGAAAAGATTAGTTTAATTTGTCTTTAATTTTTTTCTTGTTATATTTTATATAAATTAGTTATATTTATATGGTGTATTTATAAAAATAGAAATCTTTTGCTATTAGCAACACAAATTAGTCTCTAAGACAATATAAAAAAAAACATATAAAAAAAAAGAATAACCAGTGTAATTTTTTCGTGCATATATCTTTGACTTATATTCGAATCTTAGCTTTCAATTTTAGTATTTAACCAGTCTTAATAATACCTTTTTAATTTATTAATTTATATATTTTTTAATGTTTTTTATAAATCATAAAAAAATATATATTTTTCATTTTTCAATTAAAAAAATATATGATACACATCCATAATGTAATTGTTTCTTTATCTTATGTTAAAAATTGACATGAACTCCTTCTCGCAAAGTAGCAGGAGTGAGAGTAAAGTACTAGTTAATAATCTAAAACAAAATATGTTTTCATTAATCATTCCTACAATTTTTTTTTTAGAACTTATTTGGCAGAGTAGTTATGATTGCTTTTTAAATAACTTTTCGTACCAAAATAAATGTTAATAATATTTTTTTATTATTTTTTTAAAATTATTTTTGACATCAGTATATCAAAATAATTTAAAAACACTAAAAACATATTAATTTGAAGTTAATAAAAAATAAAAAAAATTTAAATTTTTTTAAAAACCTTTTTGAAACGAAAAAACAAACAGGCGTTCGTTGTTGACAAAACTATTCCTAGCAAAATTCATTTTGGTCCCTATTATAGTCTATAAATACTGAGAAAGTCATTGAAAAAACAAAGTGAGCAAAAGCATTAGATTGGTTATGTTACAATAAAAGATGACATAATGCTTTATTTAAAAGCTTTTTTCAGCATTTAAATTTTTTTTAAAATTTTTTTTAAAATATAAAAATAAATAAAATTTTACAAAACTCAATTACAAAAACATGTAAAAATTTCTTCTTCAAAACTCCATTTCAAATTTAATTTTTTAATGAATTTCACAATAAAAAAACAAAGCTTAATATATTACCAAACACTTTACTGAGTATTTTATTTTATAGCACAACCATATAAACTGCAATTAAACAAACGGAGCCTGGCTCAGTTTTAGATTAGAATTCAATGGACGATGACATAATGCTTTATTTAAAAGCTTTGTTTGGCGCCATTTAAAATCTTTTTTTTTTTTTTGTCAGACAAAGAACTAATAATTATGTAGTGTACAAATTAGAGCAGCTCATTAATGTTATCGTCGTGGTTTGTCGTGAAGTCACTAACCCACAGATTTTGTTCTCTCGGTTTTGGAATTCAATGCATGATGACATAAAACATTTACAAGCTCTGTTCTCTCGATAGTAATTAATTTTGTTTTTTTTACCATTTTACTATTCGGCACACTATCTTTTTCATTTTAGCTTTTTTTTTTCTTCTTTTTTTTCCAGATTACATACCTTATGCTTTGTCATATGTTAAAACAGGTTTAGGGCTGACTGTACGTTGCTCTACCTCCAACGATAGCTAAGATTAACAAAACCAAAATTTCTTAGCTTCGTTAATGTGTTTGATAGTGTAATTATAATTATTTTTTAAATAAGTTTTTATGTTATAATATATATTAATGATATTTTTTTATTTTTAAAAAATTATTTTTAACATCAATATATCAAAATGATTTAAAAATACTAAAAACATATTAATTTGAAATTAATAAAAAAATAAAATTAATTTTTTAAAAAATATTTTTAAAATATAAAAAATAAACAGATCCGACGGCCAACATATGTGATGATAAGTTTAACGACAACCTTGCGAATATATATAGTTGAGCAGGCTCCATTAGCCTCTCTACCTGTTTCTTTTGCTGCCTCTGGGATTTCATCGAGCTCGCTCACACCCCCACTGTATAATGACACCTGATCACTTCAACATGTACAATGTAGACACCCAGTTCCTTCGGAGTGCAGCAGCTTGTGAGCTTACAGATTAGAAAAGAAAAATGTTAATTGATCAAAGAAAACTAAAATTAACCAAAGAAACTCAGCAGGCTCATGCATGACCTGAAGATTACACCTGTTCTTTGATAGAAGAATCAAAGAGATGCCTCTCGGGTATGCTTTTGAAATTTACGCATTGCACACGTCAAACAAACTACACATTCTATTTTTATTAAAAAGAAACATTTTTATGATGCAGCGCCATAAAAATTATTGGTTTCAGCTTCATTTTAGCCAACTCCACCCTGTTGTTGTCGACCCATTTAGTGTTGGATAAAATTAGAAACATGATTATGTTAGGATACTAGCATGCAAACCCGACAAGATAAAAGACTAAAATGAAAAATAAAACACACAAGAATTTACATGGTTCACTCAATTAGACTATGTCTACAGGCAAGTATAGAAGGATTTTACTAAGTAATGTGGAAATTACAACCTCTCTCATATAATAGAAGAACAACTAAGAATCTCTCTAGTACTAGGAGAAAACATCACACTTACTCTCAACAAATACCTCACAAAATTACTTTTCCTCTTCACTCTCTCTTCTTTCTCTCTTTTTTGGTGTGTTTATAATGCTTGGATGCTTGTCTATTTATAGGCAAACATCCATGAAAAAGATAAGGAGCAAAGCAAGTGGCCAAGGCAAGTGGCACCTCCACCTATCTTCACAGATTCACTATGTCCATTGATATGACATATTGGGTTCACAAGAGGAAATTTTGCCTCCAACTACAAATCCAAATTATTATTAAAAAAATTAAAAGATAGTCCTCGTATCTTTCTTTTAATCAATTATTAAATGTATCTTAAAAAAAATTATCAAATTTAAAAAAAAATTATTGAAAATCAACATACCACAAAATATTAAGCTCGACTATATATCAACGAACTGTTGCTTTTTTTTTTTTTTTTTGCAATCATCATTCCATATATTTGTTTCAACAAAAAAATTCATTGAACTTGATTCGCATCCAAGAACTATAGCCTGCAATAAAAATAATATTAGAGGTTAAATATATTTATTAAAAAAAAACTAATAAAAAAAGATGGATATAATGAAAAAAAATCATTAAACATATTGTTGTGAAAGCAAAACAAACTTATATTATTTTAGAATTGTCAAGTCATAAATTAAATATAATTAACAAAATTATTCTATCAATAACTCTATTAATTATTCTAGCGGTAATTAAAAATATAATTTCATCTTATAATTTATCTTTAAAATCTCACTATAATACTTTTCATCGTTCTCTAGATTCTTCTATCAATACTTCCATTTATATTTATTAATTTTTTTCCCGTGATTATCAACGCTAACATGATCTATGCGTTGCAGAACCAGCTGTCGCTCCCCCATGATGGCTGAGTTGGGTTACAAGGGTGTCTTTTGCATGCTGGGATTCTAGGGTTCTTAGAGTTTTTGTGTGCTTTTTAGCTAGAACTGATCCAACAAGTTTTTGTATTTAATCCAGGATTTAAGAATTTTATTTATGAGTCGTGCTTAGGTTTTCTTGTCTTCAAATTATGCAAGTTCAACCATGGATTTCAAAAGAATGTTAATCTATCAACGTTCGTGGGGCCAGACCATCTCCATCTTGCATTTATATATTTGTACATTAAAAACAGAGAGAGTACTCGAGCATTATTCAAATCCAGTCTTATTTTTTAAGCGATGAAACAACGTTGGAAACCTGTGTGTATAGCGCAAACAACGAATCTAAAACGTATCTTAACGTGACTTTCTTGAGGAAGACGGATGTTAGGTAGTAGGTCATGTGCGAAGGCACTCCAGTGCATTTAATGAGATTACACTGCAAATGGTCCAAATTATGTGTGTATCTTTTTTAATGAAAAATACTAGATGAATTAATTCATGGATTAGTATTCATATAAATAGTGACTCTATTATTTATTTAACTGTGTCCCACCAACAAAGAAATTCAATTTTTTTAATTGTGTTTTAATCAAAAACTAATTTTTAATATTATTCAATAACACTATATAAATTAAAAATAGTTCACATGATGATGTAACATTTGTAGAATTTGATCGCAATTTTAATTTTATTTATGATGATATTTTACCTAATTTTGTTGCACATTCAAAAAACCATAAAAACTATAGTTCTTATCGGATGAATTTCATACATGATGAATTTGCAGATAAGTTAATGGCACAATTAAAAATATTTGATATAAAATATTATTTATTTAATGATGTAATAGTGATAATTAAATCTACAATATTTAAATTAAAAATCATCAATATTAATATATATCCTTTTTAATTATTTTATAGCCTTAATTTAAAAAACATGTTTACCCAAATACATTAAACTACTTTTTATTCAACCTCAATTTCAACCAAGATTTTAATGAAACATATATAAATATCAAACCAACCTTAATTAATAGTCCTTTTTATAAAACAATTTTTTTTCAAACCATAACCATAAAAACTACTACAATACCAAACACACCATTACGAGATTTTTTTCAAAAATATTTGTTGCGTTAACAAGAACTCAAAGTATTGGTTGTTTATTAT
The DNA here is from genome assembly GCA_033617975.1 of Populus alba x Populus glandulosa. Taxonomy (NCBI): domain Eukaryota; kingdom Viridiplantae; phylum Streptophyta; class Magnoliopsida; order Malpighiales; family Salicaceae; genus Populus; species Populus alba x Populus glandulosa. Next base: position 10,629,166 of record CM066143.1, on the reverse strand, counting down.
TTGCATTTCAGTTATTAAACTTTGTTTTTTTAATTTCATTTTTGCGAGTTTTTATTTACTAGAATATATTAATAAGTAAATGGAGTTTTGATCAAGGAAATACATTCTTTCCTTCTTATCTCAGGTCATTAGATTTGTTTTGAATATTTATTGTAATTGCCTTTAGTCTTTATTCAACAAAATATATTACTAATAAAAATATATATATTTATGAAAATGAAAAAAAAACACATGAATAAGGAAAGATAATTTATACTAAAAAAATATATTTTCTACAAAATTTAAATAATTTCATTTTAATTGCTATATAATTAAATAAAAAATTTGAAACAAATTAATGAGAAAATGGAGTTTTGATTAAAGAGACACATTCTCTTTTTCTTATCTTAAATCATTAGAATTTTTTGATAGAAGATGAGAAAATTTATCGCATCCAAAACCCCAGCACTTTCTTTTCTTGTGTTAAAAACTAATTTAAAACCTTACTCGTAGGATAGTATGGGTGCACTAGCTAGCTAGTGTGTGTGTAAGATATTAAGACTGGTTTCAAAATGATGCTAAACCATATATTTATGTATTTTTAAGAATACATTGTCTAGTGAATTTGAGAGAATAAAACTCACTCTAAAATTTAAGTTTAATAAATTAAAATAAGGAATGTATATGAGTTACGTATTAATTTCATATTGGTTAGAAAAAATAAGTTATTAGGATGCTTATATATATATAAATGAATTGATAGTCCAATCATCCTGGTTTTTGAATTGAAGATAATATTTATCATTGCGTGCAAACTTTTATTGTTTTAAAAAAATTAACATGCTTGTAATTATATTCGGTTTAAGCTAAGAGCTATGTAGACAATAATATAAGGCCTCCATTTAATAAAATATCTCAACAATAAGTAAGTTATATTATTTTTTAATTATATTTTATAAAATAAAAATTATCTTAACAAAAAAACTCCAAATACAAAATAAAAATTGTTCACGGCTTCATTTATTAGACATACATAATAAATAAATAAAATTCTTAAACATTTTAAAATATCTCATTTATAGATTTATACAAGGCTCATTTATTGCGAGGTACATGCATTTGAACGATTATGTACATAAATGATTGGAGGGTTGCGAATAAATTGTTTTTTTAGATGGTTGTTGCACTTAATCTGAGCATAGGATTCCTTCCATGCATGTTTTTTTTTTTTTAAAAAAAAAAATTATCAAACCCGCTCTTCCCAAACTCAATCTAGTGATTCATTAGCCATTGCGGATCTTTTTTTTTTTTTTTCTAGTAATAGAATGGATAAACAGGATTCTTCACTGTATCTTAGATATAAAAAAAATTCTTAATTATAAATTATAAATTGAAATGTTTATATACACACCTAATTAAATAAATTAATATTTTATGAAGAGCTAGATTAGATTAAAACACTTGATTTAACAAAAATAACTGAATGAAAAGGAAAATGAAAGAAATAGGCATAAAGATTAATTCTCTAAACAAAAATATCGAATAAATAAACTAAAATATATAATTTAAAAAAATATATATAAAAAATAAAATCAACTCATATAAACCATTGAAATTAGCAACCATAGTCATAAGACTAAAACTAGCCGCATAGAAGGTAAACAAAAAAAAACGAAGCATAATTATCAATAGAAAATAATATTGAGTTATGAAATTAAAAATAAAACATAAATTAAATTTAAAATATATGAGTTAACGTAGGGTAACCCGTAACTTTACAAAATGAAACCCTACAGAGAGGAGGATTGAGAAAACTCAATAGAAAGGAAAGTGAAAAAAAAAAAGCACGAAGATCAATTAAAAATAATAATTAAATGCTCAAAAATAAAATTAAAAATAAATCAATTTTATAGAAGGACTTAGAAAAAAAAATACCAAAGTCAAATCATATAAACCTTTAAAACTCGTGACTTGATCATGAGGCTGGGAAGAACCTCGTAAAAGGCCATAAAAAAAAAACTAATGTTGGACAATGAAATATGGAGAGAGATAAGTAAAAAAAAAAAGGATGTTGACCCATGTTAACTCTCTAAACCAATGACTTGAAACGAAAAAAAAAAAAACAACAAAGTCTAATTACTAGCAAATTAAACATCGAATGATGAAACCCCAAAAAAATAATCCAATGAGACAAATTGATTTAAAATAAAAAATATATATATATATATATATAATAAAATGAATGAGTGTGAATATCAAATAAAATTTAAATTAGAGGGCAATCAAAATATTTAGATAAGAGGGCTCAATAAAAAAAAAATTTATCAGGAGAAAAAAAATTAAAAAAAATAAGAACCAAATAAAAAAAATAAAAATTATAAACTTGAATTAAAGGATAAAATAAAATAAAAATATTGAGACAATAACATATTCAATTGATACTATGATAAATTTATAGAAAATAAAAAACAATTATAAAGTACAATTTCCAATCAAACTAATATTAAATAATAAAATAAAAGAATAAAAGAATTACATGACTGAATCAAAGAGATTTTAAGAATTGAGGGACTAAACTAAAATAATAAGGAAAACTGTCTTGCGTTTTCACAACTCTCCCTGCCTCAGTTTTCATAGCCAGCTTATGCTATTCTTCCATTCAGGTTTAATGGTTTTCTATTCTACTCTTAAAAAATGAAGATTCCAAATAACATCTCCCAAAATTGATCACCAATGGGGTATTTTTTAATATTACAATAACTATATATAAAAATTAAAATAAATCATCAACTCAAAATCCAACAACTACACAATTTAACCACTAAATTAAAAATAAAAAAATCAATAACTGAGGGAAAAAAAAAAAACTCGGGGAATCATAACGTGATCACACGTCGGTTTTCAGCTGGCCAATGCCAAGCGGCAGTACTTGGGGAATCACATTCTGTTTCATTTTTGAAATAATTAACGATCGTAACGTGATCACACGCTGACCAGTTGAGACCTGTTCCCATGTAATTGCATAACTTGGCAGAGATATATAAAACAGATGGCAATCACTCAAAACAGAGGCATCATCAGGAACAACTAATATATTACCATTAAAAACAAATATATATTATTTTTTTCTGTTATAAAAATAATAAAAAAAAAACATCACATCCATTGTATAACGTACGTCATTTTATTTGAAATGATTATCACCGCATTTTAAATAACGTTTGTTTCTTGGTTACTTGCGTATTTGAAACAAACCACAAAAAATAATCGTTTTGTAATAATTAAAATATCATTTACTACTTAGGAGCCCCACTATCATTTGCAAACATAGGGGAGGAAAGCAGCTCTTCACTGCTTAGGAATTACACGTCACTGTTCACTGTTCATTTAAATAACTATTGGAGAGTGTTTTTATGGTTGAACTCCGTTCACTGCAAGGTTGTCAATTCCGTTCCGTTCTGTCGGGAATGGCCGAAATATTCCATGCCAATTCAAAAAACGGAACAAATTCCATCTCATTTTAAATCTCGGCCCGTTCCGGAAATTCCGGCCAAATTCCGGCCGAAACGTTCCGGTTTCATTCCGGTTGTTCCGTTTCGGCCAAAAAATATTATTTTAAAAAAATTAATATATGGTTTATATTATTTTAAGTTAAAGATCTATTTAATCTTTACTATTTAAAAATATTTTAAATTTTAAAATTATATTTGTTTGGCATTATGTTTGTATTGCATAATTTATAATTAATTTATCTTGAATTTGAATTATGTTTATGGAATATATATATATATATGAACAGTACAACCCCGAAACGGCACGCCGAAACACTCCGAAACCGAAACATTTCGTTCCAATTGAAAAAACGAAACACCTACCGAAACGGAATTGACAACCTTGGGTTCAAGTGAACAATAAAGCATGTTATTATTATTTTAGCAGACCTGGTCCGATTCAAAAATAAATATATTGAATAGGATCCGATCTAGTAAAATAAAAAAAAAATTTTATTTTTTATTTTTAATTGTGTTTTATTTGAAAAACTAGTGTTTAACATTATTCGATGACACTACATAAATTAGACGGAGATTGTTTGATGACGTAGCATTTGCAAAATTTGATCGCAATCTCAATTTTATTTCTAATTATATTTTATCTGAAGTTGTTGTGCACTTAAAAAACCAAAAAAATTGTAGTTCTTGTCGGATGTATTTCACACATGATTAAATTGTAGATGGTTTAATGGAACAATAAAAAATAGTTTATATAAAGTATTATTTATTTTATGATGTAATAGTAATAGATAAATCTATAATATTTATATTAAAAACTATTAATATTAATATATATATATATATATTTAAAAAAATTATTTTATAACCTCAATTTGAAAAACATTCTTAACCAAATATATTAAATTACTTTTTTATTCAACCTCAATTTCAAAATAGTTTTAACTATACATATATAAATACCAAATCAATCTCAATTAAAAATATTTTTTTATAAAATAACTTTTTTTAAATCACAATCACAAAAATTATCATAATACAAAATACACTTTTAATCACAACCAAAACATATGATATGTTTTAGGATAAGAACATAGAGATACAATAAACTATCAGCTGCGATAGATCGATGAGATTCAATTTCTCAATTTACTAGGGAGCTTTGCCTAAAAATATGATCTACTTGTGAGGGCTAGCACTTAACTTTCTTGCGAGGTGGTGAAGTTTCTGATTGCCTATTTACCATCCATTCCTTTTACCCAAAAAAAAAAAAAATTGTACTGCCGTTATTTTTAGGCCATCTATTTCATCTAATTAAAAAAATAAAAATTGTTGGCCAATCTCTGCTAAAAATTAGAGAGAGAGAGAGAGTGACGTACATTCTATGAATTGACGCAAGGCTGTGCTGTCCATGCATTTAATATCGATCGAAAAAAGGCCTCAGAGTTTCTTTTGGTCGTTTTCGCTCCCGATGCGTTGGTAGTATTAGATGAACGCTAGAGACGTGACCCGTGGGATAGCTGGGTTTTTTTTTTTTTTTTTTTTTTTTTTTTTTTTTTTAATGTAAAAGAAGTTTACATTTTGAGAAAAAGCTGACCTTGTGATTAAAAATTTCCCAATAATAAAAAATTAAAATATAAAATAAATAGTAATTAAAATAATAGATTAAATATAGTATAAAAACAAAATGAAAGAAAACATGAAAGACTAAATTAAAATACAAAATAATTAAATAAAAGGATAAAAAAAATAGTAATAAAAAAATAAGGACCATATTGGATATAAAAATAAATAAAATAAAATGTTAAGGTACAAAATTTAAAAAAAAATCAAGAAAATAATAACAAAAAATAGCAATTAAAATAACAATAATAAAATTAAATACAAAAATTAAATAAAATAAAAAACTTAAGAATGAAATTATAAAGATCCCAATTGTTGCTCCACCTTGCGCCCACACCCTAACACCAGAAGAAAGACGACACAATGCTTCCAATAAAATATTGTGAAATGTGGTGTTTGATCGTCAGGTATGCAATATACACTGACATGCCTGGATTCGAATTTTAAAATTTTTGTTTTTAATGTTATTCATATCATTTTATTGTATCTAGCACGTTAAAAAATTAAATTGCTACTAGTAGCTAATTAAATAATTTTATTTGAAAATAAAAAAAATAGTTATTATAATGTTCCATATATAGTACAATGAATCTAGGGGGACAGTGAAACGATGATTAATTTTTTAAAAAAAACATTAACGAGCTTAAGCATGTGTAGCAATGATAATCGTGAGGAACCTGAACCCATGTGCTAAAACAGAGATCATCAAGTGCTGTTTTGTGATTACATGTGCCCAGCTAATTGTCATTTCACGACCCTAATAATTCAACAAACTATAGGAATTACAATTTGAAAACATAGCTTTTGATTCCCTAAATAGTTGTCATGAAATCATCATCCATGCTTGTTTGTTTCCTTCCTTTTGTTTAATTTCATATATATATATATATATATATATATATATAGCGGCAAGAAACTGCTGGCTCGAACAACTGAGATTGTATTGGCTCCATCTGGTGATCTTAGATTCAAGTCCTCATCTGGGAACACCAACGAGGGGCGGCGGGAAGTAGCCATGGCCCCCCAAAGTTTATTTTAATACCTAAACTATGTCCTTTCCACACATACCCTCCAAAAATTATGAATTCGCCACATTAATAAATAACTACATCTGTATAGAATCATAGTATCATCTTATTATAGTCCATAATGTTGTCACCTAAGTATGGTAGACAATCACAACTAGATTGACGAAACTTTAATCAACTAGTAATGGCTATTTATATATGAAGGCATGTCCTTTTATCAAAATATAAATATATCTAATATTGATTTAAGGGTTATTTAGCTGAACGTGAAAAATATGTCATCCTCGTCACTGAGTTTAGTTGATTTATGAAAATACATGTTCATTGTATAAAAATAATATGGACAATATTGTTTATATAATAAAATAATCTACTATGTTTTATATGATTATGAGAAATATCTGTTCATTTTATAAATCAATAAAGAAAGATGAAACCGACTATCAACTAGTGAAAATAATTGGGATTGACCATTAACCCAAGAAGATGAGGATTCCAGTTATTGCACAATAATTACAAGTTAACATTGATGAATGTCACGGTATAATTAGAAGTTTTAACACATAATTTTTAAAAGGATACACGCTATTAAGAAGCACAAATCATATTGGGATTCTTATTATAAAATCCTTATTTACCATAGACAATTTGTATAGGATATAATTGATAGTTATGTGAAACTCAATCTTTGTAACATTATAAATAAATTATTTAGTTGATGGAAATCATGGTCAACGCCATATATACAATTTCTTTACTAGATTAATAAATAATTGAATTTCTTATTGATAGTTACATTATTAATAAATATTATTTATTTATTTATTTTTAAGGTGATAATCTTTGTTAATTTTAAAAAAATATTATTATCAATATTTTATATAGGTTTCATAAATAATGAACGATTGTTCTTAGAGTCAAATGATGGATTGTATAGGTAAAATTATTTTGATAAGGTTGAGGGTTTTATTAATTTTATTCCATTTAATCTAAAAAATATTAGTGAAGATGAAATTAGATATTCATACATGAAATGTAAAAATAAAAAAATTCACGATAAAGATGTTGAAACAATGCTTCTACTTAATAAAAAATTCATCGAGAAATACTTAAATTAATTTGCACATATTGAAGCCTATGTTTTTTAAAAAACCATGTTAAAATGTTAATGAAGCTCAGATTTTTAATTATAAGATGAATAATTTTTCACGTTGTTTAAAATAGATATAAGTGTTTAATAATTGGCAACTCATAAGTTTAGAATTAATTATGCTTTTTCTATTACTGTTAATGATTATTAAGAATAACCACATGTCCAATATGGGAGTTAATGATGGTAGAATAAGATTTTTGTCTTTTAGTCTTGAAAAAATAAGTTAAATGTTACAATGATTATTTTATTAATGAATATTTTTTATATATAAAACAACATAGTAAAGTTAGAAAGACTTATAATAACGGCGCTTGTGTAAATGATTAAACTTCTAATTAGATTGAAGTTGATTATTATAACAAGTTAGATGAGGTTATTGAATTGCAGTATTATAGGTGCAAGATACAATATTTTTTTAATTTAAATGTTATTGGTATGATACCTATAGAGAAATTAGAGATGATTCTTATCATGATTTGATTGAAATAAATAAAAAAGGTATATTATGCAATATCAATATTGTTTTTGTTTTTGTTTTTGTTTTTGCCAAATAATGCTAACAATTGTACTATACACACCTTTTTTTTTAGAAATGATCATAATATAGTTGACTAGTTATCCGTTGTCAAGACAAAACCTATGAGTTATGTTCAAGTAGTTGAAGATGGTAAACGATGAAGTAATTAGGAGAGACAATAGCTTTTAAATGGACGAGTTGCTCTATTTATCGAGTTTGAAAATCAAAATTTTCATATTATTGAAAATATTTATGCTGAGGTTAATATTGATAAGTTAAATATAATATTTAGTAACAATGCATATAAAGAAGTAGATAAAGATAATGAGATTCGATTATGAATTCAATAAAAAAGGTGATGTTGGACATAAGGATGATGACAATGAGGAAGAAGATTTTGATTAAAAGGTTTTGGATTGATTTAGATATAATTTCTCATTGCGTAGTAAAAATAGAGAGATGTGAGACATTTGTTAGTGCTCTGTAATGTATTGTATTTATAATTGTTGGACAATCTTTTTTTTTTTTAATCATTTTGATGCCCAATATTTTACCAGGATATAAAAAGACGTTAACTTGACACCAGCTACACGCAGTTTTCAGAGAATATTAGGGAGCATCAATTCAATACCCAGTGCTTGTGAAGGGAGCCTCTGGATGTATCTCGTATGAGACACTGGCTTCATGCATTTTCTCGTTTGATGAATTGATTAACAAAGTGACATTTCGAATTCGACTTTCTGGTTGATTCTTGAAGGAGATGAATGGCGTGGCAAAATCCCATCGCGTCGCATCTCGGTGATGTAACTGTAAACGATATATCTCCTCACAACCACCGGCGTCCACTGGTTTTACTGAAAGCTCCTCTCTTTTTAGTGGTGGCCCCGATTTGTTTTTTCTGCTTGAAATTCTCTTTGTAAGAATTTAATTGTTTTTTTTTAGTATTTTTAAATGATTTTAATGTTTTGATTTATTTTAAAAAAATATTATTTCAACGTTTTTTCAAGTAAAAATTATTTTAAAAAATAATTATTATCAAACTATCAAATGAATTTTTGTATGGTATTGCATAATTGTTTTTTCAAAAGTATATTTTAATTAAAAATACATTAAAATAATATTTTGTATTTTTTGTACTATCATATTAAAATAATAAAATAATTGATATTAACAACGATAGGTATCTCTTCCATAGGTATAGCAAGAAAATAGTTTTATGGTTCTTTATAAATACATGGATATAAATATTAACAATTATTTTAAGACACGAGCAGGAAAATTTCTTGATTTTAGTATATAAAAACAGTTACTAAGATAATTTTTATTTATATTCTTAAGAAAAATATTAGTCTTCTGGCAATTGACAGTTACCATACGGTGGTCCATGTTGATCACACACAGGACACGTATAATTCAACAACAGAGAAAGTGACAAAAAGCTGAGGAGCTGTTAGTTGCTGTCATCTGGAAGAATCTATGGTGTAACTATTGATCAAGCATGTAATTTGTATTATACCCTCGATTCCTTATTTGACTCTCTTTCTCGTGATTAAGGTAACGTGTTTTGTTTGTATTTTTATTTCAAAATTATTTTAAATATTATTTTTTTATATATTTTAGATTATTTTGATGTGATTGTATTAAAAATAATTTTAAAAAATATTATTTTAATATTATTTTAATATTTTTTTTTTAAATAACTATTACCACACTTTCAAATATCACCAAAACTTTAATCACTAACCCAATAGATTGAAAGAAAAGGGTTGTTTATTTTTATATATAATCCATTGTATTTAACATTTTTTTTTCTAGCCCCTAGCAACATGAGAATATATAGATACCCCTCCTCTCTCTCTCTCTCTATATATATATAGAGGTAACTTTCTCGATTATATATGAAAGTAATGTTTGTTATGCAGTTTCATTATGTTTTTATTATTTTTTTAGATATTTTTAAATTATATTAATATGCTGATATTAAAAATAAATTTTAAAAAATAAAAAATATATTATAAAAAAACACTTCAAAGCTATTTTTATTATAATATCAAACACTATCTAAACCCCTTTTGAAATGAATTTTGATAGGGCATCCCCCATGGATGCAAAAGACAATCCAATTTAATCCATAATTCTATTTTTAACCGATCCTAAAAAGAAAAAAATAGTTTATAAGTGAAGCTTAGTTTGGATGGTAAATTAATTAATTTGGTATCCATATTATCATGTACAATTTAATTTTTAAGGAGTGACCTATTGAAAGAAAGATCTTGTGATTACATCTATTTAAGCACACATGACCTATTTAAAATCTTCTTCTTTTTATTCATTAAATGAAAGCTAATCTAAAAATATTTTAAACATTAGAATTAAAAAAAAAACCAATGGAATCTGCTATAAAATATCAAAAACTTGGGTTTTGATGCATGTATCTCTCAATATTTGTTATAGAAATCAAATGTTAGATTTGCCAAAAACCTTGTAATCAAACTCCAAAACCAGTCCACTTCAATCTGAGAATAACCCAATACAGATCTTGGTATTCTATAAGCCCAATTAGTATTCCAATTCTCTTCAGGCCAGTTGCCCAAGAAACCCCATCTCTCTCCTCCACCCCCTCCTCCTCTCAAGTCAGCCCTTCAGCTTCCCTGGCTGGCGGCGTCGCTTCGGTCACCATTACAGTCAATCAAATTCTGCTGAAACATTAAACACCAAACGCTCGTTTATATATACATGAACTGTCCTGTCTCTTTCTCTTCCACATCCTCTCTTAAACTTCACCAGAAAGAACATCATAGCCTCTTCTTGTCCACCATTCTTAAACTATTGCCAACACACAATCACACACGTTAAACCCCCACAAAAAAGTTTCGTCTGTTTGCTCTGTGAATGCGATCTTTGATGGATATGAGAAAGCTAACAATCACCAAACTTCTCTTTATTTACACACCAATTAAACGCCTTTTAACTTGTGTCGCAGCCACGCTTAAAAAACAGCACCAAATGCACCAACGAGACCCTCCTCCTCCACATCCAGTATTGCAGCCGCAGACAAATCCACAACTTTAAATCAGATTTTACTCATTAAGTTATCTGCTATTCTTTCTAACCCATCTTTGGATTGTGCTAAATGTAAAGAATTAGTGCTCCATTTGTCTCCTCAAAAGTTTGATAGTTGTTAAATCAAATGTGAATCCAAAAACAGCTTTAATTTTTTTCTTTTTTCATTTTGTATCTGAGACTTGTAAGTTTGAAGGGGATATTTCCCAATTCAGTAGATGCTTTGAATTCGCTTATGCAAGGGTGATAAAAAGGGATATGCTGAGAGTGTTGTAGAAGAGATGATACCAATAGGTTTACCAATAAACCAAGGTTTGTTTGCTTTGATTATTAATTGGTTGTGTGAAGCGGGACAAAAAGAGACTTGAGAAGAAGAGGATAAAGGGAAAAGAAAAGGAGAAGAAATAAGAAAGAAAAGCTAGGGAGGACAGGGAATAAGAAGAAGCTGGGCAGCGGAAGAGGGGAAGAGAGAATGGGGAATGAGAGGAGAATGACAACACTGTAATTTTTCTTTAATTCATAAATAAGTTTTTATAATGTAAAAGAAACACTTATAAATAGTAAAACAATACAACCACAATTAGACCAAAGGCCCATTAAAATAAAATAACATGAAATTTAATAATTAATTCAATTGAAGCCCAATCACATAAGTCTAAGCCCGCTATCTTAGTCAAAGAGTGATGAGTTAGGCTATCATTTGGTGCCTACTTCAGTGTATATGATTCGTGTTTCAGATCTGATATTCTCATCTGTTAGAGTATTGAATAGCATAACAACCTTAACAAAATCAGGAGCAGATTCAAGCATGGGAGAAAGATCAGAGGAAGATCAGAAGAAGATGAATAAAGATAATATGTTATAGTTTCAAAATTCAAATACGGTTATAGGTTCAAATTTCAAATACTTGCACTTATCCTATTTTTAAGATTGTACGCATATACACACACACACACACACACACACACACTGTAAATAATAAGATAATGCAGAGAATATAGTTTTCTTCACCTTCTGTCAGCTTCCACTTCGTTTCTATAAATCTTTCATGGTATCAGAGCAATCATAGGTTAACACTTGATTTGCCACAGCTTCCGCACATTAAACACAAATCCACTCTTTCTTTCTTTTCCATCATTTCAACCATGACTTCATTTGATTCTACAACCCTTCCCCTGTTCTCTTCACCCCAAAAGATTCAATCCAATTCACAACCAGTCAGCCAAAGACTTGAAGGACATAATTACCTGCCATGGAGTGTTCAATTTCAAGTTTTTCTTCGTAGTCATGATTTAAATGGTATGATTGATGGTTTTGAAGAGCCACCAACCAGAACTCTTTCAGATAATTCTTCTAATCCAGCCTACGCAATTTGGTTCAAAAAGGATAATTGTGTTCTCAGCTGGCTACTAGCTTCCATTTCTGAGAAGTTAGTTTCTACTGTCTTTAATCTAAAGACTTCCAAACAAGTTTGGGACTCTCTTCAGGCACGATTTTCATCTACCTCAAGATCCCGTATTGCTCTTCTTAAGAGGCAACTTCAGACTCTTGTTCAAGGCAACCGACCATGTTCTGCATTTCTTGAAGATGCTAAATTGTTGGCTGATCAACTTGCTGCTGCAGGCAAACCTGTAGACGAACAAGACTTCATTACATTTTTAATTGGAGGACTTCGTCCCAACTTTACACCATTTATCACGTCCTATAATTTTGCTTGCAGAGATAAGGATCTATCTTTGGATGATTTTCAATCTGAACTTCTCAATTTTAAAACATTACTTGAAGCCTCCACTCCCATCCAAACTCATAATTTTGCCTTTGCTGCAATAACATCTCATTTTCCAAAAAGGAAACCTGCAATTATTCCTACCAAATTCCAGCCACATTCTGCATTACCACAATCTCGAGGCCCTTCCAGAATTCAGCCTCATGGTGACCGTGTTTCTTTATATGACAGACCACAATGTCAAATATGTGACAAATCTGGTCATGCTGCGTTGGATTGTTTTCAGCGGTTTAACTTTTCTTTTCAGGGCAGACGACCTCCTTCTAAATTGGCAGCCATGGCTGCTGAAGCCAATAATACTTTTGAGCAACACACTTGGTATGCTGACAGTGGGGCTAATGCTCACATTACTGCTAATATAGCCGATTTAACAACCCTGCAGCCTTATGATGGTATGGATACTGTTCAAGTTGGGAATGGTTCAGGTTTGATGATTCAAAATACTGGTTCCTCCTCGTTACATACATCACATAATTCCTTTCGTCTGAATAATGTTTTGTATTGTCCTTAAACTACATCTAATCTGTTGTCCATTAATCAATTCTGCCTTGACAATAATTGTTACTTCATACTTACTGGAACTTCTTTTTTTGTCAAGGAAAACAAGACCAGCCGACTGCTGCTCCAAGGGTTGGTTGAGAATGCCCTTTATCCAATCAATGGGAATAAGAATTGCACCAAGCAATTTCATTGTTTTACTTCTAACTTAGGGATAAAAGCCACTAGAGATCAATGGCATAAACGCCTTGGTCATCCTTCCAACTCCACTTTAAACTATTTATCTTCTTTCCTACCAATAAAAGAGTCACCTAGCAAATCAAGTATTTGTTCTCCCTGCCAGTTAGGGAAATCTAAAAAGCTACCTTTTAGTGATTCTCAAAGACAATCGGCCAGACCTTTAGCCTTGATTCACACTAATGTCTGGGTATCTCCTGTTACTTTAGTAGGGGGATGTCGATATTATGTTTTATTCATTGATGATTTTAGTCGCTTTACATGGATGTATCCTATGCGTTTCAAAAGTGATGTTTTTTTCCATATTTCAACAATATAAAGTTCTTGTTGAAAATCTATTCTCCTGCACAATTCAACAACTACAATCTGATAATGGTGGAGAATACTTATCAATAGAGTTTCAGAATTTTTTAGCTAAACATGGAATATTTCATCGCTTGACATGTCCCTATACATCCCCATAAAATGGAATTGCTGAACGTAAACATCGCCATATTCAAGAAATGGGATTGACCTTATTAGCACAAGCTTGTCTTCCAAACTGTTATTGGGTAGATGCCTTCTTTACTTCAATATACCTGATTAATCGTTTACCAACGAAAATCCTTAATAATATCACACCTTACTTTGTCCTCCATAAAACTATGCCTCGCTACTCTGACCTGCGCACATTTGGTTGTGCATGTTATCTTTATATCAAACCATATGAAAAACATAAGTTAGCTTTTAGAAGCAAACAATGTATTTTCTTAGGATATTCAAATAAACAAAAAGGTTATCGGTGTTTAGATTTTGCTACAGGCAGGGTGTTTATTTCCAGGCATATTGTTTTTGATGAAAACACTTTCCCTTTCTTGGATAAAAGTCATTCTTCTGCCACTCCTGCGAGCAACCAGTCTTCAGGTACTACTCTTCTTTCCAATTTAGTTCCTTTAATTTCTCATGCTCAGCATTTCAATTTTACTCCACCTGTTTTAAATTCTTCTGCAACCGAAAATCCTTCTTCCACTGAAGGTCTATCCTTACAACCTTCCATAATTGTACCTCCAATTCCTACACCTTATTCCACCGATCATGTGTCATTATCTGATTCTAGTTTCTGTCCTGTTACATCCCCTGTCATGCCTTCCCTAATATCCCCTATACTGCCTTCTCCCACAGATCCTGTGTCCTTACCTGATCCTATTTCTTCTCCTGCAATGTCTTCTGTACTACCTAGACAGATGGTTACCAGATCTCAAACGGGTAGTCTTAAGCCTAAAGAGTTCCCTGGTTTTAAAACCTTTTATTCTACCTGACATCTTCTACGAGTTTTATCCAGAATAGTCATTGAATCTGAACCTACTTGTTTCACAAAGGCAGTAACCAATCCACATTGAAAAGCAGCAATGGGACGTGAATTTGATGCGTTACTGGCCAATAACACATGGTCTCTCTGTCCTAGACCTTCACATACACATGTTGTTAGAAATAAATGGGTGTATAAGCTAAAGAGACATCCTGATGGCAGTATTGATCGCTACAAAGCAAGACTTGTAGCTAAAGGGTTTGAACAAATTCCTGGTATTGATTACTTTGATACTTTTTCACCAGTAGTAAAACCTACTACCATAAGATTAATCCTCTCTCTTACAGTCTCATTCAAATGGAATATTCGGTAATTGGATGTTTCCAATGCCTTTCTACATGGTATTCTCGATGAAGTAGTGTACATGGAACAACCGAAAGGTTATGAAGATCACATATTTCCTGATCATGTATGCTATCTACACAAGTCTATTTATGGCCTCAAACAAGCTCCTCGAGCTTAGTTTAAACGCCTCTCATAGCAGCTGATTGACTTTGGTTTTTCAGAATCCAAGATGGATTATTCATTGTTTACATATAATTCTGACACCTTACGTATTTTTGTGTTAGTATATCTTGATGATATAATAATCACAGGAGTTGACAATCAAGCAATTCATTCTTTTATTGATCAACTACAGACAGTGTTTCCCATTAAAGACTTGGGGGAATTAAGCTTCTTTCTTGGTGTTGAAGCCATTAGAAACCAAGTTGGTTTACATCTACGACAGACAAAGTATATCACTGATCTGCTCAACAGTACCTATATGCTTGGTGCAAGGCCTCTTCGTTGTCCATCATCTTCTGGCTCAAAACTCTCATCTACTGCTGTGAACTGTTAGAGAATCCAACTGAATATCGACGAGTTGTAGGGGCTCTTCAATACTGCACAATCACAAGACCAGATATTTCCTACTCAGTAAACCAGTTATGTCAGTTTATGCACTCTCCACGTGAACTTCACTGGATAGCTGTTAAGCGTGTCTTACGCTATCTTAAAGGTACTGTCGAGTTTGGTCTTCTTTACACTCCAGGAACAATCACAATGCATGCCTACTGTGACTCTGATTAAGCAGGCAATCTTGATGACAGGCGGAGCACCACTGGTTATGGTGTGTTTCTTGGCTCTAATCTTCTATCTTGGTCCAGCAAAAAGCAGAGTGTTGTCTCTCGATCTAGCATAGAGGCTGAATATAGAAGCATGGCTCATACAACAGCTGAATTGTACTAGCTTCGCATGCTTCTTCAAGAATTGCATATCACGTTGTCTACTGCTCCAAGCTTATGGTGTGACAATGTTAGTGCTATTGCATTAGCTTCTAATCCTGTCTTTCATTCACGTACCAAACACATTGAAATTGACTACCATTTCGTCAGGAAGAAGGTGGTTAATCATGATGTTCACATTCTGCATACCTCCACATAAGATCAAATTGCTGATGTCTTTACAAAGAGCCATACTGCACACTGTTTTAGTTTTCTCAGAGACAAACTGTGTGTCTGTCTTCTTCCCCACAGTTTGAGGGGGGGTGTTAGAGTATTGAATAGCATAACAACCTCAACAAAATCGGGAGCAGATTCAAGCATGGGAGAAAGATCAAAGGAAGATCAGAAGAAGATGAATAAAGATAATATGTTATAGTTTCAAAATTCAAATACTGTTATAGGTTCAAATTTCAAATACTTGCACTTATCCTATTTTTAAGATTGTACGCATATATATATATATATATATACATTGTAAATAATAAGATAATGCAGAGAATATAATTTTCTTCACCTTCTGTCAGCTTCCACTTCGTTTCTGTAAATCTTTCATCATCAATTTTCTCAGGGTTGAAAGAACTCAACCCCGTCAAATATATCTGTAGATGGCTTTAATAATACTCAAAAAAATTAGTATCAAGTTGATGCAATCTCTCTAGTTATCCAAATATAATCTTAGGCAAGTTATTTGCTCATAAACTATGATTCATTGAATCTCATTATTTCTAGTAAAAAAAACTCATGTATTCAAAATATATTGATTATGTTCTTGGTGAGCATGTCTATAATAATTATTGTTTTAATTCTTACCAACATTATAATGCTTTATTTTAGGAATCTCTAGGGGCTCTATTCTATTAGAAATGTTGGTCATTGGGCTTGCATGAATGGCTCTAAAAGTATTGTTAAGGATCAAGTCCATAATAATTGTAGACTCAAACTTAGACACTATAAGACTTTGCACAAATGCATGCAATACTAAAATAGAGATGCAATTGAGATTATAAATATACCTTACAAATAACAATATAATAAAGATATTAATTTTATCATCGAAGAATTTTTAAATTCTCGATTGACACTATTTTTGTAAGTATTGAAATTTATATTATAAGTATAAATGTAGATTTTCTTACATTAAGAGAAAAAAAAAATTTAAACATTTAAATATATCAATTAACCACAATTTTATATTCTAAATAATATTTTAATTATATATCTTAGATTTTGTTACATTATTAGATTTCATTGACTTTTTTTTAAAAAAGAATCCTGATTAATTATATTTGATCCTTCGAAGATATTTGATTATTCTCGATATCTATTAAAGATTGATTGCGTGATTTTTGTGCAGACAAGGGAGGTGTTAAAGCTTCGCGAGAGACTGAAACAATTCTACCCGTTTATCATGGATGCTTTCTTTCATGTCTTGCCCTCGACAACATTTTTATTGTAATGTTTTGAAATTAATAAGATAGGATTTTACAACAAAGCCCTTGGAGGCTTAAAAGTTGGAATAAATGAATAAGGGGTATTATGGTAATTGAACAAAAATTGATAAATATAAATAGGAAGTAAAAAAAAAAGGAAAGTGATCTGAAATTAGAGAGCAGAACCGTGAGAGAGAAGAGAGAAAGAAGAAGAAGAGATAAGAAGGGAAAATAAGGGAAAAAGGAAGAGATTTGGAGGAAATAAGTGAAAAAGGTAAGATTTAGGTTGTTTAATGTGTATAATATGTTAATTAAGCTTTAATTTCAGTTTTTATGAATGTTAGGGTTTTGAGAATTTGTGTTTGATTTAAATTGATGAATTAATTTGAAGGTTATAAGGTTAATTGTTGTGGTTAATTGATGATTTAGTTGATTATGGAAGATTATGATGATTTTGAGTTATAGAATTGTGTAAATGGTGAAATTTGAGTTAGAAATCAGGGGAGAACAGTGGGGTTTCTGTTAAAATCTGGACTGGAGGTTGAAGATGATGAAAATTCAATTTGGTCCCTCAATTTCCGAAAATTACAGTTTAGTCCCCGAACTTTGGAAAATTACAAATTGGTCCCTGGAGCATATTCCGAGATTTTGAACAGAATAACATATGAATTATGGACATAATTACTGTATAGATAAGAGAATTTAACACTTTCAATTTAGTCCTCCAATTTGACAAAAAGTACAATTTGACCCTAAAAATTTAGTAAAATTCCAGAATGATCCCTGAAGCATAATGATACATCCTGGACAGAATTGAGGATTAATTAAGGTCAGAATTTCAGTATATTCATGGATTTATGACAAATTTCAGTTTGGTCCTCCATTTGACAAAAGTTACAATTTGGCCCTAAAAATATGGAAAAAATTCCAGATTAGTCCCTAGCTGTAATATTAGCTTTTGCAGATTAGTTTGATGAATAATTAAGGGTTATTTAGTGAATTATTACCAATTTTATTAGTTGTTTTTATTATGGATTAGATTTCGGGAAAACCGTTAGATTTTGGGTTTTTAAGAAAATTGGCTAGTTAGTTCAAAAATATATAGGGTTACGGAAGACACCCTTAGTTAAGTGTATTAAATAGGTTAAATGTTCTTTCGAGTCGTTTTTGAATATGTCTCCTTTGTATTCAGATAATCCTGATATTCTACCGGCAGGACGTCAGTAGAATTTCCTTCGGTTTCAGCTTGTGTGTGCTGTTTGCTTTTGAGTCAGGTGAGTGGATAATTTTCCATATGCATGAGAAATATTATAAATATTTGATTTGTTAATATGAATTGGATCATGCTTCTTGATAATATATATGCTGATTATTATCCTTGATATGATAAAGCATGATCAATTATTGAATCTGATTTCTTGATATGAACCAATATGATTTGACTTCTGAATTGATAGCTCCTCATTTGATGGATGTCATGAGTTGAGCTTTGAGATATGAATATGTTTGTTTGATTATGATTATGAACCTATGGTATGTCAGTCAGAATACCCATGCTAACAGGGTAGTGTTAGTCTTTGTGCACATCGTATCTGAACCCTAGTTGGTCGGGGGAGTCACCAACCTGTGTGGACTGATCATCCCACAGTACGGAGCCTCATGCTCATTGCATTTTGATTTTCTGACGAGTTTTACCATATGATATTCTTGTTATGGCCTATTTGATAAACCTTCGTATAAGAACTAAAGCCATACTTGTATATATATTTCTCATTGTTATATTACCTCGTATGTGTATATTGAATGTTATCTACTCACTGAGTTGTTGAACTCACCCTCTCATTATTTATCCTTTTCAGGCTTATAGCTTGATAGCAGGTTACTTTTGTTGAACCTTCCGAACCTGCCTTTTGGTTGTAATTTGTACCTTCCTTTTGTGTCAAGTTAGTGCTCCAAAACTATGAAATTATTAACTCTTGTATTAAGACAATCGAATTATATTATGAAGTTGTTTGTTGTTAATTATGCGTTAAACTCTGATTGAGTTGTAAATGATTGTATGTAAGTTTGGGTTCGCATAGGTTTGGAACTTTGGAGGGGAACCTTGCCTATGTACCGGTCATGGATCCGGGATTCGGGTCGTGACATTTATCTCCAAGGTTCTGTTTCTGAAACTCTTCAAGATATATTTGTATTCTTGCTATGATATTCGGATTTGGGAAGGCAACTTGCTCCATGTAGTGGTTCACACATAATCTCACTTATTTTATCCTGCCTGAAAAGCACCAATTCTATACGAGTGGGATTCAATGTTTGCTTCCCGATGCTTTCTTATTCACAGTGATATTATATAATTAAGTGGGCCCGTGCCCTCCTGTCTTAGCCCATTTTCTCAATAATTGAGATAAGATTTTCTAATTTCTACGCGTAGAAAGGTCTCTATACTGCAGGGTTTAGTGCTTGAAACAATGCCAAGCACCAAGCATAAAGTAAGCCAGCAAGCGCCTAGAGATGCATAGAATAACATCATAGTCGAAGAAGACTAGCTGACATAGGTTGAAAAATCGAGTCCGCCTCCAAGGCAGCGGCTAGTTCTGGCCACAGGATAGCTGAAACAGTCCATGAGCCGTCGTTTCTAGCGCTTGGCCTTTGGTTCATGTAGCCAACTCCAATTTTTTCTACCGTTGTACAAACCGTGCCCAACACCGGACCACCGAATCCGAAGTCCAATTCCGCAACTGGAAACCTCCTCCCTGAAGACAAAACAAGGGCTGGACCTCCTCGGCCTAATACAATGCTAGATAGCATCAGACCAGGTCTATGACACTCGATCCAATCTATCAAATCCAAGAAATGGGCCTCATTAGTCACCTTTGATATGGAATCATGAACATTGCTAGCAATATCTGATATAGACCCTTGCTTCAGTTCTGCAATGGTTGCTTCTGCAACAGCAACGGATAATACGTTCCCTATGTAATTTGACATTAAATCCTCAGCTCCATGAACTCTACCACGTCCATCGACTAACCATCCCATCTTGCACTTTTGATGCCTTTCATCAATGGCTGTAACCATTATCTTCCATACATAGGCTGAGAAGGCCTCAATTTTAGTTCTCTTATTACCGCTGTCACAAGCAAGTTGCTGCAGCCTGTTGATGCTGGAGACATCAACATGATATAGGCGCTTGAGCAAGATCTGGGTTGTGGGCATGTTTATTATTTCTTCTATGGTACACTTTACATAAGTTTGATCCAGGGAAGGATGATAAGTTGGAGGACAGCGTGCTAGAAGGTTTCTCCTGTGATCTGGAATGCAAGATATTGGCTTTCTTTGAGCGATTTCTGACCATGAAACCAGGAACTTACCAAAGGCACTTGCGTCGCCGAGTGCATGATCAAAGGTGAACGTTATTGAGATGCCTCCACATGTGTAACGTGTGACTTGGACTTGTAAAGGAAACTCAGTGTTGAGAGAAACGAGTCTCCCTTGCAAAAACTGATCAAGGTTGTAGAAGTCTAGTTTCTTCAAAGAAATGGTGGCATGACCTTCTACAACCAAAGCACCATTATCGTCACATATAATCTCAGGCTCATTAGTATTTGGATTTTGTACTATTTGACCAGCAAATGGGTAGTAGTAACTAAGAGTCTCAGCAAGGGAACTCTTTAGGGACTCCATGATGGAGGAAAAGCAAACCTTTTCAGGATTATGGTAGAAATAGAAGTACGTGACAGGAAATCGGCCAGAAAGTAGGTCAAGATTTGATAGAGCGAGTCTTTGTGGCTCTGGCAAGGGATTCGCGGCTTTGACAACACTTTTTTCTGTGAAGTTCACCGCAAACTTTCCATGTTCCGGACCTTCTTCCATTAAAACTAGAAACTCTAAGCCTGCTCAGTGAAAAATATTTTGAGTAGATTTTTCATCCCTCTTAGTGGTAGCTTTGATAGTTACTCGACTGGCTGGTTACAAGCAAAACACACTTAAATAGGCAGTATTTAGATACTGATCAGACAGAAAACAGTTGGAGTTCTTTATAATAACCTGAGTGGACAAGTAGATGTGATTCCAGTGTTTTTTTTTTCTTTTTCTTTTTGTTCCAATATATATTAATCGACAAAGGTTAGATCTTGAATTTGGGACACTTTGTAAGGATTCATTGGTTTTAATGGATTAAATGTTTACAGGTATATATTATTAAATCCCCGAATTTATTTGGTGATTAATTGGGGAATAGTTTAGGCACAAATATTTTACTAGAAAAAAACAATGTCATTTAAAAAAAAACACAAAACAGAGAATAAGCAGAATGATGGATCCCAGATTGTTTGTGCCAGCCACCACCTACCAAGCATCTACTTTAATCAAATGTCATTAATACTCATCAAGTGGTGAGCAAATTCGGCAGGCAAAATCATTTGGGATGAAAATTGTGGTGAAATTAAATTGGGTAAATTATCAGGGGTAGCTAACAGGGTATTTTAACATGTGATAACAATTATTTTTTAAAATATTTTTTTATTAAAAAATATATTAAAATTATATTTTTTATATGAGCATAACAAACTATGAAAAACATTAAAAAAATTAATTTTAAATTAAAAAATTTAATTTTTTTAAAAAACTCCGTTCCAAATACATTTTTAATAGCTACTAAATCTCTTAGCAAAATCACATGGGTACACATTCCAAGATTTCGTCCATTATGAATTAAGGTATTGATGCAGATAAAAAAAAAATTATATTGAAAAGGATCACATTATAAATTCTAATTTAAAATATCGAGCATCAGCTATCTCATCACTTGGTTAATTACACGAACAAACACCATCTGACTACTCACAAATGCAAGTAGTAGCCTATGTAAGTGGAGGATTGCCATTCTCTCCTTTTTATCCCTGATCATAGCACCAACAATTATTCACGGTTCTTACGGAGCCTGCCTATATAGTGCAAGAAAATGCTTGATAAGAGAGGGAGAGAGAGCTAATAAGAGAGTGTACTATTAAGGAAAGAGCCACTATCATTAGAGGTTTGAATGAATTTTATTATTTATTTTTATTAACGTAGATATTCGGATCTACATCTATTTTATCTAATCTCATGAATTTTAAAATTAACAATCATATAAATTTTCAATGATTATTATATAAACAATCACATTACTCAAACATATGAAATGCATATAAATAAATTTCTTAATCCAACCAGGGGTTTGAATGAATTTTACAAGTGATAAAAATGGCCGTGGAATTATAGCCCTTTTGACAAGTTATGATAGCAACGCTGACTTTGTTCCTATTACTCGGGAAAATTACCAGGGGCCATGAACGCACTGACTGCCACACATATATATGCACCGTCGGAAGTGCATGCCACTGCACCGCACTGACTGTAGGCACATCAGCAACTCGTGAATTATTGGAGGCAAAACTTGATGCTAATCACCACAACATTTCCCTTTCTAGCTTGTTCAGATCGACTCCTGCTCGATCCCCATGATTAATCAGCACATTATCACCCTGATAAATGCAAAATCTGCCTTCAAATCAGTGTTCTGGAAATCACAGTCATCCCCGTGCCCGTCACCTAGTATTTTCTTTTCAATATTTCCATGTATTTGACCTGGAGGAAATCAATTTACTGTAAGGGAACCACGCCTGTCATGCATCACCCATTACCGAGCATCACAACCTCACGCATGCTAAACATCTCCACCACCTCCATCTTTACCTGATTCCCTCCCACTTTTACTTGTCATCAACAACTCCCTGACTCATAGTCAAACCTCTCCCTGTCATCCTCCATCATCATTCCTGTATATTTCCTTTATTGCCTCTGTACACCTGAGATTTTATGCAAAAGTGAGCTCATATCTATAGAGCTGGAAATTGGGTAGCTGAGAATTGCAATTTTCTCCAAAAAAAGAAGAAGAAGAAGAAGAAGAAAGAAATGAAAGAGAAATACAAACAAATGAGGACTGGGGACTGGTAAAAGAAAAGGCTCTCTGGAACAAGCTTACACCAATACCAAGGTTTATATATATATATATATATATATATATAAAATTTCAGAGTTAGATCCAATGCAGAAGCTTCCTGACGAGGAATAATGCTGCTAATTAAAGTAAATGGCCTTTCCTAAGCAACACCAAGAAAGTAGATATATTTATCATCATAGACAATTCGTCACAGTAGGCATTTTCAATGTCCACCTCTCAGTTTACATTTAACTACGAAACTAACTCACCACTGGTACGTCTTCTCCAGCTATTTCTCTAACAGGGTTTTCTCCCTGTTGAAATGAGTATTATTAGCGATTTGAGGGGAAATGGATGTGGTTTTTGGAGAATGTTTCAAAAGCAATTTGAAGAGGAAATTTGTAGTCGTTTCTCTTGCATTTAATCATTTTGGTCAACAGTTTTGTTTCTGCAGAATGAAATTGGATCTAGGTAACTCTTTCCTTAAGAACACATTTGTTTTTTGATGGTGCAAATAATTATTAAAAAAAAAGTTAATATTAAAGAAAAAGAATATTTGTTTCCGTTTGGGCATGTTGGCTTGTTGTTGTTTGGGCCGTGGCCCAAACTGCAGCACCCATCACTATGAAAAAGATCCGAGTCCCATCATGTCCTTGGGTTTTAATAAAATTACATAACATTAAAAATAAGAAGCTACGTTTGGCTAATTATATGATAAAAAAAAAAAAAAAAACAACTGCCAAATGAAAATTTTATTTGTAACAAGCTATCGTTCAAAAGTGTTTAACCCTCAAAATGTAACAATAAATATGGAGACCAACAGTGCTAAATAAACATGCATGGCAACAATAGAGCTGCCAAATGAAAATTCCAACCTTTGTTTCTGACTCTTAGAAGCAAACAATAAGCTTCACAGCATTTATTCCAAGCAAATCCTCGAAACATAATTTTTGTGTGATCAATCCTGACATCAATAAGATGCCCATGCCAGTCTCCCTGAACTCATCTCAGCGAGATGCGCAGGGACGGCTTCTCCTGGCTCGAACCAGGCAAGCTTTTCAAATAACTTTTTGACAAGGTCCCCTGCGACGTATGAAACTCCTGAAGCCATAATTCCAGTAAAAAAGTAGTGCAGCACAGTCTTCAAGTAGGGTTTGGGCGAATTCTGGATGTAAGCCTTTCCGATGGCAAGTATGGTGATGCATAAAAGAGAAGCTACAGCCACTGCTGCTAGCTTGAAATTCTTGTCATCAGTCTCCATGAATGTGAAACCATACACTGCAGGCGGTGCTAGACCGAAAACAAGAAATGATAACAAAGCAATGGTGGCGTGAAGCAAGAAATTTTCTCTCCGTCCCAGAAGTTCTTGATAGCGATCAACTTGCTCGTTTGTTTGACTGGAGGCACCTCTAGGTTGCTCACTTTTCAAGTCCGAAAGCTGTATTTTCACATGTTACGGGAGTATCTTAGTTTAAGTTATAACATCTATCAATAATTTACAAATGGACTGGATCGAAAAGTCACTTACACTGTGAGCAATAATGAAAATTCCACCAATCAAGTTTGCAAGCGACAAAGATATAATGTTCACTGTAACCAGAAAAATAGTTAATGAACGGAATTTGTTATGAATATTGAGATATGATTTATATAATTTTTTAATATATTTTTTTAAGTAAAAGTTTTTTTTAGTTTAAAATTTGTACAAACTCATATTATCTTGTACTTACTTTTTATAAAATAAAATAGAAATACCATATTAAAAAACCAATTTAACCCCATAATTTAAGTTGTTAGGTGAGATCTTAAGATATATTTTGTATAATTCTCTACCAATAAATTCAGACCACTGAAATAATTCTTCATGGGAAAAGAAGTGATTCTCATCAAATTTAAGTATGCAAGCAACTATGTTAAACATCGCCAAAAGAAATGGAACATAACAGTTTGAAGAAACTGCTGTGTATTAGACAAGAAAAGATAGAAATTCTGATGTTTTTGAACAGTGGAATTTCCAAATATATAGAAAAAATTGAGAGAGTAATTAATTTATGATGATAATAATCTATTTATAAATATCATATAAGAAGGAAACAAGCAAAGGAAAATGCAGTAAACAAAATATGGGGAGGGGTGTTAAGAACATAAAACATGACTCTGAAACTTACATGTGGTAGCTTCAGCACCAGCAGCAGATGTCACAACACTTAGACTTGTAATAGATTCAATTAAACCGCCATAGACAATGCTTTTCACTATTTCCAATTTCTTAACACCTCTTAGTTCAGAATCTGTTGTTCCCTCAGTTGAATCAGCAATGACTGGCCTGCTCAAAGGAGGTTCTGCTTCGGGCCCTGATGCAACAAGCGCTACATTAGATTTTCTCTTTCTTTTTTGTTCTGAAATATTTTACATTCGAAAGATGATCTGTAAATTCAAAGTATTTGTACACTTGCATGAGATTTACTATGAAATTTATTAATGACAGAATTATATAGCAACAATGAAATCAGAAATTAATTGATATTTTCAAGGTTTAAATTGAAAAAAAAAAAAAAAAAACAGACATACTAATATTTTTACGGGATAGTAAATACTAGGCATTGACACTACTGCTAGACTGGTTGCGTAAAGCTGCAGTATATGTGTGTGTGTGTGTATGATACAGCAAGCAAGTGAATAGCAACTCAAATTGCCAAATGAGACAGTGTTGATAACAAATGAGACAGTGTTGGTACCAAATTTCTTTATTCACGCGGCCATTGATACCATGCACATTCATACCTGCATCATCTACTTTTCTTCCTCCAACAATTATTACTTCAAGTGGTTTAGAGTCTTGCTTTGAGGAGGCTGCATTATTCCTGTCAGCTTCCTGGGGACCAGTAGTTCCATAAATTTGTACTAGATTTACCGTTGTCGCAACAGGTGATCGAATTCGGTTCATCGCTGAGGTGTTGTTATCTTCATCATGTACTGTTTCACTCGATGGAGCTTTGTTTTGATCAAGTGGTGGTGTTCCATCAGATGGAGATTTGTATGTTGATGAATCAGGTGATGGAACTTGCACAGGGTCTGCAGCATCAGCTCATTAAGTGAAACATATTGAGGCATGAGGTAGAAAAAATGAAAATGCAGGTAGAGATCACGGAGACAACAAGAGCACATGGTCGTGGAAAATAGGAAAGAAAAATCTGATTGCATACTAATAAGAAATGGAAGCGGTATCAAAGTTTTAAGAGATTGCATCGAGTATATCACCTTCCTCATGCAGTGGATCTTCACCTTTCGGTACCAAATTAGGGAAGAACCAATTGCCTGTTGGATGAAACAAAAAGGTAAAATTGGAGCATGTATCATAGCTTGGGAAGAATAGAACTTGGAAACGCCATTACATACGAAAACTATACGAAGAAAAGCGAGTAGACAGGTATAAAACCTTTGATAAGATTGCATGAAATACAAAATTAAGCATTGAAATTAATCCAATCAACACCATCATCATCATCCTCACCAGCCATTGTTCGAAAATATATAATGTCAAACAGTGGCCATATTGTGACATAGGAGATGGCGTACGGACCTCCAGGTTATCAACAAGGATAAATTAAGGAAGACACATTAGTCATTACCTATTGGTATGAGAAAACTGAAGCATGATGTGCATCTGAAAGTATCAACTGGCTCAGGGCGTTGTGCATCTCTACTGCCCTCTTCATTACCGCGAATTATAACCTTCTTGATGCAAGAATTACAGTTAGGACAGTAGAATTCATGAGCAGCAGGCTTCTCAAAAACCCTTTCAAGATACAGTTCTGCGACTTCTTTGATGTGGCTGAGATCTCCATGTCCTGTTGTCCCCTGGTTGGTGGAACTGATCGGTACGATCTGTTCCTCCAGCGACATTTTGGAAGGAGGAAGGCTTGATACTTCCGGGAAGAACCTTTCAGGCTTTGAATATACAATATCAACAATGGCATCTTTCAATCCATGGAACCCATCAATAGATTCAGTGCCTGAAACCATAAAGACATGCAGTAGACAAAGCATTTCAATTACTAGTGTAATATTTATAAATGTGCTTTAAAATTGGATGAGCAATCATCCATTTGATGAATACATAAACTTATTTTACTATAACAATGAAATGTCAAAACCATAACTTTATCATTATCTCGTGATCTAAATTTAACAGATTAGCTAGAGTTAACTTAACTCATAATTTTAGTTTTTTTAGAAGGCTATCAAGATCTCATGACCTGAATAATAGATTTGACAAGTTAACCCATTTAATTAGAGTTAATCTAATATATTTTTGTTCTAATGTTTCTTTTTTTTTTTAAAAAAATATTGTCTTGATTGTTTTTAGTCAAACTTTATTTTAATCGGTCATTCATATGACCTTTAAATCTGTCAAGTTAATCAGGTTACATCAGATCATCTAATATACTTTGATTTTTTTTCTATTAAAAAACATTTTAACAACACTTGAATATATTTTTTATTTTTAAAAAAATTGATTTGATCCACAATATAATGTGAGCAAATGATCTAGTATAATTTATTGGGGAAGTGATCATAAATATTGTTAGGATTATCAATTACAATTTAAATAAAATAGCAAGTGTGTTTGTTATAAAGTTATATGTGTGTCAACAAGTGTTATTATACCTAATTTAGTCCAACATGTTAATTGGAATAGGAGTTAACATGTTAAACTCAATGAATCAATTTGCTATCTTGTGATAAAACTCGATTTGATTTTGAAAAAAATAAATCAAAATAATTTAACTTAAGTTTTTAAAGAAAGTCTTAAAAGAATGTAATTTGAATTAAGCCATCAACTCATAACCCAAATCTTGTATCAGATAAATTATATAACTATAGTGTCAACTTTTTGAACTTTAATTGATTCAAGAATTAATCTCTAAAATTTGAATTTAACCTTCCTAAACCATGTTTTACTTGGAATAAAATCCTTCTTTTAGATTTTGTAGTTCTCCATCCGTTAGTTAACAAATTTCGCATCGCATTTTAATCGTATTTTGGCTATTATCCGATTTTATTGAATAGAATACTATTTTTATAATAATATAAAATTAATAATTTAATAAAGTAGAATAAATAAAAAAATAAAAACCCAACAGTTTCGAATTGAAATACAGTTC
The DNA here is from genome assembly GCA_033617975.1 of Populus alba x Populus glandulosa. Classification (NCBI taxonomy): domain Eukaryota; kingdom Viridiplantae; phylum Streptophyta; class Magnoliopsida; order Malpighiales; family Salicaceae; genus Populus; species Populus alba x Populus glandulosa. The sequence goes on along the minus strand of CM066143.1, from coordinate 10,600,579 downwards.
AAAAAAGTCAAATCCGAAAGTAGAAGTTGATGAATTGACTCTCGACTTGAAGCTTAGAGGAGATCATGGCACCTAGTTTTACCAGAAGTTGATGAATTGACTCTCGACTTGACTTTTTTCGCTTCGACCTAAATATATTTAATTAATCAAACTCCATGCTTCCACTATTATGCTCTTATATATATATATATATATAAGATCATATAGATTTGTTAAAAATGTAAAACATTATGGTAAATCAAATTACTCAGTGCATTAATCATTTATAATTAAAATATAATAACTGTGCACTGGATCGGATCGAAGTTGTAGCATGCGGTCAAAATTAATTTCCTTCCTGTGTTATAGCATTTCAACCCAACTTAAACCTGCTGTTACTAAATCGGTGAAAAGCGAATGAGCAGCTATATAAACAAGCTTGAGTAGGTAGAAACACAGAAAGCATGCATTTATGTTGTCATGAAGGTATCGTACTATACTGTTTCTGAAGACAGTAGCAAAGCATGTTGACAAGCAGCTAGCTAGCTTTAAATATTACGCAAGAACATACCTTTGTTAACGAAAATGGAAGTCTCATGTTTTCCATTTTGCTCTTGATTGACTAATTCAGCCGATCCATTTGCAGTCATGGAGGAATCGACAGCATCATGGACGTCTGTGTCACCATTAGTTGATGTCGTCGATATCGCGGTGGATGACTGACTGTCTTGGCGAGGACGCCTCCCCCGCAAAGCCACTTCCGTCACCTCATCCTCCATTACTCCTTCCTTGTCCAAGAACTTGTCAGACTTCTCCCCCTTTTTGTGAAGAGTGGCCATCTCTCTGCCTCTCTCAAAGAAAGACCTGTATGTATATATAATACTCGTAAGTGTATGCCACTACAGATGAATACAAGTATAATCAAATCATCAAAATTCAAAAGCCAGTAATGGAACCTAGCTACCTAGCCTGCAGATAATAAATTTTGTTTAGTTGAATTAAAAAAGAAGAAGAAAAGTCTCCAAAAATTTCGACTCCTACTAATTATGAAAGGCTTGCAGAGATCTTGATAAGATTGTGTGTCAGTGCCAACTAACTTCTTGATTTTCCTTCTTGAAATCAATAAATGCACGTCCTCACGACAAGAATTTTTTACAAAACCTCATGGGAACATGTTAATTTATGCGTTCGTCTGCTCAAATCACATCTGTACTCAGCACTACTTAATACCTACACTCTTTATTGATAATAATTATTATATCTTCAGAGTCGTCGTCGTCGTCAATATACTATCTTCATCGTCATCATCATCATTCTTTCAAATAAATAAAAAACCCTCTCCCTTCGCACATCTCCAACTTACTTGTGACCATGTCATGTGATGCATGCCGTATATGCTAGCTAGGTTCGGAACAGGTATGATTTTTTTCTCTTTTTTTTACATAAGTTGTGCATAAATATATTCATCATGCATTCAGTTTGGAATATTAAGTTATTCTATCATACCTGTGCTATTGGGGTGGAAACTCAACATGGAATGGACAAGCCAGTTTTTTATATGTTTATATCTTATAATATACTGACGATAAAGCTCAAATCTTTAAAAATGCTGAATGATTAGCATGTTCGTCGTGAACTCCGAAGCTCTTTTTTTTGTGTGTGTTCAGTGTTATCAACTATGTGTGTGTTTAGAATTATGTTAACTTTTGTAATTGGGGTTTTAAAAAAATAAGATTAAGAAAAATATTTTTAATTATGGTTTTAAGAAAGTAGATTAAAAAATTAGTTAAAACTGTTATAAAATAATTTTTTTACATGTAAAATAAATGAAAAATAGATTTTAATAAATGAAAAAAATTTATTTTAGAATATTCTACAAAATTAAAATTTAAAATAGAATCTAGTGCAAAAGGCAACATTTTTTCTCTGTAGGTGAAAAAAAAAAAAAAACAAAACTAGCACAATTTTTTTTTTTTAAAAACTAAGTTTGCTTAGTCTTTTACTATATTATATATTATATGGAGCAAGACTCAATTCTTTTCACGGGTTCAATTGGCAATATCAATTTGTACGGTGATAAATCATTCTGTTTATATTTTTTTACAGTAAAGTTATTAATTTATTTTTTTTGCAAAAAAAAACTTGGGGTAAGGGCCTCTTTAGTTTTTTATCCTTTTTGAATAGTATAAGTACTTAAATGCCCTTGAAATTTTGTTTTTCTTGGACCTGCTTATTTTTTGTTTTTCAGTAAATATCAAATTGAATTAGGATCTCCAAAATTTTGGGAGTACTTTTTGATAATCTGAAGAAAGATCAATAAAAAAGTAATCAAAGCCCCATCTCCCTTCTGGTGGAAACAGAACATCATAGTGTACTGTATTTTCTTTTGCAAGAATTTCTTGATTTTAAACTTATAATGATGAAGTAGTGATGAGTCACTCAGTGAAACTAGAACCCAGAAGAGGGGAAAATAAAAATAAATTACTGTTTACTTGTATGGTTTTCACAATATCAAGATTGGAATATATATATATATATATATAGACAGAAAGTGAAAAGTCAGTAAAGAAGACAGGGGGAAAAGATACAAGAAGCAACAGCCTGAAACATTTACCGATCTTCAGTTCACTGTCCTCATTTCCATCTGCCTGTGCATCGCTGTACTTCTCACCACATAAAATTGAGTTGTATTGAATCAAATTGACAAGATCATTTTACTCTATTCTTTCGTCTAGCAACAAGTCTGCTCTGAAAACAGAACAGGGGAAGTTAAAGGGATAAAATGACCATGCAACTTTAAAAAAGCTGACAATCTTAATGATGGATTGCTGTGTAAACTATGAATCACAGAAATCCATGAGACAGGATAATGTAAAGATGCAAAGAACTCTTCAGATAAACCTAAAAGATAAAGCAATTTGAGAATGTTAGAAACAGAGCTGTAATGGATGCGCATACAAGCCCCAATTTCCCCAATCATTAAGCATTGCAGAAACTCATAGTCTAAATAAAAACATCAAGGGAAAAAGGCATGCGCAGAATGCATAATCAGAACAACAATAGCATACTTTTGTCTAGCATTGAAACCTTCAAAACCATGGAAGTTGTTTGACTAAATGTTGCAATAGGAGGTTATATAAATTCCAGCATGCAATTCAATGATCATAATTGCATCCCTAAATCACTTGTTGCATACATTTCATCATTTGGACACAACCCTTTTCTAAATCAACGTACTAAAAGCTTTCTTCTTCCGGAGGTAGTAGCCCTCTTCCGTGACTCCCATCCTCTTCTTTTCTTTTAGAAGCAGTCGAGCCCAGCTGAAGACTAATGGAACGTGGTTGAAGGGTGAAGGCATTTCGCCCCTGTTCCAATTAAATTGTCTGTTTTTTTTTTTTATGAACTTGTTGTCATATTATACTTTTTAGGGCAATTTGGTGTATTCAGTGTTGTTTGATGGATTTTTTTCATAGTTATGTTGACCGTTACTATTGGTTTCTTCCATATATCGAAGAAGAAGAAAAGAACAAAACTGAACAGGCATTTTTAACCCTTGCACCATTTTGTGTTTTTATCCCTGGCTTTGTAAATCTAATTGCAGAACTGTTGATAACTTTTTTGTTTTTCAGCAGATAAAATCTAAAGAAGCGAACCTCCACAAGGAAAGAAAGGCCAAGCTGGTTGAAAGGTTGAAGGCTCTCAATTATGGTGCTGCTGCAGCTAATGAAGATTATGAGTAAATTCAACAATAGAATTTAATAGTTATCCAAAACTAACATTTTGATGGATTTTGCAATAAGATGAGGGATAACTATTTTCCATGTTATTTCTGTATAATTTTATTTTGGATTGATCCCGGCAACTTCTGTCGAGATCAACAAAATGGAGGCACTGGTTTGAGAAAACCATTGGGTGCAATTTAGAAGACATTTCTCCTGGAGATGAATTTAGTAAAAGGAAAATTGGGCAATAAAGAAAGGTTGTTTATATCAATTAGAAGCCTTTTAAAAGGCCTTTCAAAAGGGCAAAAAAATAACAAAAACCCCCCAAAAATTCTAAAAACAAATTAAATTATTTTTTTCTTTTAACTGAATCATACCAAATCAAAGCTGGTTTATTTGAATTTATTTTAATTTTAAATCTTTTTATAAAAATAAAAAACAACTTAATTATTTATTTTAGATCAAACAAAATAAAAAATACTTATCCCACTAGCTGTTTTGATTTGGTTGTTGGCATAATGCTTAATACGCTTTCAAGGAGAGTGGCGTAATAACAAATAACTTGACATCTGTAAAACAAGTCTCGAGTTTGAGTTAGGACGTGCATCTTTTGTAAGAGTTTGGGATAGTCAAGGTTTTGCTCGCTCACCTGAACCTACAAAATATATTTTTTTAAAAATGGAGTTTTTTCAAATCCAAAAAAAAAAAAGTGCAATACGGACCTCACAAAGAAAGATTAAGGACCGAAAAGTTCTTTTATACTCTAAAGTAAGCTATCATCGGAATAAATTGCAATATGGATGATGAAAACGGACTTTTGCATAACGTAATAAAAGAGTTAATAATTATAAATCTTGACCCCACTCATGATTGTGGCTGGCTTCCCAATCTAGAGCTTGACTTGACTCATGAAGCTTGCTTTTAATTTGGTTTGAAGTGAGATACGTTCAAGCTTCCCAATCTAGAGCTTGACTTACTCATGAGGCTTGCTTTTAATTTTTGTTTGAAGTGAGATACGTTCAAGTCTACTCTAAATTTATTTTTTTTAATAACAATGTTTTAGTTTTTTGAAAGAGAAATTTGTCCAAACTTATTTTATATATATAAAAAATTTAAAACAATATTATTTTATAATTTACTTCAAATAACTGAAAAACATAATGTCTAATTATAACAACAACCCTTCTTTGGATCAAAAGAAATATATTAGATCACTGGTTCAAGTTTTATAAATTTAAAATTATTAAAGGTTTATATAATTGTTAATTTTAGGATTCTTGATATTAGTTAAGATACATGCAAACTGACTCAAACACCAATATTAATTAAAAAAAAATACATTAACTCTCTTAGCACTTATTTTTCTGTGCGATGCAGCAAGTAAATAAACAAACTGTAAACCATCTTGAAGGTGCAAAATTATTCTTAGACTAGTTGTAATATAAACAGATTGGATTGGATTTATGTGGACAAACTAGTTTTGATTTTGTATAAATATATTCATAAATTTGTATATTTTCAAAAAAAAAAAAAGAGTAAATAATATATGTCCTCCGAGCACTTCAGCCAGACAGACTCCACTCCTTCCAAAAAAAAAAAAACACCTAGACAGACTCGTTTTGGCTTTTATACACTGATCAAAAGACCCAATTGCAGCCTACCGCCCAATTTTTTTTTTTTTATTAACGTGGGTGTTCGGGCCAGCTTGCGCGCACCACGACTAATCTCACGGCCCACTGAATATCCTACAAGCCCAGTGAGCAGGTAAGGCACCGCGGGGATGACATACATACCGCACAGGGAGGACCCAATAGAGATAGGAAGGGAACAAACTCTCCAGCCCCACTTTCACTGGAACTCGAATCAAAGTTCGAAGGAAGGAGAGCTGCCCCAACAACCACTGAGCCACAACCTGTTGGTCCGCCCAATTATTCTTGTCCTTACTCAAGATTTTTCAAATGAGAGTAATTTGATTAATCTTCCCTTTCTCCTCGTTCACTTCTCTCTTTATTCGCATTATCTGCCTAGCTTACTCTTCCACGGATTTGAAAGGGAAAAAAGCCCTATGCCATTTAATACTTTGCAAAAAATTTCCAAATAATTGAGAGAAAAGGACAGATAATTTTCCTTTTAGTTTCAATTTCTCCATTATTTTCATATAATTTGGTATTGAACACTTTGTCGTTTCTGTGGAAAAAATGGACTTGTAATGGCAGCCTAAAGAAGTCTTGTGGCCATTAATATTAGTGGACGAGAGATTTGAACCGAAAACTACCAAGAAAGTATACATTTCTTTACCAACTCAGTCACCCATTATAGCTTAAAAATTAAGCAAGCTGGTGACCTATATAAGAGAAGAGCGAGGGTTTATTTGTAAGAACCATGTAGTAGGAGGGGAGAGCGGATGTTATTTTGGCAATTCATTTGAATTGTTGTTAGGATTTAGAGTAATGCACTAAATATTATTTTTTACAGTGATTTTTATTTAAAAATATATTAAAATAATATTTTTTTATTTTTAAAATTTTATTTTTAATACTAACATGTTAAAACGATGATAGAATAAAAAAAATAAAAATATTTTTAAAATACAAAAATAAATTTACTATAATACTAAAATTTGTGTGATCTGAAAGAAGTCTCCGTTGGATCACATGCAGCCCCCGCTCCAAAAGTCTCCGTCAACAAAGCCTAGCTACTACCCCCATCCAAACACACAATTATACAAAAATAAAAAATATTGATCCTTTCTTGACGAAGTCTCCGTTGCTTTTTCCTGGGACTTACGCTGTGGGGTTCCTTTCAGGCGACAACTTGCTTCTTCGTCTTCGAATCCGTTTCGCACAACCCCGCGGAGACGTTTATAGAATTTGCAGCTTCGTGGTTCGGACTTCGTAACACCCAGTCCAGCTCCAGGAAAGTAGTGGTGAAATAGAGACAACAACAAATTAAAGGTAAAATCTCTTAAATTTATAAATTATCTTGGCGCGCCAACGCGCATATATATGGGCTATGGCCTCTAATTTGAGACCGCATCATCATCTTGGCAGCCTTATTTTCCGACACAAAATAAGTTCATTAGCAATCAAAAAAATGTCATCTCCAACATCAACGGTTGAACCATTAAATGCAGTTGAAGATAGATATGGAGGAGTTCGGGTAGATCTTGTTGAGGAACATATGGACTGTGACGTCTATGTTCCTCGGCTGAAAGCTTCAATATCACAGTGGAGGCAGCAGGTAAATCAAACTGATCAGGACCTCCTAGAAGACGGTTGGCTAGCAATGTTTGGCTATGTCTGGGCGTCCTATAGATTACATTAATTGTGTAAAAGCTATTAGCAACATGATTAATTCTCGTCTTTTGTTTTCTTTTCATATTTCTTTAGGGGGTGAAGGGTGTTTGGATGAAGTTGCCTATACGGCATGCTCATCTTGTTGAACCTACAGTTAAGGTAATTAAACGCTAACCAGCTAGCACATATCTTCCCAGAAAGCACGTACAGAATCAATATCTCCAGCTAGAAAAAAAAAACTGGAATCGGAGAAGAGAATGACATATAAATTGTACTAATAAAATGCACAGGAAGGATTTAGGTACCACCATGCAGAGTCGGATTACTTGATGTTGGTCTATTGGATTCCTGAAACTCCCGATACTCTTCCTGCAAATGCCTCCCACACTGTTGGTATTGGTGCCTTCGTCATGAATAATAACAGAGAGGTACTCTTTCCCATTTTCTAGTTTCAACTTGTATAATAATTCTACCCTTTTTCCTTTGCCCCGCCGCCTCTGAGGGAGGAAAATTCCAGTTTTAGTTTATCTTATCTTTCTGGTAAATGTAAACTTAATTTCTCGTCAGGTCCTGCCTATAAGAATAGTTAATGTATCAGAACTATATTTATTAATAAAGATAACAAGCTTGCTAATGTATCTATCCTCTAGTTGCCAAGTTGCAAACAAAGAGCTTTGCTCTGCTTTCCCTGTCCCATCTGTATAAGAGTCTTACAGGGGCTGAGCTAGGGACAGCAAGACAATCACCATCTATCCCATTTTTCTGTTTCTTGCTAAGATCTATTTTTATTTCTTAGTTTAAATGTTGATTTAACTGAATATAATGTTTTAATTGAAATTGAAGAAAAGCTCGTGTAGTTTAACTAGATTTCTACCCCCAAAAAAAGAGTTTCTGATGGGTAAAAGATAGCACAACTCAGAGTTCAAGGATGTAGATGTCCATGTCTATATATGAAGGATGTAGTTTCTGAGATCAAATGATTCCACTTGGCTACAGGTACTGGTAGTTCAGGAGAAGAGCGGTGCATTCGGAGCTAAAGGTGTATGGAAGTTCCCTACGGGCGTTGCTAATCAAGTGAGTATCATAGGAGAGTCGTCGTGTTACAATTTGTTGTATGTTTTTTTTTCCCCACAAATGTTTTATATTCTGGAGCGCCACCATGTTCACAGGGCGAGGATATTTGGACAGCTGCCATTCGAGAAGTGAAGGAAGAGGCTGGTGTAAGTTAAATTCCGTGGTTTTAAATATATTTTCAAATAAAAAATTATTATTATTATTATAATATCAAAGACTTTTTAAGTGTTTGTGTGCTTGTATTTACAACCTTAACTTCAAATGTCTTCTTCTAGTCTAACATCTCTGGCTCTGTTTTGGTTCTCAGATTGACACAGAATTCGTGGAAATTTTAGCATTTAGGTAAGAAGTTTCCTTCTTTCGTTTATATAGATATCTTTACCTTTGGTTTTATGTGAATAATTTATCACGCGAACATTTCCAGAACTCTTTAAATAACACATCAGATGCAAACAGCATGAGGTACAATATTAAGATTTTGAGAAAACTCTTTACCTCTCTATTAATTAGCTGAGTATGAGTATCATATCTACATATATTTCAATATTTTCTTTATAAACTTTCATCTGACGAGAATTCAATGTTATAATGTAGAGAATAACCCACTTATGACATGAATTGATACATACTTCAAAGGTTTTTATGATTTACGTACGTTAATGAGTATGTTGAAAATATTCTTGGAATTATGTTTCATATATGAAGGGATTAACCCTCAAGATCTACAAGCACAAAAGGGCCCAACAAAGTCTGATATTTATTCATGAATTTTTTTCTTTTGAAATAATATAGAAAATGATCCATTAATTAAAGGGGTTTAAAAATATGGAGCAGCTGAAATACTGACTATGTCAAGTTTTTATTTTCTGCAAAAAAAAAAAAAAACTACCTTCTTCTTGTATTCATAATTGATAATTGTGTGAAGGATGCTGCATATCATTAAATACTTGGTATTAAGATGAATATGTTAGATTATTATTTTCAAATTAATTTTTGCTCTATGTTCTAGTTGCAGAGCCACGTATGGTCATAAGGGCAATTGCCCCCTTAATCTTTTTTTTTTTTAATTCCTTTTATATTAGAATATTAATAATATCTAGCAGATTTATTATTATTTTTTTGATTGGTTGCCAAGTTAGCTATTGTGAACTTTAGGAATAAGAAAAAAATCAAAAAAATTGATTAAATAAAAAAAAACCAATTAACTCAAGTTAATTTTTTTATTTTGAAAGTATTCTTAAATTAATTTTATTTGATATTAGTTAGTATATATATTTTAAATTAATTTCTCAATATAATACATATCTATATAATACATAATTAATATCAAGTATTTGTTAATAATTTATCCTTTTATTTAAAAAAATTATGGCTTCGCAACTGCTATGTTCCCTTTCCTATGAATTGATCTCTCTCTCTCTATCCATAGACAAACCCACAAGACATTTTGCGGGAAATCGGACTTATTTTTTGTTTGTATGTTACGACCACTCTCTTTTGACATCAACAAACAAGATTCAGAGATAAAGGCAGCTCAGGTAATTTTTTTACTTATAAATTCAGAGAAATTGCTAGATAATTAAGAGTAGCACTCCCTCTCTTGTATAAAAAGAGAGAATAACACAACTTCAAAAAACTGAATAATTTTTCTTGAATTTATCCCAAACAAGGAAAAGAAGATTCAACACGGTAGAAGTATCAGGAATTTAACAATAATATTTTATTGCAATTTTGGGGATCGATATATGGATGCTAGCTAAAATTAAACACTGGACAGTGGCAAGATGCTATTATTTCATGAAACCATAGTTGTCTACATCATAAAAGTCATAGCAATATCGAGGATCGATATAGATCTCAATAGATTATACCAATTAGAAGGGAAGCTCCCTAATGTCCAAACAATTGGAGTTTTCTTGATGAACAGGCGCGGCAGTAGCTGCCGCCGCCGCCATGCGACAGCGACAAAATCGTCGAATGGTCCTCTGTTCTTGTAATCGATAATTTTTTTCATGCACATACATATATAGTTGCCAGTGGCCACTCATGATAATTTCCTTGTTTTTTTTTTTTTAACTCAGTGGATGCCGATTGAGGAGTATATGGCCCAACCTTACATACAAGGACATGAGTCGTTCAAATATGTTGCTGAAATATGCTCAGGTCAGTCAAAGAGTAGCTGCAGCGGATTTTGCGCGGTGCCTACACTGTCAACCTCGGGCAAAAAGTCCTACACGTACTTCAACAAACTTCAGATTCAGAACAAGAAGAACGAGCTAGGGGGTTGAGAGGTTCAGTTATGTTGCGCCGGTGAAGCCTTTCAGGATGCACGCAGAAACTCCACAAGCTTTCTCTTGTTCTTTACGTTTTTGTTTTATTATTTCCCTACTTTCTTAAGCATTACATAAACGCCAATATCTCAATGGCAATGTACGTAGATGTCGGCAGCTACCAAAGTATTGGTTCCGTTGTAAGAAGATCATATATGCTCGTTTAGCATGAGGTCTTGCTATTAACTAACTTCTCCACGAGAAGGAAATATGGATTTAATATATGTGATTTGTAGTCCTATTTTCTTTAACAATAATAATAATAATAATAAAGAAAAAGCTCAAAAAAACGTATTTGTCAACTTGATTCAATTGTAATAATGAATAATCAAAGTATCATTCTACAGAAAACCAAGCATAACAAACGTAGGCTTGTTTGTATGTTTTTAATTTAATCTCATTATTGAAAAGATGTACTCTTTGTGTGGAGACTATTGTTATTTGACATTTTTATCTTTTTTTTTTTCTTGTAGAGGTGAGCAAAAAAATTTAAAAAACTAAAAAAATAGTTATTGAAAAATAAAACAATCCAATTAAACCAATTAAAATTTTAAAAAAATTGACCGGTTTGATTTTATAAGCTTAAAATAAAAAAAAAACCAAACCGAACCAAAATTGGTTGGTTTGAACCGGTTTCGGTTCGGTTTTGATTTTTTTAAAAAAATTGATTTGATTATTTTTTTATATAAAAACCGAACTGAAAATGATCACCCCTACTCCCTCCCCCGCTCTTCTTGTATTAGAATTATACATTAGTTGCTCTAAAAAAATATTATTTTAGTATGGTAATTTATTTAATAAAAAAAACAAAAATAAGTTGAATAAATATCGAAAACACTCTATACCATCCAAATTAATGATTAAAAAAACATATATTTATCTGATTTCTTATATAACTTTGCGATACCAAAATATATGTGCAGAGAAACGAACAAATAATTTTTTTTTTAAGAAAAGACAATTATGAAGGGCTAATTTTTTTTTTTTATAATATGACATCATAAAAAACTAAATATAAATTGAATAATATATAATAAAATGATGTTTTTAATGTTGTTTTAAGTTATTTATTTTATTGAAATTTAATTAAAGAAAAAAAACAAAGAAAATACAATGGGTGTCCAGTGTGCGTGGTCCCAAAAAAAAAAGGTGTGGGGATATTGTAAGGGCAAGGCTTCTGTTTTTTCAGTGGGCAACAAGAGCAAATGACAAAGGCAAATCACGTGTTATCTATTACGTAGACAATTTGGGTTTCTTGAACTCAAAAAATATATTTTTAATTTATTTTTATTTAAAAACACATAATAATAATAATAACAATAACAATAATAATAATAATGTTAATAAATTAATTTTTTAATTCAAAACACTTCAAATTCAAAATAGGTTTAAAAATTCAAAATCAAATCATTTAACACATAACCTCTCAGCCCTAACTTACTATTTAATTTTAGGTAAGATAAAAGAGGAAAACAATTCAATAAAACTCTCATTGTTAAATGAAATATATTAATACCATGAGTTATATTTTTCATTGTTAAATAAAATATATTAATACCAAGAATAATATTTTCATGGCCACAGTACTGGCCAATCGATGGCACTCTTTCTTTTATCATTTTTTTAGTAGGGTTTTTTTTTTCATCTCTGAGAATTGAAAATAAATAAATTAAACTTTTAAATCAAAATAAATAAATTAAAATTGGCCTCATATATATTTTCTATATGTTTTACATGTAATCTTTTTTCTTTTTATTATAATTTAAAATTTTATCTCATAAAACCACTAAAACTAATTCAACTAAGAAAATAGAAAAAGCATCCTTCAACACTACCCGGATAAAAAAAAATAAAAAAAAAATCTAAATTTGCCAAGAAAAGATAAAAATAAACAGCATTTTAAGGAAATCCCATTTTTCTACTCATACAAAAGAGGGGGGAAGGAGGAATCAGTGGGCACGTCGTTTAATACACAAATATACTTAGCCATTGCTGTCTTTCCAGAGAACCCACCAAAGGTAAAGCAAGAAAAAGTAAAATAAAAACATACACACACTCTGTCTCTTGAATTTTGCTATTAATTGTGCATAGAAATTAATTTAATGTGACTTAGAAGATTTGATAGATTAAAAATAATATAAACGGCCAGTAAAATTATATTTTGACTTAAAATATTCAAAAAACAATAGGCTCTTAACTTATTTTTTTAGGATTTATATTAGTCTTTAGTCTCTTTCTTAGTCGGGGGTTAGAACTAGAGTTGAATTTACATATTATATTAGTATGTATTGACATATAACTTTTATTATTATATAAAAAAATAAATATTTTATAGAAACATTTTTAAGGTAAGACAACATATTTAGTGTTTATCAATAAATTATTTTTAATACATGTGATGGTTTTTAAAATTTAAATATATTCTTATCGGATCAAATATTTTGACATCAATTTTTTGTTTTTTTATATAGTTATGGATATATGATTCTGTAAGTTTTTAATGAAAGAAAGAAATTACATGAATTTCATAGGATTGCTTAACAATTTTGTTAATCAAATGATTACCCTTCAAGTTGAAAACATTTTTGAGATGTATATATCACAGTTTGGACGAGTCAGTTTGAGCCCGTATACCTTATACACGAACAACACCCCATCTCTAGATACAATCAATATTTTACTTGCCATGGCTAATCTGGGAAACAGCAATTTTTGTATATATAATTATAAGTTTTTTGGATTAATTTATATATATCTCGATTAATTTTTTAAAATTTTAAAAATAATAATTATATAAATTTTTAATAATTTTAAAATTTATAACATTCAAATTAATAATTTTTAAAAAATAAATCAACATTCTAACCATCTCACCCTCGTATTGGAGATAACATATTTTATTGCATTGGTGGTGTTCGATTATCTTGCCAGCTGCTTTGGATAGAAGATTTCTGCATCCAAGTGGCAAGTTAGGCCATTAAAAATCATAAAGAAACTCAATAAACGACAGATGAAAAGTCAAATAGTAATAAAACGCACCGAAAGTCATACCAGTAGGCTCTTAAATCCGACCCCCTCAAATGTGCTATAAAACAAGACTTGTCATTTATCATCCCTGCATCAAAAGATGGCACCATCTTCCTCTCCGGTATCATTCACGGTGAGACATAGGGATCCCGAACTGGTTGTGCCGGCAAAACCAGTCCCATATGAGCAAAAGCAGCTGTCAGATGTAGATGACCAAGAAGCCCTGCGCTATCAAATTCCATTCATCATGTTCTACGACAGTAATAGCAATCCTTGTATGGAAGGAGAAGACCAGGTGAAGATCATTCGAGCTGCCCTAGCAGAAGCACTAGTGTATTACTATCCCCTTGCTGGCAGGCTTAAAGAAGGGCCCGATGGCAAGCTTCTCGTGGATTGCTCCGGTGAAGGTGTCTTGTTTCTTGAAGCTGATGCTGACACCACGCTTGAACTGCTCGGGGACACCATTCAACCACCGTGCCCATATCTTGATCAACTTCTTTATAATGTTCCTGGCTCTGCAGGAATCGTAGGATGCCCTCTGTTGCTGATCCAGGTTAGTGTATACTTGCCACTGATCTTGAAACATGCCTACCTTTTTCGGTTTCTTACAGTAAATAGCTTTAGCGAGCTTCCCTGAAATCTGGTATCTAGTAGAATGGTAGTTGGCTTTCAGCATTCCAAGTAGGGTTTGAATTAATCTTGGTCGGTCCACGGTCCTGTGGCGGCGGCAACTGTGGCAAAAAGATGAAGAAATCCCCACAGAGTGTTCAATAAATTATTTCTGGCAGCTAATACCGCCATCATAATTGAATAAGATGCATAAAAGAGAACCACGTAAACTTTCTGCCACCTACAGCCATCAGGTTTCGTTGTTAAATATTTTATGCGTTTCAAAAAGACCTTAGGAAAAACAAACTCCCTCTTTAAAATATCTAGAGTTATTTTATATTATTGTGTGATGAATGACTGCATATTCTAAAAACTTTTCCCTTCTTCAAATTTGACACGTTTGATACAGCTGTAGCCTGTAGGTTAGGCCCGGCTTTATAGGCTTGGACCATAGAGGGATGCGATATGGCGAGGGAGATTATAAATCTTAAAAAATAGTCCAAATGTCAGACCCTACGACTTCCACAAACACTAGTCAACAGCTATTGAATCTCAATTAGGTGCACTTTTGGCATTTCCTTCGATTCTCATTTGGAAGGTGATTTTTAAATTATTTTTTAAAATGTTTTTTTAGTTTTATAGAATTAATTATCATCAATAAAATATTTGATAGGCTTTTAAGTTGTATTTTATCAATATATAAATTACCAATATATTTATCGATGCAAACTTGTTATTGAAAAGTTTCTTGTTGGGAATTTTAATTTTATTAATAATTTAGACAGTAAAATATTTTACTGATGAAAACACTGATAAAAAAATTATATAAAAAAATATTTAATGACCATGTTTCTGTTAGTCGGTCCGTCGATATATATTACCGATGGATCAATTGTAAAAAAATTAATTGTATATCACCAATAAATTACTTGATGGAAAAGTCAAAATATAAATTTTATCGATGAATTTGTTAGTGATATTAAAATAATTCACAACTCTTTGTAATTCTCTAATGAAAATAAGCCTACAAACCAATAGAATCACCAATAAGATTTTTTATGTTTGTTAACAATTCCGTTGGTATTTCAGTAATATGCTTTTTTTTTTAATATATACTTATTTGGATCAAACAAGTTGACATTAAACAACTATAGAACACATTTTATATAATTAATTTAACTATAAAATCAATTATAAATATCTTAATACATTAGAAAGAAGCTAAAGAGGGAGGAAAACACCATGGGGGTCCATACGTGGGGGGATAATAAGTCGACATGTATTCCATCATTTGCTTTTATTGCTTCCTACTTTATTCTTAATACTTCATGCCCTTAAATCATCCTTTAAATTGGCCTTCGCGGTAGCAACTTGTTCTTAAACCAACTCTTGAATGGCCAATAATGGCTGCCTTGGGCCAAATTATGGAGTGTCTATGGTTGAGACACTACAAACCGTCCTTATATTTCAGGCTGTAGTTATATAGATTTTATAAACCTGATTTTTATCAGGTACACCGGTAACTCCAACCTCCAACCACACCTTTAAATCATATTCTGAATGGGTTGAAGAGTCATATCCATGTTTGGCACGCATGTTAGTGTTATATGTTTTATGCTTAAGAAAACAAGTTAAAGATGGCAAAGAGAGAATATTGTCGTTGTTGATTATGATGAGATAATGGTGACCTCTAATTCTAAATTCAATGTTGCATCAAAACATGTGAACTAAACAACAACTCAAATTAACAAAAAGTAATCCAAACCTAACTATATATATATATATATATATATATATATATATATAATTCAAACTTATTCAGTCAAAATTAATATCATCTAACTATTATCAATTCCATAAAAAAATCAATTTTCCCAAGTTTCTTAAAAATTTTAACTTAACAATAAAATTGATAAAATATCATTAACATCCATTAAATAACCCATCATTTATTTCAGGATAACACATCTAAGTTACAAAATCAAACTTAATTTCTTCAAATTGCAAACAAATTTATTATTTCACAAAATTCAAACAAACCCTAACATACAAATCATACTTTAATACAATAAAATTTGTTAGAAAAAGCTTGTAAAACACTTAAATATATAAGCAAACTACACAAAAATATCAATAAATTAACATAAAATATAAATGAGTAGGTTTAATTGGTGTAAGGAATATTTATAAAAGATTAAACAAAGATATTGATCTTAACACTATTGAGTGTTGGGTTGGTTAAATTTGTGAGAATGAGGCCTAGATATGTGACATAATAGGGGAAAGGGTTGTTGTTTAATGTAGTGAAAGAAAAAGAGCAATAAAAGAAAGAAAGAGAGGATGAGACTATATTTGGTTATGATACTTTTAAATTTACCAACTGAATTTTCAACAAATATTGGCTATGAAATATTTTCATTGTTAATTTTATTAGCAAATAATGACGTGTCATATTACTGATGGACTTGTTAATGAAATATTTATTAATTATTTTTAATTATTTTTATTCCATCATCAATTTAGTAGGTAATTATCACCAAAACATATTCTATCATTAATTACATTGGTAATGTCTAACATATAGTTTTTTTTCGCTAATATCATCAGACATCACCAAATTATCCGTCGATAATCCCATTGCTATTTAATAATTTTATGATAGTGTTTAAATTGTTTTTCCCTAAGAAAAAACATTAAATTAATATTTTTTAAGTATTTTTTTATGGTTTTGATTTGATAATTTTTTTATTTTTTTATTTTTAAAAATATATATATATATATATAATTATTTTAATATATTTTTAATTAAAATGATATTTAAGAGTGTAGCTTTTACTTTTGACTACCTTTCCGGTGTGTTTCAAATCATCACGAAATGATGATGTTCTGTTTTTAGTTTTTCTTCCAGCATTTTTTACCTATTCCCAATTCATCTTTGATGATATATAGGTGACGCGATTGATGTGTGGGGGGTTTGTCTTTGCAATACGTTGGAGCCACATCATTGCTGATGCAGTCGGTATGTTCAAGTTCTTGAACACAATTGCAGAGATGGTACCAGGTCCTACTAAACCATCGTTTCTCCCTGTGTGGCAAAGAGAACTATTAAATGCAAGAGACCCTCCACGGCCGACTTATGAACATCACGAATTCGATGAGGTCAATGACGCCGATCATGGCACCATGAATGATGATACAATCATTGTTCACAAGTCTTTCTTTTTCGGACCCAAAGAGATGAGTTCGATTCGGAAACATCTTCCACCACACCTTCGTGCGAGTTCTTCGTTTCTAGTGTTAACTGCTTGTTTATGGAAATGCAGAACGATCGCAATGCAACTTGATCCTGACGAGATCGTTCGCGTATCGTACATGGTCAGTGCCAGTGGCAAGGAAGGCTTAAAACTGCCTGCTGGTTACTATGGGAATGCATTCACCTTCCCGGTCGCCCTCTCAGAGGCTGGATTGCTATGTAAATATCCACTAGAGTATGGACTGGAGTTGGTGAAGGAGATCAAGAACAGATTGAGTGAAGAGTACACAAGGTCTGCTATAGACCTTTTGGTAATTAAGGGAAAGAAACAATATAGGACAGTCAGAGATTTTGTAATTGCTGATACAACGCGTGTGCCGTTTGGAGAGATCGATTTAGGCTGGGGAAAGCCAGTATATGGTGGTCCTGCAGGAGCCATTAAAGATGTTAGTTTCTTTGCTAAGTTTAAGAATGGTAAAGGAGAGCATGGGATTGTAGTCCAAGTTTCATTGCCATGGCAAATCATGGAAAGGTTTCAAAAGGAGTTGGCAAAGATGACAGGGAACTCTTCGAATGATCAGTTCTGCAGAAATGCCACAGAAGTCACACGTTCCAAGCTCTAGGGCGATTCAAGCTCTAGATGGTCGGAGTTGCATGCAAAACTGATATTTAAGCAGGAGCTAAAAATAGTATTTACCTGCAATCATGCATTAGATTATTGAAAAATTCTTCAAGAACTATATTTAAGTAGTGGTTACGCGCATTTCTATCTTCCGTTGGTGGTCCTTGTTGAATCTCTTTACTGTCAAGTTTTAGCAGACAATAAAATATCAGTACATAATAGTTGTAAGACAAACAATCTTTGAAACAAATTAACCTCTTCTTTCTTGATTAAAAGCACAAACACCCCCTTGAACAAAACTAGGGAAAGAAAATGAAGCCCATTACAAGTATTTTCCTGTTTTCTTTAACCCTCAACCTCACCATTTCTCTCCTTGCATCTGTTGCCAATGCGGACACCAATCTAATCGACAAAGTATGCGCACGCACCCATAACAAGAATAGCTGTGTTGCAGTTTTTGAATCTAACCCTGACAGCAAACAAGCCGATTTGAAACAGCTAGGCATAATCGCATTAACCCTTGCATCTTCAAAAGCAACAGAGACATCGCAGTACATCAAGACTCTGCTTCTTAACAAGACTTTGGACCCTGTCATTGATCAGGCCCTCTCCGACTGCTCCGACCAATACTTGGATGCCATCCAGCAACTCGGTGACGCATCGTCTGATTCGTTAGGGGACGGTACCAAAGACGTTCGTACTTCGGTGAAAGCAGCCATTGCTGCTGCACAATCATGTGAGAACGGGTTCGAGGAAAGTTCTGGCCGTGAAATTTTGCTGTCGAGAAATGCAATCTTCCGCCAATTATGCAACAATGTCTTGGTCATCAACAAACTCTTGGAAGAAAAGTGATTATCACCATCTTATGCAATGTTTAAGATTGTATGTGCTAAAGTGAGCTTGGATATGTTTACTTGCCAAAACCCATCCAGTATTCCTGCAATCAGTCATCCTGTAAATTTTCCTTTCCATTAGAGTTTCCCTGGGAATCCAAAGAAACTTTTTCATGATCTCCTTTTTTTCTTCTTGTTTGTATCTATCTCTCCATTTTTTAAAGACTAAACTTTGAACACCATCAAATATTGAGAAAACAACCATTGCTTATCCATGATTTACGTAGATTTCTAAACAGTTACGACCGAATAAATTTCAATGATACCAGGAAAAAAAATCCACAACTAAACAGCTATCTAAGATCGTGAGAAATAGAACAATCAGGTTCCCCTCCATTTTTAATAGTATCCAGTTTTCTCAAGCTTTATCATAGATTTGTGACACCTTATCTTTAAAAAATACAGAACTCACATAATGCCACGTTAGTTTTTCTTTCTATCTCTTTGTTCATCTGATTCCCCTTCTCTTAAAACTTCTCCTCAAGAGTCGACATTGCCATGAATTCCATTTTTTACTTTCTGAATTTTCAAATATTATAGAACCTTCACCAATTACATAAACGATACAAGCAGAACCCGGTTTTACTGTTTCGCGTTATAGCCTCCCTTAAATTTTATTTATTTATTTTGATAATTGAATTTTATTTCTTTTCAAATTATATTAGTATAATTTTATTAATTGAGATTTTTTTTGCTTCACATGCTCTCATATATGCCAATGATGCGGTAATATTTCAGTATTAAATTAAAATTCAATTTTATGGAATAAAATTTTAAATTATTGTTAAAAGATATTAAGAAAATAAAGATCAAGAAAAAAAATAGAGCCCAACGTTGAAAGGCACAAAAAACTTCATTTTAATCCTTAAAGTTTTAGTTTAAGCATTTAATTGGTTCTTGAGATTTATGGATATTACGTTTTGATCATAAACTTTAATTTGTTTACTTTTTAGTTCGTAAATATTGGGAGAGGTGAGGGAGTCACTAGTAAATGGAAGACGAGAGAAAAAAGTCAGTCAGGGCACATTCTAACCATAAAAAAAAAAAAAAAAACAGATATATAGTGAATAGCCTTGATTCCCACTCCAATGGCCAACCATCTTGATCCATAAGCCTTTTCCAGGAGCCCCTCCGTTTTCTTCCTATATACCAATCCATGGACATTCTGGAAGGAAGACTTGTTGAAATTTCTTAATATCCTGTATAGACGTTCAGAGTTAATCTTCTAATTATTAAGGTGATGATTTTCTATATAATTAGCTTTTAAATTAAATCAGTTAGTATTGTATGTATATATAGTGTTTCTTCCTCATTCTCTAAACAACAAAATTACAGAGTATGAGCTTAGTGTCTGAAACTCGTGATTTTCCCTTTGAATCAGAGCACTCAACCTCTTGATATATCTTTCCTGTTAAAATGCTTGAATTTTCCTGTTGAAAACCGAAATTAGACGCAATCTACCTGTGAAACACGCCAAGCAGGAAGCCCCAGCAACGCGGGCGACAATAAAGCAAGTTGTCAAAGTTGACTGTGCACGCCGTCAGGCAACCTGCATCATTAATTACATAGCACTAGCAAAGAAGAAATTGCTAAAGAATCGTGCGCTTGAGTTGGCAGAAGCTGCAGCAGAGCAAAATTGAATAAAATATCATTGAATCATGTTATATATATATATATATATATATTAGAATGAAAGATTTATGTCGTTAAGTGTTTTGATCTCATTAAATAATCTTTTTGTCTCAAAAAATAAATATGTTTTGGATCTTTTACAAAAGATTGGTATGCCAACATGTAAACTAGTTGATACACCAATTGAAGAAAGTTTAAAATTATATTTTGAGTCCAATCATATATTAGTTGTTAAAGAAAGATTAAAGATTTGTAATGAGATTGATGTACTTAGATTATACAAGACCAAATTTGGCTTACCTATCAAGCATTTTTAGTCAGATTATGTGTAATTTAGGAGAGCAACATATAAATCATATAAATGTAGTTATGTATATTTTGAGGATAATTGAAAGTTGCACTTAGAAAGAAAATTTTGTTCACTAAAAATGCAAAATATGAAAGCATAGATGAATATATATTCACCGCCTAGCACTATGGATGGACACATTATGGACAATAATTTCTCATATACAACATAGATCTTTATAGAAGTCCAGATGGAATCTTACGCTAGATAAATTATTGTTGAATATCTTTTGGTTTAATTGTTTGGTGTATGAGTTTTTCCACTGCTTATGTAAAGACTATTTTTTAACCAATTATTATTGTTTTAATGATAATGCAGTTTCATATAAAGAAGCATGGATTCATATAATGATGCTGACTAGGCTTGAGCAGTAGATAATAGGTAGTTTATTTTTAGTTATTTTATTTGTGTAGATGATAATCTCATTACATGAAAAAGTAAAAAATATATGTGATTGTTCACTCACGTGTAAAGCTAAATTCAAATATATGACTTTTTGACCGTGTGAAGCATTATAGTTAAAACTTTTATTGCAAGATTTGCATTATCCGTCGAGGCAATCGATTTGACTACATATATTATGACAATAAAACAATATATAATATTGCTCATAACTTAATTCAACATGATCATATGAAACATACAGGATAGATGGATTTTTCATTAAGAAAAAGCTAAATAAAAAATTATAAATCTTAGAATTAATTTACAGATATTCTCACCAAAACAGTTTTAAATCGGGTGTTTCTTTAGTTAAGCTGTTGATTTAAAGTATAATTAGTTTCTTAAGTTAACTTAGTTAATATTGCATGTGTATTGTTACTTTCAGTATTTAGACCTACATACTTAACTATTAATAGCTAAAGTCTTCTAGGATTTAATGTATTTCAACTTAAACAGGAGTTTGATTGCATTAAGCGAGTGATAACGGTTGAGACAGCCATTTTTATTTTTATTTTTATTTTTTTCTCACTTTCATTGGATAGCGAGTCTCCCCGTTTCACATTGGCTTAACCACGAACTTGAATGTTGCGTGTCTTTTCCCGCGCTTTTCCTTGTTTGACGGGTAACTTTCTCCTTACACCAAAGTGTACACAAACACCAAAAGTACGACTGTTTTCTCCTTGGTTGAAGTCTTTTAGTACTGCAAATATCCCTTCAAATTAACGAAGCTTATTTTAGCAGCATAGGTGCACAATTCTTGAATTCAATGGCTAGCTATGTAGCAGCAAAACTTGAAGGGAAATAGTCAAAAAATAATAATATATAGACGCAGAAATTTCTATTCTTCTGACTTTGGGTATCTATTTATGCCGTCTCTCTTGGTAGCCAAATTAAGCACCTCTCTCATTACATTTTTATTTACTTCGTTGGTCTTAATTTCAAAGCTAGTCCTGTGCTGCATGCATGAAAATGGCCGACTTTCCTCTCAGGTAAGCTTTCCGGTGAGATGGCAAGAGCCTCGGCTGATTCTGCCTGCGAAACCAACACCAAGTGAAGTAAAACAACTCTCCGATTTAGATGATCCGGGAAGGCCTTCGTTTCCATATGCCTTTTATAGCATTCTTTCGTAATACTAATAAGAAAGGTGGAAATGAGCCTTACCCTGACCCTGTGAAGGTCATTAGAGATGCACTAGCTCATGCACTGGTGTATTACTATCCATTAGCTGGTAGGCTCAAGGAAGGGGATAGCAGGAAGCTTATGGTGAATTTAGGGTCTTGTTTAATGAAGCTGATGCAGACATCACCCTTGAACATATTGGAGATGCAATCCAGCCACCTTGTCCTTACCTTGAACATTTTCTTTGTGATGTTCCTGGCTCATCAGGTATCATCGGGTGCCCTTTGATGCTGATTCAGGTCATTACGTACATATAATTAGCATGTTTTTTTTTTTTTCAAAGCATTTCTCTGGATGGGAATGCAACTAGAGTAGCTAGTAACACCGCATTTAAATTAAGATTGCAAGTTCAAATCCCAAACTTGCTTCTTTTAATCTAAATCTTAGATTTGGAGATCGTTTAAGTATATAGCATCTGATTTATTAAACAATTTGGTAATAAAAGAAAATGGGGAGGATCCTCGGAAGGTTTTCTGGGTTTTGTACTGCATAAAAGGACAACGTTATCAACGTAAAGACAAATTAATCAGCTCATCAGATGGTCAGATAATTATCATTAACATTGAAAAAACAATTATTGTTGCTGTTCTAGGTGAGCAGACTGGCCTGTGGAGGATTCATCGTTGCAACACGAGTGAATCACACCATGACTGATGCACTTGGGATATTCTAGTTCTTGAACACAATTGGAGAAATAGCAAGAGGTGCCATTGAACCATCTTATCGCCCTGTGTGGAAACGAGAGATCTTAAATGCTCGAGACCCTCCTCGAGTAACATGCGTACACCACGAGTATGACACCACTGCTGGCACCGAGGCAACCATGGACACCCACGCCGACTTGATCGATAAATCCTTCTTCTTTGGCTTCCAAGAGGTCGATTGCATTAGAAAACACCTTCCTTCTCACCTTCAATCAAGTTCCACATTTGAGGTACTCATAGCTTGTATATGGAAATGTCGCACAATTGCAATAGAGCACAATCCTAACGAGATGCTTCGCGTATCATACATGGTCGGAGCGTGCGGTAAGCGAGGCTTAAAACTGCCTCCTGGATGCTATGGTAATGCATATGCCATGCTGTCTGCAATTTCCAAAGCTGAACTAGTGTGTAAGAACCCATTAGGTTATGCACTTGAGCTGGTCAGAAAGATTAAGACCAAATATCAGAAGAGTATATGCGGTCAGTAGCGGACTCCATGGTAATCAAGGGACGACCTCATTATTCAACAGCTGGGCACTTCATAGTCGCAGATTCATCGCGTGTCCCATTTAGAGAAATTGATTTTGGGTGGGGAAAACCTGTGTACGCTGGTGTAGCTAAAGCAGCTCCAAACACGAGTTTCTGTGTGCGGTTCAAAAAGAGCACAGGAGAGGATGGGATTCTGATCCAAATGTCTTTGCCATTGCAAGCTATGGATAGGTTCCAAAAGGAGTTAGCAAAATTTACTGGGGAACGGCCTATGCATGTTACAGGTGACAAGAAGCATACAATCATCAAATCCATGCTCTGAGGTGATCGCAGGTGACAGAATTAATGTTTGTTAAAAAATAAAACGTGATGTCCAGACTGCAATCTAGATGGAGATAGAAACTTATTTTTGTAAACATAAATTTCAAATCCAAACACTGCTGATAGAAGAAGTTTATGATAAGAATTTACTAATTAAATCCCATATGATAATAATTTATCCATCATATGAGGGTGTAATGTCAAGAGTGTTGTGCATTTCTAAACTTGTCAATGCTGCTACGTACCACACAGGGCTGCCGCCCAAAGAACAACTACATGGAAAAAACTGCCCAGTATTCTAATTTGCATTTTCAGTCAGAGTGGAAAAAACGACCAGGGAGACACCAAGACTTCAGATTATGATGTCCATTTGAGGACCATAGGATTTGGTCGAGCTCATAATTTGCATTTTTTCCAAATCGATTGTCGCCTAGAGAATCTTTTTAAGGCTCCGTTTGTTTGCTGGAAAGTAGTTTCTTTTTGGAAAGTGAATTCCAGGAAAAATAAATTCCGGGAAAGTGAATTCCGAGAAAGTATTTTCCGATGTTTGGTAGTGCAATGGAAAATAAGTTGGAAACACTTTCCAGTGTTTGGTTATGTCATGGAAAATGAGCTGGAAAATAACTTATTAATATTTTATTTTTCTCAAGTTTATTAAAATAATGAGGAGCAAATCTTACAAATTAAAAAGTTGAATGAAAATTAAATTGAAAAAAAAAATTCATAAATTATCTCAAATAAAATAAATAATAATCAAAATAATAGAGATCAAATCTAAAAAATTAAAAAAAAATGAAAGATGAAGAAATTAAAATAATAATAATCAACATTTCATAAATTATTTCAAATAAAATAAGTAACAATCAAAAGAATGAGGACCAAATTTAATAGATAAAAAATTTCAATAAAAATATAATAAGAAAAAAGCAAATATCAATTATAAAAATAAGGACTAAAGTTAATATAAAAATAAAATTTTAAGAGATGAAATTAAAAAATAAATATTCAAAACAAAATATATATAACAATTAAAAGTTTGAGGATTAAATTTGATATAATTAGCAAATAATAACATTTCAAAATTTTTCACAATTTCCGGAAAGTGTTTTCCCTTCAAAATTTTCAAGAAAACACTTTCCTGAAAACCAAGCCAAATTTTCCTTTTATTGGAAAGTGTTTTCCATTGACCAACTTTCCTACTGGCAAACAAACACAAGAAAGTTTGGAAAATAATTTCCCGGAAACTACTTTCCGGAAAACAAACACAGCTAAAAGGAAAACACTTTCCTGAAAACCAAGTCAAATTTTTCTTTGACTGGAAAGTATTTTTCGTTGACTAAAAAGTATTTTCCGTTGACCGGAAAATGTTTTTCGTTGACCAACTTTCCTAATGACAAACAAACACAGAAAAGTTTGAAAAATAATTTCCTGAAAACTACTTTCTGAAAAACAAACATGGCCTAAATCAATGTTAAATTGGAAAGTACAGTTTCAGTCAGAGTGCTCAGATGGCACCCAACAGCTTCTCCAATCTTTGAGAATCACAGTACTGTGGAAATCCACATTGGCAAGGACTTCATAGTACCTGCAGGATTCAAGCTAACAAGTCCAAACATTTACTGATTACAAAATTCTCTAATTGCATAACCAGTTCATCATTTTTTAAACAATAATAATAAATCCTGGAAAGTCGGAAGATCCATTAAATATGCTAAAAATACAAAAAGACTGATCGATTTAGGTAGAACTAAATTGTTATGATCATCCGTATAATATGCTGCAGTCTTTTCATACCAATTCACATTAGCCAAACCAATATTTGATTGATTTCCTTCATATACTAAATGATTTTAATACATCAGGCAGAACCAAGCATCTCTCATACTATCCCAGTGAACATTACAGCAAGCAACACCATTTACAATAGCCTGCATTTACATACCACAGCTTCTTTCTTTTTATGGAGAATTTGTAGGGGACAGACTTCTACAAGCATCTCCACCAATGCACCATACTCGACTTCGAGTTGGTGTTGCAATTGCCGAGCTTGTTCTGGCTTCGCTGTATGAGAGTTCCTGATCAGAAATATGACTGGCATTGGATTCGCGGTACTTTCCATCCATGTTATTCATCTCATCGATGATGAGTGACTGTCGGACATGTAGCACATGACCTGGAGTCTCCACATACCATGATGAATTTATTCCTGGAAAGCAACATGTGGCCGCAGGAGAACTAGGATTGGTCAATGAATCTTCTTGCATAACGTCTGCTATCCTAGACAGAATGCTGAATGCCACGTTTCCAAGAACCCGTGAATATGCTTCCAAGATTGCATGTCCCACGTCCTACAGAAATAGCAACCACAATCATACACTTTTTCCAGCCAAAAAGTGATTTTTCCAATCAAAAGGTCTAAAATGGAGCTCACCTTGCCATATTGGACTTTTGTAGAATCAAGAAATGTTTGAGGAAGGTTTGGATATCTGCTCTTTAGCAGCTGTACAAGGGATTCCGCACTGTCCAACAGTGACTCCATCCTGTCAAACTCTGACACTGGGTCCTTAACAAAGGACCATGATGTTCGAACTGGAGATCTACCACTGACTTGTGCAGTAACTCTCTCTTTCCATGCAAATATGGCAGCTTCTAACTTGTTAACAGCCTCAAGAGCACTGTGTTCTGATTTTAAATCAAGAGAATTGAGCATTTCCTCAGCTGTGTTTGAATCTGCAGTCAACACCTTGTACAGTTCCTCACCAAGGTTTGCCTTTCCAGACTGTAAGAAGGGCAACAGAAGTTATAGCAAATGCCAATAGGATGGCAGCATTCAAAAACTAAATCTTCAACTCTCTCATTTGCCCTTGTATTGTCAAATTCATCAGTCACAGTGGAAAACCTGAACTATCCCTGAACAAGGTATGTGTCAAAGGTTGACTAGCTCAAAACAGAATTCCCACGTGAACATGCTCATGTTTCCTTTTACTTCATGTTTCTAAGCCATCCATAGCATGATCAAAAAACCAAAAATAACAAGCCTGGATAAGTAGATTTAGTGACAAAACTTACAGTAGCAGGCTTTCTTCTGCTAAAATGAGCTAAAATTAAATTCGGATAGGATCTTTTTTCATTTTCCACCAACTGAAGGTTTCTTCAAGCTTAAATTTCACTTATTATGAAATAGATAGACCAGTTTTACCTTTGGTAGTGCATCCTTGATGATAGTCGGCACAGGCATTTCAAGCAAAATAGTTTCATTGACAGATTTGGCAGCCTTGAATACTTGATACACCACCTTACTCTGATTGAGTAATTTCTTTCTTCCTGAGTCAGAAAGCCCAGTTGTTGGTACTTGTGGCAATGGGAGCCACCACCTCTTGCTCTGCTTTGCGCTCTTGGTTCTTCCTTCTGCCCGGCTGCCTACTTCTGAATACCAAAACTCAGTATTCACCATTGCATCTAGTGTGTCCTGTCAGAAATTGAAAATCCAATGCAACTAGCATGAATATTAACTCTGCAAATGAATCTCAATTTTAGGAATTAAGAGATCACCTACAATAAGCATAGAGTCCAACTTCTGAAGTGCTGGAAGATTCACATGGATGTCTGCACGGGCTTTTGGTGTCATTATCTGCTTCAATATCAAGGGATAATTATATATCTCACCAGATAATAAAAAACATTATTTTATTCTTCAAAGCTCCAAACTGACAAAGAATACCTCTAGCATCCGACCATTTGCACAATTTTGCTTAGCAGGTACTAACTCAACCATGTAGTTTGTAGGAGAAAGCAACCAGTCCATTTCTCTTTGCCATTTGGTCTTTCTTTCTTCAGGCAATGGCTCCAATTTCCAAAGCTCCCCAAAAACCGTGGCTACAACACATTTAAAGCATTTAAAGAGTTAATTAATGAAAAAAGAAATGATGCACAAAACATGATCCAAGAATTAGGAAAGTTCGACAAAAGTCAAAGCCTGATTAAGTTCAACCAAAAATCATAAAGTGAATTTTGGTGCTAGAACTTAAGACTATATCCATTCACACTTTATGTATACATAAAACAGCATTATTGCATCTTTCTTCTTTCTTTTTTCACTGATTTGAGGACTTCAATGAATAAAATCCCCATTTTAATCTGCAATTTTTCCATATATATCTCCCTAATGCAAACATAGCTTCTTATTTCCCAATAAAGTACATTAGTCAATCACAATTGTAACACATAGAGAGATGGCATGCTTAAAAATTAACTGGTCATAGGGAAACAGGATCATGTGGAAAAAAAAATACATAAAATGATAAGGATAACAGAGAGCAACCAAAGCATAACTAGCTCATGGTTGAACAAAAGGAGATTCATTATACCTGCAAGATTTGTTATAGCATTAGATAATGCCAATGCTGCGCTGAGGCCACTACGCCCTCCTGTGATATCTTCACCTAGTAACAGTTTTGCAAATTTTTCTTTCATTGTCTCCACATCTGAATATTGAATGGAGTAACACGGTTTCTCCTTATCATAAAAATGTTGAGGGCTTCCAGCAAGCTCCCAATCATTCAAACCATGTTCATCCTTCTTCATTGTCAACCATTTAGATGAAAATGATCCAAAAGCATCTTTGCTGGAAGAACAGCTTGAACAACCATCATCATCGAAGGAGTCACTTACACAACCCTCTCCT
Source organism: Populus alba x Populus glandulosa (assembly GCA_033617975.1). Classification (NCBI taxonomy): domain Eukaryota; kingdom Viridiplantae; phylum Streptophyta; class Magnoliopsida; order Malpighiales; family Salicaceae; genus Populus; species Populus alba x Populus glandulosa. The sequence goes on along the minus strand of CM066143.1, from coordinate 10,571,972 downwards.
CTACTTGTCCCGCTTTCGTTTTCATAAGACTGGTTATTTATAATGCAACTCTCAAGGCCATTATATGTCATTATCCCTGAAATCCATGTTACAATATAGTTTTTCCATTAAAATGCATGGATCAATAAGAAAAGCATAGAACTTAAGTGAAGCATACGAAAGATCGACACTTTTGGCGGGTTGTGCAAGCTTGTTGGTTTTGGACATGTTAATAATGCACCCAAAAACTAATAATTCAAACAAGGTAAACTCTTGTTGAAATATGAATTCCTTGGTACAAAGGATGACATTATTTTAAGAGTTTTTTACTACTTTACAGAAATAAACAAATTGCACAGGCCTCATCATGGGAATTTTTATACATCCAAACATGTAATTAATGCCCAGAATTTTTAGCACGAGTAAATTCCATTTACAAGATTAATCTTAAGATCCAAAATCTGGATCATTTCTTCAAGGCATAGTAGAATCGAATAAGGCTTCAATAAATCATGGTGACACATTTGTATATCAGGCTTTAACCAAAGTCAAGTCTCTTATCAGAAGTCACACATGAAATTCTGACACTGCTACTAGTTCTGCAAAGCTACTTCCATTTTTATTTTGGCATAATTCAAAGGGCTTAACTACTAACCACATTTTGTGACTGTTAGCTGCACTCGATACCAAACAAGTGGCTATGCTAAAAATCAAGTGGTATGCCTAAAAAATTAATCATATATCTATTTCTCAACCACTAAAGATCTAGTAGCAATAAACCTTGAATTCTAGGCATACGAGTGTAGCAGGTAAGTTGTCAAATTTGTCTCTATTTCAGCACATGCAGATCCAAGTGCTTTTTATATTGATTACCATGCCTAATTTTTAGTCTTCCCTTAGACACAAGTCAAGGGTTCAGCCTCCACCAGCCACATGTCAGAACTTTGTCGGTATGAATAAGAAATGTATCAGCTACATGATTTGGTGGCCGTACTTGATGCTTGATAATGTTTACCTTTTCATCAATGAACCACAAGTGAATTATAATATGTTAATGCATGTGCTTTAAGCATTATAAAGACTGCTATTTTGTTCATCAATAACAATTGTCATCATAAACATGTGAACATATGGATGATACATTAAGAAAAGAAGCAGGCAAGAAGAGTGTACCTCTTGTGCATGCCATACTGAAAAAAGAAAAAATACATTGAACTTTTGGCTTGATCTCATATTGTAACAAGTTTAGCTTAAAACGATTTTGTAAGAATGGTAATTGGAAATGAGGACATCATTTCTTAAATTAGGTTTTTCAAATTTTACTGACAATAAAGATACCAGAAGCTTCCTATGTTATCATTACATGGACCACGGCAAAAGGAAATTTCACAGAAATCATTTGAATGAGACCCCAATGGACAATTAGATCCAAACTGCTTTTCTTTCAACAAAAAATCAAGAATAAGAGGACATGCTCTTGATAGCTACCTGTCATGGTGCAGACCAAAATATGGAGGATTGGTGGACCGGGTTCACAGGAGATCCAAAAATATACCATGTACCATAAGACACATACATGTAAAAATATTCAAAAACCAAGGGAAAAGAGAAGAAGAGGAGGAGGAGGAGGAGGAGGATTCCCATGTGGATGCAGATCCAAGTAGAAATTAAACCATTTTTTTCAAGAAAGTGATGTAGACTAGTAGACAAGGACATTGGCGTGTCCCCCACCAAGTTGCTTCATTGTCTCCTTCGGTGGGATGGCAGTTCTAATCACATAAACGCGTATCCTATTAAGGGTCCACAATTTGTATCAATCAAAGCAGTAATACTTGTAATAATAAGCAGCAGCACATTTGGTTCGAGCCCAGTCCCATAGAGGCACAGATATCTCATCTTCCCACTTCTTTTTACAATACCTATGATTATTGTACACTTTAAAATCAATATTCCTAAACCATCTTTGACATCCCAAGAAAGGTTAAGAACACAAACCCTAAAAGAGTAAAAGTTCAAATTATGAGATAAAATCCCCCATGTGGTTTTGCACATGACATGGACCATTAAACTGGTCCCACTTCATACCAAGAAATACACTCTTTAGCCACAGATTATGTTTCTTTTTCTAGTGAAACTAAACAGAAAAAGGAAAATCCAACGGTAGAATGTAATAGTAATGGTCGAGAAAATCAATTTTTGAAACGTGTTATCTGCTTCTAACCGAGGGACAAGAGCATTACTTCTCTTCTACAGGCATCATAAATGTTCTGCTCAAAATTAAATAGAAACACCATTGATGCATGTAGAAAGCCATCGATCGATCTATCAAGCTTTAAAGTAAAGGACTGGTGGGGTCTGCTACCTTTATGGGACCCCTTTATTTCTGATAAAAACCGTATCTCTTTATTTTAAATTCTTTACCAACCATCATCGACAACAATAAAGACCCAAAACCAAAACCCAAAAATATAACCATAGAAAGGAAACAAAATAAACAGCCTCATTGACTGATTCATTAAGCTAAAACGTGAACCATGTTCTTCAAGTTTGGTCCAAGTCTATGCCCTCTTGATTGATATTATTTTGTTTTCAAGTATTTCTCTCCATGTGGTGGGTAATGTCACAAACGTGCATAACAAACAAAAGTGGAAGCTAATTAAGCTTAAAGTTCATCATGATTTAAATGACAAAAAAAAAAGTGCACAGATCAAGGATATTCAAATTTTTAAGCACTGCTAGTGTTACCAGCTAAAAATACTACTGAAGAAAATAAACATATCTTACTCTCTTGTTTATCAAAGTCGATGCTAATCTCTCTGTCCCTGGTGCAGCAAGCGAGCCTTCTTCTCAAGATCATCATTTCTTCTTGCTGTAACTTTTTTTTTTCTTTTCTTTCTCTTATCCCTATGGATAAAACTGAACTTTCCTTTCTGGCTGGCCGGGATGCAAAATCAACTACCCTTTTAAAAGTGCTCAAGATGATCAAGGACCCAATCCAAAAAGCTTCAAACAAGACCCCACCCCTGCATCAATAAACAACAGATACCATACTCATACTGTAACATTTTCGAAGACATTTGTGCTCGAGAGAAGTGATTGTGTTTAGTGGGCTTAATGACCCACTTTCATTCATCAACTAGTACTATGAAGATGCCGACTTTTACTTTTTACAAATAGATAAACAATAGATCCCGATCTTTACAATGCGTAGACTAGATTAGATTATGATTTATTAAAAAACTTAGGGAGGTGGGAAATGCAAGTATAAATAGAAATTCTTAAGAAAATGCTAATTAATTAATTCATTGTAATAAATGTAATTTTCATTTGTGCTGATAGCATGAGTAATGTTTTTACAGTCTTTAGTTTTAAACATATGTAAACTCTTTTCTTTTCTTGGACAACTTTTGTTTAGCGTATGCCTTTTGGCATTGTAATTTCTAAAACAGTTTTGAAATTCAAAAAAGAGAAGAGAAAGCAAAGATTCCCTTTTTTTCCTCTTCTTCTTTGTTTCTTCCTTTTATTTCACAAGAAACAAAACGAAGCCTCAGTTGTTGTGTCTGGACTGTTAGGTAGAGAGTACAATGGATGGTGAGGTTTTTTTAAAATAAAAAAACAAAACAAAACGAAAGGAAAGGGAGAAAAATAAAAAGTTTCAACTTTTAAATGAATCCTGGATGCAATAGAGCTTGAAGAGTAAAGTAGCGATGATTATGTAATCTTTTTTGGTTTGGCAGTCAAAAAGTCGAAGAAAATAAGACAAACTGCCATGTATGACTTGAGATAGATTCCTTGCACTGTTACCAGTTGCATCTTAAACAGAAAGTGTCCCAAAAGTCTATGGGCATAGCAAACCGAAAGACCCAACACCAAATCCAAATCCAAATCAAGGTTCAGTTCAAATCTTCAGATTACCATCTGGGAAGCACTTTTTATATATCTCTGGCTCTTACATATAAAACCAACTCCAGATAAGAGCAAAAAATGGTTTCCTCCAAAATCACAGATTGTGAACAAAACAATACCTTAGATGAAACAAGAAGATAAGCCACCACAAAATACAGGACGAGGTAGATATATAAAAGGATTAAAAAAGAATTCTTAAAGATTTTACCACCACAAAAACGAATGGCTTTGAAAAGGAGAAGATGAAAGAGAAGTGAAGGGATGGTAGAGAAACGTACCTCTGTGAAGGTTTCAAGAGCAATATACTTGTGAAGAGAGCAGCTAGAAGCAATTCTTCAGAGCTTGTTCCACAGGAGGCTTCTTTCTTGAAAATATGAGTAGCATTACAGTAATATGAGAGCAACTTCACTTAAAATATGCACCCAGCGAGGATGTTGCTCATGCTAGTATTTATAAGAAACCAATCAAGAACAGTAGGGCATGCAACGATCACTGTGTGACTCTTGACTTCAAAACCAGGGCAGGACTCTCTTGTAGAGAGAGGAAATGGTAAGGAACAATGGAGACTGAAGCATTTAATTAAATAGTAACGAGAGGGAGGGAGAAAGGGGAAGGGGTAGAAAGGGCTACTTTTTACTCTGCAGTTTTGCACTGCAGCCAGGCAGCTCCTTTCCTTTCTCCAGTGACCAGACGCGTCCTTCATTGATTGATTGACGATAAGTGGGACCTGTAAATTGCAATTTCCTACGACTACCATCCCCTGATTTCGACAACAGCAACATTAATTGACAATAAGCGGTGTGTTAGGCAAGGATTTGATTTCTAGGGGAATTTTTTATTTTTTTATTTGTATTTAATTTTTAAAAATATTTTCATTTGTGTTTTCTATTTAAAATCAAATATTTAGATTGATAGTTTTAATTTTTTATGTAATTTATAAATAATTATTAATTATGATTCTTTTCCTTTTCAAAATAGATCTCAGAGTATTTTTTAAATTAGAGTTTTAATGTAATGAATATATTACACTTTTTATTTTTCGTGTGTAATTTTTATTTACGTAGGTGTGTACCATTATGTCCATCTAGGTTATCATTCCCTTTGACTCTTAAGAATTCTACTTCAACCAAGTTTATCAATATTAAATTTATAGGTTTTGAAGGGTTTAGGGTGATTTTTTTTTTACAACGGCTAATGACATAACCAATCTTTGATTTTATTTTTTCTTAACTATTTTACCTTTAAGGATTTATTTATTTTTTTGAAATACTATTAGGTATGTGAGGTTTTGGCCTTTTGGGAGAAAAAAAGTTGGGGAAGGCATGGAGTGAGCAAATGCCTTTTGAAATTTTGGAAAATTGTAGCATTGATATTGAGAAATTTAATTATGAGGGACCAAAGTGAAGTTTTATTGAATCTTTAGCAGGAGCTAAAATATAGTTTAACCTTCATAATAGAATGCCATCTCTGGGGGTTATTTTTGTTTATTTATTTTTATTTACCACTACTGTTTCTTTTTTTTATTTATTATCCAATAAATAGCAACCAACTAGTTGTGGACCCGCAAACCCGTCTTACATTACAGGCTTAATTTGTTTTACATAAAAAAATGATATTCAGATATGTTTCAAAAAAAATTCTACAACTTATATTATGAATTCAGCTCGATGAAATACGTTAGTTTAATTTTAATTAAACAATAAAAAATAAAATAACAAAAATACTTGAACCAAATAAAAAAAAATCTTGGTAAAAAAAATGACATAAATAAATTAGTATGGGTCAACCCATATTAGTATGATAAACTTGTAATCTCAGTAATAAGGCCCGGAAAAACCAGTAATCAAATCAAGAGATTAATTAACGATTAAAATTAAAATATCAACAACAAAAAATGTTAAGTTGTAATTTTAAGGTAGAAAAAAAATATTTATTTATGATAAACCGGACTACCACCACTAAAGATTCTTCACACCATTAAAAAAAAAAACATACGACAAAACTTCCAATAATATAAGAGAATGGTAATTTTTAGATGTTGAGAAGCGCTACTCGAATTGTATAAAAAGTATAAATATCTCCCACGCACTGAAGAGTATGCCACACACGCTTATTCTTTTTTATTTACCTATACCTTTTAAATTCTTTATTATATTCTCTATCCTATTTTAATCTCTCTTTTTTTTAGGTAGAGGTAGGGAATACCCAATAGAAAACCCGAAACTATTTTCCGAGCAACATAAATTTCTCGGAACGCAACTCACCTAATCAAGCCCTCGAACCTTTTTATGTACTTGATTACTTAAGTTGTCATTAATGAAGTTACGAGGTCCTTTTATGTTAGGTGGTGTTATTAGCTGTGATTAATGTTGTGCGTCTCCCGTAACTCAACAAGCACCTCGTCATAGCACAACCAGGAGCTGCTATTATCTTATAGTTCTTATTGTCAACAAAACTACAGGAAGAAACTCGGATCTGTTGTTTTAGGTAGGTTGAGGATTCATTTATTATTCACATCATTTTTATTTTTAATCCGATTCAGCAGGAATTTGTACGAATCAAACAATTTAAGCGTGTTATTTCTAGCATAATTCTTCGAACACAGCTTGAAAGAATAAGGATGAGCATCTATATATGTGCCAGTGCCAGTGCCAGTATAAAAAAAATGAAATAATTGCCCTAAGAGAAGAATGCAGATATGTTGCCGATCCATCTTGCGATCAAGCTAGGAATTTTAAAATTCGAAAATCTTGAACTTTGGACCGATAATATACACTGGGCATGCATCTAATCTTGGTGACTCTGTTTGCTTCCGCTCCATTTTAGTATTATGAAATAATAAAAAAGATATGATGTCTTTTGACGAGGGATCATGTCGCCATTTAAATTTCAAATTCATGGGATTGAAGACCACAAATTATCAAGAAACGGTGTCCATGGCTCCCCCGCTATGCCAGGACCAAGAAAAGCGCCGGTCGGAAGGGATGTGTCTCTTGTCGCATCCCTAGCCGCTCTCCCCCCATCATTGCATGCCGCTCGTAGCCCACCTCTACTGTTTTTTTTTTTTTAAATAAAAAACACGAGCACAAGTTAAAAATATTAACGGAAGAACACAGTTAAAAAAAGAATCGCCTTTTGTCTTAACTCGGCTCCTTCTATAGTGGGAGCAGTGTCACTATTGCTACCCAACAAAAAATGAAACAAAAACCTAGATCGTTAACCCCACCAACGTTGCCTTTTGTCTCCATTATTTTCGATTTAATCGAGGGAGGCATGAGAAGGGGAGAATGTGGGGCTACAGAAACAGGGGTACAGGAGACTAGGAAGTTGTAAACAACCTTGTGTGGCTCTCCTCTGTTCTCCATTCCCGAAGGGTTTGCCTTGTTGGATATTGTAGCTCCCTGAATTTAAGGTTTCAGGCAATTAGGTGTTTCTTTACTTTGTTTAACGGTTGTTTTTGGACTATTTCTTCACCTGTGGAGATAATTCACTTCTTTAATTGCTTTCCGGCGAGTCATATACGTTCTGCAATTCTAAATCCAGACTTTTCTCTGGCATCCTCTTGAATTCGAAATTTAAGATGAATATATTGAGAGGAAGCTCATTTATCACTCAAGCCAAGCTTTAAGAGCATAGTTCGATGTTTTTTGCTAGTCGGTATAATTGCTAAGCACATGTTCTTCTTTTCGTTAACAGAAATTAGTCCTCCCGGAGCATCATTTTTACCGCAGATTCCTTGGCTAAAAAAAATAGTTCATGCATTGAACATTGCTTGCGATTCCGTGACAAATATACAAGAAACAATTTTGTAGCCAAATCATGACCTATAGGAGAGAAGTGGTCAAGTATATTCTGGGTCATATAAATAGGACGACCCGACTTCGTGCCTGTAAAGATCAGTCGTAATCCTCGTATATCTGACAATTTTCTTGATTTAAAATTAAACTTCAGGCCCTTTCAAGTCCTTGGATGCTCAATTGGCGAAGAAACTTTGAAGGCATTGCATAAAATTCTGATTTGAGCTGCCTCTTGTTCAGTTCATTAGCAGCGGCAACAGGCCAAGAGGTTTCTATGATGTCAACGTTCGACACAGCTGACAAAACAAAGAAAATCAAATTAATCACATGACAGAAGGAGAATGCAGCGTCTTGAGCGACTGATCATTTATCATGGAATCAAATTCGGTTCGGTCTGATTTTTATAAAAAAAAAAATTAATAATAATAATAACCAAACTAAAAATAAATAAAAAAATTATGTAGTTAAAGTTAGGGTCGGGGAAGCCGACATAACCAGTTTCACTTGTGGCATTTTGATCTTTTTTCTCTACCAAATACTACGAAACTTCTGGAGCTTCGTACGCTGAATTCGAATCTGATATTATTCAAATTGAATTCAAACTCAATCATTGAACTCTTTTATTTTGGCTTTATTATATATATAATTGTACTGGGGTTTATACTTTATAGACATATTGGGCACATGGCAATCAAAGTTATGTATGGAAAAAAAATAGTAGAAGTGTTTAAAATAGTAACTTAAAAAAAATCATGGAAATTTTAGTATAAAAAAACACAAATAATACTTCATTCTAGGTGATAAAGCTCGAAAAAACTCCGCTTGAATTTGGGTTCTTTTCATGAATAATATTGGGCTTTGAGCTTAAAGCATAAATGTTACTTGCAAAATAATACTTTAATGGCTAAATTAGTGTAGTGTTTAAAAGGGTGTAGGTTAAATATATATGAAGATATAGTTTGTATATTATGATATTCTTCTCGGTATATTGGCAGTCGATATGAATAAAAATAAACTAGAGAGGGGGGAAGAGAGAGGAAAAAGAAATAAAAGATTAAGTTGTTTGCTTGAACCAAGCTTAAAAGCAATCAAACCGAGCTCAATGTGGGCTTAGTGTTGGACTAGATTTGGACTTTCACATGTGCTTATTATTAACAATGGCAACCAATTCGACAATATAAAAATGAAAGATAGTGTTCAAGGCTAAGATTAAGCATAGGTTATTATTAGTCTTCCATCCACAAACAAATGAACAAACTGAACTCACCAACAAGATATTATTGAATAAGCTTTTTAACATGCAACATTAACACAATTTAAAAAATTATGGATGAGAAATCTTAAAGAACTCTTAATTGATATGTTTTAGAAAAACTCATAATCCTCTGAGAGTTATATCTCACATAAAAAAGAAATAAGCTTTGCTTGTGGTTTATTTAGTAGAAATGTGAAAATTTAAAATTAATTCCAAAAAAAACCCAAACTTTTAGATAGGAGAGGATCTAAGTAAGGTGAGCTTTGAGCTTAAACCCCCCACACGAGCGACTCGGCTCATGCTCAAGCCTGGAACTTTCTGGGGCTAAAAATTATTATTTTTTGTCAATCTATTATAGACTTAGATTTGAGTTTATAATTCTTCGGCCCATAAGGAATTAATTTTTTTTTGTCCATTATTTTGTCCAATCCAACCCAAAGAATCTAATCAATTCTTTTCTAAAAGAGTTATCTCTAAACTTGAATAATTTTTTTAGCTCAAAAAATAATTTTTTTTAGCTAGAATATTCAGGTTTTATGGTGGTTAATCGAAATTGATATTGAAAAGAATTTATTCTGATAATTACTGGAATTAATTCTATAACAATTTTAATTCCAAACTCATTTATAAAAGGGGTTGAAGAAGAGTGTTTTGGTGTTGGATTTTCTTCATGGACTTTGCATAATTTCTTGCACTCTTCTTCACTTAAATTTTCAATTTTACTCCTCTATTTTAAGCCTTGATTTTCCTATTTTTGTTTTCTTTTAATCTAGAGCTTAGAATCTATTCTTGTTGAGAAATACTTGACTCTATATTTTTTTTTGAGTTCGTTAATCTTTGTTTAGTAGTGCATCTAAACTACAAGTTGTTGGGATATTGAGAGGTTTATTGAAGTTTGTATTTTCACATCAAGTGAAGAAGAATAATAAAGTTTTAAAGACAACAAATTAATTATTAAAAAAAAATTAGATCAATTAAATGATATGTATTTCAATATTTTTTATTGTTTTCTTTTAAGTATGTTTTCAATATATGCTTAGAATGCGTGTTAGGAGTTAATTTCATTTTCTTATGTACAAATCTAAGTACAATTAGTATGTATACTAGGATTGTATTACAATTTTTCATGCAGATTTATATATTTACTTAGTAAACATGCTAATTTTTATTATAATTGCAAATTTTGCATGATCTTATATTCAAATTATAAACTAAACATATATGCTGACTTTTCTAACATTACTCTATTTGTGAATTTTGGACAACAGCTACAGCATATATTTACTTTTAGCAGCTTTAAGTTATAATAGCATTATTCTTAATTAATGTTAAAATCAATTAATTATAGTGAAACAACATCCAAAAATATTAGTACGTAGAGAAACAACTCGTTCTTTCTTTCATGATTCTATATTCAACTGAGTATAAGCATTGAATTTTACTGATGAGTTTCTGATGAACTACAAAGATACAAATCATAAAGCACCCTGGTGGATGACAACAAAGAATCACCTGCAAGGAAATTGCTAACAGCAAATTCTGAAGCTTCACATGAGTTGTTTATGACATGGCATCCGCTCCATTTTACTCTGTTTTCAGTTGAAGAACCTGGACCTTCATTCTCATACTCGCCATAGAAAAGGGTACTAAGATCAGACTCATTATTCCATGCTAACCAACCATCTGGATCAATTAAGTTGTCAAGGAAAGTTTCAAGAAAAACTGTCCTCGAGTAATTTCTCCAAGGCCTTCCGGAAATGTTCTTACTGAATCTTTGACCGGATTTTCGTCCGGGGCTGCAATTACTCGAGAGGTATGAATTACTATGACTGAAGTTTGGTTTGGATTAACGCGACTTTGTGCTGTTATTGTGTTAGTTTTGTGCTGAGTGATCCTTGAGTAGATGCTGCAGTTTTGGAAGACAGCAGCTGCATTTCCGAGGATAAAGTCTATAGTTCCTTATATATCACAGTCCCTGTAAAATTGTCTGTTTGAATGTACGTAGAGAGTGTCTGATATCCTTCAAAGCTGCATCTGGAATACAGATAAATCAGACCCTGATCGCAGAGCCACTGCTTGACCATGAGAAGGTCCAGCCGTGTTGCGGAATGCCATATCTTGAGCAATAAATCCATCACCATTAACGGCTGTTGCAAACTTCCATCATGAAAGAAACAGGTTAATGTAGTTAACCAATATTGCAAGACAAAGAGCAACAGCAATAGAAACAGAATTCATCACCAAATCATTTTTCGAACTTCAGGGATTACATACCAAAAGTTGCTAACTTGAAGGTGGTATAACCTCCTGTTTTGATATTGCTTCCTGTCACAATAGTCTTCCCAATTCCATCAGCAACCATTGTAGTATTCTTTCCCTTGTGTCCTATCACAACTTTCTCCTTGTAAGTTCCTGCTTTTACATAAATCACAAACCTTTCGTCTGTTTCTTATCTTTTTGATGCAACATTCACTGCCTTTTTAATTTTCTTAAAGTCTCCAGAGCCATCTCTAGCCACCACAAGATTGGCCAGCAGTGAAGTAGATCCAACATTAGTAGCCTCTAATTTCTTTCGACGATTGATATGGTATGTGGTCTTCTTCAGTGTAACTTTGTTAACGGCTAAAGCATTATTGATTAAATTGAAGACATTGATGGACAGAATAGGTCTATAGTCTCTGACATCAAGCTCAATACAACTAGTCCTACAGGTCTCAAGATTTGTTAGGGTTGCTGTGAGCCATGTTTGTGTATCCAGATTGGCAGATTGACCATAATTGTTGATTGTGTAGCTAGGCCTTATTATGGTGTCCTGGTAGAGCTCAAGACAGTCTGTCGAAGCTGTAGTGTTCTCACGGTGCCATGCCTGTTGTGTGAACCAAGTCGTTGATTGGCTTAGTGCTTGGAGGGCTTGGTCTAAAGCAATCTGCACGGACATCTTTCTAAATTCTGGCTTTTGCTTCATGGCAAAAGAGTACGTGTTGCTACACGTGGTACTGACAAGACTGGAGATATGGTGTTTTCTTGCACCAAGATTCGATATTTGAGGACATGACAGCAGGGAAAATGCCAACGAAGACAGAAAAAGAGAAGTTAATGACGATAAAGCGATAAAGAGCATTTGAAATGGCATAACTGCAATTAGAAAGACTTGTATACCATTTAAATTTTGTCTCATTTGATTGTCGAAGCTCACAACTATATAGCTGGGGAGGTTTACGACTCCCTTCCAACAGTTAAGCATCCAAAGCAAGCAATGCTTAGGCTAATTAGCTGTTTTATCATTTTATTTCCCCGATTTTTCACTTCAACTCTTTCCTTTTTTCTTTGCTTGTCTTTTGGGTATCACCATCCTGTTCTTCTAATTTTCCATCGCAATTGTGCGTCTATTATTGAGTTTGAAGGGAAAACTTCCCTTTAGGCATAGTAATCAGAGCATGATCCAGGACGTATCTCATACTCACTGCTGGAACAGTTATCACGAAGCTTAAGACTAACAAAGACACATGCATGGTCAAGCAACATACGTCCTCAACTAGGAGAGGTAAGTGGAGATTCTGTTGCCAGCAATCCATTTCACGTGGTTTGCATGTCCTATATGGGAATGGGAAAATCCATCGGTTCCATGCTCTTCAAGCAGAAGATATCTGATTGAATCAAATATTGGCATCAACAAAATTTATAGAATAGAAGGTGGAGAGCAAAAGAACTCGTTACCTGTTGGGTCCCTGTGAGAATAAGCACCCATAAAAATTGGACTGATATTAAACACAATGATTTTTAATACGACAAAAGGGCCTTTCTTCTGAATATATCGTTTAAATTTCTAGGCCAAATGAAAAAATGGAATGAACGAATATTCCACCCCACATACGGCTGACCCAACCTCAAACCACGGTTTTGACCAAAGAGATTGCCAATGCAAGTAGTTCGGTCCATTTCTACCAGAATTTGATGTCAATCATCTTCCACTGAAATCACAGAAAGATCTCCTGTACTGGTAGAAATGGGTTGAACTTCTGAGACTTTTGTCATGCTGGAGAACTTGGTGATGGCAGGAGTTCCTGCGGTCATCAAGTAGCTGCTTGTATACTGGCTACCTTAGTTCTCTGTAGGCAATGAATCAGATCTACAAATATCACCACGACAAAGCGGACATACCCTGCAAAACCATTAACAAGTTAGGCAAACACTAAAAACTGGGATAGCAGCAGCTATCTGAAAAATCACCTGTATAGGTTAAAGATAACAGACCACCAAGAAAGCATCAAAATTCAAATGGAGAGAGCAATCTGACATTATACCAGCAGCTAACGTGCAAATCATTGAATTTGGATTGATAATGTTCTCATGGGGACAACCGGTGGTTAAAAATTGGGACTTCTATGATCTGATGCTGTCACTTTATTAAGAATTTTTCTCTTACATTTTACAGTATTTGCTCAATTATACAGGTCATGCAAGCCATTAGATTTTTTTTTCAAGAAAAAAAAATCCAACAAAGAAAAGAATCAAGTCAACCTCAAGGTTGCTATAAATAAATACCAACAAAAAATCTGTTGCCGCATATTTGAATGATACAACAAAAAAAAGCCCAGATCCATTTTAAGATTTCTTGTGACCTACAAGAACAAGATCAGAAAATACAGATTTGATGAGCCTTATGATACGAGGAATTTTATAGTACTTCCAGTGCATGTACACCCTCTCTTGGATCATTTGGAACCCACTTATAATAGACATGGATCCACAACAATGTGACGGTGTGAACATACACTGGGAGTTCTGAAAAGTTGCTCTGATCTTGCAACAACAGAAGTTTTGGAGCAAGTCTGATAATCGTGCTTGACATTCTAGTCAACAATGTGCAACCTTCATTCAGTTCTATCAACTTATATTAGTATCAATAGTCAGTGACCCAAAATGTTAGTCATACATACAACAGCAGATACGAATTTGTTTATCTCAAAATTTTCAGCAAAGCTGTCATTTCCAGTACCTAAAAACTTAAGCATGAATAAACATGAATTGTAGTTTCGCTGCAAATGAATTTATTTTATACATGCATGTATTTATAGGCTAGTTACAGATTTGGGATTCAAAAAGAATACCTGTGAATCTCCTTAAGCCACTTGTCAACACATGTTCTGTGGAACTCGTGATGGCAAGGCAACACTCGCATGCTGTCTCCTTCATCGTATTCCACAAGGCATATGTAACATCTGTTATTTAAATGGCAAAAAGGGAAAGGAGCGTAAGTAAACGGCAATCATGATAAAGAGATAAGAACTGCAATACTAAAATTCCAATCATACTTCATTGACTTGGATAAGAAACGCATACAACAAGTTTATCAAATAACAAGACTACATAAACAAAAATACATAAAAGGAAGAAACACTGTTCAGTGAACCTTATAATCATGAACAAACCTTAAAAAATTTACACAAAAGATTGCAGATAATAAAAAATTAGTCTCACACAAACCATGACACTTTTTTTATCCAAAAAAAGAAGGAAAAGATCACAAATGTTATTGAAGCCTGCTTTAAGTGGCACTTAATATGAAGGTAACTAACTGTACATTGACCATGTCAACAACTTAACTATTTAATGCAGGGCATCATAAGCTGGTTCCATTGGAGCTGCTTGCATATGTAACTACATATGTGTACCTTGTTGTATTTGTTAGTCTTTTTCCCTTCTTTTTTCAGGTTAGGCAAACTCAAAAACTTTAATCACCTCCAAAAAATGGGAATTTAAAAGTTTTGACACGGAGAACTAATAAAAGAAAAGCAAGGTTGCAGTTAGATGACCAGGCTCTAAGCAAGCATTTGACCGCAGTTTACTATCTTAGTAAGCAATCAGCTGACATCATAAAGGTTGTGGTAAGTGATGACAAGCATAGCATAATGGAAGGTATTAGACAGAAAAATGAATTCAAAGATTCCACTATTTCATTAGTAGAAATTTGATTGGTAGACACAACTACTTACTGGGCTGTCTCCTCATTCTGATGTTTCTGGGCCTTGGCATATAATTTAACAGGCAATGATTCAACTATTTCATTTGGTGCGGGTACAGATCCAAGTGAGGACATAGAAGGCCGAGAGGACAATACAACTGATTGCTGGTGAATTTCATCCAGAACCTGATTAAAGTGTATAAAAGATTCAACTTATAGAGATATAAAAAGTAGAGTAAAAAAACCCAAAGACAAAAAAACTGGAGTATAGACAGCACAAAGCTAACAGCCAATTACCTCAAATAGAGCTTCAGCTAACATGACAATTCTCGATATGCTAGCCCTGGCACTTGTTTCATCATTTAAGTTGGCATCTCGTACACGGCATGTGCAGCGACCTGTTCTGTGCTGTCCAGATAAAATACAAGACCTCTCATGTCCAGACAGGTTTTCAAAACGGCTTCCCAACCTCTGAAGAGCACGAACCTAAACCATTATATACTATGAGAGTAATTTGTGTAATTTCAGGCACCAAGAAGGTGGAAAGCACAAAGGGAAGAAGGCTGAAAGAGACATGAGGTTTAGCCCAAATAAAGATGGGTTCCTTTTATTGGTTTTCAGGAGAAAAGAGTTCCAACAGCAGGTAAGGATGCAGGAAATTTTAATTTTATAAGCAGCAACAGGAATGGCATTGACCTAAATCAATCCCAAACAAGAACATCAAATGGCATGCTCTACATGTAGAAAGCATTCGCTAGTTTAACACGTACTGTTCGACAACAAATGTAATACCCATTGTTCAAAATAAAAAATTATAAGCCACGTGCACTGTGTTCATTAGATGAAAATAAACCCTATGGAAACTTTCAATAACTACCAAGTGTAGGGAACTTATGTACCTGAGATCGTATTCTCCTCCTCCGTTCAAGGAAATTTGATCTATGTTCTAGCAAGTCATGATACCTGGCTTCTCTTGATCGGGAGGTTTCCACCTCATTATCTCGAATGCCGAACAGTGAGCTAGACATGCCAGATGGAGGATAACCAGGTGCAGTTGGAGAGGTTAGAGCATTCCCTTCAGATTCTGACACCCTCATCTGCCCACCCAATGCCTGTCTCCGGCTACCATGGCTGGAATCTCTCATTTCTCTCTCTTGTTGCAAGGGACATAATGTAAGGTCAGATAATGATGACCGACGAAGAACTCTATCACGAAGTCTTCCAACACTCAAGGTTCGGCTAAAACGAACATTACGATCAGCGGGTTCTCGTGTTCCAATTCGCCTATCAGAAAGTCTAGTCCCAATCCCATCCACATCATTGAATATTCTAGGAGAATGTAAGTTTCCATCAACCCCCACTCTAGTTCCACCGCCATCTCTTCCTGCATGGAGAAAAATATTCTGGTTTTCTTGCATATTGTCTATGAGATCAGGTGTTTGACTATGCAACTGCAAACTAGCAGATGTATGTTCATGACAATGCGCAGCAGTTCTATTAACCATGGATGTAGCAAATAAATCACTACTCTGATGTGTTTCAAGTCCATTTCCATCAACAGCACCACTGGCAGACTGTGGATGACGGCGAATCTGGTCTTCATTGTCCAACATTCTGAGACTAGTAGAATGAATGGGATATCCCCTTGATGACCCTAAACTCACTGCTCTGCTCAGCCTAAAGCTCACGTTACCAGGAATAAAACTAAAGCGAGAAAGAAACCGACTTGGAGAGGTCAATGACTGCGTAGGAGCAGCAGCTCGAGCAGAGCTGCTACCTGTTCTTGAGGAAGTATTCGTGATACTTGCTTGATTCCATTCATCAAGCTCAACATCAGATGATATACAGGGCATTTCGTCAGATTGCTCAACTTTAACCTTTCCGTAACACTCAATTTTAACCTCTTCCGAGTCTATTTCATTCTGGTTAGCAGCTGAAGCATTTCCTTCGTAATTTTCTTTATTCCCATTATCAGAAACCTAAAAAAGCATGGGTAAAACGATTTTAGTCCTTCAAAAACCCATAAACAGTGAAGAAACTGTAACGGCATTCTTATGAATATTATGATGATACCATACGAAAACAAGTTCTGAAAGGATACATGAGCACAATTTCCACAATTCAAGAAAAGAAAATAAACATTTTCCATTGAAAGTGCATATAAGTGAGTGAATGAACAAAAGAACTAAGCTGCATTAAAATTGAGAAAGCTAAAAATAACACGATCAAAGAAGCCGAAGAGGGAACAATGATGGAGGGCCTGACATGGTCACCGCTGGTACTATCACGAGATCCACAGGAAGAACCCAAACAAGCAGACTGAAAAACCTTGCTCCTCTCTTTAGATCTTCCCTTCCTTCCACTTCCACTTGATGATGATGCTGAGGCACCACCACGATATGCCTTACTTCCACTGGATCCCATCTCTCCAGAATATCACTCCACACAAAACGATGCCCAAATTACATCACTGCCCCCTGAAAGCTTCAACATTTCAGATCTAACAATAAGGGGCATTGCATTTATAGGACCAGTGAGTGTTTGGTGAAGTGGGTTCTTAAACTTGAGAGAGAAAAATGAAATGGGTTCTTGTCAAGTTTCAATCTTTTAAAAGTGTTAGATCTAAATAGAGAGAAACAGTGAGAATCACATAACGTTCAGTTTTTTATTTATTATTAATGTGGTTGAGTAAAGGGGGGTTGCATATGAAAGTTAAGATTAGATGTGAGAAAGAGACAGAGTAACTACTTGCAGAGAGAGAATGGGGAGGGAGACTGGTTTTTTAAGGAAGTGTTTTGTCTCAGTGAGTGAGTGAGGGGCTTGACCGCATAATTTTGAAAGAAGATAGAGAGAGAGAGGGAGAGAGAGAGAGGAGAAGGAACATGAACATGGGGGCTCCTCCTTTACTGATTTGCAGGCTGCATTTCTGGGGTAGTGTAAAGTGTTTGACGGGAAGCCACGTGGGAATGATAAAGCTTTGGGGGTTGTTTATGTTAGGAGGGAAAATTTTGTCCACGTTATTAATGTCGTAAACGCACTGTTTATTTTTACATTTTAAAGATACTTTTTTAAAAAAAATTAAATCAAATTTTATTTCTTAAAAATTAATATTTATTTGATATTTTTAGATATTTTAATAAATTAATTTTAAAAAAAATATTTTTTTAAAATAAAAAATATTTTGACAAACAACCATAATCACATTCCCAAAAATACCAAAATAACACCCAATTTTTAATTTTTAAAAAATATATATATTAATAATGAGGCACATTCCTCCATCAAATCTTATTTTAAAACACACTATTTATTTCACTGCCAAACTTTTGGTTTTTGTTATGATAAATCTAAAGAGAAAATAAAAAATTGTAAGAACATTTTAACAATTACTTCTTGGATTTTAACAATCACTTCTTCTTGATAAAAAAATAAAAGTCATCTTTTTTAAGTGTTGCCTTGGGGAAAATGAAAAGAAACGTAAAATGCAACTTCATTGTATAGCATTTGGCAAACAAAAAGGCAATCGCAAAGCTTCCTTGACATGCAAAAAGATGTACAGTGAAACATGGCTTGCCTGAATAAAATGTAGAAACTTCCATTGTGTGCAAAAAAAAAACAGAGAGAGGATAGGAGCTGAGAGACCGTTCTTCTAAAGTGAAGGTTGAAACTACAGTAGAGGAAAGGAGGATAGAATCAAAAGGTTTGCTTGAGAATAATGACAGATGTTAGGAAAGTTGTGTAATCATTATTCCTGCGGACAGGCCATTGCGTGAGCACCCGTTTTATGAGGGATACAATTGGAATACAAAGGAGCTAACTTTAAGGGATCCTAAATTCAATGGCGTGCTCCTAATATATGTTTAGGAATGTGGTTTACCTCTGTGTTTTAAAAAATTTTAATTGTTTTGTTTAAAATTAATATATAGAGAAGGGTAAGTATGATGTTTAAATGCATGCCATTTGGGACAAAAATAAAAAGGGAATGACTTTAACTTCATGTCACCGGTTCAAGTTTTAAAAATTTTAGGTCGTTGGAGATTTATATAATCATTAACTTCAGGGTTCATGAAATTAGTAAGCGTATACGCAAGCTGACCCAGATATCCACATTAATAAAAAAAAAATTAAAAAATACATGTCACAAAAATAAATATGCAAGGTAGGAGAACATGTACAGCTCGTTTGGTATTATGGTGGTGGTTGTTTTTTAAAATACTTTTTTATTTATAAATATATTAAAATAATATATTTTAAAAAAAAATCATTTTTGACATTAAAGGTAAAAAAAATATTAAAACACTAAAAAAATATAATTTTTTTAAAAAATATATATATTTTAAATACAAAAACATAAACAATTCAGTATTTTTATCATCATAAAAAATGGTAAAAAAAAACTGGTGGGGAAAAGGAATGAAATGATGCTGGAAAATATATCGAAAAGGAGGGATGTAATTATAACAAAATCACAAAAAACGTGAAAGAATCCCATGACAGTTACGAATGCAACACAACAGCCAACATCCCATTATATGAACATGTATATATAGACGCACAATATATATATATATATATACACACACACACACAGACATTCTGAACAATTTTTACAGGGGAGGCTGGGAAAAACACCCGTCGGAAAGGTGCAAGGACGAGGAATTGATTGGAACTGGTAAAATGAAAATTGTTATTGTTTTTTTAATGGGTGCACTAAACAGGAATTCACAAGCATGTTGAACATCTTAGGAGTCAACAAACAACCCCAAAACTTGAATAAATAAAGAAAAATTTGTAGAGTAAGCCAACAAATTGATCACAATTCCAAGAAGTAGGTAGAATGACTTAGTTTCCTGAGCATGAATGGGGCCAGTCACTACCAATAGTAATTTGCCCTTTCAACTTGGGACCATGGTGGCGACGGACCTCGAAACAAAATTACATTTGTCTGCAATGAAATCAAGGGGTGTCGTTTCCTGACAGGCATGGATGGCGCATTCAAACTATAAGGTGAATTCTGGTTGTCTGAACGTTCTGGTTTGAATGCCACTAACATGGCTAGGCAGTAAAAAAAATTGTGTAAACAGATAGTCAATGTCTAAAATAATATAATTTGTATCCTACTTAATTTCAGGTTAAATCACGCGACCTTAGGAAAGTGTAAAAGATGCAAGAGCTACAAAACTAAGGTTGTCAATTTCGTTCCATTCCGTCCGGAATGGCCGAAACATTTCATACCAATTCAAAAAATGAAACAAAACGAAACAAATTTCATCTCATTTTAAATCTCGGTCCGTTCCGGATTTTTCGGCCAAATTCCGGCCGAAATGTTCCGGTTTCATTCAGGTTGTTCTGTTTCGGCCAAAAAACCATTGAATCAAATTGAACCTTACTTAATTTCATTAATTAAACCACCCGATTATAAAAAGCTTTTTTATTATTATTTTCAATAGCAATGATATTAATAATAATATTGAAATTTATTATTACTATTTTCATTAACAATGATATTAATTTTTTAAAATTAGTTTTATCACTAATATATATGGTTTATATTATTTTAAGTTAAAGATCTATTTAATCTTTACTATTTAAAAATATTTTAAATTTTAAAATTATATTTATTTGGCATTATGTTTGTATTGCATAATTTATAATTAATTTATCTTGAATTTGAATTATGTTTATGGAATATATATATATATATATATGAACAGTACAACCCCGAAACGGCACGCCGAAACACTCCGAAACTGAAATATTTCGTTTCAATTGAAAAAACAAAACAGCTACCGAAACGGAATTGACAACCTTGACACAAACATTAGTGGTAAATAATACATCAAAATGCATGGGCATAAAAAAAACTTGAGGAAAAGAAAGAGTGAAACAGGGAAGCAAGATGAGTAAGCGTCTTGGGTAGGTGATCAAAGCAAACAAACAAATTAATATTAACTAATGCTTCTAAAAGGTATAGGAAAGTATTATAGCTTTTCTATGCCATATATATTTTATTTTTTTGTCTTTCTTTTATATATATATATATATAAATTTTTTTTCGGGCTTTACATCTTTTTTTCCCAAAGTTATCTTCTTCTTTTTTGTTTTTTTATTCTTTTTTGTTTTTGTATTTTTTTAAAATTATCTTTATCAATTTTTTTTTTAATATCGAACTAGTTGAAAATTTAGTTATGTATTTAAAAAAAAAAAAACATTATGGATTACTACAATATTCATACATGGCTTTCGTTTTCTTTTTTTTAAGAATTTTTTTTTTTTTCAAAATGATCTTTGTCATTCTTGCTTCATAGTTTTTATCTTTAAAACACTGTAGATTGTTAGAATGTTTCCCCAAATGTTTTTTTTTTAAATTATATTTTTTGTTTTTTTTTAATATCGAGTAGGTTGAAAATTACAATTGTAGATTTCCCCACATGTTTTTCTCATTTTTTTCCCTTTTTTTTTTGCCTTTTTTTTTCAAAATTATCTTCTTCATTTTTTATTTTTTTTTTAGTTTTTCTTTCAGATTTTTTTTTGTTGATTTTTTTTTATAATTTTTGTTTTTGTTGATTTTTTATATATATAATATAGAGCTGGTTGAAAAATTAACTTTATAGTTTTTTTTTCTTTATAATATTGTGAATTGCTATAATGTTTCTCCACATAATTTTTTTTTATTATCATTTTTTTAAAATTGTCTTTATCAATTTTATTATTTTTAATATTGAGCTGGTTGAGAATTACAATTGTAGATTTTCTCATAAAACACAATAGATTGCTACAGTATTTCCCTGCATAGTTTTTTTTTCCTTTTGGTTTTTTTTGTTATGATTTTTTTTAAAATTTTCTTTGTTGATTTTATTTTTAAATTATTAATCTGGTTAAGAATTTAACTTTATAGTTTTTTTAAAAAAAAATATTTTGGTCTGCAACAATTTTTTCAAAATATTTTTATTTTATTTTTTTCATAAATCTAGAACAATGTATAAATATATCATAAACTAGCATCATCATGCGGGAATGGCATCCAGTAAAGGTATAAGGCTTGTAGGAACTCGAAATTTAAATTAAAGAAGCGACAATGGGTTAAAACATGGCATAAATAAGACAAGGTCCATGCAGACGACTTGTCACCCAACTCTTATTAAAAGCGAAAACTAAATAAATCATGTGTCAATGTGCATGAGTCTATGTCTAGCCCACATGTTTGGACTTTTTGAACAACCCAGCGTATCATGAATAACAAACATCTTTTTTAAAATCTTTTTTTTTAATTTGCCCTTTTGTTTTGCTTTTGCTTTTTTTTTAAATGCATCTTTTAATATTAAAATTTTTATCAGTTTTATTATTTAATATTAAATTAATTATGAATTTATTTTTTTATTATTATTTTTTAACATTTATAAAATATAAAAAAAGTTAGTTCAACTTATTAGAGTCTATAACTTGGATTATGGCTTTCTTTTGCTCTTTTTTTTAATATATATATTTTTTAATATTGGATTTTTAGTTAATTTTATGATTTAGTATTGGGTTTACAGAGAATCAATTTTCATATTTTTTTCATGTTATAAAATAAAAACACTAATTCAACTTGGTGGAGTCCATAACTAGGATTGCGAGTTTTGTGGCTTGACTAGGATGAACATGGCCTGCTTCTTCTTCTTTTTTGATGATTTTTCTTTAGACTTACTTAGTGAATAAGGTCAAATAGAGACAATTCCCATAAAATCTATTTTAAAACATAGGCTAAGCAAATATTAAGGTTGTGATTTTTTTTAAGTCTTAACTATTGTGATGAGTTTAATAACAATGCCTTGAAGTTTTAAACAATCTAAAAAATATTTTTTTATGTTAGAAAAAAATAGAACCAGCCCGCAGTGAAGACACAAGCGATAAACTAGTTACTCTCTGCAGAAGGAAGTGGAAAACATTATGGTGTTTTTGTTATTTATATGAACAGTAAAGCCCTTCATTTAAAAAAACAAACTTTTTTTCTTTTTTTTAAAATACCTTCTTGATTTTATTCTTTCAATTTTATCACTCAATATTTTTATTGATTTTGAATTGATCATAATTTATTTTATTTTTTATGAGATTATCATAATCTCAAACAAACACCCTGATATTTAGTTGGTACTCAATTTTCGCAAGCATCTATTTTTGTTATCATATTATTAAATAAAAGGATTTAAAAAAAAAATAAAATTCAATGTCCATGATCTAGGTTGTAGGTTTTGCGAGTTAACCCGAAAAGTTTGGATTAATCCAATATGTCATTGTTTTAATATTAAAACAAAATTATATCATTTTGATTTTTTTTAAGTCAAACCATGTTTTTATTGATCATTTAAGTGCCTTTAAACCTGCTAGATTAACTAGGTTTAGAGTCAACTCCCACGCAGGTTAATTTTAAACTCGAGTTAGTCAAAGAGCCGGGGTAAGAAGCTTTAATCTAGTTGATTCTGATTTAATAACAATGTTAAATAGTTTTATTTTTTAAAAATCTCATCTTTTTTTTTTCTTTCAATTAAATCCCTTTTGGCTTGTTTTTTTATTTTTTTTTATTTTTTATCCTTTAATATTTAGTTGATTTTTTTTATAATTTATTTTAATTTATTTTTACGAGATCATCGCAATCTCAAACAAATATCTTTGTATTTGGTTAGTGCTCATTTATACAAGTGTTTATTTTTATTATCATATCATCAAGTAAAAAAATAGTTTAAAATAAAAAAGTTAGTAGACCTGGACGAGTCCATGTTTTAATATGTTACGGTCTCAATATTAAAAAAAATATCACCTTTGATTATTTTATTTAAATTAAGCTATATTTTTTACAAGTCATTAAGGTTATCTCTGGATCAATTAATTTAATTAGATTATATTAAGATAACTTTCATAGAGTTTAATTTAAAACTAGAGATAAGTAATAAGTTATTCAAAGTTATTTTTAGACCAATCAATATAATTAGATCATGTCAAGACAATTCTACCAAAACACTAGTAAACATGAAACATGTTGATCAAGATTTATTTAAGAGTAATGATTTCTATAGATTTTGTTTTAAAAAATTCGATAATAATATAAACATAAATCAAATTATTACAAAGTTGCGTTAAATTATTCAATTCGTTAAGAATTATTTATTGTACCGAATACTACTCGGGATTTATAGTTGAATAATGTTATACAGCAAGACCCAAAGGTAATAAATTTAGTATAAATAGACGTAACGATTAATGATAAGATTTGTAATATCGTGTAACTTTTAAATCATTTATTTTATAATAAGATATACATATAAATTTTTTTAAAATTCATTTATTATTCATCTTTATGATTTATAGTTATACAGTTAATCCATAGTTCCATACATGCTTCTGATTTTTTTTCTGGTCACTTAAATTTTGTCGTCAAATGTAGCATAACTTATTTGAAAACTTAATCCCAGGTACAGGCTCAAACGTTGTTTTGAAAAATCTAAAAATTAAAATCAAGCTACGAATCAATATCTTGGTATTGTTTGGTCGTTGAAAAGGTTTATATATATATATATATTAAATTTTAAAAAGTAGTTTTTATAAAATGTAAATTCATGAAAAGTGAATTAATTTTTTATATTTAACAGTGTCATGAAAAATAAATTAAAAAATCACTTATTAATAATTTATTTTTTTAAAAAAATATTTAACATATATAAAACATTAAATGTTACTATTTAATCACTTATAATAACAAATAAAATAAAAAATGTAACAGTCAAAAAATAATTTATAATATCATATTTTTTTAAATAGTTTATTTTATAAAATATAACTATACATATAATATAAATATTTTAAAAAATATTTTTCATAGGACATTCAATTTCCTTGTATTCTACGACACACTTCCTCCTTGCTCCAGTCTTATCATATACTTTGGTTAATTGTTTTACGATTTGAAGACGTACCAATACAATGTATTCCTAATTTGTTCACTTCACTTCTTCAAACCTACGACTCAAAATATCTTACAAAGTGACTAAGCATTTATTTGGCATTGTGTACTGAACGGAGATTAAATAAATTTTGAATTTTTTTTAATATTTTTATATAGTTTTGATGTGATAATATTAAAAATTATTTTTTAAAATAAAAAATATTATTTTAATATATTTAAAAGTAAAAATATATTTTATTAAAAATAACAGTTACCAAACTCCACTTCTCACAAATATTAAACACAGTATGGTTTTTGGCCCCAAACTTTATGGTGCCACGTGGCTATTCCTCTTTGGTATACTCTGGTGCGTGCATATGGCTCTCTCTCTGGCCTCTACTGCTCGTGTGGTGTGAGCAGTAAAACTTGATGAATATTATAATATTGACAGTTACGTTCTCTCTAGCCGGGAGCTAAAACGTCACCGTATTCAATGAGGCAATCCCCAGTCCTCTCTTATAATCCTCACAAGTAACCATCCGCCACGTCGTGGAAGTTACAAAAAGGCTATGACCTGGCTGCATGTTACTGGCTACTTGCAGGAACTATGCTCAACGTACAGACTATTTAGCTTCCAACTCTCCCTAGTCCCATCCACCATCAACAGAACTTGAGAGGGGTAAAACGGTAAGATAGGAGACGATTACTGCAGAGGAGATTAGGCCGGGAGGGACCAGAATCCAGGTCACGTGAGGTGCATCACGTGTGCTAATCATTACAATCTTCCCTCTCTCTATAGCAGAATTGCACCACACCATTGTTGATTTCACAACAGAACAGAAAAACAAATAAAACCCCCCCCCCTCCCTGCATTTTCCTCCTTAGCTCTCTCTCCCGCTCTCTCCAAACAATTAATCACAAGCAGCGTTTTCTTTAAGGTTACTGTAAAGGTCTCATCTTTATATCTCATTTTGTTTTTCATTTTCAACTTGATTTTCATGCATTGCTGGTGGACTTAATTGCTCTTTGGCTCTTTGAATCAGTACTGGTATCGGATAAAAAATCTTAAGGAGTGACCTGTTTGCATGTCCGTAGTGTAGGATATAGACTAAATTCTCACTGTCGATTACTTTGTTTTCTACTTTTAAAGGAAATCAGAACTTCGATTCTGCATTTGTGTGTTTGGATGCTGAGAAAGAAAGGCGTGTTACTTTGAATCAAGAAATTAACCTCTTGATATAGTGTTATTTTCCTCTGGTTTCTGAGAATCCAAACAGCCTGTGTTTCTGCACCTGGTCATTTTCTTTTAAAGAAGTAAACAGAAACTGAGTTTTCTGAACAATAAAATAAAATTAATGGGTTTAAAGTTTTCACGACAAATTGCAACTCCTTCTGGTTTGCTTGGGATTAACCGGAACATTCTCATTGAAATTAAATGCATGCTCAATGTTTGTTGTAACTAAGCACACAGCTTCTTCTTTTTTCCTTTCCTTTCTCTCTCTCGATCCGTTCTAAGCTTCTTGATCTTTATCAGTAGTGTTTCCCCCCCCAGTCAATATACTTTGAAGGTCACGCATTGATCAATACTTGGCATTAATTTTTCATTCCCTTTCGCTTCTTAATCATTTTCATCTCTACCTACAAATAATAGAATAGATTCTGCAAGTATGAGTACGCTGTTTGAATCTTTTTTCAAAATCACTTTCTATAAATGCACACGCATTAATTATCAGGCTTTAAACTCTCTGCCCCAAAACTTCCCTGTCTCTCTTGCTTTCTCTTTTGATCAATCCTTCTGTTCATTTGTTTCAAATACCCAAAAAGATATAATTTCACAGATCATGATTTTATACGCACACATTTGCTTCAAAAGATTTGCATGATTATATATCTTTCCCTTTCTTAATTATGTCCATGTTGATGAACTGAAAAGATGCTGGCTAGTATTAACTTGTGATGCTGAAACGGTTTCTGTAAATGCAGAGGATCACTAAGATGGAGCTGGTTGATGTTGCAGTAATGGACCCATCTGTGAGTTGTTCTCTTTTTCTCGCACTCACCAATTACTGTTACTACTATATTTCTCTCCCAAATCACACGCGCTGTTTTATCTGTCAACTCCAGTGAAGTCTGAAGTTTTCAAATCAAAGGTTCATTGATTCAATCACACGGCCTACGAAGTACCAAAAAATAACCAAAAACGAAAAAAGAAAAAGGAAAAAATAAGTCCCCTGCAGTTTGTTTTGCAAATCAATCCCCACTTTACAATTTATAAATCCTTCGTGCCCAAGTAAAATTATGATTACAAAAACCACAGAATTATTATGCTTCGTAACAGTGTATATTCAATTCACTATATATCACACACACGAGGGGCTTGTGCACACAGTAAGGGAAAAAAAGAAGAAGAGAAGGGGCAATACTTAACAGTGAGATTTGGTTATGGTGTGAGTGGTAATTATGATATGCGATGAAAATTGTTGAAGAAGAGAAGGGGCAATACTTGACAGTGAGATTTGTTGTGAAAATGAAAACGCAGGAAATGATGGGGTGCATAAGCAGAAGGCAGAAACAGAACCCCGAGGACGCCGCTGAAAGGACTTTTTTAGGCGGACAATTCCTGCACTACCCAGTAAATACCAACACTACAACGCCGCCACCATTTGGTAACGTACAGACAGACGCCTGTCTATAAGAAAGAAATTCTCTCGTTACCTCTGTAGTTAACCTGGCTCTTGTTTCTCTCTCCTTTCTCTTGATATTTTTTTTCCAGGGTGTTTATAAATTAATAGCATTACTTTTTAAATTTTTTTTTTTAAAATTTTTATTTTTTATATCAATATTTAAAAAAATCTAAATTTTAACCAACATCCGTGTAGCGTTTACACACGACTACGTACGCACTCCTACTAGCCATGTCTTTTTTAACGTTAAATATTTGTGATGAAAATAAGGATTCCCCTGACTATTCTTTGTTTGCGATGTTTAATTATGAAGACCCAGCTGAGCACATTAAAGTAAGCTCTCTCTATGAACTTGATCACTCAAAGTTGCCTCATAAATCCCCTGATCAACTCCACAAAATCCGGGTTGTCATGGTATTTATCATCAACATTCTTTAAAAACCCACTCCATTTCCCCCTTTTTTGTCTTAAATATTTGTTAATTAACCGTGTTAAACTTTTACTAATTATTTCAGGTGAATGAAAGGATCAGAATGAGAGTTTCTCTGAGGTTTCCAAGCATCTATTCTCTAAAATCTTACTTCAATGAGACTGAACATACTAAAAAGAAAGACTTGAGGAAGAATCTGCCAGCATTCGATGACAAGTACATGATAGGATCAGAAGTTGCAGCAGAAGCTCTTTACAGGAAAATCTCTTCTCAAGAAATTGCGGACAAGAGTAGCTCGTGGAGTTTCTGGGTGCTTAAAAATCCTTCGGTTTCATCTCAAAAGGTGTCAGACTCACCTAGAAGAAGTGCGAATGTTAATGTTGGTGCAAGAAAATTGTCTCTCATATCTGAGCTTAAGGGAACCGGTATGGCTAAGTGGGGTCAGCGCCGGCAGGTCAGGTTCTTGGCTAAACACGTAGAGGATAAACGTGAAATTGTGGCTGTATCGAATGTCGTAGTTAAAGGCGAAGAAGAGAAACACAGTGATGGTGGCGATGATACAGAAGAAGAGGAAGAGGAGGAGGGTGATGTTAAGGTAGTAGTAGTAAATAAATCGAGAGAAGCTAAAAGGAAATTATGTAAGAGGAAGGGTCAAGGTGGGTCTGGTGGCAAATCATCACCGAAGAAGAAAAGGCCTAAAAGTGAAAAGAAGAATCAGGTTGCGGTCTATAAGCAAAAGAAGAACAAGGTCATAAAAAAATTTATTGATAGATGGTCGGCTGAGAGGTAATATAGCTTTTAGTTGTTAACAAATTAAACTCGTAGCTTGATTTATATCAATTTATTTATTAGTGTTTATATGTAGCTATCTAGCTAGTAACTAATTTGGTTGGTTGATTTACGTGAAGGTATAAAATGGCTGAGGTTAGCATGTTGAAAGTAATAAAAGAGCAAAATGCAGTGTTTCGAAACCCAATTCTAAGGCCAGAACTGAGAGCTGAAGCACGGAAGTTGATTGGGGACACTGGATTGTTAGACCATTTGTTGAAGCATATGGCGGGGAAGGTAGCTCCAGGAGGTGAAGAGAGATTTAAAAGGAGGCATAATGCAGATGGGGCAATGGAGTACTGGCTGGAGAAGGCTAATTTGGTTGATATTAGGAAAGATGCTGGTGTGCAGGATCCTTATTGGACTCCTCCACCTGGGTGGAAACCTGGTGATAATCCTAATCAGGATCCTGTTTGTGCTAGAGAGATCAAGGAGCTCCGAAAGGAAATTGATGAAGTTAAAAGGTAATTGGTCCTTCTGTTTTGTTAACTAGGATTGATCATGGACTTTGAATTTTGTGGTCTTTTAGTTTGTTAGTACTCGGTACTACTGATCTAAGTATTGCTCATCGGTTTTTCTCCGTTACTGTTGGGCGAGTTATGCATGCTCATGATTCCATTTGTCGCGTATTTGTTGTCTTATTGGTGCAGGGAGATGGTGTCCAGAAAATATGGGAAGGAACTAGCCATTATGGCAGTACCAAATTCTTCTCCTACAAGCCAGGACATGGAGCATGGCAGCATATTAATTCCACTGGAGGTAATAAACATGAAAGTTTGACTAGATTTTGACCGACCGAATTCTTCTGTTGACAACCCGTGTATTATTTTTGCAGGAAATGTACATTGATTTGGTGAATAAGAAGGTAAAGATGGATGAACAACTAATGGGAATTTCACATTCTTTGTGTGGGATGGAGGTAGGAAATCGTGAAAATTTACCCTTTAATAATTATCATGTTCTCTTCGATTGAAGTGTGTAAGATTTGATATGAATGATTCTTTCCACGTTTTGAATTTGTGAGTACTACAGATGCATGTAAAATTTGTTGAAATAAGAAATTCCTGAATGACTGCACATGATTATGACCCACATCTTTCAAAGATAATAGTAATAAATTGACTATCTGGTGTATGTATCCAGTCTTGATAATAAGTTGATGGTTAAATTGCCGTGGAACCACTCGAGAAGCTGTTTACGGGGAATATTGCTCGTTCCAGACTAGATTTTGCAATTAGCATAGCTAAATTTAAAGCTGAAAATCCTACAATAAAATAGTTTCATAAATGATGAATGTTTTGGTGGTGAACTTTCGTGGTCCTTGCCAGTCCTTTCTAGTCTGGATAACATTTATATCGTAACAATGTTATGATTAATGACGATTTTAGGATGAATTGGTTATCGTATCAATGTTATGATCAATAATGATTTTAGGATGAATTGGTTACTTGTGATTGGTTTGTCCTTGCAGTACAACGGGGAGGCTTGGCAATGTTTATTGTCGTAGCATTTAACTATGTATTGAACCATGGTGTTATGATGATTGAAATGTCTAATTAACGCAGGAAGAAATGAAGAAGCTAAAAACCAGAGTGAAAAAATCTAACAGAACAGAATCAACAGAAAGGCCAGCATTATTAATGGTATCAACAGAATCAACCACACCAGCTGGATCTGGAAGAAAGGGGAAGGAAGTAATGCATCAGGAAAAAGAAGCAATGGTTTTAGGGGAATCAGCACAAGAACAATGTGAGTCATCAGGAGGCAACATACCACCAACAACAAAATCAGCAGCACCAACGGAGGACAGGGCAGCAAAGATAGAAAGGTTGAAAAGTGGGTTTAGGGTATGCAAACCCCAGGGAAGTTTCCTGTGGCCTGATATGACTACCTCAACCCCTCAACCTCACGGTGCGGTACAACTCCAAGACCTCATTGCAGTGCACACGCCTCCTTCTATGTCCTCTACTTCACCAAAACAATCTTACCTTCTGTTTACTCCCCATGGACCCCGCCATACTTCTCCTGTGAAGGCATCAGCTGAGAGAAGGCCTGTCACCATTTCTCGATCCACAGCTGCCACAACTCCAATTACTTTTCCTCCCCTTGATCGAATGATTCACAACCAGTATGAGAAGAGCAGCATTTCTACTTCTACTACCATCACCAACACTATCAAAACCCCTCTTATCAACCTTAATGAGCCACTGGATACCAATCAAACTGATGATTATGGGTTAACTACCATCACCAACACCATCAAAACCCCTCTCATCAACCTTAATGAGCCACTGGATACCAATCAAACTGATGATTTTGGGTTATTATGTTGGTCTCATTCCCATGCCCATGCTCAAGATTTGACTACCACTATTGCCATGCCAAGTGTATGTGTGCTGACTGATAAAATCCCAGTTTCAGTTCACACCCATATTTTGGTGATATAAACTTGGTATTTATGCTGACTCCTTTTTCATGTTCTGTACGTTTTACACAGTTGGGACCCACAAAGAAAGAGATGATGAGCCAATGGGAGGAAGGTGATCCAAGAAAAGGAATGATTAGGAACTGTGAGCAGCGGCAGCAGCAGATGGGATGCTCCTGTGCCTCATCCATTGCATCTTCTTCCATGTCAATGGAAGTAGGGACTTGGCTAGCTCTGGCTTCTTCCAAGCCTTCCGCGGAGCACAAATCTAAAAGGGGTTAAACATTATATATCAACAATAGCAGCAGCAGCAACTATATCGGCTAGTTTATCATGCTAAACTAATTACTATATATTAGTCTTAAATTTAAAACAATTAGTTAAGCCCCTGATAGAATACAAACAATTAAGTTGGTGTTTTACATTTTGCTTCCATTGTCTTACTATATATACAGATAGAAACAGCATCAAGATGCGCGCAAGGAGCTCTAGCCTAAAGAGAAGAAAAGGTAAAAATCAATACGATTTTTGAATAAGATATACTTTGATTAACCTGATGTTATCTTTATCACTAAATAATATTAGGAATGATTCTGTTCCATTGTGTTCCTCACCATTTGTGCACTTTGTGGTCAATTTTAGCTTGCTCTATTGTTTTTTTCTTGAAATTAAAGTCTCATATATATTCTGTAGTCATTCTCACTCACTTTTTTTTCGTCCTGATATTTCTCTATATCTTTATTTATCAAAGTCCAAAAGACTCTAAATCAAAACCCTTTTAAAAATGTGATTAATGGTTGTTTAGAAGGTGTTTAATATTCCATCAAGGACCATTTAGCTATTTATATTTTTAATTAATTAGTTAGTTTTCATATCTCAAACATAAGCCTTAAGAAAAAAAAAAAAAACCATCTGAGTATCTCGTCATTGCAGTTTATCTTAATTTTACTTCAAGGTTTACAAGTACTAAGTCCGTTTGAACTAGACCCACTCAAATCTTGGAAGTTATTAAGGCATGGGCTCGCTTTTGTTATGGGACTCGCTTTGAGGTATTTCTTAACCTAATTTTAAAGAAAAAAAAAAGTTAAGTGTATAAGGCATGCAAGATAAAACTACGGATAATTATCTAGGAGATGTTCAGTAATAAAAACTTGAAATTAAAAAGTTTATTTTTTTATATAATTTTAAATTCAAATCTTGTAATTACTAATATAATATAGTTACTATACATGTACAATGCCAAGCCAAACAAAATCACGGCACTATAAATAATAGTGATTTTGATGGAAATTTAAAGCTTAAAAAATAAATTAAAATTTTGCAAAAATATGGTGCGATTCCCGATTCCCACTTCATATAATAATCTATCTTTATTACTTAGATAAACCAAAGTCTGTCTGAAATTGATAAAAATAAATATGTTGACACAAAATAATATGAAGAGATTAATATTCAAGAATATGCAGTAATACCTAGATCGAGCTACTATAGGGGCCTTAGGGGGGGGTTTCAAGGCCCTCTCTGCACTCCTTACAATAAGAGAAACTATCAGGTTTTGAATGGGGATTCCATTGACGATTGAAAGCACGAACTATGTTCTAGGGTTTATAAGGAAATAGTTATAAACACAAACCAACCATCAAAACAAGGTAAGGATCCCTCAAAAAATTTTATAAATTTTATTTTATGATATTTAAGTTGTAACTAGAAGAGGGATAAAAATGAGGAAAAAAAAGTGGCACATTTAAACAAGCAAATAATAATAAAAATATATTTCCTCAATTTTTTTTATTCTTTATATTATAAACTTAAAATTATTTTTTTAACTCTTTCATTACATGTCATTTGACAAAAAAAAAAAAACATGTTTTCTGCTTTTTTTATTCAAAAAAACTAAAAGCAGAGCCTTTTAAAATGAGAAAGAAAAAGGCCTGGATAAAAAAAAAGAGATTGAAGGCCCATACACCTGGTTTTTTCTTTCAAATGCCTAGGGGACTTAGTCATAGACCAGGTTTATATATATATATATATATATATATATATATATATATATATATATATATATATTTTGCTTAAATATATATTTATAAAAAAAATTAAACCCAGTTAAATCTATAACTAGAATCGCAGATTTGACAGATTAAGCTACAACATCTAATCTATTTTTTTTTTGTTTAATTCATTTTTTATCCCTCAATTTTTTTTTAAAATATGCAATCTTACTCTTTGTTATCTCACTCCTGCACAATAATCATGGTTTTTTTTAAAAAAAATATTTCATACAAAAAAAATAGCATGTTCTTTATTGTTATATAAATCTATTAAATGAAAAATAATATTTGAAATAAAAAAAATTATTAAATTTGATAACATGGATGTCTTGCATTGTAAGTTTAGTTATTTGACATAAAAAATTATTTGTTTTACTAATTTCATTCTTTAATATTGAGTTAATTGAAGATTTAGCTTTACAATTTATTTATTTTTTTAAAATTATCCCTATAAATTTCACATGTTAACATGGATTGACTCAGATAAATTCAATTAATATGCTTCCGTCTCAATATTAAATAAAAATATTATTCAATATACAACTAATTAAAATTCATGGTTAAAAACTTCAAATTTATTTTTTTAGAAGATACATTAGCAATACCTATATGTTTTTTTCATTTGAAAAAAAAATTTACTCCCAACGGACCAGTATACACTAAAATAATCTGTCGGAAAAGGAGAAATAAATAATCCTGTGATCATTTTGATGCATGCTAAAGGTTTTCTGGGATCTGGAAGTTCACTGTGATTGGAATATAATGGCTGTCTTTAATCGGCATAGCAAATGTGCTGTCCAGTGATCACTGGTACTATTATTGTACAGGAAGAATAGTAGAAACTAGAAAAGCCACTTAGATTACCGTACGCTTACACCGACTCGCAGAAGAAAAATACAGAGATGACTAAAATCAGTAAATCTTATTAACAAGACCTGATGCTCAATGCATACCAAAGTTCTAAGTCAGCATCTCATTTGCTTTGCCACCTTGGTGTAAGTCTCTTCTTGCTTAATCATCCTCCGTCAGAAACAATGGTCTAGGATAATTTCTAGAGTCTAGCAGTTCCTCTCGAGTTACAGAGAGTAATGTCTTGAAAGTTGATGCAACAGGATAGTGCAGCTGTCAGTTTCTTCAAATCATCTGTTGTATGTGTTGCGCACAAAGTCACTCGTAACCTGATTTTGAAAAGAAAATAATCGGATCAAAAAGGATTTATTCAGGTGGATAGAAAGAGTAACAACACAAGGGCATCAAAGTTGGAACCACATGTTGACTCAAACCTTGCCACGATTAACGGCATTGATTTTTCTTAGCTCCCAGATACAGTATGTTAATTTTTAAATCGAACCTAACTTGAGGTTTCGAAATATCTTGAAGAACTTTCTGATACCTGTTGGTCTGCTTAAAATAAATGACTTCTAATGTCAACTTCCTCTGCTCAAGTGTAGAACCATAGGTGACAAATATGTTCTTGTATAAATAAATCATAGCACAGCAGGCCACTGCTGATTAACACAAACTCTTCGAGTGTGAAATATGAAAGATGCATCATGTGTAGGCATTTT
Organism: Populus alba x Populus glandulosa; assembly: GCA_033617975.1. Lineage (NCBI taxonomy): Eukaryota > Viridiplantae > Streptophyta > Magnoliopsida > Malpighiales > Salicaceae > Populus > Populus alba x Populus glandulosa. The sequence continues at coordinate 10,537,162 of CM066143.1, read as the reverse complement.
GCGCTTTATAAGGCACTAGTTTATATTTGAGCCGAGCATCATCAACCTATATTTCTTTTCTGACAAGAGTTTGAGCAAGTGTGCATCAAATTGCATTCCCTGACACTGAAATTGGGTGAAAAGGAGCACTACGTCGAAGGAACCACAAAGAAAGTGCATCTAAAACCGAACAGGTATCCTTGCACAAAAGAACATTAAGAGGGTCATCATGAATATGCAACAAAACCTGCATGAGTTGGGAGGTACAGTCGGGGGCCTGATTGCAGTCACGTGAAAACCAGATTTCAGCAAGTGCCTGATCCATCAAAATTATTGTAGTTAGTAGCTGTTGCAGCAGCCACACAAGGTCTGTGCATGTGCAAGAGAGAATTCATTTTGAGAAAGAGAGAGAGAGAGGAAACCGGCTGGCTTTGAGGGCTTTCTCTTCACTCCCTACAATAAGCGAAATTATGGGACTCGTTATGGGAATTCCAGTAAGAGCCCGAAACTCTTGCACCCTGTTCCAAATTGCCTTTCTACGCCATCCTTCCTTTTTCCCAACAATAACAGCAGCTGTCAGGTTGTACACAAGTTGTTACAGCAGAAAGTATTTTACCAGGAAAGCAAAGGCTATAAGACATGATAAAATTAAGTTCTACGAATTTCGAGGTTTTTTGCTGCAGACTTCCTAATTAAATTAAGAATTACTAGCATCCCCGCCAAAGGCGAGCAATCTGCACATGAATGACCTGCAGAAAATGGCATCAGAAATCCCACGAGCTGCAAGTTCTTGTACGTGGGAAATTAACCAGATTGCATGATGTTAGGTACTGGGAATCAGTCAGAGGTCCCATATAAAAAGAAAAGGAAAAAAACAAGAAAAGAAAAGAACCAACAGACTAGAGTTTACCGTGGGCAGCAGCAACAATAGGGACTGGTGCAGAAGTTGAAAATATGAATGAGCGGCCTCTTGATTGTATGAGTTGCTTCCACTTTTTGCTGTTCATATAGCATTGACATAACTTCATCAATTACTTTCATGTGCAATGCAACCTAAAGGAGACTTTAAAAGTAGAGGACAAAAGGGTAATAACAGGGTAAGTAGAACATGAGAGTTGTTAATTTAAACAAATGTTAGCAAAAACACAAGATAGTCCTTCAATGTATCCTCTTTCAAAGGTTTAAGGACTATTTTAACAATAGACAGATATGATGAAAGGTTTCGTTTTCTTGGGAAATGAGAAACAAGTGTTATTTTAGTGATGCATCACCATTGCTCTCCACTAGTACCTGCATGCTATAAATCCACCATGGCAACCAGCAGCCTTACTCAGAGTTCCAATGCATATGTCAACTTGCCGATCACAATTGAACTCCTCAGCCACTCCCCCACCATGTTTCCCACAGACAAAAGTTCCATGAGCCTGAAAAAACTCTAAGTTTAATTCTTTCATTATTGATAGCATTTAGTAGCATCAAAGTAAACTGTCAGCAGATTTTTATTTTCTTGATAAAAACTTTACGTTCTCTAACAAAAGATTATTATATTTCACGTTTGCAATCCATAACATAGAAGTTAAATCTCAGAGCTTCAGCCCTTGGACAAGATTCATGCATCCAAGACAGTTTGAAATAGCTTCTTACATACATCAGCCTTCATGAAAACTTACATCATCGATGACTAACAAAAACCCATGCCTCTCGCGTAAATTCACAAGCTCAATCATTGGTGCAAAGTCTCCGTCCATGCTAAATAAGCTGTAATAAGAACAGAAAAGACACCATTCAAACCCAACTTGTCCACACCAACAAGCACTCAAAAACATACCGCGATAAAATTGTTAGCAGTTTATCAAGGATGCTGTCCTATAAAAGAAAAAGGATAGCAATAAAATTCAAACACGCAACAAGCATACTGACAATGGATACGAGTCAGAAAAGAAAAATGGGCATCTGTGGTTGTTTAACAAAATAATAGTTGCTTGTGATTAGCCAACACTTGCAGCAAAAGAATAGAAGTTGGAATGGCATGCTAACCTATCAGTCACAACGACTTTCTTCTTCAACTCACAACTTGATCTATGGAAAAAAATAATACAAACAAAGTCAGATATGAACTCTGTGAAGAAAAAATGCAATGCAAAGGAAAGCACCAAAGGAGTAGATAAAGGTAAAGAACCTACAACAATGAACTAAGGTGGGACATATCACAATGCCTATAAACATACACATCAACAGTATGTTGTCGTTCAGCAAGACGAATACCATCAATTATTGAAGCATGGTTCAGTGCATCAGAAAAGATAGCAATCCTATCCTCCTTCATAGGTTTTTCATCTGCAGCTAAAAGAGAGACAATGTTTCCAAGAGCTACCATCACTGCCATATTGGCAGCGAACCCTGTAGGACAAAGAAGACAATCCTAGCATATATTACGAACAAGCATGCATCAGTGTTTCAGTTGAATATCCCAAACATTCAAAAGAGTATTAAAACAAAGCATTGTGCTTCCTAGAAATCAAACTGAGTTTCATGGATTTTCATTAGTGACAAGATTAGGCAAGCACCCTATTAGAGAGTAATATATAAAACTATCTTGGGACTTCACCTAACAGCACAAAGTATTGTGCTTCCTAGAAATCAAACCGAGTTTCATGGATTTTCATTACATGACAAGATTAGGCAAGCACCCTATTAGAGAATAATATAAAACTATCTTGGGGCCTCACCTAACAACGCTGTTAGGTAAGGCCCAAGATATGATTTATATAATTATCTAATGCACTTCCTTAAGTGAAAGCTATTTAAGCTTGAAACTTGCATAAGCCCACAATACCTTCTGCTCTTAATTAGAAGAAAGAATGAAAGTGGTGAGATTCGAACTTGTGACTGTTTAGTAATCAAGGCCCATATCAAAAAATCATCTCAATCCAATAGTTTAAGCTATTAGGTGAAACCCCAAGATAATTGTTAGGTGAGCCTTAAGATAATTTTATATTACTCTGCGACACATACCCCTCCCTCCCAAATGCGAGGGGATAAAAAAAAGATGAAAATAATAAATGAATGAATGAATACGTTGACAATAGTTTTTCATTGTCTTCCTTACTTTCCTATAAATCTACATAACATGATGAAAATCCCATGACCTGAAACTGCAAGTGAAATGTATAACGATTGATCAATTTAATCATGCCAGAATTGTTCTCATAAAACGTATATTGATAAACCATTCTTATTTTTACCAATAATGTAATAATCATAACGATAAAGTGGTTGGATAGTCTTATAACAGCAATTGTAAATCACTGAACTGACAGAAGGCATTAAAGCCATTGAAGCTCATACCTCTTTCTTCTTTAAGTCCGCCAAGGAAGATTCAAGTAACCTGTGGTAATTTGTATATCCACAGATTAAAGCAGAACCTCTAGGCCCCATTCCATGCTCTTGTGCTGCCTGATATAGCATTAAATCATTATATCTTCGAAGCAGGGAAAAAACAAATAGCAAAAGTTTTTTTTTTTTTTTTTAAAAAAAATACCTTTGCAACTGCCCTGGCAATAGTGGGATGAGAACTCAAGCCCAAGTAATCATTTCCAGAGAACAAAAGTAGCTTCTTGAACCGGCCATTATCTTCTTTATTGTCAGCGACTCCATTGCTCCATATATCCTCGTCTCCTGTAAACCTCATTGCTGAAATTAGACTAGAATACACATTTTCTTGAAATGAGAGACAGGAATCTAAAACAAGGAATAAAATTTAAAAAGAAATGCACGATTATTAACAATTCGAAGAGCAACCATGTCTTTATTTCACTCCAATAATGCATAACAAATTTAAAAAATGAAGAAGAGTATACCTGCACTGGGAATGTCAAGGAGCCACTTGTGAAAGGTGGGCTCTGAAATGGAGATTTCAACCGAGGAACGATCCCAAGGCTGCATTTCGTCGAACACCTGATAATCATCCTCGCAGTTTTTGTGAGGTTGAGGGGAAAGATTAATGGGTCTTAAAGATCGAAGTAGTTTTAAAGAATGAAGCTTTGCAAGTGCCTCGTCTACCCATGAGTCCCATGAGTCACCATAATTGTTATCATTCTCCATTTTTTGTAGAGAGAGAGAGAGATAGGCGGAGAGGTAGAGAAGACGGAAGCTCAAGCTCAAGGAAGTAGTTAGCAGTTGTTATATGAAGGAGGTAGGTGGTTTATAGGCAGAGCAAGTCCTGTCCTGCCTGCCGGCTGCGTTCACCTTTTTATTTTAATTTTATATATATATATATATATATATAGACACACACCTACGTGGTTATTTTTTTTTTAAGATTTTTACCTGAAAACATATTAAATTAATATTTTTTATTTTTTAAAAATTATTTTTAATATCAGTACATCAAAATAATTTAAAAATATTAATTTAATACAAATAAATTTTTTTTAAATTTTTCAAAAATATTTTTAAAATGTAAAAAACCAAAATTAAACAACGAGTCCTCAAGCAAGGCAACTTTTTTTTTTGGGTTTAAATTTCAATAGGATAGATTCACACATCTTTAGCTTTTGTGTTTATAGATTACAATTCCTTTATTACCTGGGTAATTTTATAATTACTTACATGCTTTTTATATATGTGTGTCAGTGTTTCTATCATTTTTAAATTTTCAATCATGTTTAATTTTCAATATACCATGTGATAGAACTATATTTGGTGGGTAATTTTGTAGAGTATGCCTTCTTTTTTTTGTATAAAATACAAGTTTAGATTATAATGGCATACATGACACTCCATAATTATATTAAAAAGAATCACAAAGGATGTGATATTTGCAGAATTTGATTGTCTTCTCGATTATATTAATGTAGATTTTTAAACGATGTGGTTCCACGTTCACAAACCCATGAAAACCAAAGGCCTTTGTATATGGGTTTTGTTCGTGATGAAATTACAACAATTCTAGTGGTACAATAAAGCCACTGTTGTAATTCGCATAACTATTTTTACAATGTATTAATATATGTCTATTTAGGTTATTTTATTACCAAAATTAAGTTCAACTATAATTTTAATCAAATATTATAGATATGTTTTTTGCTAAACAACAACTTTAACCATAGTTTTAACTGAATAAATATTTTAATCAAACCAACCACGATTAAAAGTTATTTTTCTAAATTTATTTTTTTAAAAACCACAATCACAAAAGTTATCACAATATCAAACACACTTGAACTTCCCTCCCTTTTTTATCTCTTTCCTTTCCTTTTCTTTTTCCTCTATTTTTAGTTATTTTTATATATGAAAACCAATGTAATATCAGACTATTAAAAGCACTAACAAAAATCAATATTATACTAACAATGATGAGATCACATTATGTAAGCATAATATAAGCATGTAAATTGACATTCTTTTCTTACTTTTGAAAGCTTTTTTATCCAACAACAGAAGCCTTATAATTTCAATAAAAATTAATGCATTTACTTTGTCGATTTGCAGAGAGATGGTTTAATAAAAAGGTCAAATTATTTTTTAGTATTCTAGTTTTTAGGGACTAGTTGATCAAGATATTTAGAGTTTTTTAAAGATATTTTTAGCTAGGTTTACCTTTGTTTTTAAGGATTAGAAAAAGTCAGATGGCTTCTTGTAGAGCTGAGATTGATTTTGGTTCAATTGTATTAATTTAGACATGGTAGAAGTAAGTTTAGGTGGAAACTCGTTAATAAGAGGAACCAAAAAGTTGAGTTAGAGCTCTTAATGATAATCCCTCACTTTAAATCAGTCATGTTAAACTATATGGAACTGATTGTCTTGATTGGTCACATTCATGCTTATTATTTATCAAAGCTTGAGAATTGTATGGTTACATTACGAGAGAACAAGTAAGGCTAGTGATAAATCATGTATCATTTAATCGATGAAATTCAAAAAAATCATTAGTTATATCTTGGCTTGTTAATTTCATGCAGCCTTCTATTGCTCATAGTTATCTGCTCCATGATTCTGCATATAAAATTTAAGTGTTCTAAATCAGACATACTTTTAACTTAGTAATAATGCACAAGTTTATAAGTCATGTAAGAAGGTGCATAAGACCAAACAAGATAAGATGACTGTAGCTTAATATTTTCCAAAACCCAATAATTTATGGAAGAATTTGGATTTCTATCAAGATTTTAAGTTGATTGTCCCAATGATACAGTTAAATTTTAGAAGTTCGTGGAAAAAAATGAGTTTATAACTTATTTGTTAAACTCAAAATGGAGTCTGATCAAATTACACCTCAAGTTATAGGTAAATATATTTTTCTTTCATTAAAGCAAACATACTCACATGTTTAAAATGAAAAGAGTATGAGGAATGTTATGTTATAACTTCTAATTTCACAAAGATCAATCATGGTTGTCCACTCTTTTCAATGAAATAACAAAGGACAAACTTGATTTAGTTATCAAGGAGTATTAGACAAAGAAAAATTAAAATAAATTGTTATTGGCATTTTAAACACACTAAAAAAACCTAGTAGAAATTTCATGGATATCCTTTGAGGAGACATTGAGGAAAAAGGGTTAGACTTAGCCAATCACAAGCTCATATATATGCGGGGATTAAAATTGCAATTATAGGTAAACTTAAGTCTTTTTACTATTTCTAAAAAGGGTTTAAAAACTTTAAAACATCTGGTGGCTAAGCTTGATGCTCCTTCTAATTCCTAATCAAACTTTGCTCATGGGGATATAAATATCACAACTCTAAATACTTTCATCATAAATGATTATGAGCCATAGGTTATAGATTTAGGATAAAATGATCACACAAATAAATTTTTCAAATATTTTTTTATCTTATTTTCCTTCCTTAGGTAAAAATAAAGTTCTATAACTTATGGTTCTCTATGGTTTGTTTCCACGAAAGGTCTAGTTCAATGCACTCATACCTTATCCTTGTCTTCAGTTCTTCATGTTTTTGTTTTTCTAATAATTTGTTGTCTATTAATAAAATAACTAAATATTTAAATTGTAAGGTCTTATTTTCTTTTCTTAAATTATTGTGTTTTTAAAGACTTGAAGACTAGGAAGGTGATTGGTTATGGTAGAGTGGAAAATGGCCTATATCTACCAAATATGGATCTTGTTCATCTGGTTGGGATAAGTATAGCTAAACATGCTAAAAAATAGTTATACCTGTGGCATCATTGTTTAAGGTATCCTTCTTTCGTAGCTTTAAATAAAATCTTTCCAACTTTGTTCAAATAATGTAATATAAAAAGCTTATTATATGATGTATGTGAATTTACAAAGCACACACATTTTATATATTCACTTATTAATAAAAGAAGTATTACACCTTTTTATAACTATTCATTATTATGTTTAAGGTTCTAGTCGAATTATTTCATTGTTTAGTTTGTAATGGTTTGTCACCTTCATTGATTGTTACAGTCACACCACTTGGATTTACTTGATGCATAATAAAAGTGAAGTGTGCTTATATTTCCAAAAATTTCATAAAATGGTGGGTGTACAATTCGATACTAAAGTACAAGTCTTGATAAATGATAATGATACAAAATATATGGATGAAACTTTTCAGAGTTATCTTGTTGATTATGGTATTGTCCATTAAACAAGTTGTGTAGACACACCAAATTAGAACGGTGTAGCTAAACAGAAAAATCAATATCTTCTAGAAGTTGCAAGATCTTTTATGTTCACAATAAATGTTTCAAAATCATATTAAGGCGATGCAATCCTTACAACAACATACCTTATCAATTGAATGACCTTGAGAGTTCTAGACTTTAAATCTTCTGTAGAACTTCTATAAGGAGTTTGCTCTTTTATTGTTCCTTTTAAAGTGTTTGGTTGTGTATTTTTTTTGTTTTATATAATTGACAAACAATTGGAAAATTAGATCCTAAAGCTCTAAAATATGTATTTATCGAGTACTCTACCATTTAGAAAGGTTATATATGTTATCATCTTGCTAGCACAAAAATATTTGTTAGTATCGATATGACATTTTATAAGAGAAAGACCTATTTCTCTAAGTCATCTCTTTAGAAAGAGAGTGGTATAAATGGTATTATTGAAGATTTGACTTTATCCTTTCTCTTTCATGGACTTATAAACTTGATTTAGAAGATGAAAGTTTAGGGAAAGAGAAAAATATAGCTATATAGATTAGGAGAAAAAGACGAGGACTAGAAGTAAAGAAGGAAAAGAAAGATATAATAGCTTGAAAGATAGGAAGATAGGAAGAAGAAGATTTTGACTTACTCTTTGAGGAAGCTAATAGATAAATATATTTTGCATACTCTACCAAGCCAAGAGTCGACCTTCGATTCAATGTCATAATCTTTTATTTCTAGTATATATCTCATATTTATTCATAAGTCTCTTGTTTTTAGTCTTAATGTTAATGATCTTTCTATAGCTCTTAGAAAAGGAGATTAAATTATACTAAGTATTCTATATCTAATTTTACTTTATATGACTCTTTATCTTTTTTTTTTTCATTTAAAGCTTTTATATCAGTTCCATATAACTTTAGGTGATCTAAATTGAAAAACAGTTGTGGTGGATAAAATGAATGTGTTGGCAAAGAATGACACATAATGCAACACCCTTAAAGTTCCAAGCATTTTATCTGGAATTCATGACACACACACACACACACTAGAACATTTCTTAATCAACAATATTTCACATTCTCTAACATATAAATGCAAAGAATAATCATTTAAATAAAATAAAGAAAGATAATTTTCTTAACCATTATACACAAAACCATAGATTATAGATTTAATATACTCCCTTCAATCATATTTAATCTTTTAAGTACTATTATTAAATAAACGATATTAACTACATGCTTATATATCACCGTTATAATTAGAAAATATTTTAAGTTTGTATATACACAACATTATAAACTTCAAAATATACAGGAGGTAATGTTATTATCAACAATTTACATATCCAAAAGATTTGTTAGTAATAGGAGTAGCTCTAAAACTAATAGGATGCGTGATATTGAGATGAACTTGCACAATGATTTAAAAGATAATCATTGTCAATAAGAGCATTTACATTTGCATTTATATATTAATGCAAGGGTGTGTGTGTGTGTGTGTTAGTTACTCACAAACATTTTCAAATTTACTACCATTTTCAAGTACTATTCACAAATTAATAATATAAAAGCTAAACTTGTTCACATCATAGAGCTCCAAATATAAACCTGTACAACTGAACCACTAGCACCAATCCCATACCAGGATAACTGGTCTCACAGGGTACTAGTTCCATACTAGGATAACTGACCCACCAGCTGCCCATTCACAGAATAAATTATCATGGGAAAATCTACCAACATGTCGCATAAAATTTCATTGATCAAGGAGATAATTTAAATATCTAAAGTTCAAAAAAAAATATTCAAGTTATTAAAAACCTACATGGTGTTTGTGTCCAACTAACTGAACATGTCTACTAAATGGTTCTTGTAGCCTTGCCCGCTCTTTTTAACTCAAAGAAATAAGAGATGGGAAGCTTGAAATCACTACACAAATTTCTTTCCTCCTCCCCCCCTTATTTTCCTCTCAATGCCTCCCCTTTTAATGAAAAAAATCCCTTATTCCCCTTTTGAGATTTTCTTCCTAGTATACTTTAATCACTAGTTCTATCTTCTTCTTCTTCTTCTTCTTGTGAATTAATTTTGGATGAACTTTAATAAATTTTCACTCAATTCTTCTACCCCTCAAGCCCTAACATGGCCGGCCAATATGGCTAATTTTGCGCTCCCCACTTGTTTATATATTTACAAGTTTCCCCCCCTTTTTTTTTTTTTTTAATTTAAGGACTTTCGTGTTTTGTTTTAAAACCATTTGGCCCAAAACTTTAACTTATTCAAACTCATCCTTGTCTAAAATTAACCTCCTTAGATAATAATTTCTACTTCATTAATTTCTATTATTATTATTATTATTATTATTATTATTATTATTTATTTACTTAATTATTCATCTTCTTTTTTTATTTTTTTAAAAAATTCAAAATATACAAATTTACCTGGGAGTTACACATAAGAGCTTACCACTCTTTCTACTTGGAAAAAAGCATATGAATGGGTCTTTGTTGTTAAAAAAAAACTTGATGGAGCTATTAAGAAATTCAAAGCAAGAATAAAAGCAAAACACGTCACTCAAAAATTTGACATTGATTATCATGAGACATTTGCTTTAGTAGCGAAAATGAACTCTATACAAGTCTTTTTATCTTATGCTATAAATTTAGGATGGGATTTACAAATATCAAAATATATAGAAGCATATTGAATCGATTCAGGTCAACTTGGTTTAATATGCTAATCTACATAATAAGCTATAAGACAATGATAACCCCGTAGAAAGCAATCAAAACAAATTATGAAACTCAATTTCTAATGAACTTAGAGTTGAATGATAAATTGAAAAAAAATGCAATTAAAAAAACCTAAAAAAATAAACCGAGTTAACCTACCAAATCCGCGACCCAAGTCATTAGACAAAGATAACACAATAGAAATCAAATTGAAATAAATTATAAAGCTCAATTCTCAATCGATTTAGAGTTGATCAATGATTAAATTAAAAAAAATCGATTAAAAAAATAACATAAAAATATTATTTAAGTCAATCTAGGTTAATCTACTAAACCTATTACTAGAGTAAAGACATAGGGATAACTCATAAAAAGCAAATCAAAATAAATTACGAAGCCTAATTCTCAATCAACCCAATGTTGGAGGATGAAATTGAAAAACAAAATCAATTAGAAAAAAAAAAACTTGAATCAACTTAGTTAAGCTTAATTTTTAATCAAGTTAATGTTGAAGGATGAAATTGAAATTGAAATAAAAAAATCAATTTAATAAAGAAAAAAAAAACTTGAGTCAATTGAGTTAACTCATCAAATTCAGTGTTCAAGTCATGATACTTGGATAATCTCATAAAAAGTAAATTTAAAAAAAAATTATGTGGTCTAAAACTCAATAAATTCAATTTTAAAAAATAAAATTAAAAAAATATATTTTTCTAATAAATAGTCTACAAGGAAGAACTATTCTTCAAGACATGAGATGAGAATAATGCATTGCTAATTTTATTTGGACGAACGTAGCACTCACGCACAAATCCAAAATATTGAAAGTCTAGTGGGTTGTATCATAATATGTAAACTAAAAAAAATTACAAAAAACAGAAAAAAAGAAAAGAAAAGAAAAGGAGTCTCAAGCAACTACATTTTATAATTCATCCCAATATGAAAGTTAAAATATAAAACAGGGCGAACCAAGCCGCCTCCTCCTCCTTTTCTTCTAAGAATAATAAATCTTCGATCCGTGACCATAAAGTAAAAGAAATACAAAAATTCGATTGTTTTACATGAACACACGTTATTCGAAATGATTCATCTTAATATGTAAGCAAGTTACTCAAAAATATGGTAGAAAAGAACAACTTGGAAATACGATGTAAACTGCTTTTTAAAAAAAATTAATTTTTTTGTATTTTAGATCGTTTTAATATATTGATTTTAAAAATATATTTTAAAAAATAAAAAAAATATTATTTTTATATATTTCGGCATGAAAAATACTTTGAAAAGTAATCGCAATTACACTCCCAAACAAACTATAAATTTCTATCCAATTAGCTGCTAGATAGGTAATACTTAATATATATTTGATATTGTGATAGTTTTTATAGATATAATTTAAAAAAATAATTGTAGTTATTGTTTTTTAAAAGTAAGTTTTAAAAACTACATGTTTAATTAAAACTATTATGAATTGGATTTTTACATGTAAACAAAAAAAATAGGTCTTCATGAATAAAAAATATGTTATTTTTTATAAAAATAAAATTTGTAACTTAATTATATATAAAATTCAATATAACAAATAAAATTCATTTAGCTAACCAATAATATTTTTTTTTGCTGTTAACTAAATAAACAACAACTACCTTAATATTAAACAATATTAATGAGGCTATGTTTGTTTTCTGGAAAGTGATTTCCGAAAAATTATTTTTCATGTGCCATTAAGAAAGTTGATCAACGGAAAACACTTTCCAATCAAAGAAAAATTTGGCTTGATTTCTAGGAAAATGTTTTCCTGAAAAATTTAAGCAGAAAACACTTTCCGGAAATTATGAAAAAATTAAAAATGTTATATTATTTGCTGATTATATCAAATTTGGTCCTCAAACTTTTGATTGCTATATATATATATATTTTGTTTGAATATTTATTTTTGAATTTCTTCTCTTAAAATTTAATTTTTATATTAACTTTGATCCTTATTTTTATAATTGTTTGCTTTTTCCTTATTATTTTTTTATTGAAATTTTTTATCTATCAAATTTGATCCTCATTCTTTATTGTTACTTATTTTATTTAAAATAATTTATGAAATGTTAATTACTATTATTTTAATTTTTTCATCTTTTATTTTTTAGATTTGATCTCTATTATTTTGATTATTATTTATTTTATTTGAGATAATTTATGAAATTATATATTTTTTTAATTTCATTCTCATTCAAATTTTTAATTTGTAAGATTTTTTTCTTATTATTTTAATAAACTTGAGAAAAATAAAACATTAATAAGTTACTTTCTAGTTTATTTTTCATGATATAACCAAACACTGAAAATTGTTTTTCAACTTATTTTTTATTACACTACCAAATATAAAAAAATAATTTACTTTTCTAAAATTTACTTTAAAAAAAAATTATTTTTCAACAAACAAACAAAGCAGAAATTTACTAGAATTTCTTTCTAGCAACTTCTTTTTAGTGGAAAAGGATGGGGGAATAGAAACCACACAAGGACAACGATAAGTCAAACAAAAAGAAATGGGGTGGTCATAAAAAATAAAAAAAGTTACTGGACCATAAAAAAAGTACCACGAGAGATTTCCGAAAACGTTTTAAATCTCAGGGACTAAGAGCATAGTTTGGGTCAAATATATATATTTTTTAAAAAGCCATAACCTCTATCCCCGCAAAGTTAACTTGACAAACACGCCCGGACCCCCTCTATCTCTGCAATTTCTAGGGTTTGCTTGATTTCAATTCCCAAGGTTCGATAAAAAAATTGAGAGAAATGGTACTATCACAGAAGATTCACGAAGCATTCAAAGGAACAGTAGAGAGAATCACAGGTCCGCGCACTGTTTCTGCCTTCAAAGAGAAAGGCGTTCTTAGTGTCAGCGAATTCATTCTCGCTGGTGACAATCTCGTCTCTAAATGCCCCACTTGGTCCTGGTAATTTACTTCCTTGACACCCCCCCATCAAAGCGTCCATCTTCGAATATTAGCACCGCTTTTTATTGTAATTGGCGTTAATAAACTTTAAACACGTATTTATTATGTTATTTAGCGCTCCCAGTGACTAAAATTCTGTGCTATATTCTTCGGTTTTCCGCTTCGAGTGGTTGTTGATCATAAATTAGTGAGCTTTGTTCTATTATATGGTTTAGTTTTGGTTTGATTTTGGTTTTAACAGGGAATCTGGAGAGCCGAGCAAGAGGAAGTCATACTTACCTGCAGAGAAACAGTTTTTGATCACTCGAAACGGTAATTGTCACCGTTCTAAGCCATGTTTTTTTTTCGTAACAGCATCTACGAAGCTGTGACTTTTATATGGCAATTAGTAACTGAATAGACTTGTAATAATTATTGTTCAGTGAAAGAAAAGTAACGAGGGAAATTGCGGTTTACATTGTTTTGAAAGTACAGAAAGATGCAAAATTAGCCAATTCGCACACATCAGTTTATTTGAATAAGTTTGCAGTGTTTGCTTTATTGTAGTTTGTTGATGCAAATCTTTGTTCTTAGTTCCTTGTCTACGAAGAGCTGCATCTGTAGAAGAAGAATATGAAGCTGCTGGAGGTGAAGTTCTACTTGATAACGAAGATAATGATGGATGGCTGGCAACTCACGGGAAACCTAAAGGTACCATTTTAACTGGAGCTCGATATCAATTACTGATGTCTTCTGAGTTCTGACTTTATGATTTGCCTTTATTCTAGAAACCAAAGGTGATGAGGATGAGAATGTGCCTTCAATGGAGGCTCTAGAAATCAGTGCAAAAAAAAGTCTTATCCAAACTAACCCTTCATACTTTGGGGGAGGGGAGGAGGAAGATATTCCTGACATGGCAGATTTTGAAGACCCTGACAATCTAATTGAATCAGATCCTGTAACTTGCTATTTCTGCTCTTCACACCCTTGTTGTTGTCCAGATAGAAAGCTGAAAGTTCTTATAATTGTCTATGTAAATTTAATTGATGTAGGCAACACTTCAGACTACATACCTCGTGGCTCATGAGCCCGATGATGATAACATTCTGCACACTCGAACATATGATGTCAGCATCACGTAAGATAAATTTTGATTGAAAACTTCTTAAATTTGGGTATTTTAACAGTTCCGGAACATTTTTCTTGCTCTGTTGAACTATGTGATTTATCTTTGCTACAGTTCTCATAGCTGAAGTCGTCACACTTTCTTTTAAATACCAATGTAATAATCTGATAATGTTTGCAAAGATGCCTTGATTGAAACTTGCTGCAGTTTTTAGCCTATTATAACATTTTATTTTATCTCGTATCTGCAGGTATGATAAATATTATCAAACTCCTCGTGTATGGCTTACTGGATATGATGAGGTTTGTTGCTTTTCTATCAAATCTTTTTCACTATTGTCAGCTGGGAAACAAGTGTAAGAACAATATATTTTACCAAACAAAGATATTTTGGTGCAATAAAAATGCACATGAAGGTTGTGATTTCTATTTATTATAGTCTGTGAAATTGATATCTGAACATGGTTACAGGCAAGGCTGTATGGGATTGAATTGAACTTGTTTCTGTACATCATCTATGCAGTTTAACTCATTTGTTGACCGTCTTCTTCTTTCACATGGCAGTCAAGGATGCTTTTGCAACCGGAGCTTGTACTTGAAGATGTTAGCCAGGACCATGCACGCAAAACGGTGCTGAGATTTTGTCATTCTGTTTACCAATTGATAATGTGCACATTGGGTGTGTTTATTTAATACACCCACTTTTAATGATTTCATGGGATCTCACTCAAAATCAAAGTTCTTAAAAGTAATGCTACCCACCTTGCATCACAGTGGAATTTTAAGGTTGTTGAGAATTGCATCAATTTAAGCGTGCCGGTTTTTACAGAACCATTTTGTATTTGTCTGCATCTCTTCTGATTTTTCCCCCCTCAAGTTGAAGTCAATTGAGAAACTGAGAATTCTTTCATTGGTCATTTTTCTGCTTGTGCTGATATATCTCCTGACATTGGCCTCGTGAGTGTCATTTCATAGAGAAGTTTTAATGCATGTGTTGCTTCTTATAATCTTTTTTCCTTGTAAATTTGATCACGCACAGGTAACTATTGAAGACCACCCCCACTTACCTGGGAAGCATGCATCAGTGCATCCTTGCCGACATGGGGCTGTCATGAAGAAAATTATTGATGTTTTAATGTCACGTGGAGTTGAGCCAGAAGTTGACAAGTGAGTTTCTTCTCTGATACCATCAAAGGGAAAAATGAGATTCAATACAGTTCATATAATTGGAAGTATGTCCTTGACTATTTCCATGAAAACAGCTCAGTAATTAGGTTGGGGGTTTAAAGACAGGTCTGAGTGGACCCCATATTGTTTTATCCAAATGTTTAGTGAGTTTCCTAATAACAAAAATGAATGTTCTCTACGTAAACCAGCTTAGTTTCTGACTCAGGTGAGGATAGTCACCAATCTAGCTGGTTTAAACTATCCTTGTCCAAGGCAGTTCAATTAATTGTGGTTCCAGTATATATCTTTGATAATTCAGAAATGAACTATGGCAATAAGATCCAACAACTTGTATTTTAATAACATAATTGTGTTTTCATAAGAAGGAAGTTTGATGTGATTTTCTAGTGCTGATGACAGACTCAGCCCTCAGACATCAATCACCAGAAAATATGCTTTTCTTCGTTACTTTCTTTTCTTTAAAAAAAGCTCCTAGTATGCAATATCTACCAGCAATAAGACATGTGACGTCTCTGGATCATTTAACCTTGATCCTGTCCTGCCTCCTATCCTGCTGTCACATTCAATGAAATCTGTGAAGTATTGTGCAACATCTATGGTGCATTAATAGTTTATTTGCTCAATTATGACTTGTTTATATGTTTTTCAACATTAGTTCATGGTTAAGGAATCTAAATAGCGATTCTACCTTCAAAATCTGAAGCATCACCAACACTTGGTGGATACAAAAGACACACACATACACACTCAACAACCCTATCCTTGATATATACTCATTAAAGCGTTAGTTATTATAATGGGATATGTGCTAATTTTGATTTCTGAGAACCTCATTGCTCGCATCATACTATTTGATTGCCTGATCTGTAATTGAAACATTTAAGTGTTTTGCTATCAAAATCTGAAGAGGTAAAATAACGGCAATAATTTCTCCAAAAAACTATTGTATGAAATGTAGTATATTGCTCTCTCTTTCAGAGCTAATTTATTGCTAGATTTATGGCATTTTGTTCTAGCTTACAATTTGCCTGTCTTTGTTTCAAATTTTTTAGTTCTTATAAATATAATGATTGATGTACATACCAGTACATCTTTTATAATCTCCCACTTATATTTTTATCTTGTCTATGTGTATCTTACAATTACAATTTCTTACTTTGTAGGTACCTTTTCTTATTCTTGAAATTTGTAGCCTCTGTAATTCCAACTATTGAATATGATTACACCATGGATTTTGATCTCGGTAGCTCAAGCAGCTGATGTGAGGTAATATCCATAATTAACTTTCCCCTTTCTCATCATTGTTCCAACATCATTAAAAATTTTGAACCAAAAAAAAAAAAAACTTTTCTGTTGGTGGTGTAGTAATTGTGATGCTTTGTAATATGTGACAGTCAAACATTTTGCTTTGCCATTATCGTTCCTGCTCATCAAATGAAAGAAAGCTTATACAAAGTATGTCAATTGGCCTGGTTGATGTCCTATTATTGATAACATGTCTTCAAATGAAATAATAACATGTCTTCAAATGAAATAATAACATGTCTTATTATTGATTTACTCATTAAAGACCTTTGGTTTCTTGGCATCAGTTGAGCAGATGGGCTGTTTTCTTTTGTTCTTTACCACCTTGATCCTCCATTGAAGTGCACCTTAGAAGCCTTTTTTTCTCTCGAACAGCATTGCCCTTGACTTATACTTTTTTCTTCTTGACTTGATCAAATTTACCACTACGGCTGTTCTTTTTCTTGTTGTATTACTGCCTATGGTCATAAAGTATTACCGGATTCCTGGCAACTTTCAGTGCAATGTATAACTTTTTATTTGAACTCTGTGCACTGAATGATCATGAAGCAGCTAGATACACCATCTTTGTTCTGTCTACTATGTTTTAATTTAGATATCTATACATTATCTATTTATTGAATTTGGTGACAATTTTTAGATGATGTTTGTTTATTCTTGCCAGGCTGAACCTCCAGTAAATTCAAGAAATATCTTCTGGGGTGTTTGCAAACAATGCCCTGTACCCCTTCCACAACACTTGTTGCTGCACATAAATCCTATAAACAATCCACTCATATGCCTTGTATGATCGGCATAACTGTGAATCCTTTGTGATCTTATGGACATATAGTTGTTTATTATACAGTGTAAATGCACAGATTCACTTTATTAGGATCGTTTAACGTCACACACCATGTTCAATAAGCCTAGGTGTGGTAACTTGCTCATTGCAGGCATGAATATGATCTTGTTTCAGTGGGAAAAGAAATGAATCTTAATTGTCAATTGTGTGATATAGAAATAGCTATTTTTCTTGGGATTTTTATGTTTTATCATGGAATGAAGGTTGAAACATAAATTCTACCAAAAATAGGTACAATACAATTTTCAAAAAACCAATGGCAAAGAACTCGAGAAGTTCCAGGATACATTTTCTCATGACAACTATAACAAAAACTAAAGCTTGTGGACGCTGTGGGACTCGCTCGTAATTTACTGAGTGATTTTTATTTTTTTTTGGTCTTCAAACTTTTTTTTCTCTTTGATTGAGTCCTTTTGAGCTGGAATAGATGGTCAATAGCTCTTGATTTGTTAATCAATGCCTAAATTAAAAGTTAGAGGATTAAAGTGAAAAAAGCATTGAAAATAGATATTGCTTTTATAATTAGTATGAATGGTTCAGTTTAGTCTTTGTACTTTGATAATATAGCTTTTTGGTCCTTTTAGGAAAACTTAATTTTAGTTCACAACTTTTTTTTTTTTTTTTTCATGGCATGAAAGGAGATAAGAGTCCTTGATTTTTGGTGATAAAAATATAAATAAATAGATTTTAGCCATAAAAAATATTGATTTTGGTGTCATTTTGAAGAGGTTAATTAAGGTGTTCTTTTACTTTTCTTGGTCTAAAAAGGTAGATCTAACCTTGAAATTTTTGTTTGAATACAAGTCGATTTTGGGTTTTTTTAGTGTATATTGGGTTATTCGAGAATATAAATGAGTTTAATCAAGATTTAAAGGATATATATTTTAAGTGTTTTGGATTAAAAAATATCGGTTGAAAATTTAATTTTATAGCATAAAATACTCTTGTCCTAATTTTCTGATAACTCTTTGGTAGTAGAAATCTAGGGTATAGACAATATGTCATTTTTTTTTTATCTAAAATAACAAAGAATAGATAATATGTTATGTACCCTCAAATATTAGAAAATAAAAAGAGGAATACTTGTCTAGATGTGTGGCCTAATTTTTTTTTAAAAAATATTTTATTTATTTAATTTATTTTGAGCCCCTTAAAGTTTAAAATGATTCATAAAAAATATCATTTATTATTTAAAGGTATTATTTTATTTCACTTAAAAGAACCTTTTTGTATTATTTAACTTGGAAAAGGTTTTTTTTTTTTTTTTTTTTTTTCTGTTCAACAATCGTTTTGTTTTTCTTTAATAAAAAAAATATCACACACCAACATGATTGTTGTATAACTAAATGAAAAATAATTTTAAAAAATAAAATGTTATTAAATTTAATAAGGGTACATTACTTCAATCGTGAGTTTAATAAATTAATTCAGGTTTACTCGTGTTAATCTTAATTGTTAATTATTATTTTTTGCATTTTCAATTCCTAAAAAAATAATCATTTGTTATTTAAATGTATTTTTACTTGACTTAAAAAAAACTTTATTATTTATCTTGAGAAAACATATTCTTTTTTAGCCCCATAATATTATTTTTAAAGTTTTTTTTATTTGATAAAAAGAGTCTCACCTATTAAATCCAGTGTGATGAATGATTCAGATCATAGTTTTAGCAGGCAAACCTTATTCATTCAAGTTTTTTTTTTTTAAAAAAATTTTAATTGAATTTTCTTTTAACTTTATCTTTTAACATTAAGTTATTTTATAATTGTATCTTATTATTTATTTGAATTTATTTTATATAAGATTGTTGTTGTTTCATGATTTAAATCATAAATCTAAATAATTAATTTAAATTAACTCAAACAATCCAATATATTTCAATATTTTAAAAAAACAAAGTATTGTTGATGATGGCCTGGTATTTTTTTTTTCCAGGATTGCCAAGTCAGACAATAAACCAAGGTTTTTATTGTTTCTGCATATCCAATATATATACACATCACTGTACGTAATCCTCCACGGTGGAGCTTGTGGTGGGGGGAAAGATTGATGCCGAAGAAGAAGAGTCAGCTCTTATCCTCATTGAATATAATAAACTGGAAGCAACTATAGGTAAATCTAGAGTTCTCGATTGATGACATCATCAATGCTAGGACCCTGGAATCCAACGGTCACAAAAACCTCGTCTTCGTTTTCTTTCTTCACAAAGACCTTCAGCACCACACAGGCCCTCAGCTAGGTCAATTTGCAAACATGATTTATTTTTAATAAATTCATGTATAATATAATGGGGAGGGTTAGCCAATTGGGCTTTACCACGCAATCTTTTTCTTGCTTCGAAGCCCAACTATCATCTAACCCAAAATAGATCAAGCCCATAATCACTGCCACCAAACCTAACCGCCATAAAATAAAAATCAAATTCCATCCAATAAAAGAAAATCTTAAGAGTCAGTGTCTGCAGGGAACTTGGAGTCCTCATAAAGCAGAAACCACAATTATTGACTACGCATCTGCGCTCTCCCTCCCTGGTGAAACCCCTGTGGCTTGTGCTCTCTCTCTAAAAATTAAATGGACTCTCTGCATCAAACCCCAAACCCTCATTTCCAAACCCTACAAGACCAATCCAATCCACCACCACCACCACCACCACCGGAGAACCTTGATTTCATCCCCGTTTACCCTAACCCCCCACCTCCTCCTCCTCCTCCAGCTGAAGAACCCCAATTTCCTGATCCACATAACCAAGACAAAGCCCTAATCTCAAATCCTCCTCAATTTGCCCCTGAAAATGGCCATAACCTCCAAACTACCACTCCAAAACCTGAGATCCCCAAACCTTTACTTTCCGAGAACGGTGTCGCCAACACTAACAGTGGTGATAGAGACTATTCCGGTGGAGAAGAGGAAACCACCAGTCGACGCCGCCGCCGCAGTCGTTGGGACCCACCGGCGGATTCTGGTACTGATGGTGGTGGGGGTGGTAGTAGTAGTAATACTAATAATAATGATTCGGGTAGCGGTACGAGGAAGCGAAAATCGAGGTGGGCTGATGATGAACCGAAGCCGGTGATTCAGTTGCCTGATTTTATGAAGGACTTTACTGGAGGTATTGAATTTGATCCTGAGATTCAAGCTTTGAATGCTAGGCTATTAGAGATTAGTAGGATGTTGCAGTCTGGTTTGCCTCTTGATGATCGACCTGAAGGAGCTAGGTCTCCTTCACCGGAACCTATTTATGATAATATGGGAATTAGGATTAATACTAGAGAGTACAGGGCAAGAGAGAGATTGAATAAAGAAAGACAAGAGATTATTTCCCAGATTATTAAGAGAAACCCAGCCTTTAAGCCGCCAGCAGATTATAGACCCCCTAAGCTTCAAAAGAAGCTTTATATACCTATGAAAGAGTATCCAGGCTACAATTTTATTGGTTTGATTATTGGGCCGAGAGGGAATACCCAGAAGAGAATGGAGAGGGAAACAGGTGCTAAGATTGTGATTCGGGGTAAAGGGTCAGTGAAGGAAGGGAGATTGCAGCAGAAGAGGGATTTGAAACCAGATCCATCAGAGAATGAGGATTTGCATGTTTTGGTTGAGGCGGAGACACAGGAGGCATTGGATGGTGCTGCAGGGATGGTTGAGAAGTTGTTACAACCCGTGGATGAAGTTTTGAACGAGCATAAGAGGCAGCAGCTTAGGGAGCTTGCTACTTTAAATGGAACGATTAGGGATGAGGAGTATTGTAGGTTATGTGGTGAGCCGGGCCATAGGCAGTATGCATGTCCTTCACGTACCACTACGTTTAAGAGTGACGTGCTTTGTAAGATTTGTGGTGATGGTGGACATCCAACCATTGATTGTCCTATGAAGGGAACAACTGGGAAGAAAATGGATGATGAGTATCAGAACTTTTTGGCTGAATTAGGAGGGACTATGCCAGAATCTGCAACTAAGCAAACCGCTACCTTGGCTTTGGGGTCAAGTGGTTCTGGAAGCAATCCTCCTTGGGCTAGCAGTAATACCGGGGGTCTTGGTAGTGCCAATCAAGCAGGACTGGGAGCTAACGGGCTTAAACTTAAAGAATATGATGATACAAATTTGTATATTGGTTACTTGCCACCTAATCTTGATGACGATGGTTTGATTGGTTTGTTTTCGTCTTTCGGTGAAATTGTGATGGCCAAGGTCATTAAGGACCGGATCACTGGATTGAGTAAAGGTTATGGTTTTGTGAAATATCGTGATGTTCAAATGGCCAATCATGCAATTGCAAGCATGAATGGTTACCGCATAGATGGTCGAACCATTGCTGTGAGAGTTGCTGGTAAGCCACCTCAGCCTACCGTCCCCCCAGGCCCGCCTGCATCAACCATGCCTGCATACCCTGTTTCAACTCAACCACTTGGTGCCTATCAATCCCAGCAGTTTACAGCAGGTGGTCCCCTTCCGAATGGTCCACCCACCAGCTACACAGGGGCTCCTGCTAATTATACAGGAACTCCGGTTCCATGGGGATCACCAGTTCCTCCTCCTTATGCTCCTTATGCTCCTCCTCCTCCTCCACCTCCTCCCGGGTCAACCATGTACCCTCCCATTCCTGGACAGCCTATGCCTCCTTATGGTGTACAATATCCTCCACTGGTTCAGCCAGTTCCCCCGGGTGCACCAACTCAGACTGTGACCCCTAGTGAGGCTCAACAAAGCTACCCGCCAGGGGTGCCATCTGAAAACAGCACATCTGCTCCGCCTGCAACATCGAATGTGTATGGGCAGGCTGGTGCCCAACCTGCGTACTCAACAACTTCTTTGGGTTATTCATCTTACTACAGTGCAGTTCCGCCTCCTGCTCCTCAACCAACAACTGGCCATTCACAGGGCATGGGTAATGTGCCTTGGGCCTCAAACTTGA
This sequence comes from Populus alba x Populus glandulosa, assembly GCA_033617975.1. Taxonomy (NCBI): domain Eukaryota; kingdom Viridiplantae; phylum Streptophyta; class Magnoliopsida; order Malpighiales; family Salicaceae; genus Populus; species Populus alba x Populus glandulosa. The sequence continues at coordinate 10,514,521 of CM066143.1, read as the reverse complement.
CTGTGCCACCTCCTCATTCTTCTGCAGAGAAGACAAGCTATGGTCCAGATGCAGAGTATGAGAAGTTTATGGCAGAGATGAAATGAGGCTCTTTTCCAAGGGACTCCCAATTTAGGTAAATGAACATATCCACTTTCATATTATTCGTTATAATTCTTGGATTTTCAATGGTATGCATCTTGCACTCGACATGCACACAGCTAGACATGGGACTTCCAGGCCTTTTATAGGACCGGAGGCAACAGGAAACCTATCAAATTCTGCGCCCCACCCCCCCACCCCCCCCCCCCCCCCCCAAAAAAAAAAAAAAAAAAAAAACATAAAAATTGGCCTATTGTTCTCTTATATCTGTTAAAATTTTATTGTAACTTGCAAAATTCCCATTTCTGTTGACATGGGGCGGTGGAAAGTTTTGCTTTACATTTCACCTCTACATTCTGGATTCTTACTTTGACTTTTTTTACATCCAAAGGTGATTTAAAGGAAGGAGGTTATAACTTTTTCAGTATGTTAGGCTACCCTTCTAAATGCAGTCGAGGCTGTAGATAATCTGTAATTTCTTTTTGATTGGCATTTAATTTTCTATTTGGTTCATTGTGATATTCTAAACGTTCTCTTTCGTTGGAATGATATTCTTAGCATTGTCATGCCACAGTGATAGAACATGTGATGTTTGCATGAGGATTTTTTTTGTTAACAGATATCACATATTTGTCTTGGGAACAACCTCTTCTAATTTATTTTTTTATTTTTCTTTATTATATCTGATTTTCTTTTACTTACTAAAGAATGATAAAATAATTTTCTCTCCATATTTTTGATTCATTCTCACTTGGAAAAAAATCCATGAAGTCCACTTATCAACACATTTTCTTTTATTGCCTTCTGTTTACATTACTTGACCTTTTTTGCCACCATTGAATAATTTTTACAGGACTGATGTTTATTGGCGCAACCTGATTTCTTACCTCTTGCCATGACTTTGTTGGAAGTTTGGGACTCACATCTTTAACCTTGCTGTACTGTTATGACATTTGCAGAGATTTGGGCTAGCGAGTTCACACAGCTACATCTTGGAGAAGCCACCGAAAGCTTATAAATATTTATATTTCTTGTCTTCTTTATTGAACCTGATTTTTTTTTTCTTATCGATGTTTGTTGCCTCCTATTTAATGTCTCGTCACTAACTTTTATTTTTATTAGCTTAATTGAATTTTCTGGAAGAACTCACTGACATTTCTGTGTTACATTTGGTTATCTTTGGTTTGCTTAACCATTCTCTCTTGGCTGTAATGTTATTTTTTATTGTTGTGCTATTATTCACCATTTCTTTCGAGGATAATTGAGGTTATCCTTGTAACCTTGCTGTTGAAGCATCCTCTGGTTGGTTCATCCTATATTTCAGGAAGGTGGCCATGTCTTAGAATATTAATGCCTTTTGGGTATGTGGAAGAAGCTTTTCAATTCACGTGTTTGTTCATTTATTAACTTTTCTCTCCTGTTTGCTTGTACGATTGTTCTGATATCTCTTCCTAGCTTTTACATGGCAGGTAACAGATCTCAAACATGTACTGGATTTTGGTAGTGATACTCTTATCAAATACATGCTATCAGATTTAGGATGTAGTTGAATATGGCTCCTGATGGAGTCAACTTTTCATGTGAATTAAGGGAGTTATCAGTATTCTGTTTAGCTGAGTCGATGAAGTGTGATTTAGGGCCCATTTAGAGCTGCAGTCTGAAAAGTAGTAGTGTTTCAAGCATATACTTTTGTGATTGCAGCCCCAAATGGGCACCTAGTGGATCGCAGTGATAAAGTTTGCTTAAAGGTATTGCATGATGATTTGAAAGCATTATTGTCCTGTTGGTGGTATTTTGTATTGTTGGTCACTGGGTGGATCTCAGCCTAAGAAAACATTTTAGCTCAGCTTTTTTTTTTTCTCTAAAAGCTTAAATTTCTGCCCACTCTTATTTTTTTTTAATCTACATGCTCTTACACCAGAAAACCTTTCTAAACTTCTGTCATTTCTTCTTTACCCATTTGCACCCTTCCTGAATGTGCATCTGTAACTCTTTTTATATTAACTGGTGAGCAGTAACGGATGTAGGCTGCCCATCTGATTTCTCCAGCTAGATTTTAGTTTGCAGATTGGAGCTTTCTAGTAGCTTAACTTTCCTAACAAGTACTCATATTTCCAAATAAATAAATAAAACTTTGTGGTTAATCCTCCTTTTTAGCTAGGGGATTGGTGTTTTGCTTAGCTAAATTGATGTGGAGAGACTGATTTTAGTTGCAGGAAGGTTCTAGAGATGTGGTATATAATTGTTGAAAAAATACTCAATTATTCTGTAGTTAAGCTGTTTTACGATCTGAACCCATCACCCTGATTGTTGAAGAACTCTTTAAGAGTTCAGTGTTTGCATGTATTCAACTTTTAATTGCATCAACTGCTGGTCACTGGCACATGTTTTCATGGCATCTATATTCACTTCTGGCGGTAATATGGCATTGTGGTCCTTCGTCTAATCCTTTTAACTGGGCATGGTTGGGGTAGGCAGCTACCTGTATATGATCAGTATGGCAACATATTACCTCATATATATATATATGTGCATGCATCTGCTTCATTTGCTAAATTTTGTGTTTGCCATTTATTTATAACCTTGTATTTTCTAGCTGCAGATCTTTCTCACCTACTCTTGACGTGTCATCTCCCTTAGTTACTACCTTCCTCCGCACCCTGTCTCTCTCTGAACCTAGAATAACTGCCTTTTCTTCTTTTTTTATCATTTGCTGATCATATGTTCTTCTTTAACTAGATATTTCAAATGATTTTGTTGGTCTTAAAACAGATCATCTCAGTCTGCTGGTTTAGAGATGTTCACTGGTATGGATGGTGTCGCTGTCTAGGACATTGTTATTTTCTAGGAATCTATCAGATGCTCAAGCTAACTCCAATTCTCATATTCAGACTTCTAAAGCATGGTTAAATTGAAGTTTCACCTGGTTTCATATTACAATCATTATATGATGCTTTTAAATTCCTAGTATGGCTTTCGTTTGATCTGATCTGCACAATATGGGTGTGATAGCTTGCTCTCTGAGGGACGACTTGAGGCAAGGATGTTTATATTCCTTGATGTTCTTATGATATTTTTTTCCCGATCTATTTCAATTTACGTGCTAACTTTGTTGTGTGCAAGTTGGTCAGGATTTAGTTCCTTGAGCTGAAAAGAAGTTATCACAGGCATCATGGACCTGCCAGATATTTGGTGGTCACCGCCTAATATAATGTTTTAGGGATAGAAGAGGGTTATTTCTGTGATCAAAACCCATTTTCTGAATTGGACGTTTTGCTAATTAGTTAGTCTGTCATGGAACTTTCTGTAATGTAAGCTGTCACTCCTAATTGTATTAATATTTAATGGTTTCTGGTTCTTCAAGTTTATATTTTCCCTTTATTACAAGTAGGGCCACACGCTGCATGCATCACCTTCACCCTATTATATGATGCTGAGTGCTTGCGGGCCTCGTTTACTTTCTGTAGATTCGTTGTCGGATCCCACGTGTGCTGCTTGGCTTTCCATGGGTCGTGGGTTATTTTCGTGTTCCATTGCCAATGCTTGAAGTTTTTCTCTTGACTGATTGCTTCTTCGAATCGGTTGTGCCGGGGTGGGGGTGGTGTTTTAGATGGTGATAAATATTATTTTTTGAAGTATTTTTATTTGATTTTTTTTTTATTTTTTAAGATTTATTTTTAATCCTAGTGTATCAAAACAATGTAAAAATATATAAAATTTAAAAATAGCAAAATGAGGGTTCCAGTGAAGTTTGGACCTATGGTGAAACCCGACTGCTTGTTTGGACTGCAAGTAAAGCATTGAGAAAATATCAACCAACTCAGTATGAAGGTACCCGAAACAAGCTGTACAGGGCGGAGGGGGGAAACCGAGCGTGAACAAATTGCTCGGCAATTTGACACTACGCTCTTCCATGTAGTGAAGGGCTCGCTGCAGAACCCTGCTGTGCTCACCATTGTATTTGTTCATGTATTAGTGGGTTTGAGTTCTTTGATCTTTTTTACCCCCTTCAAATCCAAACGGTATTGATAAAATAAACTTCTCCTGATGGGACTACTAATCTGTATTGGTTTCTAAGAATCAAGAAGGTGAATAACCTAGGTGGTAGTCTATCTATTTTGAACTCGACATCATTTGAATGATAACAGGTGAGGAGTGAAGGAGTCTTCTCGTGAACCATATTCTGGTTTATTAGAATCGGTTAGAATAAATAACAGACTAAGCAATCAGTTATAAGAATAACAGAATACAGTTAGCAATATCTTTCTGTTAGAGTTTGTTATTCCTTCTATTAGTCAGTAACGTGTATTAGAGGCTATATAAAGCCAAGAGCTATTGTTGAATAAAGCAATTTTCTATTCATCTCAGTTCACGTATATTTCTTTAATCATCCACAGTTCTAACAAATTGGTATTAGAGCCTCCATTAGGCCTGAAATTCAAAAGCAGTAGACTTTGAAAACTCTTTGCGGCAGCACAGTAAGATGACTACAGAAGGAAGCTTTGTCCAACCAGCGATTCCAAGATTCAATGGTCATTATGACCATTGGAGTATGTTAATGGAAAACTTCCTTCGATCCAAGGAAATATGGGAACTGGTGGAGATTGGATATACTGAGGCAAGTGGATCAATGCAAACTGATGGACAACAAAAGAAGAACGATGAGATAAAGCTGAAAGATTTGAAAGTAAAAAATTATCTTTTTCAGGCAATTGATCAAACGGTTCTTGATACTATTCTAAAGAAAGACACTGCCAGAAATATATGGGATGCAATGAAGAAGAAATTCGAAGGAAATGCAAGGGTTAAGAGATCTCATCTTCAAGCTCTCCGCAGAGAGTTTGAAACACTTGAAATGAGGTCTGGTGAAGGAGTGACAGAGTACTTCTCTAGAGTCATGACAGTGGCCAATAAAATGAGAACTTATGGAGAAGACATGCAGGATGTTAAAATAGTAGAGAAGATTTTACGATCGTTGACTGAGAAATTCAACTATATTGTATGTTCTATTGAAGAGTCAAAGGACATTGATGCTCTCACTGTTGATGAACTACAAAGTTCATTAACCGTCCATGAGCAGAAATTTGTGAGATATAAAAGTGAGGAACAAGCTCTGAAGGTGACATATGAAGGAGGCAGAGGTCGTGGCCGAATTGCCTATCGAGGAAGAGGAAGAGGGAGAGGACGAACAAACTTCAATAAAGCAACAATTCAATGCTATAGATGCCATCGACTTGGACATTTCCAATATGAATGTCCCACTGTGAACAAAGAATCACTTTATGCAGAACTTGATGAGAAGGAGGAAATGCTTCTGATGGCTTATAAGGAGAAACATCAAGCCAGAAGAGAAGATGCATGCAATAAAGCAACAATTCAATGTTACAGATGCCATCGACTTGGACATTTGCAATATGAATGTTCCACTGTGAACAAAGAATCACGTTATACAGAACTTGATGAGGAGGAGGAAATGCTTTTGATGGCTTATGTGGAGAAACATCAAGCCAGAAGAGAAGATGCATGGTTTCTTGATTCAGGATGTTCTAACCACATGTGTGGCTATAAAGCCATGTTCAGTGATCTCAACTTAGAATTTCAACATTCTGTGAAGTTGGGGAATAACACAAGGATGAATGTAATGGGTAAAGGAAGTGTGAAGATACTGCTGACTGGCATCAATCACGTTATTACTGAAGTATACTATGTCCCGGATTTGAGAAATAACCTCCTGAGCATAGGCCAGTTGCAAGAAAAAGGGTTAGATATCTTATTCAAAGGTGGAACCTGCAAGATATTTCATCCAGAAAGGGGATTGATAATCCAAACCACCATGAGCATAAATCGGATGTTCATCTTGTTGCCTGATTTTCAATCCTCTTCTCAAGAACAAGCTGATCAATGCTTCCTCACAAGAACACAAGATTTGTGCCATCTTTGGCATCGAAGGTATGGACACTTGAGCTACAAAGGCCTAAGAACTCTATCATACAGGAACATGGTGCGTGGTCTTCCTCCACTCTCAACCTCAAATGCCATCTGCACTGATTGCTTGAAAGGAAAGCAACATCGTGACCCCATCCCAAAGAAAAGCACCTGGAGAGCATTTGAGAAACTGGAACTCATTCATACTGACATTTGTGGGCCGATCACCCCTACATCCAACAGCAACAAGAGGTATATTCTGCTATTTACAGATGACTACAGTAGGAAAACCTGGGTATATTTTCTGGTAGAGAAGTCAGAGGCCTTCAGCTCATTTAAACGTTTTAAGTCCATGGCTAAGAAACAAACATGCTTGTTTGTTAAATGTCTTCGCACTGACAGAGGAGGAGAATTCATTTCAAATGAATTCAATGAATTTTGCAAACACAATGGAATTAAAAGGCAGATGACAACTGCCTATACCCCGCAACAAAACGGCATAGCAGAAAGGAAGAACAGAACCGTATTGAACATGGTTCGATCCATGATTTCTGACAAAAACATTCCCAAAACCTTCTGGGCAGAGGCTGTAAACTGGGCAGTCTATGTTCTTAACAGGTGCCCCACGTTGGCAGTGAAGGATGTTACGCCAGAGGAAGCCTGAAGTGAGATGAAACCCTCGGTCGATCATTTTAAAGTCTTTAGCTGCATAGCACACGTTCATATTCCAGAAGAGAGAAGAACAAAGCTTGACAACAGAAGCATTACTTGCGTATTATTGGGGGTTAGTGAGGAGTCAAAAGGTTACAAACTTTTTGATCCCGTGGCAAAGAAAGTCATCGTGAGCAGGGACGTAATCTTTGAAGAAGAAAAGCTATGGAATTGGGGTGAGAACTGTGACCAGCAATCAGTGGAAAATTTACACTAGGGTGATGAAGATGAAGTCTTGGCAAGGGAAAATAGCAACAGAGGAGATGGTATTGATAATGCAGAACAACCTGGTGGAAACAATCACAGAGAAGGTGATGAAGAAGAAGAATCTGGTGATATAAGAGCTGAAACCTGTGATACGGGAGCTGGTGATACAGGAGCTGAAACAATAAATCTCAGAGGAGGTGATGAGAGAGTGCGGGACAGTGAAACCATGCAGCATGAAGAAAGAAGTGTGCGGGACAGTGAAACCATGCAGCATGGAGAAAGAAGTTCAAGACATTTACGTGATAGGCAGCCTCCCACGTGGATGGAAGATTATATCACTGGAGAAGGGTTGTATGAGGATGAAACAAATATGGCACTTGAGGTGTCAACAGATCCCTCGGTCTATGAAGAAGCTGTGAAGAAAACAGATTGGAGGATGGCCATGAACAGTGAGATTGAATCCAATGAGAAGAATAAAACATAGACACTCACTGAATTACCAGCGGGAACAAAAAAAATAGGGGTGAAGTGGGTTTATAAAACCAAATATGATGAGAATCGGAAAATCGAGAAATACAAGGCTCGGTTGGTGGCAAAAGGGTATTCTCAAAAATATGGTGTAGATTATACAGAAGTGTTCGCCCCGGTAGCAAGAATGGATACAGTGCGAATGATAATCGCTTTGGCTGCGCACAGAAATTGGATAATTTCTCAGCTGGATGTCAAATCGGCTTTTCTTCATGGCGAGTTAAGTGAAGAGGTTTATGTAGAGCAACCAAGAGGATATGAAAAGAAAGGGAGCGAGCATCTGGTTTACAAACTGCACAAAGCACTGTATGGATTGAAACAAGCTCCACGAGCTTGGTTCAGTCGAATTGAAGCACATTTCATGGGCGAAGGATTTCAGAGATGCGAAAGTGAGCAGACCTTATTTACAAGAAGAACCTAAGAAGGAAGAATCATCATTGTGAGTATCTATGTCGATGACTTAATCTTTACCGAAAATGATGAGGTAATGCTATCTGATTTTAAAAACTCTATGTTGAGGGAGTTTGATATGACTGACTTGGGAAAAATGAGGTTTTTCCTTGGAATTGAGGTGTTACAAAAATCTGATGGCATTTATATATGTCAAAGGAAGTATGCTTTGGAGATTTTGAGAAGATTTGGTATGATGGAGAGTAATTCGGTGGAAAGTCCAATAGTTCCAGGATATAAGATAAGTAGAAATGAAGATGGAAATACTGTTGATGAAACCCACCACAAACAGTTAGTGGGTAGCTTAATGTATCTTACTGCTACAAGGCCTGACATGATGTTCGTTATTTGCCTCATAAGTAGATACATGACAAGACCTATGGAGATTCATCTACAAGCAGCTAAGAGAGCTCTTCGATATCTAAAAGGAACTGTGAACTATGGGATTCATTATCAAAGGGGGGAGAAGGAGAATTGTTAGCATTCACGGATAGTGATTATGCTGGCGATATGGAAGACAGAAAAAGCACATCCGATTATGTTTTTCTGATAGGTTCAAATGCTGTCTCATGGTGTTCGAAGAAACAGCCTATTGTGACTTTATCAACAACGGAAGCGGAATTCGTGGCAGCAGCAGTATGTGCCTGCCAAGGAGTATGGATGAAGAGAATTTTACAGAAACTGGGACACTCGGATGAAGGTTGTACAACCATAATGTGCGACAATAGTTCAACTATTAAGCTGTCTAAAAATCCCGTAATGCATGGTCGCATTAAGCATATTGATGTGAGGTTTCATTTCTTAAGAAACCTTACTAAGGAGGGTACAGTTGAGTTAATTCATTGTGGGAGTCAGGATTAAATCGCAGATATAATGACCAAGCCATTAAAGCTCGAAGCATTTCAAAAGCTTCGGAAGTTACTGGGAGTATGTGAAATACTACCTTAATATAAACTAACTGCTTCATAAGCATTTAGTTTAAGGGATGGAATGAAGGAGTCTTCTCGTAAACCATATTCTGGTTTATTAGAATCGGTTAGAATAAATAACAGACTAAGCAATCAGTTAGATGAATAACATAATACAGTTAGCAATATCTTTCTGTTAGAGTTTGTTATTCCTTCTGTTAGTCAGTAACGTGTATTAGAGGCTATATAAAGCCAAGAGCTATTGTTGAATAAAGCAATTTTCTATTCATCTCAGTTCACGTATATTTCTTTAATCATCCACAGTTCTAACAAGGAGGCCAAGATCCTTCTTGACAAATTTTTCTATTATTCAATATTAGAAATTTGTCTGCGGTTGGTGGTGGTGTAGGGATATCATAAAAGTAGTCCCCTAAACATACCCCCGTCTCTATCTCTCTGTTTTTCTTCTTGTTTTTTTTACTGGGCTACGAAGTGTTTGATTGAAATGTTTTATTAATTTTGGTGGTGTTATTTTTATTTTTTAATGTAAGCGGAAAATGCAGTGAAGTAATAATAAAAGGAGGAAAGAAGAGGAAGGCTCATCATCCACAAATTCAATTCATGTTTCTCTATCTTTACGCTTATCTAACGGTGGTCAATTTTGCGTCTTTCCTTGCCTTTTTTTTAAAAAAAATAAAAATGAGTGATATATTAAAAAATAATATATTTAAAAACAACAATATACTAAACAAAAATTAAATAGAATAAATATATAACAATAGAGATTAAAGAAACTAAATGGTCTACATGGTGCATGGTGGGTGAAGGAACTCATTACTTATAAATATCATCTTAAATATGTTTCGAAATTTTTAGAGATTCAATCTCAATTTTAGCTGGTGATGATCTAATAACTAATTTACCTTGAAAATAAACATCACACAAGAATTCTTTAAATCGAAGAATATTTTGGTTTTTCAATGAATATTTATGAAAATTCTCTATAATTTTTTGCATCATTATTGAACTTATAATTCATTGTTGCATTGATTTTAATTATACTAATACTTATGTAGTACAAACTTAAAGATAAAATGAGTATTTTTAATAATATTTGTTTTTTTATATTTAACTAACTAATTATTATCATTACTAGAAATATCAATTTTCTCATTAGTTTGCTACAAAAAATCAGCAACATTAAGATGTGTCATATCCAAGGAGTCAAGATAGTCAAGGTATATATCATAATTATCTAGATGTGGGTGAACAAATTTTATTTCCAAGCATTCTTCATTCCTTTCAATGAAAAATGATATACAACATCAAGATGTTTTGTCATAAGAAAGATACATGACCAATGTCCATTCATTCCACACCTATAATAAATATTTTCTATCCTTTTTGGTATCTTCATTATATATATATTTTTTTTCTTGTTTTTCCTCATTCTGTGAAGATTTGTTAGAATTATAACCATTATAGTTGCAAAAATTAATTTGTCTTCGCCTATGATCATGTCTTTGGTCTCTACTACGACCACAATCATGATCATAATTAATATTATATCTCGTAGCATTCATTTTAGGGAATGGAGCTGAACTAATCAATTATTATTCACGAGTTTTCATCAAAAGCTCATTATTTTATTCAGCCACAAGGATATATAAAATCAAGTTCAAAGTATTTTTTAAAACCTTGTTCTCTATATTGCTATTGCAAAAGCATATTCGAGACATGAAAAGTAAATTATGTTTTTTCTAACATATCTTTATATAATTTGAGTTTAGAATTGATATTGAACATTGCATAATTATATTTACTTACTGATTTCAAATCATGCGATTGTAAATGAATTCAATTATAACAAGCTTTTAGGAGAATAATTGTTCTTTGATAGTCATATTTTTCTTTCAAGTTTTGCCAAAAAATGAGGGGATCTTTGATTATAAGATGCTCAATTTTCAACTCTTCATGAAGATATGATGCCATAACAAAATCATAACCTTTGTTTTATTTTGACCATATACGTAATAATCATTCGGTCAAATATTGAATAAATTTGTTATGATTTTTTTTAAAAAAAAAAAACATCATTCACTTAAATAACTAGAAGGATTAGAAAAAATAAATTAAATATATAAACATACCTTTTAATTTTTATCCACAAATCAAATATGATTAAGATGAAAGCGAGGAGCAATTATGCAAATAATATATTATAAAACTATATATTTAAAAGCAGACAATATATTCAATAAAAAATAATTAAAATAAATATATAACAATAGAGATTAGAAGAACATAAAGAGAGTATTCTTATTTTATATAATCTTGTAAATGTAGTAGCACCACTATATTATCTCAACAATATTTTTATTTATAGTCTAATGAACATTAATATTTATAAGTTCAAAGGTTAAAAAAAAAGATGTATAATTCAAATCAATTCAGAGATAATGAATGAGCATGAAGAACGAAAAATAAATAAACAAACATTCATAACATGATATTATTTATTTGTTTAGCAACTCTGTTTTCTTTCCCCGTTGGATTTGGAGGGTCAACTATGAAGTCAACGAATGGGGATTGTTTGTATAAAAGATGAACTGATTTCAAAATCATCTTATCTGGGCTCAAAAAAATTGCAGCCATATATAGACCCCAATAATGAAAACATAAACATGGATTCCATGGAACATGGATTTGGAAACTCCACCCTACTTTACAAGCTAGGATTGCTCAACAAAAACAGCTTAACATTCACAAACCAAATTGTATATATACAACCTGCCAAGAGAATTCAAGTCCACAAGAGCAACCCTCTTGCCAAACAAGTTGTAAAATTCATTACATAACATGCACTGCCATGTCCGCGAGCATAACTTGAGCTGAAGGAACCAAGTTAGGCAACCCATTAGGGACCTTCCATAGTACAAGTCACCACTGGGAGAAATACTACCTGTCGCGTCATCAAATTATGGTGGTCAAGCCTTCTGGACTCGAGTCACAACCACGATCAGCAGGACCATAATGGAAAGCAGGAACGAGCTTCTCAGCTTGTCCTCAAATGGATCCTTGTCTCCTGCTGATGTCTTCTCATCAGCTGGTGGCTTAAACAGCTCGTTCACCAGCTTTGTTACTGTCTCGATCACTTCCACAACCCTCGCTCTTGTGTTGTCAAATATCCACTTCACAAAATTCAAAGCTGGATTGGTTTCCTCACCAGTCTCGTCTGAGCTCTCAGAAGTTCGTGGATCAGTGTTTTCATCTGCAAATATCATGGAAATTACAATATGAAATACAATATTGCACGCAGGAGCATTACTTTTAATAATCTTGAACGTGGCTCCGTAAGCATGTCATAATTGTTCTGCAACATTGTTGTGTTTGCAGATCTCATGTACAAGGCAGGCGCCTGAACCTCCAAAGACACGCTTCTAGTGAGAGATGAAGAAAATCTAAAATACGTTGGACAGAAATCCTAAACTCGTTAGGTCACTGCCAGCTATTTTTTGAAGCTAAAATAGTAATGTGGACTCCAAATATACAGCAAGTTGAAGTAGTATTTTAGGTGTTGGTTTTTCCTTATCCTTCCTGCTTAGAATTATTCTAAGGTTGCATATAAAAATCATTCCAAAGCATGAAGCTGTGATGAAAAATTCAAGAGTCAGACATCCACTTCAAAATGCAGGGCAGTGCAGTGCTTCACAATAAAAGTATGCATACCCTGTTAACCACTTACATTGAATATATGACCATTGAAGTTCTATATTACAGAAACCCTTACAGACCTGCATAGTAGGTTTCCCGCAGCTCTTGAACAACAGCATTATTCAAAACAGCATCCCAAACAGCTTTATCGGATGATAACGAGACAACCATTTTCTGCACAGAAAGGTTGCATCCTTAAAAATATAGATGTAGTTGATCAAACTTACCAAAAGATAAAAAACCAACAACAGGCTACCACTTTTTCCATTACTTCTTCTCTTAAAAGGAAAGGAAAAAAGAGAAGGGTTTTCATTAGACTGGATAAACATGTTTCTGTTTTCCTTGGTACAGCAAGTGTACTATTGTGCACCACGCTTGAAGTGCACAAAGTTGATTTTTGCTTATGAGAAGGAAGTTTTATGCATGCAAGCTTCTGATATATAATTGTCAGCAACATTAGGCACCTGAACAGATGGCTCTGTCAGCAACAAATGGAAAGCTTCATGAACAGTGTGAGATCCATAAGAGTGCAATGCTCTTTGATTACACAGAGCAGGAGAAGGCTCCTTCCAATCGAAATCTGACCCAACTGAAGAAGCTTGGCTCAGTACGGTTGGGCTTGAAATTTGATCTGCTAAATCCTTGTCCACAGTGCATGCAAATTTATCTCTAATGAGTTGGGAATACAAGGGGGCATCAAATACGCTGCAATATAACAAGTCAAAAATCAGTTTACACATACAATTTGTAACTATCAAGGAACCACCAATTTTGCACAAATTTAAAGTTCATTTTTTTTCTCCCTTTAGAAGGGGGATAACATTTAACTGATAAAGCAAGATATTCTCATCTATACAGCAATTAAAAGACTAAAAAGGCAAAAATAATAGGTTTATTTTGGAGCCAGAAACTAAATTGAGGAAGTGAAACGAAATTGAGAACATAGATCGTTTTGGTAGTTTCTGAAAATAGGGCATCCAAAGTTCAACCAAGAAAAACAAGGGCTGAGACGGTATCTTGCAGAGTCACAAAAAAACTACATTCACACAACCACATGTAAAAATATGTTTTTTTCTACTATATTAACTATTTAATCTTCTAAGGCTCCAATATACTGTAACTTCTGAGTACAGGCTGCTGCCTTGGTTTGGACTAGGAAAAGGAAGTTCTCGGTAAACAACATTATTAGGCTGCCTCTGATTTGGCATCATAAAACCACATCAGCATGGCATTTTCTTAGAGCATTATAGAACACATGATTCTTTTTGAACTGTTTCATTTCTCTCTTCTTGTTTCTGCATTTTGACACTCACAGTGATCCTAATTCTCATTTCTCTCAGCAAAATCCACCTCTTTAGCTCACAAACAAAACATATGCAGGCATGGCAGCCAAATCTTATTTTACTTGCGGGGAAACTTAAGTCAAGTTAAGCAGATGAAACAGGATGAGAATTAAATAATAGCACTGTTCTGGACACATCTCATGGATTTAAAGAACAAACGTGCATATAATTTTTTTAAACCGTTACCCAAGAAAATTCAGATAGACCAAGTTTGCTTTCAAATCTTCCTTGGGTTCTCAGAAGTTTCTCTGGCTAGGAAATATAAAGAGTAATCTAGTAGGTAACCTTAATTTTTAAAGCTAAACATCATTATCACCGTCACCATCATTCCCATCATAAGAAGAACGATTGTAATATTAAATTCGAGACAATCATGCTTGATCTCTAACACCTGTTTTAAGGAACTTCATTTGTTGAAGTAAGCAGGGGCAGTCGTCAAACCTATCGCCATCACTGTGACAAATGCCACATCACCACCAATCAATTATCACCAATAATAAAACTTGTTTAGCCCTCAAAACATCAATTATCAAAACACATAGTACCCAAATTGTAACTGCATCCTCCCAAACCGAGTAATGGAGACAAACGAATCACATTAATACGGTCACCTGCACTAATTAATTTTGATTGGTATTGTCTACAAATTGTCTAACAATTTTCCCCGGAACTGCTAAGTCATGACCGCACAAATCCGGCCCGCGCATCGCCCACTGTGGAGTCCACCGCGCTCATAAGCCGCGCAAGGTGTGGATTTCTCCAGCTGGGACTTAGCATCTTTTTTCTTCTCCCACCAACCACCGCATCAACAGAAAATTTATTTTTTAAAAAAGGATGCTAATAAAATCACAATAACTAGAAGTCAGTAGTTTCTTCCAAAGCAAGAAATTAAATGGGTGGATAACAAAAACTAGAATAAAGAAAAGTACCGTATGTTTGCTTCAATTAAACCAAAAACACAGTTACCATACTAAAACAGCAAGAAAAGAAACTCACTGCGTAAGTGCAGTGACAGCATCGTGAACTTCATCCATGGAAGGAACAGGACCCAGAACAAAATCATCATTAAAGCCAACAAGCCTCTCGTCTTCACTTCCAGCAACAGAAACCCATTCATAATCATCAGAGTAAGAACCAGTAAAAGAAGGCCGCCAAGTAGAAATGGGTCCACCAGAATTAACAGATATAGGAACACTCAAAACAGAACTAGAAGAAGAAAGACTCGAAGTATTATTATTATTATTATTATTATTATTAAGAGAATTGAGCTTTCTAGTTGCCCTTGGTGAAGTAACACCAGTAGTAGTAGTGTTAGAAGATGATGTGTTAGTAGAGATAGGTTCTTGGAATTTAGTAACACCAGCCCTAGCAACAGCCCGACCACCCACCCTTAACATGCTACCTCCTCCGCTTCCACCGAACATTATAGGAGTCGTATTTAGTATGCGTTTCTGTGAGTGTATTTATTGAGGGGAGAGTGGAGAGACAAGACAGTGTTTGGATGGGGATTGATACTTACGAGGCTTTTTTTTTTTTTTTTTTTTGCATTTTGGTTCCTCGAGTCTCTTCAATGTTGCCTTCAATCCTTACTGTTTAAATCTTTTCATTATCTGTCATTGTCATCTTCAGTAATTTTACAGTGCACATAGAATAATTAAGATTTATTTTAAAAAAATTAGATAAATAAAAGGAGAGGAGAAAAAATAAAATTCATGATTCATAAAAAGTGCTAAGACTATTTGTATATAAATCTAGTACTCACAAAAAATATAAATTTTATGTTAAATAAATATTCATGATTTTTTTCCATAATAGACACATAATAATTAAAATATATATATATATATATTATAATTTCCATAAAAGCCTATAATATTATTTGAAAAAGATGACAAAATTGAATTATAGTTTTTTTATAGTGCATTTAAGTCTAAATCTAAAAAAAAAACAACAAAAAAAAAAGTTA
Source organism: Populus alba x Populus glandulosa (assembly GCA_033617975.1). Taxonomy (NCBI): domain Eukaryota; kingdom Viridiplantae; phylum Streptophyta; class Magnoliopsida; order Malpighiales; family Salicaceae; genus Populus; species Populus alba x Populus glandulosa. Next base: position 10,498,688 of record CM066143.1, on the reverse strand, counting down.
CGCACACAAGCATAGTTTAGGTGACCTATAGATATATTAGTCCACTAAGCTTTTAGTCCAATAAAAAAACATAAATTTCATGTTAAATAAGTACTCATGAATTTTTTTTCATACCAGACACGTAATTATTTGAAAAAAAATGTTAAAATTCCCATAAAAAATGAACAATAGTTTTCACATTTAAATCTAAATCTAAAAAAATTAAAAAAAAACTTGTGTGCAAGCCTCACCATGATCAACTCGAATTAACTTGTCAAATTTATAATTTATGAATTCCATTGGGTTCAATCATATTTTATTTATTTATATGTTAAAAAATATAAAAACTAATTCAACATTAATCAAATATTAAATGATAAAATTAATAAAAAATATTTTAAAAAATAATATTAAATAATAAATTAAAAAAAAAATAGACAATGTGTGCAAGCTTGACATAAATGGTTCAATATGCTGGAGCTTTTAAAAAGCCTAGGCATGAAGGCCTTCCAGCCTAGTCTTGCAAGTCTAGGTCATTTTATTTTATTTTATTATGTTTTTTAATGATGGATGATCTATTATCCACCCTTATTATTTTTTAAAAATAATTAAGGTAAACCATGCGTTGTTGTTGGTTTATCCAAAATTAGTTACTATAATAGTAACTAAAATTTCAGGGCATATTTTTTTTTATCTTAAAATTCATTCTCAATCTATTTTCATTACACACATTCACTAAACACCTTTATAACATTAAAAAAAAAACTAATTAATCAATCTAAAAACCCAAAAAAATATACAAAAATACAAAATCAAACCAGTCAAAAACTTTATATCTCCACCTCAATCAATTCTTTGGTGCAAGATTGAAATTCAAAATTATTGCTATCAAACTCTTTTTATTAAATAATCAAAATTAATATCAACCGTTAATTTTTTTTTTATCCTAAAATTCAACAAGTCTGACTTTCTTCTCTCAAATTCAAAAACTAAAACATAAAAAAAATGAATGTCTTTCCCAAATTTTAAGTTAGCCATGAGGTTTTTCAGTGTTTCACATTATGATCTTTTTTTATTAATTTTTTTTTATCTTAATAAATTTTGATAAATTGATCATAAAATTCAGCATGGAAGATTAAAATTAAAAGAAAAAAAGAAGTTCATTGCTATAGTGAATTTCCCAAACGTTTGGTAATTATAATAAGTTGAAAGCTCTGATATGATTTTTTTTATATGCATAGAAAGAAAACTTGTGAGGTCGGTAATGGAAACTTGTAAACCATACAAGACCTATAATGACATAAAAATATTTTACTTCAATACAACAACTGTCACGTCATTATTGCTACTATGGACTTATCCAAACCAGCATATATCACACAAATCGACCGCCTGTCGATAAATAAGTGATGACATGGCAATTATCATATATCACATTTTACAATGCCATTGTGTTGAAATAAATCAGGAGCGATAGTTAGATTGGTAGGTAATATTTTTTTAGGAATAGAATTCACCCCAATATACTTCTTCGTATTATTTATATTTATTATTTTTATCTTTTTATTAAATTAAAATTTATTTTTATTTTTATAATGTTGAAGTATTTCAAGTGTCTCATCTTTACTTATAAGCCAATAAATATAATAATATATTGTGCAACCATCTATAAAAATAATATAATATTTTTTTCTCACCACAAATGAAAATTTAAATCAGTAATATAAAAGGGAATTAAGTTTAGAGGTTTGCTCCTTTCAATTATTTGAAAAGAAATTTGGTGAATTTTAATTTTACACAAACTTTACATTTGTATTTTTCTTAAAAATCATAATAATTAATAAATCAAGACTTATTAATCTTTGTATATAATTATAATTAACATGGTCTCATTTATCATGCAACAAGACTCAAATAGACAAGAAATATACGTTTTATTATTGTTATTATTATTCTTGTTGTTATTATAGTCGTCGTATATAATTACAATATTTATTACACTCATTTTAAAGAAATCATCACTAATATATCATTTCCTATAAACATTTTATATTTAGAGAGTGTAAATTTATTATGTTTAAAAATCAATTTAAAATAATTTCTGCTTAACAACGATGAAGACAGCAAGTTCATTTTGTTGTCAATAACATGAAGCAAATCATTGAAGGTTAGAAGCTTTTCAGAAATTATTTTTAGAATGATTTTTCCAACAGTTAATACGTTGAAGGTTGATGAATTCTCCATTAACCTGCTAAACTAAAGCACAAGAACTGTAATGTAACGAGAATGAAATTTGAGACCAAAATGTTAACTTGTTAAACTAAAGGACTAAAAATGATTTTGGCCTAAATATTTTGGAAAGCAGCACGAATTGAACAATAAAATTAACCCTTGCATTCTTGACTCATTGTAAACTTGGTCCCCCCCAAATATTTTTTTTCACAAGCATTCAAATTGTTTTTTTTTATATATATATATATAAAATTGAGTATCAAACCTAATAATAGGATGTTATTTTGGCATTATAATAACCAATAAAAGACAAATCAAAACAAATAATCCAGTTAAATCCCAATTGAGAGCAATGTTAAAGGATGAATTCATAAAAAAAAAAACCCAGTGTCCGAATTAGATAAACATCGAAAGCAAATAAAAAGAAAAAAATAGTGACTTTTTAAATAGTAACCACAGTAGAAACCCTGCATTCTTTCATAATTTGTTAGATTAATCCCTTCACTCTTTTTTCTGCAAGCAATAAAATGAATTTTCTTTTGTAAAATCAAGATCCGTCTATCGTTGAAATGATTTTTTAATACCTCAATAATCTCATAGATAATAAATAAAAACAAATCACAAATCCATACTCTATTCTAACACAACATCAAAGAATGAATTTTTTAAAAAATTGAGTGACCAAATTAGAAAATAATAATTATAACAAAAGCACTGATGCAATAAAGGGCATTATATTTATATATATTTGTAATTCACATTGCATTGTGTTTTGGGCATAATGAATTACATAATGTTTTTGGCACGGGATTTAGGTGAAAAACAATTCTAGCTATTAAATTAGAAAGAATCAATAAAATAAAAAAACACTATTGCAATTCTTAATACATTGAATCTTGGTGTACACTGTTTTTAGCATTGAATTTTGGTTGTTGTTAATTATTATATCATTAATTAAAAATTACATTAAAATATTTATATTTATTTAATTTGTATGTTTATGAACAAGCTTGAATGTGAGTGAGTGAAAGTTAATTAATCGGGCTTCCGAGCTATTATTTAACTTCATATGTAACTTATATGACTCTTTCTCATGTAATTATTTTTAAAATAATTTTATTTAAAAATATATATTAAAATAATAATTTTTTTTTTAATTTTTTAAAATTTATTTTTAATATTAGTATACTAAAATATTTTTAAACATAAAAAATATAAATTTAAAATAAATAAATAAATAAATTTAATTTTTTAAAAAATACTTTTAAAACATAAAAACAAATAAGTTTAGATTTTAACTTGTGTATATATTTACATGTGGCATGAATTTTTTTGTATAATTATTTTTAAATTAAAAATTTATCAAAAAAATATTATATATATATATTTAAATTTTTAATATTAACATATCAAAACTATAAAAAATTATTTTAAAAAATCAATTATTTACAATTTAAAAAAGACTTATTGTGTGCTTGCTTCAGCCTTTTCAATTACTTTTCATAAAGAAAACATCAAATTAATTTTTTAAAATATTTTTAAAATTTTAATGTCTTAATTTAAAAAATAATAAAAATATAGTTTTTAAATTACCCTACACAGTATTAATAAATACACACAAAAACAAGTTGGGTTGGGGTAGTACGGAATGAGTTTACCCTTTATTTCCTTCTCGCTCAGATAAGCCAGTCTGTTTCTTTATGTTCCAACTGAAATAACAAATCTCAGCTGCCGGAGAAATCAGAGCCTGCAAAAGACCATCCATTCTTTTGATATGTCAAAAGCAGCAGCCAACGTTGCCAGTTTTTCTCACACTTTCAAGTACTTATTGGGTCAGTGCTCTTTTTTCTTTCTTTTCATAACTATAGATAGATAGCTCTGTTTGTCAAAATATAATGTGGGTTTCTCGTTTTCTTCATCAGCTACTCAGTTCTTGTCAAGAGGAATCCCTTTTATTTTCAATTCCTGGATCGTTAGACACCTTACAGCCGAGGACTATGCGGTATTTATTTCTTGTTTTTGAAAATCGCCTCACGGGTTTTGTGATCTGAAATGAAATTATCTTGTTTGTGCAGTTATATGCAGTGCAATTTCATCTCTTTGTGACATGTGTGTTGTTTCTTAGTCGAGAAGGATTCCGGCGAGCCTGCATGAGGGCCGACATTAAATGGTTCGCTTCTTTAGTTACATTTGCTTATTTCCTGTTTTATTTTCGTCTAGTGTGAGAAAAATACTTAAATCGTGAAGTAGATTGTTGAATTCTGCAACCTATGCATAGTCTCCTACACGGTTTTAGATGATTGTCAAACCCTTTTATTAGTTAGAATGAAGGCAGTTTCTTTTAGGCCAAACCTTGATTCAGAGTTGAACTTCTATCTGATTTATTGCAAAACTGTGATATATATGCTCCAGTGATGGTGCTTCAACTGAGGAATATGCAGCAAAGTTATTAAAAATAGCTTGGATGACACTCCCTCTTGGAGTAGTTACTACGATTTCAGCATGTGTTTTTGTTTTCTGGTGGCAAGGATTAACTTATTCTGATCCATACGCACAAGCTATCTTGATCAATGGTATGATGCTATAATTGCCTCGATCATTACTGTTGTTGCAACATGATTTTCTCTTTTTGAACTGTTTTCTCATATCATTCTTTATTGCCAGCAGCAAGCTCAAAAAAGTTTTAAACCTCCTGAACATGTTTTTCCTAAACATTATTTAGCTTGTCAATTGAGACTTTCATTTTAGTAACTTTGGAAGTAGAAATGGGTCATAGGAAAGCCAGGGAACTACTCAAAAGTTGCATAATTTACAGCAAGTTTGAGAAAGCAGTGGCTTTGTTGAATGAAATTTTAGGAGAGGAATATAAGAGTAAACAAAAAAAAACATGTGAATCAATTGTCCAAATGCACTGCCCTGTACTTTGCTAATGTATTGATAAATCACTAGTTTTCATTAGTTTCACCATTCATGATCCATTATCATGTCTCTTCTCTTCCCACCCAAGGGACTCTTTCACATGCGCTTTGTGCATTGCATAGCATCAATTACTAGCTTACTAGTCCCTTTATAGTAAACTTGTTTCTTTTATTGCAATTGAATGTACTTTATCTCATCAGCATTATCCTTTACCAATTTACATAAAAAAATGATTGTTAGCTCACTTTATGTCACAGGCTGTGCATGTATTTTGGAGCTTTTGGCCGAACCCTTGTATATTGTCTCTCAGAATTTGCTATTGCTCAAACTGCGGTTGATCGTTGAAACAGCAGCTACACTTTTGCGTTGTTTGACAATGTACATCCTGATTGTCAAGCTAACCAGCATGGTAAAAGTTTATTTGAAAAGGCAGTTGCTCTTTTGTGTTCTCTGACAATGAACATCATGAAAGTTATAAGTGGTAAATCTTACTAATGGCATGTGGTAGATAAGCACTTGAATTATTTTACAGGTAGAAATAAAGTGTCACCATCTGTTTTTGAGACAATCAAGGATGTTAAAAGATGCTATATGCATCAACAACATCCCAGTCTGAAAGTTTGATGAGCGTGCATGTTTGTATTAATTGCATCTTATGGATTCACCATTTCAATGTTTTTGTATTAGGTGATTTAAAGGTGTGTTTGGGAGTACTTCCGCTTCTGCTTTTAGGTGCTTTTCAAAAGTTCTTTTAGCTTGAAAAAACATTAAATTGATATTTTTAATGCTTTTTGATGGTTTTGATGTGCTGATGTCGAAAATAAAAGAACAAATATGAAAAAAAATTCATTTTGATGCATTTTCAAGCAAAAAGCTATTTTGAAAAGCACCTTGCACCACAATCCTAGACACACTTAATAAACAGATTTTGGGGAGAATCTATTCCTCCATGTGGTGGATATTGTCTGCTAATCAGAATGCTTCATTTTCTCGTTCCACCTTTTTTTCTAAACTGAAATCGTCCATTTCTTCTCATCTCCAACATCTTGGATTTTTTTTTTTTACTTCTTTTCTTGTGGAAGTCTTTGGGTGGATTTTATGCAAGATGTTTCTTCAACTTATGTTTAGGACATGGTTATCTCACTTTTTTCTTTTTTGGACATTTGAGATAAATTCCTTGAAAACTGGCTACAAAATGGTAATTTGTTGCACTGTATCATTAAAAAAAGGTTGAATAAATGTATTTATTCATGTCCCCGTATCTGTTTTTCTAAGTAATCTCTTCTATCTGAATTCCTAGTGGCAAGACTCTTGCTTGTTTTCTTGAAATTTGTGGAGCCTAACTCTATAGGCTTGTTCACAAAAAACTTTGACAGAAGGTTTCTAATTCTCGTAGGATAAGGGGATTGTTTTTGCGTTGTCGCAAACAGCATATGGAGCTTGTTTGTTCTTAGGATATTGGAGTTACTTTGTTCTTTTCCGTGCATTTAGAAGTTCTGTTCTTTTCCCTTTCAGGTATGATTTCTTTGTATGAACAAAGTTTCTTTCTTCAGTATGATTTGATTTTCATCCCTGTCCCTCCAGTCTAAAAGAAAACAAAGCAAGGAAAAATTGCTTAAGCTGATAGTGCGATGGAAACCTGTTTGATTTGTTTATTTTTTTACCCTGTCAAGCTTGACAGTGTCTTCAATTTGCTCATATTAACATGTTATCAATTTACGGCAAGGTTCCTTAGCAATTGTGTGGCATTCACAATTATTTTGTTAACATATTAGTTAACACTATGTCTTTCAACAGACTAGGAACCATAATGGATTATGACAAGCAGCTCTCTAGCATGTGTGTTCTGTTCACTCTACAATCCTTTCAAAAGCTTATCCTTCAAGAAGGGGAAAAATTTGTTCTTGTATGGTTGGATACCCCATACAACCAGGCTGTATATGGACTTGTTGACAAGTTAGGTATGTGGCTGGATCAGATATTATTGGCCTCGTTGAGTGTTTATATAAACCAAAATGGCTGTGATTTGAATATTTTGCTTCCTTGATGAAGATAATTTGATTGATATAGTATGTTATAAATGCTAAATTTTCATATCCAGGGAGCTTAGTTGTCAGATTGGTGTTTCTTCCATTTGAGGAAAGTTCATATGCTACATTTGCCAGGTCTGCATCAGGTTTATTTCTCTCATTTGTTTTCTTAATGTTCTGATTTTGAAAAAAATTGCTTTTGTTATTTTGATGGTGCGAGTCTCTTCATGTGCTCTGCATTTTCTTGCTTTGGGGTTTCATCATTTTTGTTATCTATTTGAATGCAGTCTATTCTGTTAGCTAGCCACTTATTTATTTTTAGTTAAGAAGCACAGCAACAAACTTTGTTGAGTCAGATAGTTGGGGGTCAGAAAGCGCAGGGTGTGGAAAAGGATTTTGTTTCATCTTCTGTATTTGAGTGTTCCAGAAGAAACAAAGTTGTTTTTTTTACTGCTTGTCCCCACTGACTGTGGTGGCCAGGCATTAGTTGAAACTCGGTAATTCATAACTTATTTCTAGTCCGGACTGTTATAATTATGGCTAACACTACCATCACTAGCTTATCTGGTGTGGTCAAGCATTTGCCCTAGAATAGTGTGTGTGATCATCTCCTTTACTCGCCAGAATGGTTAAGAATTTGTAGATTCTTTTCCTTTCATTTCTTTTGGACTGAGACTCCCAATTTGAATACATGCAGCATATGCATTTCAACATCAATTTGAAGTCACCACATCTCCATTTTCTGCCATAAGCAGCTGAATGCTTCTCCTTCTCATGACAGGAAAAGATCCAAACAGAAGCAGGAAACTGGGAAGCTGCCTATCAGAGGCCTTGAAGCTTGTTTTGTTAATTGGTGCATTCCTTCATTTCTTGTCTTTATATGCACCTAGTCAAATAGTTTTCAAGTTTCTGTTTACCCTTTTTATATTATGAAAATTGTCATGACAAACTTTTTTAAATTTATAGTACTGCAGAAAAATCAGCACATTCTTTCTGTCCCAAGTTTGTGAGCTTGGTGGCGATTAAGGTTCAATCCATCAATTTTCACGACTCCTTTTCTCTCATCATCCAGGTGTTGTATTTATGACATTTGGCCCTAGTTACTCCTACTCTCTCATCAGAATGTTGTATGGCCGTAAATGGAGTGATGGAGAGGCATCGACAGCCCTCCAGTATTATTGCTTCTATGTCATTGTCTTGGCTATGAATGGTTAGTAACAACATTTTCCATTATCACACTTTTTCTTGGCTATGAATGGTTAGTAACAACCTTTTCCATTATCACTCCTATAAACTATTATTTTACATTTGACCACAAACAAACTGCTTTTTGTAATCCTTCTGTCATTCTTTCTCATTTTCTCCTCCTGTTGATTCCTGATTATGTTTTGGAAAAAAAAGTGCACAGACAATCTATGTCATGGCATTATCAGGTCACTGGTTTTTTATTATCAACTATGTGTAGAAATTTGCTGGATCAACTTGTAAATCAAGAGTTTATTGTTAGAAAAATGAAGGGATTAATGGTTATTATTTTACTTCTAGATCAGTAGAGGTTCTTGGTGTCATAATTTCTACGCATTTGGACAGGAGTGCAAGCTTCACAAATGCACACATAATTTGCTTGTGAATCTATGAACGTTTCAACAAGCAACTTGATTACCACAGACAATGCATCTCTCAGCTTTGCTTTTATATACTGTTATGAAAATGTTGACCTTCATTTGACTTTGCATCAGGAACTTCTGAAGCTTTTCTACATGCTGTTGCAACAGAGAGCCAACTCAAGCGCTCAAATGATTCGTTGCTTGTGTTCTCATTGATATATGTAGTGATGAATGTCCTGCTGATAAAGTCAGCTGGTGCTGTTGGCTTGATTCTGGCAAATTCCTTAAGTATCCTTTTCAAGTTGCAGGCTTTTTTATTAGCCATTATTTCACCAGGCACCCATGCATGCCCACCATGTGCATGTTATACACATTGTACATGGTCATGAGACTGAGTTTTGGTGAGTTTGACACAAAATATTTGAAGCCCATTAATTGACACTGTTTCACTTGTTGCCTTATCATGATCATATTTGTTGTCAGAATTTTGATTTATTTGGTAATTATGCATTTGTTTGAAGGAAGTCATGGTTGCCTTTTGGAAACTAGACTTCTAACTATAGTTCTAACGAGTAAAGAGAAAAGAGTATATCTTTTTTGATAGATGTTCCATTGCTTTCATAGTTACCAAAGGTGAAGGATTGCGTGAATTTGCTATGTCCCTTTGACACTGGATTGCTCAACAGTTTGGTTGTGCCAGTGTTATAGAAGTTGAATAATGGGAATTTAGATCTAGGCATAACTGTGTTTCGCCTAGGGTGTCCACATATAAGCAGCATAGTTCTGACTAAGAGTGCTTGGTAAGTTAGGCTATCATAAACAAGACCCCTAAGGTTTTGCAGTTGAGAGAATAAACTTCCATTCAAGGTAAAGTAATTTTGAAAAGCAGCCAGGATACTGTTTCAACCAATATTGTCTTCTGAAAGTGTCTTGGTTGCCAATTTCAACCTATATTGTTCAGCTGTTGGGTAAGTGGCTTTGAAGGGGCTCTCCATGATGATATCTAACTCAGTTGTGACTAGTTTATGTTCTTCCTTGATTCCTAAATTTAACCAATTACCAGTGGTATATGCTTTATTAAATTTAAATCTTTGGGTCGCTGGTTTCTTGACTGTACTGAAGATATGATCTTGAGGATTATATACTCTGCAGTATTCATCAAATACTACTTCCAGGTATGGCTTTGATACTGCATGTCTTCCATGTTTTTGGGTACTTATATCAACCTTATACTGGATACGTGTTTTTCTCTCTGCAGGATTCTTCTGCGTTTTCTTTTACCAGCTGCTTACCTTCAGGTTGGACAGTTCTGCTGTTTTCTGGTGTAATTACTCTCATCTCTGAGAAATTATTTCTGGACCACGAAAATTTCTGGCCAACATTTTTAATCCACTTCTCCATCGGCTTAACTTGCTTCTGCATTTCGTCTTTCATCATGTAAGTATCTTCTTGTCTCTTATTTCAATTTATGGTATAGCCACGTGAACTGAGTTTCGAGGTGCGAATTCAGTTGGCCATTTTTAACTTTTCTTATGCTCCTTTTATTTTTATTTTATTTTTTTTATGTGGAAAGTTTCCTGTAATTTTATTTTCATTTATCATTAACAGTTACCGCCGCGAGAGACCTTTCATCAACAGAATTATCCGTTTCCGTGATCACATGGACTGAAGAATAAATAACTGTCCTAACAGCTTGTGAGTGTAAGATTTTATTTTTCAGATTATTTAATCAATTACTATTTGCTCTGCTGTCATTTGGGTATATAATTAACAAAGAAGGGCCTTTGAATGCAGCACAAAAAACACAAGGGTGAGGATGAATTACACTCTGTTGAAGTCCATTCCATGTTAAGGTGGGATTATTAGTAGCAAGGTAACTAACAATCAAAGTTATAATGTTGCAATAGCGGTTTGTTTCTTACAAGCTAGCGTCATCACTAACAACATTACTCCCCCCAGTTAAAAAAACATCATTTCTCTAATTTTGAAAACATTGTTTTCAATACCATCATAATTGACTAGCAAGAAAGTTGAAAAGCTTGAGACAATTTTCTGAAGTGCAACTTTTGAAGGGTTGCAATTTGCATTAGATTTGAATTTCGGATCTCTTTTCTTTTGTCTTTGATGAGAAAGTATGCCAGGGTCGCGGGTGCGAAATTTGCGCTCAGGACCCCTATTCTGGCTTCTGCTGCCTCTGCTTGAATTTGGTCTTCCCCTTGCTCCCCTCATGTCAAGGTCATATAGGGTCTCAAGTGGCAGCACAATGCAATGTCTCCAACATGGCACTATGAATGCCCACTAACATACGCTAGTTTATTCTTGCCACTCCTTCACAATGCTTGGCAGACTTTATAGCTGCAGTTTTTGAATCTAAGCCAATGCCAAACTAGTGAAAAAAGGTTTCTCCTTTTACCAGGATTACTGGATACCCAACAGGGAACAGTGGAACACACTTGCTCCTCAATTTGGGCAAGAACTTCGCGATTCAGTGGAGCTGCTAGTGTTGTCTTATGAAGATCATTTTCAAAATAACAACACACTGCATCGTTAAGCTTCTTCAATTAGGCTCTGCTATGGACAACCGGTAGACTGATGTCTGCTCATTCCATTGCGAAGTTTATGGTGTTGTTTTTGTGCTCTAATAACAATTTTCCTTTGGATAAGAAAACATGAGAAGTGCGAGCATCATACTTTAGTAGAAAAAGGTGGTAAACGTTTAAACAGCCATGATAACCCGCTATAATGGTTCTAGTCAATGGCCCCCCCTTTTCATCTACAAAAGTAACTTTGTTCATCATAAATGCCCCATATTATTTGATGGACCAACCTAAATATAGCATGACATATGATACCAGTCAATCTCAAAAAAAAAAAAAAAAAAATCTCTGGTAGGTGAGAAATTGGGCAAATGAACAGGCCAGTCTTATCGAGAGCAAAAAAATAAAACAAAAAATAAAATAAAGGGATGGAAGAGAGGGCCACAAGTGCAAATTTGATGATTCATAGGACACCCACGGGCGTGTTGGGTTGTCCTCCAGTGTCACTCCGGGAGCAGTGCTCAGTAATTATAAGCTTTGAAAGCTTGAGAAAGAAAAAGGTAGATAAAGAGGCGAAAAACGAACTTATTATGATTAAGAAGGAGACTAGGTTTAGAGTTTAGACAAGAATCCACCGAACCCACGAGTATAAAGTTTCTCCTATCTTCTAAAACAAAATGATGGTAATTTGAGAGTTTTGCTTGGGAGGTGGTGGTGGATTGCATTACTACAAAGTCGTTTGCTTCAGAAAGCAGGCATGAAGTGAGGGAATGCCACTCGCAACAGGTCAAGGAGTGGGAATATAAGTTACACGAACATCTTAATATATCGAAAGAGTAAGGAGAAAGAACAAAAAAGAAAGAAAAGGGGGCGAGAGATGGCTCCAATAATGGATGATGCTCTTTTTGTCTCTTGCATGCCTCTAATAAACTAAGGAACTCCAGCCTCCACAACCATTTTGACCACCGGAGGCTTTTTGCAGTTCCGTCCAAGGCTTTCTTACGTTCGTCCACCAAGGATTTCATTGCGGATTAGACACGATAATGATCATTTTACATTTTCAAGACAAAATTATTAATCTTACTGTTGAGGGTAAGATATTCTCTTCATCCAAATAATCGGGTACAAATCAATCTTTCAATGTTTTTTGAGCAGATTTTTGTTCGTATTTTCACTAAGTTGATTTAAGTTAAATTTCATGTTTTAATAAATAAAAAAAATTGGCACGTGCGAGATACATCCGTGCTATTTAGAGTCACGTGTGACATTTCTTGAAGATCAAACATTGACTTCTATGATAGTGTTGGAAGTGGCGCATCGAGCTTTTCCAGGTGGTAGGGCGCGTGTTAGAAGAAAACCAATGGTGTGGCTCCGACAAATTATTTTTATTCTCCTCCCTCTTTTCTCTCTCATTGCCTTAAGTTTCGTGCATGGACATTAGCTTATTGGATCTTGAGTTTCATGATTTTTTCTGTTTTTTTCAATGAAATTATTCTGATCTCGTCTAAGTTATCTTGATCTCATGACTGCGACGTGAATTTGGCATACTGACTCGAGTAACGTTTTTTATCCTTTTAAAATTTGATTTTTTTTTCTCAGTTTGTTCTTTAATGTTTAATTTGCTGGTGAATGAGCTTTGAAATTTTCTAATTTTTCTCAATATGAGTTATTATGTTCTCATTTAATTTTTATGTTGTTATCAAATAAGATAATTAAGATTTTTTAAGAATAATTAGAAGGTATTTTTTCATAAAATTGACAAGCATTTATTTTTTTTATTAGCCATTGCCATTGGCTTTTCTATATAATTATATTCATAGTTTTGAAACCCGACCCGACCCGACCCGGGACTGGAATTAGGCCGGTTTAAAGAAAAAACAGGGAAAGAAAAAACCCGGTGTGACCCGGCAAGACCCGGTCAAAAACTCGATTGCAACCCATTGACTTTTGTTTTTTTACTAAAACGACGTCGTTTTAGAAAAAAAAACAAAAGTTAACGGGTTGCAAATATCGTTTTAGTAAAAAAACAAAAATCAACGAGTTGTAATCAAATTTTTGACCGGGTTACAACCGGGTTTTGATTTAAAAAAAAAATAATTGACCTGAGCGACCCGGTCAAAACCCGATAATCCAATAAAAAACTAGAACTATATTGTCCGGTGAGAGACCAAATCTAAAAACTATAATCATATTGACTTAGGTTTTTCTTGATCATTTAAAAATATTATAATCATTTGGATAAATGTTTTTTAACGTTGAAAAAAATTTGACTCAGTCCGCAATCCTGGAGCGCGCGCACCTATATATTTAGTATTTACCTAAACTGAGTGGTCTTGATAAAATAGTAGAATTAGTTATTTCAAGCTTGTGTTTTTCAAAGGAAGAAACTTTGCGAGGGTTGGGAACTCCAAAGACTGAGGGCGCGCGCAAGTTGATCGTAAAAGAACCCTTCCTCTGGGACCTTTAATTATCTTTTGTGTCTTGCCATGTATATTGATGAAGCTTTCAAGAGACATTCTTGTTTAAAGTAGGGCTTCCCCGGAAACATGTTGTCGTTCACGAATCCCAGAGCTCTGGTTAAGTACAAAAGCTTGGAAAATTTACGTGGTTTTGTTGGATTTGCATGTCTCGCCCTGACCATTCAAAAGAAAAGGGAAGAATAAATAACCAATATCAATTTACATTTCTGTAGCAGCTTATAATTATTACAAGTGCTGATTTTAACACTGGCTCTTCAGGCTTCAACACACGATCGAATTAAGAAGAAGATATATAGTACGTTGTATATGTTTAATAATATATATAAAAAAGAATCATTTTGAGTCCCTAATTCACTCGTTAATTTGCTGCCTTAATTAATTATATATCGCATGCATCATAGAGAATGGAGAATCACAAGTTCTTACTCAAAGTTGTAGCTACAAGGACAAGTTCCCAAAGCCCATCTTCCCATTTAATTCCTTATTTTACCTCTCCTTTTTCCCTTAAATATCTAATTTACTTTTTAGAAGGTCTAAATCATTCGGTTGTCTGTTCTCATTTCATTGCATAAAACTCTCAAGTCTCAAGATAAGTGACGGTGCCCTCTCGAATATTGATGCTAAAGCATCTTTATTTTTCTCTTTAAACAAGCACCAAATGATAGAACATGACATGCAATGATGACTTGGGACCCTTTATTTTTGGTATTATTTATCTTGTTTTGTATCTTGCTAAATCCTCTTGATTAAGCCATGAAGATCATCACCAATTAAAGGTTTCAAATGTGTGATTATTGCAATCGTTTCTTGATCACATGGATTATCTCTTAATTTAACCCTTTTACCTTTCAAATTCACCCCAAAAAAGCTCCATTTTTTTTTTTGAAGCTCTCATCATAAACAACCAAACTGTCGGATCATCAGGCGCCAGTTTATGCTTTTGTTTTTGTTGCTAGTGGACACTGTTATAAAATTAAAATGGCATGGCATCAAATAGGATCAAACCCATTAAAACAATTAATCAATCAATTGATTTTTTGTAGTTTCTAAACAACGGTACACGGAAATTTGAAGTGGGTATATTCATGTTCTTCTCCAAGTGAAAGTTGCATGTGCTGAACATATAGTGTGCTTTTGGAAAATAATTAAAGTGGCCTAAGTGATGTGATTGGAGAGTGTTTCTTATCTGAAGAATATCAGTCTTGTTAGGATAAAATACTGAGTTGGTCGAGCTATTAAGTCTACGTACGTTTCTTGACCTAATCAGAATCGGTCTCTCACATGCCCATTTAACTCACCTTCAAACCATCATGATTTTGTTCTCCACTTAGAGATTAGATAATAAGTTATAATGCGAACAGAAAAAAAGAGGATTATGGTCATGAAAGAGGACTGTTCATGACTCATGAGAGGGATCGGGGGTGTGACTTTGAAGTCGAACAGTACCGAGGGGTGGCGAGACACAGATTTGTTTTTGAAAAATCGAGCATGGGACACCCTAATGGACCCGGTTCTCATCGTCTTACCAATCTTATTCTCGAGTATGTTCAACTCTTTCATCATTCTCTTGTGGAACCCTCCATCTCCTTTCTTTACCTTTCTATTACATCATCTTGGGTCTCTATAAGTGTATGTATTTTGATCACTAGTCATTTTGCTTTTGTTTTTAAAAACTTTTCATGTCTATAAATTCTATTTGCTAAGTGTTTAGATACGTATCATCAACGTAATATCCATAATTCAATCTATGTTAGTTATTGTCCCCACGTTAGTTTCTAACGTAAGAGAACAAGACTCTAATATTATGAAATTAATTTGTTAATTAAGAAATGAAAAGAAGATACACACATGACACATTTAATACAATAAATTCAAAAATAATAGATAAAAAAAATGTATTTCTTTAGTCAAAATCTTCATTTTCTTATTTTCCCCTTTTTTGATGAAATGTGTCTTAATTATTTATAGACATTTTTCTTCAGGTAATTAAAATAATATTGGCAATAATTTTAATGATTTAAATTCATTAAAAAATATGTATTTCTTTTAAAAAACTTCCTTTTCCTTATTCATTTGCTCCTTTTATTCTTTGACAAATCCAGCCATACATTCCTTAGTGAGAGAGGCATAAATAAGATTGAGTATAATATGATCATGCGTGTGCCATTTCTTCAGTAAGATTCAGAAACAGATCAACAACCTGATGAATCTAAGCTGAAGGTGCCGGAGAAATCCCATAAAGATAGCACGATATTAAATCCTGACTTTCAAGCAAAGGAACAATTTGACAGACGATGCCACACTAGGATTGTATCTGTTTATTTTTGTGTTTCAAAAGTTTAAAAATATTTTATTTTTTTATTAATTTTAAATTAATATGTTTTTAGTATTTTTAAATTATTTTGATGTGTTGATATAAAAAATAATTTTTAAGAAATAAAAAAAAATCAATGACATGTATTTTAGCACGAAAAATTATTTGAAAAATAACTACAATCACATTGTCAAACAAACTAGTGGGAGTGAGTTTGATCATGAACATGTGCCCCTTCGTATTAAGTAGAAGCAGCTGGTTGGTGAAAGAATCAACCATTATCTAATAAGCTAAAATTGCTCAGTGTTTCACTTTGGCAGTCCACTGTGAAACACTGAACTGTCTCTTTTTTTATTTTTTTTTGTTTTTTATGCCTTTCAGTTTTTTTTCTTCTTTCTTTGTTTATTTTTTCTTTTAATATATTTTTTAATTTAGTTTGTTAATGTTAATTTTTTTTATTTTGTTATCAAACTTTCATGACACTGATCCCGAGTTTAACAGGTTAATTTGGTTTCACGAGTTAACCTTGATTTTTTTTTTTTGCTTTTTTTTTTCTTTTTAATTAATTTTTTTCATTTAATTTAGTTTGTTAATGTTAAATTTCTTTCTATTTAGTTATTAGATTTTCATGACACATATCCCAGGTTTCATGGGTTAACCCATTCATTTTTTTTTTGTTTTTTTTTCTTTTGTTAATGTTAATTTTTTTTTTAGATTTAGTTATTAGATTTTCATGACACAAATCCCGGGTTTAACGAGTTAACCTGGTTTGACAAGGTAACCCGAAGTTTTTTTTTTTTTTCTTTTTAATTAATTTTTTTCGTTTAGTTTAGTTTGTTAATGTTAAAGTTATTTTTATTTAGTTATCAGACTTTCGTGACACATATCCCAGGTTTTACGGGTTAACTTGGTTTTGCGGGTTAACCCGTCCATTTTTTTTTTGTTTTTTTCTTTTGTTAATACTATTTTTTTTATTTAGTTATCATATTTTCATAACACGAATTTCAGGTTTAACGAGTTAACCTAGTTCGACAAGGTAACCTGAAGTTTTTTTTTTTGCTTTTTTTTCCCCTTTTAATTAATTTTTTTTCATCTAGTTTAGTTTGTTAATGTTAAATTTCTTTCTATTTAGTTATCAAACTTTAATGCCACATATCCCGAGTTTGAAGGATTAACCTGGTTTCACGGGTTAACCGAGTTAATTCTAGGTTAACCCGTCAATTTTGTTTTTCTATTTAGTTATCAAACTTTCATGACGTGAATCCTAGGTTTGATGGGTTAACCTGGTTTGAAGGGTTAATCCTGTTAATTTAGATTTTTTTTTCCTTTTCTTCATTAGTTTTTTCTTCTTTTCATTTTCTTTTTAATTAATATTTTTTTTAAAATTTAGTTCATTAATATTAAATTTTTTTCTATTTAGTTATCGATTGATGCCTTTAGTTTTTTTTATATATATATCTTTGACTCTGGACTGCACAGTGCAATCTATAGTGAAAAAGTTGATGCCTTTTGTTCGTTTGTTTTTTTTTTTTTTACTTTTTAATTATTATTTTTTTAAAATTTGGCTTGTTTATGTTAAATTTTTTTCTATTTAGTTATAACACTTTCATGACATGGATCTCATGTTTGACGGGTTAGCCCAGTTAATTTAGAATTTTTTTTATTAGTTTTTTTTCTTCGTATAGGTTTTTTCTTCTTTGTTTTTCCCTTTTAAATTATTTTTTTTAATTTAGTTTGTTGATATTAGAATTCTTTCTATTTAGTTATCAAACTTTTATGACATGAATCTTAGGTTTGACGGGTTACCCAGTTAATTTAGATTTTTTTTCTTTTTCTTTATTTGTTTTTTTTCTTCCTATTGTTTTTTTTTCTTTTAACCCAGTTAGTTTTTTTTTTTTTTTGCTTTGTTGCCTTTTTTATGTATTTAACTGTGGACTGCACAGTATAGTCCATAGTGAAAACCAATGCCTTTTGTTTGTTTTTGTTTTTTTTCCTTTTTAATTAATTATTTTTTTTTCTATTTAGTTATCAAATTTTCATGACATGGATCTCGGGTTTAACGGGTTAGCCCAGTTTAATTCTGGGTAACCCGTCAATGATTTTTTTCAATTTAGTTATCAAACTTTCACGACACGAATTCAATGTTTGACGGGTTAACCCAATTAATTCAGGTTTTTTTTCTTTTTCTTAATTAGTTATTTTGTTCATGTTAGTTTTTTTTTTCTATGTTTTTTTTCTTTTTACTTAATCTATTTAATTATTATATTTTTATGATACGACATTGTAGTTAGATCCACATCCAAGGCTATTGGTTCTGATATTGCAACCAAATCCACTTAAACTTGGATCATAAATATTATAAATATTATTCTTAGGTTTAGCGTTGCAACCAAACTCAAAACTTTTTGGTGTAGCTTTGCAAAAAGACCTAACATTTTTTTATCTTAGTTTTTTTGATATTTTTTATAAAAAAAAAATTGACCCGTGGCATCACGCGGGTCATCTAACTAATGATATGTATAGCTTGTAAGGAGATTTTGGCGAGGATTTCACTACAACTCTAATACCATGCAAAGGTAATGCCTCAAGCATGAATTTTGTGAGTGTTATTCATTTATACAATAAATCTATACAAGAAAATAATTTAAACAATGAATATATGTTGCTCATCTGAATCTTGTGTGCTGGGATACTCTATAGTACATTGCAATTATTGATGTCAAACAATGAATTAGGCTGCTAGCCGGCTATATATTTCTTGGGGTGTTTGTGACAAGGATAGAGTTACTTTTCCAAGTATATTTTGTTTATAAATAATATATATTTTTTAAAATTTATTTTAAATATCAACACATTTAAATAATTTTAAAAATATAAAAATATAATTTAAAATTAAAAAAAATATTCAATTTTTTTAAAAAAACACTATTAAATTGTACTTCAAAACACTAGCATTGAAGTACACACACCCAACAAGGTGGCAATATAAAAAAAGATATATATATATATTTTTTGTTTTTTGATGTATAGCATGCAGGAAAAGGTGAGGTGTGCAAACTTTATGGCAAGTCATGCCACAAGCTTGCAAGAGAAGATGATTGTGTTCGGGCTTTGCAGTTTGGTCCTTGTAGTTTATCTTGCTTTATAAATTGGGAAGTTCTATCTCCAAGATTCCGCATTGCGTGAGTGTCTGGTTGGTTATACCAAATTTTACCCTTTTACGAGACATGCCATCCAGGAATCCCACTACATGATATGTGAGATACAAGGCAGCTTACAAGTCCAGATGACCAGTGTTTGTTCATCCATTCATTCATACTAGGACCACTTGTACAAATAAAAGTGATAATTTCCTGAGGATCTAGCAAGCAGCTTCTATATATCCTGTGTTCTTGGAAAACTGAGATCCAAAAGTGAAGTCTTGCAGCTGTTATTTCTGTGGTTATGGCACAAAATTCATGGATGGCTAGCCTCTAATGTCGACACCTTGCATCTTCCCCATAAATCATATTTTGAGCTGAGATTATTTCGCAATTTAAATTTAAATTTTTGAATTGAAATGATTATTTTACACGGTATAAAAGCTTTTACTTTCGACGTCTAAGTTGCTTCATGCTATTTTCTTGAACACACAGCAATCCCTTTTCTTACCCCTTCTTCTCTAGCAGATATAGAATCTCGGAATATATTCTCAATATAGATGTGATCAGTGCATCGTTGATGCACAATTGAATGGCAAGATGTATATGTAAGCCTTAGATAAATTAAGTGCATGCTTTGTCAAAGCAAGTGGTCGTTTGGGTAAATATATATATATATATATATATATATATATATATATATATATATATATATATATATATATGCTCACCACTATATAAAGTTTAAATTACTTGATTATATCAAAAGTAATGAGAAGATTTGTGAATGTTCTAAATTATTATTGCAAGATGACTAATCTTTAATCAGATTTAGCAAATTCACATTTTAGATCTTTATTTGATTTCTGTTCTAAGTTCCTGTTGTATTTATTTTTTAAAGTACTTTTTAATCGGAAATATATCAAAATAATATATTTTTATTTTAAAAAATAATTTTTGATATTAGCACATTAAAATAATTTGAAAACATAAAAAAAATATTAATTTGAAGTAAAAAAATAAAAAATTTTAAATTTTTTTTTGAAAAACAAAAATAAACAGGATTTAATGTTTAGTTTTTGATATGTGTGTATATATATTTATTTTTGTATTAAAAAAAGGCAAACGATGTGATAAATCAAATTATTGAAATCCTTTCCATTTTAAACTAGACTCGCTATTCCCAACGCCCTAACTCTTTTTTTTTTCTTTTTCCAACGCCCTAATTTAAACAGTAGCATCGATCGTTGGCTTCCTAAGAGGCCAGATATTCGAAGCGACAAGCTGTAGGCTACTGTATCAACAAAAACTTAAAAGAGTTCACTGTTTTACTGGATAGACAGATATAAAATCCAATGAATTAGATAATAATATAATAATTTTACTTTTCTTAGACAAAACTATTGAACTAGTTAATTCAGTTTTTTATATAGGTTCTTGAATGTGACAACTCAATCTCATTAAAATAACTAAATTATTTTTTAGAATAAAATTTATTTAATTGAAAATTAGATTTTTTTTTAATTTTCACTTTTTAATACACAACATAATAATTAAATTACTCTTAAAAGCACAACTCTTAAAATAACATCTAAGGACTTTTTTGTATTTTCAAATAGTTTTTTTTTTAGTTGTAATCTAGTTAATTAAGGTGCAATATGATATCTTAATAAATATAAAATATTATTAAAAAACAAAAAATAATTTGCTCGTGTAACACATGTGCCAATGGATGAGAGATGCCTTCGGTATTTGGGTGGTGCACGAGGTGTCTTCCAGCAGCCAAACACTACCTTTAGCGATGACATTGAAAGTGTCCTGATGGGCTCTTCTTAGTGATAAGGTAAGTGTACACAACGACACAACAATTGAGCTCTAATGGATTTTTTTCTCCTTTTTTTGTCTAATTGAGCTCTAATGAAATTTTTTCTCCTTCCTCTTTTGTCTCTCCTCGCCTTGGACTCACACATGTCTTTTTAAAAATTAAATGTGTCCTGTTAGTTTGTATTTGTATTAATTTTGATCATCATTATTTTGATTGTAGTTTTTTTTATTATTTAAATTTATCCCTTATTATTTAAATTTATTTAATTTTTATACCATATTTGATCGTTATTATTTTGATTGCTAATTTGTTTTGTTTCTTGTTTTTTAATTTAGGATGATTGAGAATTTTGCTTAATGATTTTTTTCATATTTATCTTCTATGGTGTAATTTTAATCTCATGAACAGGTTCATGAGTTTTAAAGATTAGCTTACTTTGACTATAGTTTTTTGTTTATGTCTTTTTTTTAATTATTTTTTTTCAATTTTATTCTTTGACGTTAATTTATTAGACCTTGAGCTTTATGTTTTTTCTCGTTTTGTTTTTTATAAGATTATTCTGATCTCATATTTTAGGTCACAGGATAATCTAGTTAGCCCGAGTTGACTTGATTTTTTTACTTGTTTTAATTTATTTTCTTTTTAGTTTCATCTTTCATCATTTAATTTGTTTGAGAGTTGACCTCTATTTTTTATTCAATTTTTTTGTATGAGGTTATCTCGATCTCATAACCGAATCGTAAATTCATAATGCTAACTCGAGTCATTTTTTTTTTATTAGTTTTTAAATTAGATTTTTTTAGCTTGTCCTTCAACGTTTGATTTACTGATAATTGAGGTTCATGATTTTTTTTCCCTTTTTTTTATCACATTCTCATTTAATTTTTGTTTTGTTATCAAATAAAATCATTGAGGTATTTTTAGAATATTAAGATGATATCCTTTTATAATATTAACAAGCATGTATTTTTTTATTAATCATTGCTTTTTTACCGTCATTGGCTTTTCTCTACAATAAATTTACTAATAAATCAACTGAATTTATTGAATTCACCTGAATCAAAGATGATGTAAATTTTTTGCACTCCTTTTAAAATACTATCATCACTTATATTGTTTTAAACTTTTAAAAAAAGTTTACCCAGTCTATATCATAACGCGAGCGGTATCTAAGTAATGATAGTAGCTCATAATTGAATGTTCCTCGTCCAAACATGTCAATGAGTGCTTTTTAATAATCTTGATTGTTTGTTTCTTGAGAAATCATTATTAAAAAGAAAATTGTCAATTTGTTTTTAAATATAACGAGTTGATTATAAACAATTTATATAGTTTCATAAAAACCACTTAATATCAATAGGCTTGGAAGCCACGTTAATATAAAAAACAAATAGATGTGCCTTCACCTTTACTTCTGAAACAAAAACAATAATCATAAGACACATTCTTTGTTTTGAGGCGCTACCTTCGCCATTAAAAAGTAAAAAAAAAAGGGGCAGTGAGATATTCTTGTCTTGAGCTGAAAAGAAAGGGACGAAACGGCCAAAGAAAAAGAAAATCAGAGAGAAGAAAGGGCGACCGTTAAGGGCGGAAATTGAGACAAAAGAAGGCGTGGGCATGGGACACCTCGCACCCCTATCTACACCATCTCCATCATCAAAGGATGTTTTTTTGTGCAGTAGGGTCACGCGAGACAACCCTAAAACCAACACTCCACAATTTGCACAATGCCCAGTCACGCTGCCCATCGCCAGAGGCAAGGCCACAAACACCATCCATGCGTCCATACATCCAAACCAAACAGCTACTTCTGTAATAACAACAGCAATATAGTCTAATGGTGCCGCGCAGCTTGTCAGATTTAGATTTATTTTTTAAAAATTATTAATTTAAATTTTATATCAGCTGAAGATTTATATAATAATTAACTTCAAAGTATATATAATTAGTTAAAATATATACAAATTAATCTACTAATAATAATAAAAACAACGACAATGCTATCTCACATGTATATCCATACAATTTTTCCTGTTTCGAATGAAGGGTTTGAAGCATAGTTATTAAACCCGGCCCGGCCCGGCCGGTCGACCCGGGACCCGGTCGACCCGGTGGCTGGACCGGGTCGGGTTTAATAAAAGACCGGCTGTGGCAACAGCCCGGCCAAACCCGGGCTTACCATACCCTCCAGTCTCCACTGTTGTTCTCTGCAATTTGAAGAGAAGGGGGGAAAAGGAAGAAGATACAATTAACGTACTCGCTAATGCACGCTCTTTTTAATTAATGGGTATTTGTGTCCTCTTACAGACATGACCATCTCGTTGAGTATTTGTTTTAATTCATGATGATGCTCAGAGTGTTGACTTCTGTACCTCAAGGTCCTAAACAATGGCATTATCAAAACTATATATATATATCTGGCTAACTATAATTGTTTCTGATCCAATCAATTCTAGCAAGTTTCTTCTCCCTTCTAGGGATGGTGGTAGGGTTCATGGACGAAAAGCTATGGTGTCATATTTATTGAGATGACTCGATAAATTCTATTCTCGTTGAGTTGGTATAGTTTATTTTTCTCAAAAAGTTCATTTGAATATAATATTCTTATCAAAATTATAGTAGAAAACAACAATCTTAATGTACAAAAAGAGACAAATACTACTATAATTTTATACTTCCTTTTTGGTGGAGGAACGTTTTTATCTATTTTTGCTCTTATTTGTGCACTCTGAATTTTTTCTCCCTTTTATATATCATGTTAACATTTTAAGATGTATGGAAGGTTATCCCTCCAGTTGGATATTATTTTTTATTTACAGAATTTTGCCCCGTACCCACCTCCTCATAGACACTTGTGAATGTAAGGCTCTACCAAAAGAAGTGTTTTTGACAACCCTACAATATCCTAAAATTTGTCCATAGCCTTCGATTTATGTTTGTTAATAATTTACGTTCAATGGCTCTATTTCAAGCAACAATATGGTGCCATTTTGAGGTAACTTCAATAGAAAACCTCGAGACTCTTTCTTTAAAGTATGTATTATGAAGAAACTAATAAAACATTACTAATTATTCATGAACATTAATTATAAACCATATTCAATCTACTAAAAATACTTCCATCCATAGTTTCGAGCCCCACGTGGTAATCCATAAACTAAGAGCTTGGTCTAGGTCGGATTTTATTTCGAACTAGAGTAGAAGTTGAGTGATTAAATTTGACGATCTAATTAACTGGTTAACCCATAATCCAATTGACTCGGTTAAATTTAGACGAGACTGCACATAGACAATACCAAAAATATTTTTTTTTGAATTTTTTTTTATATCTAAAATAACTTTATTCTTTTTATTCAAATAAAGATGTTTTGATATAAATTCAAGTTAATATGCTAAATTGTGTGTTAATCCAATCAATTTACAATTTAAATTTTCAATCAAGTTAAACTTTAAGTTGGTATAATAACTATGTTTTCACAAACCATTTAAAATCATATATTTTTTTAAATCTTGTCTCTCATGTTTTTCTTTTATTCTTGTATTTATCTTTTTTTTTTTATTAAATAAATATTGGTAGTCACACTTTAATACCATGAAATTTGTTGAGGCCCATGAAATGTCTAGCACGCGGTATACACAGAAGCAGGCGCATAACAAAGTCATAGAAAATGCAGGATTCCTATAATGCCCTCAGAAAAGGGACTGGACGAGACGTACGGTTTATTCCTTGTGTAAAAGACTGCAAAAACACTTTAGTTCTGTTTTTTTTTTTACTTCTTTATTTCCGATTGTTCAATCTGTTTCTCCATTATCCATAGTTTTTTTAGAATATCTCATAAATAAAACATAAAATATTTTACAGTTTGCTGGGAAAAAGATACTTCTTCTGTTGGCCGACGAGAGCATTGCTTGTACTTCTTTTAAAATCTAATGGTGGTTGGTTTTTTATTTCTTTTTTTCAAGGGAATGTTTGGTAATATTATTCAACTTTATTTTTATTTAAAATTAATTTTTTTATAGTTTTGATATTCTGATATTAAAAATATCTTTTAAAAATAATAATAAAATATTATTTTAATACATTATCAAATTTAAAATAATTAAAAACAATCTCCATTACATTTTCAAATAAATATACAAATTACCGGGTTTTTTAAAAAAAAAAATAAAAAACCCTCAGTTCATGATCACCTTGTTCAATGCAGTACTGGTCATCTGATTATTGCACTTACAAGGCGACAGAGGAAGATGCTTTGTTCATTCACTTCTAAGCCAATTTACCCCAAGTTATCATTGCTGTCGAGAGAACCTAACTAAATATATATGATCGCTAATTATCATTGCTGATTTCTTCCAGCAGAGATAATTAAATCCACGCTTGATCATTAGACTAATTAAGATTATGTAAATGGGAAGGCACAAGCGTTAATTATCTTAAATATATCCTTAATTACACTAATCGTATGGTTTGAATTATCATCATATCGCCAGCTGCAGGCAGCTTCCTGGCCCTTTCCAAGCGGAGCTATCATTGTATGGCAGCCCCATGCACCTTCAAGCAGGCTCGTTTCTAGCAAAGGACAAATCTTTTGCTTAAATCCACACAATATCGTAATCAATAAAAGATCAGTTGATTAATTGACAGCACATTAATTTTAGAAAATGCCCAGCCAGTTATGAACACCAGCGTAAAAAGATGTTGGATGGAGGTATTGATAAATAAATTAAAATACTGAAAAGTTGGAGGATGGATGATTCTGCTTGGAGCCTTGTCGTTATCATGGGAAATACTGCAGCAACATTAATGATACAAAGCAGGTTAATAAATAGTCATCATGGTAAAGCCTTAAGCAAAGTCAAAAAACCAGCAAAAAAGAGCAACCACCGTTTTAGTATCCTTGATGCTGTGCAAAGCTTAATTAATGACCGGAATGTTGGACCGCCACCACTTTATTTTATTAAATTAATGGACATTATGGGCAATTCAAATGGTTTGAAACATCCCCGCCAAGTTCTGTGGAAGACTTGCCATCCCAAAATGTGAGGGTAATAAAAGACAATTTCTGACAGGTGACAAGCCACAAGTCATGTACCTTGGTCGTGCATCCAGTATACATACAGCAAGAGAATTATACATACTTACATGGTTTTTCTAAACGTCCCTGCCTAGAATTATATTACACAACAGAAGGCTCGAGTCACCTTTTACTTGTCGAAACCCAAAGTAGGGAAGAGCGGATGGTTAATAGTTTTGATTTGAGAAGAATATGGTGGGAGATTGAAATGACTTTCTTGGATCCTGAGAGGGACGATTGTAACAGTGACTCATAATTTTGATCACATTATTAAGCAAAGAAAAAGGGAACACGGAATCATGAAAGGGGGAAACAAAAGAAAGGAAAAAGAAATCCAAGAAAACCGAAAGTATACGAGGAAAAATACAGGTATTTCACAAGAACAGGTGAGGTGAGAAGAAGAAATCAAAGAGAGATAAAAGATAGAAATGGAAGTAAAGAGTAAGGGAGCTACGTATCATAATCAGATAGTTACAGTAGCAAGTAGTTTCCCGATTTCTCTTTTTTTTTTTTTTTTTTCATTTACCCACCCACCATCGGCATTTGGCACCAAGAAAATCCACTGAAGCTCAGCAAAACAATCATGATGAAACACCCTCTGCAGCCAGCACTCTCAAAAAGCATAATCATCTCTCTCTATCAAAACCTTCCTTCCCTTAAATCTACCTCTCTTGACTCCACACTTCTCTCAACCAGATTTCTCACTTCCCCACAACCATGAAACTTCCTTTTCTTTCCTTTCTAGTTACGTTCTCCTTCTTCTTCTACCTGTTCAAAACTTCTCTTCTAGTTTTCTCTGCTTCGACTCCCCCTCTCCCTCTCCACTCTCTTCTCTCCATAAAGACCTCCCTCAAAGACCCTCTCAACACTTTCCATGACTGGAACTTGTCCAAGGCTTCAATCCAAGACCCAGTTTGGTGTTCATGGTCTGGCGTCAAGTGCAACCCAACAACTTCTCAAATCACATCACTTGATCTCTCCCACCGCAATCTTTCTGGTGTTATTCCAGCTGAAATCAGATACTTAACCAGCTTAGTTCACCTCAATTTGAGTGGAAATGCATTTGATGGGCTTCTTTCACCTCTCATATTTGAACTAAGTGACCTCAGGATTCTTGACATCAGCCACAACAACTTCAATTCAGAATTCCCACCTGGGATTTCCAAGCTCAAGTTTTTGAGAGCCTTCAATGCCTACAGCAACAGCTTTACAGGTCCACTGCCTAAAGAATTTGCCAAGCTGCGCTTCTTGGAGGAGCTCAACCTTGGTGGAAGCTACTTCAAGGGAGAAATTCCAAGGAGTTATGGAAGCTTCCTGAAATTGAGGTACCTGGACTTAGCTGGAAATGAACTGGAAGGACCATTGCCACCCGATTTAGGATTCTTGATCCAGCTCGAGCACCTGGAGCTTGGCTACAATGAACTCCTATCAGGCAATGTACCAGAAGAATTTGCATTGTTGACTAATCTCCAGTACCTAGATATCTCACAGTGTAATCTATCAGGCAATCTCCCACCACAACTCGGAAATCTTACCAAACTCGAGAACTTACTCCTTTTCAAGAACCAGTTTACTGGTGAAATTCCGGTGAGCTACACCAATTTGAAAGCTCTGAAAGCACTTGACTTATCCGATAATCAGCTTTCAGGAACAATTCCAGAGGGATTATCTTCCTTGAAAGAGCTAACCAGGTTGAGTTTGCTGAAAAATGAACTCACCGGCGAGATACCACCGGGAATTGGCGAGCTACCATATCTTGACACGTTAGCTCTCTGGAACAACAACCTAACGGGAATCCTCCCGCAAAACCTTGGTTCCAATGGGAATCTACTGTGGGTCGACGTCTCAAACAACTCGCTCTCAGGCCCAATTCCTCCCAATATGTGCCAAGGAAACAAGCTTTACAAGCTCATTCTGTTCTCCAACAAATTTTTTGGTAATTTACCAGATTCTCTAGCAAACTGCACCTCTTTATCCAGGTTCCGAATCCAAGACAACCAACTCAACGGCTCTATCCCTTACGGATTCGGCCTCTTGTCTAATCTTTCCTTCGTGGATTTAAGCAAGAATAACTTCACAGGTGAAATTCCTGATGATCTAGGCAATTCCCAAGAGCTTCAATTCTTGAACATTTCTGGAAACTACTTCCACACTGCTTTACCGAACAACATTTGGAGCGCGCCGAATCTTCAGATTTTTTCCGCCAGCTCATGCAAGCTCAAGAGCAAAATACCAGATTTCAGCGGATGCAGCAATCTGTACAAGATAGAATTGCAAGAGAATTTGTTAGATGGCAGCATTCCATGGGATATTGGTCATTGTGGGAGGCTTCTTTCACTTAATTTAAGCAGCAATTCTCTTACTGGTATTATTCCGTGGGAGATTTCTACACTTCCTGCCATCGCTGATGTCGATTTGTCCCGTAATTTACTCACCGGTTCCATTCCTTCAAATTTTGCTAATTGCTCGACTTTGGAGACCTTTAATGTGTCCTATAATTCGTTAACGGGTCCAATCCCTGCGTCCGGTACAATTTTCCCAAATTTGCATCCCTCCTCCTTTTCTGGCAATCTAGGCTTATGCGGTGGGGTTCTGCCGAAGCCGTGCGCTGCGGATACACTGGGGGCTGGAGAAATGGAAGTCCGCCATAAACAGCAGCCCAAAAAGACTGCTGGGGCTATAGTGTGGATTATGGCAGCTGCTTTTGGTATTGGCCTGTTTCTGCTAGTGGCTGGGACTAGGTGTTTCCATGCGAATTACAGCCGTAGATATAGTGATGATCGAGAGATCGGACCGTGGAAATTGACCGCCTTTCAACGGTTGAATTTCACGGCTGATGATGTGCTTGAGTGTCTATCAATGTCTGATAAGATTTTAGGAATGGGGTCAACGGGGACGGTCTATAAGGCCGAAATGCCAGGTGGCGAGATCATAGCAGTGAAAAAGTTGTGGGGTAAGCACAAGGAGAATATCAGACGGAGGAGAGGGGTATTAGCTGAGGTGGAAGTTTTAGGTAATGTGAGGCATAGGAACATAGTGAGATTGTTGGGATGTTGCAGCAACAGGGAGTGCACAATGTTGCTGTACGAGTACATGCCAAACGGGAATTTAGAGGATTTGTTGCATGGGAAGAACAAGGGAGCGAATTTGGTGGCTGATTGGTTTACGAGGTACAAGATTGCACTGGGTGTGGCACAGGGGATTTGTTATTTGCATCATGATTGTGATCCTGTGATTGTGCACCGTGATCTTAAGCCTAGTAATATATTATTGGACGGTGAGATGGAGGCTAGAGTGGCAGATTTTGGGGTGGCAAAGTTGATCCAAAGTGATGAGTCCATGTCTGTCATTGCTGGGTCTTATGGCTACATTGCACCAGGTATGGTCCTCTCTCTGTTCCTCTCTATTTTATTTGATGGTACAATTTATGCTAGTTTGCAATTTGTTAGTGTCAAGTGCATTTCATTTCTGAGAGAAACATAAAACAAGGGAACCGATCCTTATATCAAGAACTTGGAATTTAATTGTTAATAGTCAGTTTCTGTAAGAATTTAGAGCCTGTTGTTCGGCACTGCAGCTGCTCTCTCCCTTTATTTCGTTGCCATAAACAACTTAATTAAGTGATGCTGGGATAACAAAGAAAACAAAAGAGGAAAGACAAATGCGTCGCAAGGGTACTAGATTCACGAGTCGGACGGAAAGTAGAGAAACTCTGTTTTCTTTCCAGGAGAATGGTGATCTTCAACGTAATAATTAATATTGCTTGCTTGCTTTTCTTTACTCGAGAGTCCAAGTCTGGCTTGTTTGCAAACAGTACTGGACAGAAGCTGGTTACGTTTAAAGTTCTAGGAGACCTTTTGTCTTTCTCTGTTTAGTTCGTTTTGTTGGTCCATCTAAGATATGGGGGTGTCAAATCTTGAAACAGAACACGCGAATTGAAGATAATGCCACATTAAAAAAGAAAAACACTATTCTATGGTGTTATTTTCTTGATTATTACCGTATGAAAGACATCCATCCATATTTGATTTTGCAATTGCAAGAGGAGGAGTGGTTAGTACTACAGTACAGAGTGCTGTGGCGGGGCTGGGCGGCGTCATTCCTTCTATCGGCGCCGCGAATTTGGAACTGTTTGAAACCTTTAAGTGCATGGCGCACTCACTTTTGCGCGTGAACCCTCCGCTCTTTTTTTTTTTTTTTTGGATTTACCATATACAGTTGGACCCCACAAAGAAATTCTTTGAGATCCTTTCATTCATTGCAGTTTTTGACTTCTTGATGCACCAGGCATGATTTCTTTAGTGGTTTGGATTGATTTGGGTGGCTGATGTATTGCTTTCTTCTCTCCTTTGCGCAGAGTATGCATACACACTACAAGTTGACGAGAAGAGTGACATTTATAGTTACGGGGTGGTGTTAATGGAGATTATAAGTGGTAAAAGGTCAGTCGATGCTGAGTTTGGGGATGGTAACAGCATTGTTGATTGGGTAAGGTCTAAGATAAAGACTAAGGATGGTATAAATGACATTCTGGACAAGAATGCTGGCGCATCCATTGCATCTGTGAGGGAAGAAATGATGCAAATGCTTAGAATTGCTTTGCTATGCACCAGCCAGAATCCGGCAGACCGACCGTCGATGAGGGATGTAGTGCTGATGCTGCAAGCAGCCAAGCCCAAGAGGAAATTGCCTGGAAGTATAGTTAGTGTTGGTGGTGGTGGCCACATTGTTACTGCTGATGGGGCTATTGCTCAAAAGCCTGCAGTTGAATGTTAATATGATTAATTTTACCGGTTTTATCTTCTTTTTCTTTTTCTTTTTCCTAAATGTTATTTTTCAAATGGCGGGGATTGGTATAGGAGAAGTGCTTTTTCTTTTCTTTTCCTTTCATATATTTTCAAGTGTTCTTGTTCTAATTTCTTTAATGTTATATTGCGTTATGACCTTTTTCTGTGTGACACTTATAATTAATTGAAGTTAATGATTGTTAGTATGGAAAAGCATGGAGGGTGGGGTCAAAAGTATCCAAGGACAAAGGTTTTTAGCATGAAAAGTCAACCAATGTATCTGGGAGCAGTGATTGATTGTTTAACAATGTATTAAAATAAAAATTGTTTTTTTTTTTTAAATAAATTTTCATAAAACATCGTTTTTACTTGCTCGAATTACCCGAAAGGGAGAGGGAGTAGAGAGGAATAAGCTCTCGAATGAACATACAATGCATATGGGTGAGCACTACTAACCTGAGATTTATTGATATCTAAATAATGAATGCAGGGAGGATTTGTTTGAATTTGAACGTTCGAAATAGATTATCTTAGGAAGGGAAAAGAGGGATTGTCAATTTAAATCTAACAGTTTATTCATGTGAATGCCATGAGTACTTTCTTGCTTTCTGTAACATCTTCATAACTGGAAAAAGAAGAAAACGACCACAAGAACAAGCAGGGGGTCGATCAAGAACAGTACCTTTTCAAGTTATTATGAGATTCTTATGCAATAGTGAGGAGTAGAATATTTCAAAACCTTCACAGCAAAGTGGTTTAACTTTCCAAGGGTCCCCAATATTATACTGGAACGTTGATGATCTATATAACCTGCTGTAGGTACTTACGCAGTCCCTTGGACCCTTGCATCTGGTGACGCACTGAGGCACCATCTGTTGAGGTTCATTCGCATTTATCCTCAGCCATCATTCGAAGCTCGAAGGTTGGTCTTAAACCCTAAGGCCCATCAGCTTTGTACACCATGCTTGAGCCTGCACTGTAGGGCCTGTGCCTCTCACGATTCATTCACAAGTCCACAATCATCTCTCATAATGTTGAAGGTATAACTTCTCTTGCTAAGTTTGAGTTTCAAGCATTAGCCTATATAATCAAATCTGTCTCTATATAGGTTTGATAGTCAACTCAAAATCATGATGTCAAGATTAGGGTTCTTGTGCTATATAATTTTACAGATGTAGTACTCTTTCAAGTTGATAGTGGCTGTAGATTTATGGAGACCAAACCATTTGTTTTAGCGCACAAAACTTAGAAATGGAATAACAATGCTGCCATTGCGAACCTCAGTTAGAACCAAATAATGTTTTTTCCTATTTCCACAGCCCACGTACAAATAGTGGAAAAAGAATGGGACTGATCTCTTGTTCTAAACAGAAAAATATCAACGTAGGTTTGTCCTTTTGTCATTTAATCATGTCTTGAGACAGCTTCCTCTTCCTCTGAATCCTGGCCTATTTGCAAGAGATGTACTCTCACACTTTTCTCCCATGCCTGAAAAAGATGATCACAAAGTAAATATTTAAAACATCAAAGAAAACGTTTTTTTCTCTGTTTTTCTTTTTACCGTGTAAATAAACTTAACAATTCTGACACAACTCAAGTGAAATCAAGTTACTCGAACCCCTTTGAAACCTCTTACCCGAACTTGAATATGTGGATTCAAGTCCAAGCGCCTGATTTCACATAATTAACCGAAATTGGGTCCAGCTTCAGATTTTTCTGTAAGCGGTCAAATATCACCGTGTCAGTGGCTCAAAACCCAATTTCGAAACGAATTCAGGCATGAGGCTGGCTCGTTTAAAGAAATTAATTTGAATTTGTTTTTCTACTCACTATTGATGAGGTATTATTAAGGAACAAAGGAAGATTATGATATATAAAATACTATAGGAAGTTCTAAGGTAACAGCTCTACTAAGCTCACCACTAGTTTAGCAACTACGGTTATTGTTTTCTCCATTTCCTCCAAGCTTTCATCTTGATTTTGCAGTGTGCTTGAAAGCTCTGTAATCAGAAAAAGGACTTTCTCGACCTGTTGAACAATGTATTTTTTTAGTATATATACGCCACACGTAAATAATCATATCAGCCCAGGAAAAGAAGACACAAATATTTAACCTGGGAGAGGAATTTATTTAAGGTCCCTTCTATGCTATCCATGACCTGCGCAGCATTGCTAATAGCTATGTAGACTGATTCCACATCTCCCTGTAGAGGAATCAAGAAATTAATATTCTGAAAAGAATTTAAATTAAACAAATTAAGTAGACACCGCTCTAATCATGAAATACCTTAGCATCTTCTTCAAGAGGGAGTTTGACTGATAATGCTGATAGTTTCCTTGTCACTCTGCCCACTGCTTCAAAGTTTTTACCCTCTAATTTTGCCCATTCATTAAGCAGTTTCATTTGTGGGTTGATAATTTGACACAATTTGACCTCGTGCTTCAGCTTTCGGATTTGAATTCGCTTTTCTAGTATGATATTTCTCGTGTTGACGATTCTAAGCCAAACATGAAATAGCTTATCCTGGAAAGGAAGTAGAGATGAAAAAAGTTAGAACATGGATAATTAC
This sequence comes from Populus alba x Populus glandulosa, assembly GCA_033617975.1. NCBI lineage: Eukaryota > Viridiplantae > Streptophyta > Magnoliopsida > Malpighiales > Salicaceae > Populus > Populus alba x Populus glandulosa. The sequence goes on along the minus strand of CM066143.1, from coordinate 10,465,193 downwards.
ACTAATCTGGAATTAAGATGGAGCAGTTGAATCGAGTTGCAATGAACAATAGCAGCAAACTTCAAATGTCAGTTCATAAACACGAAACGGTGCGCCTGCCTGTTTTATTTGATATGAGTTCTCGCACCATGAAATTAAATTTTTTTGTTGCTACTGCTAGCTACCTAGCTACCTAGATTGTAACCTGTAAGTAAGAGAAACTTACCTCAGCAACTGTCTTCACATAGGACATATCAGCATCAGCCCTAGCATTCACAAACCTCCACTGCAACAACCTATTGTACAAAACCCTAAACCTATGGTACCCCTCTTCTTGGATTGGATTCACCTTCTTTTGCTTGAAGTACCTCAAAACACTATTCATAGCACCACCACCACCACCACCGTTACCTTTAACCTTCCCTCTCTTATCTCCACCAATCCCTGGTGATGACTCTGGTGTCGGAAACACAGGAGATCGTCCAGGTGATAATGCCCATGCTGACTGTGAAGACCCTGCTGAAGACTTCGTCCTCTTAAGTGCGGCAGAGCTGTTACGTGGACTAGTACTGCCTCGGTGCAAGAACTTAACAAATCCATCTTTGCCTCCGCTCTCCTTATGTTGACTGCCAGGTTTCTTGTGCATGTTAGTTAAAGAAGTGCCAGTAGTATAATTACATGAAGGGTTTACATTTTCATTTCTTGATCTTGTAGTTGATTTTGATCGGTTATTAACCAAACTTCGGTTCGTGGTTAGCGAGCTTGAATGGTTTTCGGCTTCACTTCTACTTCGACTAAGGCACGGTGATGGTGACAATGGCGCTGGTGGCTGCCGTCGACGCGTGAGAGGGTATTCCATTTTATTGTTCCTGACAAGTTTTTTTTTTTTTAAAAAAAATTGATCAATTAAGTTCGGTTAGAGGACGCTTTGATACCATATATATATTATGTAGGAAAGGCCGAGGATGTATGAAGTTGCATGCATGGTTTTTTTAAATAATTTCATTAAGGAGGAGTTGATGGCACGTTGAGTTAGGATCACTGAAATGCATGTCAATGAGACAAAGAAAGGGGACTTAGCAAAAAATTATTAAATATATAGTTGAATACTACACATACGATGCACTTAGCAAAAAAAACTAAAAATAAAATACATGTAAAATATTGATTTGAATATCAAATATGAACTTACAAGTCTATATATATATATATATATATATATATATATATATATATATATATATATATAAACCTCTTAGTATTTTGTTCATTAAAAGTGAATTTATTAGTAAATTTTCAATAATAATAAAGAAAGAAGATGTATAACAATATGTTCATTAAAAATTAAAAAAAAATCTAATTTCTTGTGTATCTTGAGTTTTAAATTAAATCATGTGAGAATTATCCTGATGTGATCCGAACATGGTTTGTTAAGAGTTCAAAGGTAATTCGAATGATAGGCAGAAACATGGTTTGTTAATTTTTTTTTCCTTAAAAATAATCAAGATAGCATTTTTTGAAAAAACTATTAAGACGTCGGTGACATATTAGATCAATCAGGTTTTGCTGCTTAACCAATCAAACCTAACATTCATGTTATAGACTCAACTGGCTTTAATGATTTTATTTTTTAACTATTTTTTATTTTATTTTTTGACATAGAAAATAAAGGCTCTCAAAATTGAGCACTAACAAAATGTTATGATTTCATTTGAGACCGCGATAAACCCATAGAAATTAAAACAAAACAAATTATGAAGATTGATTTAAATTAATTAAATATTAAATGATAAAATTTAAAAATAAAGCTAGGCGCATGAGTCTATGAGTCTAGGCCTACGTGCCAGGACCAAAAAACATAAGCATATGACATATCGTCTACTAGAGTTGTTGCCTAGAATCCAATCACTATTGTGGTGGTCGGAAAATCAAGGATGAAATTTTTGGCTTAAAATTCATTTAACATATTTTTACTTGAAAATTCCAAATAAATACCATAAAAATTTCATAAACTATTTACCAACCTGAAAATACCTTAAAATCACTCAAAAAACAAAAACCAACCAAATCAAAGAACTTAAACAAAACATGTTCTATGTTTTCAAGCATTTTTATAGGAAGAACCACCATAATCGAACGCATATAATTAAATAAAATTTGTTGACATGAAAATCGATAATTTTTATTACCAGAATGTGGCGAAACAACAACTTTCTCTTTCTATCACTATAATATGATGACTTTTTCTCTTCTCTCAAAACCATGGACTGAAAGTAAATAAGATAAATTTTTAGATCAAAACTAAAATTACAAAAACTATAAGAGTTATAAAGGAAGAAAAAATAAAATAGGTTGACCAAAAAATACATTTTATAGCGAATTTGATATTGACTATAAAATTTCTCTTTATTTCACATTTGGTTCTTTTTTGTTAAATTGTTTATTTCCTTGACAAGTGTTTAGAAATTGGCCATGAATTTGAATATAAAAGGTAGTAATTGAAAAAAAAAAAAGTTTGGATACAAAATTTCATAACAAAATTGCAAAAAAAAAAAAAAAAGTTATATAATACACTCTAGATTACTATAGTGATTTACTTAGCCTCTTGTATATTTTGTAATTGAATTGTGATATACTTAGGCTAATATACAAAATTTTAGAAAAAAATACATTTTATTTTATTCAAAACATTTTTTGATGTGGAATCCAAGAAAGAATATAACATTTTCTCTCTCTCTCTCTCTCTCTGTCTGTTTTTATTAAAAACAAAAATATGAAACTTTATTCTAAAAGCATGATATAGAAAAGAGTACATTATTTTAGTTTTTAAGTATGCTTATAGAAAACTTTTATGAGATTTTGGAGATTTTTTAAAAAAAGTTCTCATGGTATGCATATACATATATGTGGAATTTATATTTTCTAGCTATTACTTAATTTAACAATATATGAAAAACTAATAAAAATTATTAAATATATAGTTGAATACTACACATGCGATGCACTTAGTAAGAAAAACTAATAATAACATACATGTAAAATATTGATTTAGGTATCAAATATGAACCTACAAGTCTATAAAACCTCTTAGTATTTTGTTCATTAAAAGTGAATTGATTAGTAAATTTTTAATAATAATAAGGAAAGAAGATGCATAACTATATGTTCATTAAAAGTGAAAAATCTAATTTTTTTTATTTATCTTGAGTTTCAAATTAAACCATGTGAGAAATTATCCTAATGTGATTCGATCAACTTGACAAGTTCAAAGATAATCTGAATGACAGGCAGAAACATGGTTTATTTTTTAAAAAAAATGAAGATGACATTTTAAAAAAATATTAAGGCCGTGACATATTAGATCGACTAGGTTTTGTTGCTTAATCAATCAAACCTAAGATTCAGATCATAGATTCAACTAGCTTTAATGATTTTATTTTTTAAGTATTTTTTATTTAATTATACGACATAAAAAATAAAAGCTTGTAAAATTGAGCACTAACAAAATGTCAGGATTTCATTTGAGACCGAGATAATCTCATATAAATTAAAACAAAAAAAATTATAAAGATTGATTTAAAATCAATTAAATATTGAACGATGAAATTAAAAAAAAAATCAACCCAAGCACGTGGGCTTACGAGTCTAGGCCAACATGCCAAGACTTAAAAACATAAGCATATGACACATCGTCTGCCACGGTTGTTGCCTAGAATCCGACCACTACTGTGGTCGTCGGAAAATCTAGGATGAAGTTTGTTGCCTAAAAATTCATTTTAACATATTTTTACCTGAAAATTCCCAATAAATACCATAAAACCTTTATAAACCACTTACCAACCTTAAAACACCCTAAAATTACTATATAAAAAAAACAACCAAATAAAAAAAGTTAATCAAAACATGTTCTTTGTTTTCAAGCATGTTTATTGGAAGAACCACCATATTCAAAGTCCTCTAATCGAATATAACTTATGGACATCAAAATTAATTTTTTTCATCGATAAATTGTGGCGAAACAATAACTTTTTTTTTATCATTATAATACAATGACTTTTTCTCTCTTTTCTTGAAATTAGGGACTAAAAAGTAAATAAAATAAATTTTTAGATCAAAACTAAAATTGCAAAAACTATAAAAGCTACAAAGGAAGGAAAAAAAAACAGGCGGACCAAAAAGTATCTTGTATAACGAATTTAATATTAACTATAAGATTTCTATTTATTTTACGCTTTGGTTCTCTTTTGTTAAATTGTTTATTTCTTTGACAAGTTTTTAGAAATTGGCCACGAATTTGAATACAAAAGGCTGCAATTGAGGAAAAGAAAGTTTGAAGACAAAATTTCATAACAAAATTGCAAAAAAAAAAAAAAAAGCAATATATATATATGTAGATTACTAGAGTGATTTACTTAGCCTCTTGTATATTTTGTAATTGTAGTGTGATATACTCAGGCTAATATTTGTATGATGAAAGAACTCCAGGCCAAAGTACTGCCATGGCTTCGCAAAACTCTACAAAGAAGTACTGTATGTTTTGTTCGTCAAATTATAAGAGTGATAATCTCAATATATTTTTATTCCTTTTAATAAAGATTAACAAAGCAGAGAAGATAAGAAGGACGAGTTCTTGGCTTCTTCACCAACTGTAAACTCTAAATTAAAGCAGAGATGACAGGTTGAAGCTAAATCCCATATCCAAACAAACAAACAAAAGGCCTTGATGGACTCTCTCTCTCTAGGATTTTTTTTTTTAACGAGTGATCTCGGGAAACAGTTAGCTAAAAACAGCTGGATAGAGAAGCAAAACAAGATAACCCTCAACCCTAAATTAAATTAAATGAGAATTTATTCTCTATTACTTTTAAAGATGCACCAAATTTGGCTTTTACATGGTAAACAACATTTTTTATGAAAAAATGAGAGAGCAAGAGCAAGGGCCTTGTCGGCTAGGGACTCTTGATTCTGCTAAGCAGAAGAAACAATAACAAGATAGGGATTATATATATATATATATATATATATATATATATATATATATAACAAAAGAAAAAGAAAAAAGAAGTTATATCGAGGAAGAACATTCGATTTCCGAACAAACTAGTTCACAAAAACCATTAAAAATTTATGTTTAAACTCTGTGTCTACAATGCACTAAGATAAAACTAATGCAACCAGTTCATGCATCACTCCCTCTACTTCGAAGATATTCTTACACGATGTTGAAACCTCAAGCCTCACTGACTTCACCATCGTCATGAGTACCTTCGAGAGCTGGCACATTGAGATCTAACAAATTAATGGAGATTTTAGCATTAGTCACAGGCAAGTAAGAGAAGTGCACTTTCTTGTGTCCACCGAGTGCTTGCCCCGAATCAAATACTTTCTCACAAAATGAACACTTGAAAATTCTTTTCCCAACACTTCTATTGTCTTCGCCACAACCACTACCATTACCTTCTTCGTGCTCCTCATGGATTTTTATCTTTTTATGACTAGCTCTATGTCCACCTAGAGCTTGATAGGACTGGAACCCTTTCTTGCAGGTTTCACATCTAAATTTTCCTTGTGATTTGTATTTAGCACGAGTAACACCAAACAAATAATCCTCTTTTTCATCACTTTCAACCTCATTGACATGTTGATGATCCTTTATGCATTCACACATTTCTTTTTGAACTTGTTTAGCATCTTCTGACCAGTTATCCCTTGAAAGCATTAAGAGACACAAAGCAACATCTTCTTCAGCCAATAAATAAGATATGGAACTTACCTGCTCCGATGACTCTGTCGCTTTCACCATTGATTCGGCCACTTCATCAGCTGATTTACGGCTCCTTTTGGATCTTCTCCGAGTGGGTTTCCTTGTTGACTCCGTCTCACTCTCTCCATCATAAGGAGTAGCAAGATTAGGTCTTGAAACAGTGGAGACTTCCTGTTTCATAGATCGAGCGGATTGCGTGGGCTTATTGCTTAGTAAGGGATAGTTTAATGAAGAAGATGACGGTGGTGATTTTTTAGGAGTGCTGTAAGTTTCTTGCGGAGGGATTGGTTTTGGAGGAAGGGGTAGTTTAGCAAGGTGAGATCTCATATGTCCACCCATGGCTTTGCCATTGGCAAACCGTCTGTTGCAGATCTTGCAGATTCGCGTTTTCTCCATGGAAGAAAACGAAGGCTTGCACTTCGCTTCTCTCTATCACTCAAGAGGTAGGGTATATGTGCTCAATAGTGCAGGGAGTTAAAAAGAGTAGGTGACTAGCGTTCGTAAAAGGCAAAAATAAGAAGATACAAAAGTGATTAATTCTGATTTTGACACATACCAAAATTTTAAAAAGGAATGCTAAAAGTATATTTTTTACATTTTTCAAACGAAAAAAAAAAAAGATGTTTACTATTTACCGAGCAGTTATAATTGGTACCAACCCCCTTTTATATGGCATATAAAGTTAAATAATGTTAATTGTTTCTCTTGAATTTTTTGCTAAATAATTTTTCTGAAAATCGAAACCACTAATTAGTAGTTAATAATGGTTTTTTCGTGCGATCTACCTGTGAGATCCGCCTTATTTATGGTTAATATTATACGATAAAAAATAAAACAAAAGATAAAAATAATAAAAAAGCAGTGCAATAAATTTATTTAGAGAAGAAAAGCTTTATATATGAGATCATTTTTGAAGCGTTTATGCATGAAATCAACAATATTGCAGGGTAAGATATGAAAGAAGGTAGGAGTACGATGTAACTTATCATCGTTCATATTAAGGTTGTCGTTCATATTAAGGTTGGTTTGATAATATAATTATAGTTATTTTTTAAAATATTTTTATATTAAAATATATTAAAATAATTTTTATTTTTTAATTTTAAAAAATTAATTTTTAAATCAGCGCATCAAAACAATCCAAAACATAAAAAATAAATTAAATTTTAATAAAAATTAATTAATTCTTATTAAAAATTAATTTAGTTTTTTATAATCACGTATCCAATCATGTTTAGAAACACTTTCTAAAAAGAAAATAAAACAGTAAAATTTATATGCAAACATATGAAGTCACTTTTAATTTTTTTCAAGCTTAATTTAGAGACATATTACAATGCAAAATGCATGAGATGAAGTATTAGGAACATATTTTATACATATGATTCTAAATTTTTTAAAATTTTTTTTAGATATTATTATTTGGTTGGTATAAAGTTTTGCATTTGTATAATAAAAAAAACAGGAAAAAGAAAAGGACAAAAGGTGAAAATTAATTAAATATCATGGAAGACACACTTATCTAAGTTGTATATAAAATATTTTTATTAAGCAAATAGTGCAAAAAGAAAATTGAGAAGTAAAAAACAAATTATGGACTCTTTAGGTTGGTCGATGACGAGACACTTGATAAAATCCTAAGGTAAAATTATAAAATAAATCTTAGTTACTGCTTGTTTGTTGGAAAATATATTTTTTTAAAGTGAATTTTGAGAAAATAAATTCCAATAAAGTAAATTATTTTCTGATATTTATTAGTATAATGAAAAATAAGTTGGAAAAAACTTTTTAATGTTTGGTTATGTCATGAAAATAAGCTAAAAAAATACTTATTGATGTTTTATTTTTTTCAAGTTTATTAAAATAATGAGAAATAAATCTTACAAATTAAAAAATTGAATGAGAATGAAATTAAAAAATATATATAATTTCATAAATGATTTCAAATAAAATAAATAAGAATCAAAATAATAGAGATCAAATCTAACAAATAAAAAAATTAAAAGATGAAAAAATTAAAATAATAATAATTATCATTTCATAAATTATTTCAAATAAAATAAGTAACAATCAAAATAATGAAGACCAAATTTGATAAATAAAAAATTTTAATTAAAAAATAACAAGGAAAAAGCAAATAACAAATATAAAAATATGGACCAAAGTTAATATAAGAATTAAATTTAAGGGATGAAATTAAAATAAAATATTCAAAATAATATATATATATATATATATAGCAATCAAAAGTTTGAGCATCAAATTTGATACAATCAGTAAATAATATGATATTTTTAAATTTTTCATAACTTCCAAAAAGTGTTTTCCATCCAAAATAAAAGGAAAATATTTTTCTAAAAACTAAGTCAAATTTTTTTTTTTACTAAAAAATATTTTTCATTGACCAGCTTTTCTAATAACAAATAAACACAAAAAAATTTTAAAAATCATTTTTCACCGAACAAACGAGACCTTAGTAATTATAAGATAGCCTAAGAAACCATTAACCATGAAAAAAAAAAAAAGAGGAAGAGGAAGAAGGATGACAAGAAAAAATAGACCCATATTAACTGAAAATGAATTTTTTATTCACCAATTAAAATGATATGACCCTAGATTTGTAAATATAAATACTTGCTGAGCCCTAAATTGTAAATATAAATACACTAGCCATAACTACTCATAATTGCATATCAATGCCATAGGATTGTTAAAAAAAAAAATCTTGACTAACTTTTCCGAAACGCAGATAACTACTAGCTTTTTGTTTTTTTGTGAAATTAAAACATTTATCTTTATTTCCCATATATAAATGTTGATATAGGCATGCTGAACCAATTATAACATGCCATTAGAATTTTACAGGTTATTTAAAATTAATTTATATAATTAAATTTTGTTCAATTTAAATTAACTCAGTTAATAAATAAATTGCATTCACATGTTTAAACAAATAAAGTTCTATTCATTTTATTTTTTATATTATCTTCATTATATTTCTTCAATGATAATCTTAAGAAAAATAGTATTTTTGGGAAGTTAGTTTTAACATTAATTTCTTCTTTTTATTATAGTAAATAAGAGAGATTGACCTCTGATTTATTTTTATACTATTTTTAGAATTTAAATTTCATTTGAAATCTAATTTTTTACCCTCAAAACAATTTTAAATACAAAATTTTATTAAAATATCTGAATTAAATTGAATTGAATTCAAATGTTTCGAACAACTTGTGTTATATGTATGTGCGCTTTTATTGAGTGCAAGTAAAAATAATTCATGGAAAATTTTTATAGAAAGAAATGAAATTCTTTTTTGTTTTATGGAAACATTATCATTTATCTCATAATCGAGTTTTAATTATAGCTTCTAACCAAAAAAGAAGAAGAAAGGTTTTAATTAGAGCATATATCATGCATAATTATGTTTCAAAATAAGTATGCCTGACAATGGAGAAAATAAAAAAAATATAAAATGCGCGTCTAATCCATAGTACCACTCAAAGAGACATTTAATTTAACTAGACCTGATATTTTAATTATCCAAATATCTATAAATTTATATCTATGGTTTTATTGCAATCTTATATATTTATTTTTGTTAATATAGCATGATAATATTGTGACACCTTCCCTTACAGATAATATTGTGACACCTTAATTTATATCGATGGTTTAGTGAGCCGTGAGATTAATCGTGGTACACGTAAGCTGGCCTGTACATCCACGTAAATAAAAATAAAATCAAGAAGGCTAAAAAGGATAACTGTGTTAGGAAATATATATATATATATATATATATATTATCTTATTTTATTATTAAAAATAAAATAATCTTTTTAATTTATTCTATATAAATCTTTTTGTACTTAGGTTAAAGTAACACAAAAAACATCGTGATTAATAAAAACTCTAGTTTTTTCTCTTTTATATATGTATATTTGTTTTTTGTGAATTATTTGAATTAAAAATTTTAATTTTGGATTTGACAGATCAAGAAATATTTTATCAATTTGAATATTTTAAACATAACACCATTTTGAATTGCAATAAATGTCAACTATTTTAAAATTATGCTAGCATTTTCCATAACCAAAAAATAAATCAAATATTTATACTTTTTGTTTAAAATAGATTGTCGAAAATTTGATAGTAATTGCAAAATTGGTGATTTTTGGATGATGGAAGAATGTCGAGTACCTCAAAGGAATAATAAAAAGAGAATTAATTTATCATCCTCATTCCTTAATTAATGGTAATAAAAAAATTTCAGAATTCAAGACTACTAACAATACTAAAAAAATAACCAAAGAGAAAAACTTAGATAATTCATCTGATAATTCTAAAATGCAGAGGATATAGTTTCTACTTGAAAGTCAATGATTACTGTTATAAATAGTTGTCATATATTTTTTCATTTGTTTAAAATCAAATTCTATATTTGTAATTTTTTCTTATTAAGAAAATTGTAATTATCATATACTATTTTTAGTATCAATTAAACCATTTTTTCTTATTAAAAAATTCATCAAAAGATAGAAAAATAAGATACAAAAGACCTCACCTCTAGATGTTTAGAAAAAAAAAAAAAAATTCTCAATCACCACCGCTTTCCCAATGTTTTACTTCATCTCCCAAGCGCATAGTAAATGTTCATTTAATTAGAGGGATAATCATTGGAATTTAGGAAAGAAAAGTGGTTGTTGATTAAACCAGGTGATCATTGAGTTAAATATTGAGAATAAGTTTCCAAAAGCGGTAAAGTTGAAAACATTAGTTCATGTAAATTTTGTTCGTATTTTGTTTAAAATCAGGGTTAATATGTATATTTGATTAAAAGTGAGATTCACGTAACAGTTTTTTAATTAAAAATTTATTAGAATTTAATCTTTAACATAAGTTCTTTAACCTGAAATATTTATATAATTTTTAAAAAATAATAAATGAATGCGAAATTGATCTCAAAATATTATTAGCTGACATGTTTTGAAGAAAACAAAAACCTTCTAAGAACCTTTGTGTCTTTGTGTCCTATATAAAAGAAACAAGCTTTCATTGTTGTTTATATAATAAGAAAATGAAAAGTTAAAATTTGATCCAAAATCAATTGAGTTTTTAGAAGGTTGAGGATCTAAGTAAAGGGCAAGTTTCAAGCTCAAACCTACATGAGACTCGTGCTGAAGTTTATTGTAAAATAAGTTTTTGTACAACAGAGACTATTTTTGCTATCTTAAATTTTGATCTTGAATCTAGCCCCTAAAAAAATATTTTAATTATTTTATCCCAATAATTTTTTCCAACACTTGAATGAGAGGAACTTGTCAATTTTTTTCAAAATTATTTTTACATAATCTTAATAGTATTTCAACTCAAAAGACATATGATTTAAGTAATAAAATAACTTTTAGGATTAATTTTGATTTTATAGAGGGACGGTAATCAAAGTCGATAATGAAGGAATTCCATCTATTTGTTTTCCCAAAACTCTATATAAAAAGGGACTAAAGAAAATTATTTTGTGTTGGTTTTTCTGCATTATTTAGGACATTATTACTGTAGAAACTTTTACTCTTCTTCTACCTAATTTTTGTGGTTTTGCTCTTCTATTTTAAGCTCTTGTTTTTCTCTTTATTTTCTAATTAATAATCTATAGCTTAGGATTAGTTCTTGAAAAGATATATTTTAGTTAATATTTTTTTGGCTTGTTGGACATTATTTAGGAGTGCATTTAAATAAGGTGATATTGCTGGAATTTTTAAAGGCTTATTGAAAAAAGTTATTTTACATCAAGTGATGAGCAATAATGTTTTAAGGATAAATTATTGATCATGGACAACAGCAACAACAAATTCTTAGATTGATTATATGCTTAGTTCTTCAACAAATAAAAAAATATGTTTAGCTTTATATACTTGTTATAGAATTTTATCAAACTTTGGCTTGTTAAGATTTTATTATTGTTTTAATTTTTTTTGAACTTGCTTGTTTGAAAAGCTAATTTTATTTTTATAATTTTGGCTATTGTTGAACATATCTTTATCATGACTTTAACTCAAGAATTGATCGACTGTTCCAAATAATATTGCTTTGGCAAGTATTATTTTGGTAGTAAGGATTTCACCATCACCATTTGTGGTGCATGATGAGATTCTTACAAAGTTTAATGGATTGAACTTTAAGAGATAACAATAAAAAATATTGTTAGACTTGACCACCTTAAACTTGGATAAATTATTGTCGAGAAAAAACACAAATAATAAATTTGATTTTATTATTGTGATAGCTTTTAACTAATGAAATCCAAGTGATTTCATGTACAAGAACCATATCTTAAATAGACTAGATAATAAATAGTACAAAAACACCTTGAAAAGCTTTGCATAAAAAAATTCAAGGTTGAAGTTGTTACTATAAAAAAGTCCATGATTGGTGATTTTTTAGATTTTAATATGATTGACTCGGGAATAATTACGAATCAAGTTCAAGACTTTCAAATTGCTTTTACATGATATTTATGTTAAAAAAATAATTATAAGTAGATCCTTCTAAGTGGTAGCAATTGCTGTAAAATTGTCACCAATTAGAAAGACAAGAATTACCTTAAGCATAAGAGTGAGGAAATGAGAGCAAAATATCTTATTTTGAGGCCAAGGGTAGGAAAAAAAAAGTTACCTAAAAAAAGAGCTAAATCTTATAGTATAGCCTTTAAAGAAAACTTTATGGCACAAGTGGCGAAGTTCCACGATAGAGACCTAAAAACAGAGCTTGCTGAGAAGGGGGAAAGAAAGCTAGTACTTAGGAATGACGTGGGCGCCATGTCTTGGTATTATGAACTTGTACTTCTTTTGTGTTGATATTCTCCCGTGCATGCCAAGTTCCAACAAATCGCATTTTTGAGATCCCAACATCATTTTAAAAAATCAGGACATGCATTGCTCCATGGAATCTGAGCAAGGCATCGATCTAGCTGTGTTTGGAATTACAGATCAATTCATGTTTTAAATAAATTTAATTTTTTTATATTTTATATTATTTTGATACAATGATTTCAAAAAAAAAAAAGAATTTTAAAAATATTATTTTAATATATTTCAGCATAAAAACATTTTAAAAAATAATCAGACTCTTAAAATGACCGATTAAATTTTCATGAAAACATATTTTAATTATAAAATCATGAATCAATTTATGCTATGATAAAAATATAATAACAATGAATTGGATAAAACGGTATTAAAAAGATTGTAAAAAAATATATATTCTTTGTTAATACTAATGAGAAAAGTACTTAAAAAATCATGCACTTGCTCGCTCTTGAACTGTGAGAGGAATTAATACACATGAGATGCAAAATTTTCACGGTTATGAGCCCACCACGCGAATGCATCATGAATCATAAAATTGAGGTGACCCAAGGCTGCTAGCTTTGGATTCTTTCGTGCATCGGTTTAATTTTTTTTAAGGAAAATTCAAAGAGATGTTTCACTTTTCATAATTTTCTTTTTAATTTTGGGTTTCCATTCTTTTTGTTTGTTTTCATGTTTTTAAATTATTTTTAAAAACATTTAAATTTTATTTTATTTTTTTCTTTATTTTCATATTATTTTAAACTTTTAATATTAAATATATTTTTTAAAACATAAAAAATATATTTTTAAAAAACACCTTAAAAAAATCAATTTACATATAATACTTATAAATGTCATTTTAATTATACACTCCATTACATATAAAAGGATGTAATAATAAAATCAGTGTGGTGTTAAATGTGTGTTTGAAATTATAATAAAAATAATAATAACAGTTTTAATTTTTTTTATTTATAAATATATTAAAATAATTTTTTTTTATTTTTAAAAATTATTTTTAATATTAATATATCAAAATAATCTAAAATTATAAAATAAATTTTAATTTTTTAAAAATATAATTTACACCACGTCACGGCACACTCCAACAATCCTTAACGGCCTATGGGAAGAGATAGCGGTTATAAGATTTTCATGCAAACATAGGAAGCAAAAGAGGGGGAGGGAGAGATGATGCCTAGGCTTCGTACAAGCTGTCCACAGACGAGCAGAGCTCAAAATTCCACGAGTAACGTAATCAATCATTTACTGAAGTAAGGGATGACTTTGTAATCAATATTATGAATCCCTTATCACCAAACAGACAAAAAAAAACAAAAAGTCCCACCAAATTAGTACTTGACTTCGTTCTATCTTTTGAAGATGTACTTGGGTGGTTTTGAATTGCGTTTTAAAATTTTATTCTTTTAAAAAATTGATTTTTTTTTATTTTTAAAATATAATTTCTACCTGTATTTTTAATGAAGTCACTTGTCATTGAATCCAAGTCATTGCAGTGATGAAAAACAATTTATATATATATATATATATATTAAATGATTTTTATTTTATGATCTTTAATTGGTTAAGGTGATTGTATTAAGCTACCGCATTTTGTTTTATTAAAGAATCATTAGATAAAGAAAAAAGAAAAATAGAGGTTTAACTCTGAGTCAGAGATGTGTGGTGGTGCTGTGGATGGCGGCACCACTACGGTCTTCGGGTAGACTGGAAGAAAAAAGAAAATAATCGCAACAAACAGTCAGCGAGAAGAGAGGTGTGGGCAGAGCATAGCAGAGCACACCCATTTCAAATCTTCACGTAAAAAACAAAAAAAAGCGCCAGTCCCCAAAAACAAATAAAAACAAAAACAAAAAATCACAACTACACTCGTTCAATTCCTTCATCCGCCACCTCCGAATCCCTGAGAGCCATTATTATCAGAAAGTCAGTCAGCACTCCCACAGAGACAAACCTCACAGACATGCGTTTTTTACCGATAAAACTACTGCCGCCACCAACAAGCAACCACGGAAACGATGTCGTTTTTTACCGATAAAACGTTGAAGAAGAAGAAGAGACCACCAAGGTGGTCACACCTGTGGCTTAAAAACACAAAACCATTGAAGCATGCTTTATTCGCTATGCAGCTCCAGTCTGTCTCTAGCCCGCCAACGCCAACACCCACACCCACACCCACACCCACACCCACACCCACACCACAACAGCATCAACAGCAACAGCAACAGCAACGACAACGACAACAAGCAGACCCCAACGCCGAACTCAAAGACAAAACAGGAACCCTCATCTCCAAACTCCCCGATATTGACCGTACACTTCTCTTAGGTGATGATCTCCTCTTAAAAATCCTCTCTAAATTGCCTGATTCTCAAAGAAACCCTAATTCACTTGTTTGTAAACGGTGGCTTAATCTCCAAGGCCGTCTTGTTAGGTCTTTAAAGGTTTTAGAATGGGAGTTTCTTGAGTCTGGCCGTTTACTTTCAAGATTCCCAAATTTGACCCATGTGGATTTGCTCAAGGGATGTGTTGTTAGACCCCACGATTGCTGTGTCCGGTTGAGTCATAGGGTTTTTCAGATGGATATAAATTCTGGGGTTTCTGGGTTTTTACCGGATTGGCGTGTTTGCGAAGAGAATTTGTTGCCTGTTGAGGTTGTTGATAGAGGGCTTAGAGTTCTGGCTTCAGGTTGTCCGAATTTGAGAAAGCTTGTAGTGGTTGGTGCCAGTGAATTAGGGTTGTTAAGTTTTGCTGAAGATTGTTTGACATTGCAAGAATTGGAGTTACATAAGTGTAATGATGATGCCTTGCGCGGGATTGCTGCTTGTATGAATTTGCAAATTCTGAAACTTGTTGGAAATGTGGATGGATTTTATGGTTCTTTGGTTTCGGATATTGGGTTAACGATTTTGGCTCAAGGCTGTAAGAGGTTAGTGAAGCTTGAGTTGAGTGGGTGTGAGGGTAGTTTTGATGGGATTAAGGCCATTGGACAATGTTGTCAGATGCTTGAGGAACTCACTATTTGCGATCATAGGATGGATTTTGGGTGGTTGGCTGGGCTTTCATACTGTGAGAATTTGAAGACTTTGAGGTTTTTGTCGTGTAAGAGGATTGATCCCAGCCCAGGGCCGGATGAGTATTTGGGTTGCTGTCCAGCTCTTGAGAGGTTGCATTTGCGGAAGTGTCAATTGAGAGATAAAGAGAGCCTCAAAGCCTTGTTTAAGGTGTGCGAAGCTGTGAGGGAGATTGTTGTTCAGGACTGTTGGGGATTGGATAATGATATGTTTAGCATGGCAAGTATTTGCAGGTAATGAGTTGTTTAAAGTTTTTTTGATTGCTTTCGATGCCTGGTAATGGTTGTAAGGTATTCAATTATTGCAGTCCTTCAGGGTACATATTAACAATTACAGAGGTTCTTGAATTATTGCAGATGAACTTCTGTTGTACATCCATTAAAGCTCGTACATGCATTTTTAGCTATTCCAATAATTTGCATAGTTGATATGCTCTGGCTTACGAAGTTGAAATGACAGTGAATCATTTGTATTTAACTGCCTGTCTGGATATGCCACACTCACGCACTTAGGTGGTGTTTTGCATTATCATCCAATCATATTTTTCAAAAAGATTTAGCTTCAAATTATTTTTTTTTTGTTTTTTAAATCATTTTAATGTGAATTTTAAAAAATATATATTATTTTCATATTTTTTCAAATAAAAAATACTTTGAGAAGTTACCTCAACTAGAATTTCGAAGTCACTTAACTAGTGCTGTTGGATTTGGAATTAGGTACTGACTTTTGATTACTGTTAGATGCATCTTAATGCTAGATTCTCCGCAGCAATGATGACTGCGCCAAAATTGTATAAGAAATTGATGCAATTCTATTAATAACTTAGTCTAACACTCACAAGAAAAATCCCAGTGTAGATTTAGTTCGACAGGGCAAAACAAGAAAAGCGAAATAATTCAATGGTTCAACTGCACAGGAAAAGAAAGCCTATAATTTTACAGTGAAGCTTATTTGATGGTTGATGAACTGGCGTTTTGACAATTACTTGGATTGAATAATCTACTTGGCAAACACCTATAATTGGAAGACTATGCTGTAGCCAGTTGATGTTTATGGGCTATCATTATATAGTAAAGTTTACATGGTTGGGATATCAATGGTTGCGTGTACTTTATTATTTTACAGGAAGGTAAAGTTATTATCTCTGGAAGGATGCTCCTTGTTGACAACAGAAGGCTTGGAATCAGTACTTCTTACCTGGAATGAACTTCAACATTTTAGAATAGAGTCATGCAAGAACATAAAGGATGGTGAAGTCTCTCCAGCTCTTTCAACCTTTTTCTCTGTTCTTAAAGAGTTGAGATGGAGGCCAGATACCAGATCTCTTCTTGCATCGAGTCTTTTGGGGACTGGCATGGGAAAGAAAGGAGGCAAATTTTTCAAGAAGAATCCACGCCTCGATCATTATACGCAGATGATTCACACAGCTACTTTTTGAGGGTTCCTGATTTTGTTTTGAAATGCTGTATAATCTTGTAATCATCTATGTTCATGTAGCCGGTGAACATGATGTTGAGAGAGGTTATATCATGCTTCCGTCGTTGCATGGAAGGGGATCAGGTGTTCCATCAAACGAAATACCAACTATTCATTCTGTAATTAGACCTAGATAACTGGTCTTCAGAATGTTGAATACACAATGCACAGCTTATTTCCCGGTTCAGGTTTATGATTTATTACACGTATTGCTTGGAAAGTAATCTAATTATAGCTAAAGTAATCAAGCATTAGTGGTAGCTTCGTCGATTTTCGGAAAGATTGTTAATGGAGTTTGCATCGATTTGAAAACTTTCGTGGTAATTGGGCTTCTGGCAATTCAAATCACGATTGAATGTTGATCCAAGCCAATCATCTTATGAACATAATTTGAGATTCCTCACATCCTGGGAGCCATTACAGAGCAGGTTGCTATTCCATGTGGAAAAAATACTGTTAACCCAAACTTGTTGATATTTTAAAAATAATTAGATTATTGATATTAAAGAATCAAATTGTATTTTTTTGGTTTTAAGTTAAATAAAAAAATCATCTATATATATAACAAAGGATAAAATTACTTAAAAAAAAAAATTTGAGGGACGTAAACAATTCATTAAACCAAAAAAAAGAAAAAAAAATACATAGATCGAATGGTGTGGCCTAACCCATCAAACTTGCGATCTAGATCATGGGTTCAACCGGGTTTTTTTTTTTTTCATAAATCTATAATTAATTTAAATATAAAGAAAAATAACCAAAAAACAGCTTAGCAGCACGAGCCCATGGCTAAGTGCTTGGGCCTGTAAATCTTTTTTTTTTTTTTTTAATTTAATCAACCTCAATTATTTTTTTTTAAAAAAAGAGGCATACTCATCACATACTGTAGTAAACGACATCTTGTTCATCAATCTAGGATCTGGTCACCACTGTGACGGCTGGAAAATCAAGCCTACCAGTTTTTTTTTACCCAAAATACTCATTTTAACCTAAAAAACTCTTAAAACATCAATAAATCAACATAATAAACTAAAAAAAGAGATATAAATCACAAAATCAACCCGAATAAAATTTTTCATTCTTGACTTAAATATGATTTTTTATCTAGGCTAAAAACAACCACTAAAAGAATCTCTTCATCAAATGGATCCAATTGATACTAATTTCAACTATTTTGATGGTTAAAATTAGTGTCAATGATAACTTTTTTTTTTTGTATTGATTTTCGATGAATATCTCTCTTATTTCACAAAAAATAAGTCAAAAAATAAAGAAAATAAAATTTGATATCAAATTTAAATTTATAACAACTATAGGAATCAATCACTTACAAACTGAAAAGGAGAAGGACCAAGCTATTTTTTTAAATGAAATTTGAGGTTACCATATATTTTCTCTGTATTTTTTACTTTGATATTTTATATTTTAATTTTATTATTTCTTAAAAAAATTATGTGATTGACTATTAGTTTTAGCTGAGAAGTGCTCAATCATGCCAAAAAAAAAAAGAGTAAAAAATAAAATTAAAAATTTATAAAAAAAACTAACTATTTTAATCAATAATAATTTATATAAAAAAAATATCCACGTACAATAGAATCATCGCACGTCTTGATTTTATTTAATTTCTAAATCAAAAGACATATGCTGTGCTTTATTTGCGCACCAAATACCTTTTTTTTAGATCTCGTAGTCAGGAACAAATGTACAAGAATTTTAATTGTTAAAGAGGGGTGTGTTATAGCCGATCAAATGATTCAATTGAGTCTCCAAAAAATCGGTCGATTCTATTTAGTTATTTCGAGTGTTTTCTTCTTCCTCGTTTGTTTATCTGGCTGGGTCTTTTGGAAAAAACCAAATTAATTTACCAAGTTGGTTAACCAGTTTTTGGATTCACCACACTTGGTTAGGCGCAATTTTTTTTTTTATAATTTTTTATTTTAAAATATATTAAAATAATATATTTTTTTAAAAAATATTTTTAATATCAATGGATTAAAATAATCTAAAATCACTAAAAAATTATTAAATTAAAACAATTTTTTTTTAATTTTTTTAAAATATTTTTAAAATAAAAAAACAAACAAACCAACTAAAATACTCTGAAAATCTGGACACATGGATATTGGCTATCTTGTTTGAATCCTACCTTTACTTGTGTACGTGATAAGAATTAATTTTTAAATTGTTTTTTAAAATAAATTAAAATAATATATTTTTGAAAATTAACATATTAAAATAATTTAAAAATATTAAAAACAATTAATTTAAAATATTTTTTTAAAACTTTTAACAAAAAAATATGTTCTACGCGAATTCCAAACAAAGTAGAAGTTTTGATTTTGGATAAAAAATAAAAATCTCTCTTAGAAGTTGTTTGGAGAGTCATTCAAAACAGTATTTTTTATTTTTTTTATTTTTAAATTATTCTAATATGATAATATAAAAAATATTTTTAAAAAAATTAATAAAAAATATTTTAATATATTTTTAATTAAAAATATTTTAAAAAATAAACATTACTGCAATCCCTGAATTAACTAGAAGTGAAATTTAAAAATTGAAGTTTGAAATTGAAGGTTTGCCTAAAATTCTTATGAGGGAGGGAGGGAGTTTTAATATCAGCGTCCGTGGCAGAGGAGGAAAGAAAGAGATCGGAGATAGAAAGCAGTGTAGTCTTGTTTAGCATTCTTTTACAGCAGCAGTGATAGTGAATAATATTGAAGATGAGAAAAGGGAAGGAAGTGGTGATATCAACAAGCCCTAATTACAGCAATCACAACAGTGGCGTAGAAGATGACGAGGAAGAAGACGGCTTCGATCACTCCGGAAGCAACAAACGATTCTCCTCTTTCCCAAGTTTCTCTTCCCGAAATGCTTCCTCTAAATATGACTTTGTCAAGGTCAGCCCCCCTTTGTTCTTGCTCCTGAAAACCAAAATAAAACAGACACCATCCCTTATTTAATTCAATCTAATTCAATTGATTGTTTTTTTTTTCCTGTTTGGTATATATAAATAAATAAATACAGGTGAGGGTGTGGTTAGGTGATAACGCTGATCACTACTATGTTTTATCCAGATTCTTGCTCAGCAGAATGTTGACTGTCACTAAGGTCTCCAACTATTTACTTCTCCCTCAATTTTATTAAAATTCTTTTTTCCTGGAATTACCTATATATATGTAGTGTGGATGATGAACAGTTGGTTGGGTTTTTCTCTCCGAATATTACATTTGAATTGTGGGTTTTGAGAAGATGATCGTGACTAAGGTTTTGGGTTTGTTTTATTCTGTGTGTGGTTGATTTCAGATACCGAATCATGTAGCTATTAAAATTGCTCTTGAGCTCAAGAAGCTGCTCATTGATAACAGCCTTCTCGACGTGTAACGACAATCTTCCCTTTTCTTTCTTTTTATCCTTTTATGCAGTAGTCGCGTAAAGTCTAAAATGTACCCCATGGCTATATTTGAAGGTTTTTCACTAATCATTTTTTTTTTGTTTTTTTCCTTGTTTTTCAACTAATGGGCAACCTCTTGTATTATTTTGGCAGCTCTCAGTCTGATTTGGAAGCTAATCTATTCAAGGTATGTGACCTTTCTTTCTTTTATTTTACAATTCTTAGGTGGCTATGGATAGCAAGTGGCATAATCTGCTATATAAGAGGAGTTTAGCATGCCATTTTCTTTCTATGGCCGTAATGGAGGGACTACACTGAGCACTAGAATACTTTTGAGACTTTTCTGAATATTGGATTTAGTTTCATACGCCCTCCCCCCTCCTCATACATAGGAGTCTATTTGCAGCTTATGGAGCGGCGGGGGTATGGAGAAGATTACATAAGTCGTTACAAGATGATGACGAGGTACTTTAGAGCTCTACCCACAGTATCTGCGCCCAGAAGTTTTATTGCCTTATTATCACTTTCTTCAAATTAAATGACAAAGATGAAAGGTTTTTTCTGATTTTACGTTGAAAAAGAAAAAAATTATTTTTTTCCTGGTCATATACTTTTAGATTTCATCATCAAAGAGTGCCCTTG
This sequence comes from Populus alba x Populus glandulosa, assembly GCA_033617975.1. Taxonomy (NCBI): domain Eukaryota; kingdom Viridiplantae; phylum Streptophyta; class Magnoliopsida; order Malpighiales; family Salicaceae; genus Populus; species Populus alba x Populus glandulosa. The sequence continues at coordinate 10,443,992 of CM066143.1, read as the reverse complement.
GTGATCCTTGTTTGTGGAACTGCCTGTGTTGGGAAGTCTACCATAGCTACCCAACTCGCACAACGGCTGAATTTGCCTAATGTCTTACAGGTGCTGCCTTCCACCTAGCCATGAAGCATCTCGCCTTCCTTACTGTCTTTTCATGTATCAATTCGTTTGGGTTCAATACTGATGCCTTTGAAACATATGGGTTTTTATTTTTATTTTTAATGTCGCAGACAGATATGGTGTATGAATTGCTGCGAACGTCAACTGAGTATGTTTATTCCCTTTCTATTTTTAATTCCATGGTTTCTATTTCTGATGTTAGAAGCATTTCTATCTAGAGGAATTAAGAATATCAGCAGCATACTGAGCCATCCAAAAAAGGAGCAAGGAAAGTTGTAATAAGGAAGATTCCTTATTACAAGCATAGACATTGTTGACTGGAATAAGGACTCAGAAACTATATATAACTAGGTTTCAATTTTTTTGTCACTATATTGTTGTCTCCAGTACATGATATTGTATCCTATGATGAAGATTATTGGTCATGCTAGCTAGTGCTTATTCTTTTTATTCTCTGGACAGTATGAAATCGCTTATTCTTTTTGTTCTCTGGACAGTACGAAATTGCTTATTCTTTTTATTTATCTGAGTCAGTGCACCATTGGCTTCTACTCCTGTATGGGCACGAGAATTCAGCTCTTCTGAGGAGTTAATCACTGAATTTTGTAGAGAATGCAGAATTGTTCGTAAAGGTAGTCTGTCAATTTTTCCATCGTGCTTCTTTGATCTCCTTTCTTATTTGAATAATTCTCTTTTCCCTTGCCAACTTGTTTCATGTTCATGGTGGTTGTAATTTTTTTTCTTGGATTTCAAAGGTGTTCTTTGTTCCCCTGGAAATTGTTTTAATTTTGCTAGATGTTCTGCAAGCGCATGGGTTTTTGATTTGTTAATTTAATGCTTGCTTCAAAGGTTTGGCTGGTGATTTGAAGAAAGCAATGAAAGATGGAAAGCCAATAATAATTGAGGTATGTCTAATAATCTGTTTTTCTGTTGGTTGTAGATTAGACTGTTCCATCAAAACTTCCAGTCAACACCTATTTCTTTGTTGATCACTCTGCTGTATAATATCCACCATCTACACGTATGCTGTCATTCATTTTGCTAAAGATTCTAACAAACCATACATTAAATGGTCTTATGTTGTGATACCATGAAAAGTATGGTACCATTGCAATGATTTGAGTCTTCAGATAAAACGAAACTGTAAAATTGTTTGTGTAGTCTCCTTGGACTTGTTGTACATTCCTTTTGGGGCCTTTGAAGGGGCCTTACTTATTTGACTTTTAATGGCTCAGGAGGGCTAATTTGTTTCGATTTTGTATCATTTGCACTTTCTCTTAAGGGTGATTTCTTATCCTGCTTCCATAATCTTGTAGTCTCTTTTCAATAATATTTTCTTATTTTATCAAAGAAAAAGAAGATGATTGGGAACTAATTGATGTTGAAAAGATGATAAATTATGCCTTCTGTTATTCCCTGTGGGAGTCAGAGAAAAAAAGTGTAGTTCTGACCAGCTATTGATGCTGCTGCCTAAGTTGAGGTAGTGCAAGAGAGGATTTGTGTTCAGATCTGGTGCAATTAGGTTGTGACTAAAACAAAAAAACTGAAATGACTGTTAAACTGACTTGTTAATACACAAACTTTTATTTTTTTTGGTGGAAACATTTTGTTATATTTTGAGAAGCTTCTTATCAGATTGATAGGCATGGTAATGTTTCCAAGCACTCCTATCTGATCTGCAGTTGTTTCTGACAAATAATGACAGGGGATACATTTGGATCCTAGCATTTACTTGATGGATGAAGAAAATAAATTACCAGCTAAAATACCAGAAAAATCTGAGATGAACCCTGTTTCAATGACTCCAGATGACGATCCTGCAAGACAGATGGAAAATAATTCCACAAGTGTTAGTAGAAACCATACTGAAAATATCAACTGCACTCCTGGGGATTTGGCCTCAGAAGAAGGTAAATCTGTTAACCAGGTGAATAAAGTTGTGGATTCTCAGGGATCTAGAGATAAAGCTGGAAGCATTGTTGACAATAAAGGTAATTCTCACTCTGGGTTTTGATAACAGGCCCAGTCTTCTATTAGTCTCTTCTAACTTATAATTTTCCTTGATGACAAGTTCTAACTTGTAATTTTGCTTGATGACAAGTTTGAATGCATGCATGAGTGACTTAAGGGTGACAGTTTCCATTCCTGGATTTTTGTTCATGCAGGTGAAACTGTTAAAGGTCTTGAGGGAGATAGAAAGACTTCTGTTAGCTTAAAATCTGGTCCTGAACCAATAATTATACCAATAGTTCTGAAGATGGCTGAATTCGATCATAAGGTTTGTGCTTCTATTCTTGATGTGTCAAAAATTTCTTCATATTCTTGATTTAAATGGATGTAACTTGTTCCTATATCAGAATTATATAGTTCCACTTCCCTTCCCTCACTATTTATCAAATGGATGGTACATTGTTCCTATATTGGAATTATATTTGTCCCACTTCCCTCCCACATTATTTTTCACTTTCTCAAGGTTGTATATTTAATCTTATATCCTTATTATTTGTCTTGTCTATCATCTTTTCTTCTCGTGTGCAGGCATTACTTGAGGAGTGGATCTCAACTCGTTTATTTAGTGATAAATGCCCTGTTGAGGTACCAAAGGCTGCTGAGTTCTTATTGTCATTTTCCAATGTCAAACTTAGGCTATTCACCAAGTTTTAGTAAGTTAAAAGGGTTAAATATTAGCAAACAATCAATGAGACAATTCATGATTAAACTTGGGTTTCCAAATAGGAGGCCTCACATTGTCAGGTACATGCATATCTGAGGATGGATGGGTGAGAATTTAGGGGATGTGAGAGGCTATCTCATTGGTAGCCAATACCTTAACAGATCTGGTTGAAAATGTGGTTAATTAGTGCAAGATGTAGAAGTAACATGGTTTTTCATTCAAGTGCAAAAACAAAAATAGAAGCATAAGTCAATTGATGGTCAATGACTCTGGTGAAGCACTTCCAAGTTTTTGAAATTTAAAGATAGAAGGCATTTGAAAATTCTAGCACAATGGTTAGCATGATGAAAACAATGAATGGTAATAAGATCAAGCATCGATGGAAAATGCAGTAACTCCTGGACATATTCGTGCGCAGTGAAGTGGATCAACAATAGAAAATTGCAAAAGCAACCAAGATGTTGCCAAGTTCAAATAATTCTAGACTGGATTAAGATGACAGATTATAGCTTCTCGTTTTCCCTCTTAACACTTTTGTTTTGCTTAATACATGGAAGCTGGCTGGACATGTACCTCCTTATTCACTTCAATAAATAAAAGTCTACCTTAGTATCATCTCACTGACAAGCTTCTAGTTTCAACACTTTGCTTGCTAACAAAAAAAATATAGAATATAAAATTTATTCAGTTTTTTCTTAGCAAAATATAAATTTTAATACATTGGTTATATAGGTATTCCTATAAATTATTTTACCATTGTGCAGTTGCCTGGTAAAAAGCATATTGTAGTAGTATCGAAGAGAAACATTTATGCCCCTTTGTTCATGTCAAAAGTGAGGCAAGATTTTCTAGAAAGAATTTTTGGATTGATTTTCTTTCATTCCATATCCTTGTGTTGATTCTTCACCAATTTCACAAATGTTCATCTGATTGTCTTGTTTTTCATTATTCAGAGTGTTTACATATACATGTTTTATGTTTTCAGGAAAAAGATAGGTTAATTACCAATTTGAAAATCATTCAGGACTACCTTTGCTCTTTCAAGTCACAGGTTTGCTTCTCCACGTGCGTTTGTTGGTTAACAGCACGCAATAGAGTTTTGTGGCTTTGCTTTATTAATAATGTTGAAATAACTCATTCTAAATTTAGTAATATTGTGCTCAAAAGTTGGATTACGATGTTGATAGAGAACAAGTTTTGCGTTGATGTCTTGTTTTTAGATTTATTGTATTTGATGACATGGCCAAGTAGCTAATTTGGACAATAAAGTCAATGAAATCAGGTACATATTTTGTGAAATTGCACAATGAAAATTATTGACGGCAAATTGGGGGAACTGTTATTCATGGTATCATATGCTTGGGCCATAGCAATATACAAATTCCATGAATCATTGTCATGCTTGGCCACTAGATTTTGATTTGGGCTGGAGAGCATTATGGTTCATTTAAATTGAAGTGAGGAGGCTGGGTGATCTATTTCAATTACTCGATGTATGACTCTTCTTTTCTGTTTGAAAGATAAGTGTTTTGGTTTGTCCAAATCTATGATTTAGTCCAAAAATGCTCTTACTAGTAAGGTTACTTGAGCTTCAAAGGAAAGAAATGAAGAAAACAACTAACATCTCACAGAAAGAATAGGGTGGTGACTGTATAATTTTATTCTTAGTGTTATTTGTTTCTGAATGTCATTCTACCAGCTGACTGAGATCGACTTCTCTGAACTTTAATTATGTCTTTGAAAGTTCTATAAGTACCATTTCCCCACCCTTTCTTTTCCTCCTAAAATACATCAAGTTTTTCTTGGAACAGGGTCTGACTGTTGCCAATATATCAGCCACAACATTCCCTCAAACACTGGATTGGCTGCATGGCTATCTTCTTCAGGTAAAGTTTTCTAATCAGCTTTGTGTATCTGAAATGCGTTGACCACCAAACATGTTGTTCACCTGGAAAATTGGATGCCTTGGGGATCAACTGCCTGTTCTGAGATTGTATTGCTGTTGCCCTCCCACATCAGCAAGGAATTTGAAAAGCTGATGTCCTTGAGTGTGAGGCAGTTGATTTACTGCTTCATTATCTTCTGAATAGTTCTCATCTTCTTCATCTTGTACATTTCATTCTTTCTATTCGTATTTTCTCCTTTCTTATTTCTCCAATGACGTGGTAGCATTTCACCAAAGATTATGGTTAGGTTTGACAAAAATTAGGAAGTATTTTTCTTTGATTGATTTACTCATCCATTTCATTCCAGTACTGTGGACAATAAGAAATAGCATTCAAGCATCAGGTGTCACCAGTTTTGCTGACTTGTTTTTGTTTCCTTGAACATTAGAAAATGATCCCTCAACATATTAGCAGTTGATTTTCTTCTAGTTTCTCCTTGACCAGCTTATCTTGTTTTTCTAAATCTCTCCTTGCTAATTGTTTTCACTATCCAGAGTATTGAGCATGGCATTTCATCGGTGTCCAGTGAAAATGATAGACGTCAAGCTCAAAATTAGATTACCTGCAGATGTTAGCTTGAGCAGGACAGGTATGAATCGGACCTTGCATGCAGGTATAAAATGCAATGCACTTTCAAATGCATTTGATTGATTTTGAATGGAAAGCAGTGTCCTCCCAGAAAAAAAAGACTAATCTTTCTTGTCTCATGCAAAATGAATAATAATAAAAAAAATATAAATAACATATGTAAAATCTGCCCGTGTCTTTGTTTGTATCCGTGGGGTGCCTATTTGTTATCGTCACGCTTTAAATGGCCTTTCAAAATTCAGTTGCATGCTTTTGTCAATGTGGCAAAAACGCATGTACTTGCTTCTTTGCTGACTTCACTTCTGATTTTTGTTGCCCATACGAGTGGTTTTTGGTTTTGTGCACATAACTTGACTAGCTCTTGCGTGGACGACTTTTACCTGCGTGCTTTGAACAGTCCTGTCTTCTTGTACAGAGCATAAGTTAGCTGCCATGACACTTGATGCAGAATTTTGATCAAAAACCTACCAGGCAATGGGAAGCTACTACCAGACAATGGGAAGCTACTACCAGACAATGAAAGAGTTTCCGCAGCTTCTTGTGATGGCAGCCCTTGCAAGTTCTTGTAATTTGGCCGCCCCATATGATGGACCAAACTTCAAACATTGCCCACCAAATTCCGTTAAGATAATTTGTTGTGTCAAAGACATTTTTATCACTCGGGTTCTCACAACTACATATGCCATGTTAATGTTATAGTTAAAATTTCAGTGCTAACATGTTTGTGATTTTGAAATGCCCTCTGTAGTTAATTTCCTCCTTTTCTTTTCATTTTTTTGGGACCTATCTTGTCATTCAGAGAATGATAGAAAGCAAGTTCTAGTCACAGAGCTAGTATGAAGAGGAGCACGAAGCCACAAATCTCTAGGTTTCATTTGCAAGAGCCAAAGCCACCTCTTTGATCCCAGGAGTGTACAAGACAGCCAAAGCCACCTCTTTGATCCCAGGAGTGTACAAGACAGCCAAAGCCAGGTTGCATTACGTGCTTTTAACATAGAACTCGGCAATCCATTCCTTACCCTTTATTGCTCAGTCACAATATTAATTTAAAAAGCACCATATAGAAAATAAACATAATAATAAAAAAGCCATTTTGGCCTTGTGTTAAGGTAACTGTCAAGATAACCAAGACTGTTGATACACAAATCATTATATCAGCAGCAGGAAATATCAGATTCAGCAACTATTTCAAGGCCTTCCGATGCAGAAAGCCACAAGCACAATAGCAAAATACTAGAAGAGGAACATCTTCTAGTCCCATTGCTAGCGAGATCAAGAGCTGAAAACACAACTCATTTGTTCAAAAACAACAAAGAAAGTTCCCTGAAATCTTATAGAGTTGCAGTGATATTTTTTTGTTAGTATTTTTATTTTATTTTATTAACGTGAGTGTCCGGGTTAGTTTGCTCATATCTTGATTAATTTCATGGGTTCTGAAATTAACGACCATATAAATTTTTAATGACCATCATATGAGCAATCATAGAACTTGAACCTAAAATTACAGAGAAAACAAACCTTTTAGTTCTAAGCTCTTAGCACTTGAGCATCTCTAGATGGTTTTTTTTTGTTAGTAACTTGAGTGGACTAGTTGTGCGTGCAATGGGAAATTTGACCCCCACAGCTATTCAATCTAGGTCCTCTAGAAAAGCTAGGTTGGAAAATCATGTTCAAGCTCAAACACTTCCATTAACACTGCTAAAAACAAAATTGTTCTGAGATACAACTCAAATAGAATTGCGTACTTATCTGATAAAAAAAACTGAAACAGCATGCATTTTACCTAAAAATCATCAACGTAAGAACTAACTCGTGCAATTGTTATAAGAATCGTCTCATCAATTCTCTAAGATGTCATAACTCCACAACTTGACGTTGTCTAGAAGAATCTCCAATATCAACATGCTGTCTTTCTGTGATTCCTCATTCAAACTGTCGAGTATTGGGATAGCCTCATCATAAGCATTCTTAGCAAGAAAGAAAGCCTTCTCAGGAAACTTCAAGATATCATTCAATAACACCGAGAAATTCAAAGCCAAGCTCAGTCGAACTAAATTTGTAGGAGCCAACTCGGATGCAGCTTTACTGCCTATATCATATGCTTTCATCGCCTCTGAAGCAGCCTTCTCCATCTCGATGCCAACCTTGAATTCTGCTAGATACCTGAAATAATCTCCCTTCATCCTATGATAGAAGACACGGGATTCACACAGGGAAGTTGAAGGGAGCAGATGATCATCAATCAATTGTATGATATCGTTGCATATACTCGTGAGTTCGGACTCAACCTTCCGTCTATACTCCTCGATCCTCTTCGCATCACCTTCGTTCCCTTTGGCTCGTTCCTTTTCCTCTACGGATGACAGCATTCTCCATGATTCTCTTCTTGCGCCCATCACATTCTTGCATCCAATACGTAGCAAATTCCGCTCCTCGGTTGTCAACTCAACGTCAAGCTTTGCAATATACTTCATGTGATCCAACATCTCGTTGTAGCGTTTCGCCTGTTCAGCAAGTTTTGCAGAATACACAGAATCTTGACGTGCATCCATGGCTGATAAGACTAATTAATTGATTGATCTCTTTTGAGCAAGATAATGTAAAACTGACTGAATAACGAAGAAAAAATCAAACAGAAAACTGAAAAGAGCACTACCAGAAAATTTTCAAATAGCAACCGTCAGATATCTCAATATGTTGAACTAGCTAGGGTTTTATATGTAGAAATATGGGCACGTAATAAAAACTTAAACCGAACAAGATTGAAGAAAAAAACCCCTAAAATAATTGATATTTTGCGGGGGAGGGCGCAGTAAAGTATATTTATTTATAGGAGTGATCGTCAAGTCTTCTTCTTAGAAAAGGAGTGCTTGCTTTCAATTTGGAGTCGACTTCGGGTCACGAAAAAACTCTTATTTTAATTCTTTCTTGAAAATGCAAAAGAGTAATAATTTATTTTCTTTCTTAGAAACATTTTATTTTCTTTCTTAGAAACATTAATTTTAAATAAATCACAAACAAATCAATCAATATTTTTAAACCACACACATCCAAGAATTAAATTATAAATTTAATTGTTCCAGTGATTCTTTATTTAGTTTTTACTAACTTTATTTAGTTCCCTAAATCAAGTTGTGAGTTTGTCAAGTTAACTTTGGTCATTTTTATGTTTTTTTTTTATTTTATGTTTCAACATTGGATTTATTGGAAAATAAACTTTATAATTTATTTTAAATTGTTTTATATTGTATTATCATGGTCTCATGATCTAGATCATGACTTTGATAGGTTAACTTAATTTCAACTAGATCGATTCAGTAGGTTGTTTTCTTAATATTTAAAAAATAAAATAGTCTTTAATTTTTTGAGTCAAATTATATTTTCATCGATTATTTCAATTATCTTTAAATTTGTCAAGTCAACTGGATATCATCGGCTTAACCCTCACTCACTTTACTTTTTCTACTAGAAAAATATGAATAAAATTTAAATATTTTTTTATATTAAAGAAAAAATAATCTTACTCGCAGCATAGCATGGACAACAATTCAATGCACACTAGAGAATTTCTCCGGGGCATCATGACATATTTTCATACTGTTCGAAATGAACGGTTGATTATTGAGTCTATGATCAATTCGTTTTGAAGTTCACATCATACATTTTAAGAACGTAAAGTTACATTTTTTTTTTTACACAAAGTAGGAAGCAGCATATAAGTTTTAATTGCTCTTCTTGTTTTATACCTTCACAATACTTCTTTTACTGACCTGACAAACATTCTGAGTTCCGTAAGAATATAATGTGCACTTTTGAATTCAATTGTTATGCAGCTTGTGTTTTTTGTCTTGAGTCCAGCACTTATTCGCAGCATCTTGGCAAAATACACAACATTAAGAAACTTGCCTGAGCTGTGAGTTTCTCTGGTCAAATTTCCTGGGCCTTTTTTCTTTCGGTGTTGTCTGCGTGCGTGCGTGTGCGTGTATTCCCTTCCTGCTATTTCCCTAAATCCAACTTTTTTCGAATTTTGCAAGTGGTTCCTGCCACTAAATGTTCTCATCACCTTTGTCATTGGCTCGGTGCTTGGATGGATACTTGTAAGAATCACCAAAGCTCCTAAAGGTCTTCGGGGAGTGATCATGGGATGTTGTGCTGACTCCCAGGAATCCTACTTGGCGGCATCCCATCGCCTCATCCCTCGGATCCCAGCCTGACCTCAAAGCATCCAATACTTGATCAGGACCGTTGGTGTACAGGACCTGATCACCCAAGGGTGTAGAGTCTGCTGGAGAAAAAAATGAATCTGCAAAGGGTCGCATAGGGCCCCCACTTCCTTCAGAAGATCCCTCACATGGTGATAGTCAGCACTTGGAGCTTAATTTTTGAACCTCAATATAATAACTTCTTCTCTCTACGCACTTCTCTCTTTCCTTGTATTGTTCATGTTCATTATGGGCACATTTTTGCTTTGAAGGTTTCACATGATCTTATCATTGGTGGCATTGTTTTTTTTTTTTTTTTCTTTCCTCTTTCTTCATTGAATAAAATATCATCATCTAACCTATCAATGTTTCTTGACAGGTGCCATTTCCAGAAAACATCAAGAGAAGCTTTCTAAAGTTCATAAAGAAACCCAGTATAAGGAGATTGTTTGCACCGTCAATAATTGGAGCGGTATGCTTACGGCAAGTTCTAATTTTGGGAAGCTATTATACATATAGGATCAAATCCCTTACATGAAAAATTTGTCTCTCCAACATTGCCATGAAACAGGCATTAGCAAGCAGCTTGTAGATTTTAGTCAGATTTTTTTCCCACGTTAGTTTCCTGGCCACGTTAAAATATTTGACATTTTTAGATCAAAACATAACTAACATGCCGCATTACGACCCAGTGTTGATGTGAGGATTGATCCCCCTTGTTGTTCTATTCTTATAGATTGTCGGATTGATGATTGGTATCATCCCTCCATTCAGAAAAGTACTGAATGGTGATAGCGCTCCTCTTCATGCGGTTGAAGACTCTGCACACATGGTTGGGTCAGTATCCTGTCTTTGATGATATGAAGATTCCCAAGAAAATTAACAAGAATCTTTACTTTTATTTTCAGCTACCTAATTTCCCTAGCATTCTTTCAGTCTCGCTGACCGTTTGGTCAACATTCTTCATCTGGTTTGTTAGGTAACCTTGACGTGCCTCTATGATTACTTTCAACATGAAAATCTGGGCAATGCACCATATGCTAGCTCTCAGATACTCCATTAAATATCTCTGCAAATGCAAATGTAGATGAAGAAAGAATCCAATGCACATGCATAACGGAATTAGGGTCCTGGGGCTCGAGGTATATCTAAAATGTCGATGATTTTGAAATGGCTTTTGTCATTGTTCTTCGCACTTGTGGTTAATGCATTGTTTCAGCCCCGAATTTGCATTAGAACCTGCAGGTTCCTCGAGTCCGTTTCTGGGCAAAGTCTAAAACACCGTTATGTAAGATAGCAAAACGACCCTCTAGATTCAATTCCAATGGTCCTATGGTCATTGCTCTGGAGGCTATATAATCATGCAGATGCAGGCAACAGATTTTCTTTGCTCGATCGTGAGAATAACGATGGATAGTAAATCTGAATACTTGGGTGAATAAGAATGCACAACTCCTTAAAGCATACAGATCTCTTAGCTAAGTTTACACTAATCAAATGGAGCTGAGATTATCATATTTCCTTGTTCCCACGTCGCCCAGATTACATTAACTATCTGCTGCAATATGAATGGAACGGCCATGCCTGTCTTGGCATGCTAGCATACATAATAATAGCCGCCACAAGGGCGGTGGAGCGTAAGCATGGTGGGGTGGCGTGTCAAATCTCACCATCCCATAGATCTTCAATTGTCTTGTAAGGACTTGTTGAGTCGTTAACAAGAAATTCTCCTCTCATGATCTTCCATTCCTCCAGTTTCTCAATGTCAGTGAGATCTTGAGCATCCAGTTTTACATTCAAGGCCTCCATGTTTTCCTTCAACCTCTTCTGATTAAAACTCTTCACTATCATGCTTGATCCCTTCGACAGTCCCCACTGTAACGCCACCTTCAAAGATTCATGAAGAAAGCTTGTTAATTTTCAGAGGCCCCTTAATGTATGAGAGCAGAATTAATTCATTTATTATGATAGATTCGTGGGCTTTACCTGAGCTGGGGTCGTCTTGTGCTTGCGAGAGATGGACTGTATTATTGGATTTTCAACCACGGCGGTTGTTCCCCATGCATTTCCAGGGCCACCAAGTGGCGAATAAGCACTTACATGGATCTTGGAGTCCGCACAAAAATCTCTTAGTTTTCTTTGCCTCCACATTGGATGCATTTCCACCTGCACGTACCGTTGCCACACAGTTCATCATTCAATTCAATATTCGAAAAAAAAAAAACATAGGATTGCTATTTATTACTGTATCTCCTTCCCAAACCTATGAAATTAAGGAAAGAAAACACACCTTATGTGCTCATCAAGTAAGGGAAGAGATGGTTCATCTCGTTTGGAGGGCATTAATTTATGTTTATGTGGCTTCTTGCAGTTGACTATCCTCACACATTGTTTCATTATTATTATTAGCTGTACATATGATCATAAGTAAGCTTTTTTATAATCTCCGTTGGAAGTAGATTTAGATTGATTGAGTATTGTAGTGGTAATTTTTTACTTACAAAATATATTAAAATAATATATATTTTTTTAATTTTTAAGATTATTTTGAATATTATCACATCAAAATCATCCAAAAATATTTAAAAAATTAATTTTAAATAATTTTTTTTAAATTTGTTGAAAATGTAATTTCATTCGCTATAAAAATAATACATGAATGATAAAAAAATATGAGATGGATCGAATTTATTTGATATTTTTCTAGAACATGGTGGAGAGACCTCATTTTACAATATGTTGATTTCAGCAGTCTTTTATATATATATATATAAAATTGACTTTAATAAATTAACCTAACTCACAAACTTGACAAGACCAATTTTAAATTATTTTAATGTTCTTTGTGGGTTTTCTCAGTGAAGAAAAAACAAAATAAACAAGAAGCCCCCAATTGTCCTCTCTACTGCTTGTAATTAATTGTTTCTCATTTGAATATTAATTCACTTAATTAGTTTCTTATAACACCAAAATTCCAAGAACAAGTTTGCTAAAGAAAATCTCCAAATCCTCTCAAGACAGTTAAACTGTTCACGCGTGTTTTTTTTTTTTTATATAGGGTACCTGATTGACAGCTGGAGGTACTGAGGCAAAATCCAATAAGCTTTGGATCTTCTTGCTGGAGAAATTGCTGACACCGATGCACCTACACAATCCCAAGTCCAAACATTTTTCCATTCCGGCCCATGTGGACTCAAGGTCTAGCGGCTCAAAGTCATCTTCAGGAGGCACGGCGGAGTAATTCCAAGGCTTCAGCTTCACCGGCCAGTGCACTAGATACATGTCCAAATATTCCATGCTCATGTTCCTTTAACAAGAAGCAAAAGAACTTGAAATTAAACCCAAAAAGATCCTAGCCGAATATTTTCAAGATCCTCATCGATCCCCTGCAATCTTAGAGGCCACCTATGATCTTATATTCTACATTTTGTTTACGCTAGCTAGATCGATATATATATATAAATGAGAGATTCGATATGATCTTGGTTCAAAATAGATTAATTAGACCCAAAAGTCCCACCACCCACACGCAGCTAAAGCTAGATTTGCGTATATACTCAATGGATTCAATTTCAATGAAGATTTAACAAGATGGGAGCTTCACTTGATTAAGGTACTATAGGGTACTAATCAAATGGAGCTGAGAACCTGATGCATGGAACCCAACTCTCAAGGATGGCTATATATGTGCTCCTACTTACTTTAGAGTTTGCCTGAGTGCTGAGACGGGATCATGATGATCACTCCCCCACAGTTTAGATGTAACAAAAATCCCCTCTCTGTCTACTGTTTGATCAAGAATCGCTTCCGTCAAAGCATGCCCCACCGCCGGCTCAGAACCATAAATCTTTGCTGTGTCAAAATGCCTGTAACCCATCTGCAATGCCACAAACCAACAAGTTTTCGACATTTAACGCAAAAATATAGGTAACCAGAACAAAAAGCTTTTACTCCGGTGTTTGAATGGATTCTGGGAAGAATTTATGCAAGCAAACTGTCCATCTGAGTAATTAATTACTCAGAACCTATACACGTAGGCATGCATGAAGAGGTAGTTAAGCCATTGAAGACCAAAACTAGTGCTCTAATCAAGTGGGTTAGCCATGCTTTACTAATTAGTGCAATCATTAGCGCTCCAGTGTCCATCGGAGATGGACTGCAACGCAATGCGCACTGCACTTGAAATGAAAAGAGAGGAAGAAGAGCCAGAAAAAACAGTACCTTGAGTGCCATATCGATGGCCAGCTCTGTCGTCTGCCTGTCATTAGGGTAGGAATAAGTGCCCAGTCCCAGGACTGGCATGTTAATGCCGCAATTCAGACGCACTTCGGTGTTCATCATCTCTGTCTCCTCTCTCTCTTAATTTCTGTTCTTCGTTAACTCACCATGGGAGTCTGGACCTCTCTTCCCCCGTATTTATACACACCCCAAGTCAACTTCATTGATAGAAATATGATTTCTTTATGTATGATGACTTCATTCATCCCAACTCATCCAAGAGAGCTTACATATCTAGGAATAAAATATGTTACTTACATTGCACTATACATTATTTGTCGCATCTATTAATTTGTGATTAATACGCACGTTACAAAGATATATACTCATTAATTAACAAGAACATCAAAGTCCTTCAATTTCGTTGTAGGACGTGATTATTATTCTTTTTTCTTTCAAGATTATTGGTGTTCTCAGAACCTTATGCTTTTTATATATATAGCTTTTATAGTTGTTAATTTTTTTAACACCTTTTTTCTAAAATAAAGAAACCCTGCTGAACTTAAAAATAATATTGTAAACTTAATTATTTGAAGGAAGTTTTTGTTTTAATTAGGAAGAAGTTACAAAAATCCTTGGTGATTTATCCAATGCCTTCGGAAAAACCCAAAGCCATCCCCTCTTTTTAATAACATATAAATTAATATACATTAGTAGTTAATTATTAATATTATAAGAGAGGATCAGAAGCCAAACTTACTACTGGTTGGGGAAAATGATTTATATCTTCACCACATAAAAAATGAAGGGCTAATTTTGAGCACCCCACCTCTTCCATGAAGTAAAAACAAGTTCAATTCCTAATATTTGTTGAAAATTGAACTCGTGATTTTTTAGGGTGGCATGCTAACAATGCACCAAAGGCTTATTTATTTGGATTAACATGTTTTTGGAACAATAATTATGTAATTTTCTTAATATATTGTTACATGATTTTTCATAACGGATACAATATTTTCAAAGAAAAAAAATAAAACTTTATAATCATATATTTGCGGCATATATGTGATCATAGGAACAATAATTAATGAACCTTGGAAAAGAGATAAACACCAAAAATTAAGATGTAATGATGATGATGAATATAACAATTTCAAAATAAACTATTTTTGGATGGAACAAATCTTTGAACGAAAAAGCTTGAAGATGAACAATCAACTAAAAAAAACTTAATATGGGAGATCTTAATTAGATATACCACTTGATAAATAGCCTATGCTACACTACAAGAACTTTTTACTAACATAAAAAAGGTGTTCATGCGAAATCAATATTTCACAAGGAATAAGAAAAATCATAGAATTTAGTAATTGAAAGAGCTCGTAAATGCTATTAGAGAAGTACCCAGAAAAATAAAAATAAAAAATCATGAAACGAGCATCTCATACTTACACTTACACAATTAATTTAATTGAATTAAAAAATAAAATTTCTTTTTAAAAAACTAGAATTAACAAAAGCCAGAAAAAAAATTCTAGTTAACCCTTGTCACTTTTGAAATGACAGAAAAACCACATAGAAAGAGAATAACAAAATGTGGGTGGATGAAACCGGCAAAAAAAAAAAAGCTTAAGAAAAGGAGAAAAAAACCAAGCAAGCTTCAATAAATCTTGTAAACTCGGGTTAATTTCTTAAACTCATAACCCATTAAATTATAAATCTAAACTCAATTAAGAAGCTCAACACTTACATAATTAAATGTTGGAGGATGAAATCAATAAATTTAATTTAATTAAAGAACAAAATTCGTTTTAAAAAAAAGCTAATTAATTTAATAAAGACCAGGAAAATAAACTTGAGGCAACCCGTGTTATTTTAAAAAGATAGATAAATCTCATAAAAAACAAATTAAAATAATATTGAAGGAATAAATTGGAGGAAATAAGCTTAAAAAAAAAGGAGAAGCAAGCCCGGGTGAACCTTGTAAACCCATGTTAATCTTTTAAGTCCACAATCAAATTAATAAAAATTAAATCTGACAGTTAAAAAACTCAAGGTGAATGAAATTAAAAAAATATATTTAATTTCATAAATTATTTCAAGTAAAAAAATATATAATTAAGAGAATGTGGATAAAATCTTAAGGATAATAAACCTCAAGAGTTGATGTGATCGAGAAGACTAGCATGAAAGTCATGGAGAGAGAGAAAAACAAAAACAAAACAAAAGGTATCATTCACTAAATTGATAACAATTATGCGATATATGTCGCTTGTATAAGGAAGGGATGCTAAGATGCTTCGGTCATTGTCCTAGAAATAAGGTTTCGGTTACTGAACAATTTAAAACATGCCATTCAAATCTCGTGGGTGTTACTCACGCATTTCCAAAAAAAATTTAATCCACTCATTTATCAAATTATTCTATTTTTCTAATAACATTCATTAACTACTAAATAATCAAATGTAAAAGATTAAAAAAAAAACCCTAAATCAAAGGCAAAACTTTTTAAATTTCATTATGGAAAATAGTAATTTGTCCACCAAGAGCAAAATATTAATTTCATTAATGTGAAGCATACTTGGTGCATCCCCATGGTCTTTTAGCATTTGGTATATTGATAGAAATCTAGATTCTATTCTGTATCACTCAATGACAACCAATTACTCGTTTCCGTAAGAGCTTGGAATACTTTTCTAACAAAAAAAACAATATCTGTAATATATATAGAGTTACAATTATTATTAAAAAGAATAATAAATAAATAAATATGGATCCCTATATATTTCAAAACTTTTGATCATGCCCCCTGGTGATTATTAGCCTATGAGAATCTAGATTGCCTTCGTATCAATACGTATAACAAGAACAGTATCGATAGGATTGAGTCTTGATTTTCTGGACTTGTTTTGATTCTGCCTGCACTTAACTGTGTTTTGAAGACAAATCAGCAATATAAATCACCGTTTTACTAGCTAGGGTTCATTATTTGGTGTAGCATATCACAAGGCAGGGGATTTTCCATGTCTCTTGGGATTTTATTAGATGGCCCAATCCGTCATCTAAAGAGATCGGTGGCCTCCATGGAATCTTCAGGAATTCCTTACGCGTTTATTCTCTTCATGATTGTATCCATCGCCACCGCCCCTCCGTCTCCATCTCCACCTCCCCCCTCTCCCCCTCATGTGTCATCAAAACTGTTTACAGTCTGCAACCTCAATTACTCCTCTTTAATTAATGGGTTTGTTGACCTTGCCCTTCCTTGGAACTGCATCTGTCCCTTCGTCCTATAAACAATGATTAAAACAACTGTACCGTTGACATTAATACATGTCAACCACCTCTTAATTATTTCTGAACTGCAAGTCAAGCTACACTGTCAATTCTCAAATAATTCTTAAATCACGAGTCAAAACAATTTTCCTACGCTCCCAGTTGACTTTATGTCCAGAGGTCAAATCAGGCCTCTCCTTGTTGCTTCCAATGCATGCACTCTGCAATTGGTCGGCAATTCTTTTTTCTGCGAAAGAAGCAACAACAGCATAAAATCTTGGAAAGATCTTCTCTTCCTCGTATAAACTATAACAGGAGAATGAAACAAGCTGTGCGCGCTTAAAAAAACAATAAGTCTGACCTTCAAGTTCTATCTGTCCGTATGATCCTATGCGCTATCTCGATCGTTCTCAACTCCTATCCATCCATAGATTAATTACATGCTACGACTTCCAAATTTTAAATCTCACCTTCGAGCTTGAGGGGATCTTCTTTTTTTCTTTCTTTAATTATATATGGTTGAGTATTTTAGAAAGGCTAGCGGTTTTAAATGGAATTGAATATGCAGTTCTCGCCTACTTAATATTATATATGAAGGCCAGTACTCTCAGCAGGACCAGGTGCGAATTGGTGGAAGTTGATGAAGTTTTTAATAATTAAGAAAAAGAAAGTGAGATAGAAATGCTATAATCAGTTTCATCGTAGAAGTCTATCGAATTTCTGCTGTTTATGTGACAAGCTCGCATGTTTGGGTTTTGCCTGTAAATTTGTATGAAAATAATTTCATGTTATTTTAGAATTAACTTCAACTTCAAACCTGCGGCCCAATTATAATAAGCTCCAATTCAATAATCATCAAGAATATATATTCTTGAAAAGGCTATAAAATCAATAGCCAAAGGTGTTGGGGTGTTTACCTTGGAGTGGACACTGTTCACACACACACAACATTGTAGTTGGTATTGTACTTTTTTTGATAACTCAATTTGGTCCCCATGCAAAATAACAAAAAACACTATTTATTTTGGTCCCTGATCTTTAAAATAATACAATGTATACAATTTAGATCCTCTTACATTTTAAAAAATCAATTTTGATGCACAAGTTTATTTGTGTTATTTTTCTATCCTTCTTTAAAGAGAGAAGAGATGAGAATTGCTGGATTATGGCGATGAGAGATAAAGTCAGTGTTCATTTTATTTTTGGCCACCAAAATAGATTTTCTTGGTATCTGTGGGTTCCATGAAATGAAAGGGGCTTCATGGTGGTTATTTAAAGCCTCGATGTTGCATGAGAAAACATATTCGAGTTAAGAAAGACAAAACTAAATCAGTTTAATTTTGATTTTTTGGACCATTTTTGAGATTTTTTTGAGTTGATAAAATGGTTTAGGGTGTTATGAGGTTGTTGGTGAGGTGTTTTTTAATTTGAAATAGCTTGAAAATTAGTTTTTTTTTTTTCAAAAAACTAGCGACTTGATTCTCTTGTCACCACTGTGGTGCCTGAGATTTGAGCTTACAGATGACATGTTATCTACCTTGATGGGTGATATGTTGCCATTTTTTTTTTTGAAATGTCACCTACCCTTTTAGAAAATAAAAAAAAAATTAAGTCAAGGCATGTTGGCATTCCTAGACTCACCTGTTTGAGTGTGGTTGTGGTTGCTTTCAAAGTGTTTTTCACTTAGAATAATATTGTTTTTATTTTTTTAAAATTATTTTTAATATCAGCGTATCAAAATGATCTAAAAACACCAAAAACATATTAATTTGAAACAAAGAAAAAAAATAAAAAAAATATCATTTTTTTTCAAAAACACTTCTGAAACATAAAAACAAACAAGACCTTCATTTCAGTGACCCAGATGCACCATAACATAGGCCCGCGAGTCTGGGCTCTTTTTTACCTTTTTTTTAGGTTGAATATAAATTTAAAGGAAAACATATTGAACCCGATTGAGTTTATGGTCCAAGTCACAAGTTTGAAAGTTAAGCCATAACAACATGCTATTAATTTTTTTCATATTGCTTATTTTTACTAATATCATTTTTTTTAATAATTTTTAAATTTATGTTTCAATTAATATTCCTCATTTGTGATTTTGTTTTTTGCTTATTTATCCTTTTTTATATAAATATTGTTTTTTGTTGGTGTTGTGTGTATTTAATTTTTGAAAAATTATTTTGATTCATCTATAATTTTTTTTTGTCTTTTACATACAAGAACTTTATTTTTGAAAATAAAACGTGTTTATTTTACGATAATATTTCTGATATGTGCAGTCTTGCATCATATTTATTTTAACTTTTATTTTATTTAATCAATTTAATATGTATGTTTATTTTTAATATCACTTGATTGAATAAAAAATTAATTTTGATAAATAAATTCAGTAAATACAATCAGATAAATATTCTATTTTGCAAGATTAAACATCCTAACGTATACATGTATTTTAATTTTTCCAATTTTATTTCTAATAATCATTAACACCTTTTACTTCTGTTTATTAACACATATAATTTTTAATTTATTTGATTAGATTATTTATGGAATTTTTAATTTACACATTTTATTTTTTTTTTGTAAAAGAAACATCAAAAAAATTCTGCATGTACAATTCTTTTATATAAAAAAATATCTACCCCGTAACAAATCACGTCAAATGACTTTTGCAGAACTACACATAGGAGGAAAGGGTAATTAGTCAAAAGTTCTTCCCCAACTTTTATTTTCAAACGGTTACACAACAAATTAGCCGAAGAAGTGATTTGAATTAAGGAATTAAAAAGATAAAATAATATGCTATACTTAAATAAGTGTTTCCATATAAAACAAATTCCAGAGTAGATAAAAATGAGGATAGACTTGGTTATGAACAGAACCAGGGGATTAAGAAGTTTGGATTGAGAAAAGAAAAAAAATAAATAAAAGATGTGATGCAGACTTATAAAAGCAAATGAAGTTAGGAAGTTTTATTCGAGCATCCTCGAGATATGGAGTAATGTAGAGAGTGGATAGTTAATAGACAATTATCTATAACATTTGCTATATATAAATTGAGGCTGGAACAACAACTCAACAAAAATCAACAACAATTCCTTTATAATTGAATCAAGATTTCAAGATCTTTAAAATATGTTTATCAAATAACGCGTAGGTTGATAATTTGTTGGTGATAATAAGATATGGAGTAATGTTATGATGTCAGTATTTCATTCCTTAACTCCAATGTCATTAATGTAAATAACAAGAAAAGGTTGAAAAGTGTCTAGTAAATAAATAAATAAAACTTTGAAACCAATACTTCATGCAAATCCCACAAAACATTTTTCTAGTCATGTAAATAAATAAATAAAACCTTAAAATATGTCCCAGATTCTGATTGAAAATAAACTGATCTGGTCTTTACACTTGAATTTAACTGAAGAGGATCACAATCGCGTTAAAGCAGTGATATTGTAGTGCACCGCCACAATACGTGTCAAGATCTGAAATATCCTGTCATGTGAAATGAGGATTATCTCATGTTCCTCTAATCTTCGGCATATCCTCCTCCTTTTTTATATTTCCTGCTTTCTTTTTTCCCTCCGATATTTACAAGCCATGATTATCCCACTTGCTATTTGACCCGGCTCCACAGGCTACATTTATTTTTTTTACAAAAACAATTATATATATTGGCTTTTTCGACATCTTTTTATAATATGTAAATCGAAAAACAAGTTAATTAATTGTGCGGTCTTCAGCATCATTCAGACGACTTCGAAAAATACAGCCCCGATGGGAAGTGAAAGGCTCCCTTTATTGGCACAGAATTCATTCATCATGTCTCCATTCAAATTCTTGTTTAAATCTACTAACAATTCCATTCACTACTGCCTGCAACCAATATTATTCAAATTAATTTTGAGAGATATAACTTAACTGGTAAGGTTTTAAATTTATTTTTTAGAAATTACTAGTTTAAGTCTTATAAATTTTAAAACCACTTAAAGTTTATATAATTATTAATTTTAAAATCTGTAAAATTAATTAAGATACACGTAAATTAATTCAAACACTTACATCGAACTTCACATAGGTTTCAAACCTCTGAAAATCCGATGCGAAGTATTGGCTCCCACTTAAACACTCCTCTTGAGCTATCGGTAAGAATTTAAGTTTTGACACTTGACATCCAAGGAGCAGTTCCATGAACCATAGAAATCAGATTGTTGAACAAAGTTTTGGGCACATTGTCAGAGATCCCACCAGGCCACCATACACGACAGACTCATCGACAGGCTATGGCGGGCACATGACCTTGAAAGTGCTCTGAGATGTTTCGCAATCTCTGGCTCACAAGTCGTGGAACCTCGATCCCAAAATTTGTACAGAGGATTCTGCATGGAATAAGTTGACATCATTTTATTTACTGATAAAACCATCAAGCCAGAATCAAAATAACATTTTATAAAAAGGGACTTAGAGGTAAGGAAGCAGTGACCGCATTACCTTGATGAGCTCCATGAAGGTAATTAGAAGACGCCAGGGATGATGTTGGTTGACAATCAGCCGTTCGAAGAGCATTCGAGTTATCTGTTCCTGGATTATTTCCCGCTCGTATAAGAACAGCAAATCAGAACCAGCCAGCGTTTCGTGCCCACAATGACAACTATCCATGATATATGATGTCTGTAAAATCTTAGCAAGCTATGTGGTGTCTGTGAATGTTAATTGCAAGAGGAAAATTTCCAAATTTGTGGCCCATTATCTCTCATGTGTTCTGATGTTTCATCGGCAAAAACCTTGCATAAATTAGCAAGTGAAACTGACTAGTTAAAATTTTTAAAATATGTGCCATTGACCATCAAAAGCACAAGAACACGTGATTATAGTAGCGCATTGAACAAATTTTACACATTTAGGCAGTAAATTCTCCTACAGCTCAAATATAGGATGTAACGAGTCGTCAGAGAAACAGGGGAAGAGTTCTCACCTGATCTGTTTCCTCAAACAACAGAAACAGAAGACCACAGGAAAAGAAAAATGTGGGGGTAACGCAGTTGATCAGCTATTGCATTAAGGAAGAGATATCGTCCTTCCGTTTCCAGATCTGTTTTCAGGATTTTAAAATGTCCAAGGCTGGACTCATCAAATACTTCTCCATGGCAGCATTGTCGGTCATCTGATGTCCAATAGCATTGCTGAATGGTCTGCACCATATCCGCAAATGAGCCATAGATTTAGCATAATAACATCGAAATAGAAGTAAAAGAGAACTACAAAGTATATGTTCAGGTAAGAATTTCCAGCCGAAGTAAAATTCGCGGAAGGATCAACATTCGGTTAAAAGCAAGTTTGAGAGAGGATTTTGCAACCATGTATTTGCACTTACAGTTTAAACAAACACCTGCATCCAAATAAAAATTATAAGAGCAAGCTTAAACAGGGTGGGGAAACAAGTTGCTTGCTTTCATTCCTACATACAGCACGAGCTTATAGTTTTAAAAAAATTGTTTTATAAAAAATATTTTTAATTAGATTGATTTGAAAAAATATATATTTGGTTAAAACTGTGGTTAAAATTAAGGTTGAATAAAAAATAGTTTCATGTATTTGGTTAAGACTGGTTTTGAAATTGAAATTATAAAATAATTTTAAAAAATATATATTAATATTGATGGTTTTTAATTTAAATATTATAGATTTAACTATTACTATTATATCATGAAATAAATAATATTTTATATAAAATATTTTTTTAATATTAGTTTTTCAAATAAAAAATAATTAAAAATAAAAAATATTTTTTTATTTTGTTAAATCAAACCTAGTTTAATATATTTTTAACTTTAAATCAAACTCGTTCAAGCAAAACAGTGTAGCATACTCCATTTAAAAAACTTACAAACAGTGGAGTATGAGAAAAAAAATCATGAACAGAACTATTCATGAGTTTTTCAATATACTTTTTATAAACTTGTGACTGCTATAATTAATGGTAGGCTCCACTGCTATAAATTTAACCTAACCAAACAATTATGTTATTGTGATTGCTGCAAATGCAAAAATAACCACGCAACCACACAGACTTTTAATCAAGGGTACATTGTAACGTGTTCCAGCCTGCAAAGCCTCATTCTGCGGCAGTAATAATTTCTGCTTTAAGCATGACAAGAATGTTGTTGTATGATGTCTGGTCTGAAAAATGAAAACCTGGTCAGCAACACCATGCAAGGACTGGGAAAAAATCAAAGAAAAGAGCGAGGAAGGAAGCAGCAAAACCAGACGATGACAAGGATACAGTATAGTGGAGATAGGGAGTAAACAGTGGAATTATTACTAGTATAATTTCAAAGAACAGACAAGTGTAATGTTGTGTACCATGGATTTATTTTTTGATGTTGTTCTTTTAATTTGTGAAAACAAAGAGAGAAAGGGATGAAACAAAGGATAGATTTGATTTTAGGTGAAGAAGGTGAATGAATACGAAGGCCGATGATTTTCTTTTAATTAAAAGAACAATGGTAATTAACAAAAACAAACTAAGAGACATGAAATTAAAAAATAGGGGATCAAAACAAAAACCATGGAAAAACTAGATGGTCGTTTTAAAATTGACTAATAGTTGACTTTTATCCTCTTATTTTGCAACTCACTCATTTCAATCCCTTCAGTTTTTTCAAAATTTACTTTTAGTTTAAAACTTTATTTTTTTAGTTTATAGTTTGATGTGAGAGAGAGAATCACCAAATAACGGTAATAAAAAAAATATTAATTAACACTTATTTTAATCAAAATAAAATGATTAAAGCCAAGGCACACATGCCTAAGCTGGAAGACATGTGCGCCTAGACCTCTTTTAAGTATTTGATTTTATTTTTTAATTTTATCATTTAATTTTTTAAAGAAAAATATTGATTTTTTTTATTATTTTCATTGTTAACATTTGATTTATTTTAAATTAATTTTCATGATTTGTTTTGTTTTCTATGAAATTATTACGATTTCAAATAAATGTTATTTTATTTTATTGGTGCTCGATTTTACGAGCATTTATTTTTATTGATTAATTTTTTTATTGTTCAAGTTGTTTTTAAACTCATCAACTCAATTATATTACATTAACTTAACCCTCATAAAATTTAATTTTTCTTTACTAAAAAAACATGTTAGCAACATCTATCCTTTTTTTTGCTTTAAACAAATATTGATTTGACTTGCAGAGAAGTGTAACCAACAATTTATTAGTAACTAATTATTTTGTGTGCATAACACAGGGGCACTTTTTAAAATATATTTTTATTTAATTCAATGAAAAATAAAATAGTTATTTGTAATAAAAGGAATAGTAGAGAAAAAGAAATTTGAAGAAAACGTTATCTTTTTCTATTTTGACAAAAATATATTTTTATAAGTAATTTTATTTAATAAAAGCTAAAGACAACTAAAATTAATATTCATAAAAATCAAATGATTCAAATTAAAAATAAAAAAATATCTCTTTAATCAAAACTTCTTTTTATTTATTTATGCCTTTTGTTTTGATGAAAACATGTTTTATTTTATGAGAAGAATTGTTTTTTAAATAAAAAGTTAAGGGAAAAAATATAATAAAAATATTTATGAGCAAATGTTTTTAAAAAACATAATTATTAGGTTCATATATAATTGTTTATAAAATAATTGTTAATAATATCATAAAAGCTCTAACATTATTTGAAAACCATTGAATAATTGGATACTTCTTTAACTACCAATTTAATAATTTTATTCAAAGAGAATTTTATTTTAAAATTAAAAACAAATTTAGAAAAAAGTTATAAAAAAGATAAAGGATCATTAAAAAAAGCCATGTGCACACATTTGGCCTTAAAGAAGAAAAGGCTAGGTGCGCCTGTTTTTCTTTTTTTAAAAAAAATTATGTGGATGCCATCTTATCTAGTCTGGATTTTTTTTTAATTGGATATATAATATGTTGGCCATGAATTTCAATGATCTCTAGAAATAGGAGAAATTTAAACATGTTTTCTAAACAAAACAAAAAAAAACACTCTAGAAACACTTTAAAGCTTAATAATTTTATTTTCAACTCTAAAACACCCCTAAATAAGTCTAAAAACCAATTATTACCCCAAACTAAAAATAAAAACTTTACTATCTTAATTTATTTATTTTATTATAATTAAATGATAAAATTATATATCTATTGACGTCTTTTTTTCGAAGACAAATCAATTTACATCAAAATTAAACTTTTTTTATGATTGAAATATGGTTAGCCAAAATCTTTTTAACAACTTTCTCTTTTCATCAACTAGGGACTAAAACAAAATATCTATGAATTTGAGGATCAAAATGTAAATATCTAAAATTATATAAGAAACAATTAGTGCAAAAAAAAAAATTAAAGGATCGATTATAATTTTACGTGACTTAAACATTTAATTTGGCATTGCAATAGCAATTCAAGTGCCTCTATGTGTTCTCAGTAGCCAGAGCAGTAAAATCTTTTAGTTTTTTTTTTAATTTAATTTTAATAAGCCGGAGATGTGAAGAGGTTTATATGACACGTGTCAGCACTTTCTCTTGATTTATTTTTAGTACGAGGGTATAGAAGTCAGAAGAAACCAGAAGGAAAGAAAAATTAAAGAAAGGTCCCCATTCAATCTTTTAGACAAAACCGAGAAAAAAAGCGCTAGCGCAGAAACCCTAATTCTTTAAAAGCCAAAACCCCTCCGCTTCACTCCTTTTGCCTCTTCTCTAACATTTATCAGCAGCCGGCTCTATCTCTCTCGGTTCCCTCCTCCCTCTTTTCTAGCTCCAAAACAAATAAACAATCCTCATTCAGATCAAGAAGAGGATGCCGCTGAAGCAGCTATTCGACGATGCCAACAACGACGACGACGTCGTATCGAAGATTGAAATTGACAAGGAGTTCGCCAAAAGATACGAGCACAACAAGAAACGGGAAGCTCTCCAGAGATACGAACAGCTGCAAAAGGAAGGACTGGTTGATGAATCCGAATCAGGGTCAGAGTCATCATCATCGGATGAGACAGACATTAAGAAGACTGATGTCAAGTTTTTTGATAATTTACTCAAGGTAAAAAATCGTGATCCTTCTCTATATAGTAACGTCAAACTCTTTGAATCTGATGGCAGTGATACAGAAGAGGAAGATATTAAGGATGGTAATGAAAAACATACGAAAAAGAAACCTATGTATTTGAAGGATGTGATGGCGAGGCATTTGATTGAGAAAGGGCCTGAGCTTGATGATGAGGAAGGGTCGTCAATTAAGACTAAGAGGGCCGATAAGAGTTATAACGACGAACAAGAGGAGCTAAGGAAGGCCTTTTTGGATGCGGTGGAGGATGAGGAAGAGGATGGAGAGCAGGAGTTTTTGAAGTTGAAAGAGAGGAAGAATGAGGAGGTGAGTGGGGATGGGAATGCTGCTGATGCTGATGGTCTGGAGTTTGAGAAGAAGCTGGGTGATTATTTTGGGGGGGAAGGGGAGTTGGATGAGGGAAGCATGTTTTTGAGGGATTTTTTTAAGAATAAGATGTGGCTTGGCAAGGATGAGAGGGATGATGTTGGGGAAGAGGAGGTGGATGAGTTGTTGAGAGATGAGGAGGAGGTCGAGAGGCAAGAGAAGTACGAGGAGAGTTATAATTTTAGGTACGAGGAGAGTGTGGGGGATAGAGTGTTGGGTCATTCGAGGAAAGTGGAGGGGTCGGTGAGGAAGCAGGATAATTCGAGGAAAGAGCAGAGGAAGAACAAAGAGGAGAGGATGAAGATTGCGGAAATGGAGAGGAAAGAGGAGTTGAAGCATTTGAAGAATTTGAAGAAGAAGGAGATGAAGGAGAAGATGAAGAAAGTCATGGAGGTTGCAGGGTTTAAGGATGATAATGAGTTTCCGTTAGATTTGGAGGACGAATTTGATCCTGATGAGCATGATAAGATGATGAAGAAGGCTTTCGATGTGCAGTATTACGAAGCAGAGGATGTGGAGCCGGGGTTCGGGAGTGATGATGATAATGATGAGATGGAGAAGCCAGATTTTGATAAGGAGGATGAGTTGCTTGGACTTCCTAAAGATTGGGATATGATTGACTCTAGTGATGGGTTTTTAGCTGCAAGGGAAAGGAGTTTGAAACTGAAGCAGCAGAAAGGGAACGACTGCTGTGAGAAAGAAGAAGGAAGTGGAGAAGAACGGAGTGAGGAAAGTAAGCGGAAGAGGAAGCGAAAAATGTCACTTGTGCAGAAAGTTAAAGAGGAAATGATGGAAGAATACTACAAGTTGGACTATGAGGGTACTATTGGAGATTTAAAGACGAGGTTTAAGTATGCTAAAGTGGATCCTAACAAGTTTGGGTTGAAGACGGAAGAGATATTAGAGATGGATGACAAGGAGTTGAATCAATATGTTTCTATTAAAAAACTTGCACCCTATATGGATAAGGAATGGAAGGTGCCTAGTACTAAGAAACACCAGCAAAAGATGATGATTAGGGAGCGTTTGCAGGAGAAATTTGACAAGAAGAACAAGACAAAACATAAGAAAGACAAGCCTTCCTCAGTTCTGGGTTCCAAACAAGATGAGACGGCAAAGCTGGACGAATCAAATGTGGATACTGGCAACTTATCCAGAAAAGCCAAAAGAAGACGCCGTCAGGCAGAACTCAAGTTATCACGCCCTCGGCTCATTGCCTATGGGAAGGTCCAATCTTGAGCAGCACTTCAGCTATTTCCGATACCATTTCTTTTATTTATTCATTTTGATCTGTACTCTTGATTGATGTCCCTTCTTTACTTGCAAGGATGAACTCACTCTAGAACCATAAGTAACGTAGTTGAGAATCTGTTGGCAAAATTCTTTCCCTTGGTAATCTTTCTGAATTTTGTATCTTTTGGCCTCATTTGCACGGCAGATACTGAGTGTTTACATGGCAGATCACAATTGATTTCATTGTCATGAAACCTGCAAACAGGAACATGACTTGATTTGGAATTTTGGATAACAAAATTATATATCAATTTATCAACAGCAGTTTTTTTTGTGTGTTTTTTTGGACGTAGCACTTGTGACTAGAGTACCATTCGACCATTTATTATCTTGGTTAAAAAATGATCTCCCAAGAAATAAGAACTTCTCTCGACAGCCTATATTCTGGCACACAAACAGATTGCACGCGGGCCTGTGTTTCTGTTGTGTCTGATAACCCTCAGGTAATGTCTCTCTTTTCCTTTCGATTTGAAGGTACTGTTTCCTTTTCAATTACAAAATTAAAGTCATCTTTGCTCACAGGAGAAGAAGATGTTTCAGACATAAAAATTGCAGCCCTGTCTTCTTGACTTGTGTACCCATTCAAACATTTTATTACTTTGCTTAAACGGTCTTTGAAGAAATAAAAACTCTTGAGAAAAGAAGCCAATAAGCTTTTTTTCTTAAGGAGGCTCATTTTCGGTGCAAAAAACATTCTGGCTTGTGTTTATGTGATCTGATACAACCTGTTGGTAATCTCCTTCCCCTTTCCTTTCAATTTGATGTCATCTTCTCGGTTGATAATTTAAAGTCATTTGTACACAGAAGAAAGATACTCAAATTAATAGGATGAACAAGTTCATACGAACCTCAATGATGCGTTGATGATTGATAAAATAGAGGGCCTTGCATTGAGTTAATGCTCAACAGTAGTGATTATTCAAGCTCTAGAACTTGGTAATTCGAAAGCTTTTTGGCTCAGTGCACTGGACTTAATTGAACAAAAAACCTGAATTTGAATCTGGCACTATCAGAAACATTCTCAAGACATATGTTAAGTGCCCTTCGCTGCTTGGTGACTCGGATGCTGCCATTAGTGACTCAACCTGAGCTCTTTCCCTGTCCGCACAATCAAACTCTAACAGAAAAAGGCCTTAGGGGAAGATCGCAGGCCTGTGACATAATATAGGCACCGGCCGAAAGCGAAGTTAAAATTGAAAACCTTTATTTTGTTGACACATTGCTCCAGTTAACGAAGCAGGGGAATTAACGTTTAAAAACCAGAAAGAGATATCAAGACCAGTCGGCTTTTAATCATTCATTTTGCTATGTAGTTGCATAACTTTGTGTTCCATTTCCCCCATCTCCATACTCAAACAGAGTTGATAAGCGGCGAAGGCCTATGATCTACTAGATCAGAGATTTCCATTTCATTTGAGACGGTGCAGGGTGCATGCTGGGGACACTCCTCGTTCCTAATTGAAATTATTTATATTTTTTTTTTTGGAGGAAATTTGTGTGTTGCACATTAAGCACGTATTATGCAATGAAAAGTCTTGAATCTGCAGTTTTAGATGTTGTTTTTCGAGCCATTAAAAAGATAGTTGTCTCCCATCCATCAATGCAAGCGATCAATTCTCGGTTCAGAAATCATAACAAATTAATAAATCTTAGCTGGTGGGAGAGACATATTTTGCAACATTTTTATTAAAAAAAAAAATAGATATTATCTTCAGTCATTTATTTCTCTCTTTCCAGCTACAATTCTGGCAGGATTTTTTGATATCAGGCTCAGCCCCTAAGCATAGTCAATGCCAGGCACAAATCAGGAGAGGAGGTAAGAAAATATAATTAATTGAACCCTAGGAAGGGAAGCCTAGTAATGGCCATCCCAAGGAGCTCCTCCTCTAGGAAACTGCCGTCCCTGAAGTATCCTAGGATGATAAGCCTTTTCGCCTGTATGAACACAAATAAATAAATCATATAATTCACTGTTATAAGATATGTTATTAGGAAGATGTTCAAATAATCTGTTTCAAGTATTCTTTTATATACTTGCAAGAACTCTACTACTCTAAAGAACAAAGAAAGAGAGCAGATACTACTTACGAGGCATGGTGGTCTTTGGCAGATCCCTTGATCCCATTGCAGAGACCAGAAGGAGCATGACAGTCAAGAAAACATTCCAAGAACACGCAAATTTCTTAGAAGCCATTTTTCTTGTAATACAAAGCACATTTGCTAAGAACATACGTATATATATAATAAGCAAACATGGACTCCTTGATCACGTATCTGTATAAAGAAAATTGTTTCAGATGGAAAAACTGAGAACGAAGACGATTTCAAAGTCGAAGCCGTTGCCATTCAATTAGAAGGCCGCTTCGTGTCTAGACTTTTCGGCCACGGTTGGTGGCTTTGAAGAAAAGGTACGCGCTTGCCATTATGTTGAGTGTGTCAAAGGGGTGTTTTGCAAAACTGTTTTCGGGAAATGCTTGTTAATTGTTACTGTAGATGCGGTGGCATTAAACAAACATGTTTTTTTTTTTTTCAAAATCTTGTGTTAAAATGTGATGATAAACTATAAAATTAGAAAGTTTATTAAAACACCGTCATAATTTCCAATTTAAAAAAATTATTTTTATCCGTTTCCTTTCATATCAAAATTAATGACAAAGTTATTAAAAATTGTTGAGGAAAGAAAAACAAATTAACAAAAGATGACCAAAGTGTGAACAAGGAGAGATCTCAAGGTCAATCTCAAGTTCAATAAAATTTTTTTTTTTTAGTCCATCTACTTTCCTTTTTATTACTCTATAATCCCTTTGATTGTAAAATCTTAATTTTGATGCAAAAAGTTTTTGTTCTAACATTTCAGTCCTTAAATTTGAAATATAAAAGTTAAGGTCGCATGAAAATGATGAAAAAGAAAGAAAGTTAGCAAAAATTCATTTCTCAATTATGAAATTGTTTTTAGTGTCAATGAATTTTATTCGATAAGAGAGATTCATTGGCGAAGGTTTTTTCGATCGTTTAGATTTTTTTTCATTCGGTTGATTTTTATTTTATTTTATTTTAGTGATTTTTTAGTGTTTTAGGGAATGTAAATGATTTGTGGAGGATTTTATGGTGTTTTGAGGTGTTTTCATGTAAAAAAGATTTAAAATTAGGTTTTTAAAGTCCAAAAACTTGAACATCAATTTCCAATCACTCAAAGTAACCAGAAAACATGATAATAAGTGATAGATCGCCTTTCACTACATGCAACCTCTCACCAGTTTAAAAAAAAAATAAGAGCAAACTTCCAAGGAAAAAAAAAGAGTCAGGCCTCGGCATGCTTGGGCATTTTTATTAAGGCCTAGTCTATCAATGTTGTCTTTTTTTTTCTATCTTTTATCCTTAATTGTTTCTATTAAATTAGCTTTTTTGTTAAATAGTGATTGATTTTTTTATATTTTCTTAGTTATATGATATTTCAAGATAATTACTTTGATTTGTATTGAATCTTTTTCCTCTTATATTTTATACAAATTAGCTATATTTGTATAAAGTTTTTATAAAAGTAAAAATCTTTTGTTATGGGCAATAATATATTGCCGTTAAAATAATATGAAAGGAAATACTTAATACAAAAGAGATATTTGATGTAAAACATTTGCATTAACTTCTATTTCTATTTAAACTATAAAGATTAGCTTTTGGTTTTAATATTTAATTAATGTTACCAACTTTTTTTTATTTATCAGTTTATATATTTCTTAATTTATTTTATAAAGCATAAATTGCATCTTTTCAATTCTCAATAAGAAAAAAAAAAGTATATTAAGAATTGGATTTCATGATTTGTTTCAGTATGCTTTTCATAAGATTATTGTGTTCTCAAATAAATGTTATGTCATTAGATTAGTGCTTAATTTTTTGAGAGACTATTTTTTTATCTTAAAATTAAATAAAAAATAGTTTTAAAAACACAAATTTATTAAACTTGGTGGTGTCTATGACTTAGTATGCAGGTTTGATTGATTGACTCAATCAATCCAATATATCATCGTTTTAATATATTAAAAAATATATATGTCATCTTGGATTATTTTTTTAAAACTCAAACCATGTTTTTATTTGTCATTTAGGTTGTCTTTACATTTTCCAAATCAAGTGGGTCACATAGGAACAACTTCTAGACAATTTATTTTAAGCTCATGCTAGGTAAAGAGTGGGGTTGGAAGGTTTTAAGATTGACCCGCTATGCCATATTTAATGGCAATGTCAAGGAGTTTAATGTGGCCTAGACATTCTTTTTGTACGTTCAAGAAAAAATTAGTTTGACCCGCAATGTAGTGCAAGCTATTCTTATAGTTAGAAAATATACTATAACGTATAGGTAAAACATTATAGCAATCTAGAGTAGCCAAATTGTTTTCTCAATTTCATCCTTAAACTTTTTTGTTTTTTAAGTTACAACTTACAACCTTTAAGTAACAAATTATTGAATTTGTTATCATTTTATAACGAAAGAACAAATTCAACAAAAAAAAATACCAAAGAGTAAAACAAAGAGAAACCTTATGGTTAATTTCAAATTCACAAGAATAAGTGTTTTTTAGTCTCTCTATCTTACTTTGTCTACTTTTTAATTCTTGATAGTTTTGGGGATTGTATTTTTTATCCAACATGTTTTTTTACTCATTTTTAGTCTTTGGATTTGAGAAGAGAAAGCAAAAAATGATGGCTAAGAGAAAATAATTGTCCATATTTTAACAACTAAAATAGATGATTTTCGTGTTAATGGGTTCCATTAAATGAAAAGAGTTCAATAATGGTGAGTTTTTCTATAACATGCTGGAAAAAGTAAATTAGGTTTATTTAGACTTTTTAGGGGCTGTTTGTTTCATGATTTTTTGAATTTATTTTTTGTGCTTTTAGATATGGCGATATTAAAAATATTTTTTTAAAAATGAAAAAAAAATATTATTTTTGTTTATTTTAGAGGAAAATGTACTTTAAAAAGTAATCGCTACCGCATTCCCAAACATTGCCTTAATTTGGTTGATCTTTGTTTTGTTTTTTAGTGATTTTAGGGTGTTTTAGAGTTGTTAAATGATTTTTGAAAGTGTTATTTGTATTTTTTAATTGTTTTTAGGTACAAATAACTTGAAATTGAAGTTTTTAGGGTCCAAAAACTTTGACATTTATTTTCCATCATTAGATGTTAGCGAATAGAAAAAAAAACCTTCCATGCCCATAACAATGATCTAATAGAAACCATGACTTGTGTACTATTCAATTTTGCATGTGAGGTTGGTGTTTGTGTAATTTTGTAAATAAATAAAAATAGAAAATATTTGTATCTAGTGTTCAAAAGAAACACTCTTCCCTAAGTGTTTAAAAGTGTGGGTTTTTATTGTATAGTAAATTAAATAAAAACCATGACAAACAAGCTTTTCTAATAGGCTTTATAATGTTATTATATGGATATTTATAATATTAAAAGATAGCACTTGAAACTTGTTAATGAAATTAATTCTTTTTTGAATTTATTTCTTTTAATTTTCGTAATTAATTTTTATAATTATTGGGATAAAATTGAATAAGTAGTTATTCAATTTGATTCAAAATATAATTATTTAAAAAAAAAACATATAGTTTTATTAACAATCATATATTTATATAAACTTGTTACCACACCAAGAACATATAAAAAAACAAACGTGGTTTTCAATCTATCTTTTCTTCAAAATATATAACACAGAGAATATTTGTTTGCATACCCAGTCATTTTACTAACTTTAACAGTTAGGTTATCATGCAAGATATAAGAATGCCTTTTGATGGAACCTCATCAACTGGCCACCCATCACGGTCCGGTTTACCGTCACTAGAGTCCATCATCAATGATACATGGTGGCCGGTCGACTATTGTGAATAATTGGTAAAACAACGATCAACATTCAGTTTGAAGGACAGCAACCATCAGAAGTTGATCAATTCGTAGCATCAACACAAAAGAAAATACCGTATAAAACACACTTGGGATTATAACGTGTGGTGCATGTGAGGGTGGAGGTACTTTTTCTGACCATCTTTGCACACAAAAAACCGAGACTTTTTGACAGAATTTTGTTATGAACCTTGGTTTTGGAAGAAATATGTTGCGGCAGGAAGAATAGGCATTTGAAGAAAGTCAATTAGCAAGCACGTGATAATAGGTAGTAAGACCAGTTAGTTGTTAGCAAGCCAATTGATCCATATCATCTCAAATTCAGATTCTGCTAAAGTTTGGTGGATCTGCAAACTCGTTGATTTTGCGCTGAAGATGTTATGGACTGTCCAGTTTGATCAAAAGAAATGATTGTCAAACGGAGCTTCATCTCATCCATGGCACCAGTCCCTATAATCCCAATTATTCAAGGGTTAGCTTCAACATTGAAAGAGACTAGTGAAAATTCCATTAGTAAAGATAAGTTATGAGGTACCAAAATACAACATTCTACAGAGAACGAGATGTTTTCACAATTAACATGGTGTGATGAGACATTGAAACAAAACATCAGCATTTCAAAATCAGCTAAATTTCAGCACCCACATGGCAGTCTCCATTGGCAAGTTAGGGGACAAACAAGCTGTATAAACATAACAAGCAAAAGTTTGAATCATTAGGACACAAGCAATCACAACTCACAAGGGAGAAATCAAATGTGCATGTAACATCATCATTACTGTAATCATTTCATCAACCCTTGCTAGGGATCATGTTGATGTAGTTGTTCTCCAATTTCAGTTTTGGTAATGGTGGATAAACAATACAATATATGGTCAAGTATTGATGGAGGAAAATGAACCGCTACAACCCAAAGACATAAATTAATTCAATAAAAAGAGCTTTTAAATCCCATGGATCATATAGCACAGATTTTAGTTTGACAGTTGCTTGAGACTGAAAGGCAAGCACTCCGCATCAATATTATCGAGTGCATTTAATTACAAACTACACAACTTCAGAACATGAATTTAAGAAGGTTGAAACTCCTCATCCCTTTTCTAGAAGAAAAAACAATATAGTAACTTGGTATTACACTATCTGCCCAAGTGTAATCAGTAGCAACATCAATTGGAAAAAATAAGATCCCCTGTAAACGATAAAAGAGTTATTGTAAATACTACTAAAGCAATATAACCAATTGAACCTGACCATATTAAAGCAATCACTTGTTCTGCTTAGCGGCAACAGTCCTCTGTACAGTGGAAACACCATCCACAAATTTTGTCCGGAAAAGAACATTAGCATTGTTGAACATGCCTTCTTTCAGTGAAACCACAATAAACTACAATATACAATCCAAACAAAAGAACTTTAAGACATAAGTAGGCTTAAGAATAAAGATGAACTTCAGGAAAGAAATTTTGCACTATTGCTAGTTATAACTTAGACTTGGTAGAATTTTTTTCATTTATCATTAAACACGGAAAAGAACCACTGGACCTGGGAGTGCGGGAAGTGAGCTTTGATCATTCTCCCTATGTTCTGTGTGTGGCTTAAATCAAGAGCCGCATCAACCTGTCAACAACCTCAAGAATCAGATCACTGACAAATCAATCTTTAAAAACTTTCTACTACAAAGCATGAGGCCAACAAAAAATAAAACCATAAGCATTCCATAAAATAGCTAGGCATAGAAAAATCGTGAGTTTGTTCCTGTGCATGTGTGTTTTTTATGTACACGAGCATTGAGTGCCTTTCAAAGTTCTGTCAACAAAACCACTATACAAAGAATGTTCTCTTTCGTATACTACCTAATATGGAAATTAAAGTATGGAGTTATCTGGCATAATATGACATGTACTTAGTAATAAATCCAACGTGTCTAAAAGGGTAAAAAAGGTTAAGGGGAATTCTCCAAGAGCCAAAAAAATAATGCAATATTTTAGTTAAGTATACCTCATCTAGAATATAAAGTGGAGCTGGCTTGAAGAGAAGCAAGGCCAAGATTAGAGATAGAGCAAGCAAAGAGCGTTGGCCTCCACTTAGTTCTGACAACGACTGTTTCCAGACACTTCCAAAAGCAACACGAACCTCAAGACCGTCTAGGAAACTGCAACCTTCAGGAGGATCTAGCTTTGCCATGGTGCCAGGCAACAAAGTGGAAAAGATAGATCCAAAGTCACTGAAAAATATTGAAATTTTTAAGCATGTGTATGGCCATGTTTGTAAAATCAAAAATCAGAACATCCATCACAAATATTGAAAACAATTGAGTGTTGGGGTAAAATTAAAACACCACATCAGAAGCAAGAAATCTTGCATTGAGGGAAAAAAAAACCCTCACTTGTTTACTTTAACCCATGTAACTTTGAGAGTCTCCTTCTTCTTCTCGTCTAGCTCTTCAATCACCTTCTTGATTTTAGACTTGTCATTCTGGTAAACACAAAATTAGCACAAGTATATAAAAGCTAAGGTACAGCAATGCTTGTATATTCAGGGTAAACAACCTCAATAATGTTTTTCTTCGACATCAAATCATTGTACTCGTCTTCTGCTTTTTCAAACATCGCCATAACTTTCTTGTTCACCCTTTTCTCAAGCCTACATAGCAGTGAAAAATACATCATAAAAAATAAAAGAAAAAAAGACAAAAGAAAAAGAAAAAGAAATCAGCTCTCTGGTCTGCAAATGATAAAAGAAAATGTGACACGGAATCAAAAGGTTCAAGGTCTCAGGCTGATAAAAAAATGTTCTTGAGACACAAAAGTTAACAATATTAGTAGTGATACTACAGTAATAACTAGAGCAATCACAAGTTGAAAACTTTGCAAGTTACACACCCTGATTGCTCCGCTTGCAATCTCTCAAGTTCCTCCCTTGCTTTAGTGGGATCACGGGATATAAATTCATAGTCAGTCCCACTTCTCCCAAATAGCTGCTTCTCAGAAGCAATCCAGGCATGCTTCTCTATCAATCTGTCTACCTTTGTAGAGCAATCTTTCTGCTCCATTTCCATTCTTTTCACCTATTGCATAAATTGAGAAAAGCATAAATAAAATGTCACAGTTTGGACAGTACATAAGGAGGGCTCTAAACAAATTACCTCATTCTCCAACTTCTTCCTTTCAAGCTTTGTCTCACCAAGTTTATGTTGAAGTTTTTGCTGCTCCTCGAGAATGCTACTAATTTGGGAATCACATTCCAACATCTTTAGACGGATTGAATCGAGCTCAGATTGAGCCTGATCATGATTATTGCGTGTGGAAGCAACCTGCAAGATGAAGCAAAAGCAATAAAATATACAGCAGGCTCTGACAAATTTCCCAAATCAGATATCCAAGTTTACCTTGGCTTTTTGTTCTTCTATTTCAAAATTGAGACGGCTGATTTGTGTTCTAAAAGAATCTAATTGACTCTCCAAAGATGCATGTTCTTTCACGACTGCTTCCTGTTCCATGATAAGTCTCTCTCTTTCATTTTCATGCCCCTAATAGCAAGAAAAAGTATGCATGAGGTGTTAAAGAGCTATTAAGTAATCACCGAATTGACTCAAAAGGACAGCATATATAGGATTCAAGTTACAGTTGCCAAAAAATGGTTAAGTTCCCTTTTTTCCACCATCCAAGCAAGTGTCCTTTCCTCCACTGTCCCAAAGTACACGTCCAACTAGATTTACCTCCACATATACTTTGTGGAAAGGGACTATAAGTTCAAATTGATGAGACAAACATATGAAAGGTCAAATGGATATTGATGTCCAATAAAGGCTTAATGCATCATAAATTCCACAAGTAACTGGCATGAAGAACTACAGTATTGCTGATCAGGATTTTTGGCAAGGGAAAATTAATTGCCGTGTGAGAAATAATGGAGTTGCGACAATTTAAAAGGTATAAAATATGCAGAATAGCAGATTAACTCCATACAAAAAGGCCAGTAAAAGATCAGCAATATTGAAACCTACCTTGAGGTCCTTTGAAGCTGACTTCATTTGTGCTTTTGTAGCCTTAATTTGTTTCTCCAAGTTTTTGAGCCTGCCTTCTCGGTTATTATCGTGCTCTTTGATTGATTTCTCAAGCTTTGACACTGTACTAACACACTCATTATACAAAATTTCCTTTTCTTTGGCTGCAAACTTTGCTTCTTCAAGCTCCTGTTCAATCTTCTTTACCACTTCACCAAGCTATTTCCCCACAAAAGAAACAAACAAACAAGAACCAAAAAATGTAAGTGAACTTATGCTTGACACCTGAAGGGGACAGCATGATGACCAAAATAAACTGGTTAAGACACGCTATGAAGGAGAAAAAAAAAATTACAAACCTTATGGTGCTCGTTTTGCTCAGCCCTTCCCTGAAATAACGAAAGATCATACAGCTTAAGTTCTAGCTGTTTTTTAAGGTCCACAAACTTTTTATGAACTGGCAAGAGCTCTGTAATCTGCAATTTTAAGATGAGAAGCAATGTGAACCTTGAATGTCAAAACTCAGAACTGTTAAAAATGATAATGAAAGGTGTGTTATTAAATAAGGAAAATAAAGCACAAATCCGCATCCTCCATGTATCAATCACAGCATTAACTCTCAAATTTTGGCATAATAAACAAATAATAGTTGGGGAGTAGAGTTGATTTACAACATAGGAACCATATCAGAAAACAGCTGATGGAGCAACTTGTATCGACATTTAATGAGGAAAAGTTTCCAGCAAATCCTACCATCAATTTCTAATCATCGCTTTAAGTGAGACATATTTTATTCAACACATAGTGCATCAATATGCCAATTGATAGCTTCAGAAAGGATATAAATGGTTCAAATAGACAGATAGATTCCACGTGATGTGAAGTAAGAAAGCATCCTTCACATGTTGAACAAAGGGAATAAATATCTTTAGAAGTACAATAATTATCTTCTTCTATTCCTTTCATTTTTATGCATGAAGAAAGGGAATGAAATCTACCTTTGCTTCAATTTCAGATAACCTTCTCTGATGTAGTAGAAGATTTGATTCAGCCTCTGCCAATTCATGGAGTTGCCTTAACAGATAGCCTCCACCCCTGTGACAGAAAGAATGTGTATAACCTTGAAAGCTTCATTTAATGCAAATTTAAATAAATAATAACTGTGGTTTGGTGGAGCAAATAATAGAAAAAAGAAAACAATTAAAATTTAGGTGACAAATCAAAAGAAAAGGTCTTTCACGTCATGTTCATGACTGTAAGGAATTTCATCTGTAAAAGTAAGCTAAAAAGCAACTTACATGCGGCTTCCGCCAGTTAAAAGACCGCTTGGCTGGAAGATGTCGCCTTCAAGAGTGACACTAGGAGTGCGGATTTCTCGACTGAAAGCAACCTAAAAAAAGTTTTAAGTAAAGTTTGCTCTGAGAATGATGGGGAAGAAATATGTATCTATAACTATAAGCAAAGAAGAAACAAAGTTGCAGGAACTCTGTAATAGTGGACTAAGTTTAGGATAATGGTTCTAAATGGTCAAGGTTATCACAATACACACCCCCCCCCCCCAACTTCCTATCCCCAATGATTCTCACACATTCAAACAAACAATCTAGACAAGTCCTTTAGCAAAGATGGCCATACCTCCTTTGCAGCATCCATGGTTTTGCAAACAAATGTTGAGCCAAAAACATATTCCATAGCAGTCTGCAGCAAAAATAAAAAGTAGAAGGGAAACAGTACCGAAGAGACAGGAGATTTAGATTCAGATAAAGGTAGATTAAAAAATGTGCACAAATAATTGCATAACATGGCTCGTTCACGGCATGAATAATTTGTGGATCTTCCACAATCAACATAACCAACAAACTATAAATGAGAAGCATGAAGTGGACACGCTTGATGTGATGAGCAGGCCTGGGGTGACACACCTTCAATTCCTCATCATAGCCAACCAAAGAAAGTGCCAGTTCTGCATTCTCCTTGCCAACCTGAAAATACAATGATAAAAATCAACTAAGGAGAAAAAAACAATGGCACTAAATCATGGAAAGGTAGTGAAAGCAACAACTAACCAATCTAACAGCAGCCTGCTGAATCCTAGGGTGTACAGTATGGGATTGAACTTTATTTAAGGGGACAATTGTGACTCTTCTACGGAGATCACCATTTTGAAGAAGTTGTTTTCCAGTGCTCTCAGTGTCTACAACAACATTAAATAACTTTCCACCTGCAGTAACCTGATAATTAACTCAAGTAAGAGCTGTTACCCATACAAATTTTTTGCGACAAAACCAATTATGTGACATATGCATTCCTGACCTCTAGGGCAGTCATTGTGGATCTGTCCTTTACTTTAATAAGTTTAGCTACCACGCCTTTTACTTTTGACCTATCAAAGTTTCTCACAGGATCCCGGTATGTGAATTGAAGATTTGATAGTTGCGCTGAAAGCTCTCGTATTTCATCTTTCAACTTCTGCACTAGTTCCAATTCAGATGCACGATCCTGAAGAAAAGTTTTGATTAACAAAAGCATTTAACTATAAGGAAATGTATAGATGCTGAAAGCGAAATGTCATCATGAGGAAGCAAGCAGACCTTCTGTAAAGCTTCCATCTGGCCTTCCTTATATGGAAGAGATTCCATTGCCGATTTAGCATTTTCCACATCTTTCCTTCTAGCACTAAGCTCATTCTGTACAGCAGCAGCTTCTTCACACTTTGACATTAACTGATGTGTTTTCTCTTTCAGCTCTCTCTCACAATGGTTAATTTTTGTTTTCAATTGTTTCAATTCTGTCTCAGCATTTCCAACTGTAACCTTTGCTTCACCCAGTTGATCTTCAAGGCATTTCTCTTCATCACCACTGCTCTTCCCAGCGAGTACACCCTATCCATAGCAACTAAAACTCTCTCAATTCATTACTTGGTTTGCTCATCAAATGCATTAGCTATCTGTTTCAATGGAGTAAAATGAAGTAAATAAGCAAGCATGAATACTCACTTGGTATTCCTTCTCATAATTTTCCAAACTCTTGGAAAAATCTTCAACTCTCTTTTTGAGATCAGCTGCTCCTTCTTCAGACTTTTTAACAGCAGTGGCCCTCTCTTCTACAGACTGCTTCAAATCTTCAATACTATGAACAATCTGGTAGCATCAAAGTGCCAAATGTAAATGTGATATGAAAACTCCCAGGTCATTGAAAAAATCATTAAAAGACAAGAAGACAAGAAGAAAACTTAAACAATTACTAGAAGCAAATACACAAAGCTAGAGCACATAAAATAGAAATAAACATCCAAATTAGCAAGCATTGCCTCATCACCTTTTCAGCATTCTCCTGTTCACACCTTAAAGTATCCTCTTTGTTATTCAACACAGATACCTCTCGCACAAGATCTTGAGCGAGCACATCTACATTCTCTGACAGAGTTTTTGCTTCCCCACCCATACTGGCTTCCTTTTCAGCAGTCAGTTTTGATACTTCGGTCTCCTTTTGTTGTATTTCCACCCGCATTCGATCTGCATTATGGTCAATCTCAGCAATTTTGGCCTTCATTTGTTCCACCTCACCAACTGCACTGTCTCTGATTTTCTCTGCTTGAACATAATCATAAGCAACACAAAACCTTTTGAGTCGATCTAATTCAGCATTGCCATTGGCCCATTGCATATATTGCATCCTCTCCTTCCTCAACTTTTCCAAAGCTGGAAGTATCTCCTGGTCAAGAAGCTTGCTAATTTCAACCACCTTGCTCTGTTTCTTCTCTAGTGTTTTCAATGCAGACTCTTTCTTTGTCTCATACATTCTTGTCCCAGCAGCCTCTTCAAGCATAGATAAGATCTCTGGAGGTTTCATATTTAAGACCTTAGTAATACGTCCTTGCATGATGAGAAAATGTGGATTGTTAACATTCAGCTGCACTGAATGAAAAAGGTTTTGAACTTGGCTAGGCTGGGCTAGCTTTCCATTGATCAAATACTTGTTCCTTCCACCAACCACAATCTGCAAATACAAGTATAAATCCTTCACATATCAAATCAACCCCATCAAAGCACACAAGTTGAATTAAATTCAAAGAGTCATGACCATGAAAGTGTCTTTTTTTCCATGAGTAGCTCGATAACCTCGTGATAACCACCAGCCTTTATTTATTGAGCATAAGATACGCAATCACCAGGTATCAGTGCCATTCTCTCATGTCTAAAGTATATTGTTCACTTCAGTAACATTCTAGTTTGGTCTTTGAAGCGATCACCAAATACAGCAAAACATACGGAACCATAACTTTTCAATTAAAACAAGGCCTATGGAGGCTGACCAGCTTCACCATAAAAACCCACTTGCAAAATGTTTATTTATTTATTTTATGAATGAGAAACTTTTATTAATCACAGAATGTGTGATTGCGTGAACAAAACCAAACCTTTCTCTCGCCTCTGACAAGGATAGCTATTACTTGCACAAAAATACTACATTCTCTCAAAAAATCACCAAGCCCTCATATTATAAACCCTCAATTTATTTTTTGAAGAAAACTAACCTGTCTTGTAACAGTAATCTCAGAATGATTCTCGTACCCAAGAGGACTCCTGCTCCTGTCAGAATTATCGAACACGATTGACACTGTTGCTTTAGTGATCCCTGCTTGTCCTTGCTTGTACACTAACTCCTGCAAATTCGAAGCCCGAACTTGCTGCAGATTAGTTATACCCAAGACAAAGCAAATCGAATCCAAAATATTCGACTTGCCCGACCCGTTCAGCCCCGTGATTGCATTGAAAAAGGGGTCAAATCCTTGTACAACTGTTCTTGTTGCGTAAGATTTGAACCCCTCTAAACATATCTCCTTTACATACATTCTTAATTGAAAGAGAAAAACCTTGGATTTGAAAAGGGAGTTTAATTGTGTACTGTGAGTTGATGGAATTGTGGTGGTATGGACGGTTTAGGGTTTCCGAGTTGAGAAACCCAGGA
Source organism: Populus alba x Populus glandulosa (assembly GCA_033617975.1). Taxonomy (NCBI): domain Eukaryota; kingdom Viridiplantae; phylum Streptophyta; class Magnoliopsida; order Malpighiales; family Salicaceae; genus Populus; species Populus alba x Populus glandulosa. The sequence continues at coordinate 10,401,315 of CM066143.1, read as the reverse complement.
AATCAGTTAGTTGGGATCGGAGAGAAATGGAGAGGTCTGTTTGTGTGCAGATTTTTTTTCTTTTTTGAATGGAGGGATTATGAATACATTTTGAAATTTAGAGCAGAAGAAGCGGGAAAATGATTTTTGTTTTTGTTATTTGTCATTTTTAATTGGTCCAGCGAACTAGACAAGTATTTTTATCAGCTAGACTAGGCCATTGCTAAAATTAATGAAAAATCTCACGGAAAGCAAAAAAAAAAAAAAACAACAACAATAATTGAGCCTAATCTCTATTCAAATAAATGTTAAGGGGTAAAATCAGACTTGAAAGGCTGCTTACGTGTCACCTGAAAGGCACAGCACACATGCCATAATTGTTAATGACAAAAAAACTACATGAAAAGAAAAGGAATGGAAAAGCCCCTAGCCTTATAATTTCTATCTTTAAAGACATTAAGGTCAATTTACTGTTTTTTTTTTTTTTAAATGATGTCAAAGCCCCTTCCAACCAGTTAAATTATGTCGTTGTATAATGTCAGATGTATCCATGAAAAATTCCCTAAGGCCACAATGTTCTCTGATGCATTTTTACCCTCTCCTCTTATCAGCTGCGCGACAAAAACCAGCAGTTATTTTCTTCTTTAAAAGAGTGAAATTGTTTACCATGTTCCGAAAAGTCAGTCAATATCTTGTCAAATCTATTTTACGTAATAATCAAGGCTAATTTGCTACAGATGGATGTGGCGAAGTAGGTACAGAGATTGCAATCTCAGAAAACAAGCGCAGAGGTTGATAAATCCAACGGGGGATCAACTTGGTCAGCCCTCAACAACTTAATTTTAAAAAAAAACTTTCAACAACCAGCTTGGCAGGGAATTTTTTTATATATATAATAGCTCAAATTTCTTACAAAGTTGGTAGATTTTCGGTGAAGTTACATTTCCAAAATTTGTAATAAAATATGACATATTTATCTATCCAACAGTGCACATTGATTGCACAGACCACATCAAAGAGTCACTGCCATTAATAGTGCCATTTTGGTCTCAATTCTTCTTCTTTCTCTGTCAACTCTCGATACTGATACCACTCTGCTCCAGCCTTGCCTACTGGTAAAGGAGGCCGGACAAAAACCTCCACTGGCTTTGGTACATGCACAGCTAAATGCAGTTCTTTGATAGTTTCTTCCAAATTTATATCGGACCGCCTAAGTGATTTGCTTACCGGTTCCACAGCAATCCATCCGAGACCCGATATAGCTACATCACTAGCAGGCCTGTCCACGCAAAGGAAAAGGTAAGAACAAACTCATAGACTTAGATGACCGCTTTACAAAGCAAAGGCAACCAAAGGTCTTCAAACAATTATTAGTGTAGATTAAACCTTCCCACTTCCTCGAATTTTACTTGCAACTGCTGCTCTAATTCAAGTCCTCTCCAATCTTGTGCTCTCTCTTTTCCAGTTGGAGGTGTCAATAGAACTCCAAGTTCTTTCTGCAACAATTAGGTAAAGCCTCTTTATTAGCATTGGAAAGTAGATGGTAAATTCTGAATGATGCAATATGAAAAGCCCAGACATCCAGAGGACATAAACGAATGGGTAAAAAAAAAAATAGAAGTCCTCCAAATGACATTTTTTTGCCCAACATATGAAGTAACACATGGTATGAGTTGATGTCCACATATTATGACCACAGGACAACTATTTGCGCTTCAAACTCAGTGGCACTAGGAAGTTTAACATAAAGCTCATGTGCAGTATGACACGCAAAAAATATCTTATCACACAAAGTAGTTAATGCACCTTCAAATTTAATTCATATATCTGGTGCAACTTAGATTGTTCAACAGAGAGTGTTAATAAAACTATTTGGTTCACAAGATAAAAAGAAAGTCAAATGCGAAGACAAATAATAGTCAAGGACAAAGAAGTATATACCCTTGATGATTTGATTTGGCTACACAAAGAACCTTATGAGGGTTCCTGTCTTCATTGAACCATGCCAAAATAAACAGTACGGGATCCCACAGCAAGTCATTCACCAGAAGAATGGTAGATGATAAACATGCATGAGTCATGAGTGATGATTACTCAGACCAAATTTCAATTACCTGGTAAAACTCATCAGCTTTATCAGTGGGTACTACATGAATCTGCAGAGCCTTGGGGCCATAAAATGTTAAGCATGTTTCGGGGAGAACCTGAAAGCACCGATAGTTGCAGCATGTTAAGTCCAGAAAAATGTCAGGCAAGAAAAATCAGTCTGACTACAGAGAATCCAAAAGATCAGAGTATAACCTTCAAAATATCAACTCTTACAAGACCTCCCCAAAAAATTGAAAATCCATTCAAGCCATTGGATTGGATTTTTTCTGCCATCCCGTTTTCAGAGGCCACCTTAGAGTTCTGGTACACCACAGTCAAAAGCCATTAATAAACTTCAAATGGTGTAGTGTTGGAAGGCTAGTGTTTTAGTCTATTTGGATGAGTACATACAGGAAAAGATTGACCCTTGAGACGACTTCGAGGGGCAAGAGCAGGTAAATCTTCTGAATGAACCACTGCAGCTTGTCTGTGGTGGAGATGAACTCCAGGTGTGTCATATAATTTCTGCAGAAAAAGAGGTTTGAGTTATAGGCTTGGAAAAAACACTAATTTAAACAAATATAAGAGCAAAAAACTTCATTACTGCCCATTAGAGGCTATAACTTGTCGCCAAAACCACTATCAAAACACAAAATGTATTTACATAAGGGAAGCATCCTAGAGTACATATAAGTACCGACTAAAACAGCATACCCCTCCTCCAAGGAAAGCGTCAATCTGAATTGGACCTAAGGTCGTTCCAGGAACAGCCGATTGTATTGGTTTGTATTTTCGAGCAGCAGCAGCAGCTGGATCCCGAAGTGCCATTGTTTCTGATGTTAAACAATAAACAAATATTAAAAGATTGGGCAAAACTATGGGAAAAAGGAATAAGAAATAAAAGTAAAAATAAAAATCTCTTTAAATGACTTGAGGTATAGAAGAATGCAAGTTAAAAAAAAAAAAAAGGAAGAAGTGGAAAAGACTTGCAAAGGATCTTAAACATCAATGAAGAGAAGGATCCTGCTTGAGGGTTTGTGTGTGTTTTCCCTCTTACAGGGTTGGATTATTAATAAATAAATAAACCGAAACATTTGATCAGCTCCCACTGTGAATTCTAACGTCAAGGAAGATATGAACCTAACTCAAAAGGAAGATGAAGATAATGCTTCTGGAACAATTTATAGTTATAATTCGAGTTTGACCTTCCTATTATCTTTGAAACTGGATTCCCTAGATACAAGTTGTTGCTCACGCTTTCTCTCATTTAAATTTCCACTTAATAGGAGAATAGCATTGACTTACTCAGTAAAGCACTGATGAATGCAGATTTCCCAACATTAGCTGAACCCTACAGAAAAGGTGAAATTAAAGTATTAGATTAGCCAACTCATAGTTAAGCAATTAAAAAATTGCTGAAAAGCACGGACAATGAGCTCCTGAGACCAGGTACTTGAGGTTCTGAGGCACACAGACTTTTATCACAAGTAGCCAGGTTGGACAGACCAAATATCCCCACTTCTCAAACAAATTAGTAATAAAACGTTTAATCAAATATAATACTTTCATTCTTATTGTGAAAGCAAACAGCGTCCATGTAAAAACTGCCCTTTTCTGCCTCTTTTGCTTGCTTATAACTTTAGAGCATAAAAATGTTGCTGAATGGAATGATGATTTTATATGTCTATGCATTATTCCAAAAATGACACCAGTCCATGTCTCCAGGAATTCAAACTTGAATGATGTTAAAGAAAATGAGTACAAAAACCATGATGATAAAAGCAATAAATTCGTGCATTCAATCAATTAAACTAGGAGACAGGCTAGCAAGAGGGCATTTTATTTTACCTTCTGATCAGTAGGGGGGTTTGCTTCTTAGCCTCTCTCTCTTTTTTTTTTTATTACAAATTTAATCCCTTTCTTGGAAAGAAAACAAAAAAGGGGTGACATTAATTAGTCTTTCTCACTGTTCAAGCATTCAAATCATCACTGAGAGAGGGTCATGAAACTTGTAAATGTCTGTTCTGCAAATTAAAGTGAAGCTTGTAATTCCGAGAGTTACTAACCAGAATGTAAACGTCTCGGCCCTGCACCACAAGAATCAACATTCAGAACATAGATTGACCTCAAGAAAAAAGAGAACAAATCATTCTTGTATAATATCGAAGTTTAATCATGCAATTGCAAGTTAGGAAAGGCATGTCTGTAGTAATAAATTAAGATGATAAGAGACAGGTATAGAGATGGTATATAACGATGACCAAGAATAAGACAGCTTGGCTAGCTAGTTGCATTGGCCTTCTTTACATGTCGACATTGCTGTATGTAATGTGAAATCAACTCATAAATAGGATCCAAATGGTAGAATTTGACTGCCATCAAGTTCAGCCAAACCATGGGCTGTTATGAAGTGGAATAGTAGCAATTTAAGCTACATATTTATGGGTACAAACATACATATATACAAGGCAATAGAAAGGTAGAAACCTTTTTCTCCTTTTGAATTTCTGACACAACTCCAGCAATCCCAACTAATGATTTAGAGCTGGTGAGATGGACACTCAAAACACTGCAATGAGAGCAATCTGTCTCAGTAACATGCAAATCCAGGCTTTCAAGTCATAATAAGATACTAGTAACCTTATTATGGAAAGTTTTAAATTCTTTTTAAAAAATCAACTTAATTTGATTTATATAAACAACATCTCAAAGTTCCATACCAAGTAAAAGGAATCAACATGCATAACTTTTTCAAAGAAATATTTGATGAACCCACGTAACACCATAGTACTTGAGTGACCTATACAGAGTGGGTACACTTACCTAAGCTTTTTCTTTGTAGTGGCCTCTACAACCCAATCACCAACACAATTAAGATCAGTGTCCCTAGGAAGGAGATCAACCTGAAAGTAAATCAATGAGGAATTTGACAAACTTTGCTGTAGAAACCAAAAATTCACATTACAAAGTTGCAAATCACCAACCTGCAGAATATTACCTTAGTCACAACTAGTATTATCGGATTGGCACCAACAAGATCACGCAAGCGAGCCAAAAAGCTGCCATTGAAGTCCACAACATCAACCTACTTCTCCAAGAGATCCATAGCATATCAGACGCCCATGTATCATCAACACATCATAACAACAATTTGCGACGTTGTGAATCTCATTTTCAACCCACGAGAAAGGAACAAAAAAATTCAAAGTAATGCATTAACTTCTTCCTAAGAAAATGTAATAAAACAGTAAGCACTTACCAATTTGACAATCAAGGCTTTCTCTTGCCGCAAATGAGACAGCTTTTCACGAAGCTCATCGGCTGAAACAAACTGCTTCCCACCGGAATACCCGCCATTTCCACCAACAGCAGTTATCATGTGCCCATGAGATAAAAGCCTGCACCTTCCACAAAGAACTGTCCTAAGTTGCCGGTGTCTCTTCTTCTGCAACCCCAAGAAAATTAAAGCTTTAATAACCACTCTCACATTATCAAAATTGCACATTTTTTTCACATGCCAATAAATCTCTCACATGTGATGATCAACTGATATCTAACTTATCTTCTGGACACAATTTCAAAATAAAACATCTCAGCTCTCAAGACCAACCATATCAAATGTCTCTCTGCTAAAATCACCAAATAAACAAAGCCCACAGAACCCTTTTAACCAAATAGCTTTGTTTCAACATACCAATTCATAAGTATCCGGGTCGACAAAACCCGGAGCATCAGGATCCAAGGTATGCAACGGAGCTCCACATCCATAACAACTAGCAACAGCCGTATTGAACTTCAAAGCCTTCCCTTTCTCTCTTCTCTTACTCTTCTTCACCTCTTTCATTACCAACTTAGCAGCCTCAAACGATTTTTGACGCTCAAGGAACTGGTCTCCTCGGGTAGGAGCAGCTGCCCCGGTGCCATCCGGGTCGGGTATGGAAACAGAGGAGTGGGTTGTCGTTGCTGGCGTCTGCTGTGATTTGCAAAGGATGGGAGAGGGTTTGGTGTAAATTCTAAGGAATTTAGGGGTGAAGTATGTGAGATTATGGGGGAGAGAGAGTGGAAAGAGAAATGCGGAGAGGGATTGAGGTGCCATGGATGACCGTTAAGTGGAGAAGAGAGGGTTTATGGTTTGGGGGAGGGGTTTTGTGGGGTTTTATTTTTAACTCGATAATGGATGAGGATGGATTATGTGAATGGCTAAAAATCATGCATGGTCCTTGTACTTTTATACCTGTTCAAATTAAATCTTACACTTTAAATTTGTCCAGATCAAAGTTGTTCTTCTATGAAAGCGCAGCTCCAGCATCTACTTATTTATGAACATGAGCTTTTTTGGTGTTGGATTGAAAGTACGGTAGATATTGTTTTTTAAAGTGTTTTTTTATTTAAAAATATATTAAAATAATTTTTTTAGTTTTAAAAATTTATTTTTAACTTTATTATATTAAAATAATTTAAAAATATATATAAAAAATTAATTTAAACTAAAATATATATATATATAATTAAATCACAATGTTAAACCTTAGTATGGGATCAAGTCTTTCTTCGTTGTTGCTCTTCCAAGAGCTCAAAATATTTTTCATTTTTTTTAGTTTTCTTCTCCTTTATTTAATTTTTTTCTAATAAAAATAATAAAAAAACTATTCATTTTGGGAATTTCAAAACATTTTTTCAACTTAGAAAACTAAAAAATGTATTTATATTATATTATTTTTTGTTTGAAAAAAATAACATAATAAAAAATGCATTCAATTTAACTTGTTTTCCAGGATATTATTTATATTTTGATATAAAAAAATATATATTTTTATATCTAAAATGCTAGATGATTTGCTCGAAACAAATCTCATCGAGCTACCAGAGTTGAACCCTTTAAAAAAGTGAATCAAATATACAACCTAAATTATTACCATTATTATCATTTGACCAGTTATCTCGTAGAGAAATATTTTATGTTAAATGATAAGATAATAAGGCTACATAAAAATAAAAATATTGTTTTCAATGAAGAAATAGAAGCTTCCAGCAACATGGCTATGATGAATTTAAGTTTGCTCTCTGGAACAAGTTTTGGCTTCGAACTTCACATCCTTTTTTCTATGAGTTTTAGTATGTTCTCAAGTCAAGCTTCGTGTACAACCCTTATATCTCAAGTTGCTACTTAAAGCCTAATTCATCTAAGAATTGTGGCAACAAAGGATAAACTTTATTCACTCTTAAAACAAAAACAATATATGTATAGATGACAAAGCCAATTATAATATAAATTTCAATGGTGAAGAATATAATTGATGGGTCAATACATAAAAAGATACAATGAAAGCCGACACTAGTTAAAATAAGATTTTTCCATCTTAAAGCTTAAGAAAGCCCATTACAATGAATGAGTATATGCCAAAAAAGCTAAGAAAGATGGGAAAAAAATAACATGATAGAAAATGCATTCAATTTAACTTGTTTTCCATGATATTATTTACATTTTGACATAAAAAAAGTACTTTTTTCTTATATCTAAGATGCTAGATGATTTGCTCAAAACAAATCTCATCAAGCTACCGGAGTTGAAACTTTCTAAACAAGTGAATCAAATATACAACCTAAATTATTACAATTACTATCATTTGACCAGCTACCTTGTAGAGAAATATTTTGTGTTAAAAGACAAAATAATAAGGCTACATGAAAATAGAAATATTGTTTTCAATGAAGAAATAGAAGTTTCCAGCAACACGGCTATAATAAATATAAGTTTGCTCTCTATAACATCCCTTTTCCTAAAAGCATTATTGTGTTCTCAAGTCAAGCTTCATGTATAACCCTTATACCTCAAGTTGCTACTTAAAGCCTAATTCATCTAAGAATTGTGACAACGAAGGATAAACTTTATTTACTCTTAAAAAAAGAAGGAAAAATATGTATAGATGACAAAGCCAATTATAATAAGAATTTCAATGGTGAAGAATATAATTGACGAGTCAATACACAAAAAGATACAATGAAAGCCGATACTAGTTAAAATGAGATTTTTCCATCTTAAAGCTTAAGAAATCCCATTACAATAAATGAGTACATGCCAAAAACACTAAGAAAGATGAAAAATGTATTCGTTGCTTGCCATTAATTTGGTAGAGTGAAAACTAATACTCAACAAGCCATAAAAAAACAAAGCCGTGATAACTCTTCAAACCTACCTCAAAATGTATGCTCCAACGAGATATCTTTCAACAATAAAGACTAGTTGCTTGGATCAAAACTCTATATTCATCATTTTTTATCAAAGGTTATGTCATAAAAAAGATAAATCATATTTTAGTGAATGATGGCTTAACTGTTAACATACCACCTTTTAAAACCATGAAAAAGCTTAAGATTTCTATAAATAAACTCTTCCCAAATTATCCAATGATTTAATACTTTAATCAAGGAAAATTTAAAGAAAATGATAAGATTTGTGATACATATAGAAGATATGGAGTCCAATGTATTTTTCACGTCATAGACCTTAAAACTACCTATAACATGATACACGAAAATGGTGTTATCTCCTCAACCCTTTACCAATATTGTAAGTATTGTTAAATTGATAAATGTGAAAGATAGTGGTAGATAATAGCTTATTTATCATAGTTGAAACTCGTTTTACCATCATAAAATTGTATTTTAAATTAACTATAATGAAAAAACTGTGATCTCCACTTCATTACTAAAAAAAGAAAAAAGTTGACTCTAGGAGCTCAAAAGAACCTAAGATATTTTTTAAAAAATAACTTCTCCTGTGAGAAATTAAAAAAAAAAAAAAAGGTGGTGAAAAACTTGGTTGATAATAATATATTAAGCAAGGCCATGGTACTATACTATATCCTAGTGTTATAAAGAGAAGAGGGTTAATCTTCTTTCACTAAGGATGAAGAGGAGATTGTCAAAGGAGTAAAAAACTTAACCTTGCAAGCTATTAATCTTGTAATGGCCAAATTTTTAAAATTTTTATTGAAAATATCTGCTCATCAAGTTAAGTCGGTGGTTACAAATATCAAAGAATTTTAAAATAAACAAGCAAATGGATATGATCCCAACTTTTATAAGCTTTCAACCAAGATTGGTTATAGTTGTGAAGATATCAATAAATCAGCCAAGCATGATGATATGACTCGAATAGAAGACAAGCAAATTTCTACAAAAACTAAAAAGGCTTAGAGAGAGAAGAAAACTTTTGGAAAAACTAGAGTTGGTTTTGGTTATGAATCTTCTACACTGCTTTATTTTAAGATTAAAAAAGAGGCTTCACAATATATAAATATGGAAGAAGTGAATGAAAAATAACGAAGTCATCCTATAAGAAAACAGTTTATGAAAGTACTAGTGAATTTATTTTTTGGAATATAAAATAAAATATTATCAATATAAAAAGTACAAGTACACCACTTTTTTCACGTTATTTATATATAAAAAAAATATGAAATTAGTGTAAACTGAATCCTGAATTGCCTTGACATTCCAGGTATCAATCGAATCTTTTTATAAAATGAAACTTCTGAAACTACAATGTTTGAATTGCCTCTACAGGAATTTGTAACATTCCACGGCCCAAAAGGCTTTCTTAGATGGGTTTGCTATGGCTCATGATGACCTGATGAGTTTAAAATAATCGATTTTTATCATGCTTTAGGATGGATTGATAGATGTTTCCTGGGGGAAAAAGAAAAAGAAAGGAAAGGCAACGCATGTTTGTTCTGGAAAATGTGTGCTTACAGCTATGATTTGGAAATGGTGAGAAACGGTCGCCAAAAATCACGTAAAGGAATAATACTAGAGAAGTAAACATGAGCAAACAACCACGATTCCAATACACGGGAAGACAAATGATAAATGGTGATTAATTTATTAACGATTAGAAGTTAAATAAATAGGAACATTGTTATCACTAAGATTAAAAATAAGACCAAAAAAGCAGCAAATAATAAGAAAACATATTGCAAAGTTTCAATCACAGCAAACCGCAATTAAACTCCAACATCTTCTGAAACCCCCCTCCTGACAGAATCAGGAGCTTGAGTAGGGAACACAACATTGTCATAGAGAAGCCCGGCAACTGAGGCTCCGATCAAGGGTCCCACCCAATAAACAGCCTGGTTTTTGAACTTTCCGGCAATAACTGCAGACCCAAATGCACATGCTGGATTCATCGAGCCACCAGAGAAGGGTCCGGCAGCCAAGACATTGGCTCCTGCCATGAGACCTATTGCCAAAGGTCCGATGGCACCCAATGAACTACGTCTAGGGTCTCCAGCAGCATAAACAGTGTACACCAAACCAAATGTCATCACACCTTCTAGCAGGGATGCTCCAAATCCTGTCATTTCCTCTGCAATTGTGTAGGTTGGAACATGCTACAAAATTCCAGAATAGAAATTACATCATAGTGATGGTGCAGGACAAGAAAATGTAAGCACATATTGTTAGTGCATAATTCCAATCAGGTAGAAGATTCTATCCAATCCAACTTGCAAGAAATGCCAAGGGATTTTATTACCTGTCCTACAGTGGTCACTTTCAGGAAAATGCTAGCCATAACAGAGGCCAACAACTGAGAAATCCAGTAGAATAGAGCAGTGGGCACATTAATGTGGCCTCCAACAGCCATGCCAAAAGTGACAGCGGGATTTACATGTCCTCCAGAGGCACTTGCAGCAATGTACACCGCCGAGGAAAGAGCAAAAGCATTCGCAATAGCGACTATCACTAGGCTGGATGGATCTGCTGCTGCATCTGGCAATAATTTCCCTGACATACATACCAAAATCAAACATCAGCCTTGAAACTTGTCAACCGTTACTTGCAAGAAAAGTACTAAATCATGTCTTTTTCTCTTTCTAGTGTGTTTCAAGTGCGAAAGAAGAAGAAAGGGACTAAACTTTCTAGCAAGTCACTCTGATATGATAACACAGATCAATATTTTGGAAGTACCTCTGCATGTCATTAGAACAAAACCACAGAAGTCCACAACTAAGCTTATTTCATGACCAACCAATTCAATTCTGTTTACAAATCATCAAACAAACCATACTAGAATTGACAAATGGTCCTGAATTTCCATTTTACATGTTAGTATTGCGTTGAAAAAAGAAAAAAACGATACTGGTATAAAAACGAACGAGGATTATTTAGACTGACATATTACAACAAGAAATGGATAATCACGACAACTCCTTTTAACCAAACAGAATACAAGTGGTATTCAACACTCACTTGAAGCCATGGCAGATCCTACAACTGCAAACACATAAAAGAAAGTGGAGATGAACTCTGCAAGATAGGCTCTAAGAGAAGCAGGAGTGACAGATTGTTGGAAACGTGCAGTCAGTGATGTTGGTGCCATTTTTCCAAATATCAACATGTGGCCAAGACAAGAGTTTCAAGTCTGGATTTTTCTAAGGCAGGAGATTAGAGAGAAAGTGCAAACCCTTTTTTATGTAAAGCAGTTACAGAGAGATTGCAAAAACGTTAATATACATATCTGTGCGTCTGTTCAGGGTTGCCAACCCATGATTCAAAAATTAACCGCTATATAATACGTGGTAGAATTTCATTGCTACTTTCTGTGATTAGCAGTTTGTACAGTTGCCATCCTTCTGTATTTTTGAAGATTCCCTAGATGAACTTTTACTTCAAAACATAACACTAACAGAGTTATCATGGTATAAGATCAATTTTGTTGAACCTCATCAGTTTAAATAGCATGCAGATCAAAATTTCTAATTCTCAGAAAACGGCAAAAAAATAAATCAATCACAGTCCTGTTTTCTGTAAAATAGGACATGTTGACTTAGGTGGGATGTGGGTTTATTTTCGAGGTTATCATCTTGGATTTGAATTCGCAGAGAGTTGAACCAAAGAAAAATAAAAGCAACGAGTATTTCATATTTTGTCAATTTGTTGTTTCTTTAATGAGAGCAATTACATAAATTGCTTGAAAAAAACAAAAACAAAAAAAAGGAAAAAGAAAACAGTACTCCTAACACACACACGTATAGAAAGAGAAAATTAAAACAAAAAAGATGTTCTGTTCCTCTCCATTAATTAATTCAGCTGCTAGAAATATTTAAGAACTGGAAACACTGTATGAAGGCAGATCACATCCCTTGTCAATTCTTGTTTGCAGCAATATCATTGGATTTTTCAGGCAAAGGAGAAGAGCTATCAACACTGCACAGTGCAGAACTATAGTATTGCTATAGTGTACAGAAAATAATTGGTTCATAGGTTGCACTACTGCTTCATCATCAAATAGGCGATTATTAGAATAATCATCTCGAGCACAAGCACCACCAGCACATCCACATTCTCCTCCTCAACTGCGACCTCCCACCATTTTATTATTAGCAATCGATGTTGGTTGATTAATCAAACGATATCATCATCAAATGAACATGAGGAGAAGTTGGCCAGTGGCTAGCTATGAAATCAGAAAGAAAAAACACATTTGGCACAAGGTTGTCTAAGAAAACAGCCTTGAATCCTGGACATAATAACCAGCAACTAAAGTATAGTTCGTTGAGACGAATCAAAACAGAATTGGATTATAGAACCTATAGAACGCTATCAAGCACAGAATAGAAACCAAAAAAGCTGAAACAAGCCATATTTTTTTAGGGAGCTCCCGATCTCTGTCTCTACTCCTTAGAAGACATCACATCTCCTTTGTTTATCTTGGTCTCCCATTCCATAACTTTCTTGTCTACAACAGTTTCTGATCCCAAATCAACGCATTGGAAAGAAGGTTTGCAGGATTCCCAATAAACAGCTACACTTGATGAGTTCGAGTTGGAAGAAGAATCATAATTAGCAAAAGTTTCTATATAAGAAGAAGAAGAAGCAGAGTTGCTTCTGCATGGCTTTGTGCCACCTTCATGAATCACGATCACCGTCCCTGGTTGCCATGAAGGAAATTGGCTGACTGTCTTCACCGTTCTCCATATTTCTTTAGCGGCGAGAAACTAACGAGATTTCTGATCAAATCAATTTAGTCAGAGTGTAGTTTTTGAAAAACATTGCCGGTTCTTTGCCTTGTAGTAATCCAATATTAGTAATAAAGACCCGAATCCAAATTCAAATAGGATTTATAAGATTTTAATGTTACTCGAATAATGAAAATCTAGCCACTTGTAATGGAAAGTTGGAAACTAAACGTACCAAAAAATGAGGAAAGGAAGGAGAAAAGGTAATTAATAAAGCATCAGAATTATAATTTGCACAGGTCAAACATATACTGTAATAGCACAACCTACTCCTTGACCACAAAATGCAGACTCATGGGCCCAAAATTGAAACAGACATTTTACATTAGCATAACCACTTTATGCATCGAGCTTGCGCAATGGAGGTGGCTTCTTCACTGGTTGAACCTCTGTCTTGAATAGAAGAAAAGATAGGTTGTCCACAGAAAAATACACAAACCCACCACTTGAGCAAGTAATGAATGATCCAAAACTCTTGCCAACAATGCAGTGCCATGCCAGACCATACATTTCATCAAACTCCTGAAAATGAGAAGGAAAACAAGAAAAAAAATTGGTCTGCCTGATGAACACCTATAGTGCCAAAGGTTCCTTGTAAGAGCCTGTAAGTAAGGACTGGTTATGAAGAGAGACAAGGAGAAGATGCTGAAGCCAATTAAGGTCAATTACATAAATAATTTTGGTTGTTGGCAGCTAAGCTACATCAAGAAATCTCAACAAGGTTTGCAAACATCGGGCTTCATAGTTAATTGTCCAAGAATCTCGAACAAAAATTCATTGTATGCCAGTTAAGGAAATTAAGGTGCATTGTTTGGTGCAACGACAAAAGCCTAAAATCTGTACATCATGAATTGATGCGTTATTCAAACCTAAGTTATAATCTCATTTTTTAACTTGATAACCATAAACTACTTTATCCAGTCTTTAGAGCTGCCTAACTTGACAGTCATTATAGGTTCTCCCTAAAAAAGTTGCTCCCTTAATACTTGAACTCCTCCTCAATGACTGATCTCACTAGTCAATTAGTCATGGCTAAGGTTAGTGGGGCAATCTTTTTTCATGTCAGGAATAGTATTAGAAGGGGAGGAGAGGAGGTGGGGGTATGGCTACTTGACCTATCTGCTTGCTAATGAGCCCTCTAATAAACTGATAATATGGAGCCTTGGAATTGTTTTTGCACACCAGCAAATTGAAATGTGCATTCACTTGAACTAGCTAGTATCAATAGATGCCACATTTATTTTATCAAAAAGATGCTATGTTTGGAACTTATGCAGTTGTGCTTACAAAAAATATTCCGGCTGTCGTACTAGAGCAAATTTTACACACAATCATCATTTATCAAGGCTGAAGCCATGGAAAGTCTGCATACCTTCTTCAGACACATGGCAATATGTGTGGGATTCGGCTTCTTGCTCTCCAGGCTTGTAGCATCAAGGAGTGTTCTAGTGCACCTAAATGCACGCTCTTGCATTGCACCAGGCATGTCTGCTGATCTCAGCCGTATGTTCAAGTTTACAGCTATTGCTGCTAGCTTCACTGGATTGGGTGGTGGTGGTCTCACCATGGGAGGCACAGGTGGCAGGCACGGCACCCTTTCTTTATTCTTTGCCATTCTCCACCTCCTTCCGATCTCTGACTGTGGTCTATCCATGGAATCAAGCCTGGACAGAGTCGCAGATGTCTCGGGGGGAGAGAGAGTGAGTGAGTGAGAGAGAGGGGGGGGAGACTAGTTTGGTATTAGTAATGTTTTGGACTTGAACTTTGACTGGGGGCAAGTACTTTGTTTCGCGTTGATTCTGGTTTTGAAAGAGACAGGTGAGTGAAACAGCGTTCCATTTTACGCAAAATAAGAGAAGGTGTTTCGATAATAAAAGGGTGCCCCACACACACACGTGACTTAAAAACATAGAGTGGTTCACTTGTTTTTGAATGATATTGCGGACATAATTTTTAGCACGTGAAATTAAATAAGTACATGTGTATAAATATATAATTTTATTAAATATATGAATGGATATAATCTCTATGTAATATATTCTTTTAAAAGAATATGACAATTTTCTGATTCATCCTTTGGATTTGATATATGGTGACTTGATTTATTCGAGTAATCAAGCCAAGATTTGTACTTTGAAATTTGGGCGTGTATTGTAAAGCGAGATTTGGTGATTTGATGCTTTGAAAAGTACCTTTTGATTCTTCTTCAAAGTGTTGTTGAAGAACTTTTATGAGGTGTTTAAGCTTGATCCAACAGAGCTTAGCGAGATTTGGTGATTTGATGCTTTGAAGGGTACTTTTGATTTGTCTTCAAAGTGTTGTTGAAGAACTTTTATGGGGAGTTTAGGCTTGATCTAACAGAGCTTCACTCTTTGTAAACTTCAAGTATAGATGAAGGAAGCTTGAGAACTCTTTGAGAGAGCTTCTTTGCTTGAAGAGGAGGAGAGCTTCCTTTCTTAAAGAGCTTGTCTTAAAGGAAATTTATATCTTCCAAGATCCCTCCTGGTAATTTGATGCTTTGAAGAGTACCTTTGGATTTGTCTTCAAAGTGTTGTTGAAGAACTCTTATGGGGCGTTTAAGTTTGATCCAACAAAGCTTCATTCTTTGTAGACTTCAAGCGTAGATGAAGGAGGCTTGAGAACTCTTTGAGAGAGCTTCCTTGCTTGAAGAAGGGGGAGAACTTCCTTGTTTGAAGAGCTTGTCTTGAAGGAAATTTGTATCTCCAGGAATCCTCCTAGTGATTTGATGCTTTGAAAAGTACCTTTGATTTGTCTTCAAAGTGTTGTTGAAGAACTTTTATGGGGCGTTTAGCTTGATCCAACATAGCTTCGTTCTTTGTAGGCTTCAAACGTAGATAAAGGAGGCTTGAGAACTTTTGAGAAAGCTTCCTTGCTTGAAGAGCTTGTCTTGAAGGAAATTTGTATCTTCTAGGATCCCCTTTTCTCTAGGTTAAGGCCCTCTATTTATAAAGATTTGTAGGGGCTCTCGAGTCCTTTTCCAATGCCATATGGCATAATTTCATTGGTTGATATTTATTGACGGGATCTTACATTTATGACAAGATATCTTAAATATCTCATCCCAAGTGTCAACTTTTCATTGGCCAAGAAATATATGAAGGCTCATTTATTTTTCATGTTATTTATTTCAATTTTATTTTATCCTTTCTTTTAAAGAATAAAAAAACACATGGTAAAATTTAATTGGTAGAAAATTTATGTTTCTACAGATGTATATAGTCGTTTTGGCTACATTCTATGGTGTTGAAGAATACCCAACTAGATAAAAAGTTAAAAAAGATAAATGTAGATCCACTTGTCTGTATAATGAGATAGATTCCAGAGAGGAACAAACATAAAACAAATATGAGTTATGTGGTGTAACAGTTAATAAAAAAAAAAACATGTTGAAGTGGACACCATAAATAAAAAATTGTATTTAAAGTGGAGACTTTTATTTCATTTCTCTATGTTAATTTATTGGTTTTTTATTTTATTCTCTATCCTTTAAACTTTTTCCATAGGTATATGTCATGGTGTGAATTAAAAGAGGTGGATCTACATCAGGATATTACGACAAACGAGAGAATGAATTCTTATTATGTCTAAGTCCTAATGATTTCTCGGTGCTGCAATTGCAGTTTAAACACCACTATAAGGATATTTGGACTCGACAAGTAAGTTAATTTTTTATATATATATATAACATGGTTATACAGTAAATTTATAAATGTTGTTAATACTTATGTTTATATTTGTTTGATGAAAATATCAGAGTGATTTGATTAAACCTATTCATCTTTGTCTTTATGTCATTATGGCTGAATTTGTTTAGATGAGTCATTTAAAAGGCATAAACAGCAACAATGGTTTGATTGCAGTATTAGTATAGCGGTGGAGGCAAGAGACTCACACATTTCACTTTTATATTGAAGAGATGACACTGACTTTACAAGATGTAGTCATGCTACCAAGCCTTCCAATAGATGGAGCTCTTATTACAAGCCTCACAACTTTCAATAAAGGTTAATTATATCTTTGTTTATTGGGACGACCGTCTTCCTCTAAGGGATATAAAAGAGATTATATTAGGTTGACATGGTTGAAAGAGAGTTTGAGACCCCATTAGAGGGTGTGACAGAGGTTGTGTTGCATTATTATATTAGAGCATACATGATGCATATATTTGAGGCCATGATCTTCACTAGTTTGACAGGCAATGCAGTTCCATGTTACTTTCTACCACTTCTAAAAAACTTTATTATCATTCATAACTATGGTTAAGGTTTGAAGATAAATGCATATTTGTACCATCAGTTTTGTCACGCATGCATGTCAAACATGAAAAAAATTGGTGGATGTTTATTATTCTCACATGTATGATTTGATATTAAGTTCTATAAAATATTTTTATTTTAAATATTTACTAATTTTTTATTGTGAATATGAAGCTCTTGTGGGAGCATCTCTACATTGGTCACTCTGATTTTTGGAGAAATACGATTACGGGAACACAACTCTTAATTGGAGCTCGGAAATGATAATTATGAATACTTTATAAAATTCAAATTTTCTATAAAAGAAATGTCTAAATTAACTATAACTATTTTTCATGTTAGTTGGGTTGGGGAGACGTTAGGTGTTTTACATAAAATCTCACTCATGTTCACGAGTTCAATTAGGACGAGTTGGATTCACATAAGTTTTACCAGGTGTGCATGAACTCAATTATTTAATTTTTATTTAACTTTATTTTTCTGGGTGTTAATGTGTGTGTGTGTATTATGGTTTTATAGGTGATATGAACACTGTGCATCGACAACGTTTTTGGAAGAGCATCTCCATTATATATGAAGGGTATTAATTTATAACTATGACATTAATTTACTATTATTGAGATGCATTGTCCTGATTGGGTAATACATCAATTTGAACCGCATTAACACATATATAATGATGTTGATACATTTGATGATTTGCATATTATTAATCATTGGACGATGATTGGTCAATAGTTCAAGTAGAATATATTAATCTCTGGCACGCGATGAGAAATCACATATTTACTTAGTGATACCCGCCTATTGAGTTAGATTTCTATATATCTTGTTATATAAACATGACAAGGCTATTCACGTATATGCACTCCAACCAGTAGACATGCATGTTAATAGGTGACGCATGGATTACATGCGTAACTTGTATTACTGTGTTGTAGTAAAATATTTTTTTTTCAAGTGTGATAATTTGAGAAATAATTTGAACAGTTATGCGAATAGAATTTTTTTATAAAAAAAAACCCGAGCTGTGGGACAGTCCTTAGTTTAGCTTGCTCAGCTTTGGAAGCTGTGACAACAGTAACTTATGTCTATCATTTGTGAATCCTACTTTACCATTACAGGCCACTGGATACGCCTGATTTATTCAGTGAACTGAAAGCATAGGGCCAGCGACACCACCTATCTTCTTCTAATCCAATAATCCATGATTCCATCCACTATGGAGGCATTGCAGGCCTCTTCCATGTAAAGATTGGTGAAGCAACTATCCATAAAGAGCAGTGTGCTATTTGGCTAATTGGTGGTGTGTTGGACATGAGAATGGTGGATCGATCAATCCATCCCATGCCCAAGTTACTTGACTAAATCACCAAATTCAGCACCAACAGATTCTCTTGTGCAATAAGCTAGATGCGCAAACACAAAAACTGAGGCTGAGGCTATGGAAGCAACTCTTTCTGGTTCATCACAACAACCAGGAGGTACGAATATATTGAGTTCCAAAGATGTGGATGTATAAACAGATGGTCTGAATGATAATGCATCCACATCAATCAAAAGTAAACTTCACTCTACAAAAAAGCATCAGCAAGGACAGAAAGTATAACTGTTTGGATCTTTTAATGCACAGGGGGATGCCATAATTTCTTGTGTAAGGAAATAGTTTCTAACAGATAGAAAAAATCAGTTTCAAGATCAAATTCCCTTTCATATTATGCCATTGTATGACTGAATTTTACAGAGGCTGCATCTCCAAGCTGGTGCCCTTATCAGAGGAAAGAGTAGAATCCTGGTTTTCGTTGGTGGCGCTCATCTCTTGAACAAGGGGAGGATTGACAACGGTCATTGGGATGACAAAGTTATCTGATAGACGCCCTTTCATCTCCCTGTGCTCCTGGCACAAAGCACACCAGTGCATGCAGCAGTGCACCATGCATGGGTCACAGGGTGAATTCTGCAATCCAAACAAATGCAAGTAAACAGTAATGTAAATAATGATGGGGAGTATGCAATGCCAAAGCTTTAGGCGTTGGCACTATAGCAACCCCCTAAATATCAAGGCTCCATTTGGCAGCACAGTGGAAGCCATGCTGGTTGTTGGCAAGCACAGGCTACATGATTTGGTTAACTGAAAAAAGCAGTTGACATCCTTTTCGCAAAAGCTCAAATTTAACGCTCTTTGCTGCTTTTGAAACTACTAGATTTGAATTGGACTGCGATTCTCATATTTGATTACTTCTTAAGGAACAGAATGCTCTTTAAATTTACAGAATTATATAGCTACCATTTCATTATGCTTTGTTAATTGACATCAACTTCCAACAGCACACTTTATCACGAACTAAACAAATTTATGCACTGAAAAAGTAATTCTCACCATAAGAGAGCACATTAAAATATCAAGTCATTCAAGGAATAATATCACTAATTACAGTATTCCATAGGGGTGTTCAAAATAACCTAAGAACATGATATCCAATCCTAACCGCTGGATTATAAAAGCTTAACCTATGACTTACGATTTTTAAGTTCTTATTTGAAGGATTGCATATGTTTAGGACGAGTTTAGGTTAACCTGAAAACAAATTTGAACTTAGGTTAAACGAACCTATAGATTCTTTGATTGTCAGGTTCACAAAAGTATCAACCTGATTCTCATGTTCAGGTTCAAGTTCTTGCGTAATGGTTCATGGTACCGAATTATGCACACCCCTAGTATTCCATATGTTACAGCTCTTATAATTATTAGTGCTCCCATGACATCCAAAAGGAATTCGGAAGCAGTCATCTTGTCTGCATCTACAAAATGTACATGTGATGCTTTTTTTAACCTTAACAAAGTGTTCAAGGATCAGTGTCGTCTTCAATTCATACAATGAATATTAAAATTGAGAAATTGAGATTACCTTGAGATGATATTTCTTCTGTAAAGACTGTCTGACAAGACCAGTGTATACGCCACACATCCACCATGCAAAAAGTAAACCCTCACAAATGAGAAATGATGTCCTTGGGTCAATGCCATGGAAAACTGCTGTTGCTGCGGCCAGTGCAAGGCCACCTTCAACACAAACAGCATGGCAAATGCATGGGGTAGTCCAGGGAGTATCATCTCTCAAGCTCTCAATATTTCTACCGAATAGAACACAAGGGCAAAATAGTCCTGTCCAGCCTTTCAAGGTGTAAAATATGAAGTATTAATTCATCATGCCTTGCATAAATAACTAGCTAAAACACTCAAAAAATGGTACCCATACTTGTTGAAGAAACTATGAAATACAAGAGAATGAATTGCATAAAGTTGCCAAAAAGACAATAACATCCACTTAACCAAGGAATGACAAAAACTAGTGACAGCCTACCACACCTTCCCAAGCATGGTGTGGATTCCAAAATAATATGCTGTTGTAAAATAGCAGATCCTATATTAGATTGTCTATAAATTAGGAAATAGATTATAAATTAGGGGTCACTCTTAATTAGGATATATGATTTGATTTGGTTCCTGATTTCATGCCTTGTATTCTCCTTTAAATAGGAACTTTGTACAAACTATTTTGAATCAAGTCAATAAATTGATTTCTAGAGAATACCCTTTGTCTTCATATGCATTGTACTATCTATGTCATCATCACATTATTAATTATGAGAAACAAATTTAACACCGTCCATAAAACTTTACTTGCGATATCCAGTTATATTTTGTTTCAAAAATAAATACAGGAAAGAAAAAGAAAAACTAGGAAAACAAAGGATTATATGTTTAAATCAGTTGAGTTTGAAGACTTGTACATTGCATAAAACTCTAAATGATACCTATTTTAAGTTTTTCACTAGATCATAACTTCAAAATAGAATTCCAATTCAGCATTGAGAAGTACATTAGACCTAAAAGTTTGATCAGTTATGGCAAGTGACAGCAACACATGAGCACAATAACTATCAACTTCCAAAATCTCAAGATTCATTTGGTCAATCAAAGCCATTTTTCAAAACCATGTTCCTAAATGAATAAAAAATTTGAAATGTGCCTATTGTAAAATCTGTAAAGGATTCCGGGCCTGTTTGGGAGTGTGGTTGCGGCTGCTTTTCAAAGTGATTTTCATTCTGAAATGCATCAAAATAATGTTTTTTTTTATTTTTTTAAAATCATTTTTGAGGTCAGCGAATCAAAATGATCCAAAACATAAATAAAAAAATTATTTTTTAGCAAAAAAAAAAATTGAATTTTTTGGAAACGCAGGTTGGCCCACGTTTCCAAACACTCTCTTCAAATGGCATCCATGCATCTAAGTTCCACAGTTGTGGAAAAACTATTTCTTCTCTACTAACAGCAATGGGGAAATAACACCAGGAGACAAGTTCTAATAGAAAAGGTCTAAGAATTTCATTTTAGATCCACAAGGATTTGAGAAAAATGAGAAGACAAGAAAACAAATAAAAGAAATCATTGATTTGGGAAACAACAAAAAACAGAAACAAGTGAACTGCCTGCATTCAAATCCTAAATGGGACTACCATAGGGCAAATAAACAATTTTTTATCGGATGAAATTATGTCTCCAACAGATGTTTACTTAGCTCAGGGGCACAACTATGTCAAGAAAGTAATGCTCATAATCTGTCTAGGGCAGGAGTTTCAAGAGAAACTGCCTTGACTTTCCTTTCAAGCACATGCAAAGAGCACAAACTCAGATTTGGCCAAAGCCATTTATCTCATGCACTGGATAATTACCAGATAGTTCAATACGTCCGAATTAAGGGCAAAGCAGATCAGCTAAGTACATATGTCCATGTCATAAATTCTAACTTAATAAAATGAAAAGCAGCAAAGCACTACATAGATCACAATAACAGAAGCAATTCATCTCCAACAAGTTCTGAACGTATCCAAATGTGATAACCCCCACATCATAGAACATTGATTTGAAAACTATATAATACTAAAGTATAAACGTACTTACAGCTTTCGGTATCATCAGCACATCCAAAAATCCCAGTAGTCCAAGGCTCCTCTCCTGGAGGCTCAAAGTTTTCAGGTAAAGGTTGCCCACATTCATTACACTTACGAACGGTCAGCTGCCCCACCGAAAAAAAATCAGTGATCCAAAAGATCCCATCTTTACACAAATTTAGACTCGACATTCAAATCCCACAAAGAAACACATTTATAAAATGACCCAAGAGAAGCAGATACAGCAATATCAGATCAAAGTTGAAAAGCTAAACCCTTCTAAACTTTGAAACCATCCCATCTGACAGTAAAACATTAAAATTACTTAAATTTCAAACTTGAAACAAAAGGCGACAAAATCTGATATTAAAGAGAGAAAGATTAAGACCTGAGGAACCTCAATGGGCTGATTTAGCTCACCGGGCTTAATCTCCTCTACATCAGCTTGTTCTTTTGTTAACTTCACATATCTTGAAGCGGTTCCTTCAGCCATCTGATCTCACAAAACCCAGAAAACCTCTGTTTAGCCTCTGAGAAATGCAAAATAAAAGAAACCCAACAAGAAAAAAGCCATACTCTAGTGTTTTTTTTTATATATAAAGGAAAGTTAATCTTGATTAATGCTAAACTCGGGGGATTAGAAGCAAAAACCACACTGCAAGAAATATCTGTGGGAAAACGGTGAAAAATAGAAAACCAAATCTGCAAAAGAGAATATTTAATCTAATTTTAATAATTAAAAGTGATGGAAATGCTAGATTACATTCCGATCAAGAAGGAATAGGTGGGGGGTTTAGTGTAAGGAGATCACGAGGTCAACTTTCTACATCTTTATTACACTTGAATGTGGATTGCGGAGCAGGCATTCGGTTTCTTCAGAGACTACGACTTCTTACCAGGCTTTGACTCACCCTTTCCTGGCCCAAATGCATTTGGGTACCTACCAGGAGAATATGTTGCGAGTTAGAATTAACTGCCCCCATTTGTTCTTCTTTAGTAAAATAAATGATTTCTTTTTTCTCATATAACTTGAAGATTTTTTCAATTTTAAATTTGTGAAAATTACCTGAACAAAGCTCATGAATTAATTGATACTAAATTATTCAAACTGGGTGGTGGGTTAGTCTTATTTAACCTACATAAAACACCACCTCTCTTCTTGTAAACAAAAGTTGTTTCAGTTAACTTATTTCAATTGTTTTCCAGCTTAAACTCATTTTATCTTAAATTATTGACAAAATAACAACTACTGCATTCTAATTTATGTCAAAAAATTACTTTTCGTAGGTTATACTTGATTAACTCTTTATTTCAAACCACAAATAATATATATAAATATATAAAATAAAGAGAGGAAAAAGGCAAATTAAGAACAGTTTACAACATCACAGGAATGATAAAGCCGGGTGCACCGGGGATTAGGATGGTGTTTACTGTTGTGTTTTTAAAGTGTTTTTATTTTAAAATATATTAAAATAATATTTTTTTATTTTTAAAAAATTATTTTTAGTATCAATACAATTAAAAAATATAAAAAATTAAATTTTAAATAAACTTATTTCCAAATAAAAAATTAAATTTCCAAAAATAAATTCTAAGGACATAAATCATTTTAGTCCAATATGATAATTGCAGAGTATTATTTCCAAAGCCTACAAAAAAAAACGAAAAAATTTCCATCCATCTTGAAGACTTGGCTGCTACGACTTGAGAAACTCTCCACGTAAAGCCATAAACCAATAAGATGATAAAATGGAACACTTAGTTGCAAGATTTTTTCACGTAAAAGAGTATAATTTCCATCGCTACTACAACACAACTGAGATTTTGTGCCCCCATTTTCAAGACTTGGGTGGTAGGTATTTGAAGTATGACTACGAGGGCCAGTTTCTGTACCAACCAGCCCAAGCAGACACCAACCCGCTAATACCAAGAGTAACAGCATGGTTGCAAAATGGGTTGGGCTCAATATCTGCCAGAGCAATAATCAAATCTGCAACGTTAGCTGCCACTGCCATCAACCTCATCACTCTCTCTGCTCTGATCTTCCTCGTGCTCTCTTTCGCATCTTCTGAACCATCTTCTTTTGAAGAGATTAAGAGCCTTCTCTCTGTTTCTAGCCCTTCTTTCATTATAATAAAATCAGCTATAATGAAAAATATGTAGCCAAAAGACTCGCCCAATGCTGAAATGAAGCTCATCCTTCTTGCCAACTTTGTATCCAAAGTTCCAATTCTTGATAACCAAAGAAAATGGTCAAAAAAGAAATAGACCATTTCTCCTGCATTAGCAAGAACAGCTAGGACCTTTAACGTCGGGGTTGCGCCAGGGCCTCTTCTTAGAGCGTTGAAGCCAGTGAGAAACCTGCCAGTTCTGAAGGCTTTGCGGCTAAGGCCAGAAGCAAGTTCCCATTGCTTGAATCTCATTGCAGCGTCTGGATGGGTGGCTTCTACATGCCAGTGAACAAGCTTGGACACATACTGGAAAGTCTTGACAAGCTTATCTATGCCATCTCTCTTTGCTAGAAAGATCACCAGCTTGTCCACCGTGTCATTCATGGTTGAAGCCCTGAGATGCTAAATGGTAATTGTTGCTGTTGGTGATGGTGATGAGTTCGATGGAAAGTTATTCATTTGCTATTCTTGGCAGTGTTTGAGAACAATGAAAAACCTAAAACGAGAGCCACAGATTATGTCCTTCATGGATAAAATTCCGTAAGGGTTACACAAATGGTTGGACCTTGTTTTGCTCCTCATTACCAGTAGTTTTCTTGTGTTACTAATGTTTTTGTATGCTGTCTGATTGTGGGCCCTCCTTACCTTGTGGACGACGAAGCTTCCATTGGCTAGTGCCGGTTGCATAATAGCAACAATGAAGATGACTTAGCTGTTACACTGGACTTTGTGGCGAGAAGTGAGGCAGAACCCAAATGTAATAAAGTTATTCTCCTCCTCGAGGGAAGAAACGAAAAAGGGAGAAGTTAAAAAAAGCCCTTCTATGCCGCCAGCTATAGGTTTATTTTTCTAGCAAACCCAGTCAGGCATCTGCTACGATTTTCGATGACAAGGAACCCTATTTGGAGGTTATTCCCAACATAATGGAGCTGACAATTATTTGTGCAAATTAACTGTCGATTACATTTTTCACAATTTTGGCTATAGCAGAAGTGTGCATTCCTTTCAGACTGGTAAGAGGTGTAAAATAAAATTGTAGCTCTCACTATCAAGTCCACCTTTTTGCAGTTCTGCGGGGTTGCCACAGTCCTCCACGAGAAGACAAACCAATAGCGTTATACCAGCAAGGGCTAGAGCATGCAACCATCAGCAGTTTCTCACACCTTCCATAACGAGGAAGGAGTTCAACAAAAGATGATATCTGACAAAAGATGGAGCTGCTGACATGTGCCTAATGATATCTAACTTACATCCTTCAGTTTTCCAATTCAAAAGAGAAAAAAAAATATCCTCGATTTAGCATGTACAAGCTCAAGCAGCAACTTGTACCAGGACTGTGTGATCATAAACCTTTTGAAACGATAGCATCAGATTGACAAATCAAATGAAATCTAAACACAACATTAGTTTAGTTCAACAATGCAAGGTCGCACATTAAAGCTGCAAATTGTCATTACATATTTTCCAATTCGGCACTTTTCAATTTGAACCTCCAATAAGATAGCACTAGCTTAATTTTAATATTCCCATGCACAAACCATCCACAGATTACATCAGGAACTTACTTACCGGCGGCAACTCTACCATCCAAGTTCAACAGATTACATGTCTTTCCTGCAAGCTGGTCACAGAAATATGCTATTTGAAATTTCATATAGGTTCAAGTTACCTCCAGTTCCCGCACCATTTCAAGTTATAGTGCATCCAGTTCCAGTCCGCTGAAGTAGATTTCCAGACAAGCATAGAAAGAACTGTTCCAAGTAATTGAGTTTTAGAGACATCTTAGCTCTAAAAGATACCATGTAAGGGGCAGTTACCTATTGTTGGCCGATCCTGGCTTTTGAATTTTTTACTCCAAAGGTACCCACTACTCTGTCAGACAAAAAATCAGTTTTCCATGAAATTGAATTCTTGAGGTTTTTCCAGGTCGGATAACCACCCAAAAACACGTGTATCTGGCCTCATAGACTGCCTATTTATTTGCAAAGCCCTCACACAGCCCAGTCACTTTGAGTTCCATATGACAATGGTACAGGCAAAATTGAGTGGACAAATGAGCTTTCCTGCCTACTAGATCATCAACATGCTAAAACTGTAATGCAAGATGGCATGGTTAATAACACTACAACTTGGGATTCCCAAATTTCTTTCCCTGTCTAGTCAACCAAGAAGAAGTTGCCAACAAAAATTATCCAGCTTGAACCATCCCCCACCCCCCAAAAAAACAGAAAAGAAAAAACCTTCTACAGTAAGGCGAAGTCAACCTATTGGCGCAAGGTATGTTAGAAAACAAGATTTATTTGTTACCTTGAGATTGAGACACTAAACCATCATTGGTCTCAGCAGCAGTATCACTCAAGCATATATTTGAATCTGTACTCTTAAGTACATGAGAACATCAATAACCAAAGATAGGAGACAGATACTAGACTATGAATCAATGTTCCAGAGACAAAGGCGTAAAAATTTTGTTCAAACAAAGTCCAAAAAGAACACAAAATAGTTACAACAGCATTAAGTAATACCTACCTCAACCCTTTTCTCCTCTAATAATATTTGATGAAAGGGAGGTAAACTCTCAACAAAGCTGTGAGATAACAAGAAATTTTTTATCCATGATGACATTTAACGTGAGTCTCCAAAAGCACATGTTCATGAAACTTTGAGATTAAAAAAGTCTACCTCATATAATTTTAAACTCAGATATCTATGAACATAATCCTCTAATATGGGCGAACTGGACTTCTAGATGACCTCCTGCGACCATGCCTGACAGGGGAACATGACCTGCTCCGATCACGGTGCCTATCCCTGCCACCATCCCTTCCATTCTTAGTCCTCCAATCATCTCGACTACCCCTACCATTCCACTCCCTTGACCTTTCACGATCTCGGTGCCTGTCCCGCTCCCTTTCTCTATCTCGATCATGATACCGATCTCTATCACCTGAACCACTCCTCCTACTCTCAGATTCCTTCTCCCTCAGTTTCCTCCGTTCTTCAGCTTCTTTTTCCCTTGCTAACCTTTCCTCTTCCCTTGCCTTCTCCTTAGCTTCCTGTGTATTCCACATTCTCAGTTCACTAAAACAAACAAATATATTGTACACTGAATTCATACAGCAAAGTTAACTCACCTTGTACTCGGAGATATAATCCCGGACCATCCCATATCCGATGTGCTGCTTCCCCGTGATATGAGACTGGGTTCTCTCTGCAACATCATTTGCAACTAGAAAGGAACCACAAATCTCACACAAAGCCATCTTTTTCTCCTGTGGAACCACCAACACTTTATCATTCTGGCATTGAATCAATGCTTTCTCGGCATTAAGTTCGTCCACCTGTTAGAAGAGTCGCAAAACTTAGGATTTAAGTCACTGGTTGGGCAAGCAATTTCATATTTCAGGAAAAAAAAATGGAAAGGGAAGGTTTAACACAATATCATACTTTATAGGAGGAACTGCAACATAAAAGCATGAATGCATTGTTTTTATATTTTTTTTATTTTCAGGTCTGGGTGATAAACGGGCTGCTATTAGAAACAAATTAAGAACACCTTTTTCATAAGCGCTTGAGCTTCATCCACCTTCCCAACTTCGCCAAGGGCCTCCACTTGCACCAGCAGGTTTTTTATTTTCTCCTCCACCACAGATAATCGTTCAGACTTGTCAGCTGACAGCGGAGGAGGTGGCATAGGTTCATCCCCTTGTGCTAGGCGTTCTCGTCCACGCCTAACTCTTCTATCCAATTCCATAACCTGCATAGAAAAGGATCCCATGTAAACATATAAAACTACATATCACAAATAACAAGCAACCAGACCCAAGAAGTAAGAGACCTACCAATTTCTCACATCTCTGAGCAAGTTCTGCTTCAAATTTAGCCAGATATGCATCATGTCTTGGGGACTTCTCAAAGCTTAAGTCAGAAAATAATTAATACAGCCATTAGATCAAGTTTGAGTACATATGGAGAGAGTATGAGGAAATTCTGATGAAGAAGACCAACTAAACTTTGATAGAACACCTAATTTTGACCAATCATGCACTAGAAGCACAAGTATCAAAACAAAATAAAATCAAAAGGCTTTATGTAAATCACTGACGCTATGGACTGATTTGAACAGCACAAATTATTCTCCTCTTCTTACAACAACCTGATGAACATTTTGGTTTAGTTACATCAAGAATAAAAAATATCACACCAACAGTGTTTTGCAGATCCAAGATTCATCTTCAGTTATACATACAAAGCAGTTAGTTTCTTATAAAGAACCAAATTAATAACTAACGCAACAGTATCAAGAGGAAGTTAATTGAATACACATATAGAGTCAAATGACATAATACAGAGCTCTACAACTAAGAACAAACATAGCACTTGGAAAATTCCTGCAACACATCAACAATCAATCAAGAACCACCATTATTCTGATCTCAGGCAACAGGTCCATAGAGAATGTTTAGTCAGTAACATACTGGAACTAGAATGCAGCAATGTCATGGCATTGTCAATCAAAACACCCACAACTACCTTTCTTTCAACTTTGGATCATGAACCCTATCACATGGTCCTGGCAGCAAAAACAAAAGGAGCAAAAACCAATTAGCGAAAAATCTTCAAATTATCAAAACCAAAGCTCAACTTAATCACCAAAGTACAAATCAAGCACAGATATAATGAGAATTCAAATCTCCAAAATTTAGAAACAAGCTGAAGTTAACATAATCCAATCAAAATTAGTCAACTTAAAGCTACAATAACTTACCAATATCACTTTTGGTGTTGACAAAGAGGTCATGAGGACAAAACCGAGCCATATAATAAGCACAAACCTCCTTTGAATCCCATGTTATTTCCTTGTAATCTTTTCTCTCCTCCTCCGTCAAATTACGATCTTTTTAACACAAGAAAAAAAAAACCCAAAATTCTAAACACATTAACAGCCCCGTACAATCAATCACATAATCAAGCTTCGTCAATGTAAATGCTTGAAATTGAAAAATAAAATTAGGGTTTTATTACCTGCACCCATGAGTTCATCTAGCATAGCTCGTTGAAGGTCCATGAGCTGATAATGGTGCGAATTACTGATATTAGGCTAAATAACAGGTTTTTGATATTGAAAATGGATTTCTTTTAATTTTTCTAGGATTTTTTTTTAGGATTGAAAAATGAAAGTGGAATTGTTAATTTTTAGGGTTTGGTTTTGAATTTGGATAGGGTGTCATATCGTTGAAGACGAGAGAATGGTGCGGCTTTGCTTAATATCTCTTTCCTCGGATTGGATACAGGTATATTCCTGTTCTGGTTTAGGAAAATTATTATGTCGGTTTTCTTTTTCCTTTGTAACCAAACGGGAAAAACAAACTTCCCTTTTTTTTTTTCTTTTTTTTTTGCTCTTGCTTTCTTGTAAAGTCAATTAATATTTTCCTTCCAGAATATTAAATCAGTTGTGGAATGTTTCAAGACTAGTGTAATTCAATTTCAAGCCTTAGTGGATGCACGTGCATTAAACTAAATATATTTCGCGATAAATTTTGAATATCAAATCATTTTTCTATTTATTGATTGAGATGTTTGAATTCCAAATCTTTTAAAAGAGAAGATTACGGGTACTAATTTAACTATAAATTATCATGTTAAAGAAAAATCTAATAAAAAACATTTCAGAAAAATAGAATATATATATATATGATCATTATAAAAAAAACATTTCAATAAAATAGAATTACTAGGAGAGTCATGCTATTGATTTTAATATATTACAAATATTTATCTATGTTAATGAAGGAAATAGGCGTCTTTGTAGAGGAGGAGGTTTACGTTTGGAAAGGCCAAGCTTGTGAAGAAGGTGATATATATTTTATTAGATATCATAAAAATATTTATTAGTTGTATGATATTTATGAGTCTTTTGTATCAAATTTATGAATTAATATTTTTTTAATAAATTTTGTCGTGTGGTCATTGTGTTCAAAATAAATATATCGTTCATATAAAGATATAAAATAATGTATTTTTTATTTATATTTTTCACATAAATACATTTATTAAATTCATTGATTTTATACTTATTTGATAATATAATCTTATCAATTATTATTTGTTATTGTTTGGATGCTTGTTTCAAACCATATAGGCATATAATGGT
Organism: Populus alba x Populus glandulosa; assembly: GCA_033617975.1. NCBI lineage: Eukaryota > Viridiplantae > Streptophyta > Magnoliopsida > Malpighiales > Salicaceae > Populus > Populus alba x Populus glandulosa. The sequence goes on along the minus strand of CM066143.1, from coordinate 10,370,666 downwards.
TTGGTAAGCTTACATATTTTCTTTTATCATTCGTTAACAATAAAATCTCTTGGGTATGTTCTATATAAACATCCTCATCAAGGTCATAAAAAGTTGTTTTTATATCCACTTGATGTGTTTCAAACTTGTTAATAGTTGTGATGACTATTAATGTTTGTATAGAAATTACTCTTGACATGAATAAACATGTGTCAAAATATTGCACATTTGTTGTCTAAAATCTTTAACAACAAGTATAACTTTATAATTATCAATAATATCATCAATTTTTATCTTTCTTTTGAAGATCTACTTGTATCATAATGGTTTGCTTATGAAAAAAAAATGTTACTAGTTATTGTGTCTGATATTCAAGTGATTTAGCTTTATAACTTTCATGAAAAAAAATTTACTTGAAATTAAATGGCCAAACAAGTCTAGGTATATGTTTTTTTCAAATTCTGAAGATTCATTGTCACCATATATATTTTATTGATCGTATGTATAAAAAGCTACTTTTATTAAAATTTATATTCTTTTATTTATTTTTGGAATTTTGTTCTTGTAAAAAAAAATTTTGTCGATTCTATTCAACTAATTATGTTAAATCACATGACACTTGTCAAAAAAATATACATTGACTAATAAAATCATTACTTAAAAAATAAAACCATGCATGTAAAAATAAAAATAAGAAATAAATTTAAAAACCCAAACCAATAAAAAACTATCATCCAATTAAAAATAACAAAGTGAGAATTTAGTTAAAAATGTTAAAAAAAAACATATTTTAAAAAGATGTCAAAAAGAGAGATTGAAAAGATATAATGTAATAACAAAAAACAAAGAAGAATAAAAATACTAAAAAAAAAACCATATTATTTATATAAAAAAAAACATCTTGCTTGTTTTTATTTTCCTGTAAAACTATATTATCTTAAAAAACTCAATTAACAAAAAAAATAGTATTACAAATGATGATGATAATAATAATAAAAAACAGGCCAAACATTTGGGCTTGGTGGCCCAATATGCCTAGACCATACAAACAAAAGGCCAAGAGCATAAGTATGGGGCGGGTTTATGAGCCCAGGCCAACCTAACTTTTTATTTTGTTTAAGACGGACGACCCCAGTTTTTTTGAAAAACATTAAGGTAGAAGATGCTTTTTATCCAAAATCTACCAACTACTATGATAGCTAGAAAATCAAGGTTGAGTTTTATTGACGTGAAAAACCTCTAGAATTTTATTTTTTTAAAAAAAATAATTTATAAAGCCAAAGAACCTTTAAAATGACTCAAAAATGCAAGATTAAATTGAGAATAAGTATTTTCTATCAACACTGATTAGCTTTTCTAGGCAAGATGAAGGTTCAAAATAAGCTTTATCAAACTCTTCTTTTTTAAAAAAAAACCATTGACACTAAGAACGACAAGTTTTTTTGTCAAAAAGCAGTCCGACCAATGATTTTCTCTCTCTTTATTGTTTTTTGGTGGCCTTTTTCTTTCCTCTCTCAAATTTAGAAACTAAAAAATTAATAAAATAAACTTTTGAATCAAAATGAAAATTATCGAGAATGTGGGATTAGACATATTTTTTTTCTCTTTTTTTTTTTACATTCCAATCCTTTATTTTTTAATTTATTATTTTTTTCTCCATAATCTTAAGCCCATTGCAATCAAATTAGGCTATAGAAGGATTATGAGAAACAGATGCTTGAAAATGAAAGAAAAAACCCAAGTTGCTCCAATGTTTATATGAGCAGTGAAGCACATGAAAACAAAAAACCTTAGATCTTTAAGTTTATACTATATCATTGACCCGTGCTATGCTGCAACATGGATTAATTTTTTGTTTAGCGTAAAAAAGAAGACGCCTAGGCATTGTTAATGTATAATTTAGAAGGAATTTCTTCCTTTTTTTTGTCATGAATTCAAAAACCGATGCACATTGGATGACACTTTTTTTAAATATTGAGAGGGTGATATATTTAATAATATTTAAAAAAAATATTAAGACGATGAAATATTAGATTAACCCATACTAACCTTGAATAACTTGAGAGACTCGCAACCTAGATCACGAGTTTATGATAATCTCATAGAAAAAAATTAAAATAAATGATGAAACCCAATTTTCAATCAATAAAATATGAATGAAAAAATTTTAAAAATCAATTTTTTTTTTTAAAAAAAACTCAAGTCAACTAGGATTAACTTCTCAAACTTAAAACCTGAGTAATGAAAATGAGATAATCCTGTAGAAAATAAATTGAACAAAAAAATTACGAAGTCTAATTCTCTATTAACCCAATGTTGAAGAATAAAATTGAAAATAATTAAAAATAAATAAATAATAAAAACTTGAATCAATCAGGTTAGCTTATTAAACTCGTGACCTGAGTCGGTTTATGAAATATGTGACCAAGCCATGTTTGTTTCCCGGAAAGTAGTTTCCGGGAAACCATTTTCCAAACTTTCCTGTGTTTGTTTGTCATTAGGAAAGTTGGTCAACGGAAAACACTTTCTCGTCAACGGAAAACACTTTTCAGTCAATTTCAATAAAAAAAAATTTGACTTGGTTTTTAGGAAATTGTTTTCTCTTTAGCTGTGTTTGTTTTTCGGAAAGTGGTTTCCGGGAAATCACTTTCCAAACTTTCTTGTGTTTGTTTGCCAGTAGGAAAGTTGGTCAATGGAAAACACTTTCCAGTAAAAGGAAAATTTGGCTTGGTTTTCAGGAAAGTGTTTTCCTGAAAAATTTGAGGGGAAAACACTTTCCGGAAGTTGTGAAAAATTTAGAAATGTCATTATTTGCTGATTATATTAAATTTAATCCTCAAACTTTTGATTGGTATATATATTTTGTTTTGAATATTTATTTTTCAATTTCATCTCTTAAATTTTTATTTTTATATCAACTTTGGTCCTTATTTTTATAATTGCTATTTGCTTTTTCCTTATCATATTTTTTTTAAAAAAAATTATCTATCAAATTTGGTCCTCATTCTTTTGATTGTTACTTATTTTATTTGAAATAATTTATGAAATGTTGATTATTATTATTTTAATTTCTTCATCTTTCATTTTTTTAAAAAAAATTTAGATTTGATCTCTATTATTTTGATTATTATTTATTTTATTTGAGATAATTTATGAAATTATATTTTTTTTTTCAATTTCATTCTCATTCAACTTTTTAATTTGTAAGATTTGTTCCTCATTATTTTAATAAGATATGTATGAATATAGGATATAATAAAAAAAATTTATCATTATAAATACTTTTTAGATTTCATTTTTTTTATTGTAAGTGATTAAATATTTTATATATATTAGATAAACTTGAAAAAAAATTAAATCATTAATAAATTATTTTCCAGTTCATTTTCCATAACACAACCAAACACTGGAAAATGTTTTCCAGTTCATTTTCCATAACACTGTCAAATATCGGAAAATACTTTCCCGGAATTTATTTTCCAGAAATTCACTTTCCCCAAAATTCATTTTTTAAAAGAAAATCACAAACAAACAACAATTCTCATTTTATTGGATCTGCTACGTATCACCATCTAACTTGGACCACGATTTAACTTGGACCACGATTTGCCATTAACGAAAGCAATCCTGTCCACAAACCAGCATCAAGACGACCTGGCTATCTACATATATCTCTTCGACTGGAATCGAGTCCAGCAATCACCTCAATCATCATCCAAAGGCTAGCCAGCCCATTAAAGTTATATGCATACATACACGACCCCTGCTTCTTCTTCCTTTTTATCCAAATATATTGGATCTGCTACATATCACCATGAAGAACAGAGGACCACCTTTTCTTGGATCTGTGCTCATAAGGGCCATCCATCACGGACATTGATAGGCATAAATCCATGGCCATTATTAAAACTTTCAACTGGCCTGGCTGCAAATTGAAGTTCGGATTAATGAAACCAGAACCACTGCCCTCGTATGTGGTGCCAAGAAATTGACTTATCGTTGTCTAGAGCTAGGAAAGCCAAAAAAAACACCACCTCCCTCTGTCTGATCAAACTAACACTCCTTTTAGGATATGAACTAGTTGAAATTAGACGGAACATTTCTTACATGTCTCACAAATTATTCATGTTGAAGAACGTGCGCTATGTGGCAAATCATGGTGCCGTTTAAGCAAAAAAATAAATAAATTATATCTTTGGTGGCCTGCCTCACTTTTGAATGAGGAACTTAAATGATCTTAAAAAAAAAAAAAACAAATAGTATTGATTAAAATAATTTTGGCAATTAGCACCATAGTTTTTAAACCTGACTTGGGTTTTGATCAGGTCACTGGATTTATTTTTTTTTAAATCAAAACGATTAGATCTCGGGTCGACCTGTCGGGCAGCTGGGTCACACCGGACTTTCCTTTCCTTATTTTTTCTTCAGCATGGCCCGATTTCAGTCTATTTGCTAAGTTCCGGATCAACCTGTCGGGCTGGGTTGAATTTCAAAACTATAACTAGGTACAAAAACCAAAAAAAAAATTGTGAAAAATTACAGGTTCATGAATTGCGTGTTAGAACAAAGCAATGTCTAAATTGTGTTGTTATCAATTGGTAACCTAGTTTTTTTTATAAAACATATAGGCTGCTTTTTAAAAACACAACACAACCTGTATATTTTTTTAAGATTACATGGTTTTTAATAGCACAGTCCATTGGATATTTAAAAACAAATGTGGAGGAATTTGTCCAAATTAATGAATGTTTAAGATATTTGTGCAAGTTGCATTATTTCCCAGCAACGTAATCTTCACATTTTATTTGATCTATATTTTAACATGTAACATGTTGAGTTTATTTATTTATTTATTTTGAGGTTGCACTATTAAACATATAAATTGCATTATTCGAAACATATATATTTTAAAAAAATAAGTTGATAACTTCGTATCTTATGAATAACGCTATTTTTAACAAATAGTAGCTTGCACATGGCCGGCGGTTTATCTAAGCAGCCTTCCTCGCATGGTACAAAAGTCCCCATCCTGCGTGCTGCACATGCAAATGGGCATGCCGAGACTTTTCCTCCTTGTTCTTCCTTTTCAAGTAAGTGACTAGGTGCTTCGAGACAGTGCTGTGATTCTATTATTATTATTTTTAATGGAGTTGTTCAATGCGAGATGGAAATTTTAGAGTGTTTATAATTAAGTGATTATAAATTTAAATTTTATTATTTTATTTATTTAATAAAAATTAAATATAATATAATATATGCAGATATAAGTTTCGAGTTGGAAGAATTTTTATTTGAAGAATTTATTAAAAAATAATATAAATTATATATTGAAGTTTTATTAATAACTTAATTTTTTAAAATAAATTGTTTTTCTCATTTTTCTTATTCTTTCTATTCTTTAAAATGGTCTAGACATCTTCACGTGATTGCCATCAAAAGCGAAAGAAAACAGAGAAATCAATTCGTCACCTCTTCATCTAAAAAAACATTTTGAATTCCAAACACACAATCCACGTTCTAGAAATTGTGGATTTAATCGTGTGTTCAAAACCAATCTCAATTTTTTTTTTGTTTCTATTAAATCTTGATTAGCCTAATTAATAATTGATCTAAAAAACTTAATCATAGGATGTAAAATCTGGATAAAAAAACAATATTCAAATCACAAATCGCAAAGCTCAATAATTGTGAGCTCTCTGCTATCAGAAAACTTATCAGATAAAAGGATAAAGAACAAGAGGATTGCCCCTACAATCCTGACCTAATACCCTCCAGCGCAAGATTCAAAAACGAATACAGTAGAAACAAGCTCCCATGTAATAATGGACATCGAAACAAGCCAGAAAAGGAAGTTTCCATCTTCTTTCTGAACCAGACAACTATTCTCTGCATAACCATGAACGAGTGCCAGCTGCCACGTGCACCCATCACCCTCTTCTACTGCATCCACCAATCTCGCCACGTCATATTTCCGTACTTCCACGTGGACACGTGGGCCATGGAGTACTTTGGCTGGAGGATATCCTCCGCGCCTTAAGTATAATTCTTTTTGGATATGCGAATATGCGTTCCCTTATTAATAAGTTGCGCTGCTGCTGGAATTACAAGAATAGCCCTGCTGCGATTGTGAAATAATGAAGCGTCCTATTTAATAATTTTATGCATCTTGACTAATCTGCCCTTCTGGATTTCGAGCTGGGACCTTTATGCTCGTATGTCAAGTCCTGTTCTTGTTATTTTTTTTGGGTGATTTCTGGATTAAATAGAAAGGGGGTTTTCGCAAAACAAAGAAGTCCTCTGTTTATTCAATTCTCTTGCTTTAAGTTTCCGTTTTTCCCTTCTTCTTTTTTTGACGTTTTAAAAGTATTTTAAAAAAAATTAATTTTTTTTATTTTTTATTTAATATTAAATCCATTAGAGATTGGACTTCATGATTTATTTTATCTTGCTTTCTTTAAGATTATCCCAGTCTCAAAACTCAGATCACGAATTTTGCAAATTAATCCAGTTACTCAAGTTTTTTTTTTTATATATATATAATTAATTTTTTAAACAAAATTCATCATTCAATATTTAAGTTGATTGGTAATTAAACTTCATACTTTATTTCAAGTTACTTTTTATGAGATTATCTCAGTCTCATTACTCGAGTTAAGGTTTAACGAGTCGACTTAAATTTTTTTTGTCCTATTTTTTATTGATTTTTTTTCAATCTTGTCCTTCAACATTAGATTGATTGATAATTAATATTCATAATTTATTTTGATTTCTTTTGTATTAAGTTATCATAATCTTGTGATCTAAGTTTATCAGGTTAGACCATGTTGACTTGGGTTTTTCTTTTCTTTTATTTAATTGATTTTTTTCAATTTTATTTTTTAAAACAGGGTTAATTGAGAATTGGGATTTAATAAATTTTTTGATTTACTTTTTATGAAGTTATTATAATCTAATGACCCGAATCACATATTTTACATATTATTTTTGGTTGACCCGGGTTGATAAAATATATTATTATCTCAATAATTTTTTTTAAATATCATTTTAAAATTCTTTTTAATCAAATTATATATTTTTTTCTTATTGTATATGTTGTTCTGAACTTGCTAAATAAACCGGGTTATATCATATCAACCTCTGAAAAATTCAAAAAAAATAAAATTCTGAAAATATATTAGCAATACATTGAATAGTTTTTCTAAAGTTTTTTAAAAATTGATTCACCCGCCAGTAAAATAATCTAGATAACAACTAATTATAAAGTTATTTGTAAATTACTGTGTCAATTGTCAAGAAAGTGATGTCTTAACTAATCAGCTGACCAGAACACCTAACAAATAGACATGAACCACCTTATCATGCAAGCAAAGGAGAAAAAGTATGCGCTTCATAACAGCACCGTACGGGCAGAGTCGTGATGGGGCGGGCTCCATACTAGCTTTCAGCACTAGCTTTGACCGTTTGAACTCACCTGCCAATCTTACAAAATTAATATTAAAAATATTTTAAAGGTATTTAAAAGTGTTGTTATAGTTATTTTTTATTTAAAAATATATTAAAATAATATTTTTTATTTTTAAAAAATTATTTTTGACATAAACATATTAAAACGATTTGAAACCGTAAAAAAATTAAATTTAAACAAAAAAATTAAATTTTCATGAAACGGTGCCCAAAAGGGTAAATATTGTTCCCAGCACATTGAACACACATTGATAAACCCTATAAATTTATTGTGCTGTAAGTTTTTTTTTCATCCTTTTTTTTTTAATTTTGTTCGTTAGGTATCTAATTGAATGCTAATTTAACTAAAATTATCAAAGTAGAGTAAAATTAAAAGCTAAAGGATCAAAGTAAAAACAAACAAAAAGATGGGTTGTTTTTAAGATTTTTAGTTAAAATTCAACTTCGTTCTTGTACTTTTAAAATTTCAAAACACATCAATTTTAGTCTAAAACTTTATTTTTTTTATTTTTAGGTTGGTGGGTTGAGAGAAGAAAAATAAAAATATTGGATTTCAGTAGCAAATAGAGAAAACCACCATTAACAATTATTTTAGTTGCAATGAGTTTTATTTAGCAAGAAGAGTTCTACTTGGGTGTTTTTCCAACTTAAAATTACTTGAAAAAACATTAATAAGCTCTGGAGAATTTTTGGTTTAGGGTTAATTTATGTGGTTGTTTTGTTTTTTTTAAGCCATTAACAAGTTTATTAAGGTGTTTAAAAAGTTTTACATATAGCTTATATATATATATATATTATTTTTAAATATTAAATAATAAATACTTGAAACTTTGATAAATAAGGTATAAATATCTAAATTTATTATCCGATAAGATATGAATATAGATAAACTCAACATGAGGGTTAATATTGCCATCCTTATTTATATAGTTTTAAATCTATCTCTATATCTTTAACTAAATTAATTTTATCTTTGTAAAATGATTGAGTTCTCAACTTGTGATTTTGTTATTTTTTCTATGTAAATGAACTAAATTTGTTGCAAAGATGATTAAATATTATATCAAGATATTAAAAAATAAATTATAATGTCATCTTAAACCCTTTTCAAACTTTTTTTTTTAATTAAGCAATGTTTATAAATATTTTAAAACTATTTTACATGTGAATTAAAATCAAGATTCCTTTTTGATAATTTTAAATATATACTCTCGTAACATTTTAATACATTTAGAAAAAGTTATATATACTTTCATATCATTTTAATACATTTAGAAAAAGTTAAATTTATTTTTTAAATGATAATCTTTAATGTTCCGGAAAAAGGAAATGAAATATCTTCATAATAATTAGTTTAAATGGCTACGCTATGCTGCGACTTGAATAATTTTTTTTTTAATATAAAGAAAATATATAGGTTATTGAGAACCATTTGATATTGTTATTAAATTTTTATTTACAGGTCAACCTTGAATTCTCCTGACCTACTACTTTATCCAGACATGTTATAATTAAATCATATAAAAGTTATTCTGATATGATTCAATTGATTTGAAAAGTCTAAATGCAACCGAATAACTGATAAAAAGTGTTATTTGACTTAAAAATTGAACATTTTTTTTTATATTGAAACTAAAACATATTGGATCGACCTAGATTTCATGGCTTAACCAACTAAATCTGTGATTTAAGTGATGGACTCTATGGAGTTTTAAAACTTTTTAATTTTTTTTACTTAATTATACGATAATAAAAATAAATATTTATAAAATCAAGTACAAACTTAATACAAATAAAATATTGAAATATTTTTTTGAAACTTCATTAACCTTATAAAAAAATCAAATCAATTTATGAAAACAAATTTAAAATTAAATAAATAATTAAAGGTAAACTCAACGATAATGAAAGAAAAAAAAATAAAGAGAGAATAAAAAAATTAAAAAAAGCTACTGTGCATGCACCCTAGTAAGGAAATTAGGGTGCGTTTGTTTTGCACCTTCTTTTGTGTTTACGGAGTAAAAAACACAACAAAGGTACTTGGTAACCGTTAAAAATGTGTTTTATACTGCGGAGCTCACTAAAATATTGAGTTTGAAATGCAATTTTCATGAATCTGTTTTTACATGTTTTTTTAACTGCATCTCGTAAAATACTGTTTGTTTTTGCGTTTCAAAAGCTCTTTTACAAAAATTAATAATTTTTTTTTCTTTATTTAAAATTAATATTTTTTGATGTTTTAAATCATTTTATTTTGCTGATATCAAAAATATTTTTTTTAAAAAAATAAAAATACATTATTTTAATGCATTTCCAAATAAAAAGCACTTTGAAAAATAACCACAATCACACAATTACCAAATATTTTATACTTGTTTTTTGTTATACATAAATCTCAACCATAATTTTTACAAAATACGTATCTAAATCTAACAAATCATATCTAATCACATTTTAAAAATTTTTTTTTTAAAAAAAACTATAATTATAAAAACCACTTCAAAAATAAATACTCTTATACTCTCGATTGAATTGCAATCAATTGCTTTCAAATCACATAAACACGATTTGAAAATGATTAAAGTCATTTTTAATGCAGCACGAGGAGAAAAAAAAAGAAAAATAAAGGAGGAATTGAAACCAAAACAGTATTTTCAGATTAATTTTTGCTAATCACGGATGGTTTAGCGGTTGAAATTTTATTATATTTTTATAAAAATATAAATTTTATTCTTAAAAAATTTATTTGTTAGAAAAAATAACCACAAATCTTGAATAAAACTAGTACAGCTTTTAAAAAAGATGAGAAGTAGCAGGTCGATGACCAAAAAGATTAATTTTTGCTTAACAAATACTATCACTAAAAAAAATAACAGTAAAAAAAAAACTAATCCATTTCCAAATTTAGTTACTCAAGGGCATTTCCGTTAAATAACACAAAATAAAATAAAAGCAAACAACTTTTAGCTAAATGAAGCCAAGGACAGAGTCGACAACTGAAATTGGAGAAAAATATTCGTTAACGCCAGGCTTAAGAATCCACCCGTTATAAGTAACCAGTGGGCAGCGTCTCTTTTTCGTTAAGAATCAGAAACAAAGAAAAGGAAGCAGGGGGAGTTTTTATTTTCAGAGAGAGAAATTGATAGTTTTCTACAACGAGAAAGCAACAGCAAACAATCTCCTGTGAGCTCAGTTACTCCAAAACAGGGTATGTTGTTACTCTTCAGTTTCTATGTTTATTCATGTATGTTTTTCATAATTTCGGTTTTGAAATTTGGTTATTAATTTCATTGTGGGTGTTTCTTTTTGTCAAGGAGAGAGTGTTCAGAAGTTTATTTTGAGAAATGGGTTTTTGTTGAACTGCAAATTTACTGCCAAAGAAAAATTTGGGTTCGTGTCTGATTGTTGATCAGTTTTTCCATTGATTGAATTTTTGTTTCTGGTTGTTGTGTATTGTGGACTTTTTTCTTTTTCTGGATTCAATCTGTTATAATATAGTGGATGCATAGACTATGAAGTCTTGTGTTTGCAGAAGTAAAGTTTGAAATTTTTCCTGAGAGATGGTCTTTTCTGGTTTGCATAGTTCTTTCTGTTGTCTTCTTCAACACGGCTTTTACGCGACCCGAATTTAAAAATAGTTTCTGGACATAGGTGTAACAGTAACTTTGGAAACTGGAGATATCAGTAGCTTTTAGAGAGTTTCAGGGGTTTTTTATTTTTTATTTTTTCAAATATTAACTGACAGAGTTTGAGAGTTTCTTTTTTTATGTATATATATAAAAAATTGTAATTGAATTCCTCCTCTGCTCAATTGATGCAAATTTAATTTGAGTATTTTTTTTTCATTTATCATTCTTATACAACGATGAAAAGTTATCATCAAGTTGTGTCAATTGAGTTTCTTCGTTTGATTTGATATGAGTTATGTTAAGCTTGTATCAGACTGAAATAACTTCTGTAATTTAGAAATTATTTCATATAATTAGACAATAGTATAAAAAATATAATGTTGTATAATACTCAGAGTTGGATTGTGTGTTAGGAATTGATCTAGAAAATACAGAGTCATTTGTTCGGAGTTCATGCATGTATGCAGTATGTGAAGTTCGTGATGTTCTATTTCATGAGTCTGCAAAGAGTCACTTCGAACTCTATAAAAGAAGAGTTCCAGACTTGAGTGCTTTTCTCCTTTTGCTGCTGTTACCAAGTTATGATTGTAAACAAATGTTAAACGTTGTTGTTTATCTGTGCTGCAGCGTGCTGCTTTTCTAAGAGAGGAAGTTGAATCCCTACCTCCTCTTCATTCCTTGAAGAGTTAAGAATCCTTACATGGGTCCATTTCACGAAGCAGCTGAAAGAAACCAAAATAAGCCCCCTATTGGTATTCGATTCTTAGAGAGCATAAAGAAGAAAAGGCTTTCCTACAGAACCCACCAAGCCATTGTCTTGATTGTAACTTTTTTGGCATACACTAGCTACCATGCTGCTCGGAAAACCACGAGCATTGTCAAGAGCACCCTTGATCCAGAATCTTCCGAGGCGGGGTTGAAGTTTGTCCCATGGAGGATTACTTACTCAAGTGAACCAGTTGAAAGAAAAAGTCTTTCATGGAAACTTGGAGATGGTTGGGCTCCATTTAATGCCTCAGATGGGACAGCCTTGCTTGGTGAAGTCGACTTGGCTTTCCTTGCTATATATGCCTTGGGAATGTACTTTTCAGGGCACCTGGGTGATAGAATGAATTTAAGGATCCTTTTGACAATAGGAATGGTTGGAACTGGTATATTTACTTCATTATTCGGTGTTGGATTTTGGGCAAATGTGCATAACTTTTACTATTACTTGATAGTGCAAATGCTTGCTGGGCTGTTCCAATCAACTGGATGGCCTTCAGTGGTTGCAGTGGTTGGTAACTGGTTTGGGAAGAAGAAGAGAGGGCTAATTATGGGTATATGGAATGCCCACACTTCTGTTGGGAATATTTCAGGCTCTTTGATTGCTGCTGCAATGTTGAGCTATGGATGGGGCTGGTCCTTTGTTTTGCCTGGTCTCCTCATTGCTTTTGCTGGCTTGCTTGTGTTTGCACTACTGCCTGTTAGTCCCGAGGCTGTTGGAGCTGACAAAGATGAAGATGAATTGGATTCTCCAAATAAAGCCGGGGAAGAAGTTACAGAGCCCCTTTTGGTATCGGACGCTGATGTTAAACAGGAAGCTGTGGGGTTCATTGAAGCATGGAAAATACCTGGAGTGGCGCCCTTTGCTCTCTGCCTATTTTTTGCCAAGCTCGTGGCCTACACTTTTCTCTACTGGCTTCCTTTCTACATTAGCCAAACAGGTAAAATGGGCTGCTTAGCTTTTTTTGATTTTGTGATCAATTTGAATTTGTGTAGCATTCTTTAATGTGCTAAAAAAATGAAGGGAGAACATGAGATTCATTGGTTTCATGAGACTTCAATGACTCTGGTCGAAACTCTTGACATCCTAATATACTCGTTCATAGTCTTAGATCTAAAATATTGGTGTTTGTCATTTTGTAACTGGGAAATGTGTTCATTTTGCTGCTTTTTCGCATATTAGTATCTATGATGAGGTCTCATGAATTCTCGTCAATCTTGCAGCCATTGACGGAAAGTACTTATCTGATGGAACTGCTGGGAACTTGTCAACATTGTTTGATGTTGGAGGGGTGGTTGGGGGGATTTTGGCTGGGCACATTTCTGATCGCCTAGATGCCAGAGCAATCACGGCAGCAAGCTTCATGTATTGTTCCATCCCTGCTCTTTTCTTCTACCGGAGCTATGGACACCTTTCCTTGGGTCTAAACATTGCTTTTATGCTTCTTACTGGCATGTTTGTGAACGGTCCTTATGCTCTTATAACAACAGCCGTCTCGGCTGACTTGGGAACTCACAGTTCCTTGAAAGGGAACTCGAGGGCATTGGCAACTGTTACGGCAATCATAGACGGAACAGGCTCGGTCGGAGCTGCAATTGGACCTTTATTAACAGGTTACATTTCTGCTAAGAGCTGGAGTGCAGTTTTCACAATGTTAATGGCTGCAGCTCTAGTTGCAGGTCTACTATTGACTAGACTTGTTGTGGCTGAAGTGGCTGCAAAGATTGCTGAATCGAGGTCTCAAGGATCTCCTGCATCAAAAGCACAAGCAGCTGCATTTGATGTGTAATTTATGGAGGGAGGTAACAGGGGTTATATCTATATTTGCGAGTGGTTTTCAGAGTGTTTTATGAGCTCTGCTGATTAAAATGACGAGGAATATTCCTCTTGATAGGGATGAAGATGCGAGAGAGGATTGTTTTTAAACCTTCTCCATGAATTAGTTTGACGGGGGTAGAGGTAGGAAGAAGAAATGGAGGGAAGACAGGGTCTGTCCTGCACTCCCATGTTTTTTGTGTATATGTACATTTTTTCATACGTTATATATCAATTTAAGCAATGCAACATCACCCGGAAGGGCTGTTAAGATTCTGCTAACTTCTTAAGACTATCGATTGCTGTTTTGCATGCGGGGTTCCGATGATCAATTGCAGGATGCTTTTGATTTAAAAAACGAGCAAGAGGGAATTGTTTGGAGCACCAATAATGAGGTGCTTTTATATGACTCGCTTCTGTCTTCTTTGCATCAAGTTGCACTTTCGAAGGATCCATCGGGGTCAGTGGTAAAACTTTGGCTATACACCTGCTAAACTAGGATTTGGATTCAATTCTCGTAAGAAATTTCTGTAAGGTTGGTCAACTCTTGGGGATATTTTCCTTAGTGAAGAATGAAAAGGCTAGACTCTCTCCGGTCATGCCTTTTCTAAGCATGCTCAGCAACAATGGCTAAAATCATTTCTTTGTTACAAATTCAAAATCCACACGGGAGCAAGGAGGCGAAGGAATGGAGCTGGCCGAATAATGGATCCTTGTTTCTATCGCGCTCGAACTATTGAAAACAACTCCAAACAAAAGATTTGCCTGGATGTCCTTGTCAAAAAAGAGGGAGAAGAAAAGAAAATCTTTCAAGAAACCAACTTACAAGCTATGGTACAAGGTTGGAACGATAAACAAAGATACAGTTGTTTTTTTATTTTTTTTTCCTTTTCATCTTAAGATTTACAGCGGGTTGATATATTCACAAGAAAAGGAAAAACTTCAATCGTTTTTCCTTGGATTTTGAACCCCGAATGATAAAGTTACCATACCAGCGCGCTGCTCTAACAGTCTTATCCTTGCTCGTCGAATGGCTCTCTGAGGTAGCGTTGTGAACAGTGCTATAGCGAGCACTGTAACACTCGTCATTTGTTGCTGGTATGGAGGCTATGGACGAGGCACACCGGAAAAACAAATTTCAGGAAAACAAATTGCTGGAAAACAAAATGCTTGGTCTGTATATGTAAATCCAACAACAAGAGAGTCTGATGTTAGTGTTACCATTATCCAGGTCAAAAGCACATCTCGTCCATAGAAGGATAAATATTTCATGTGTAAAGAATATGAAATAATATTTTTTTTAAAAAAATGTAAAGAAAAAAAAACTAAAAAATATTATAAAAAAATAAAGATAAAAAAATTATAAATAGGCTGTTTTCTAAAAAAATAATAAATATACTAAATATAAAGAATATATAAAAAAATCTTTTTCTTTATTCTTGGTATATTTATCAACTACAAATTTATGATTATGCCATTTCTATATTAAAATACCATTACTATAATTTCAACGGTCATAATTAGGAACTTGTACCCCAAGTATTTTGGGTCTCAAATGCTCCAAGAAACGACAACGTTGTGCTGATCATAATTCACATGGCTAAGATTTCAGCACTTCAATTTGATCACCATTTTTAATAAAAACAAAACCACCTATAGTTAGAAGCTCCTTTCCAAACCTTAGCTGTTTGTCTCGAACTCATTAAAAAGCAAGAGAGAGAAGCATGAATGTCAAAAATGTTTTTTAACCTGATACAAAAAATAGAATATAAATTTGAATAATAAAATTATAAATAATTTCTTTCAACTAATTATATATTAATAATTTCAATTAAAAAATTAAATCATATAAAAATTTGATAAAATAAATCAACAATATTATAATAATGAGTAATATAAACAAAATAAAAGAGATATATAATATGAATTAATAAATTAATGACATAAAAAAATAAAAAATTTCAGAATAAAATTTCTCAATACAAGGAAATCACTGAAAGGTAGGAAACACACATAAACCTAGTTATTTCTATCACAATAAGTTTTGATATACTCCTTTTGGGTTGCGAACTAATGAGTTTAAATTAGTAATTAATTAATATAAATTCAATAATAAAATAAACTCCTAAACAATGTCTAATGCGCTAGAAATAATTCAAATTAAAAATAATTATTTAAAATAAAATAAATAAATAAAATAAAATAATGAAAAAAATCTTCATGTAAAAATTCCTCTATGTAACTTGAATCTCTAATTTTTATATATTCTTGGCAGATTTGAGTATTAATTTCAAACATGTCGTTCTCTTCTGATTTCAAACATGCCGTTCTCTCTTATTTGGATGAATTATTGGGTCTACAATATATAGTTGGAAAGTTTTAGATATTTAGTTTCTATCCCAACTTTAATCGAAGCAAAATTCCACCAGTAGTTCTAGATATGTCCCAAACAATACACACAAATATTATTTGACATATTTGACAGTATTAGTTCACTAAATTTGAACTTCTGAAATATTATATTCTCTAACTCCATTTAACCTGAAAATTTACTATAATATATTCTCATGCATTTAAAATTTCCCTGTAAAATTTCAGTTTTATCTAATATCATAAAGCTAGTCAGCATATATTTTAAGGCTAAATTTGAACCTGACTTGGTTCATATCATAAATTTAATAAACTCGTAAAATCAGACCGAGTTTACTGATTTTGCACGAGTTAAATCTGATTTTACTGATTTTGAGTTTTTTGTCCGATATAGCACGTTAGATACATATTGACTTGTAAAATCTTAACTCGCGCAATTTTAACATCCTTGGAGAGAAGTACTTTATGGAATACAAAGTACTTTAAGTTCTACCATACTCAAGGGCGGAGGAGCATAGGAGGCTAAGGTAGGCTGTAGCCCAGGTTAAAAAATTTTTATTAAAAAACTCAATACTCTCCTGTATAACCTTTACATCATATCTGTGAAGGGAATTAAGGGTCGCTTAAACAACTTGCAAAAATGGCCACCATAAAGAAGGGGAGGTAATTGGAAATTGAAAAGTGTCATTGTGAACCCCAAAGGAGAAATGAAGGCTTAGCAATTACCGGTCCAATTGGAAATGAGTGTCCTGATCTTTGGCCTAGGATTGCAAGTGCAGCTAATGCTAAGAGCTGTTCCTTTTCTTTAGAAATCATATTATCGTTAAGTTCTATATGATTTTATAGGGTTAATTTTAGTTGTGTTTTTGTTATTTTGACTAAATTTTATTTGGAGCTTTATATGCAATAATGAATTTAATGGATTTTGTGCAAGAAAAAAAAAATTTGGGAGAGCATGCTGTCTCCTACAAACATAACTGTTAAAATAAAAAATAAAAACTTTTCCTTTTGTGTTTTTTTATCGTAAAAACCCACTCATAAAGATTTTTTCTTCTATTATTTATTAAAATCCACTCTTTCATCTTTATTAATACTCGAGAAGCAGCATGGAATTTTAATTTTCTTCTTCTCAATAACATCGGGTTTTAGCTTAAGTTTTGAAAAGAAATTTAAATAGAGAGTTACAAGAGTGCAAAACCATCACGATCAAGTAAAAAATTTCAAGCTCTAACTTAGCTTTACAATAAGGATTAGTAACAGTTTATAGCCCAAGATAAAAAAATTTCCTAGCTCCGCCCTTGACCATACTCCTCTCGCCCTTTTCTTTCCTAGTTGTAAGATGACCATCCTATGACAGAAAAGATGTCTACGATTTTCTTCATTGAACGAAATGAACCTAGGCAAAGTAAAAGATCTGGAAATGTCTGAAGTCCAAACATGATGCTAAATGAAACTGCCTAACGCATCCTGTTACTGTAATTTACCGTATGAAAATGTATAAAAGAAATGGAATTTTCCAAAAAAATGAACAGCCAGTATATTCACTCGTTATCACAATCACCAGAATAGATACAGATTAGATTTTACGGTGACAATACGCTTAAAATCATGCTTATGCTAACTGGGAGAGCCAAAAACACATGTACTGTACAAAATATTGTCAATGACTAAGAGTCCAAACCCCTGTGGCAAATGACACAAAAAATACCAAACTTCAACCCCCAAGGCCAGACACAATTATATAAACATCATATTTTGTGCCAAGATGGGGTCAAAACACTGTCTTGGTCAGAATACCTCCGTTTAAATCGATTCAACTTAGATAGGACACTTTGTGGAACGAGAATAGATCATGTCTTTATACACTTTAAATTCATCAACCAACTTGTTCCCTTGAAACCATCTTCTCTCTTCAAGTATTTAAATGCCCAATCCATACACTGCATTTTAAATCCCATCTATGACACTTGGTGGTTTTGCATATTTGTGAACTTCTTGATAGATTAGCAACCACAAGTCAAAAGACTTGAGCGTGCAACAAATATATGCAAGTTCAAGCATTAAGACAGTAATTTCATACAATAAAAATTAGTCTAGAATTGTTTCCAAATTCCCCAAGACCTCACATTGAGTGAAACCAAATTGGATAAATGCAAAAGGAAAACTTCAGGGGAAAATTTGTGGAAGGTTTTAAATGGAATCTGTTAGTTTAGAGGTTTAGAAATGGAAAACAGATTTAAATTGTACGAAATAAAAGAACAACAAGGTAAAAAACTACTAGCCTTGACTAATGAAATTTCAAGCAGGTCCAGAATTTACAGAATCTACCTTTGCATTGCAGAATCTAAATAAGAATGCACAGATACTACTTGTCCCCTGCATCACTTTCTTTAACAAAATCTACAGCAACTATGCAGTGGAGGCTTCAAATTAAGTCAACCAAACACTTGGGAATGAAAATGTCTTCGGAAATGAACCACCAACTACTTTCAGACTAAAGAAAAAGCACAAGAACCAGATAAGATAATAGATTTTATAGTAAGAATAAAGCAAACAACCTGACAATCCTTAGAATCATGTTAGTTCTAATCTGAAAGGCGACAAACGTATGCATCATACAAGGCAATGAGCATGACCAACAACCTTTAAATCCACATCTCAGGAGATACAGCATCCTACTTTGAGCCTAAGGTCAGAGCATTTAGATGAACATGCATTTATGGGGTTAAGACTTAGGATTAAAGCATTATGTCAGTGTTAGTATGCAAATAGTTCTTCATGAGTTCTTGGACATTCACTGCCTCCTTTTGCCCCATGTGAACCATGACCAGGACACTTGCCCCGTAAACTACCAACCAGGTGTTCTATTGTACTGCTTTCTAAATCCAGCAGAGCTAATATTGGTGGTATGAATAGAAACCAAGATTACTACTTTCTAAAACCAGAAAACTCTTGGCTTTAGCTTCAATGACTAACAAGCTGAAATGGGATGGTGATAATTCTAGGCTCAAAACCATCAGAAAAAGGTTACAGGAACCTATGGTTATGGACCACATCCATTGGGGAGAAAAGGAATAGGAAAAGGAGCTTAAACCAGACACGACAATGTTGGTATTGTGCTTGTCACAACTAGAGATACCAGCTGCCTTGCAGTGATTACTTGTATAACTTACGGGAGACAATAGCATGGTGGTGCCAAAGAATTTACTACATATAATCAAGGAATTCAAACTAAGAATGAAAATCAGACTGATATACGGTGTGACTTAATAGGAGTCAGTCTGCACCTGCTTTAACAATAACTAAATTTTGAATTGCCAAATCAAATGAGCCCAAGTAGGGAAGATACCAGCCACAGAATAGAATCATAGATTGTGCCCTTCAAACTGAGCACTCTAAATTCTTCAAGAACCAACTTATTCAATTTGTCCACAAAAGCATCTTCTTTTCAATTATCTAAAATTTTGAAAGCCTTTTCTCTAGCAAACCTCCACTTCAACAGCTTGACCATTATTTGAATCACACGGTACCCTTTATGGCTTCTAAACAAACAAAGACAGCTATCAAACATAAAAATTTGTAAGAAACTCAAAGGATCAAATAAAAATCAGAATCCATTCTCGAATATACATCTATTTTTCAAAAGGGCAAGTAAATATCTAGAATTCATTCAACGAAGTGATCAAAAGTAAACTTTTTAACATCAAATTCCATTTTATATCTGCTCTCTTTCAACAAATTGTGTATTATGACCCATCAATTCAAGAATTACAAAAAACGAAAGACCTGGGGATGGTTGAGAAGGTAACTAACTAGTCATCGCCATCATTTCGAGACTTGGGCTTGCGATATTTCTCTTCAACGAGCTTAGCCATGAAAAGTCCAGTGGTGGCAAGCTTCTTGATGTTGGGTACATCGTAGTTTTGAGCAATGTAAACCCCACACACAGTTCCTACTATGAACGAGAAACCACTCTTGATTATCCCCATCGCGGCTGCTGCAGCTTCTACTATAAGGGTTTTATGGGGATGATGTTATTTGGTTGGTGGAAAGATCGGGAACCCAAGTAGAGGAGACCGGCGTTTCTTGGCGACGTAGGCGTGGCAGACACGGGCCGAAGAGAACGGGAGAAATAACAAAAGGAGTAGCTCAGGTTAGGAGTTGAGTTAAGAGGGTGTTTGGACCGAGTTTTTAGAAATTTTAATTTTTTTAATTTTAAATTATTATATATATATATATATATATATATATATATTCAGATTATTTTACATGATAATGTCAAAAATAAAAATTAAAAAATTAAAAAAAAATATTTTGATATATTAAAAAAAATTAAAAAATAATATCTTTTACTATTTCAAACACCCTTGAATCATGGTCTTTATAAAAAAACAAAAAAGTAAAATCATGGTTAAAATTCTTCTTTCTTAAAAAAAAAAATTGTTACAATTGTTTTTATGTAATTAAAGAAAAGATTGTGGTTAAGATCAGATAAAAATGTCACCAGGAGTTTTATTTTTATTTTTTAAAATAAAAAAATAGAGTTTTTAAAAACTTTGTTTATAAAAAAGAAAAATAAAAAAAGAATCATTGAAGTATAAACTTCCGCGGTCATATTAAAATTATTTTAAACATAACAATGTGTTTCTAACATGTTTTCTAACATAAAAAAACTTGATTAAAATTGAAAAAAAAAACTAAATAGTTAGGATAGAAAACCATGGTTAAGATGTACGTGAGTTATAACTTAACTGCTATTAGTATTCCTCCTTCTTTTTAAAAAAAATTGATACAATTTTTTTTTATGTAATTAAAAAAAAGATTGTGGTTAAGATTCAATAAAAATGTCATGATGAGTTTGGTTTTTTTCAGAAGAAAAAAAACAGAGTTTTTAGAAACTTTGTTTATGGAAAAAAAAATAGAGAAAAGTAATCATTGTAGTATAAACTACCGTGCTACAGGTTAAATTAAAATTATTTTAAATGTAAAAAACACATATTTTTCTAGCATAAAAAAAACTTGGTTGAAATCGAAAAAAGAAGTAGATAATTTGGATTAAAAACAAATGAAAGATAAAAAAAAATACTATTAAAATTCAAAATTAGTTTACATGCACTCAATCACGAGTTAAATTAAAAGTCAGATTTGATTGCAAAAAAAATATTCGCAAATGCTATTAATGTTTTCATTAATTTCAAATAAAATTGAAGACTTTTTGGGTTGGGTCATTTCCTGGTCTGAATTTTAAATTAAACTAAGTAGAAGTAAAAAATTTGACATGAAAAATTAAACTAAGTTTTTTCCTAAATGTTTTGGGTGAAAAATGAATTGAAAATGAGTTTTTGGGTAAAAAACCATGTTTTTCCGGCCATATCGATAACTGAATTCTAAGCTTAGCAAACAAAGTGTCATTTTTTTTTTTGGAAATGGTTGGGTAATATAATTATATTTTTCCATTGATATAAGGCAGGTTTTGCAACAATCAACACTTGAATTTATAAAATTTCTTCCAAACATCCATTTAAAAATTTTTATATATATAAAAAGAGGCTAGAAGATTTATTTTTTTAAGAGAAGATGGGATATTAATGCGAGTTTAGCTAGAGCTCATTGGTTGCATTTTGCAGTTAGATGAACATTATTATGATGAGATTATATTAACCACACATATTCCTAGGCAGAAATTTTAATTTTATTAGGTTTAATGATTGATTTAAGTGTTTATGATATATTGGTAAGATATATCCATTACGATGCATTAGTGTCATGACAAATATTTTAATAAAAAAGTCACTATAAAAATTAATCGGCAATTCCGCCTTGAGCTACCAAACTTACTTCATTAATTACATTTCCGGCCACTCTTGAAGTTTTACAAGGTAAGAAAAAAAAATTCACTTTAGTGTTTTATTTTTCTTTACAAATTTATTATACAAAGCCACAAAAAATAAAATTTTTAATGCTTTTGCACCATAAGTATTGTAAAAAGAAGACAATTGTCATAACCTAATTTTAGGTTCCACAAAATTTCCTATTTTTCATGTAGAAAATATTTTTCTTTAAAAAAATAGAGAGAGAAAAAGAAAAAAAGAAGAAGAAAAGGTAACAATATTAATAAAAAAACACTTTAAATCATAATGAGACATGCATTTAATTCACAACTAGTCAGAAAGCTATATGGATGGATGATTGAGGGTCTTGTTGAAGAAATTTTAGAAAATGGACTGAAAATATAGTCAAGACTGCATAAATTAGAGGTATAAGGACTGACATGGACAAGGTTGCAAAGTTTGGTAGTTCAATTTTGATAAATAAAGGCTTAATTAAGAAGAAAGTTAAAGATGAAGGAAATATTGCAAAAATTAACAAAGGACCCAATTGAACTTTGGAAAGGCTTAATTGGCTTAATCATGGGCTAAAATGAAAGATAAATAAAGTTTAGAAGTTAGTTTAATCAAAATTAGAAGAATGAACAAGTATAAGGACTTAATTGAACTTTGGACTGGTCTAATTAAAGTAATCAAGGACTTAATTGAAAAAACATCAAAGTTTAGAAGTCAATTTAGAGCAAATTTGAAGAACTTCAAGACTAAGGATCATACTGTAAAATGAAGTAAAGTTTAAGGGCTCAATTAAAGAAGGCCAAAGGCACAATTGAAAAGATTTCCAAATATTGGACCAATTGGAGGTGTGATTGTGAGATTAGAAAAAAACAAGGACCAAGATTAACCGGAAAAGGTTAAAACCCTAATCTATATAGGTTAAAGAAACGACATTGATGAAACGGTGTGTTTCAGGGCAAAGTTGTGTGTATTGAAAAGAAACAATGTCGTTTCAATATATTTTTAAAAAAGAGAGATTGTATTAAGAGATCAAATGACTTGTCATCTAGTACTCCTTGTTGTCTTCTTTGTTGATTTATTGACTTCTAAACTTTGATGAGTAGTCATGTTAGTAGCCTTGGTTCGACCCAATTTTACGACCAAGATGCACCAAATCTTCCCTAAATCATAACCTAGATTACCTCTTTCAAATCTTAGAGATGTGATTCGTTTCCTTCGCCTTTACAATGCTCCATTGACGCAACAAATACCCATCCTTAAGAGTAAAAAAGTTTCAGGACTTCTAGTATCCTCTATCAGAACCTTTGTTATTATCTTAAGTCAAAGGCTTTTATCCCTCAAACAATGTTAAAAGGTTCAAATTTAGAGTCTATTTGTTTTTGCGTTTCAAAAGCGTTTTTGAAAAAACTTGATTTTTTTTAAATTTTTTTCTTTGCTTCAAATTAAGATTTTTTTTATGTTTTCAGATTATTTTGATATGCCGATGTCAAAAATAATTTTTTAAAAATAAAAAAATATTATTTTAATGCATTTCAGAGCAAAATACACTTTAAAAAGCAACTATTGTCACACTTACAAACACCCTCTTAACCATCTTATAAGCTATAGAATCTTACTACACTTCCTTATAAAACCACATGAAAACCTTTACTACAAAAAAAAAGGAAAAGAGAAAAGATAAAAGATAAAAAGAAAAGGAAAAGAAAAAATATAAAAGATAAAAGATAAAAAAGGAGGACCATGCCCTCACTACTTCCATTTAGTCAAAGCAATACAAGTCTCATCTCTCCACTGTAAAAAATAATAATAAAAAAAACAGCCAACACTACTGTGAACCTCCATCCCCCGAGCTATCCCTCAAGAATCCAAGAAAACTTTTGTGGGGGAGATGCTGCTAGCTGGGCCAATCCTTTTAACTTCAAGACTGCAAGCCTCTCTCAATTGTTTGCTCACTTGCTCTAACATTGGTTTAACAATGGAAGGTGGATCGTGGATCTTATTTTCTCTTCTGAATAGGAAAGGAAACTACCTTGACCAAGGTTGTCAATTCTGTTCTGTTTCGTTCGGAATGGTTAAAACATTTCATACCAATTCAAAAAACATAATAAAATGGAATAATTTTCATCTCATTTCAAATCTCTACCCATTTCAGATTTTTCAGCTAAATTCTAGCCGGAATGTTCCGTTCTGATCTTGAAAAGTCATTGAATCAAATTGAACCTGATTCAATTTAATTAATTAAACCACCCAAGTATAAAAAGTTTTTTTTCATTACTATTCTCAATAACAATGAAATTAATTTTTTTAAATTAGATTTATCATTAATATATATGGTTTATATTCATGTTTTTTTTTCATGTTTATAATTTATAGAAATTTGAGCAAAACAAGAGATGTTTTAGATCCTATTAACCTTGATAACATTGACCTAACTTTATATTTAAAATATTTGTGTTAAAACATCTTTTATAATATTTTGATATTTTATTTAAGTTGAATTACTTCAAGTTAAAGATCTATTTAATCTTAACTATTTAGAAATATTTTAAATTTTGAAATTATATTTGTTTGATATTGTGTTTGTATTACATAATTTATAATTAATTTATCTTGAATTTAAATTATGTTGGTTGTGTATAAATACATGAACAATACAACCTCGAAACGACACGCCAAAACACTTCAAGACTTAAACATTTTATTCTAATTAAAAAAAAAATTACCGAAATAGAATTGACAATCTTGACCTTGATAGGTAAAGTTTCTACCTTTATTTTTCATGTTAAGTTTATTCACTGTTCCAAAGTTCAATCTTTATGTTATCAACTTTGGGACCATGTTTTGACTTTTATGCTGAGACCATGAAGTGTGTACAGTAAAAGAATATATATTGGGTCTGAAAACAGATTATTATAAGCGGAAGGAGTTTTGTGGAAAATAGCATGAACGGGTAGGTTTCCTAGTGATGCATATAGGGAGAAGCTTTAAACTTTCCGTGACAAGAAGAATCTTGGATCAAAAGGGATGAATAGCTGTTAGTTGCATGACTTTGCTTGTAAAGTAAAAGTAATTCTTTCTTTTTCGATACAGAGAGTTGGTTTGTTTTTGTATTTTAAAATGTAATTAAATTTATTTTTTTAAACTAAAAAAATATTATTTTAATATATTTTCGAGTAAAAAACACTTTAAAAAACAACTATTACCGTATTTATTCAGGTATACCCTACAGTGATTGAGCTAGCCAAAGGACCCAGCAAGTGGTTTGATATATGTTTTTGTGTGGTGCTGTGCGCTGATATTCAAGACCAGGTAAACGCCATTTAACAATGTTAGGGCAGGAACAAGTAGGTGGTGTGGTCCTACCTGAGAGATGGTGATTTTCGTTCTTTTGTTTTTGATTCTTGTCATGTGAAAATACAGCCTCAATTATTTTCATTGTCTCATTTGCTGAGTGCTTCATCATGCTGTCATGATTTTTCTTCTCTGCATGGCATGCTTCAATCCACGTTTTATCTGTTTATTTGAACAGAGGGTGGGCCAATTCTTAAGGTTTGTGGAGATGGTCTTTCAATTGTTGCAATTAATTTATTTGTGGGTCGGCAAAATTCCTTTTCCTTCAAAATAAAATTAGTGTTCATCAAGGTTTTTTTTTTAATAAAGTTAATGCATGGCCAAGTCCCAAAACAAATCACCAAAAAATGCATTTGCATCTATTTATGCCTTTTTCTAGCCGTTTTACAAAGTAACAAAGTAAAAAAAAAAGAAGAAGAAGCAGCATATTTGCACATGTCGATAAAATATTTTGTTTTAGCATTTTCACGCACAAGAAAAAAATTGAATGAAGAAAATACAAAAATTCTTTACATGCATACCTGGACTTAATAACAAGTTTGTTAAGATCATTGTACCGATTTACCTAGGTTTTCAAAATAATAAAACCATTAACCTTGTTTTTTTGAAAATAAAAGATATTTGTTAGTAATGTTTAAGGTAAATGGACTCGTAACAAGCCACCTTGAACAATAAAAAATAATAACTTGGTTCCTGAATTTTCATAAAAAAAAAAAAATTTAATTTATTTTTTTATTCTCTTATGCTAAAGTCAGGAAGATTAACTTGGATTGATATCCACCAATGCTAAAATTAAGAATATCATCTTAAAAATTAGGAAAAAAATGGATATAAATTTTATACACGTTATGAAGTATTGAAGAACTGAAATGTTAAAAATTAAGAGGAAACTCTTTAGAAATTTTAATAAAGTAAAAGAATTCAAAGGGTCCTTTGTAGAATGAAATTGTAGTAAATAAATAAATAGTTTATGATTTTTTTTTTCTATTTGTTTAGGTTGTATCTCCTTATTCATAAATTATTAAAGGCATTCCCTAAAAATCAATCTCTTTTTTTCAAGACATGACATTTCTCGGTATAATAATTATGATCATGGTGAAAGTGATAGAACTTGTTAGAATTTCTTGTATTTGTGACACTTTTTATTAAAAGAGGGTATTGCATGAAATCTTTTCCTTAAATGGTAACAAACACCTCGATAAATGTAGATGTAATAGGTGTGGTAAGAAGTAAAGAAAATGTTAAGAGATCATGAATAAATCTCTTGGTATTCCTTGTTGATGCCTTAGTTAAAGACTAATGATATAGAGATTGTACTCTTTAGAAAAAAAAATTATTTGATAATAAAATGAGATAAAATAAAAATAAAAATATATGTGTATGTATTAAAGTAGCCAAATTAAAGTTTTATGGGTTAAAAATTAAAAGCAAGGTAAGATGTAAAAATAGACCAAAACAGGATAATCGAGTAAACAAAAAACTACATATGAGAGCTAAAATAACTTTCTTGGTTTCTTAAGGAAGCTAAGAGCTGCCGAACAAATGAGAAGGAAAGGGGGACACCAATTTCTTGAATTTTTTTCTTGGTTTTCTTACATTAAAACACTTGAAAGAAGAAGATTTAAGCATTCAGATAATATTTTAAGGATTTATGAAGAGATTACAAGCTTTTAAGAAGGATTAAAAACTATAAAATTGAGGATTTGAGCTTGAAAAAAGTAGTGAAAGTGAGGAAGAACAAAGAGAATCCTTATTAATTCATCATTGTTTTAGGTTATTTAGAGGTAATAAACACTTTTACTTTCATTTGTTAAAGTTTTATTATGATTTGAGAAACAAGTCATTTTAATTTTCATTATAGAAGTTTGAATTGTGTATGTTATGAATATAAATTATTGTTTTTATGTTTAGATTGTGTTATTAGTCATGAATAATGAATGGGTTAAGTGACAACTAGAAAAAAAATTGAAAATAAAAAAAGATGTTCTTGTGTGATGGGGGTTTCGGCCACACTAGGTAAAAGGAGAGCTTGGACTTATTGAATTAATTGACTCACAATTCATTATAAATAGTGTTAAAGGAAGAATTTAATAAATAGGTGCGAGCAAGGAGTTTTTTTTATCTATTTGGTGAAATTGTCAATCTTGGTTAGAATTATGTTTGTTATATGAAAAATGAGTAAGTAATGTATCAACTATGAAAAATTAAGAGAAACTCATGTTTCCTCTTTAGAAACATAATTCATCCATTTGCCAAATAAAGATGGAATCAAAGTGGTTGATTTAAATTACATAGACATTGTATCAAATTATATTAAATGAAGTAAGTGAAGTGTGAATAAAAATCGAATTACATGAAAAGTGAAAGAAAAATTCATATTTCCTTTATGAAAGACTCGACCTGGGACATTTTAAAAGAAATGAATTGAGTTGTTTAATTTGATAGGAAATTTATGCTTGAATGTATTAATAAGAAAGGGTGAGAGAAGTGAGAATTGATGAAAAATTTGAATACCAAAGCTATAGGACCATTATTAGGCCATGGTCGACCAAAAATTTAACAAAGGAGAAAGAGTTGAATGCTATTTGATTTATTGTTTAAATAAGTTAAATTTAGAAGATATATATATATATATATATATATATATATATAAGGAACTTTTAAAAAGTTGGACAAAAAGAAAATCTTTGAAATAAGTTTCAAATGGTGTTCATGTTGTAATGATGTTTGGATTCATGTGGTAATAAAATAGGCTATAGATTCGAGATAGTAGTAAAGGACTATATCAAGTGCTTAGACACGGGGTAGGTGTTATTTCTTTTCCAACATTTAAATTGTTAAGTTCTTCATGTTAAATAATTGAAATTTCTTTAAATGCATTGCTCATATACATATATTAATTATGGTATGAGTAATTGAAAAGAAAAAAAGAAAAAATTAAAATTGACTAATACCCTAAGAGGTATTAGAGGCGTTAGTTTATCTAATGATAGGGAGTTTATGACCAATACTCTGAAAGCTATTAGAGGCATCAATGTGATCTAATTTGGCTATTTGTTGGCATTCCATTTCAAGTAAGAAAACCTTTCCATCTGACTGATGACTGAGAATTTAAATTGGCTAACACCTTGAGAGGTACTAGAGATGTCAGTTTATTTGACAACCCAGAGTTTAAAATTGCTCAGTACCCTAAGTGGTATTAAAGGTGTTAGTGTTATTGACGACCAAGAATTTAAATTGACCAGTAACCTGAATGGTACTAGAGGCTTCAATGTGAGTGACGATCAAGAATTTAAATTGACTAGTACCCTGAGAGATACTAAAGGTGTTAGTTTATCAGATGATCGAGAATTTATGTGATTGATTTGTCTTAAAAGGATTAGATGCATTGGAGTGATTTATGTCCATAATGATGTGTTGGGCTAATATATTTGAATGATATTAGAGAAATTAATAGTATTGTTAGATATTTATGGATTGATCAAATTATTTAAGTGTTAGTTAACTATGTTTCTAATTTAATAAATATTGTTCCAATTAGATATATTAATTGTTAGATAATGTTTCTTACAATGTAAGTTAATTTCACTATGATATTCTCACAAGTTTGAGGAAAGCAATATACTACTTTATTTTTACTTAGGATGGTAGTCTTTAATGTTATATCTAGGAATATCATAAACTTCTCATGTAATGTAATTTTGGATAAAGCCTTTTGATATGTAAGTAAATTTAATATTAAAAATGTTTGTATAAACTTAAATTTTCTAGTTTCGTTGAAATATTAGTGTAAAATCTTATTCCTTTATATTATAGATAGAAATATATGGGATTTAATTTACTAATCTTTTATACCTTGTTTATGTTAAACTTTTGTAAGATAAATGTGTAGTGATCAGTATGTAGAATATGAAATGGAAAGTTGAAAGAATAGATATAATTTATTTATACCTTGAATATGTTAAATCATGTTTTAAATGTTAAGGTTGTTACAAGATATTTCATGTTTAGCATTTCCTTGTCAAATCTCTAGAGATATATTTTGATGCTTTTATCTTTTTATCGGGTGATGGAAAAGACTCTAAGCATGTTCTTTTTAATTGAAATACTAGTGATGAGATAAAAGATAAGCCTTAACATAAAAATCATGAAGGCCAATGATAAAGTTAGACTTAAAATTGTGATACCACACCCGGGTATATCTACAAAATATCATTGGTAGATTTTGCAAATAACATCACTCTTTTGCATTACAAGCTTTATGATGCTTTTTATATTTTGCATGTGCTCTATAGGATCTATAGGACCATTATAGTTGTCTAGATTAACCTTTGTAGAGACTGTTTTTTAAAAAATAAGTGTGTAACACTCGATAACACGATGAAAAATCTCATACTTGGTGGTTGTGATGTTCATTCTTAATAGCTCGTGTATTTATTGATCTCATTTGTGTTTGTGTCTTGTTTATGAAAAGCATGTGAGCAAGATTTAAAAAAATCTTTGATGTTGATAGCCATGGTTATGGCTATTGTCTGTTAAAGAGTGCCTTTTATATCGAAAATGTATTATTTATAGAGTTGAAATATCATCCATACTTTGCATATTGTTTTGTGCTCTTTCTTTATGAAGTTTGAGTTATCTCTGTGCATTTGGTGTACATGATGGAGTCGTGTGTTGTATTTTCTATTGATGGAATAGAAAAGTGAGAAGCTATTCTTATATGACTAGAATAATATTTTTTAACACTTGCACTTGATGGAGATATGAGGGAGTTATTATAATGGTGAGATAAATTATTATCCAACGGGCGATGCCACTATGAAGTCGAGAAAAACTTCATATAAGAATTGATTTTTCCAAGGTTGTAATCTTGGGCTAGTCCGTAAGCTTTTCTGTAAAACAAGTCCCACATGGGTATAAAGGATACTCTGATGTTTAAGTTAGTAAAATATAGTATGAGAAAATAATGTATGGTAAAGAAAAAAATAACAGGAAAATGTAAGATAGATTAAAATCAATGAGTGGTTGTTTGTGGTTCTAGAAAATGTTTGGTAGTTATTTATGACTCTAATAGTTGTTAATGGTTGTTGTTGGTTCTTGAGATTGTTGGGTGGTTGATGGTCATGTTTAAGATTGCATGACCAGAACTTTAATGGTTATGAGTAAAGATAGAAGTAGGACTTGTTTATTCTTACAAGTAACTAAGATATTTATACACCCGGTTCTTAAACTTGCTTCATGAAGAATGAAAATATTTTTTTAAAAAATTAAGTTATTGGATGTTGCCATGCTTGCCATTAATGGTGATGTTTGTGGCAAAACTTTCTTAGAAAGTTGAGGAGTGTTATGACATGCGTGTCATCGATGGAGATTATAGCTAGTTATAGCATCAAAAAATAATCACTGGCTAGAAATGCAGTGTTTGCACTGCATTTAAACAACAATGCATGAATAAAAAATTGTGTGTGACTCCTGAAACCTTTAAAAAAATATATAGCGGTGTGTATCGAGATAAGATTGAACAAATTAAGGTGAGCTAGGATTAAATCAATGCTCAAAATGTCAAGTTTGTAATTGTTCAAGTATGAACTTGAAAAATTAAGAGTCGTGTCGCTTAACGGTTGAAATGCTAGTTATTTGGACCTAGTCTAAGTGACCAACATGGCTAATGAGTGCAATGCATGTATCCATAGTTTTAAAACTCGGGCCGGCTCGGCGGGTCGACCCGGGACCCGGCCGACCCGGGCATGGGACCGGTCCGGGTGAAGGCTAAAACCCGCTTGGGAATTGGCCCGGCCAGACCCGGTCGACCCGGGACCCGGCAAGACCCGACCCCAAACCCGTTGACTTTTATTTTTTTTTGGTAAAACGACGTCGTTTTGATTTTTTTTAAAAAAATTAAAAAATAAATTTTGACCCGGTCGAGACCCGGTGACCCGGTCAAAACCCGGAACCCGGGTCTTGGACCGGGCCGACCACCGGGCCGGGTCTTAAAACTATGCATGTATCAATTAATTTTTTTTTCTTAATTTTTATGAATCATTAAGTCCGAAATTAAAACATTACCAAAATTCTAGAGGATAACTTGCCATTAAAAATGACCCGAGAAAGGAACAATATATGGAATGAAAAACAAGAATCTTACGAGCTACCTACCCCAAGGCAAGGACAAAGCCGAAACATCATCATTTTATAAAGTCGCAGTACTGCAAGTCTTTGTGAATAGGAAAAATTAAGTCTTCAATCAAAATTTAAGCTTAGCTTGGATTATACTGATTTTAGAATATTTTTTCACTCAGATAAAAAAACAGAGTACTGGGATCTAAAAATATAATTTACCATAAACAAACACAGACTGTCAACATTTGAAATAACATTTATTAAATAATTGAATAAAAAACAGAGTATATGTAATTATGTATTATGACACATAACGCGACATGAAGCTCTTTATTTCGCCTTTGCTTTCCCGCAGAAGTCCCATCTCCCTCCCCTCGCCCTCTCTTTAAAAAAATAGCCCTTTTTATTATTCTCTCTGCCACCCAGCATCACCACCAACACCAACACCAACACTTTCTTCTCCTTATTGGATCAAATCAGGTTCCTTTAACATTTCTCCAATCAATCAAATGATTCTCAATGTCTCTTTTTTTTTTTAATGTAAATCTAGGTTGTTTTTTTTTTCTCTTCTTTTTGCCTAATTTTGGTTGTAAGTTTGATTAATTGTAATTGATCTGTCACACTTGATCATCTTGTTTTATTTAACGTTTCTGTCTAAATAAAAACGGGGTTCGGAATTTTTTTTCTTAATCAAATTGATTTGATGCTGAAAACTGAAAACTTTATGTTCATCTTTTGTTTCAAAATTAATGATTGATTGCTGATTATTTATTTTTTCTGCAGGTTTTTGTGCGTGTGTGTGGGGAGGGGGTTGTAGATCGGTAATATATTATATTGGTTTCTGGCTCGAGTTTCAAGCTAATTGAGTCATTTGATAGTCTTGCTCTTTGTGGTTTAATGTGAAGTTGTGACTGTTGGTTGGGAAGAGGCATGTAAGTTAGGTTTTTTTTTTTGGGAGGTGGGTTTTTGTGTAGAGGCTGTTTTAGCTTATAAATGGGTGTGAGTTATATAGCGATTTCAGCAGTCTGTACGGCTGTGAGTTTTGTGGGTCTTCAATGTTGGACAGAGGTGTCTTTAGATAGATTGAGATCAGATGGTTTGATTGGTGTGAGTTTTATCAACTCGGAGAATGTCAACCGTGCGCTTGAGCTTCTGTTCAGTTCTTATGCAACCATTGCATTGTTGGTGAATTTTGTATTCAATGTATTTCTACTACTCAATCTTTGTCTCAAGGTGAGTTCTTTCAACTTTTTCCAAATGGGTTCTGGTTTATAACTATTGATTTTTTAATATTTATCTTCAGAGATTTATGTAGTGACTTGAGCAATTTGTGTAGGAGGATCTACTTAAGTTTTAAGTTATGACACAAAAATATGGTGAAATACGATTCTTATAAATTTATACTATATCATTTTCTACAGTTTGCATGCTTGCTAGGTTGTTATTGCTTGTCTAATGGTGTGCATATTGTGTCTAAAGGAACAAGGCTATTGCTTTAGAATAGAAGTTAGCACATAAATTGCAGCCTGAAAGAAATGGGATGCCATCTTGTTCATGTATGGGTTTGTAAGCAGAATGATAAATTATAGTGCACATAGGATGTTTTCTTTTGGTCTCTTTATGATTTATTGCTTAGAGAAATTTAGGGGAGTTTTCAAAGTCAGATATGTAACAGGAAGCCCTTCTGATTTGATTTGATCGCCTTTACTTGCACTACTTGATGTGTCATGTCCTCGCTGTACTTTTTGCTTCATTCTTTTCCAGTAAAATCTTCTTATTTGAAAAAGAGAGATGAGCTTTATACAAACTCAAGGCTACTGGAACTAGGAAAATATATTCTTTGAATCCATGGACTGAAAATTTGAATTCAAGCCTCAATATCTTGCAAGTGGCATCACTAACATACCTACCTAGCATTGTTTACATTAATCTTCTATTAGTTTCCTGCCCTTTGTTGTTTTTTTTTTTTTATATATATATATATATATAGTGTCTAGCCCATATCACTTGAGCAGAACAGCTCAAATATGGAATTGTGCCTTTGATTCCTCGTTGGTTATCATATCGATGAACTTGCTTTCCTTCATAAATATTGCTTTGATGGTTCTTGTTTTGTTGTTGAACATGCAGACTATTTTCTTTGGAGAGTTGTATTCTTCTGAAACTCGAAAACTAGCGGAACGTCTTATTAATTATGCTATTTACAAGGTAAGTATCCTCACCAAGTGTCTAGATGGAAAGTGTTTTACTTTTTTATTACTCACTGTAGTACTGGACAGGCTACTTCATTCAAACCACTGTATTAGCTCTGTTGGCACTTCGAGTTTGTAGTAATACTTTCTTGGGCCTACAGTCAGGATTTATTGAACAAGCTAAAATAATGAGAAAGAAGGCCATATAAGACAATTTGATTTTAAGTGTTTGTTCAGCCTTCTTTTTTTCTCCTAATTTTTGCACCACCAACTTCTCAGAGACAAGAATATCTAGCATTTGCTTCTTTTTTTTATGCTCCTTTTGCTATTTTTTTTCTTTTCTTTTTGAATCCTTTGGGCCTGCTGTTTTGCAATCTGCTTGTCAAATATTGGTTAGCAGGCTGGTAAATGTTTTGAATTTGGGAGAAGTATTAGTTCTCATGATGATGATTTGATTGTTGGTTTGGAATAGGGTATCTTTGAATTGAAGTTTGATAAGGCTAGTGGCTCTGTTGAAACTCTGTGTTTGTAGTTCTGTAATTGCTGTATTTTTTTTATTTATGAATATTCTACAGGGAACCTTTCTGCCACTGGTTATTCCACCAACAATTTCTCAAACAGGTCTCTGGTCAATTTGGTTGATTGTTCTATGTTCTTTAAAGGTTGGTGGCACTTCATTTGGCACAAAAATTTAGTTGACTGTTCTGGTCAATTAAAAAAAAACCTGTTGTTTTAATTTCATCATAGAAGTAATAAAACTGCTGGGATTTTGCATGGTGTTGCAGATGTTTCAAGCACTAGCTAGAGATCGACTTGAACGTTTGAATGCATCTCCTTCTGCAACTCCATGGACATATTTTCGTGTTTATTCAGCATTGTTGCTGGTCCTCTCTGTTGACTTTTTCTGGTATTCTTTGGGAACCTAATCTTGTATTGATAAACATGATTTTGGAAATGCACTTCTTGCCCTTCTTTGTATGATAGTGGCAATAAAGCTCAATGAGAACCTGATCCCATCACTGTTTGAAATATCTGCAATGGGTAGTACAATTTGACTTTTGGTAAAGGCTATAAAAATAATGTGCATTTGTGTATCGGACACCATATTGGGAAGTAAACCGGAGCACAGCACCACTTGTTTCAATTAAGAGAGAACGTTTTTCTTTGGCACTGCACATATGAAATTAACTTTCCTTTTGTTTTATTGGTGCTAACCTTGTGTTGGTGGAAATGGATGGGGTGGTTTTGGAGGAGCAGTGGCTGGGAGTGGTCATGATGGTTGATTAACTGAGGCAGAGTGGTGGATTAGGTTGCTTAGTTTCTCCATTTGCCACAAACATTCTGTTCCTAAATTCTGAGTGGGGCCCATGAGGGGCTGCACCTGTATCAGAAACAACCTATCTTTTTGAAATAACAGGTCTATATGGGGAAGATGATAATATACTAATTCTCACATTTTTCACATGGTCGCATATGAGGGAATTGCTTAACTTGCTTTTTCTGTGGAAGCTGTTTGCATTTGACTCTGTTGATTGAATCATGAGAAACACTTTATTTCTACAACATTTTGGTGGTTGCAGGATACAGATGTGTTTTGTGATATACAGAAGTACGGGCTCGTCCATGTTTCTGTTGCTGTTCTTCGAGCCTTTCAGTATTGCTTTTGAGACCATGCAAGTAATGTCTCTGAAGAATATATTTTATAGTTTGATACATTAATTTGTTATATAAATGTCAGTGAGACCATAGCACATGTTGACAAGGTTATATTCTCTTCAGGCTATGCTGGTTCATGGATTTCAGTTGCTTGAGATCTGGTTCCATCATTCGGCTGGGAATAGCACAAATTGCCAAAGGTTCAAGTTTTTTGATGCAATGAGAGCAGGTACTTCCTGAACTTCTATTCTGCTATATGAATGTCAGTATCTTAGATTGAATTGGTTGGCTGGCTGCAGTTTGTTTTTAATAAGTCCAGTATACTATAGAGGGCAATTTACCTTGGAGACCAGGCACAAAGTAAAGAAGCTGCCTGAACAAAGTCAATTTCCAAAATGCAATGCTAAATATTTCAACCTAAAAATTCAACACTTATTGTAGAAATCTAAAACAGTGAAGTGCAAGCTTTGTTATGCTGAAACCTAAATCTTAAGTTAGCAACACTTCTAAATGCCACTTCTTCCCGTCGCATCCATCTTCAGGACGATCTAGTCACATAGTTTCACGTCTTAGTGAGTGCAGCATTTTCCCCCTCCTGCTTGTTGAAAGCTAAAAAAGTAGAACTCAATCGAGAGGGCGTGGTGGTCTTAAGAAAGGTTCGGGTGGGGGTTCTCTTAAGAATAAAGAGGATGAATAGAAAATAATTCATCTTCATGCTAACAGAAGAGCGGATCCAATACCAAGACGAAACATAATCATGTGTATTTTCCGTTTGCCCTAAAGACGAAGCATTGCTCAATTGCATAAAGTTTGTAGTGTGCAATTACATTGTTTGTGAATGTGAGGGACTGGTACAAGAAATAGGATTTTTAGGGGGGGATGCATTTTATCTGCACTTCACACTTGTTGTCCAGTGATTTTTGCCTTCTCTTGAAATCACATGGATATGTGTGTAATTACAAAATGAACAAGTGGAAAGTTCTATATATAGTGTAACGGTTAGTGTATATGTATGAATAGTTAACAATTACTGATCAAAAGTTGATCAAGGACAAAAATTGGTCATTTAGCTTAAAGATCTTAATTGATAATGATAAAGCACATTTTTTAGTGCTTAGCTCTTTGATGAAAAGAGTGCTCCTTTTTTTGCTTAGACGGTATGCAAATCAATGCCCTATGCCACAAAGTAAAAATTGCTTCTTCCATGATCTTCAAATTGTGTGCTATAAGGGTACTTTAGATATGATTTTAATGATGCTGGTTGGTGGTCCTATTTTATATATTAGCCAGTTTATTCAACTTTAACATGCTTCTAGTGGATTTAATGTAATGGCATTTTCCTGATTAAGGAGTGTGACTGCAGGTTCATTGTTGGAGTGGAAAGGCGTTCTTATCCGGAACTGGGGTTTTTCGCTAGACATGGCAACCTTATTAATGGCACTTGGTCATTATGTGTATATATGGTGGCTTCATGGTGTGGCATTTCATCTTGTGGATGCAGTTCTCTTTTTGAATATACGTGTAAGTTTTTGTTCCTCTTTTTATTTGGAAACGTTTAAAACGAATGAATTTATTTATTTTGACACACTGATTTGATGTATTATGGTAATTTGAGCAGGCATTGCTAAGCGCTATCATAAAGCGTATAAAAGGATTCATGGAGCTTAGAATCGCTTTAGGTGCCCTTCATGCAGCACTTCCTGATGCAACATCGGAAGAACTACGAGCATATGACGATGAATGTGCTATCTGTAGGGTATGCTTGCTCATTTATGCTTCCTTTTTAGTTTTCCATTGGATTGTTTAATGTAATGAGTTTTGCAAATGGCAGGAACCTATGGCTAAGGCCAAAAGGCTACATTGCAGTCACATATTTCATCTTGTTTGCTTGAGATCTTGGTATGGCTTTGAATCTTTTTGCTTATGTGAACTTTTCTTTGACAATTCAGTGTGTATGATGCTCAATAAATGCTGAATATTGCTCAATAATGCCAGGTTGGATCAGGGTTTAAATGAGATATACTCATGTCCCACTTGTCGGAAGCCACTTTTTGTAGACAGGCCTGAAAATGAAGCAAGTACTCATACTGGAGAAGCTCTAACAGATGAACAACTTGCTCATCAAATAAATGAAGGACGTGAACGGCAAAACACTCCAGGTCATGTGCTGCCTGCTGCAGTATTCCCTAACCAGATTCGGAACTCTATGGAAGGCAGCCCTTGGAGGTAAGAGACCCTTACCTTCGATCATCAGTCTTTCTTCATTGCCTAGAAATGAGTACAGATTGCTGCTTCTAGCTGAAAAATAATCACCCCCCCTCCCTTTTAAGATGGCTGTGGAATTTCTGAAATTAAGAGCCAGTGGACCTTCTGCTATTTAGCAATGGTTAGTCTGTTACCTAGTAGTAGTTCCTTTGTGATAACTAAGGAGTTCTAGCTTCTTTGGAAATCTTGAATGGAGATTTGCTCGGGGTATGACTTTGTGGCAACTCTTTAGCTGACCGGCTGTCATATTCTATTAGATCTTATTGCCATGTGTAAGTTGACTTCAACCAAACATCATGCTTTAGAAAACAGAAAAAGTAAATTCCAACACATGCATGTTTCCTTCTACCTAAAGAGGTAGATGGAGGCAAAAGAGATGGTACACTTTAGAGTTCAGATAACCTGGAATGGTGACTAAAGTTTTAAATCCTAATCTGTAATTGGCTCAAATTGCAGTTTCAAACTTCTAACTGAGTCTGTCTAATCTTTTATAAAAAGCATTCAATCTTAAGTGAAATGGCAAATGGTCATTGCATAGATTGTGATTTCAAAGATTGGTGCCACTTTTTCCATAAACGATTGTGATCCCCCTCTTTCTTGTACCATAGAAGTGCAGGGTTGGATTCAGGTTGGCTACCCACTTGGCCCAGCCAGGGTGGAGATGGGGCTGGTCCCTCAACAGCTATGAGATCTGTTGGATTGGGTAGGGTTCAGATGATGATGAGGCATCTTGCATCTGTGGGAGAAACTTATGCACAAACTGCCCTTGAAGATGCTGCTTGGAGCCTTTGGCCAATGAATCCATCTCCCGCTACTCCATCTACCTCTTTCATCCCTCCTGCTGCTGGTGGAAGACGCCCTGGTGGCACTGGTGGTTTACATATGAGCACCACATCACGCACCACAAATGACAACATAGCAAACATACTTGCCATGGCTGAGACAGTGCGGGAGGTTTTGCCCCACATTCCGGATGAGTTGATACTCCAGGTACTGTTTGGATTTACTTTTGTTAACATGTCCCCAGGCTATTCATTTGTTCCTTGTCTTGTGTGTGCTTTTGTGTGGTTAGTTATGAAGTATGTCTGTGAAGTTGTTGCTTGTCATTATCATTTCCTATCATTTTCCTTACGTGTTTCTTTTTCTTTTTCTCTTCTTGTACTGATTTCCTCGTCTTCTGCATTGCTTAACTACTTGTGATGATCCTATGCAACACATCTCCATTCTGTTGCTAGTCTTCAGTACTGTAGTGTTAGATGTTTGCTCTGGAAACCTGTTCACAAGATTGAATGTTGACTTAAAAGGATTAGGGTTGGTGCATTTTCATTCATATAAATTAGGAGATGGGATTTATAGTGTAAAATATTTTCTGGACTCAACTTTTTTGGTATGCGTGCATTACATTTGGAAGCAATTCATTTTCTTAGTATAGTATTCTATGGTTTGTTTAATTAAGAATCCAACGCATCAAAACTTTGCAGGACTTGCAGCGAACAAATTCTGCTACTGTTACTGTAAATAATCTCCTGCAAAGGTGAGATGAATATTCTGTAATGGTTTCATGTGCTCATTAGTCATCCTGTCCTTCCATATACTGAGTATCTCTGACGGTTTGGGTTGTGCACGACTTTGCCAATGACCCCAGACAGCTTTCTTCTCATTGTGCTCTTACCCTTTCAAATACCCATAAGCTTCAATATATGTACATACCAAGGCATTTGTACTTGAGATGGAAAAGAAAAGGGGATGAAGAAGGCACAATTTAGTATTAGTTTCTCGGTTTCATGTGGAAAAATAAATTACGATACATATAAATAGATGGACAGGTTGAGGTAGGTATGTGTGTTACGAGCCTGAAGAGAATTTACCACATCAAGGTGAATTTACTCCAAGCTACAAAGGATGAGGCTGCACTGCTCTGCTCTGCATGCATAGTGTACAATTATGAATAAAGTGTAATGTTTGATCTGAGTAGCTCCGGTTAGATTCTGAGGAAACTAATGATTTACTTCTAAAGCATCTCATCAATGGCTAGTTTTCAATCGAAATATTGCAGCCAGTTGTGTTTAGCATACGCATAGTTCTTTGTTGATGAAATCGTCTGCAATTCATAAATACTGTTTCATGTTGTCTGCCTCTGCCCTATGCAAAACCCAATAACAAATGGTTGTCTTACAAATCCATTGTTCACCTGATTTCTGACCGAGTAAAGCAGTCGGTTCTTTAAAGGATTTGACAATTCCTTGTGTTTCGTTGTTATTAATATCTTAAAAATCTAGCCCAAGGTGGATGAATAATCATGGAATGGATCTGCAGATTGTAGAGACCTTTGTTCAGTGAGGTTCCCGTGAGAGCCACCTGTAAATTTACTCGTGGAACAAAATGCTGGTTTATGATGCCTCGAAGGGAACAAATCAAAGTTTTCCTTTGGCTTTGCTTTGACTCCGCATCTTACACATGACACCCACCCTCACACCCTAACTGTTTAATGTATCAAGTTTTGGTCAACGTCTCATATTTACATGGTTAATGTGTTAATTATTGTTTTTATTTTTAGAAATATATTAAAATAATATTTTTCATTTTTAAAATTTTATTTTTGATGCTGATTTAAAAATACAAAAAAAATAATTAATTTGAAGAAAAAAATTAGATTTTTTTTAGAACATGGTTATGCCGCAAATAATAAACACTGATTCCTTGTTAGCATAAATGATTAGGCCAGCTTTTGTCCACTTAAAGCTCGGTCATTTAAAAATCACCAGTTGTTCCTTGGCGTTTAAAAATCAGTAGTTGTTCCTTTACTATTTAAATTTGATCCAAATAGTAAACCCTCTACAAACAATTTTGCCACATTTAACCATTTACCTTTAATTTTTGGTTACTTTAAACCTCCCATCCATTTTTACAAGTGAGAGTCACATGATCGATCTGTGCACAAATTAATCTAATCCTTTTATTTATTTACTTATTTCTGAA
Organism: Populus alba x Populus glandulosa; assembly: GCA_033617975.1. Taxonomy (NCBI): domain Eukaryota; kingdom Viridiplantae; phylum Streptophyta; class Magnoliopsida; order Malpighiales; family Salicaceae; genus Populus; species Populus alba x Populus glandulosa. Next base: position 10,330,237 of record CM066143.1, on the reverse strand, counting down.
CTCTTAGATGAATTTGACTTTTGAGCATAAATAATAAAAAATATATTTAAAAGGTAATAAAAGTATCTATAAAAAAACTCCATAAAAAATAACAATTCTTTTCGTAAAAATTGAAAAAGAAAAGTATTTCAATTTCAATTTTTGGCTTTTTGTTTTTTTATATAATTTAATTTATTGTTAAAAAAAATTATTTTTATTTTAAGTCATGCACGTGCCACTTACCTAGACTTTGATTTGGTCAGTTAATGCCTCGTATTCATTCTAACTAAAAAATGGACGGGTAGTTTAAAGTAAAAAAAAAAAAAAATGAAAGTAAAGGGTTTAAGATGATCGAATTGTTTGTAGATGGTTGGGTTTGATCAAATTTTAATAGTAGAGAGACAAATGGTGATTTTCAAACCTTAATTTTTTAGCATAACCTGACAAAATCTAATAAAAGCATCCAATTTCAGATTGAACAAAGTTGCAGGAGGTCAACTCTGATTTTTCTTTTCTTACAAATTTTTTTTTTTTCAAATCAAGCATCTAATTAAAATTATATTAAATAAATTTTAAAAGATATAATTTATCTAATTAGACCCTGAACTTACTCTTTAAAAATTACTAGTTCGAGTTTTATAAATTTCATGATCACTAGAGGCTTACATAATCATTAACTTTAAAATCCATGAGATTAATTGAATTACACGCAAACTAATCCATACATCCAGATTAACCTTAAAAAAAAATTACATTAAACGAGGTAAAAACAGGCCACAGATGACTCCTAAATTCCCGAGCTTTATAATACCTACCATGGTCGGAGCTTTGCATGTAATTAATGGAAGTTGACTGTTATAGGGTAACCTTCGAGAGACAACCAACCTTTTCAATGCCTGTATTATTTATATATTGCCACAACGCAGTTAAAGTTAAATATTTGCTTACAAATTTCTAGAACGGTAACATGGTGGGCAAGAGCTCCAAACACGGAGCCACAGGCATGAGATCAGACGACAAGATTAGGTGTTATTGGGTACTTAGGAAATTAACAAATGCGCAGGCTCATCAGCTCTGTAGCTTTGAAATCCTCATATTTTGTTCTCTTTTGACTTCCTCCACTTGCATGCGCATATCTTGCTTCTCCCATGCCATGGCAATTATTATTCTTTTACTCGTATGACTACATTATCTAGCTCTTTGTGTTTCACTTATTTGTTTTTTCATTTTATATATTAGTTCGTTTAATTATTAATTAATCTAGATGTTGGAGAAAATCGATCACCAGTTGCTTAAAACTACACTAGGGACTAGCTCATTTGCTAAGAGGGATCAATAGTTATGAAAATGGGTTGCGATTAGTTTAATTTTCTCTCCTGAAATTTTGTTCTTCCATTCTCCTAGAAGAGAGAAGCACAGTACTGTGGTTTGGAGGTCCCTTGCTGAGAAAATGACTGGTTAAATTAGGGGGGACAAGGCCACCATACCCTAAATTTCCTTCTCATGAGTCTCATCATATCGGTGGACTCACATTTCTTTCTCATACGTCTCTGCTTGGCCCCACAAAATTAACCCTTTTGAATACAAATATAAATAGCAACATAGTCTTCAACATCCCATCACATATAATATCTCGAGCACTTCTTAATCACTTCCTAGTTTCTTGTCTCTCTACGAATCATGCACTCCTTCAAATCCTCACTTTTCATTTTTCTCTTGGCTCTTTCCATGCATGCAGTATGTAATGCTCGAAATACTGGGGTGGTGAACGAGGGTTTTCATGCAAAAGTCTTGTTCTCTGCCAAGGTTGGTATCCTGAACTTCCATTACCACATATGTCGTGGATTCTTTGATCAGTTATTGCCTTCGCCTTCTCTGCGTGTTATTTTATTTTTTTGGGCCTGGTGCATGCAGGTTGGAGAGAAAGTTGAACGCAACACAGATACAGTTCATGGAAGTAATGATAGAGAGGGCATCAGTGAAAAGAGTAGTGCTCCTGGTGCTGCAATTATGACTCGAGAATCAAAGGATTCAAAGGCTATTACCAAAAGTTCAGGTCATGATCAAAATCCCATCAAGCCTCTTGTTTCAGTTTCTTGGTATGCGCCTCACAAGAACCACCGTCAAAAATTGCTGGGTTTCACTCAGATTATGCTATGCCTAGAACACGAAAACCTTCTCATAACTGATCAATTCCCTCTTTAACACTTACATTATGCATTTATGCCCACAATTTCTTTATCTGATAACGAAGTTATCCAAAATATATAGCCCTTATATACTCTCCAAGACACTGGCAATTTTTTAATCCAAGACACGCACCCATTCCATACAGCTCGAGCAAGTCCTTAACCAATACAGCATTTTTGTCCTTACAAATTTGAGAAGCTACTTTTCTTTATGAAGCTATTCTACTATATATATTTACCTTTTTGAGCTTTTATTATACTAATTAAGAATGTAGTAAGTAAGATTGTTATTTTACTACTGCTCTTCGCCTAGCTATAACTACAGCCAGTATCCCAGCATGTTGCTTAGTTTCTCACCCAGTTTTGGACGGAAAAATCTTCTATATGATCCATTATTGTCTCTGATGCTGTTTGTTTGATCTTCTTATAGTCATTAATTAGTAGTATCAATTACGTTTTCAAACACTATTTTCTGATAGGGATGGAACATGCAGGTATTCAGATTCTTAAGTCTCTTAACGCCCTTGTGGTATCGCTTAAGGCAACGAATATAGAGGTAATGATACTTAATGCTTTTGACGTTATTTATATATATGCCTAGGGCAGTAAAAAAAGTGAGGAGGTGCTCCTGAACCATCACTTTCATCTTGTCCGTGATGAGAGTGAGAAGGGAAATTGATCAGTGCATGATTACTACAGGTGTGCCTCTGAGCATTAGTGGGGCTACATTGCATGAAGCAGTAAAGTGCTTTTGAAATAAAATCTGTGCAGTGTGCACATGTTCTGTCATCAATTTTGGTGTCTGATGTGGCTATCTTGGCTATTATAAATGGTTTTTGATAAACTTCATTCATAGAAAAGGAAAAAGGAAGAAGAACTCAATAGGCATCATCATCATCATCATCTATATACTGATCAATCATATTCACCGAGAAATTGATCAGCGACCTCTCACAATAATTGATATTTACTGATTACTATGTTAGAGATATAAAATTAATGTGTCACACCAAAAAATAAATAACATGGAGATTAGTATGATGTGTTGTTCATGTAGGGATATTCGACAAGGCGAGCACTATCAGTAGCAGGATTTGGTTCCAATAATGTCAAGAAAGCCATGGAGTCCGGTGAGAACGAAGTACAAGAGGATGCTGAGGTGATAGATTATGAATCACCACATCGGACGCCACCAATTCACAATAGAAAAACCTTAGTTATAGCTGTCTGATATAGTATTTCATGAAAACGAAATTAATGGTCTCTACAACTTTGACTACACACACCACACACACTCTTTGGTATAGGAAACAGAAGGTTCTTAGATTGAAAAAGATTTCAGTAGAAGCAAGCATGCATATATATATATATATATATATATATATATGGGTATTGCATGCGGATGGCTTAGTACGTAGGGGACCCTTAATGTTGTAATAATACTTGTTCTTATCTTTTGGTTCTCATGAAGTGTGATATATATTCCATCTTATCTTCTTCTTCTTCTCCTGTCATTGACTTGAATATTAATAAGTCTCATGAGCTCATTAATTTTTTTAAAAATGGTGACCAACGGCGAAAATGTGATAATTAAGTAGTGCTTTTGAGTGTTCGTACATTACGTTAAGGGATGTTTGTGATCTAGACATTCGTTGCTAGCAAGAGCTCATATGCTTTCAATTCGCAAAAAAAAAAAAAAATATCTGACCGCTAATTTTATAATTATAGTAATCGCCAATTAAACTACCTTGTAATTATATCTATAAAACTACAATAAAAGTAAGAAAGATCAATATTATGTGTATTTGAGAGAAAAAAATATAAAAACTGTTGTGACAAATTATTCTTGTTGTACGTAGAAAAACTAAATACAATATAGTTTATTATAGAACATTCAAGAACTAAATAATACACAAATTAAACATTAATTATGGACCGATAAATGAATGCAATTATGAATATTCATGAACCAAACCAACATTCCATTCTTAACAGATGGTTGCGTAATTAATAAATGGGTTTTTAAATAAAATAAAGCTATTAGTTTTCTCAATTATAATGAAATAATAAAAGAACAGATCATACACGTAGAGGGATCCAGTCGTGTAGTCCAAGACTCATTGTACTTTTATAAACATATATATATGCAATCAAGAATCCCAGAATATATGCCAAAAAATGTTTTCTTCATCAGCGATTATAGGTAACTTTGATCCCTTGAATTGTCGATAGCCTTATTTTTCTCTCCTTGAAGTCAATATTGCTTGTTAATGATCATCACCTAGCTAGCTAGCTCGTCATTTTATGGATGAGAGCTATATATAGCCACATTAATCCATAACCAAGAAAGGCATTAAATTTAATGATTTGAAAGTCACTTTTCAAACTTTGCTCGAATGTGATTCGAGGTCATGGAATTAACATAAGAACACGCATCGGTTATACTTAGAACAGAGATCCAACTTTTAATCCCCTCGTCTGGAAAATCAACTATTAATTTATACGAGTAGAAATCGTAATTTCTTAAAAACTTCAAGTACAATAGAAGAAACTAACTTGCGGTCATTTGTTTAGTACTGCTATTCTAGTTTCATAATTAAACAATTTATTTATAATTTACTATAAACTAAAAAAAGTAGGGTGGTTTTACTCTACTCATTCTAGGAAAATATTATTTATTAAAATAATGTATTTTGTTTTTTTATTCTTTTATTTTTTTAAATTTATCCTCTAGTATTATATTTATTTTTATTGAGTTATCATATTTTTGTAGCATGGATTGTAGGTTTGACAAGTTAACTCAATTGATTCTAGTTTTTTTTAATTAAATTTAATTTTTTTTAATTTTAGATTGATTGAAACTTAAATTTTATTATTTATTTTATTTATTTTCTATTATATTATTTTGGCTTTATAATTCAAAAATAGTATTAATTCAAGAAAACCATCTTATAATTAAATTGAACATAACTCCCGGTATAACATTGTTGAATTATCTAAATAGCCTGTTTGATTCTGTGTTACAAAAAGTGTTTTGAATTTTTTTTATTAACTTTAAATTAATTTGTTTTTAGTATTTTTAATTTTTTTAATGTATTAATATCAAAAATAATTTTTAAAAAATAAAAAATATCATTAATATATATATTTTAACACAAATAATTAAACAAGCTCAACCAGAAGACTATTGTAATTCATGGGTTTCTGAACTCGGGGAATGTAGGGATAGAGTAACGATAGGTTCTTGAAGGAACAGGACAGCAGGGTGGTTATCATCTTAAGAGTGTCGACTCCGACCCAGACAAATCCTAGTTAGTTGTAATAGCACAGTACGTAGCCCTATTTCAAAAATCAAGTAAAAAAGGTGGAAGCACCATGTCTTAGAAAGTTCGAACAATCAAACTTTAATAAATACATGCTCAAATCCCCAAGAGAAGTTCCGATGAAGAACACATGCAAAGTGACAAATGAACTTGTGATAGTGAAGAAAATCACATCAAGCTACAAACATCGGAGATGGAATTAGCCTGCCGTAATTTACTCGAGCTAGACATGCCACAGTAAATCTTGGGGGTTTCGACCAAATCATGCTGCCATTTCAAGAGACAATAATCTTGGGGGTTGCGACCAAATCATGCTGCCATTTCAAGAGACAATGCCATCATTAATCGTGACAAATCGTGACTTGTAATTAAGCTCACTGAACCAGAAGAGTTTTCTTGTGTGATACGTGAATCTTCTCGAGGATACCTTACTCTAGCTAGGAATGTTATTGGGTGGCGCAAATCATGCCAGTACTGACATCCATGTTCATGAGAATTTAAATTAGTTGATATAATTAATGAGTCTTAATACACTATCATCAGCTATTATATATAATAAATTTACATGATGTGATTGGTTTGATTCGTACGAATCTGATGTATATTAATGATTTATATATAAGAAATATATTTTGAGAAATATACTTAATTCAACCCAAGATGAAGGGTTTTTTTTTTTTTCTCCCCCATTAATGCACAAATAAACACGTGAAAGGCAAGAATAAAGCTGGACAAAGGGGATAAAGATGGTTAGTTTAATGTTTAAACTAACTAGTTTGTTAATAAGTCATCGATAACTAATTAATCTACAGGATGAAACTATTTGTTAGAATTTATGGACAGCAATTAGGGATAGCGATGAGCAAATTTTGGGAGGACAATTCATTTTCTAACCTTTTTTTTTATCGTAAATCTCCAGGTCAGCTTGTGCACACCTTATCTAATCTTACAGGTCCTAAAATTAACAACCGGTCATTATATTAACAACCACAGGGTTCAAACTTGAGATCACAGGGAAAGCAAACTTCTTTATCTCAAACTCTTAACACTAACCATCATATTAGCTAGCCTCCCAGTTATTTTCTAACTTTATCCCATACATGCTTGGAGAAATTGCTCGAAAGAGTTTTAGTTCTACATTAAATTCGGAATAAGATAGAAATTCACTGTCAACAAATGTAAATATTAATTATAACCATGAAATATATGTGTGTGAACGCGTGATGTGTGTGTAAAAAAGTTTAGTTGTGTAAAATCAAAATAAATATTGTTTTTAGTGTGTAATTAGTTTTAATTCAAATCTAACCGCTAATCTATTTTGAAATTAAATTTAATTATTAAAAAAAATAGTTAAAAAAAAAGACTACAATTAATTATATTTTGAAAATGATAACATGTAATTAGGTTAAGGAGTAATCAAGAAGGAGATTATGTTTCATCTCGTATTGTTCGGGCCCTAGATGCTTTAGGTGAGGTTTCTTGTTGTTGTCGAATGAAATTCTGAAGGGATTTTAAAATCTCTTCAGTTTTCGTAACTCCCATTCTAGATTAGAAATAGAAAAATCAATTTCATGGCATCAATATTCTTTTTTTTAAAAAATAGCAACAGTATTTATTTTAATTTTAGGCAAGCCCATGTACTTTCCCAGTTCTGGCCTGGCCGCCTCTTTTAACGCAAAAAATCAAAGAAAATAGTTTTTTGAAATTTAGTTATATTAAAAAATACTAAAATAATATTTTTTAAATTTTTAAAAAATTATTTTTAAAATTAGCGTAGTTAAATAATTTAAAATATAAAAAAATGAACAAAACTTAAATTAATATTTTTGTGAAATCCCAAACGTTCTCTTATTTCGAGTTTAATAGATATTAATTTGAATGAATATTTCACACATACATATATCATACATATATACATATATGTATGTTATGTGTGTGTAATATTTATAATTTTTTAGATAATGATATGTATGTAGATACATAAAATCCAATAAATATAATATGAATATTTAATTTGTTATCTGTTAAATAATAAAATATGAATAAGGGAGAAACCCGACCCGGTGCTATCCGCCCTACCTTCCAACCTCATGATAATAAAGGCCTGCCTTTCCCTTTTATCAAAGTGTTGGATATGTTAATAAACTTGGGAGCCCATGGCCCAATGGCCAGTCCCAAGAACTGGACCTCAAGCCTCTGAGTGGGTCGCTGGCAAATCTAAAACAAAAAATTCAACTATTCAAGAGAAAGTGCAGTCTTAAATAACAAAACATATGTATATATCATATTGTACTAAAAAAACATTAAATATTCTATAAATATATATTTATTGGAGCGATTTCAAGTTAGATTTGACAATATTAATGCTATATTCATTACTTATCGGACAAAATTAAAATCTAAAAAGGACTATTATTAAAGTTCATCGAGATTCGGATCAAATTGCCATTAATGCTACTTACCGACTGCAGCAGCCTGAGCAGAGTAGAAACAACAAAAGAGAGGGGCATGGTGCCGCAGCATAGTGGATCGTAGCCCCTAGGGCTGCAGTACATGTTGCAGGCACATGGTGGGAATCGCCACAAACAATCAACGGCCTTCCACATTTTGTTCTTGGGGTTTTATAATTTGCAGCTCTCCCACTCCTGTTTAAATGGGCCTGGTGAAAAGGACTTGTTGTTTTTATTTAGGGTTAAAGTTAAAGTTTTGCTAACAATATTCCAGCTGGACATTAAAGTTGTTTATTTCTTAAGGGGAAAAAAAAAGGAGAAGAAAAAAACAGAGAGCGATGACGAGAAGAACATCAGAGAGTTGACTTGATCCTGGTTTATACAGGTATTGATCTTGACTTGTATAATAATGGCACATGTACATTGTACAGAGCACTTCAAGTAAAACAGTGGTTTTGGACAGAACACGCAGACATCGAATCAAAGGTTCTAGATCGACATATACAATAGATAAAAAAAAAAAAACCTTACTAAGCTAAACCTGTTAATTAGTTAAATATTTAGGTCTTGAGAAACGGTCCAAATCTGCATATCATAAATAAGTGCTTATAAGAAATAACCTTTGTATTACCTCATAAATTGAGTCCTAATCATGGATTGATTAATTGTTTTTTAATGTGTAATTATATGTGTGTGTGTGTGTACAAGTTCTTTTTCAAATGTCAAATGCTATCTATTTGCCCTTCATCTAAAATATTCATTTTGCAAGTGTCTAATGGATCCACGGTGAGAGAGGGTGCGATTTGATTGAAGCAGAATTTGTCAATTCCCTCCTCCTGAAAGTTACAGTAATGTTAAAAAAAATGATGATATTATTTTTTAAAATATTTTTTATTTATATTTATATTTAAATAATATTTACTTTTTAAAAAATTATTTTTAACAACAAGATATTAAAACATTCTAAAAACTTGAAAAATTATTTAAAAAAAAATATCATTTCTAAGGCAATTACAAACTTTGAAGATTGCAACCTTGCGTATATATTATAGGATATTCGAATCCAGGCCGCCCGCCTTCATTCATAAATCTAATTGTTCCTAGGACGCAAGAGTATGAAAGTGAATGGTCATATATTTTCTGTCTATAATAATTAAACTCATGTTGGTCTTTAAAACCGTAATTTGAAGGTTTATTAGAGATGTTATATATATATATATATATTGTGTGTGTGTGTGTGTGTCGTGTATCTCTCGTTCTCTCTTTTCCTTTATTTAATATTTGTAATTCTATGGTGTTTGGCCCTGTGGTTAAATAGACATATTCTCTTCTTTGATTTTTTAGTTTAGATTTTAAGATAAGTAGTTATTTTTATTAATTTAATAACTAAATTAGAACTTTAATACATAATATTTATTCCTTTTATGTTCCATAACTGAACTGGGCCTCAAGCCTCTGAGTAGGTCGCTGGCAGATCTAAAACAAAACATTCAAGGGAAAGTGCAATCTTAAATAACAAATTGTGCAACTGGTTTCTTTTATGTTCTATAACTGAAATTTTTAGCTTCTAATGTTATTTTATATATTAAGTAATATACTAAAAGGTGTGGGGAAATTACTGTAGCTTCTCCACGCTTTTTACTTATTTAAGCTGTTTTTTTTAAATGTTTTTCACTGTAGAAGCTTTTTTTTATATATATATAATTTTTTTTTAACGCGTGGATTTTTCACTGTAGCAGCTTTGTTTTTTTTTCCTCACTTTTGTTTTTTTTATTTTTTACATATAATGTATCACTGTGCACACAGTAAAACACTATTTTTTTTTTCGTTTTGCCCATTGGTTTTTTTTTTTTTTTGCTTTTTTCTTTGTATTTTTTTTTTCTTTTAATGAATTTTTTTTGTTTAATTTAGTTTGTTAATGTGGAAAAAAAATATTTAGTTATCATACTTTCATTACACGGATCTCGGTTTTTTATATATATTAAGTTGGTTGAAAACTTAGATTTGTAGCTTTTTAAAAAAAGAAAAAAAAAACACTGTGGATTACTACAATGTTTCTCTTACATGATTTTTGTTTGGCTGCAGTGTTTTCCCCACATGTTTATTTTTTAAAATTATATTTGTTAAATTTATTTTTTTAATATTGAGTTGGTTGAGAATTTAGCTTTAGCTTTCCCCACGTTTTTTCATTATAATTATTATTATATTGTATTATATTATATGACTGTTTTTTTCTTTTTAATTTTTTTTGTTTGATTTAGTTTGTTAATGTTAATTTTTTTTATTTAGTTATCATATTTTCATGATACGAATCTCGGGTTTGATGGGTTAACCTGATTTGACGAGTTATTTTTTTCATTTAATTTAGTTTGTTAAAGTTAATTTTCTTTTTATTTAATTATCAGACTTTCATGACACGTATCCTGGGCTTGACGGGTTAACTTAGTTCGATGGGTTAACCCGGTTAATTCTTGGTAAACCCGTCATTTTTTTTTCCTATTTAGTTATCAAATTTTTATGATGCAAATCTCAGGTTTTACGGGATAACCTGGTTTAAAGGGTTAACCCAATTAATTCAATTTCTTTTTCTTTTTTTTCATTAGTTTTTTCCTTTCTGTTGATTTTTTTTCTTTGTTTTTTTTAATTAATCTATTTAATTATCACATTTTTATGACACGACCTTATAGCCAGACCCACATCCAATATTCTCGAGTCCGGTGTTACAGTCAGGCTCACTTAAACCTAGGTCATGCAAGTTTAATTTTATTATTAATATTATAAATATTACTCTTAGATCATGCGTTGCAGCCAAATCCAAGATTCTTCGGTATAACTTTGCAGAAAAACCCAAGATTTTTAAATTTTTATTTTTTTTAATATTTTTTATACAAAAAAAAATAACTCGCGGCATCGTGCAGGTATAAAAGCTAGTATGTATATATATATATATATATCATGTTAGATTTGTGGCAGGATTCGGGACAAATTTAATAATATTTATATTTTATTTATTATTTATGAAGTAAAATTATTATCTAAAAAGTAATTTCAGAATTAAATTGCCATTCCTACGCTACTTACTGCAGCAGCCTGAGCTGAGTAGAAACAAGGAAGAGACGGGCATGGTGCTGCAACCGTCTTCAAAACCAACTTCATAACGTACCAGTTCTGCTGTCTTAATTCATTTAATTTAAACGGATTTGTCTGAAGGAATTCAGTGATATATAGTGGTTTTACCAACCATAACTAGAGGATCGTAGCCCTTATGGCTCCAGTACATGTTGCAGGCACATGGTGGGGCTCACCACATACAATCAATGCCCTTCCACATTTTGTTCTTGGGGTTTTATAATTTTCATCTCTCCCACTCTTGTTTAAATGGGCCTCTGGTGAAAAGGACTTGTTGTTTTTCTTGAGGGTTAAAGTTAAAGTTTTGCTACCAGTATTCCTGGCTGGATATTACTAGGAAGAGTTTGTTTTTTGAAAAGTTATTTCTTAAATTTTTATTTATTTGTTTTTTATTAGAAAAGTAGGTTAATAAAAAATAATTTTTTGATCAACGAAAAATATTTTCCTATAAGAAAATTTGGTTTTATTTTCAAGAAAATATATTTTTTTTATTTTGAGCAGAAAATACTTTTTAAAAGTTATGAAAAAAATAGAAATTTAATATTATTTGTTGATTATGTCAAATTTGATCCTCAAACTTTAATTACTATGTATTTTGTTTGAGTTTTTTTTTTTAATTTCATCCTTTAATATATATATTTTTTATTTTTTATAAATTATTTTTTACATCAAACATTAAAACGATTTAAAAATTTTAAAAATACTTCAAAAATTATTTTTTTAAAAAATATCATTTATCACGCATTACAAACTTCCCATGACATTACAAACTTTAATTACTATGTATTTTGTTTAAGTTTTTTTTTTAATTTTATCTTTTAATATATATTTTTTTTATTTTTTATAAATTATTTTTGACATCAAACATTAAAACGATTTAAAATTTTTAAAAATTCTTTAAAAATTATTTTTTTAAAAAAATATCATTTATCACGCATTACAAACTTCCCATGAGATTGCAATCTTGCGTATATTCTTATAGGATATTCGAATTCGGGCCGGTGCCGCCTTCATTCATGAATCTAATTGTTCCAACAACGTAATTGGAAGTGAATGGTCATGTGATTTTCTGTTTATAATAATTAAACTCATGTTGGTCTTTAAAACAGTAATTTGAAGGTTTATTAGAGATGTTACTTAAGTGCATATGCTCATTCCATTACTTCTAACCTATTCTCATGAAATATTTTCTTATTAATGTGCTGATGCATGCCTCCATGGTTGATTTAAATTTTAAACTAGCAATTGCCTTCGGTCAACTTTATATTAATTTTTTAAATTATAGGGTTGTTTGGAATTGTAATAGTGATTATTTTTTAAGGTGTTTTTTCGCTTAAAAATAAATTAAAATGCTTTTTATTTTTTAAAAATTATTTTGTATATCAACACATCAAAATAATAATATATATATATATATATAATATATTAATTTTAAGCAAAAGATATTTAAAATTTTGTAAAATATTATTTGAAACACAATTTTCATACGGTCCCAAAAAATTAGTGTTTTTACCGTGTACCACCTTACAAAATATTATTCATTGTAATAATTTTTTTTCTTTGGTTTTTATTTTTAATCTATGTTTTATTATTATTATTATTATTATTATTATTATATTTTTCAACATTTAGTTTATTAGAGATTGAGTTCCATGATTTGTTACGCTCTACTTTTTATGTGATTATTTTAGTCTCGTGACTCGTATTTGCCAATTTAACTGGTTAACCTGCCAACTTGGTTTTTTTATTTTTTAATTGATATATTTTTTAATTTTATTTTTCAAAATTAGATTGATTATGAAATAGATTTTGTGATTTTTTTTATTAAGTTATTTCAGTTTTATAATCCAAATCACAATGTTTTAATAATTAATCTCAGTTAATTTAAGTTGTTATATTGTGTTTTGTTTAGATTAATTTGTTTTTCAATTTAATTTTTTATAAATAAATTAATTGAAAATTGTGTTTCCTGTATATTATTTACATAAGCTATCCTAGTTTCCTTGATATTTGCAAAAGTTTTGGAAGTTTTTAAAAAAATTTAAATAAATGAAGAGTGTTATGCTTTTCAAAATCTTAATTAGAGTAGAAAACAATACCTTTCTGGATTATTAGATCTGATTCAATTTTATTTTTAATAATCTATTAAACATCTAAAAATAATAATAATAATAATTTGAGGCAGTCCCGCGACGACGCGCTGCCACGTTTTCTAGTTTTCATTAAAAAAACAAATCATAGCAACCGCGAACCAATAAAATATTGGACGAGAGGATGTAATGCATCCTCAAATTAGATGTTGACAACTCAGCCACTCATTGCCACATTGAATCTCGGAAAAAGGAAAAAGATCATGTCCTCGTCTCCACTCTACAGAGCCGCAGAGATGACGATAACCATTATAATATATATATCTCAGGCGCCGGCAGACAGGATGCACATTCAACAAGATAAGTTCACACCTCCATGTATCATGCCAGACAGGCACCCATGTTGTCTCTTAGCTCAAATTAGCCATCAATAAAAGCAGCATTATTGGCTTTTCTGACCCACCAAAAAATTATGATATCACATAAAGGAGGCCGTGGCCGAGTAACGTATCACCTCTAGAACTATAAATGATTTTTGAAAGAACGTCTATCGTTTTCTCTAGGACATATAGGACATATAATGTATTTACATTAGATTATTATTGTTTTTTAAATAATTTTTTATATTAAAATATATATTAATAATATTTTTTATTTTTAAAAAATTATTTTAACATTAGTATATTAAAATGATTTAAAAACACTAAAATCATATTAATTTAAAGTTAATAAAAAATTTTTAAATTTTTTCAAGAACATTTTTAAAACGCAAAAACAAACAGACCATTAAAAACATACTTGATCGGAGTTGCCACCACACTAGCTCTTTTTTCAAGTTTTTTTCCTCTACATTTTGAATTTTATGGACATCCATCTTCTATTTTAGGAGGTGATATTCTTTATTGTCATGATAGTGTTCACATTAAAAATAATAAAATTTCTTTTAATCACAACTAATACCTTAAAACTTGTAGTAATAAAAGATGTAATGGATAAATTTTTTATAAAATAGCCTAGCTCTAGCTTTAGCTTGCTTTAGTACTGTGGTTAGAACTTGTGTGATAAGCACCTTTGTATGGCTGACTTATGATATGATTTTTTATTGTTATTTTTGTGTGGCTAAGGATGAGATCTAGGTAAACAAGTGTATCTATATATATCATATCTTAAACTTTTTTTTATGGAAAAAAGAGATATATCATTAATAAAGAAATTGGTGTACTGTAATAAGCTAGCCATGGTATTTATATTGGTTGTTGTATCATGTTATAATTATCATGTCAAGTGTATTATTGTGAAAATATTGGTTATAAGTGGTATCGTTAATATAGAAAATAGTGCATACAATGCATATAAAAACATGTATATATATAGAAAATTATGTACATTAAAAATTTATGTGTGTGACTCCTAAAATTTTAGCCATTCATCCTAAAAGGATGAAAAAATTCCAGTTATTTAGATCATTCCCGAACAACTAGAATTTTTTTTTACTCTGCCCTAGAATTATAAATTAGAAAGCTAAATAGAATTATATAAAAATTTAAAAAGTTGCGTGAGAGATGGATTGAATAGTTAATTAATTGCCAGATTTAATACTCACTTCTTTTTCTTTGGATGCGTGGGCAATTTGACAATATTTAATCAAGTTTGGAAGCCTAAAATCTTACAACTACTGCACAATGCAACGATCCATCTTTTGTCCCCGTTTTTTCTCTCTTCCCTCATCCATAAATTTTTTATGATAAAATAAATATTTACTTTATCATCGTTAAAGTTCCCTTGGCAGTAAAGAGATACAAAATGAAACGTATTAGTTTTTTTCTTTATCAAAAGTATTAGGCAGCCATAAATTAAGGATCTCGTTTACACAAAACATATGTATTAAACATCGATTTTGGAGCTTTAATTTTCTTTTTTTTTCAGTGTATTAAGAGGTTGAATAATAAAATTATATACCATAAATAAATACACCAAACATAAGTGTTCCAACTAATATATATATATATATATATATATATATATGAGTCTTAAAAAACTTCATACTAGATTTAGGTTTTTCACGGTTGTATCTTGAGTTGAGATAACTAGTTTAGATCTTGTCTAATAGGTATTTATTTAAAAAATAAAATAAAAGTGATAAAGTCTTGAAAAATTCCGTGCTAGATTTAGGTTTTTCATGGTTGTATCTTGAATTGAGATAACTGGTATAAATCTTGTCTGGTGAGTGATAAAAGTGATAAAGTCTTGAAAAATTCCGTGCTAGATTTAGGTTTTTCATGGTTGTATCTTGAATTGAGATAACTGGTATAAATCTTGTCTGGTGAGTGTTTATTTGAAAAATATGTCCCTTTTTGAAACATGGAACCCTTTAGTGTTTAAGTTAGTAAATGTAAAAGGAGAAGTGTATGGAACATGAGAGTAAGGACATTTTAGACACAAAAATAATGGAGTGAAGTAGCATGAGTCTACTTGTCTGAGCCTCTCTTCTTGTTTAGTGATATTTGTTATTTATCGATACTCGGGTTCATATAAGCTTACCTAATATGATGGAGAATATTTGATTTTTTAAAAAGTTAAATTATTAGTTAGTGTATCCCATTTATTGGTGGTTAGGTTGGTACTTGAGAGTAAATTATTGTTGGTAAAGGTGGCAGATCATGAAAGTTGGTGCAAAGTCAAGCTTAGAAGTTGTTATTATTGGACATGATGAGATTTATTTTCAAGAGTAAATTTTATACAACCAATTATTCTTAACGGAGAAGTATCTTTTAATTGCTTTAATAATGTTGGGCTACTTAAATTTAGATTGGCAACGCAAAAATAAGTAAAATTCTTAATGTTGTTTAGTATTAGCCCATGGGTCAACTTTGAGCTCAAATTTACATTTCTTCATTGCATCGGAGAATAAGTTTATCCTATATGATTGTCAATTTATGATCTTTTCATATCATCCAACCATATATGCATTAGAGTTATGTATAAGAAGTTATGGTTGTTTTAATTTTCAAACATTTTTTATATATGTTTGTGTTTCTAATAGGTTAAAAATATGCTAATTATTTATCTAGTTTTATATCAAAGACAGTTATTTTTATCTCAATTTTATCATTTTGGGCTTTTCACTTTAAATTATGAGCGAAAACTGTATCCTGGTATCATTTCAAGTTGCAAACTTAAGGACATCCATATGATTAATTTCTTTATTGGAGCATCCAAACAAAATAATAAGAAAATTAACAAAAAGAAATAAAATAATCAAAGGAATACTTTTCTCTAGATCACCGTTTTAAGACATTATATTAATTTGGTTATTCAAAAAAACCACAAATATCTACCCTAAAAATGTAAGAAAAAAGCATTACATGTTGGAACTAATACATACCTGCTCGCTGTTGATTTACTTTTTTTCACAATGGTTCTTCTTTTTTTTTTAGGTCATTTGTACGTGAAAAAATGACAAAAATATGTCATAAAAAACCTAAAAGCAAGAATAGCAACCACGAATAAGACATTTTCATAATTATATTGATGTAGCTAGGAAAAAAAACAAATATTGGCTGATATTCGGATTTTTTACATTCCTTTAGGCATGTCCGAAATTCTCAAATGGCCAACAATTCGTAACTCTTTTTTTTTTTTTTAATTACCTTATTCCTAGTAGAAATACTAGTGTGGAAAATTAAAAATAATTTAAAAAATATTATTTTAATATATATTTTAAAAAAAGTATTTTAAAAAATAATAATAGCATTAATTTGAGTCATGCATAGAGAATAGCAGGCCTCCGAGAGGAAGAGCATGGAATAGTATATTAACTTGATTGAAAATTAATTACAAGGCTATAATTATGCCCTTTATGCACACACTATAGTTCCTGTTATTGTGTATCAAAAGTACATCGTATCGTTCGAACTCCATTAGTGGGCAATGTTTTCTTTCTCTGTCTTGGATTTGGTAGAGGAGTGGATTGGGCAATTAGATTATATGACGGCCATTAGGACCACTAGCTCCACCATAGTGCACCACAAAAGTCGGGGAGGCCACCAAGCAGGGCGGTGGTCCTCTCATAAGTCATAACAGACTGATATGCTGCTAATAATCTTAGCTCCGTTGACAATGAGAGTGGGAGGGGTCATCACCATTTTATACCTAACCTCTTTTTGGACGTCCAACTAATTAGTAATTATTATTCATGATAACGCAAGGATGTGGATGCCTCTTACCTCCTTTTCTTTACCGTTTTACTCCTCTGTCTCTCCCTCCCTCCCCTCTTTTCAAGTAGTTTTTACCTCTTGGTGCTTTAACTTAATTGGTCATGACGAACGAAGAAACACTAATTGAGTAGCGGAATTCACCGTTCATCTCCACCCATATCACAATATTTTTTAATTGATTTTATAAGCTACATCCTTGATTATAAATTTTAGATTTATAATTTATTTTTTATAAGATTATTCTCGTTTCATGAATTTAACAAATTAATTCAAATTAACACGAGTTATTGTTTTTGTTATGTTTTAAATTGATTTTTTAAAAATATATATTTATAATTCAACGTTGGACCGATTGTAAATTTTAATCCATAATTTATTTAGATTTTTTTATGGAATTATCACGATCTCATGATTCGAGTTGAGGATTTGATAAATTAACTTAAGTTGACCCAAGTCAATCTAATGTGTTGCTAACTTGGTACTTAAAAAAAAAGATGTTATGTTGTATTTTTTTTTATAATCAAAAAATATTTTTATTAGTTATTCAAGTTGTTTTTTAACTAAGTTGTGTTGTAAGATTTTTCGTAGGCTTGCGATTTGTGTGCGTGTTTATTTATTTTGTTATTATTATTGTATAATTTCTATTTTTATAATATTGTTAAAATTGAAGGAAAATATTAAGATAAAATTATAATGGGTTATTTTACTTTACTTTTGCATTGTTGTAGTCCTCTAATTGTTGCTGGAAAAACCTCTTTGAGAATTTCAACTATAGTTTTAAAACCCGGACCGGCCCGGCGGGTCGACCCGGGCATGGAACCGGTCCGGGTGGAGACCAAAACCCATTTGGGAATTGGCCCGGCTAGACCTGGTCGACCCGGGACCCGGTTGACCCGGTCGCAAACCCGTTGACTTTTTTTTGTTTTTTTTTTTGCTAAAACGACGTCGTTTTGATTTTTTTTAAAAAAATTAAAAAATAAATTTTGACCCGACCGACCCGGTGACCCGATCAAAACCCGGAACCCGAGCCTTGGACCGGGCCAGGTCTTAAAACTATGATTTCAACGACATTATTAGGAATTGCATCAAATAGATTTTCAGCATTTGATGTTGATTAGTTCTTTAATTTGACATCTTTCCCTCTTTCTTCATTTTGCGACTTCTTGTGTAGTTTGGTATGAAGTTTTTGTGAAAATGGTATGAAATGCAATGTTTTAATATTCTTTTTTATAGTGTCATGGAAATACTAGGTTAATTGAAATCATCGTGAGAGATTTTATTTACTTATACATGTTTGACATCCCTTTTCCTTTAATTTTTGTTTGACTATTAATTTGTTTTATAAAATCAAGAAGGTTTAATATACAAAAGTAAAAGAATTTAAAAGTACATTATTGTTCGATTATTTGAGAATTATCATCACAATTTCTAACTTGAGAATTTGAAAGTCAACAAAGTACAAGTCACTTGTACTTACCCTTCAGAACTTTTCCCCCCTCCTAAAGGCTAAGCACCTAGCAATTAAAGAACATTTTAGAGGAGGCTTGGAAAGAAACCAGTTTTGGATGTAAAAAAAGCTAACCTTCATCGATTTTTTTTGACATTCTAGCTTACTGAGTAAAGTTGAGAGGTCAACACATAAAAGACACGTGCACTTGCACTTTTAAAACGGATTAAAACTTAAAACAATCAATTTTTAAAAAAAAAAAAATAGACGGAAGGGGATCCAATTCAAAATTGAAATATTAGTTTTGAAGTGAAAAATATTTTTTATTTAGATATATATCAAAATAATATTTTTAAAAAATTTATTTTTGATATCAACATAACAAAATAATTTAAAATTTTAAAAATAAGTATAAATAAAAAAGTTAAATTTTGACAAATTTTTATTCAGGCCACAGTCGCAAGCAGCTAGATCTGTTTGGGAGTGTGGTTATAATTGCTTTTTAAAATTTTTTTATTTAAAAATATATCAAAATAATTTTTTTATATTTTTAAAAAATTATTTTTAATATCAGCGTATTAAAATAATATGAAAATATTAAAAAAAATTAATTTAAAATAAACCGCGGTCTACACCATCTAACTTTTTCATGGTTAATCTGCCTTGAAATATGAAGTGAAAGCACGTGAGGGTCTGAAGATTCTGAATATCTAACATAAAAACAAACAAATTGATGGATATTATTCATGAAATTAATTGCCTTTCTTAACCGGCTTGGTTTTACACACCGTATAAAAGAATTTGGTCTTGCATAAGATTTTGCTCGCAAGACTGATGCATCTTACTTACAGGACTCCATGTTTCTACTGATTACCAACTTATAATTTCCAAATCAGAAGCATCGATTTCAAGGAGAAGACCAGGGATACAGGTCATACAGATTTAATACCTCACGGTCTATAAATACTATGATATCACTACAAGATTTAATAATTTTACTGACGGTATTTTTCTGTTTGCGTAAGACACATATTCCATCAGTAATTAATTTACCGACGAAATCACTGACGGAGAATTTCCATCGGTGAATCTTTCGTCGGTAATTCCGTCGGTAAAACTATTACCGACGGATTTACTGGCTGAATAGACGCATCGGTAAAAATTTTTTTATTACCGATGGATTTACCAACGGATATTTCCGTCGGTAAATCCGTCGGTAATTATTTAAAAACATTTTTTAAAAAATTCATTTTATAAAATTATAAAATAATTAAATTAACATAAAACAACATTGTATAATATATACTCAAAATGCTTGGAAAGAAGAATAAGAAAATCAACTCAAACAAATTTGCAACAAATAAATAAAACAAAAAAATTAATTCAACTAAAAAAATTCATATGAAAAAAATGAAGTTGCAATTGCTAAAAATTTTAAAATCCTATAAATAAATCAACTAAAAATTGATCTCATATGAAAAAAAAATCTCACAATAACATTTATACAATTATTAAGAACAAAATCAATTAAAATTAAATAAAAAACAAATATAGTGAAAAATCATGAAAAAATAAGAAAAAAAAAATCTTACCTTAATATACTTGCAAGTGAAGCTAAGGAAAAAAAAATTCGTGAAGCATATTAATTAAAAAAAACTAAGAGGATAAAAGAAGAAAGAAGAAGAAGACATACCCGAACATAGAGAAAAAAAGAAGGAGATGAGGAGAGAAAAGAAGAGAAAGAAATAGATATTGATGTTTTTTACATATAGTGAAGAAGAAGAAGAAGAAGTAGAAGTAGAAGTAGAAGTAGTAGAAGAAGAAGTAGATGTAGTAGTAGAAGAAAGAGAAATAATGAGTCTGTCTCTTGTGAAATAAGCGGATTCAGGTTTTTTATTGGGGCACGTTATCGACGGATTTACTAACGGATAATTGAATATTAATATTTTTTAATTATTCCGTCGGTAATATTTAATTTAAAGTTTTCAAAAACCGCCAAAAATTACCGATGATTTTTCAATCCGTCGGTGATTCTGTCTGTAATATTTAAATGAAAATTTTAAATCAATTGATTTTTTTCAGAAAACCGCCAAAACACGCAGACGAATTTTCAATTCGTTGGTGATTTTGTCCGTAAAGTAAAACAATTAACAGTGCAATTGGAAGATGAACAGTTCTGGAGCTCTCTGTAAAATACCGGGTAATTCCCTTTGTAATTGACATGATGAACAATGTTTACATTTTACCGATGGATTTACCGACATAATTTTTCCGTCGGTAATTCCGTTGGTAAAAAATGATACGTCATCTTTTTTTTTCTTTGTTTTAATTTTTTCCCCACGGTAATTCCCTCGGTATATACTGAGCGAATATTTCCGTCGGTAAAATCCCTCGAAAATATTTTCATGGGTAAAATTCCTCGAAAATTTACCGACGAAAATATTCCCTCGATATTTCCGTTTGTATTTATTGATTTTCTGGTAGTATATATAATATACCAAAAAATATGATCGTGCGCCTACTAATTCTACTCTTTAATATTTAAAGATAAAAGCCAATAACATATAGTCTGATCTTGGATCGAGTTCTTAAATAAAAAATAACGAGAATATATTATTATTAAATATAAATTATTTTAACACAGCCCCATAAATATATATGTTCACATGTAAAAAAAAATGTGTTCATGCATGGCAAATGATTCAATACATCTCAATTAATATAAACAAATTAATATAATATAACCAAACATAATTCACAACTCATAAATTAAATTATGACAATATTCAACACGCATTAACGAATCAAAACCCCCAAAAATCACAAATTAGGCTCAAAACTAACCTTCATGAATCGCAAGAGATGACCGGAATGAGAAGAAAGTTGATGGAAAAATAGAAAAAAAAACACTAGGACGTGGGATGAACGCACAATGAAGCTATCGGTGTTGTGGCATGTTTTTCTCGTGCTCCAATGAGTCTACGGCTGTCTGAGCTGGTCCACCGGTTGCTCCTCTCCGTTTTACTTCATACATCGGCGATGTTTAGTGTGTGAGATCAGTGGTTACAAGGTTCTGGTTTCTTCTTTTTCAACGTTGCACTATTTTTTTGTTGTTGTGTTTTTAATGCCTTTATGTTGCTCTTGTTTCCACTGCTGGCTGATGGGAGTAATTGCCATGAGTGGTGCTTAGTGGCTGCGTGGAGGTTGGCCGGGAATGGTGGAGGTTTTTGGTTGGATTCTTGTTGGGTTTATAGCTTGAAAGGGATGGTTGGGAATGTGTAGTAATTGTTTTTTAAAGTATTTTTTATTTAAAAATATTAAAATAATATATATTTTTAATTTATTTTAATTTATTTTAGATATTAACACATCAAAATAATTTTAAAACATTAAAAAAATAATTTAAAATAATTTTTTTAATAAAAAAATTGAAATTCACTTCAAAACACCTAATATACACTAGTTTGCTTAGCAAGCCGTGGGGAAAATATTGAACAATTAGTTTTTTTTCTTTGCTTTTTTTAGCTAGGGTTTTTGCGAGTATTTCCTTCTTTAATTTGTACATGCCTCTTTTATTTATATTGGCTAGGATTATTTGCAAAACAAAAAAAAATTAAAAAAAATAATGCTATATTGTTTTATTCTTAACTATAGATTTCTAATTAATTGGATTTTTTTAATGGGTAGGATCTCTTTCAATTTACTTAATTCTTGTTTTTTTATTATTATTATTTCTCTCTTTTGAATAATACCTTATTATTATTATTTAGTCCATAATAACATCACTCTGTGGACACAATTTTGAAAATTTGTGTTTGTACACACTCCCTTTGGTTTCCTTTTCTTTTTTATCTCTCTCTCTCAACTCTTCTTTTTTATTATCATCATCAAAAAAATTAAATTAAATACTAAAAATAAAATTGAATTGAAAATATAACTTTTAAGAACACATAGAAAAACTAACCGATGATTACAGTTATGTTCTTTTTATAATACTTATGACATAAAGTCAAAAACTAACAGGTCATCATGATAGTGGTATTTTTTTTTATAATACTTATGATATAAAATCATTGAAAAATCTATATATTTTTTTATTTTATATAGTAAGTTTATAAATAAAAATAATAATATAATTTTTTTTTAATGAAACAGTCTTGTCACTGACTTCGAAACAATTTTAAAAAATCAAAACATGAAATATTTAAACACCTCTTTTTTGTTAGCTTATTCTATAATTGTAATGTACTTTCACTTTCTATAATTTTGACGTACTCTTTATTTTATATATCATAAGGCGTGATGTCCAATGTACGTGTGATCTCGTCATCGGATTAATTTCTGTGGACTAGCTCTGATTAGTTTAAAGCACGCAAATTATGGTACAATCGAACTTAAGCGTTTCCTCCGACCGTCGTATTAACGGTGGTGTTTAATAATAATAAAACCGCATGTGGTCATTAAACTAATGGTTATGGAGGTATCATTTCTGGGTTATGCATTTAATAAATATTAGTTGCACGGAAATCTATAATTTTCATATCATTGCTCGTTGCTTGATGCTTGGATCTATGCCGTTAGTACGATAATGATTATTAATTAAAATATTTATTTTTTAAAATTTAAAATATTTTTTTAAAAAATTAATAAAAATCCAGTTAAACCATAATTAATATGGAAGTTTATTTGTTTTTATATTTTAAAAGTATTATTTTTTTATTAAAAAAATTTTTATAAATATTTTCAGATTATTTTGATATTTTAATATCAATAATAATTTTTTAAAAATAAAATAAAAATATTATTTTAATATATTTTTAAATAAAAAATACTTTAAAAAATAATCATAATAATAATCTCAAACACCACCTAAATGCTTGAAATGACAGGGCGATCACGTTGCAAGATGTTTCGAGGACCTTTTATCTTTTTCTTCCTGGGAAAAAATCTTCCTTGACTTTCGTTCTCCTTGCTCGTTCTATCGAGATCACAAACAGTGATAGCTAGAGGTTGGCTTTATCTTTTTTTTTTTTTTTTAAGCTCATAATTTGCTAAGTAATGGTGTTGCATTTAGTCTATCAGTTCTACACTTGTCAACGGTTTCACGATGGAATATGCAGTCCCGGCGAGAACAGACAGAGTAAAGAAAATTAGAGAAGATGATATAATTCAACTGAAATCTAGATCCTTAAAAAAGAAAAAAAAACCTGAGTTACAAATTATTGATAATATAATAAATTCAACTTTAAATATGAATGATTGAATTTATTTTATCACCAAAAAAAATTGTCAATAGAAACTTTGAAATTAACAAATTATTGAAATTAAATTATAAAACATGTAATGAGTTTTCTAAGACTAAATTATATATGAAGTCTACTCATACTTAACGATGAAATCATGTTATTTAAAATGAATATTTTAACATGAAATATTAACATATTTTTTAAAACTAATAAAAAATAAATGAAAAATTATTTTCAAAGAACAATTTATAATTCAAAATAGTTTTGTGGATTGGATAATAGATTTGCAAGCTCATGAGTTTAGGCGTGTATTTGATTAACAAAAAAATATTTATTATTATGTTTCTGTTTGATCAATAATTTTTTTAGTTATTAAAAATAATTAATACACAAATAAATACATTAATTATGTGATGAAAATGAATGTAATCATGAATAATTCATTACCTATAAACACTCATTAATATTTTTCATGAAACATGTGAATATTCATCATAATTAACAAAAAATCATGAACTATAAAAATTGATGAATAATGAGAAATTAATGTTTTGATTCTCGAGTCTTATAAATAGGTGTTTTGGATATGTTATAAGTTATATAAAATGATCTAGTTTTTCTTGTAAATAAGTGTTTTTCTTGTACATGTTTTTTTATTATTTTATTTATTTGAGTTTATCGAATCTTATTTAGAACCGTTTATAAATAAATTAATATAGCCTAAATCTTTATATATTCGTTAAAAAAAAGTTATTTTGTAAAATTCAACTATTGAAGTTAACGGATTCCAAGAGAAATGTAAAACAAAACACTAAGTATTTATTCTAGGTGGTTGAAATATTAGTATTAATAATAATAATAATAAAGATGAGAGTCTAAAATGTGAAGGGAAGCAAAATCCTGAATTTTATTTTTTTTCCGTGTCCTTTTCCCTTGGTTGGATAATTAATGTTTAATGGATACTAATGCCTGTAAAATCTGGCTTGATGCGACGGATCAATCAATCCACAGCATATCAATCCGAAACCGGAAACCCAATATACAGGTCATCTTGCACCTACGGATACCGGGGGACAGAAAGCTCTGGTGCGGCCAATTTTTGTGGACCCATCAGCATTGATAATCACCATCCAGGCTTCCATCACGCGCCATAAAAGTCTCTTCAGGCCACGCTGAAGCAAGTAGGGGGAATAGCGCGTGGAGGGGGGGGGGCTGAGTTATAAATCGTAGATCTGCGCGTGGGATGTTATTGCGGCCGAAATTCCAGAAAAGGCAAACGGCACAGGAGAAACGCCAGGTCGTTTTCGAAGTAGGAATTCTCGTTGCGATGGCAACTGGGGCTCCGGCCGAAATGCTCGGAATATTCTTTTCAAGTCGCAATTATTCTGACTGAAATTTGATAAACTCCAAAGTTTTGGCGCTCAATTTTCTCTTCAATTCTCTGCCATCTTAATCACATGTCTATCATCATCTCTGCTGAATAACTTTTAGCGGCACAAAACACGATTGCTTTTAAGAGTGATCTCTTGAAAATCATATTTCAATCCCTATCGTGTTTATTTATTGCTAGAAAAAAATATTATAATTTTTTTAATATATACAAGCATTTTTTAGCAATGTAAAAGATTAAGAACATTTTTATTTTATTTTATATTTAGCTACTGTCATAAATTTAATATAAAGATCTTTAAGTTAAAAATATAACTATTTTCATGATAATTTTCAATTCAAATGAAATAAAATTAATATTTTATAGCTATATTACCAAAAATATAGCATATTAAAATGGCTATTATAAATCATGATTTTGTTTTTTTTAATAAAAATAATTATAATCTTGATGTATTTTTTATTTTTTTTAGTGAGGAAATTCTTTTTTTTTTTTACAAATAAACATGTTTTCAGTTTCTTATTAGAAAAAAAAAAGAAAAACTAAAAATTAAAAAAAAATAGATTTTTTAGTTGCTGAGCATTTCTTATATATCTAGAAATTATTTATTTATGTTCAAGAGTAAAACAAGGCTAGATTGTTGATTGTAAAAACAGTGATCTTAAATTTGGTAGTCAATAAAAGATGCTCGGAGAGACAGGATAAGATGTCCTCACAAAACTCATGTATTATGAAAAGCATTAAAAATGAAATAAATAATTTAATTAATTTTTATTAAAAAATGTTTTTTACCGAGTGACGGGAAATTTTATCTTGATATATGAACAGAACCCGTGTGCTAGTGACTTGTTATCGGCCAATCATATCATGCCATGTATGAAAACTTTAAGGGAGAAGTGCTTTATAGCATCAAGAATATATGTTAAGGGGGTGAATTTTTTAATTGACAAAGAAAAAGGAAAAAAATAGAGGGAATTGATGCCTTTTTATTTGGAATTGTGGGAATAGATTTAAAAAAAAAAAAAAATACAATAAACTTAAGGGATAAGTTAGAAAAGTGTTTAAAGGGGCAATCAACAAATTTTTATGTGGACTTGTGTGAAAAAAAAAGTACAAGGACTAAGAGAGAGCTTGCAATTACCCCCTTCTTCACATATATTAAAATTGATCGAAGAGCTATAAAATCTAGATCAGAAAAAATATATTAAACTTAACCGTAAAACAAAATTGATAAAGTTCATGATGTGAATGGTGAATAGAAGAGTTTAAATAATACAATATTTTTCAAATAAAAATAAAAGGGTAGTTACTTGAATAAGATGAGAGGATATTTACTGTAAGTTATTTTTAACTTTTTTATTTAAAGTAAAAGGGAAGGTAACAAAAAAAAAACAAAATTATTGCATTTAAAAAAAAAAAACAGACAACTAACATTTTAACAAAACAGCAATAATTGCATTAAAGTTCAACCAATTTCATTTTACATTGTTTATTTTTTATCTATCGTTGTAAAACTTTTTTTTATATTTTAAAAATATTTTTTAAAAATTTTAAATTTAAGTTTTTATTTGTTTTAAATTAATATTATTTTTATTTTCAGATCATTTTGATGTATTAATATCAAAAATATTTTTTTAAAAATAAAAATAATATTATTTTAATGTATTTTTTAATGAAAAATATTTTAAAAAATAACCATAACTATACTTTCAAATGGACCTTTAAATTAAATGATAGTATAAAAAAATTATTACAAATTCTAAAAAAAAAAGAAAAAAAGAGGGGAATCATAGGAGAGTACTTAAAAATAGCAAATTTCTTACCTAAGGTTTTTTGGCTGTTAATCAGTTCTTATGCCCCACTGATTAACTTGAAATATACTAATCCATGTAACTCCGTCAGACAACTCAGAAAGAACCTTCCCCAGATACTTATTATGTCATCATTCCGTTTGATTTCCTTTTTTTCTTCAATTTTGATATGCAAAACTCCTTCAATCATTCAGTAATAATCAGTTAAAAATAACAAGAACCAAATAATCAAGAGAAAAGAAAGGTCATAGCCAATCTTCCCAATACAGACAGAAAAGGATAGAAGCTCTTGCTTATGCAGCAAAAACTCTCCTTTTATTCGACTTCTTTCTACACTGTCCAGAACGGCACCAAAACTTTTATTTTTTCTCTCTGCGTGTAGTAAATAAGCTAACAGCAAAAACAAAAAAAACAAAAGACATTGACAACTGCATCTAAAGCACTTCTTCCTTGGCTCTCTTTTTTCTGTCTTGTTACAGAGTCCCTTCGTCTCCATCTCTCCGCCTCTGTACCTCAAAACCCGACCTGGGTTTCTCAGTCTCTGGTTTTCACTTCATGGGTTTATGGTAGATTTTTATTACGGGTTTTCTTGGTTCCTGTGGCTGAGATTGAAGTGACCCCACTTGAAATTTAAAGCGACAAAGCTAAGAAATTTATCTCTGCTCTCATCACTTCTTTTGTTTTATGAGACGTTTTTGAGCTGCTCTGTCCTGAATTGAGTGTCTCTGTTTCGTTGGATAATTGGATTTTGCTTCATTCACAGCTCTCTTTCGTTCTAAAGTCTGTATTCTTGTTTTCTTTTCAACTTCTCGATGGATGTCGATTTCACTGCTTAACTTTGGTTTTGAATAAATCAAGTAAATATTACTTGTTTATTTTATACCGAGTTACTTTTTTTTTTCTCTATAGTTTAGTGGTGAGTTTGAATTCTTTATTGGATTTGGGATGGATTTCAAGTAAAGAGTGGATTTTTAAACTTGTTTTCAATTTTCTTCTTTTAAAAAATCATATTAGTTCTGTTTTTTGAGATTCGGAATCTTGGTGCCGGCTGGAGATTCTTGCGTGGACTTTATGGTTTTTAGTAGAGAGAGAGAGAAAGATAGAGATTGGATTGTTTGGTGAAAGATAGAGAATTCATATGGAATTGAGTATGGGAATGACTTCAAGAGTGGAGGTTGAGGAAGACAGTGACAACAATAAAGGAAGTATGTGGGATTTAGATCAGAAACTTGATCAACCCATGGATGAGGAAGCTGGAAGGCTCAGAAACACGTACAGAGAAAAGGTACTGTAGTATTACAATTTCCCTTCTCTCCCTCAAACTGCAAACTAATAAATGGAGTTCAATTGTGCTTGTTGACGTCGGACAACACATGCTCCTTGTTAATGCCATTTCCCCTTCCTGAGATGAACTGATTTAGAGACCAAAACACTTATATCTGCTTGAATTTCCATTTGCAGACCCGTTTAACCTTTTCCTTAAATCACAAATGAATGAATTTAATCAGCTATAATCTCGTAACAAGGATGCTGACATTTTTTGGATATATACGATATTTCTAATTTATAGATGCATCAATTATTGTTTAATTAATTCAGTTGATTTTGGTGATTTGATGCTGATTTCTATTTTGTTTGCTAATACAATTTGGTTACTTTCAGAAGTTCTCAGCGCTTTTGCTTCTACGGCTTGCCTTCCAGAGTCTTGGAGTGGTTTATGGTGACTTGGGAACTTCTCCCTTGTACGTGTTCTACAATACATTCCCTCATGGAATCAAAGATCCAGAGGATGTGATTGGAGCTCTTTCATTGATCATTTACTCGATCACTCTTATCCCACTCCTTAAGTATGTCTTCATTGTGTGTAGAGCAAATGACAATGGTCAAGGTAAACCAGTTTCAATGCATATGACTTAGGAGTTGTGTGTTGTGCTGATTGCACGTAGCTCTGATTTTGTGGATTTATGATTTTGATTAGTGAATTTGTGGTGCTATACCTAATGATGTACTGGGATGATTTCTTCCATTTTTGCTTACCTCCGAATCCCAATCATAAAGAAAATACTTTTAGAAGCGTGGATGCTATCTTGCTATTTTCTCCTTTTTGTTGCTCGAATAGTAGTGGTCTTCATAATTTTTCTTTGTTTTTGTAGTTCTCCTTGCATTGCTACAGACTTTGATAGTTAACCATGCCTGTTCCCAAGTGATCAATTGTTTCCTTCATAATTTTTTCAGTGGTTTTTGTCTGATATAGCCCAGTGAACTGAAAGAAAACATTTTGACCTCATTTTAAACATGCACGGTATAGTGATGTTCTCGTAAAAACTCATGTAAGAATGTCAGGTTTCAACAGTATATGTAAAAACTCATGTAAGAATGTCAGGTTTCAACAGTATATTTTAATTTGAATGTGTGCCTAGTGGAGCTTGCATTTGAAATTTTTTCCTGCCTCGGCTATGATGAGGGACACAGTACTGGAATTTATCCTCTTCATGGAACAGGTGGAACATTTGCTCTATATTCATTACTTTGTCGGCATGCTAACGTAAGAACTATTCCAAATCAACATCGGACAGATGAAGAGCTTACAACATACAGCCGTTCCAGTTTCCATGCACAATCTTTTGCTGCTAAAACTAAGCGATGGTTGGAGAGATATGCATTCCGAAGGAATGCGCTTCTTATTCTTGTCCTTGTTGGCACTTGCATGGTGATTGGGGATGGGATTCTCACTCCAGCAATATCTGGTACCTTGATGCCTGACTCGTAAATTTTGTTTGTGTTTGTCTGTCCATATATAAAATGCTTATTGCTTTGACATAAAATGGATGGGTGTGATTGCAGGTTTGTGCATATGTAAAAACCTTTCAAAAATTAGCAAGATATCTAGTTCTTATCCTGAGAAGAAATCATAGTGGTTTGTTTAATGTGTATTTTACAATTAATTTTAATAAGTGTTCTCCAAGTGCTTCAATGTAACAACATATTTTTATACATTAGAATGTTTTTGATTTATTATTATGAAAATGTCTTTGGATGCTTGGGTTACTAATGGGATCTGTTGGTAAAGAAATCCAATTGATGTATTTACACCTGAAGATCGATTAAAGGATAAAAGTTTCATGCGATAATCTGGCTATTAGCATGTACTTGTGGTATATCTGGGGTTATGTAGCCTTGTGTTTCTTTACCCATCAGTTCATAATAGTTTTTATTTATTTCAATTCCCTTGGAAATGCTTAACTACACTTCTATGACAGTTCTTTCAGCTTCTGGCGGGATCAAGGTAAACCAGCCCAAACTGAGTAATGGTATCTTTCTACTCCTGACAGTCAACAAAACCTTGTCTTTACTTTTGCCTCTCTGCAACTAATTGTGTTGTTTCTTTGCCTTGATTTTCTAGCAATTTTGAAGTTTTGAATCTTTAAACCAATTTGTTTTCTTTGGTGCAGATGTAGTCACAGTTGTTGCTGTTGTAATATTGGTGGGTTTGTTTAGCATGCAACACTATGGGACGGATAAAGTAGGCTGGCTCTTTGCCCCAATCGTGCTGCTTTGGTTTCTGTTAATTGGGGGTATCGGCCTGTTCAACATCTGGAAATATGATACTAGTGTTCTGAAAGCCTTTTCACCTGTATATATTTACCGGTATTTAAGAAGGGGAGGTAGAGATGGTTGGACCTCCCTTGGAGGGATTATGCTCAGTATAACTGGTAATTATCAAAATGAATTGGTGGCTCCATACTTGTTTGAAGTTTAAGTACACAAATCCTTTTCTGCCCTAATGTTTAAACCTTTTAACATTTGTTAAATCTAAGATTATGGCTGCATACTGATTTTTATTCTGAACTGTTACAGGTATAGAGGCACTTTTTGCTGACCTCGCCCATTTTCCGGTTTTAGCTGTACAGATTGCTTTTACAGTAGTTGTTTTTCCTTGCCTTCTTTTAGCATATTCTGGACAAGCTGCTTATCTTATGCAAAACAAGGAACACGTGTTTGATGCATTCTATCGTTCTATACCAGGTAAAAATTCTTTCACAGTTGAATTTCCTAAACTTCTATTGTTGCTTCTCTTTTTCTCTGATTACTTTTCATCTGTTTCCTGATATCTTGCTTCATTTCCTGCAACTTCTTATAGAGAGTTGTATTTGATTTAAGCATTTTACTGATATGCAATTCAAAAATAGAGCAGAGAAGTAATGAGAGCACAGAGTAACAGAATAAGTTCTCTTGTAGGCTGTGAATTTTGAGGCCTGCACTTATTATATGTAAGAAATGAAAATTTATAAGTTCTCCTTCAAAGAGAGATCTTAGGGATTAAGAATACCTTGCAGCTCAAGAGAGAATGGGAAATCCAGCGTTTAAACTCAAAATTTTCAATTTACAAAATTAATTTTATATGTTGGGCTCACTGTTAGGCTGTGGTGAAACTCTCAGATATGATATGATAAGAAATGATTCATGGTCACTGAAAGTCATTGTTTGAAAATTTATTATCCCGGTTGTTTGAACAAATTGCTAGAATAACTTTCATTTGGTGAAGCACAAAACATGTTTGAGAATTATAAGTCCCGTTTTGATTTTGAGATTCATGAAAAGTGGCTAATGTGGGAATTTCAGATCTCGTTTATCTGAAATAAAACCTTAGTAGTTATTCAAGGATCTCAGAAAAGGAAAAGTCCATCAAGAGTATCCAGCTTTATGGAATCCTCATGGATTTGCATGAAGTTATCCTAAATGCTTGTAATATGGAATTAAAAAAATCCACACGGCGTACTTTACCACAAACATATGGTTCGACCATAAAAATTTTGGGGCCAAGCTCAAAGAACAATTTCCTGTGTTGGCCATAGTTTTATTTTTTAATACTCGTGACTGTTCAGGCCTTTGTAGCTCCACTCCCCGATGAATTTCTTATTGTAGCTTGAAGTTCTTAGTAAGGTTGTGATACCATCCTCACAATAGTCTTGCTCTTCCCACAGATACAAAATTTTGATAAAGGTGTGTCAATGGACAGATGCTAATTCACACTTCTTTCTTTGCAGATAGTATATATTGGCCAGTGTTCATTGTTGCAACTGCAGCTGCTGTGGTCGCAAGTCAGGCTACCATATCCGCAACTTTTTCAATAATCAAGCAAGCCCTTGCACTTGGATGCTTCCCAAGGGTCAAAGTTGTACATACATCAAAAAAGTTCTTGGGCCAGATATATATTCCAGATATGAATTGGATCCTTATGATTCTTTGCATCTGTGTCACTGCTGGTTTCCAGAACCAAAGTCAAATTGGTAATGCTTATGGTAAGTTTATTAAAGAGTGTGATTTCTGTGTGGGTGGACAAGTGGTATGAAACTAGCCTGATCCTGTGTGATTTCGTTCTGGATTTAAAAAAAAAAAAACAAGAATCATCTTTTGTTTTGCTAACCTTTTAACCGTTGCTATGGTGCTTTTCCTAACTTTTTTGGAACGAGTTCCAAGAGCTTCATAAAATGAGTTGTGGAGAGTAACAGGTTGTGCTTTTCCAAGTCTCTTGCTTAAAGTAACTCGTGATTCCTTAAGAAGCAGA
Source organism: Populus alba x Populus glandulosa (assembly GCA_033617975.1). Lineage (NCBI taxonomy): Eukaryota > Viridiplantae > Streptophyta > Magnoliopsida > Malpighiales > Salicaceae > Populus > Populus alba x Populus glandulosa. Next base: position 10,297,397 of record CM066143.1, on the reverse strand, counting down.
TCCAAGCCAAATTTCTCTGGCCAGATTTTGCTCATATATTTGTTTCATTAAAGTTTTTCTACAATATGCTGGTACATTTCAATTTATTGTTTATGACGCATTGCTCTAAATTGAAAAAACAATCTGTGCAACAACAGGGACAGCAGTTGTGATAGTCATGCTGGTAACCACTTTGCTAATGATTCTAGTCATGTTATTGGTATGGCGCTGCCATTGGATTCTTGTCATGCTCTTCACTGGCTTATCACTGTTGGTAGAATGCACCTACTTCTCTGCTGTGCTCTTCAAGATTGATCAAGGTGGCTGGGTTCCCCTTGTGATTGCTGCGGCCTTTCTTGTCATCATGTATGTTTGGCATTATGGTACATTGAAACGCTACGAGTTTGAGATGCACAGTAAGGTTTCCATGGCATGGATTGTAGGGCTTGGTCCCAGTTTAGGACTGGTGAGAGTCCCCGGGATAGGACTTGTGTACACCGAGCTTGCAAGTGGGGTCCCCCCCATCTTTTCTCACTTCATCACAAACCTACCTGCCATACATTCTGTTGTTGTTTTTGTCTGTGTGAAGTACCTCCCTGTCTACACGGTCCCTGAAGAGGAGAGATTTCTTGTCAAGAGAATTGGACCAAAGAATTTTCACATGTTCCGTTGTGTTGCAAGGTATGGATATAAAGACCTTCACAAGAAAGATGAAGATTTTGAGACAAAACTCTTTGATAGCCTCTTCTTGTTTGTGCGGCTCGAGTCAATGATGGAGGGATGCTCAGACTCAGACGAGTATAGTTTATATGGTCAGCAAACTGAGCGGTCAAGAGAAGCCCTTATTAATAATAATCGAAATATAACCTCATCAGTTGCAGATCCCACTATTTCATCCATTGACTCGATCGTGCAGATCAAGTCTCCATCACATGCAAATTTTACCGTGAGGTCGTCTGGTCAAACAAGCAGCCAGACCGAGGTTGACGAGAGAGAATTTTTGAATAATTGCAGGGATGCTGGGGTGGTGCACATAATGGGGAATACAGTGGTGAGAGCTAGGAGGGATTCAAGATTCTACAAGAAGATAGCTGTTGATTACATATATGCATTTCTTAGGAAAATTTGTAGGGAAAACAGTGTGATTTTTAATGTTCCTCATGAGAGTCTCTTGAATGTCGGACAGATATTCTATGTATAAATATTTTTTTTCTTGTAAAACAGTAATAAGAGCAAGTATGCCGTCTCGTATTTTGAAGGAATCAGGCAATATGCGGTCTTTGATGCCATTTAAATCTTGAGAAATACTGAATATTAGCAGCGTGATAGAGTGCAATGAGAAATGGTTTTTTTTTTTTTTTTGCAAAAAACAAAGGCGTCCTGGAGTTTTCGCTACAAATTTGGACTAAAACGAATAAATCAATATTGATAACCAGTCTCGTATGTTCAGCAGAGAGCCTTCCTTGCCCTCAGGTAACTTAGGACCAGAGACAAGTGAGAAAAACATCAAATGAAGATCTTATTTATTTGTTTTTACGTTGAGAGATTTTTGTTTTCTTTTGGGAGAGGGGTCGTGAGTGCCGTTGTCTCTGTTCCCAAACAACATCAAATAGGTTTTTAGTAGCTGTCTCCAATTTGTGATCCTAAACCTGTAAGCATTTCCAATTATGATAGTTGCAAGGTAAGGCTAAAGCTGATGCAGTTAATTTGAGAACAAGGCAAGCTTTTATGGAGAGAAAGGAAAAGGAGAACAAGAGGAAGCAGAGGTTGACAAAGGGGAAGAGAAACGCAGACACAGATTGTTAAAATTCATTTCATTTTTTCATCATTCTGTTAACGTACTTGTAAATATACTTTACTAGTCTCTAAACAGCCCAACTCAGAGTCAAATCCACTCTAAAATAGCCCTATATCTTCTATTATAGACATTTAATTACATGCGTCCATGAACATGCATCAAAAGCTTCTTAGATAATAGTCCTGCCCTCCCCAATCTTGCATTATCTGCAGCTTTGCACCTTTATAAGACGAAGATTTCTTTTCCTTTTCCTCCTCCTCCTCCTCCTCCTCTTCTTCTGACAAGATTATAACACAGGCAAATATGTTAGAAATATATATTTTTTTATAATTTTTTTGACTTATTTTAGAAGAAATCAACAAGAGAAAATTGCTAAAAAACATAAAATAGGTATTTGAATAATCAAAATGCACCAAAAATATTTTTTAATTTTCTTTGCTTTTTAAAAATTTTTTAAAATAAAGGGTCAAAATTGGTTCTAAAAAGATCGCTTGTTGTGTAGTTAATATTCTCGATAGGCTGAATCGAGGCCTACAAGACATAAAAAGTATAAATAGAAGCAATGCCATATCGACTACTAATCACAACTAAGTAGATTATCCATGAGAGTTTGGTAATTTCACAAGTGTTACCTGGGTTATAGACTATCAAGACACCATTATTTTCTCATGTTAACTTAAAGCAATGTGTGTGATAAGAGTGTTGTGTAGTGGGTGTATGAGTACAACTTCATATCCAATCTAGACAAATCAATAAAAAAAGACGATACATGAAATGAAATGAAAGCACACAAAAATTAATCAAACAAGCAAAATATATATATATCAAGGATACAAATATCAAATCAAATAATAACAAGCAACAAACACACATTAATCATTTTAGGAAGATAAGTACAACAAAAGTATTCAAAGAATGCATAAAAGCACAATTACCACACTATCATTGAAAAACAAACAAATAAACAAATCTTAGCCCTAAATCAAGTCCCTAGTGAAGTCTCTATTCTATTGTAAGTTCCGTGGACAAGATCAATTTAAAGATCATGACATCCCTAGGTTGAATTTTAGATAATAATAATAAAAAAAGAACAATTAATATATAAAATTGGAGAAATAAATCCCATTATAGGAATATAATGGCCTTGAAATGAATTTATGTATCAACCACATATATTATCTGTTAGACAACATCAAAAGAAAAGGGAAATATAGTGCAAATAGTTAAAGATATGTATATTAAAAGAGAAGTTTAATTTGACATCCATGAAATTCAAGACCTAATAAGAATTGGTGGAGCCGATTGAATCATATACGTGATATTTGTTTAAGTCCATAAAGAGACTTGTGAAGTTTGCATACAAAAGGAATGTGAGGATCAACAAAACCTAGAGGCTACTACATATCCAACTAATATATAAACTAACTTTTAGAAATAGCAGTATCCAAAAACCTAATTTGATAAATCTTGTCAAAATCAATATCCTTTTTAAGAAAGTTGTGCAAGGAAAACAAAAGTCTTTAATATCTATAAGCCCATCTGTTTGAGCTTGACAATTACCGCTGCAAGTAAATTTGGTTGCTTGTTCAGTGTGGTACCAAATCGATATCCCATTTCTCTAGTTGATTAAAGGTTTCATTAGGATTCACCTCTAAAGTCAGTTTGCCAAAAGCTAAAGACACCGACACCCTTTATCTCAAGTCTCTATCTCCTTGATTTATCAATCTCCAGCACTGGTAGCCTTCATCTTTAGTTTGTGCTTCTTCTCTTCCTTTTAGATCTCTTGCAATTATTTATGAGAAAGAACTTTTGAGATTTATGCTAATGAGCTTTTTTCTCTCTCCCTGTTATGCATGTGATGATTATGGTTATAGATAAAAAATAGTTTGTGGTTATGAATTAGGCTAGGAACTTATATAACCTGTTTCTTTCTCTTGTTTGATTATAATAAACAAAGCATGCATATTTTTTATTGGTCAACTAGGTTCTCGTCACTTTCTATTTCTTTGTTATCAAGGATTGGAATCGGAGAGCTTTTTGATATATATATATATATATATATATATATATATATATATATAGAGAGAGAGAGAGAGAGAGAGAGAGAGAGAGAGGAAATTTCTTCTTCAATTTTGTTTGAAATACTTTTGTTTAACATGATTTATCTTTATCATTCATGATCAGAACTAGAGGCATTTATTTTGTGTTTCTTAATGTCTATTTATTGTCGATAAATATGCCTTGTGTTCTTCATGTTCATATTTGTACGAGATAACTAGATGTCAATTTCTATTTTGGAGATTTAAACTAGCAAGTTTGATCTATTATTGTTGATATTCGGATTTAAAGGTTGGGCTGGTTTGGTTTAAAAAGCTCATTACAAAAGATTTGTTAATAAAACTTTTTAAAACCTAACCCAATAAGAAATTGTTAAAGACTAATTTAAAACAGGCCAATTATAAACCAAAAAAAAACATTGGGTTTCTTGGTTTTCAAAGGAAAAAAAAAGTCAAACTAAATTGAACTGGTTTGATTTAAATTGGTTTTTGTTTGATTCGGATCAAGATTTTTAAAATTAAAAAAACTAGTTCGTCTAGATTATTTTTTATCTCAAACCAAATTGTACCAAAATATGAAAACCTAAGTCTTATTATAGATACCTTTCGCTAACTTTGTCTTTACTTTTTGTCTATTCCGTGTTTGGGTTAGAAACCCAAGTTATTTCATTTGTTGTAACTTGACTACAAGTCGTTGTATTTATTGTTTTTTTAAATATATTTTTTTTTTAATTAAAGATTTTTTTTAGTTGGTTATTAACCATTTTTAAAGTTTACTATATAAATACTAGAAGAATGTTTTATTTTTTTAATGTGAGATTTAATTCAATATATATATTTTATGTTTATAAGAAAAAAAGAAGTTATTTTTTTAATATAAGATTTGAAGCCTTGTAGTATATATATTCTATGTTCACAAGAAAAAAATTATGTTTTTTTAATGTGGGATAAAAATTATTTTTAGTTTAAATAGTTCAACTTAAAAGAATAACATAATATCTTTTTAATGTGAGATAAAAAACATTTTAAAATAATTTTTAAACTTTATTATTTATAACCTATATAGCTTATATTCAGTGTAGTGTTTTTTAATTTTTTTATATGAAATATTAAAATTTTAAATATTTTTTTTAATTTTTTGGATTAGTTTCCATATAACTCATGTAACCTGAAATTGAATTCCTTACCAATTCAATCTCTAACTATGAAATTTACTCGAAAAAAAAAATTTGATGCATTTGTAGCATTTTCACTTCGGTTAAAAATAAATGAATATCTATATTGGAGGAATTGCATTGATACACTCGCTCACAATTCAATGCTCCTCCACGGAGTTCTTCCCACTGTCATTATTACTTCCAGTTCCAGTACAGTTATGGAAAAATTTCTTACACCCCGAACATGGAATTCTCCGTACCAAATGAGCTGTCTCACCAGTAAAAAATTAAATACTTGAAGTGGATAGATGGATTGGAACCCTTTTTTTACCCATTCAAACCGTACACTGCAGAGAAGTCATCGTCAACATTTGAGATGCTAAATTTATTATAAAAAAAAAGAAGCCATCTCAAAATTACTAGATGATGCCGTCATTCACGAAGATGTTACAGATTTGTGTAAATATTATATGCTGTTGATAAAGAAGTATGTGGAAGCTGTTGCGACATCTATATTAATAAAAAAAAAATGCTGATGCTTCTCTAGCAAAAAACAAAAAGGCCTGATGGGATGTTGTTTAAAGCCTTTGCTGAAGTTACAGTAACCTTTATAAAATACATTACACCAACAACGTTTTTTGCACTGGAGCACCAACAAAACTAGACACTGAAATTTTTCTTCCTTCCCTTGCGAAGACTAGGGTTGAGTTTTCTTCATTTCCTCCTTTCGCTTCATTGGTTTTTGTTGAATTTTTAGTATCTTCACTTTGTTGGCACTGAATTAATTAAAGATTTGAACTTTGGCTCTGAAGAAAAACTGAATTTAGTGAACTCGGCTCTAGTTATCTGTTTTCAAGGTTTGAATATCTTGCTTTATTTGCTGAAATGAGTCCATTTTGTTTACTCTATAGATATGTGATTGCTCTTTTGTTTATATGTCAATTGGGATTTCATTGGTTTATTTGAACTGAAGAAGCAACTGCATCTTGGATTTGGTTTATGCATTATATCTTGTAGTTGAGGAAATAAGAAATTTTGGGTCCTTGTATCATTTTCTTCATGTTGAATTCATTCTTGTCTGATTTGCGGATTTTGAGTTGTGATTGGCTCAGGTATAAGCATGAGGAACAGACAGTGACAGTATTGGACTTGGGGGTTGGTGTAAGTGTAAGGACCGTTTAATTTCTGCTGCGAATGGCTACTGGAGGAAAGAGTAATGAAGAAATTGATTATAAAAGTAGAATCTGGGTTTTGGATCAGAAGCTTGATCAACCCATGGACGCAGAAGCTGAGAAGCTTAGGAACAAGTATGAGGATAAGGTATAATGCCACCGTTTGTTCTTTTCAATACCTTGCCAAGCGAACTGTTTCAAAAGCCAACAATATATTAAAAAAAAAACAGTTTACCGAATTAGCTTGTTTATTATTAATGTAATAATAACAGATGAAACTGTAGGAATGATATTATAAATGTTGTTGAATTAAAGTTTGCATTGGAGTCGATGACATGCTATACAGGCAGGCCAGCCTGCACTATGAAAATAAGAAGACTGACAGTGTGGTTGATTTGCACCCACCCTGCTTTTATTCTTTGTGCTAATTCTGCTTTATTTCTTTCAGAAATTCTCTCGATTACTGCTTATGCAGCTTGCTTTCCAAAGCCTTGGAGTGGTCTATGGAGATTTAGGCACGTCTCCTTTGTATGTCTTCTACAATACATTCCCAGATGGAATTGAAGATCCAGAGGATTTAATTGGAGCTCTATCATTGATCATATATTCCCTTACTCTTATCCCGCTCCTGAAGTATGTTTTCATTGTTTGTAGAGCAAATGACAATGGCCAAGGTAAATCATTAACTTGTTTTTATTGAAATTCAATTATAGCAGTAAAAAGAGATGAAAAAATTTGCTTACATTACAATATTGACTTTAGTATAGTATGCAATGACAGGATATTTTTGGAACTATGAATATTGTTATGGTCCCGGCTTGTGTATATAGTGGAAACGATCATTAATAAAAACAAAAGTACTTTTATTTGGTATATCTCTTTATTTAGCTGGAGGAGTGTTGATCTTTTACCACCATTTTAGAAATTGGTGGCAATTGCCTTCCTGGTAACTCTAACCCCAGACAGTTCAAGGAAACCTTAGTTTGAGGAAGAAAGAAAGTGGAGGGACACAGTCGAAGATGTGAAACTTAACATGCTCAAACATGTCAACATGCAATATAAAACCAAATGCGCATGATTAATCAATACAGGGTGCTTTAGACTTCCGCTTGTATGTATGCACAAAAACGAAAAGAATAATATCCAACCAGCCATCTTGAAGGCAATGATGTTCTCGCATTTTTTTTTCTGGTTATGTAAATAAAATGTATAGAATATTAGATGACTTTTAAAAATCTTAATGTAAAGGAAAGTTAAGTATCTTCTCTTACACAAATTGGAAAAAAACATGGATTTATTTGTTATGGAGTGTCATATGCATCTTGCTGCGATCTGACAAAAGGTCCAATTTTCCAGACTGGTTGGACTGATTTTCATTTTTATTCTAATATGTAAAAGGTGATTTATGTTCTTTAACTTTCTATTTTCTCTGATATTACCATGTATTCAACGATTTCACTTACTGCCTAAAAAGTGAAGCATAATGCAGCAGTATCCTTCTTTTAGTGAGGAATGTATTTGTATCTGAAGCCAGTAAGGAACTAGTAAGTTTCTTGGAACTTATCCCATTCATCATGCAGGTGGGACATTTGCTCTTTATTCGCTACTATGTCGACATGCAAAAGTGAAGACTATCCCTAATCAAGATCATACTGATGAGCAGCTAACTACTTATAGTCGTTCTACATTCAATGACAAATCTTTTGCTGGAAAGACCAAGAGATGGTTGGAGGAACAACCCTTCAGGAAGAATGCGCTTCTTGTTCTTGTTCTTGTTGGCTCTTCCATGGTAATTGGTGATGGGATTCTTACACCAGCTATATCAGGTTTCCTTCCCTTAGAACCACTATCTGTCCTCCTATCTTTTTACCAGAGATGTTTGTTTCATGGAATTGTGATAGATAGGCACAGTGTATCTACAATCAAACACATGTATATGCCATGAAAATACAAGCAATGAATTGCAGGGTGTGGGATGGTCCCTGGTTGAGAGAAGAAAAATTCATTGTCTCTGATAACAATTTTTCACCGATAGTTTAACATATGGATTTTGGTCAGTGGTTAGAGTAAATTAACTTCTTTAGTATTTGCAGAGATAAGTAGTCATGTTTGTTTAAATAACTCAGCAGAGCACAAACAAATTGTCATATAGTTTCAGATTTCACCACTTTCGAAAATATATAAAACTCAAAGTACCATCAAATGTGACAAAATTACTTAACCATCCATCAAAGTCATCCAAGGCAAACATAATGCAGGTGCTTATGTATGTGCGTCAAAGGTTTAAAATAAAGGTGGATTAGAAGTCCTTTGCTTTAATTAAAATAACTAAATGATGCAAAATTTTCATTTGTAAGAACGCATTTCAAACTGTGATAAATTTATTTGCATCATGTCTGGTTGCAAAACATAATAGGAGTGCCATACTAAAAACCAATGGAGTGATGAAGAGTGCATATGCTCAAATACCGTGGGTTATGTTCTGGACTAATTGAAACGTTGCTTATGCACATAAGTCCACATATGGAAAACTTCATTCCAACTGTGATAAATCAACGACAATTATGTGGCTAATACATGTATCTTTCTTTCTTTGCTACATGTGGCAGTGCTGTCCGCTGTTCAAGGAATCAAGTTAGACCATCCCAAGATGAGTAGTGGTATCTTCCTACTGAAATTGAACAACTTCCTGCATTTACATCAACTTTAACATTTGTCCACTAATATTATGTTTTAAAGTATCAATCAGTTACTATTTCTCTGTGCATCAGATGTAGTCGTGCTTGTTGCTGTTGTCATATTAGTAGGCTTGTTCAGCATGCAACACCATGGCTTGGATAGGGTTAGTTGGCTCTTTGCACCAATTGTGCTCCTTTGGTTTCTCTTGATTGGAGGAATTGGCTTATTCAACATTTGGAAATATGATACGGGTGTTCTGAAAGCCATTTCACCGGTGTACATATATCGTTATTTCAGAAGGGGAGGGAGAGACAGTTGGCTGTCCCTCGGAGGTATCATGCTTAGCATAACAGGTGAACTCTGAGTTTTCATTTGATTTATTTTTGCTTTCATAGTTTTTAACCCATTTGACATTCATCAAACTTGTGTACAATAAACTGGTGACTTGTCCTGAAATATTACAGGAACCGAGGCCCTCTTTGCCGACCTATCTCATTTTCCTGTACCGTCTATACAGATTGCTTTCACAACAGTTGTTTTTCCCTGCCTACTTTTTGCCTATTCTGGACAAGCTGCCTACCTCATGAAGAACACAAGTCATGTAGCTGATGCATTTTACAGCTCTATTCCAGGTTTACAATGACTTCCTCCATTTCTGTTTTCCTAGGGTGCCTGACTATTGTGACTGGAATGGCTTGGAAATGAGAAAGAAAATTAGGACCATCAAATAATATGTAAACATGATTTTTGTCATCAAAAGTCAGAAAAACCTGTCGGCAAATGGTGCTTACATATTAATCCAAAAACATCTTTTCCTGTTCTGTATTTACAAAGATTTTTTTTTTCCGTGAAAATCTACAGAATTTTGTCAAATATGATTGATGGAATTTTTATAATTTAAATCTGGTAACATTTTTCATTCTGCAGATAGCATTTATTGGCCAGTACTTCTAGTTGCCACTGCGGCTGCTGTTGTTGCAAGCCAAGCCACCATATGTGCAACTTTTTCATTAATCAAGCAGGCCCTTGCACTTGGTTGTTTTCCAAGAGTTAAAATTGTACATACATCAAAAAGGTTTCTAAACCACGTATATATTCCAGACATTAATTGGATCCTTATGATTCTCTGTGTTAGTGTGACAGCTGGTTTTAGGAATCAAAGCCAAATTGGAAATGCTTCTGGTATGTTCATGCTTTGTTAAATGTTATGAAGTTAATCAGATCTTTTATATCTTTGGTTAAAAATTTGATAAACTCTGTATATTATTTCATGTCATAACAGGGACTGCAGTCGTCATAGTCATGCTGGTGACCACATTGCTTATGATTCTAGTCATGCTATTAATATGGCGTTGCCATTGGATTCTTGTCCTGATATTCACGGGTCTATCACTGGTAGTGGAGGGTACTTACTTTTCTTCTGTGCTCTGTAAGGTCAATCAAGGTGGTTGGGTTCCTCTTGTGATCGCCTTAGCATTTTTTATCATCATGTATGTGTGGCATTATGGTACCAAGAAACGTTATGAGTTTGAGGTGCACAGTAAGGTTTCATTGGCATGGATTCTTGGGCTTGGTCCCAGTTTAGGACTGGTTCGTGTCCCTGGAATCGGACTTGTATACACTGAACTAGCAAGAGGAGTGCCACACATTTTTTCCCATTTCATCACAAACCTACCCGCCATCCATTCAATAGTTGTTTTTGTCTGTGTGAAGTTCCTTCCTGTCCACACAGTTCCTGAAGGGGAGAGATTCCTTGTGAGGCGAATAGGACCCATTAATTTCCGTATGTTCCGTTGTGTTGTAAGATATGGGTATAAAGACCTCCATAAAAGAGATGAAAGTTTTGAGAAGAAACTCTTTGAAGTTCTCCACACATTTGTCCGGCTTGAGTCCATGATGGACGGGTGTTCAGACTCGGACGACTACAGTATATGTGACCAGGAAACTGAGCAGCCGAATGATGTTCCTCTGAATCACCCCAGCAACACAATGCCATTGAACATGGATGGAACGATTTCATCAGGAGATTCAATCGTGTCTCTTAATGACCATATGCATAATAACACTGCCATCGCATCATCTGGTCTTCTAAGCAACCCAGCTGAGGTAAATGAGTTAGAATTTTTGGGTGTCTGTAGAGATGCCGGTGTTGTGCACATCCTGGGGAATACAGAGATTCTGGCACGCAGGGATTCAAAGTTCTATAAGAAAATAGCAATCGATCATATATATGCTTTTCTTAGGAAGATATGCAGAAAGAACAGTGCAGCTCTCAATGTTCCTCATGAAAGTCTCTTAAATGTAGGACAAGTCATTCATGTATAGCCATTTTGTAGGATAGTGAAAGAAGATTGAGTCATGTTTGCTATCTTCAACTGGAATTGTTTTCTTGGAGCATAAATTTTGTACCCAAATTTGTTATTTCATTGGACGGGAGCCAATTGAAGGTGTCTCGCAACTTTAACAGGCGTTGACACTAGCTTCCATGATTCCATAATTGACTCTCTTTCATGATTGGATTGATAGCTCTCAAAATTAATTAATCAAAAGCTAAAGAAGACAAGAGAAGGCTGGTGACTAGCTATCACCTGAGCCAACAGTAATGTTGATCGCCGATCCGGTGGTGTTTGGCTTCCCCCATGATGATTGTATATATATAATATGACCTCGGACAAATAAACAATTGAAAGATTAATACCTGTCATTTTAAATACAAATAGTTTCAGATAGTAATCACTACCAGGAAATTCTTGGGAAAAAAGAAATCGTATTTTCAGGAAACAAATCTGTATATATACACAACCTTAGTTTCTGTGTTCATGTTTGAAAGCATTTTTCCTCGTCCAGGTCAGGTGATTTTCATGTTTTAACGTTGCTCTGACAGATTGATACAATGGTTTTCATGTTGGGAAATATCCTTAAGTTGCACATATGTCAAGTAGAATTTTTAAAATTTTAAATTAAGTGAGAATTAAAACTTAGAGTTCAATGTACTCTAGTAGTGAGTCACAGGAATTAGGTTATTTATAAAAAAATTCCTATTCTAGTTAAAAAAGATGTTATGAAATTTTTTTGTGTTTTTCATTAATACATTAACCCTAAAGTTTAATATAGATTAGAAGACTCTTTATTCTTGACAATACAAAGTTTTCTAGACAGATTACTTGAACATTTAATTAATCATGGCAGAAAATATATATCCTGTTAATTTTCTATTGTGTTTATATGTTTATATGCTTTGTATATTGAAATTATCTTACATGATTTTCTTTACTGTTAGAAGTAATACAGTTAGCATAAGCATGTATAAATTGTTTACGTATTTTGATATTGCGATTCTATGTGAAGAAAGAATAAATATTTTGGGATCTATTAATATATTTATTTGTAGAAAATTGCTAAAGAAAAAAATCAAGATGCATTTTATATAATTATTAAAGTATATCAACTTTAAATTTTTTTAGTCGATAATTAAATATGTTAGGATAAGATTGTGATGTTAATTAATTTAAAAATAACCATAACATCTTAAGTTATTTTGATTATTACATTAAAATTTATTAAACTAACGTGTGCTCATAAGGTACATAACTTGATTGCAATTATTTTACAAAAGTAATGACTTTGTCCAATAGAGAGGTTGTTATTTTTATGATTTAATTGAAATAAGATAATAAATAGACATTAAAGATGAATTTTATTCTAGGCCCTCAGGTATGAATAAATTTTATTCTTGATATTTTAATTTATTAGTATTATTAAATAATTAGTAAGTTCTATGTATGATGCAACCCTTACTCACGGGAAGGTTATAATTTACTACTAAATTGACATTGATTAATTCATATAAAGTATATGTTTTATAGCACTAGTGTATTTTTCTTGATTATTACAACTTTTTCTATAGCTTTTATTGATACATCTAGTATTCCAATGTTATATGGTGATAATGTTGTTTCCTATAAGGAAAGAATTCATTTTTCATTAGGGTGTGTGGATTTGACTTTACATATGGATGAATCACATATTCTTATGGAATGAAAAAATGTTTAGAAAAAAATTGATTATAAGCTATGAGAGCTATCTAATCGCTTAAGTTTAATGCTTATAAAATCTTGTATAAGTAAGAGTATTAGAGGTTTCATCCCTTAATACTCTCAGGCAAAAGATTTTTTGAAGATTGTAGATGAATAATTTATTCATTCCGATTAAAAATTGACCAACACCTTAATGAAAAGGCTTTTATATAAGTTATTTGAGTATTATAAAGGTGCTTGTGAACACATTATGAAAATGAGGAACATTGTTGACATTATTGATTTTAGTATTTATGTAGATTGTATAAAGGGAAAGCAAACTAACAAGACCACTAAATGTGTCATGAGGAGCTCAAATTTTTTAAAAATCATACATACTGATATTTATAGACCATTTAATACTTCATGCTTGAATGGTCAGAGATATTTTATTTCATTCATTGATGATCATTCTAATTTTATGTATCTTTATCTCTTATTTTATAAGACTAAAATATTTGATGTTTTTAAGACTTATAATTAAGACTGAGGTAGAGAAATAAAAGAAAAAAGACCATAAAGATTGTAAGGTCAGATAGAGGTGGAGGGTATTGTGGTAGGTACACAGAAAAAGGAACAAATGTCAAGTAAATTTGAAAAGTTTCTTGAAAGAGAGGACATTTGCATAATATACAATGTATGTCACACCATAATAAATTGATGTAGCTGAAAAAAAGAATCGTACACTTATGAGCATGGTAAGAAGCATAATTAATAATTCTAGTATACCATTATCCTTATAGAGCAGGCACTAAAGATTGTTTTGTATATTTTAAATAGGGTTTCATCCAAAGCTATGTCTAGGACACCTTTTTAATTCTAGAATGTATGGAAACCCAATTTAAACCATACATATATATAGGGTTACCTTGTTGAGGTAAGGATTTATAATCTTCAATTAAAGAAATTGAACCTAAGAACAACTAGTAGATATTTTATTGGTTATACAGTGAGCTCTAAAGGATATAGATTTTTATAATACAAGAATAGTAGAGGCAAGAAATGCTAAATTCTTTAAGGATCTCAATTTCAGTGAGAGTAATTTTTCTAGAATAATAGAATTTGAAGAAACATAAGATTTAATTGAGTTGAGTAAAAATAAAAGTTTTCTAGTTATTATTCAAGAAAATCATTTAGATGATTTTAAACAACAATTAATTCAAGGGCAACCAGTTCAAGAACAACTAGCTCTTGATGATGTAAACCCAATGAAAAAAAATGAATTAAGAAGATCTCCAAGAACAAATAGACCAACAATTTCTAATGATTATGTTGTGTACCTTCAAGAATTTGATTTTGATGTTATGCCTAAAGATGATCCAAATTCAATTTTATAAGCCATTAATGGAGAAAATTATACCTATGGTATAATGCCATGAAGAAAAAAATGGAGTATATGTCTAAAATCAAGTTTGAGATCTTATCAAATTACTTGAAAGTTTTAAAATTGTTAGTTGTTTTAAAATGGGTTTATAAAACTAAAAAAAAATGTTTTTTGTAATATTGAGCGATATAAAGCTAGACTTATATATAAGGTTTATACTCAAAAGGAATGCATAGACTACCATGAAACCTTCTCTCTAGTTTCTAAGAATGATTCGTTTAAAATAATAATAATATCATTAGCAGCTCATTATGATTAAGAGCTACATTAGATGGATGTGAAAACAACATTTCTAAATAGAAATTTGGATGAAGAGGTATATATGAATCAACCTGAAGGTTTTTGTGATGATACAAATAACCACTTGTTCTGTAAGTTAAAAAAATCAATATATGGACTAAAACAAGCCTCCCAATAATGATATATTAAATCTCACAATATTATAGTCTCATACGGTTTTATTGAGAACATTATTGATCAATGTATATACCTTAAGGTTAGTAAAAGTAGATATATCTTTCTTATCCTATATGTAAATGACATTCTATTTACAAGCAACAACTTGGGTTTGTTACATGATACAAAACAAATCTTAAAAAAACAAATTGATATGAAGAATTTAGATGAAGCCTCTTATATCATTGACATAGAGATTGTCGGAGACATGTTTCAAAGTATATTAGAAATGTCTCAAAGGTCTTTATTGAAAGGGTTTTGGAAAATTCAGGATATCAAACCGGGTACTTTTAGTAGCACTCATTGTTAAATATAACAAGTTTAATCAAAATTAATGCCCATAAAATGTATTGAAAAAGAAGTAGAAGAGTAACGTTCTCTATGCATTTACAATTGAAAGTTTGATGTATATATAAGTTTGTACAAGACCTAACCCTACAACAAACCAAGGATTACAAGTTGATTTACAAATATACTTATTATCTTGAGGTTATTAGTATACTTTAAGGTGCATTTTTCTTTTTGCTATAAGAGTTACATGTTGGAGAAGTACTAAAAAAATATTGTTTCTTTATCTACTATGAAAGTAAAATTCATTGCATGCTATGAAGTAACGACACAAGCGATTTGGTTAAGGAATTTTATTTTTGATCTTAAAGTTGTTGATTCCATGTCAAGACTAGTAAATATATATTGTAATAATTTAACTGTAGTTTTTTCCTTAAAAATAATAAGAGTGGAAGCCAAAACTAACACATCGATATAAAATATCTTATTATACGAGAGAAAATGAAAGAATTTGTAAAGCTCATTGAGCATATTAGCATTGAGTTAATGATTGCAGATCTCATAACTAAAGCATTGCTGACAAAGCAATATAGAGATCGTGTGAATTGTATGGGTTTAGCTAATCCATTTGATATTTGACTTCATTTTGTTTAGTTGATTGTCTAACATTTTTCTTTATGTTATTTTTATGTATTAAAGTGATGTTTTGTGCACATAAAATATTATTTTCTATAATTTTGGGATATAAAAACTTAGACCCAAATGACTTATTGAAAGTTCATTTTTTTTTTGCTAATTAAATGCTTATTTTGAGGATACGATATTTTATACACATGGAAGGAAGTACTTAATTATAAAATATGACCTTTATGATTTATATGTTGTATGATCTAAGTGAGTATTTTCACTTACTAGATATTTCTAAAAACAAACTAGATATCCCTATTTATTCTAGTTCTAGATCTAGAATCCTTTTATAAAAAAATAATTTCTAATTAAAACTTACATAACTAATAGAATCCATTAAGCATTAAGATTCTTAAAGAGTAAAATACTAATTAAATTAAAAGTCATAATCTAAATAGAAAAATCAGTTCAAATATAACAAGATAAACAAAGACCATCTCACACGGTAACTTTTAGGCCTTATTTGAAGGCTTTTTTTTTTTTTAATCTTCAATCATCATGAAATTTTTAACACAATAAACAAAAGGGCCTTTAGAATCTTTTATCTAAATTTCAACTCGATTTAATGGTCGGATTACAAGTTATATTTAATTTACCAAACTGCATCTTGAGCTCTTCTTAAACTCCTCAAAACCTAAAAATCTTAACCATTAATGAAACAATACAATAAATATTATTATTCCAATAATATTGAAGAAGCGTCTCACGTCAATCCTCTTTACTTTTGAAAAACTCACTCTCGAGTTATTTGTCAATAATTGAACTCTTCCACTCCAAGAAAATAAATACTTTGAATATAGCATTATAGCCAAAATATTCACAAAATAGCATGTCTTTAACCTATGAGCTTCAAAGTTTAATTTATGATGTATACATGCTAAAAAAGAATTCATATCTAATGTTATACTTTTTGTTTCTATAAAGTCCACTTGTAATTCCTTCACGCATTCTTTTTCTTCAAACTTGAGCTCATCATCATTTATGACTTCCAATACTTCAACCTTTGTATATAAAGAAACTTCAAGATAATATTTCATAATATCTTTAAGAGAATTGTTAGAAATTATCATGTCATTCTTGTCCTTGTTAGCAAGATTTCTATTCTTAACTGAAAAGTCATTGTTAGCCATTTTATTCTCTAACTTGAGGTCAAAAGACTGAAATTGTTTGTCAACACCATATTTAATCATGTTATCTTTAACATGATTAGATAACTTTAAAATTTTGATTTCACAAAACTCCTCTATATTTTTCCTCCTTACCTTTTGAGAAAGTTGAATATAAAAGCAAATATTAAAAATCTATTTGTTTATCTAACCAATATAAAATCTCATCATCTTGTATAAATTTAAAATTAATAATTGTCTCAAATCTTTCCATGATGGAATTAAAAGCTTATCAGTACGAGTTATATATATTCTGAAACTTCAAACCACCATTTTCTAGAACTACAAAAAAGTGTATATGATAAACCATACTTTTTAATAACAGGAAAACTTGTTGAAATAAAGCAAACTTCCAACTATGTCATTTAGTTAACAAATCTTTTTTACAAAAAACTTTCATTTTAAAAAAGAATCTCATCAAATCTAGAAATAGATATAAAGTTTGGCCTGGCTTAAGATAAATCTCTAGGTATATTCCTTTTCTTTTCACGATCCTTGTTTGTGCTTTTCATCAACTAAAGGACTCATTTCATTTTTATAGACTACAAGGACATTATACAATAATCATGTCACAATTTGCTCCAACTGATTATACACCATCTTCTAAGACTGCACAACATTCCAAATGGCCTTTACTCGGGGTATGTTGATATCGTCTTTGTCTATTAAATAAGTCAACTTGCTCTAATATCAATTGACATGATATATAGCATGGATAAAACTAATTCTCAAACCCTAGGATTACATACTTATCCTAAAATTGTAGAGAAGTTTTTTTAAAAAAACTAAATTTTTACAAAATTTGAATCTTAATAATAATATAAATCTTCTAAAAATACACTAGACATCTTTATTTATTCTAGTAATTATTTATAGAAAAATAATTCCTAACTAAAACTTAGCTAATTAATAGAATTCATCTAACTAAAATACTAAATAAATAAATTTTTTAAATTTAAATAGAAAAAAAAACAAATATAACAAAGTAAATAAAATATATATATATATATAAAGTAACTTAAAGATTTTTTTTAGGCTTTTTCGATTTTCAATCATCATAAAATTTTAATTTAATAAGAAACAAGGCCTTTAATCAATATCAGCTCGATTCAATTCAACGATTCAACAATTAAACTAAAAATTATGTTTGATTTATCAATATATATCCTAAAATCTTAACCCATTAATAAAATAATACAATAAATATTATTATAACAAGAATATTGAAGAAAGTGCCCACGGCATATTCCAAAACTGATTGATCCAAATCTGATCGAACTAAAGAATATTACTATAACAGTAGACTTAGTCGTAAAAAAAAATACAAAAACCCCATGGGGCTTCTGTAAGGAATACAGGGGCATATGCTTTTATGGAAATCTTCTCCTATTCAGCTGTCTTGCTGGCCTTGTAGGTGTTTACCAATTGCATTTGCACATCCTGAGAGACAGGTGAATGTTCTTTATATTCCATTGTGAATTCCCCTTTCCCCTGTAAAAAATGAAAAAGATCAGTATGCACAGACAAATATTGAGCATGGAAACACTCCGCACTTCCAAAAGGAAAGAAACTTGAATCTCCCATTCATGGTCACCTGCGTCATTGAACGTAGAGCAGTCGAGTAACCAAACATATTGTTCAAAGGCACCTGAAAAGTCAATCACAGGAACTCCTCAGAATCAATTAGTTTGGGGTTAAATTATCACCAAAGATCTCATGATCATGGTATACGCTTCCACTCATCCTTAACTTTTTTTTCTTTTATCAAAGTAGGCCTCAGAAACTAAAAAAATAAAGGGGAGAAAGCTGTGCTTACATGAGCTGTTATTATAGAGTCATCCCCATCCTGGTCATTTCCAACAATCACACCTTTCCTCCTATCACACGACAAGACAAGCAATTTGAGTACTATAAAAAGCAAAGAGAGAAACAATGATAATACTCGGTAAAAAAAAGGTCACTCACTTGTTAATGTCACCTGCAACTGTACCCTGAAACTCTGTTGGTACTTTCAGTTCCACCAGCATTACAGGTTCCAGTATCACAGGTTTTGCAGCAGTGTAACACTGTTTAATAGAATTTTCAAAGAAAAAAAAAGGAGAGAGAGAATCAGAACTAGAAGCCTCCAAATACAGCCCATGCATAAAGAAATTCACCAATAAACACAGGACAAGGGAAGTACCTGTCTAAAAGCATATATTGCTGCTAATTTAAATGCAAGTTCGCTAGAATCCACAGCATGGGCAGCACCATCAGTCAAAGCAATTCGAAGATTTTCTACCGGGTGCCCTATTAAAGAACCACTGTACATGCAAGTGCAAAGAGGTCACAACTTTATCATCTGAAATCACACATGGTGCAGACCTTTATATTACAAATGGAACGAAAAAGTAGCATCAACCTAGTTCTCAAAACAAACAATTCTAACACCATATGCCAAGACTTCAAATAACTGTAGTTATAAAGTTCTTATTTAAGTTTTCAGCATGAATTTTTGTTGTGACCCGAGGGAGAGACTAAAAAGAGGGAACTTCTAAAACACTTCCAGGATAAAACAGGAACCTTCTCATAAATTACAAAACTATGATCATTATTCTTGCCAAAAGCTACTCACGAATTGGCAGCTTCTTTGAAGCCCTTCTCGATTGCAGGAATAAAATTTGATGGTATAACCTGTCCCACGATCATGTTATCAAACTCGAACTTAGTCATTGACCCTTGTGGAATTGGCTCGATGTACCTGTACATGGAAAAATACAGCAAGGCAATCCCAGGGATCACAATTATAAAGTTTGTACTTCGGTTGAAATTGATCATATAGTTCTGGAAAAAACAAAGTAAATCCAAACAATTAGCACATTTAACTAGGCAATAACAGGAGTGCCTAGGAAGCAGCTTGACACTTCCCATACATAACTACTGCATAGATAGATATACTGCCAAAAGGTGGCTGAAGCAGATAACTTTTTTATTGTATCATTAGGCCAAATTAGATACCACAACAATTGGATTTCAACATTTGAAATTAATACTGAACACTCACCCGCATACTCGTCCATATTGTCCTTGCCCTCCACTTTGCTTCTTATGTAAATAATCAAATTCAGCACGCTGAGTAATGGTTTCCCTGAAGTTCACACGAGGTTTCCCAACACTTGCATCAACCTTTTCAGGCAACAGTTGTGGAGGAACATAAATTAATAAAAAGATCATTTCTAACCAGAATACCAATAAAATGGAAAAAACTATCATAACAGGCAGAGATACCTTGTACTCTCTCCTAATCCGTTCCACATATATGTCCAAATGCAACTCTCCCATTCCAGAAATTATGGTCTAACCACAAAAGCATCATTACATCACACCAACAGGTTACTGTATGATTAAAGAAACAGTGCATGTAAACATTTTACCAAAACAAACCTGAGCACTCTCAGGATCCAAGCCAACACGGAAAGTGGGATCCTCTTTCTGAAAACGATTCAAAGCTTTTGAAAACTGCAAAAATTCCAAAAGAAAAATGCATATAAATTGGAGGGAACAATATATCATGCAAATATTGAAAGAGGCTCCAAACTTTTTCCCCCTAAGACCCTGATGTCATGGTTCTAATTTATAAATTGAGTTCAACAAAACCAAGGGAAAGAAAATACATTTCCATAGTACTTACTTGTCCTCCGGAATCTTTTGAAACTGGTTGAATGGCCAGTGACATAACTGGCTCAGGGACATTCATAGATGTCATAGTGTATTTAACTGATCCATCTGTGAAAGTATCACCTGTTTAACCGATAAAAATAGACATATTTAATAAAAAAATATTGAATAATAACAAGGAAAAGAAACAATGATGCATTATATAAGACGAAAGTCTCAGCTCCCATCCCAACTAATTACAGGATCTCAAAATTTGTCCCATGCCTAAGTATAGAAGTACGAACTTCTATTTTTCCAGCAACAGACATTTTACTTGAAGTGACTTCCAACTGCCATGGACATTCTCCTCAAAGAACCATGAAAAAAATTATAAAAATAAAACAATTGGTGACTTGGCATGTGAAGGATTGACCTGAAGCACAATCAACACCAAATACAGCAACAATTTGCCCAGCATGTGCCTCTTGAATGTCCTGTAACATAAAATTCCCCGAAGAAGAGAAAATGTATTAAGCATATAGTAGAAGACATGTAATAATCTTCATTCATATTGACATAAATACAAAAGGAAAAGGTTCATTTGGACAGACTACTAAGGCTTGTTTGTTTCATGAAAATTGATTTTCTGAAAATCACTTTTCAAACTTTCCCGTGTTTGTTTATCATTATAAAAGTTAATTAATGAAAAACACTTTTCAATCAAATAAAAATTCAGTTTGGTTTCTAGAAAAATGATTTTCTTTTATTTTAGGCGAAAAACACTTTCTAGAAGTTGTAAAAAAATAAAAAATACCATGTTATTTATTAATTATATCAAATTCAATCTTCAATCTTTTGATTGTTATATATTTTTAAAAAATTTTTTTTTCAATTCCGTCTCATAGAATTTGATTTAATTTTATTTTTATACCTACTTTGGTCCTCATTTTTTTGATAGTTATTTGTTTTTCTCTTATTCTTTTCTTAATTGAATTTTTTTATCTATCAGATCTGGTCCTTGTATATTTATTTTATTTGAAATAATTTATGAAATTGATTTTTTTTCAATTTCATCCTCTTTCAATTTTTTATTTGTTAAATTTGGTTTTTATTTTTTTAATTGCTATTTATTTTATTTGAAATAATTTATATAAAAAAATTCAATTTCATTCTCTTTTAACTTTTTTTTTTGTCAAATTTAATCTTCATTCTTTTAATAAACTTGAAAAAAACATTAACAAATCATTTTCCAACTTATTTTCCATAACACTACCAAACATCAAAAAGTAATTCACTTTCCAAAAAGATATTATTTTCCAGCAAATAAAACATGGCCTAGGAGAAATGTCAAAGTGCAAAAACTTACCTCCATTTCATTAGAGTGCATCCGAACCAAGCGAGGAACCTGCAATGATTTCATTAGGATTGTAACAAGAATGAAACAGAAGCCAGATCACATTATGTGCCCAAAACTTACCTTGATCTTCTTGCCTGTGTTAACATTAACTATAAAATCACCCTTGCGAATTACACCCTCGTAGATTCTTCATTCAAGAAAAAACAAAAATAATAAATGTTAACATGTCTACTGTCCAGTACTAATCTAGCAGATCATATTCATGCAAAACTTGCAAGATCATTAAATGAAAACTAAACCAGCAATAAGCCATACCTTAGATATGTCAACTGACCAAAACGCCCTTCTTCTAATTTAAAAGCCAATGCCACGAGTGGTCCATCTGGAGTTCCAGACAAGACAACCTACACACCCCTTGATCAGTATTTTGAGGGGGAAATAGTGGGAAATAAATTGAGATTAAGTTGTTAAACCAAATACCTTCTCTTCATCCTTGGTTTGGTCAAGAGCATAGTTACTAACTTCAAGGGGACAAGGCAAATAGCTAAGCACACCATCTAAAAGTGGCTGCACTCCCTGTAGGGAAAAGGTGACAAAATATAAAGAGACTATGAATAAACAGCAAAGTAAATACAACAAATAATTACCATCAATTATACCCAAGACCCAAAGATACAGTAGTAGAGAAAATAAAATACCTTGTTCTTGAATGCACTGCCCATGAATACAGGAACAAATTTCTTTGCTACAGTAGCCCTGCGAATTGCCTCCTACTCAAGAAGATAAAAAATTCTGAAGTTTAAGACCACAATAAATACATGCAATTACAAAATGAAATTCATTGCAAGTTGCAATGAAGACATCTTTAGAGCTCTGCATTTGTTGATGAGACATTTGACAACAATGACAAACAGAAAATTTAAAGTTAAGCCCACCAACTGAAGAGTCAGGGAAAAGAGGAAAAAATGATTTAGGAGGTTGGATATCTTGTTCCTATACTAGATGATGAGGTGCATGAAAAATCATTGTTCATGAATATTTACTTTTCTTTTAGAAATACATTTTTTGTCTTTGGATATACCTCAAGGTCAGAGGTTGAAATAGATTCATCTGCGAGAAAAGCATCTGCAAGTTTATCATCAACTTCAGAAACTGTTTCTATTAATTCACGCCGTTTTTCTGCAACCAAGGCCTCAATCTCAACCGGTATTTCTGCAGTGACAATTTTTTCACTAAAAGAGGAAATGAATAGTAAGAAAAAGAAATTAAATTCTAAAACAAAATTACATGACAAATTAAAGTAATCCAACATCATATGTTCATGTACTCACCCATTTGAGCCATGGAAATAATACGCTTTCATCTTTACAAGATCGATAAGGCCTTGAAAATCATCTTCCAACCCAATTGGAACTTGAACTGCTGCACTATGATGTCTTAGTTTAGACCTTGCCTAAGAAAATGAACCACAATAGACAGCAATGAGAGAGACTAACAAAAAAAGGCAAAACCTATCAATATATCTTTATATGATACATGTTTTCATATCCTTGTATAAAAAAAATGACAGGTTGAATTTTTTTTTGGCAAAATAGCACAGTTTAGTACATGTTGCGATTGGAAATGTGAAATTTAAAATTGCCGTTGATGGGAAACACCACATTTCAAAAAAATTGTTAAATGAGATGGCATAAATTACAATGACGAGAAAAGAGAAAATAAAAAAAAAAACCTCAAAGGCACACCAAAGCTTTGATTATAACACTATTGGTATCATCAGAAAGATTTCGACGAGATGAATCCAACAACACTAAGAAAGGTGTTGGTGATCTGAGTGGGCCACACTCTTTATTCAAAGGCAAGTGAAATAATTACAATTAAGAGAAAGGCGAGAGAACAAAAAAAAAAAAAAAGAAACCCCTAGGGCATGTTGAAGCTCCAATTACAAAACCACTGGTATAATTGGAAAAATATCGACAAGACAAATGCAATGACACCAAGAAAGGTCACCAGCGGTGTATGAATGGGCCACACTCTCCATTTAAAGGCAAGTAAACAATTATACTGAGAAGAGAGGAGAGAGAAAAAGAGAGACTCTAATGCATACCGAAGCTCCAATTACAAAACCACAAGTATTGTCGAAAAGATCTCGGCGAGACGAATGCAACAACACCAAGAAAGGTCACCAATGGTGACCGGAGTGGGGACCTTACTTGGTGTTGTTGGTGACCTTATGGTGACTATAATTTGAATAACCGCACTATAAACAATAAACAACATAAAACTTCCATTCATTAACAAATCAAATTTAGAAAAAACTTAAAGAATGACACTAATTAAGTTTATTATTATAAAATAACACCCACAATACACTAAAAAGAAACACATGTTTACCTGGTTCAAAACTTTCCAAGGATCAGCTCCCATTCGATCAAGTTTATTAATAAAAGCAAGCCTAGGCACCTCGTATCTCCTCATTTGCCTATCCACAGTAATAGACTGGCTTTGCACTCCACCCACACTACACAAAACCAGAATTGCACCATCCAACACTCTCAGTGCCCTCTCCACCTCTATCGTAAAATCCACATGTCCTGGTGTATCAATTATATTCACCTACACCACCACAGAAAAAACCATCACTATTTTAAAACAAGCTCTAATTCACCAATAAATGCTTCAGAATCTGTTAGCTAATAATTGCATAGATTACCAGTATAAGAACAGTTCAGAATGCAATATGCACAAAATTCAACAAATTCATACTCAAAACATTCCAAATTCATGTAAAAAAATTTCAAAATGTTTCAAATCAAAACAATTTCCCAGCCATATTCTGTAAGCACTAGACTCAACAAAACAAGCTAACAATCCAAGGTAATACACCCAAACCGCAAATTCTTTCTCTAACTCTCCACCCAGTCACTAACTTGCCCATTGACACCACTTAGCTAACATTAATCCCCTTGCAAAGAAAATACAAATCCTTCATTTCATATTATCTCAGACTCTCATACATGTAACTCAATTAACAGAAAAATAACATGCTCTCCAACCCAAAGAACAGATCAACCTAAATTTACCAAATATAACAAAAACGCAAAATTCTCTTTTCCAAAAGCTGCCTCTTTTAACACATAAGCTACCCAATCAAACCGAAAAAATCCAATCTTTTCAATCCCAAATAAACAAAACCCTCACAAAACCCACAATTGACAATGACAAAATCTCCAAGTAAAATAAAGAAGACAAACATTGAAACTGCTCATTGTTTGTAAGCTAAAACAAGCACAAACTCACACAAAATTCGCAAACGTTTAAAAATTGAGCAGAGAATATTCGAAACGTTTGAAACGTTGGAACACCTGATATCCATTCCAAGTGCAGTAAGTAGCAGCGGATTGAATAGTGATCCCTTTCTCTCTCTCCAAATCCATGGAATCCATCTTGGCCCCAACGCCATCACGGCCGCGAACCTCATGAATCTCGTGAATTCGACCAGTGTAATACAGTATGCGTTCAGTGAGTGTGGTTTTACCGGAATCGATATGAGCTGAGATACCAATATTTCTTAATCGTTCCATCGAGTCCTTCCACAATGGCTCCTTTTCTTCTTTTGTGGTGGCGCTTGCGAGGTTGGAAAAGTGGCGAGAGTGCTGGATTTGGAAGTTGCCCTGGAGGAGAGCGGTGGTTGGAGACACTGACGACGTCGTTTTGGAGCGGGAGAAGGTGTAGGAGAGTAGGCGTGATCCATTTTGGAATCGGGTCATGATGGTTGATTGATTCCCGATGTGGTAGAACCCTAAACCCGAGGAGGAGTGTGGAGGTTTAGGGTGCGGGGGTTTAAGGTGGAGATAAATGTAGAGGTAGAAAAAGAAACTTTAGCGGGTCGGGTCGGGTCGGGCAAATGGGTCTTTCTAAATACCTGTACTAGTTTTGGGCTAACAGAGAGTGTTCGTATATATATTTGATTGATAGAGTAATTGGAAAAAGAAAAAAAAAAACAAAAACCTTGTAAAATTGAAGAATTTAATCTAGGTAAATAGCTTAATAGGAAAAAAAAATACTAATTTATTATATTTTACATTTTTTTAATTTTATAAAAACTTTATATGGTATAAAAAAATTCATAAAAAATATCCAAATATTTACAAGTTTGTTATTATTTTTAATTTGATAACTAAATAATTTCTCGTAAATAAGTGCTTTATTTTAAACCAGAAAACTTGAATTGAATGATTGAATCTTACTCAATGAAAATGTTGATAAAATTTCTCAGCTTCTGTAGTTCCTCATAAGGGGAAAATCTATGGGTAAGTAGCTGCTAGGGGATTTTAGTCTTTCTTGGACGCTCTTCTTTATTTTGCACAAAAAAAAAATTATTAAATTAAATCTTTAAGTAAATTTATGTCTTAATTAATTTCACAGATTTTAAAATTAATAATCACTTAAACTTCCAATAGTTTCAAACAAATTCAAACTAGTAATTATTAAAAAACAAACTCAAAACCCGATTAATTAAACTTGTTTATTTTCCACACAATCTTGATGTTACTATTGCTTGCATAAGGAATCTTGCTTCAACCATACCCTCATTTATGATCTTCACCATTTGCAATGAATTTTATTTTCTTATTTAATTCGGGAAATAACAATAAGAATCACATGGTGTTTTGAAGTTTGTGAATGGCATTCCAGATCCATCCTAGAGTGTTTGTAGAACTACCTTTGTTATTTTCTTTACCATGTCCAGTCATGGTTGTTGCTTCAAAAACTCCATCGTTTACACCCGATAAGAACGAAGTTTTGAGCTACAGCTCCATTGAGTTGTGTATTATCATCATTCACATTTAGATAATTAATTCTTCAAAGAGTTCTTTGCACATCTTGCCTGAAATATACATAATTTTAAACTTACTTATGTTCTTGTTGCTGGACCATCAGAACCCACATTAAGTAAAATATTTGAAATCATAGTTCTATAAATAGTAATTTTAATTTTTAATTTAGAGATTTACAAGAAAACAAGATTGATTGTTTCCAGCAATTAAAAGCTTCTTTTGGATTCTGAACAACAATAAAAATTGAAACTATTAAGGGTTTTATGAGGTTTTTATTTTTTTTTCTAGAGAGAGTGAAGAAATTGTAAGATTAATAGACAGAAAGGGATTGGGTTTTGTTTCTCTTGGTGGGTTTTATGATATAATTTATGCAGGTTTACTTTGAATTTTTTTTATTGAGGATGTTTTCTGTGATATTTAAAATTATAAAGGTAAAAGGTAAAATAAAATAAATTATAAAATGCTTAATGTAATACTTTTATTTTTTTGAAAATTACAGTTTATAAGCTAATAACACTTTATAAGGAAAAAAAAAAGATTATCATTGTATTATAATTAATGATTAAAGAGCTTTTTTTATTAAAAATTACAACTTTATCGTTAAATTAAAAAAATCTTAACCATCGCTCTCTTATCCCAAACCTAGATCTCAATCAACAAAAGAAAACCAGATAGGATTAACTTGTTTTTTTTTTTTTTAAAAGTGTTTTATAATAAATCAAACTCATTTTTTACTCTTCTAGCAAAAAAAGTAGGTGCAAATAATGCCTAAAGTTCATTTATCCACGATTCTATCCTTTTCAATTCTTCCTCGCATAACTCGAGTTCAACTCACTACGAACTTTACATAATCAATAATTGGCCCCTATTCCTCATGTTGTTTGACTGAACTAGACTCCTCGGTTGTTCAAGGAAATAATCCATCTAGTGTGCTTGAGTTGGCACCTATTCCTCACGTTGTTTGACTGAAGATATGACATATTATCTTTGTAAGGTGCATGATGAAGTTAAAACAAACAATTTTCTAGCAGATAGCCATCACAAGATGGTCACTTTTGAGGTTGGTGACTTGGTCTGGGCTCTGCTTACTCGTTACAGGTTTCATGTGGGGTGTTAGTAGCTTTGGGCTAGAAAGATGGATCCTTTTAAA
This sequence comes from Populus alba x Populus glandulosa, assembly GCA_033617975.1. Lineage (NCBI taxonomy): Eukaryota > Viridiplantae > Streptophyta > Magnoliopsida > Malpighiales > Salicaceae > Populus > Populus alba x Populus glandulosa. The sequence goes on along the minus strand of CM066143.1, from coordinate 10,269,514 downwards.
GGTACTACAAGAGATCAATAAAAAGGCCTATCGGTTTCATCTTCCTGTTCATATGAAGAGGCCAAGCTTAAGCTCATTATTCAAGTGAGAGTTTACTTTTTCTTTTTTTTTAAGTGATAAAGCAAAGAGATGGCAATAACTTTAAACATACACTTCTCCTTTCAATATTATCTTTAATTGAATGACACAAAGTTGTTAAGTATCTATCAATTTCACAGTCTTCAGTAATAATAGTTATTCGATCAATTTGTGTTCAAGAGTCGATATCAGAAAGAAGATTTTCAGAATTTATGGTATACATGAATTTTATTATTATTATTTTACGAATCTAACTGCATACTAAAAGTGAACATGGTAGCCCGATGTTCACCTAAAGTCAGCAGAGCAACACAGACGTGAAATTGAAATTATCCGTAGTTTGCTTCCAATCTCCCCTCTCTTGCTCTGTATTGTTGAATTCCCTCACACTAAATCCCAAGCCCTTGCCCCTCTTACATGTATCGTCCCCTATAGTTACTGCTAATGCAGTCCATAGTCAGCTTGCAACAGAAAAAAAATCAACAGTTGCTTCTAAAAATTTGGTGGGGAGCCAACAAGGAACCAGAAGAATACTCTTCACCTTATGCACAAACACAGCGTATTAATTACACATGGAGCTCAAATTTGAAGTTTGTATTTACTATCGACAAAAATAATAGCTTTACATTAAGTTTAATTTCTCCAAGAATTTCTCCATGTTCCTGCACAACACAAAACTCTGGGTCACCTTCACATTGGGAGCCCCTTCTCCCTAAACATTTAGACATAATACACACGACCTTTTATGAAATAAATAGAAATAAAATCTTAAGATTGTATTTCATGACAATTGGCCAAAAAGGCATAGCAAAGGGATTGACAAGTATCACTACTTGGGTATCTGTTTAGTTTGACATGCTGCTGACATGTCACGTAAGCGCCTGGTAATCTCTGTGAATGATGGGCGGGCCAAGGGATCAGGTGCCCAACACTGCTCCATTAGCAATCTCCATTCAGAGTCACAAAAGCTCGGTACAGGTGGTCTCAGAGTGTTGTTAACTATGCCTCCTGCAACGGAGAGGGTACACAGCAAAACAGCAAAGAGACATGTGAATAACAAAGCAATTCCAGCATCAATAAAAAGTTGTGACACATTTATCGGCAAACAACAATTTATAGAAGAGGTTATAACCCTCAAACCAATATTCCTAAACTCTTAAAAAAATCTAAAATACAGAAAAAATTGGATAAAGAACATGGAAGGCCCAAACTTCAGCACCTGTGGAACATATTATCACGCTGTGTGCAATGGAGCATCAAAAGTGTAATACTCTGTGATGTAACAAGAATGTTTCATACATACCTATGATTGCTCCGTAATGCATATTGGCATAAGGCTCTTCACCAGTGAGAATCTCCCATAAGACAATGCCGAAAGAGAACACATCAACCTGCCAATAAGTGAAGAAGCTTCAAGCATTAATTGCATAATTAGTGTTGTGAATTGACCAGGAGAAACAATATGCCGAAACTCATGTAACAAAGTCTCATGTCCTTTTATAAGCGTCTTGATAACTTGCCTTGTTTGAAGGGTAAAAAAAAATCATGGTAAACAAAATCTGACAGGGATGTAAATATGCACTTCAGGCAACATGGAAGAGATTTGTTACTTGCCTTTTCAGAAACCTTACTGCTGCTACCATTCAGGAGTTCTGGAGCCATCCATGGAAGAGTTCCCCTTACACCACCAGTAACCAAGGTATTCCTTTTGATTTTTGACAAACCAAAATCACCTACCTTCAAAAACAGAAGCATTTGTGTTAAACATTAGATTCGCTAGACCACCTTGCTGCTTGCCAAGTAAATAAGATTTCTGAAATCAGGCTGTTGGATGAGAAACATGTATCATAAATGGAACCTACTCAAACAGCAACAGTATCACAGCTACCTTGCAAATAGGTCGTAAAGGATCTTTCAGGTTGACAAGCAAGTTGTCACATTTCAAATCAAAATGCACAATGTTCTTTGAATGCAAATATTCCATTCCAAAAGCTGCATCCATTGCAATAATGAGACGCTTACGATGATCAAGATGCCTAGACATTCATGAAGGTTAGATTAAACAACAACAACGCTAACAGAGAGTGAAATGAAAACAGTACAACATCCACAAACACATATAGAAATCTTACCTGTCCTTGCTAAGTAAAACATGTCTAAGAGAGCCATTTACCATGAACTCTGCCACAGTGGCAAGTGTTCCTCCTGGCCCATCCTGAACCACTCCATAAAATGCAACTACATTGGGGTGGTGAAGCTTTGAGAGAATTTCTGCTTCACGCCAGAACTCCACGGTCTGAAAAAAATATAAGCACTGCTTATTGATGCAGAATGAGACAAGTATGGAACAGATCCCTGTTCTTCTTGATATTCAGGCAGATAGTTTACCATGTTGATCAACTTGCACATAATTGTGTAAAACTCCACTCATGAAAACTACACCCACTCTTTTTACTCACGTGAAAAAGAACCTAACCTTAAACAGGCAGTATGAAAGAAAATTCCCGTTTCTCATCTAACTGAAGGTTACTGAAACACTAGAGCAGCAGCTACATCAAGCTAAAAGTTAAGGCATTCAAAGTATCTGAGATGGATCGCATTCCAGCCTTCTAATCTAAATTTGATCTTGGACACAAAAAATAAGGTTTAGCAACTGCCTTACTATTTCCTTACTTACAAGTCAACCATTTACATGCTTACTTGTTCATAACAAAAATTCACTAGAATGAAAGTCAGCTCACCAGTCTTTCTTGTTTTACATCTATTCTTAATCCTAAATAGAATGTAACAATGGAGGGATCCATATGTAATGTTTACAGTATTTTTTTAGATACAAATGACTTTTCTTGTAAATGAGGATGTACACAAGGCTACTCTAGTTTTGTCCGGTTTGAAATGATCTTATAAGCTCTTATAATCAAGGAATTGACTTGATTATTATATTATAGTTTATAAGTTCATAAACGTTTTGAGAAAAACAGATGTGCTAATTCTTTGATCCCAGTTAGTAAGAGGGATCTTGAACTAATAAATAGTCCTAGAAACTAAAAAATAAAATATTGAGCAATTTCAATTGTCAGTCTCATTGATAATCACAAGTAAAACTGCCTTATTTACAAAAGTCAACTATTTTCGTGCTTAATTTCAATTAAAAAATCAATAGAAAGAACAGAAGCTCACCAATCTTTCTTGCTCTGATGAACGACCTGTGAAACAGCTCTTTTTTATACGCTTAATAGCAACATCCGTACCTCTCCATTTTCCATGAAAAACAGTACCAAAAGTGCCGGACCCCAATTCTTTCAACTCTTCCAGGTCTTCATTTTTTATGATCTGTGATGACAAAAAAATTATACAACTAAAAGAAATCCTCAATGACAGCTCCAATAATAATGAAGGTAGGGAGTATTAAAAAAAATAAAAATAAAAAACATCCAATATAATGCATGACTAACAGCAAGTCACTAGATGTCTCATTATGCATCTATATGTGCAAAAAAGTGAATGAAACAGCAGGAATTCGAGTCCACTAGGTCATTCAAAAAGGATGTCTGGATATGCCAAAGTGATTCCAAGTGAGCATGAGACATCATATTGTTTCATATATTTTTATTCATAATTTAAACTGCGTGGGACTTCCTGAAATGAGCTTGCAAATGCAAAGCATCACCGTAAACAAAACACCAAAATTCTCTAGTCAAACATTGCCAGTGTTAAGGTGCATGTTACTATATCCACTACAGTGAAGAAAGCAGTGTCAGGAGGGAAACACAACCCGTGTCACTTCACATTTTCCACCCCAGAAACAACACCTCCAGTTGGTTGAACTGTCAACCATGGGTCTCACCCTCATGGAGGAGAGTGGGTGGTGTAAAACAGTCCATTTCTCCTTTTCATTTCTTATTGTTTCTGCAAAAGACAACAGAGCAGATTCTAGATACAAGTTTTGCATTTCCCCCTCCTGGAGGGCAGTAGGTGGTGCAAAACAGTCCATTTCTCACTTAAAATACTTATTTTCTCCTTTTCATTTCCTATGGTTTCTGCAAAAGACATCAAAGCAGACTCTAGATACAAGTTTTGCATTTTCCAGTCCAACAATGCTTTATCAATACTCTTCTGTTCAACTAGAATAGTACCTTGGCTAAACTATTGAGATTTTCACATATGAGAATTTCCAAACAATAATCTAATAACATGCAAAATGAGTCTGCAACCAACAAAATTTTCAGCTTCTGCCACATGGCACAGCCATAGTTTAAGGAAAAATGAAAGAAATTACCTGCAAGGTGCTAATATCAAACTCTCCTGGGGAAAGGTCAACAAGATGTGCACCAGTGTTTCGAATGTCCAACTTCCCACCCTGACAGCATTAAGAAAATCAGAATGTCTGGTGAAATGATAGCAAGAAGGTAAGACACCTGGATTATCAAACAGATGATTAAAAAAAAAACTCATCAAAGTACCTCATACTCTGATTCTGGTATTCTAGCATTCACCCCATCCAATTGCGCACTCTCAGTTTCCTTCAGCTCGAAATGACCATAATCTGCATGGGAATCCATGGTGTTCAGCCCAACAACACCAGATGTCTCTTGTTGAACATCTTCCTCAATGTGAGGCAAGGTAACTCCAGCAGACTTTAAAGGTGGATAACTATAATCAATGAGCGTCCCTCCTTCATCATTTGTAAGGGAGGATGAGTAACCCAGATGGTCTTGGTCTATAAGGGAAAAATCTTTCCTAACAAACTGATCTTGCAAGTTCCGAAAGTAAGACCAGTGTTTCGGATCATGATTCTCCATGTTCAAGCTCAAGCCCGCTCCATCAACAATTGGACTGACCACATTCTCATGGATTTTGGCTTGTGAGAAAATATCAGAGAGGATATCAGGACGAAACCGGTCATTTATATCGATTCGTATGTCTTTCTTCTCAGAAGTGCCAACGCCAATGCTGGGATCCCCCTCAGATACAGCTCTAACTGGGCTCTCTGCCCATGCCAAAGGCTGCACATTCACCTTAGTGTTGTTCCCATTATTATTGTCAGAAACAGTCTCAGTTCTTTCAAACTCTGGAGGCCCCAAAGCAGGATCTTCTGGGTGCTTACTGGAAGTTCCCTGACTTGCTGTTGGATGTGCCAACCCAACTGTTTCGTTATCATTGATAGAGAGATCAGTATAGTTGCCTTTAACCTGGAAACCTTCATAATCATCCACTGGATTAAAAACAACACGTCTTGATTCAGATTTCTGCACATTTGACCCAAGACCTTGAGCAATGCTGGGATTCACCGTACTGATGTTATCAGCAAATTCTTTATACTTCTCAAACTGTGCAAGTCCATCTTCAACAGTCTGAGGCTTTGCATAACACAATTTTGCAGATGAGTGGGACTGGTCAGTCTGGGAAGCCACATTTCCTTCGTGCAACTTATCAATTGATTCTATAACTGGTTGAGAGCAACCAGAACGTGCTTGAGTTATTATAATCTGAGGATCAAAGGAATCCTCGGATTTTGACAAGCGATTTAATTCTGCCTGCTCCCTGGGAATTCGCTCAGAATGAAAAACCCGATGAGGAGCCACAGATGGTTCGAAGTAGCTAAAATCTGTTGGATCAGCCTCAGAACCCCCATATCCTGGGGCAAATGGATCGTCAGATGAGTGAAAATGGTCATCCCCATTATTCTTTATCCCTTCGGTCACAATTTCAGTGGACATCGAATTCAGTACAGGTTCATGGGGGCTTTTATTATTTTTCATAAGCAGCAGAGGTGATCCCACTTCTGGTGCTGAATTGGCAACCAATACTTCTTCTCTAGAAGTATAATTTGGGATGGAACTATCATATGGATGCAAGGAAACAGTATCGTTTTCCACTGCCTGAATTTTAACAGTTTCATTAAGCTTCTGGAGTGAATCATCTCGTTTCATTTTCAATTCCTTTATTCTTGCCTCCTTATCCAGGGTTTGAACTTTCTCAGGTTCATTTATTTTCTGTCCTGAGCTCTCTCTTTTCAGTTTTGCATCCGTTACAGATCCTTCTGCATTTTGCACATGAAAGCCATTGTACGGTTTCTCTTCTGCCAAAACCCCCTGTTGAGTTGGATACATGCGGAAAGGCACTCCCATTAGATTTTCCCCAGCCATTGCATGGATAGGGAGATGTGAGCCAAAACCATACTGAATTGGGACTGGCAATGGATTGGTTCCCTTTTCATCCATCTGGGGGAAGCTCTGCATAGGTTGCATGGAGGACACTGGATGCTGGCTGGCATCTCCATGATGCATCTTCTGGCCATGGTAAGGCTGTGAATTAGATTCATGAGCACTAGATGAACTTGTCAGTACTGGTTGAGAAGATTGGGTTGTTGAAGGCAGCATATTAACAGCTGAAGATGGAGCATTACTTCCAGTTAATTCAGCTGCAACTCCACTGCTGCCCCTCTCAACATTAAGACTGAGTAACTCATCCAAATTGTTCCCCGATGCACTTACCAGATTAATTGAATTCTTCCTCGAACTCAAGTCCATACCATTTACAGCAACAACATATTGAATCTCAGAATTGTCACCCTCTCCACTTCCCAGGCCAAATTGGGAGTCCTCTACATCAGTGCTAGAAAACAAGAACATCCTAGGCTTCTTTGATCCCCCATCTTCTGATACATTGCATTCTTCCATCATGTTCTGAAGATCCTCATCACAGGATACAGAAACCAAAGCGTCAAGATCTTCACCAGGAAGTTGATATTTTGTAGTGTGAGATTCATTGTAAATAGCCAAAGTTTTCTGCATAAGCTCCTGCCAGGAAATATTCTTGCTTATCCGGATAATGCGTGTTTCACCCCCAACATATCTCAGCTTTCCATCACTTGGACGAGGCAAAATTGTACCACCGAAGCTGCAGAGAAACTTCACCTTTGATGATGAACTATCAGAGGCTCCTGAAGATGTATAACCATGAATTCCTCGACTGCTGTCATTTCTTGATGAGGTTTGTGGTACCGGTCGGACAGGATCATAATAACTTTGGTCTTCATGCACAGAAGATCCCTTCCGGTCAAACTCCTGGTTCCGGGCTTTTTCTACTGTGCTTATCGTAGAGATGTCAGGCCCACTTTCCGAACCTGAATGAGATATTCCCAATATGCCCTTTAGTTCCATATAGCTAGTTGTGCTATTAGGATCAACGTAAGCATTTGGAAAGAGCTGTTGCCTGGGGTTCACCCTCTCCCGCATAAATTCAAGGGCGAATTCCTCACCAGTCTGAATGGAGTAATTGTGCACAGGCCTAGCTCCAATTGACATGTTGTAGTCAGGAGGTCGCATGTTAGTATTAATATTAGCTGATGGATCATGGAAAAACCTTTGGTTTACAGACCCCAGCCCTTCATTTCTAGCTTCCATGTTATTATATCGAACTTGTTCATAGTTTTTCTGCTGATCTGTCATGCCTTTTCCCAGATTCCTGTCCATTTGGGTCAATTGCACCAGTAAGGCAAGCCAATATTGCCATATCAGTACAGAATCGCTTGTATGGGCAACCACAAACTTTGTTTGCAAGATGACATATTTGCAGGAGAAAACCTGAAATGGGAAATAAGCTCTTGCTAATAAGAATTACTTGGTTAATTAGAAAGCAAAATGCCTAGCATGAGCAATCTTTAGGAAAAGAAAATATTAGGAGCAACAAGACAAAAAAATTTAATCATCTTAAACAGAAACAAACACATGATCAAGAGCTTATTTAGTATCAAATTCCAGTAAGTTTTACAGGAAAGCTCCCCAGTGATGGCAGAGCTGCACAAAGTAACATGAAATAGATAGATCTACTCACTTAAATAAAAGAAAAAAAGGCATTAATCTACACAAAAAGAATACAAATATGCATGCCTTAGGACAAAGATGGATCTGCTTTAAGAAAAATCGTGTGGACTTTGAAGGTCATAAGATTAGCAGGTGCTGCATTTCCATGTCCTTGGCAAAGCGGACTTAATATTAAAAACTTGTAATCTCGTTACTTTTGCTTTCTTTTCTTTGTGGCCAAACAAATAGAAAAGTACCAGTTACATTCAAAAATCAAAGATGCTTCCACTAAATTACTACATCTCATTGTACTATGAATCAATCAAATGTTAAAAACACCAGACTTAGAAAACTCATTACATATAATAATCACACAAAAAAAATGCTTAATTCCAAAATTCCAGATGGACAAAAATACAATCTTTACACGGGGAAAAAAAAGATTGAAAGACAAAAATCATACTTAAACAACTAAGTTATTTAAATCCACTTGAAAAAACCTGATCATAAATAAAAGACTGGACGGTTGCTTTTGAAATTAGGACTAACACAATAATAAACATCAAACCCTAACAAAAAACCAGCAAAATTGAAATCAAGCTCAAAGAGTAAACTTTAGACTCTTAAGAACCCTAAACTCAATACAAAAAAAAAAACCCACATGGAATCCTCACTCAAAAGCCCAAAACTCACTCTGATTACACCTCAACTCACCAGAAGAAAAAACAAAACAAAAGGATGGGACCATAATTATAAACTAATCACGACCACAGCTTAACCAAATGAAAAGGATTAATACTTAGAAGCCAAAAAAAGAGAGTGGATGAGAAGCGAAGAAATAAGAAGTACCAGAAAATAGAAGCAATGACCGTAAAAGCTTAGGCAGCAGCCAGAGTCAGAGCTCTCTTGCTTTCTCTCTCTTGATTTTATAGCATGTTTAATTTTTTTTATATTGTTTTTGTGCGTGTAGATGTTTGCTAGATCTAGAAATCTTGTTGCCTTTTTCTAATATTAATTTTGTGATTTTCTTGGGGTTTGAGGCAACTGTGTACTGATGATTTTTATCTTAAAATAAAAAAAAGTCGGTATTTGCGGAGAGTTTAATGAAACCCACGCGTGCGTGTCGTCTACGTTTTTTACCACGGAGTCATGTTTTGCTTAGTTGTGTAGGTCCCACTTAATAGTTAGCTTAGCTGGTGGTTCTCCCTTTGGATTTGGATGTGAGAATTCCAGGAACACCCTTTCTTCTCTTTCCTTTTAAAAAAAAAAAAAAAACAAATAACATTATTTTATTTTATTTCATTTGTTTTTTTCATCCCTTTCTTTCTAAGAAAACGAAAATGAGAAGGGACCTTCAACAGGCGAAAAATATCCGATTTCTTCGCCATCAAAATGGAGGTTACAAATGTTATAAATTATTTTTTACTTAAAAATATATTAAAATAGTATTTTTTTATTTTTTAAATGATTCAAAAATATAAAAAAATTAAAAATTAAGATAGTAAAAATAATTAAATAACTATGTTAATCTAGTGCACTATGAAGAACTAGTTATATTTCAGAGTGCTGAGGTAATTTAATGTACTGTTTTAGAGAGAGTACAATAGTCCCTAAGGGTGTTTTTGCAACAAACTTTTCTTCTTTAAATTCACGGTTGAGATATTAGTCAGATGTAGGCACCATTACGGCAAACATAATTAGTTTCAATAAATTGATTTAACAGGATACGACGCTATAAGAATAAGCAGATAGCGTAAATAATTTGTGTGTGGCATTATAGCTAGGATTGTGAGGATAAATAATCTTCCAAGGAACTTGTAGCCAAATCACATCAATGTAATGTTATAAGAAACCTCAATTATTTAAATAATTTTTTGTATTAAAATATATGTTAATAATATTTTTTTTATTTTTAAAAAATTATTTTTAATATTAGCACATCAAAATAATTTAAAAACACTAAAAACATATTAATTTGAAGTTAATAAAAAAATAAATAATAAATAAATAATTTTTCGTGCCAAAATACATGTTAATGATATTTTTTTATTTTTAAAAAATTATTTTTGATATTAATATATTAAAATAATTTAAAAATACTAAAAATATATTAATTTTAATATTTTTAAAACGAAAAGATAAACAGGCCATAATTAATAGACTCGTTTAGGAGGGGTGGAACTATGATTTCATAAAAGAGGTTGCCAGAATAAATGCTACTTGGAAGAATCTCAAGACCGGGGATATCTCTGGAATTGCAAAATTAAGAAACTAAAAGGGACGTGGATTGGAAGAGTAAAATTATGATGATTTTACTCTTCTTGACATAAATAATTGCCTTGGCAACAGGATAGAAAGGCTTTTTTTTACTGTTTTTTTACAATAAAATAACTAAAATATCTTTGAGGGGAAAATAATTGCACTGGTGAGCATGGGTTTTTTTATTTTTTCAATTTAAAAGAACTACATTATCATAATTTTAAATTATTTTTAATTTGAATTTAGAAGTTATCGAGTTTGATTAAGGGCAATTTGATATATTAAAATGTATAAAATATTATTTAATATTAAAAAGTTGACAATATTAGCCGTTCACACAAGCGCGCGTGAATACATCCATGTTTTTGAGACATGTGTGATGTCATCCAACAGCCAAACACCAGCTTTCACGATATCGTTTGAATCCTCAAGGTAGTCCCTCAATCCATAGACAACGCATGTGACCAACAGATCTCGACCTTTTCACTGGCAATCATTTTTTTCTTATTTTTTCTTTTCTTCTCGATTTTTCATGTATGTCTCTACACATTTTCAAAGCATCCATTTGATTTGTATTTCTTTTGTATCTGATTACTATTCTTTTAATTGCTATTTTTTATTTTAAATAATTAATAAAATTGAAATTTTCTTTCAATTTCATCTTTCTTTGATTTTTTGTACGTATTAGATTTTGTTTTCATTATTTTGATTACTGTTTTTTTAATCATTCTCCAAATTGAATTATTTTCTCAATTGCATCCCTCAATATTTTATTTCATTTTGTTTTTATGTTAGACTTGGCCTTTATTTATTTAATTGTTATTTATTTTCTTTTTTATTCTTTTTATCATGATTTTTTTCAATTTTATCCCTTTATATTTTATTAATTGATAATTTGAGATCATGATTTTTATAGTTATTATTGTTCCCTTGACAAATAAAATGGCTGACTGGTTCATATTGATAAGGATAAACAGTCAACCAATTCCTATATATTATCGATTATCATGTGTTTATATCTGATGAACAAGTGGTTGATCGGTTCAACTTAAAACTCAGATTTAATAGTTTTAAACCTGATGAATTTTAAACTAACTAGATGCATATCAATCCTATAATGCAGGTAATGCGAGATGTATGCGTTCATTTTTATGAAGATTTATATAATTAGCATGGGAATGAATCCCTAAGAACCAAGTTGTCGCTTACTTTGTATCTTGGACTTGTTAATTTATTTATTCATTTAATTTTTCATGTTTACTGATGATTTCGTATAAATATAATTAAATTTAACCTCGACTAAATATATTATTAGTTTAATTTTATTCAATTGTTATTATTCAAATATATAAATATCAATATGCGACCGAAAGGCAACATGGTGATCATTGATAAGTTTACCTAAAAAAATTTAGTGACATTAATGAAGATAATGTTTATCATGTCTCAAGTGTGTTTCTTGGGAAAGTTTAACATGCCGAGTCCAAATTTCAATACTCAACACCTAATAAAGGAAACAAAATAAAAGAGATCAATAAGTATCCTGTATTTCAATAATTAATCTCTTAAGAAAAAGAAATTAAAAAATCAACTTGCCAAAAAGATGTTGTAAACAAAGCCAATGAGTAAAATATACAGACGATAGTGATACTAGATGATTAGATGGCGATAACTAGAAAAAAAATGTGATGATAAACAACCGAAACAAATGAAAAAGAAAAAAAAAGAAAACTATGAGAGATAATTGTATAAATTAAAATATAACATAAAAGGGTTCGACGGACCAAAACTTGATGTTCGTGAATGTAGGGTCTCAGCTAAAGAAAAAAAAAGAAAAGAGAAACTAACCACTCACCAGTGATAAAAAAAAAAAAAAAACAACAACAACAACAATAAAAGCTATCTAAAAAGTAAAAAGCAACCCCGCAACAATAAAGGCACATCCAGTTAGATTTTTTTTATATAAATAAAATTATTTTATTATTTTTTTTATAAATATTATTCCTACATATCCTGGAAAAAAAATCTAAAATATTATTCATTATAATAATATTTATTTTTTTTACTAGTTTTTTTATTATTATTTTAAAATATATGTTTTTTTTATGAGATTATTCACGGATTGACTCGAGTTATTTTTTTAATTGATTATTTTCAATTCTATACTTTAATATTAGATTGATTGAGAATCGTATGAGTTGTATTAAGATCCGTCAAGATAACTAAAACATATCAAATTATTAAAATAGTTGTGTATTAAGTATATTAAAATACAACTGGTTTTTCTAAATAGTTTTTTTTTTATCATTGAAGTTCACACAAGTAAAAAAGCTATATTTATACTATTTAGATAACCATATTATCAACTTGACTTTTCTAAATAGCATTTGAAACTCTAAAAATAAAAGTTGTAAAAAATAGCAAAAAAAAAAAACCCTATTGTATAATGAATTTGTAATAAACCGAGTCCACGTAAACAATGAATGAACAATGAAATACCACGATGCTTTAGTTGTTTTTAGATTTAGAATTAGAATTAGAAAACCTAATCTTGACATAAATTTTAATGGAGTTTTATTTATGACATTTCTAATATCATTATAAAGATATTGACATGACAAGTCTAATTGCACCTTAGAAGATTAATGGTAAGAGTGCTTTGCACATGCCGCTCATAAATGACATATCAACCCACTATCTAGGGCATGTAATGCTCACACCAAAAGGGAAAAAAAGGGACCATTTTTAGATGTTTCAACCAAGCCTAAACATCTAGAAACTCGTCTAAAAGACTAGATTTCTTCTTTCCAGCCTCTCACACATCCTCTCCTTTTTTTCCTTGGCACATGAATTGTCCAATATGTACATAGCTGGGCATTTTTTTAGGATTCATAACGCGATGTTGTGCACCGTTTATGTCTATGAAATTTTATACGTCTAGCTGGCAAATTCTTTGTAAATATACACTTTTATACAGGGCTGACACCATATTTCTAGCAAATGATAGAAGTGCAAATACACACCATATGTTTTTGTAAAACAACCGCCTCCTTTCCTGCTAATAGTTATTTTCTACAAAGGTATCACTAATAATCACCAATCTTTTCACCAATGGTAAGGTCAAACGCTTCAACAAATGGTGGATATAGAGTGTGTTTGGTATTGTGGTAGCTGTTGTGGTTGTGGTTTAAAAAAAGTTGTTTTATAAAAAGTGCTTTTAGTTGAATTTGGTTTGAGAAAATAGGTGTTTGGTTAAAACTGTGGTTGAAATTGAAGTTGAAGAAAAAGTAATTTAATGTGTTTGGTTAAGAATACTTTTAAAATTGAGGTTATAAAATAATTTTAAAAATATATATTAGTACTTATGATTTTTAATTTAAATATTGTGGATTTAATTATTGCTATTATATCATGAAATAAATCATACTTTATATAAATATAATTTTTATTATTCCATGAAACCATTTATAATTCCATTATGTACGAGATTCATCCAACGAAAACTACAGTTTACATAATATTTTTAGCATGTAATAAAATTAGATAAAATATTATCATGTATAAAATTAACTCTAAACTAATTTTTTTAAAAAAATATTTAAAAAAAAAAACCAACGCAGGCAAGTGAACAGTGCAAGAGAATTGCACCGCTCACTATTCTTAAAGTGAACAGTGCAATTCTCTAGCACTGTTCGGGTCACAACATGTACGAAAATACTGTTCGTGTAATTGCACTGTTCATTGAACAGTGCAATTACATGAACAGCCGAGAGAAAAGCATGAATTAGCTGCTTCTCATTTCTCGCGGTAGAAACGCAAAATTTAAGTGGGGCACATGAACAGTAAAATACATTTTACCAAACGGCCGCGCGCTGCGTTTTAAGCCGCATACCCAAACGGACTCATAGTGTTTCCATCAATTAATTATCTTATAACTTTCAACATCACGAGTTGAGCTGACGTAACCAAGATCTATAAATATCCTATGTTACAAGACAAATAAAACAAGTTCTTAGATTGATCGATACAAACACAATACACATCTTTTCTAGCTCTTTATTGTGCATTATCTTTTCCTTTTCATTTGCTAACTTCTATATAAAAGAATTTATTTTTTAGGAACAATGAAGCACAAACATAAAGTGAGCAAGTGAATTTGATGTGAGGTTATCTAATAGTCACCAATCTCTCATAACCAACCGCAGTGGCACTCAATAGAATACAAACTCATGAATCTACATAGCGTATTAGATATTGGCTAAGTGTTAAAATTGTGTTTTTAGCGGTGTATATTTTTTTTTGTAAAAGTATTTTTTAATTAAGAATGTATTAAAATATATTTTTATTTTTATTTTTTAATACTAATATATTAAAATCATAAAAAGCATCAATTTAATATGATTTCAAAAGAAAAACAATTTAAAATATATTTTGAGAAGTGAGTTAAACTACAAAAATAAATACACCTTAACGGGAAAGTATGCTTGTAGATGTTATGTGACATTACATATTAGCTTCATAATCTCCCATGATAATCAATGAGGTGTTACCTACTAAAAAAAGAAGAGGAGCAATTAAATTACCAGATTCACAAAAATAGATTCTTTTCACGCACCATTGTAACAATATTAGTGTATTGATCTCAAGAGAATTAAAAAAAAAAAGGAAACAACAATAGAAAAAAAAAGCGTCACTTTCCAACCTGAAAACTGCTCATCAATCACGAAGAATCTCAATCCACAGAAGATCTAATAAAATCCTGTTCCATTGAGAGAAACAACATCCAATGCATAGACGTGGTAAATTAATCATTCATTACAGTTACCATACAAGATTATAGTCATGTCATGTTCCATTGAGAGAAATCACGTGCACTGCACAACTGTAGTAAAATCATGCACTTCTCCATTTACCATCACATATTTTGATAGCTATAGCTATGGTGTAAACAAGCGAACATTGTAACAGGAACACTACCACAAGAGGATGTCTAAAAGCAGGGGAAAAAAAATAGATGTGCAGATAGTCGGATCGGACACTTGACCAGAACCGTTCCCTACAAAATCATGTTACTGTAGGATTAGTTGCCTCGTGCCCGTGAATCATTGTGCAAAGAGCAACGAATATTTGTCTCTCCATTTACTCGCTCGCTCTCTGCATTTTCTTTCCATTAAACGTTATGCAACCAACGAGAGAGTAAGAGCTTGTTGTAGTAGTGTGTACTGTGTAGAAAGACGCACAAGATCAAATGAGGAGAAGAAGTAAAAGAAAGGAAGGGGAGGACAAATTTTGGGAACATGAACCCGGGTGGTGAGACGTGGCAATATGTAAGTGGGTAGGTGCAATTTGACTGGCTAGCGCTCTCTCTCTCTCTCTCTCTCTCTCATGCGCTGCCATGTCAGAGTGTAACCCCGTCCTATGACCCCGGCGAAACCGTATCATTCTCTCTAAAAAGATTTAAAACCTCTCTCTCTAAATATATTGATTGTGTGTGTGTGTGTTTATATATAAGAGGTGGTGGGGGCTTTTATTATTTTAGTGTTGATGTTATTGTTGTAGTATCGTGTCTTTGTGTGTTGTGTCTTTGCCTCCCCCCCCCCACCCCAAAATCCCCCCCACACCCCCCCACACCCCCCCCCGTCTGTCTCTCTCTTTCTCGTATCTCTTGTATCTTTCTCTCCTTAACTTCCAAGCCCTAATCCCTCTCTATTTCTATAGTATGTATCTTGCTTAACCTGTCAATTTCTGAGGATTCTAGACAGTAAAGATTGGTTTTTGATCCGCAAGATGGATTGGTGAGCTTGTTTTCTTGTCTGGGTACTACTTATTTCTTTGATTGAAGTTGGTTTTTGGGTTAATTCTATGTGTTGCTTTGTTATTATGTAGCTTGAGCTAATTTCCTAGCAGTTTTGATGCGTATATTTTCTTGATTTTGGAGTTCTTGTGCCTGTTATATTGATTGGTGCTGAATTGTTTGGTGATATGGAGTTATTTGGTACATGGGTTTTGAAAAGAATGTGGTTTCATCAAATAGTTAATGAAATGGGGTTCTGGGTTTTGAGCGAGTGAATGCATGTGCTTGGTTAACTTCATTATGCTTGGACTCTTCAATTTTGGCACTCCTTTTGGTCTTTTGTTTGACATATCATGTTTTGATTGTTGAAGTTCAAATAATTAGTTGGTTTCATTACGGAGCTTGTGGTGGCTTGATTCGGCTGTGTTCTTCTAGTGCAGAGGTTGGCTTTTGGTTTCTGTATTGCTTGCAGGTGTTTGTTGATGTCGATTCCATTCGGGCATTAAAAAATGGAGCGAATGTCTGTCATTCTTCTTCTATTAGGTGAACTTATAGTTGGTAGGTGATTAGTCAAGTCAATGGTTTTGGTTGATTGCGCTTTGATTCTGGTGGTGGGTTGATGTTGCAACACTTACCTTCGGATCATTTCGGCAATTTGAGCCTTGTACTTTACTGAAAGTAAAGTACATGGTTACACTTTAGTGTGAAATGCTGATTTTCAATTTTCAATTGCGTGACTTGATTCTGCTAGTTTAGTGAGAAGATGCACCCCTTGCTATTGTTACCTTGTTTAGGACTTAAATCTTTGATGGTCTGGTATTATATCCTGTCCTATTTGTGCAGAATTTTAGCTTTCTCAGAGAGAAATTAATAACCTAAGCTCTTTGATGTAGCAGACATGGATAAATACAGTGACTGGCCAATTTGAATTCAAAACCTTCCATAGTGCTTATTGCTTGTGCTTCTTTCATTGGAGATATCATGTAATTTTGACCTTTTTTTTTCTTCTGTGAGGATTTGACAAGGTCTGATTAATTGTATTGAGCACTGATCATGCCTCACACTTTTCTCTGCAGATTGCTGTCATAGCCTGTAGGCAATATGAAAGCTAGTCACCACTGTGGTTCATTCTAATTTGTTATTCAATGTTGCTATTTTCTTATTGGAGCTCCTTCAAAATGTTTAACAGGATGCTGAGGGTTTGTAGTGGCTTAGATTTCTCTTTTGGAGCTTTGATGCAACTTCCTCACTGATGCATGGCATACTTTGTGGGCACGCTTGTGGTAAATGTAAAATACAAGATTGAAAGATGAAGGATAGCAGTTCAACAAGTAGTAAAATGATTAGCAGAAACTGGGTCTTGAAGCGAAAACGAAAAAAGATTCTGTATGGACGAGTTGTTTCTACTGGTAAAGAAGATAACTTGGAATCTCCAAGGACTACATCTGCTGCTAAATGCCAGCCAAAGAGTGAACAAAGTTCTGATCTATCTTCATCCAAGAAGAAAGGAAATGATGGGGTGAGTTATCCTTTTGTTCTGTTTAGCTTTCTGTTAGATAGATGTTTCTTCATCTCAGAAGTATATTATAAATTCTTGATAGAGATAGTTTGTGAACACATTTTGCTCTGATTTTTAATTGAACAGGCAGTTTACATCTCATCTTTTTGAACTATAAAACCTTTCATGTGAGCAATAAATTATGGAGCACATTTTAATTGTATTATTTTTGTCACATGTTTTGGGTTTCTTCTTCTATGCCCAGTTGCACGGCTGTTTGCGTTCAACATATGGATCCAATTTGTCTTACAAAATTTTTCATGTGGGTTTGAAGTCCTATATGTTTGGAACCAAATTCCCTTTACGAGACAGGCTTTCTTCCATTAAAATTTTGATGCCCTCCGGGCATTTTTTTTGAGCTAGCTCTTTCTTTTCTTTGAGAAATTGCAAATACTATTTCATCACGGGTTGAAATTACATATATATTACTAATATGGGCTTTTGAAAAAGAAAACAACACTTAAAACATATTTCTAAACTGAAAAAAAGACATCTTGGATGTCCCTATCAGGGTTAAATTTGGCTGTAGAGTATGTGCTGTGAAAAACAAAGATCCTCTCACAATGCTCCTTTCAAATCATGACAGGAAGACCCCTTTGGTGTGAAAAATATTTACATGACACATCACGAAATCTTTCCATTCAAATTTAATTTTAAGTTTTTAAATGAAAGAAGTTTCAGGTTAAACCCCCCCCTCACCCCATCAATTCCAATAAAAATAAGAAGCAAGTAATTAGAAAAAGCAACCTTTCCTAGCATAGTCTTTTCTCCAATTGAACATAGTTGCTGTCTTTGAGCAGAATAATGACCCAAGGATCCTCTTTTCAGTTGCCTCTAGCCTTTCTTGGAATTATAAATTTTATTTATCAACTTGGGGGCCTTTCAAACTTGAATACGATGCAAGGTTCCCATCTGGTTGTTTTAGTGAGTAACTTTGACCATGGATAATATGCGAGAACAATATGGGAAGTTTTTTTGATCTCTTTAAATGGAAGACACGTGTAGTTGGTGTTCACAATCTCTCTCTTTTTTGTTATATTTTCAACAATACCATTAGGATTCAAAATCTGAAATTGAAATCACATGCCAAGAAAGTTCATTTATGTTGTTCCTAATGTTAACACCTTATTTCAGTGGTTAATCCTTGTAGTTTCAGCAAGCTACTTATCTTTACTGCTATTTGGAGTCGAGTGTCTTGGCTATGTGTTAGCATTCACTAACACCTTGTTGCCTTTTATTCAACTTTGCCTTTCAGTATTACTATGAATGTGTAATCTGTGATCTTGGTGGCAACTTGTTGTGCTGTGATAGCTGTCCCCGGGTGTACCATCTACAGTGCCTTGATCCACCTCTTAAGGTATTTTCAATTGTATTGAAGCTGCATGCTGATATTTTCTTTTTGTTCCTTTTTCTTTCTGCCTTATTTGTTTATATCAATGACTGTTTCCTCTTATTAATATTTTTTTTTGTTATTTGTGTTCTGAAGCGCATTCCAATGGGGAAATGGCAATGTCCAAAGTGCACTAAAAAAAGTGACCCACTGAAGTCCATTAGCCCACTGGGTTCCATTTCAAAACGTGCAAGAACAAAAATAATCACTACAAATTCTAGAACTGGATTTAAGTCATCTGGCACTGACAAAGTATCTGCGCTTTTCGGAAGCTCCATTGTCTCCAAGCGAAGGTCTTCCAGCAAAGGGAAATCGACTCTAACAGTTGGATCCAAATCCATTGAAAAGGAACCAGATTCGTCCTCCGATGTATTATGTAGCACCAAGTCATATGATCCATCTGCTGTGAGTTCTGTAGATGGTACTTCATTGCATGTGAACATTGATGATGAAAAGAAAAGTGATGCATCTCCAAAAGAGTCACCTGCAGGGAAGAAAACAATTTCCCTTGCTGATGAACTCTTGTCTCATTCTAAACTTCCTGAATCCAAGCCACATAATGAAGGTTCTGGTGAGAAGCATGTCTTGTCTTGTGATAATGGATCTCCAAGAAAGAAAATTGTTCTTGCAATTGGTGCAGCCTCTGAGAACAGGAAAAGAAAGCTTGAAGGCAATAGTGTGGACAGTGTTAAGAAGCCCAGGACCGACAAGGGAAAGCGCACCTCCATAAAATATAGATCCAAAGCCAATAATGCAAGTTCTGGAACTAGTAAATCGAACCAGAAACGGAAAACCATTAATCATGAAGTTTCGTTACTTTTGCCAACAGAAGATGTTGAAGTCAAGAACATAGAATTGCAGAAAAAGGATCAGGTATGTTTATTCTATTATGATTTTTCATTTTCCCGTAATAGATTATGTGGACATTTCATCTTCCAAGGAGATACTCACGATATTTCTCCTCAAGCTTACAACACTATGGTAGATAGTACCAATAATGATTGGCAACTATGACTATGCTCCAGTACCTGAGGCCATTTTGTGCTTGCCCCATGTTATTGGTTCTTGCTACTCTAAATTTTCACTCTTCTTTAGTTCTTAGCACTGTGACAATATACCACTTCCACCTGTCTAGCTTTGCAGTATTTTGTGCTGATGTTATGTGCAAGCTGGTGCTATAGTTTGTTGTTTGGTGGTGTTCCTACTGGCACCATCTACTGTGGGCAGATTATTTCTCTCCATCATCATGTGCAAATACAACACTTAACGTCTGCCTATCTTGGATGCTTAGGCTTCACACTAGCAAAACCGATAAACCATGCAATCCACCCAACCAGATACCCCCTACACACTCAAGTTCAATATCTTACAATCATTGCCATCTTCTTCATGTCATTACTGTTTCTCATGTTATTCTCAGTACTGTTTCTCTTGGCATTGTCACTTATTACTGTTCCTGTGCATATCTTTGGTGTTATGATTATTATGATTAAAAATATTTGTTTCATCAGAAGAATCCTGTGGAAGTTGCACAACCATTAGAAGAGTCATTTAAAGCAGAGGTTCATGTGGATGAAACCCAGAAATGCGAGGATATTGTCATGACCGAACTTCAGCAGGTGAATCAGCTATTTTCAGAAAATCTGTAGGCTTTCTTCTATTAATATCTTAGACCTAAAATGCTTTCTGCTTGAAATATTTGAATTTATACAATAGAATATATCCACATCACAGGTTGACCGGGTATTGGGGTGTCGGATTGAAGGTGAAAATGCAAGCTTGTCATGCTGTACATCTCTGATTTCAAAAAATGACCGGCCTTCTGATGAATTGCTTACATCAGAGATTGAAAATGGACACTTGGAGGAAAAAGCCGCTGGTGACACGTATTTAGATCTCGGGGTTGCTGAAAATCATGTCGAGGGTCATCCTGGTGTTATTGAAAGTTCTGAGAAGGATGGAAGTGTGAAGAATGACATTAGAGTGGATACAATACGTGTATACAGAAGATCTGCTAGCAAAGACTATAAAGGAGGGAACAACAAGGATTTACTGGGGAAAGATGGAAAAGATTCAGGTTCTGGAGGCATTAGTGGTAAGGATCAAGATGAATCTGCAGTAACAACAGAAGTAACGGTGAAAAGACATGAAAATCCGGTGATTGAAGAAACTACTGATTTTTGTTTGAAAAACTCAGATGCAGATCAAATTTCTGAAGTTTGTGAAATGCACGTCTCTCCTGAAACCAAGGACACAAAAGAAGAAGATACGAAAATCAAAACTTCTAGTATTGAAAATAAAGTCCCGGAGCCTGCCATGGAAGAACTAGCATGTGCTAACAAAGAGACAACATCATATGAATTCCTAGTTAAGTGGGTAGGGAGGTCTCATATACATAACAGTTGGATCTCAGAATCCCAGCTGAAAGCTCTTGCAAAGAGAAAACTAGAAAATTATAAGGCTAAGTATGGAACAGCTTTGATAAATATCTGCGAGGAAAAGTGGAAGCAGCCCCAGCGAGTAATTGCTCTCCGTGCTCCTGAGGATGGCAGCCGTGAAGCTTTTGTAAAATGGACTGGTCTTCCTTATGATGAATGCACTTGGGAAAGTCTGGATGATCCTGTTCTTAAAAAATCATTTCATCTAATCAATCAGTTCAATCAGTTTGA
This sequence comes from Populus alba x Populus glandulosa, assembly GCA_033617975.1. NCBI lineage: Eukaryota > Viridiplantae > Streptophyta > Magnoliopsida > Malpighiales > Salicaceae > Populus > Populus alba x Populus glandulosa. The sequence goes on along the minus strand of CM066143.1, from coordinate 10,247,958 downwards.
GCGCCAGACATTGGAAAAAGATTCTGCGAGGGATGATCTACAAAAAGGGAGGCATGATGGTCTGCAAAATGAAATTGCTACTCTGATGGTGCAACCGGAGGAACTAAAAGGAGGTTCCTTGTTTCCTCACCAGCTTGAGGCATTGAATTGGTTGCGTAAGTGTTGGCATAAATCCAAAAATGTAATACTTGCTGATGAGATGGGGCTGGGGAAAACAGTATCTGCTTGTGCTTTCCTTTCATCTTTGTATTTTGAGTTCAAAGCTTCTCTCCCGTGCTTGGTCTTGGTTCCACTTTCAACAATGCCTAACTGGTTCTCTGAGTTTGCACTCTGGGCTCCCAACTTAAATGTTGTGGAGTACCATGGGTGTGCAAAAGCAAGGGCCATGATTCGCCTGTATGAATGGCATGCTAGTGATCCCAGTGAGATGAACAAGAAAACCACATCCTACAAATTTAATGTTCTTTTAACAACTTATGAAATGGTTCTTGCGGATTCCACTTATTTGCGTGGAGTTCCTTGGGAAGTTCTTGTGGTTGATGAGGGCCATAGACTTAAGAATTCAGGGAGTAAGCTGTTCAGCTTGCTCAACACGATCTCTTTCCAACACCGTGTTCTTTTGACTGGTACCCCTCTTCAGAATAACATTGGCGAGATGTATAATTTGCTCAATTTCTTACAGCCAGCATCATTTCCTTCTCTAACTTCTTTTGAGGAGAAATTTAATGATCTCACAACAGCCGAAAAAGTGCAAGAATTGAAGAAACTTGTTGCACCACACATGCTTCGAAGGCTTAAAAAGGATGCTATGCAAAATATCCCCCCCAAGACAGAACGGATGGTTCCTGTTGAGTTGTCTTCTATCCAAGCTGAATATTACCGAGCAATGCTAACGAAGAATTATCAAATGTTACGGAATATTGGGAAAGGAGTTGCACAACAATCGATGCTAAACATTGTGATGCAGCTGAGAAAAATTTGCAATCATCCATATCTCATACCAGGTACTGAGCCTGATTCTGGGTCACTAGAATTTCTTCATGAAATGCGAATAAAAGCTTCGGCCAAGTTGACTTTGCTGCATTCCATGCTCAAGATCTTATACAAGGAAGGTCATAGAGTTCTGATTTTTTCACAAATGACCAAGCTTCTTGATATCCTTGAGGATTATTTGACCATAGAGTTTGGCCCTAAAACATATGAAAGGGTGGATGGTTCTGTATCAGTCTCGGATCGCCAGACAGCAATTTCACGTTTTAACCAAGACAAAAGTCGATTTGTCTTCTTGTTATCAACGCGCTCTTGTGGCCTTGGAATCAATTTAGCAACCGCAGACACTGTCATTATTTATGATTCTGATTTCAACCCCCATGCTGATATCCAAGCTATGAATCGAGCACATCGAATTGGGCAATCCAAAAGACTTCTGGTGTACAGGCTTGTTGTTCGAGCCAGTGTTGAAGAGCGCATCTTGCAACTTGCTAAAAAAAAACTAATGCTTGATCAGCTCTTTGTCAACAAGTCTGGGTCTCAGAAGGAAGTGGAAGATATTCTACGATGGGGAACAGAAGAGCTTTTTAGTGAATCTTCTAGCATGAATGGAAAAGATAATAGTGACAATAATATCAACAAAGATAAAGATGACACAATAGCAGATCTGGAGCAGAAGCAGAGGAAGAGGAGTGGCGGCCTTGGGGATGTGTACCAAGATAAATGTACAGATGGTGGCAACAAGATTGTGTGGGATGAAAATGCTATATCAAAGTTACTTGACCGCTCAAACCTCCAGTCTGCGTCAACTGATGCTGCTGAAGGAGATTTTGAGAATGAAATGCTTGGCTCAGTAAAGGTGAGTGTTGTTACTTTATTTTACTGGAATATGTACTTCTGCTTCATCAGAATCTTTGGTAGAAATACCATTTCCTTGCACCTTGGTGCATCTCTCAAAACTGCAGTTTATTTAAATTTGAATTTGTTGAGTTAGATGCTCTGGGCTATGTTCTGATGTTACAAATGGTTGAAAATGGTTTTTAGTTTATAGCTGGACATAACTCACCACCACAATTGCCAGTGATCATCACTGCAATGGGATCAATGAAGTCGACCTATTTGAAATTTAACTGGCTGCCTTAATCCCTGTTGCCTGCATGTCAAACTGGATAACCACTCTTCATGACTGAATGGTGTATTTTTGCACCCAATTTTAGGATTTAATTATAGCAGGACTCTATGTATTGTTGGCATTTGATTCAGTGTAGTTTCTGTTTAATACATTTCATTTTATTGGTGGGTCTCTTGCAATTACTTCGTCTAAAAGTTTGGCTGTCCTTTGTAGAAACTAGCTGTTGTAACCCATTTTTGGTCCCCGCACAAAAAATAATAAAATAAAAAAAATATATTATCAAAAAATATAATAGTGAAGAGAGGATGTCAGAACACTCAAAAAATGGTCAAAATTTGGTTTAGAAGGTTTAAAAATACAAAAAATAAAATTTGATAGTATTTTATTGACTGATGAGAGCCCTATTGACAAAGAAAATTCAATTTTAGAAAAATGTTTTTGTGCATACGGCCAAGTGTCTCAAAGCTAAAAAATCATTCCGTGTTTTTCATACATCAAAAAAACAATGTTTTAGCATGCATTTTGGCTTTAATAACCAGTTTATTAAAGTTAAGAGAACATTGACCAAAATTTCAAAAACAACAAAAATTTTATTTTGTTTTGTTTTGTTTTAGTATCATGAATTACGAATTTATACGTAAAACGTATTCCTGATATTAAAAAGGTATTTCTTGTTGACAACATAAAACAGTTAGGTTTTACCCCATTAAGATAAGAACCTTCTTACAGAGGAGGGTTTTTCTTAAATCTTCGACAGACAGGATCAACAATTAGAAACCACAATAAGACCTTAGATTTTTTCAGACATTAAAACAATGTAGCCTACCTTAGATAGGGCGTAATTGGGGTGCTAATACCTTTTCTTTACGCAACCAGTCTCCGTACCCGATCTTTGAGACCAGTTAGGGTTTCTAGTGACCAAAATACTAGGTGGCGACTTCCATTCCATATTTTACTGATAAGAGACAAGAATTCCTTGTCTCACAACATTTTCCAGGAATATATCATTTCCATTTTTTTCCTTGAAGGTGGATGATCACCGCGACGCCGTACACGTGCGACACTAGCAATCTTATTATTCAGACCTTATTTTATCTGTTGCAACTGTTTGTACTCAAATATAATGAAATGATATGACCAAGTTATGTGGGAGAGAATGGCCCGTAGGAGTCAGTATTTAGTTCTTTTCTTAGTTTTGCTTGGTTTTATTTAAACTTTCCTTGTTCCTGTTTTTTAGCCTCCTAAATTTTTCTTCTTTAAAATAGCTATTTGATGAGACTTTCTTTCAGTTTCAAAATGTTTCTGAATATATTCTTTGTATTGTTCTATTCTTGCCTTTTTTGGTTGCAACTTAATTTTTTTTTCCTTTCCCAGAATGTTGCATTTATAATGATTAATTCTACAGAGGAATACCCCAAACAAAATCATGTTTACTGTTGGTTTCAATTAAATAACGTCTCTGCATTGTTCTAAGCAGTCCTTGGAATGGAATGATGAAACAACAGAAGAGCAAGGGGGAGCTGAATCACCAGTTGTGGTTGATGATACCTGCGGACAAAACCCTGAAAGGAAAGAGGACAATGTGGTAAATGTTACTGAAGAAAATGAATGGGACAGGCTTTTGCGTTTAAGGTAAGGAAATTTACCTGTGCTCACGCTGTCTAAATTTTATTCTATAATACGTAAAAAAATGAATAGATTTGGTTGGCGAATGTACTATTTCACCAAGATTGATCTATGTACCCAGGATTTGATAAAAATGTGATAATTATAAACATGCTCATTTTATTATTATTTTATCACTCAACTGCTTATCTATCCATGCCATGCGATGAACATTTTCTGGAACCCATCAGCCTGTTTCTCAATTTCTTTGATCAAAAGACTAGTTAAAACTGCTGAATTCAGGTTCTTGATTGGGTTTGTTTTAATGAAACAGTATTAAATCAATCCATTTGGTCAATTGGTAGATGGTGGGAAATTCAAATGCCTTTTGTCATCCCTTGGTTAGTTCCCATATTGATCAGGGCTATGAACTGATTATTTGCTGGTTCTTGATCTTGACTTGTTACTCATTTATAGTTCCAAAGTGAGAATTCAGTCCAATCTAATATTTTTATGGGTAAATGTACCAGTTGTTAATGTGTGGTGCTGTTACCCTGAACTGATACAGGCTTTGTTATCACAGCATCTTCTTAAGAATTGAAGCAATTTCACTTTTTTTTTTTGTTTCAGCTGATTTTGCGATACCTTAAGTAGTTTTTGTGACACCTTAAGTAGTTGTGTTCTAAGAATTTCTATTTGTACAGTGAACGGATTTGATCTTGTTTGACCTTATTATACTGCCTTCTGTTGTAGAACTCCACAATTAAATTATGGGCACCCATCAAATTTTGAATTCCTTTACATTAAAAAGTGCCTTATAGTAATTTGACAATTTCTCTCTGTTTATCATAGTTATTTTATTGTTTTGATTTTTGTTTTAGAAGTGTAATGGAGTCAAGTTTCCTTGATGGGCCGAGTTCCAATTGTGTTATAATAGAATTTAGTTCTTCAACAGTAGAATTTACCTCATTCTCCTTCAACAGTTTATAAGTGTAGCATTTCGGTGCTGTTTGATTGAAGTTTAAATTATTTCTCATTTAATGTGTTCTAGGGATGTATTTTTATTTTGTTTATATGGTTCGGAGTCTACAAAGAATTGTGATTCTTTTGAAGGAACAAAATTATATGAAAATTTGTCTTAAAGGGTGTTTGGGGTTGAGGTGCAAGCCACTTTTAACCAAATTTTGATTTTTTTCCTTAAAATTATTATTTTTATGTATTTTTGGATTGTTTTAATACACGGATTTCAAAAATTATTTTTAAAAAATAAAAAAAACATTATTTTGATGCGCTTCTAAATGAAAAACGCTTTGAAAAACAATTGTTATTACACTCTTAAACACCCCAGTAGTCTTGGTGTTGAGGAGTTATCTTTTTCTCTTAATTCCTTTTCATCCCCTTTCTCACTTCATACCTTCCTCTTACATCTTTTAACTAGAAAAACAATAAATGCAAATTCCCAATTCTGATTTGTCCAATCAGGATTACATCTCTTTCATTGAAATGCAACATTTGAACATAATTTCTCTCCAATACGTTAATATTTGTTTCTTCTTTCTCCCCATTCCATATCAACCACATGCATAATTCAAATAATTCACAATATAACAATACAATTCCTCACATATTCTGTTCGGTGAAACTTATTTCACAGGAATGCTTATTTAAGTTGTATGTTTTGCTGGGTTTTAGATGGGAGAAGTATCAAAATGAGGAGGAAGCTGCTCTTGGTCGAGGGAAACGCTTGAGGAAAGCTGTCTCATACAGGGAAGCTTATGCCCCGCATCCAAATGAAACTTTGAATGAGGTACTTTCATTTGCTTCTGAGGTTTATCAATTCAAAGCTGGTCTATTATGTTGCCTCTGAAGATTGGACCAGTATGGTCTTTACATCCCATGTGATTTTTTATTGCTCTACAATCTGATTTAGCTTTTCCCTTGTCCTTTTCCTTTTTCTTTAGTGTTAATACATGTCTGGGTTATTATATCCCTTCCGGATTAGTATTCCAAACTAACCAAATCCCCACTCCCCTCTCAATATTTCATAGGAAGGCATTCATTATAAATCTTCAAAAATTGGAAATGGTCTGAAACTATGGAGATTGGTAGAATAGCTGCTTCTTATTTCTGTGTTTTTTGCTTAAGATTGTCAAGCTGGCCTCTTGCAGTGAGAGTTGAACCTTGGCTGCCATTTTGGTCGTTGATGTTCACTGCAAGCCCCAGTTCAGTTTCATTTTCTTTGCTCCAGTTTACTCTCGTTGTCTCTCCTTTCAAATGTCTTTCTTTTTTCTTCCTTCTCATCATATTTCTAGTGCATTCAGCTTGAAGCTGCATGGATTGAGATTTTATTTTACATAAATGTTTTTGTTTTGATAAAAACTAAATTCATAAATGATTTTTATTTACTGGACTACTTTTGATTCACTTGCTACTTATCTTTTCAATGCTTCAGTGGATCTCTAAAAAATGTAACCTTTCTTGTTTTCCACCAAGCACAAATCATTTGTTGTCATAGTTATTCTCTTTTACTTTTTGATAATGGTTTTCATAGTTTCGGTTATCAACTTCAACTTTAAATGCAGAGTGGTGGTGAAGAGGACCGGGAGCCTGAAGCAGAGCCTGAGCAGGAATATACACCAGCTGGAAGAGCTCTAAAGGCAAAATAGTAAGTTAAATTTCTTAACCCAAGAAACCCAAAGTTCTGAACACGAGAACTAAATAAAAATAGAAATTTAATTGCTGTAGTGAAGGATTGGTATGGGGTTGAATTGGACCCTAGGTTAAGATTATTCTGAGATCTTCCGGATCAAAAAATAAAAGATAAAATAAAATCGTCTGACTTCATATTCCTGAAACTTGTGGAAAATGTCATGCTACTCAGGCAAACTTGATGGGAAATATGATTTAGACTTAACTATTTGACATTGTTATTTCAATGTACTTTTCTTTGAACAGCACTAAGCTTCGCTCTAGACAAAAAGAACGCCTTGCTCAGCGGAATGCAATTGAAGTATTCCGTCCTAATGAGGGGCTTCCTGTACGTGAGTTGGTTCTTCATTGCCCTCCCACCAACGAAATAGACAGGGATCAGGCCATTGAGTTTGCTCAACAAGGCAGAGAGAAGTTGTTTGTAATTAACTTGGAGGATGACGAGTTCAGTCAGCAAGATGCAACAAAGAGAAATGCCGATGCAACCATAAAGTTGGGCCACCTATCTAATCATAAATTGAGCAGTCATCTGGATCTTTCTATGAACTCTCTTGGACACCCCTCCTCTGACACTATCCTTCCAACTCACCAAAATCACGGCACAGGCAATAAAAACTTACTTTCTTCCAACAATCAGTTACCTGTTCTGGGACTCTGTGCTCCCAATGCTAATCAATTGGATTTGTTGCACAAAAGCTCTTCAAGATCGAAGGGTCAACAAAGCAAGCCAGTGCCTGGACCAGAGTTTCCATTTAGTCTACCTCGTTGCTCTGAAACTTCAATTGAGATGGATATAAAACATCAGGAGACTACATCAGACAAGCCAAAATTGCCAGATGCATCAGCTGAGATTTTGCAACCGCGTCTTAAAAATAACTTCTCAGATGGCTGGCACTCATTTAGTCCGGTTCTCTCTCTCTCTCTCTCTCTCTCACTGTTCATCAAATTTGTTAACTTCTAAATAGAACTCTATGTATGCATGTGATTGCAATGCTGCTTTTTTTTTAAATTTATTTATTGCAATGCCCTATTTAGTTATTTATTTTATCATTACTTTTGCAGTGTCCACATATATTACAAGGGAAGGATTCTGATCACTTGGAAGGTTCCAGTTCTAGTTTTGCTGGTTTCCAGGAAAAGATGTCACTGCCAAACTTGCCTTTTGATGAGAAATTGTTGTCCAGATTTCCACTTCCTTCCAAGAGCATGCCTAGTAACCATGACTTATTACCAAGCTTGTCACTGGGGAGAAGACTTGAAGCTGTTAATGACTCTACTCGAGACCTTCCAGCAATGCCATTGTTGCCCAATTTGAAATTTCCCTCTCAAGATGCAACAAGATATAATCAGTTAGAGAGGGAGGTTCCTCCCACACTGGGTTTGGGTCAGATGCCATCTGCTTTTTCATCATTTCCTGAAAACCACAGAAAGGTGCTTGAGAACATAATGATGAGGACTGGCTCCGGATCAAGTAGCTTGTATAGAAAGAAATCAAAAATAGATGTTTGGTCTGAGGACGAACTTGATTTCCTTTGGGTTGGTGTTCGGAGATATGGAAGGGGTAATTGGGATGCCATTCTTAGAGACCCCAGGTTAAAATTCTCGAAGTACAAAAGTTCAGAAGATTTAGCAGCTAGGTGGGAGGAGGAACAATTCAAGTTCTTGGATGGGTCTGCCTTTCCATTGCCAAAGATGATGAAGCCAACAAAGTCCTCCAAATCATCCTTGTTCCCAAGCAATCCTGAGGGAATGATGACACGGGCTTTGCATGGAAGCAGACTCGTTACCCCGTCAAAGTTTCAGTCACATCTGACGGACATGAAATTGGGTTTTGGTGATCTGTCTTCTAGCCTACCACATCTTGAGCCGCTGGATCAGTTTAGCTTGCAGAATGAGCATTTTGGACCAATTCCAACTTGGAATCCGGATGAGTTGCGGGTAAGTTTTGTTGGAGATTCTTCAGTGGGACCATCACATGTTTCCTCTGAAAAACCATTTCTGCTCAATTCTTTTGGAGCCAGCACCTTTGCAACTCTTGGATTGAATTCCTCAAGCAACTTTGATTTACAGCGAAGAGAAGAGGAATACAATACCATGAAGTATGGGAAATCACCTAGCCTTCTAGATAGATCATTACATATATTGCACGATTCCCATAACAATGTGGGAAGTGGTGAATTAAGCAGTTCAGCATTGTTCTTGGACCCAAATAAAGTGCCGAATCCATTCCATTCAAAGGGCAAAGAAGTAGTTGGAAGCACTTCGTCGAACAAGCTGCCTCATTGGCTACGGGAAGCTGTAAGTGCTCCTCCTGTCAAACCAGCTATTCCTGACCTGCCACCCACTGTATCAGCAATAGCTCAATCAGTTCGTGTGCTATATGGAGAAAATCAGCCAACTATTCCTCCTTTTATTGTACCCGGTCCGCCTCCCTCCCAACCAAAGGATCCAAGAAGGATTTTGAGGAAGAAAAAGAAGCGGAGGTCACATATGTTCAGGCAGTTCCCACTAGATATTGGGGGAAGTAGCCAGGATTTTAGAAATAGCATCCATGGCAGTAATGTTGCTTCGACCTCTATCCCACAAGTCCCACCATTAGTTCATGAAACTTCGGGCCCATGGAATGAATCTGACCTTAACCTGCCTCTTCCCAGTTTACACAAGATGAATTCGTTGACTTCATCTATACAGAAGAAAACTACCATAGGATTGTCCCCCTCCCCTGAAGTTCTTCAATTGGTAGCATCCTGTGTTGCTCCAGGCCCTCATTTATCCTCTGGTTCTGGTGCAACAAGCTCGAGCCTCCATGAAAGTAAAGTACCCTTGCCAAAATCTCCTGACCAAGTTGGAATTTCAGATTCACTAGGTGCTTTGGAAGAACCTATGGACACAGAAAGGTCGCCCCCTCAGGTGCAGTGCATTCCAGAGAAGAGACCGGACCAACCTGATAGTGGCGACTCTAGCAAGACCGAGTCAGATCTTTCTCCGATCAAACAGCCTGATGTAGAGGACATATCTTCTGAGGGAACTCTATCAGATCATCCTGTGAGTGACCAAGAACCATAGTTAAGTATCGGATTGAAATATGGAACATCATTATTCTTTGATGCAGGCTCTCCAGTTAAATGCTCGAATTTTTGTAGGCATGACTCAACAAGCGATGAACTAGCATATATAGGATCATTTAGGACATCTTGTGTAAAGTTATTGCAAGATAAAATGAAATATACAGTGTTCCTTGCTGGTATTGCTGCCTCTGTCAAACATGCTTCCAAATCTAAGGGTTTTTCCTCCTCACCCCGTTGAAAACAATCGGGTGGATTGCGACGATGTAAAACTGATTCATACATTATTTCTCGTTGTTCTTGGCTCATATATCCATCATTTAACATTTAAACATAGTATCTCCCTTAAACTGTACTAGTTTATACGCCCGCTAAATAGAGGAGGGTTGTTATTGTTGTTATTATTGCTACGTGATGATTAAAATAAATATTTCCAAGAATTCAAACTATTTCATATTCTAGAGAGAAAATGTGGTTTTTTTTAGTAAAAAAAATTCTTTTTTGTTATGCATTTCTTATTATTCTTTTAACGTAACACGTCTATTCTATTAACATGATGATTTTTTTAAAACAAAAACTTGAAGTAAATAAAATAAATATCCCTAAGAATCTCAATGGTTTAAATCAAGTAAGAAAAAAAAATTATTTAGCTAAAACTTTCCTTTTTTTATTCAAATGTTTTTTTTATTTTGATGAAAAAATATATTTTTTTATATTAGAAGCATGTTTTTTTAAATACAAATTTATTATTATCTAAAAAGCAAGTTTTAAGAAAAAATAAAAAAAAATTGTCTTGATGATTTTTTATGTGACTGAATAGGAAATAAAAGTATAATTAATTTGAGAAGGCTATATAAAAAATTCACAAAACAATAAAATAAAAAGAATTATATATTATTCTCATCAAATATTCATATGCAATTTTTTTTAAAATTGTATATTAAATAGGTTCATATATAATTATTCATATTATCTCTAACTGCACTGCAGCTCTATGAATATATCCAATTTTTTCTTTGGGTTTGGAAAGTATTTTTATATAAAAATATATTTTTAATTTTTATTTTAAAATTATTTTTATATGCTATATCAAAAAAAATTATAAATTTTTTTTGATATATTTTTAAATAAAAAATATTTTTAAAAAGAAATATAATCACAAGATTGTTTAGTTAGAAACTTTGAAAACAAAAACAACTTTGGTCAAATGCAACGGATCTAAGTCTATTCTAACATGAGTAGCATGTATACTTTCTTTAATTAATTATGCAAAATCATCGTTGTGCCTGCCATTAATTATGGGATTTTGTCTCCCATATAGACAGGTCATATGTACAACGATGTTCTTTATAATTTTACCTCGGAGTTGGCAGCTCACCTTGCACATGTTCGTAACACGCCCCTTAATAAATAAATAAAAACCCTATTTTCTCTTTTCTCGTACATGAGAGAACATGGTTATTTAGAGATTATGATTATTTTTTAAATAAATTTTTATTTAAAAATATATTAGAATAATATATTTTTTATTTTTTAAAAATTATTTTGATATTAATATATTAAAATGATATGAAAAAAATAAAAAATATTAATTTGAATTAAATAAAAAATAAAATATTTTTAAAATACAAAAATAAATAGAATTTTATATTCTCATGAGATCTGATTTGACTCATAGTTTTGTTAATTGTCATGTATATCAAAATGCCATTGTTTTAAAGAAAAATTATAAAAATAATTCATTGGAGTTAACCATCTAAGTTTAGTCGACACCAAATAAATCGTAAATTGATCCATATCCAATTAACTTTTAAATTTAGTCAAATTAACTTTTAAAAAAACTAAATTATGAATTAATAAGTTATCAAGTCCATGTGATGGGTGGTAATGCTACGGCTAGAAGATTAAAAAAAAAAATTAACTTTTTTAATTTTGAAGTACAATAAAGCCCATACCTCATTTGAAGCTCCAGCTCTCTTTCTCCCCATGGATAAATAATTAACTCTCTCTCTCTCTCTCTCTCTCTTTCTCTCTACCTAAAAGACTAAAACTTTGGATTTTATCATCCATTAAATGTACAAATTATGCCCGTTACAAGCAACCAAAACCTAAGATCGATACATTAACTTTCGAAACTAAAAGAAATTAAAACATGACAGCAAAACTTGGGACTTAATACTAGTAGTAATTTATATTCTGGAGAGAAGTGGCCACTAGTATTCTTGAAGAAGAAGAAGAAGATGTACTGCATCTTGATGGGTTGGCCACAAACCTTGAAGTGAAAGCACAATACTGGTAGTAATCTTCGTCATCTAACATGCTTCCACACCCACTTGTATCAAAGTTGAGAGAATAACTCAATGGATCATACCGGCACTGGAATGAAGATTGTCTACTTGCGGTGGCAGTGAGTAGCCCTCTCCCTCTCTTCCTTAGCTTCTTCAAAAGCTTTGTTAGACACCCACAAAAACAAGTTTGGGTACTACCAATCTTTTCGACTATCTCACTGGTGGTGGCCTTAGTGGTGGCAATGGTATCAACACCACCAGCACCAATCTTGGTGGTGGTTTTTGGCCACCAGAGGAGCCACATCTGTGCCATTTTGTCTCTGGAGTGGTGTTGTTTGCTGTGACTTGAAGTTTTGACTTGTGAGGTGAGGTGAGGTGGGCAGAACACTACATATAGGGAGTCATGGGAGGTGTAAGGACGCTCCAAGAGGGGGAGGGGACCTTTTTTTTTTTTATGCAGTGAAAAAATGGTTATTTTTAACGTGGAATTTCATGCAAGGTAATACGTCAGGTGAGGTGATAATTATGTCATCATTTGAGTTAGGTTTTTTCTTTTTCTTTTTCTACTTTCTTCCCCTTTCTTTTAATTTGTAGGTTACATGGATACAACTAAACAATACGAGGGCAGCTTTGTCTCTATTATTTTTTTCTCTCCAGAATTTATATCAGGAGTTTTGTGGATATAGTTTCTTGAACCACAAACGAATTGGACCAACACTTCCTCCCCCACATAAAACTCATCTCAAAGATTCAAGTTGCTATCATTTTTTTTCCTGCCATCAATTATATTTCTCGTCTGAATTGAAATTGTAATTCGTAAAATTTGCCATGAAGGTTTTAATAATTTGAGGTCCTATGTCTAGATGAGACCCTAATAGCTCGTCTCTCAGTAATAATATTGCCATTTCTTCCCGGTCACCAAAAGTTGGTTATGTCGCAAGTATGTAGCGACGCTAGTAACTGGACCTAAAACTCATCCCATATCATAACAAAAAGCTAAAATAGCTTAATGTTTTCATTTTATATGCGTTCATATTTTAATGTGGATTTCTATAATAAAATTATTATTTTACCCTTAATAATTTAAGTTTTATAGCAACCTTTTAAGGGTAAGATAGTATTTTTCATGGAATATATTAAGATTGCATGAGGTAAATGAATTTTTAATCTTTAATTTGAACAATGTAATATTTAAAATACCATGACAAGTTGAATTTTCTTACAATATGGGCAGGGGCGTTTTCAATTTGTACTTTTTCTTGGCACAATATACTCAATGAATTGCCCTTAGAGTCAAATAATCTAAGGCGAAGATTATGAGGTTTTTTTGGTCCTTTTGTTATGTGTTTTTTTTGTTAATATTGCGTGGGATTAGGGTCAATTTAGTATTTGCATAGAATGAATAATAATAAAAAAAGTTGTTGTTGTGCGTGTGGGGGCATCAATGCCTTTTAGGATGTACGTGTGACGCCTTTCGATTGCCTAACACCACATTTAAGGGCAATGTTTGATGCGTCGCTAAATTTTAAAATAGTAACTTTTCATATGCAGTACTTCTAGTTTAGTTACTAGCTAGAGTTATAAGTTTGAAAAGTTAATACGGGTTGACATCGTTTTTTTTATTTTATCCTTCAAAATTTGATTTTTTTTTTTAAATCAAACCTTTTTTTTCTATTTTGCCTTCTATTGGATTATCTTGTTTGCATGATCTTGCTAGTGAATTTTGATGATCTCACCTGGTTTTACTAGTGCTTTGTTTTTTAAGATTTCTGTTTTCATTGATTGTTATTCCAATTTAATCTCTTTATATTTTGATTATTGGAGATTAGCAATTATTATTTTTTTTCAATTATTTTTTAAATCATGTATTTTTTTAAAAAAATAAACAGGCAACACTTAAGCATCATTTTTTTTACCCTGCAAAAAAAAAAAATGAGCCCGCAGGCCATATATATATATATATATATATGCCTAGGCTCCCAAATCCTTTTGTTGGTTGGGATAGGAACAAAGGCAGCAAAATTTGCCTAGCTAAGGCATCGTTTTGTTGACATGAAACATTGATCCATCTTCACTTTTTTGTTAGTTATAGTGACATGCAGGGGAAGGTGGGGGCCGGGCAGGGAGATTGTTCTTGGTTAGGCGTTGAATCGGTCAAATTTCACTATCAGAAATTCGCTAAATACCAACGGACATTCCGACGGAATTTTTTCTGTCGGTATTTTTCGGCCGAAATCACCGACGGACAATATTCGTCGGTAATTACCGACCGAAAATTCAGAATTAATGAAAAAAGGGCGGGTAGTGGCGCGAAGGTTTTGGCGGGTGATTTTTCCGACGGCATCACCGACGGAATTAAAAACTGGAGCCCGTACGCGTGATGGGACCTGTTCACCGTCAAAAAATACCGACGGAATCACCGATAGATTTGAAATGCCAGATCCGTACCGGTGACGTGACCGGTGCACCGTTAAAAATACCGACGGAATCACCGAGGGATTTGAATAGCAGGTCCGTGTGGTGACGTGTCGATTGCCCGTCAGAATTACCGACGACGGTTTTGCCGACGGATTCACCGACGGAATACAAACCGTCGGTAAGTCCGTCGGCAAAAGTGAATATATGGCCACTCTGCCGACACTCTCCTCCCCCATTTCTCCTTCTTCTTCCTAATCCTAACCCTCCCCATCTGCAAAATAACCAGCCCCCCCTCGCCCCAAAACAAAAATCTTCCTCATCTCAGCACAACAAGTTGTATTTGTTTTGTGGTCACAGCATCCGTGTTCTGATTTACCGACGGATTTTATCATTTTTTGTAAGTAATTCTATCTTTTAAAATTTTAACATTTAAATGTTAATTTTATTGTTTTTTTAGTATATGTATTATTTTTTTTTAGTAGATGTACATATTTTATTGTTATTTCTCAAACAAACTTGTAGTATATGAATGTATAATTTTATACTTGTTATGGTTTGTTTTAGATTTTGTAAGATTGTATTTGTTTGAAAATTGTTAAAACTTAATTTGTAGAATTACCGAATTACATGTTGTGTTTTGAAATAATTAAGAGCTTGCTTAATTAATGGGTCCTTTTTATAGAGGTTCGATAGAAGTCATGGATGATCGTTCATGGATGTATCTAGATTCACCCCAAGGATTGCGGAGGATGGATTATTGTAACGGGGTTCATGGTTTTATTAATTTCGCAACATCTATTCCCAGAAATTTTACTGGAGGCGGTATTAGGTGTCCATGCAGGAAGTGTCAAAATAAAAAGTATCTGCATCCAGATGTTGTAATGATGCATCTTCTACACAAAGGGTTTGTGGAGGATTACGAGTGTTGGTATGCACATGGAGAGGTATTTGTTAGTAATAGGAGAATGGAAGAAACGGTGGTTGGGTCAACTTCTAGTGCTAGCAACGTGCATGAAGCGGCAAATGACAACACTAATCCTTACAGAAACATGGTTATGGATGCAATGAGAATGAATCAAGATAATGTCAATCAATGTCCAATCGTAGAAGAAGAACCTAATGCAGAGGCAACTAGGTTTTTTGATTTGTTGAAAGATTCTGACGAACCATTATGGGATGGCTGCACAAACCACAGTAAATTATCGGCTGTGGCACAGGTGTTCACCATCAAGTCAGATCACGGGTTGAGTGAGGCCGGGTATGATAAAATTATTGATTGGGCAAGAAGCATTTTACCAGAAAGGAACAGGCTCAAAGAGAACTTCTATGCTGCGAAGTCCATGATGAAACCCCTCGGTTTAGGATACCAGAAAATTGACATGTGCCCTAACTTCTGCATGTTATACTACCTTGAAAATGCTGTGATGACCGAGTGCATGACATGCGGGCATTCCCGTTACAAACCCAGAACTGGCAGGGGGAAGACTCTAGTGGCATATAAAAAACTTAGATATTTCCCGATTACACCTAGACTGCAGAGGTTATTTATGTCACCAAGGACTGCTGAGCACATGAAATGGCACCAAACACACGATGTCGTTGATGGTGTGATGGTGCATTTTTTGAATTTTTTGAATTTGTTGAATATTTGTTAATTTAATTGTTAGTCTATATTTTTTTTTAATTTATTGAATATTTTTTGTTGTTGTGTTGTTAGAATTGTTATTAGTTAATTTAACTTAGAATTAGTTAAAGTTGAATATTTGAATATTTTTTGAATTTGTTGAATATTTGTTAATTTAATTGTTAGTCTATATTTTTTTTTAATTTATTGAATATTTTTTGTTGTTGTGTTGTTAGAATTGTTATTAGTTAATTTAACTTAGAATTAGTTAAAGTTGAATATTTGAATATTTTTTGAATTTGTTGAATATTTGTTAATTTAATTGTTAGTCTATATATTTTTTTTAATTTATTGAATATTTTTTGCTGTTGTGTTGTTAGATTTGTTATTAGTTAATTTAACTTAGAATTAGTTAAAGTTGAATATTTGAATTTTTTTGAATTTGTTGAATTATAATTGTTAATGTTGAATTGTAATGATTAATTTGTTGAATTATAATTTGTTGAATTTATTGAATATATTTTTTGTCATATTTTTTATTGTTTTGAATTTATTGAATTGTAAGGATTAATAGTTGAATATGTTGGAATAATTAGTATAGATTGGTTCGATTGGTTGTGGCTATTGTTAATATTTGCAGGTTTGTGGATTTGGGTAGTATCCAGTATAGGGGAGGTGCTGCCGATTTTTTTTTAACTTTTGAATTTTATTATACAATTATTAATATAAAATTGTTTAGATGCGCAAAATGAAAACCAGAGCTGGTCGTCTAGTCGAATCAAGTTTGTCTAGCAGCGATGATGATGTTTCCTTAGGTGCCTCTCAAGAAGATGCACCTACACCACCTGTGCCATCAACCGATGCTGCCTCTTCCAGCGATGTTTCACATCGCAGACGCGGCATGCCTTCGAAGCGGAATCAATTTACCCGCCAGTTCGAGGCACAGTGGAAGGACGATCTTTCAATGTAAGTTTGTTAAGGTTTTAGTTTTTTTTATATAAAAAAACAAATTTAAAACATAATTTATGAAGTAATCACAAATTAATTTCATTTCTTTTCAGGTTCACAAACATTGAGGCCGCCCGATTAATATCATCGGCGTTTAAAGCGTCGATGGAGATTCCATTGTTTCAATGGAGTCAGATATCCAGACATCCTGAATGGATGGCTCAAATCAATGCATGGTTTCGTAGATTTGAGGTTCGTGTTAATATATAATTTTCAACTTATTTCTAATAAATTCAAGTTATAATTGTAAATAAATTATTAACATTTTAAAAAATTATTTTTTTATATACAACATCGATTATGCTGGGATGATGAACATGACAGTGTTGTGAGGAGGGTGTGGGAAAATCATGCGGCAATTAGGTAACATCGAAAACAATACGACTTTTTTTTACATAATTATTTATGTTTTGAAATGTAATTTTTTCGTGCGTGAATTAGGTTGCGTGATTTTTGGTATGACGCCCAAAAAAAAGCAAAAAAAACAACGAGGGATAAGGGGTTACAAGGCTGGAACGATGTTGCGGTTTGGAGGGATTTCAAACCAATATACATCCCGGAAGATATATGGCCGCACTATCTTCAGCACGTGACGTCTGAGCGGTTCACTCGACGCTCACAGTCCGGTGCCGGCAACCGGAATCGGAAAATTCATGGCTCGGTTACAACGCACACCGGCGACTCCGTTCCGTTTGATGCACATGCGAAACGGATGGTAAGATTAATTTAAATGAAATATATCGTTCAATTAATTTGTTGTTAATTCATTTTTTTCATTATATATAGGCTACGTCTCTTGGACGTGAGCCGAGCCCTATGGAGCTGTTTGTGGAGACGCACGTGCGGAGTCATGACCGTCAAAAAGGGACGCAACAGTTCGTTGACAACCGTGCTCAACAGTTTGTGGTGTGTTTGTTCAACCATTTTATTTTATAAGTTATTATCATGTTTATTGAATTGAATATGATTTTTTTTTTCAGGAGACCTATAATAATCGGTTGAGGGAGAGATACGGGGATGATCCTTCGACCCATCCGGAATTCGATCCGGATTTGTGGATGGAGGCTGGATCGTCAGGTGGACCCGATAAAAATCGAGTTTACGGGCTCTCCAACACTACCGCTGCCAAGTTGCGGTCGACCGGTACTGCTTCAACCGGTGGGAGCTCCCAATCTGTATCGAGCTCCCAATCTAAGGAGTTTGTGGCCTTGCAGCAAAGGTGCGACCACCTATCAGAGGCGTACACACAACTCAAAGAAGAGCAAAGATTGGCGAACGAACAACACAGATTGGCGGACGAACAACGCAGAGCAGAGTCTGAACAACAAAGAGCGGCCTATGAAGAGCTTCGTCAAATGGTCATGAACATGACACAAGGTGGAACATGTGCGCCTAATCCTTTTTTGCCGCCTAACCCCCACCCTCCTCCTCCTCCTCCACCTTTATATTAATTGTTTTTTTTTTAAACACATTCATTTTGTAATGAATATTATTTAACTTTGAGTTTTTGTTGCTTAATATAAATTTTATTTGCATAATTGGTTTGTATTACTATTAATTTATATTATTTTTTCTAAATAATTAAAAAAAAATTACACAGGGATTTACCGACGGAAAAAATCTGTCGGCATTGGACAGTGTCTGCGGTATTCCATCCCATCATCGACATATTCACCGACGGAAATAATCCGTCGGAAGTGGACAGTGTCTGCGGTATTCCATCCAATCACCGACGGAAATAATCCGTCGGTATAAAAATACCGACGAATTTACAGACGGATTTATTCGGTCGGTATGAAATATCACCGACACTTTTGCCGACGGAGGTAGTCCGTCGGTATTTACATAACACCGACGGAATATTTTCCGTCAGTATATTCCAAGCGGGAAACTTTTTTTTTTTTGGCGTGCACGGTCCGTCGGTAAAACCATCGGTAAATGTTTTTTTTGTATTACCGACCGATATAGCGACGGAATGTGGAATTACCGACAAAAGATATTCTGACGGGCGTATTCCGTCGGTAATATAGTCGGTAAATACTTTACTGACGAACGTTCTGTCACACACCGATGGAATATTTCCGTCGGTAAAACTGTGAAATCTTGTAGTGTTTGTAGCTTCCCATTTCATCAGTTTTGCCGTGCTGGTCCGGGAAAAAAAATCATTGTGCTGTACGAGGCAGTGTGACAGTCTCTTCTTCTCCTATCAATAACTATCGTTATTATTTTGAATATTGCTATTTAATTAACTCCAATAAATCAATTGGTTAAATGTGAGATACACTCATGAATTGTGTTGATTGAATGATATGAACATTTTCCAAAATACCAATTTAGTGCCCAGATTGTTGTAAGAAATTAAATACAAACAAATACTTTGAGAAATAATTTGTGTTATAATTAATGTATCTATCATATATATATATATATGTTACGTGAAGGGGATTTTCTTTAAGATTTTCCCCAACAAATTAATTATAAGGCAAAACATCACTGTATGAAAAAAATATTTGAAAGTAACAATTCGAATCAGCTTTAAGATTATGTTATGTGATTTGAGTATAATCAAATTTCGATGGCTACGTAGATATACTCGGGTATTTTATGGATAGTTATTATTCAAATAAGATTCGGGTAAAGCTCGATAAGATAAAATTATATTATAAAAGGCTACTCAATTCAAAACCTGACCCAAAATTTATTTATATTTTTAAAGTTTTAAAAAATTATATTAATTTTTGCATTTTAATTGCTCGAACTCTTTGCGTGTAGCTAATTGGAGTTTTGGTGAAACAATATAGTTTGACCATGTTATATTTTAGAAGTGCAACATGGTCAAACTGTGCTATTTTTAGCTCAATTAGTCGATTGGTTCATAATGGTTAGTGAAACCGGTTGATCAGTTCCGAATATAACAAGAAAAATCTCAAAATTGTCAAAACCAGGGGGCCTTAATGGGATTTTTGATATCTAAAGATTCAATAGTTCATGTAGCGACACAATGACTAAAATATGGAAACAACCTTCAAAAACTTCTGTAAAAATTTGATCACGATTCAACAGTTGAATCAAAAGTTATAGCCATTTTGAGCTGTTATTATGATCTAGCACGACCAATCCTCCTATTGGGCCTAAACCTGTCTCATTAGTCCATAAATATATATGTTAAATCATCTACATAATCTATTTGGGACAAATCCTCATTTAAGTATGACACATTCATACCTGATTGTTCATAATCACATATTATTGTATGAATAATAACTTTTGAGATTTTAAATGGAATCTATTTTTTAGTTTACAAGTTGGATAAAAATATATATTTTGACTCATAAAACATATTTGAAAAAAAAAATTCATAAAATTATTATTTTTGTGTGAAATGATTGACTAGTTAATACAATTGGGTCCAACTAGTTGAGGCAGAAGATTGAAGTTCGACCATGTTGCGTTTCAGAAGCGTGACATTAAGGCTTCAGAAACACGACATGGTTAAATTGTGTTATTCCATCACATTTTTTTTAAAATATATTATTTTGCCAAATTTTTATGTTTAGTGTACTGATTTTACAAAAAAAATCCCATTTTTAGTATAGTCTTTCTTCTATGTTGCCTTCTCTTCTCTTAGTCGGTTACCGCTTACCAGAGCACCACCTTATTTGCCAAATTTGGTCTCCTTGAACTTTGTTTCTATCTACAGCTTGTATTTCTTTCGTTTCAGGTGCGACCCCCCTATTTACCAGAGCACCATCCTATTTTAGGTGTGACCTTGTTGACTTTACAGGTTCAAAAATAACCCGAACAACCCATAAAAATATAGTTTGATTTTTTTTTCTTCAAGATGACAACTTTTTTTAATATTAAGATAACAACATATTAGACCAACTTAGGTCAATTTGGGTTAACAAGTCAAATTCGCGACCCAGGTTATGAGACTGATAACTTTATAGAAATCGAATCAAAATAAATTATGAAACCTAATTCCCAATCAACCTAATGTTGAAGAATGAAATTTAAAAAATATTAAAAGAGACCTAAAAACGCGATCCAAGTCACAAGACTGGTATAACTTTACAGAAAGCAAATCAAAACAAATAACGAAGTCCAATTAACTCCTTAGAAAGCAAATCAAAACAATAACAAAGTTCGATTCCCAATTAGCCCAATGTTGAATAATACGATTAAAAAAAGAAAATAAAAATAATTTAAGTTAATCCACCAAACTCATAACCCAAGTAAAGAGACTAAGTTAACCTCATAGAAAGAAAATAAAAAAAAATGACATGATTTAACTCGAGTTAACCTGCCGAATCCACGACTCTAGTTATGAGACTGAGATAACTACATAAAAAGTAAATTAAAACAAATTATGAAGCTCGATTTTCAATTGAACCTATTGGACCCAATGTTGAACAATAAAATTTTAAAAAATAAAAATAAAAAAATGACACAAAAAATGAGTCAAGTCAACTTGAGTTAACCCATTAAGCACTATTCACGGGTCATGAGATTGAGATAACATAATATAAAGTAAACCAAAACAAATCATGAAGCCCAATTCTCAATCAAACACGATATTAATTGATGAAATTGGGGGAAAAAGCCAATTAAAACAAGAAAAAAAACTGAGTCAATTGGGTTAATTTATCAAACCCAGAACTCAAGTCATGAGACAAGAACAACCCAATAAAAAAAATTTAATGTTGAAAGACTCATTATCCAAGTCATGAGAACGAGATAACATTTTAAAAAAACAAAATAAAAACACGATTTAACGGGGTTAAAATACCAAAACTTGCAAACCTAATTATAAAATCAAAATATCCTTATAACAAATCAAATTAAAATAGGTTCTATAATTCAATTCAACCGTCTAATGTTAGCAGATATATTTGCTACGTTTCGAATTGTTGTATAGACATAGTTGCGACACACATACTAAGGATTACAAGTGAATTATTACGATCCCCTTCTCTACATGATTGGAAGTGATAATGTAACATGATTTGATTCTAAGAAAGATGCAACATGCATTTTTCGGAGATTGCATTGATTCGTAGAGATTTTATTTATTTCTATGAGAAGTTTTCATCAACAAGCACGTATAACTTTTCTCTCCAAAGGGAGGGTTGCGTTTCTTGATTCGTGGTTTGTGGTGGTGGAAATACATTGATCGGAGTAAAATTATGGTGAAAAATGAAAATATCTCACATCATTCAAAAGAGCTAACACTCATAGGGAAATTACCATAGCTTCACATCTATTGTTATTGCTCACGGAACAATATAATAATGTTTTTATCTCTTCATTCAAAAAATTTAAAACGGGCTTTAAAAGGATGTTGAAATCTTTTCGCATGATGTATTTATTATTAACGAATAAAATGGAGATAAATAATTATTTTTCAATCTTTGTTGCATTGACGCAAATACCAATAGAAGTAAGAACTGGAACTTGATATTAAGGGGTATTTTTTGTATTTTCATAATAATTTTGTTTTGCTATTATAATTGAAGTTAATGGACACTTTGATATTTGCACAACTATAAAATATAATAAATAATTAAAATGCACTATAAAACTATCAAATTACCCTTAAAATAAAAAAGTTTAAGCATGAGATAAAGGGATATTTTCGGCTTTTCATATTGATTTTTTTTTATAGTTACAAATTCAGCTCACATGAAATTATATATTTAGATAAATAAATAATAAAAAAAGATGGGTACGCGTGGACCGCTTGAAGGGCGTGACGCCTCTCAGTGTTCAAAAATGCCCTTTCAGCATGTTGTTAGAAGCTTCAACATGTTCTCTTTCTGTTGGTACGACGTATGTCTCTATTGGTGGTCCTCTCTTTTTTTTTCCCCTCCTCCTCTTCCAAAAAATTACAGCTTGATTCTCTTGACTATTGACATTTCAACTTTAATCTTTATTTTTTTTATTGTTAATTTTTTATGTTGGCTCTTTTATAGAGGTTTTATTTGTTTTCAATTTCATCATTCAATCACAATTCATCAATATATTATATTCTTTAATGTGGTCCTCATTATTTGGATTTCTAATTTTTATTCTTGGTCATTTTGTAAGAGTTTTAGTGACTTTCAATTTTATCTTTCAATTCAAATTGATTGTATTGCATTTTTAAATTTGGTCCTCATAGTTTTTATTTCTCATTTTTTTCTTAGTTATTTTATAAAAGTTATTATTCTTTTCAATTTCACCCTTTAATTATAACATTGTTTTTTATTTTTGTATGTCAATTTTGATCCTCATATTTTTAAAATTTTGTGTACTTTTATGGAAATTGATTTTTTTTTATTTCACCCATTAATTAAATATAAAATTTATTTTTCATTTTATTTTTTATTCTCATTCTTTTAATTGTTGTTTTTTTAAAAAATTTTGTATAATTAAAATTCTGTTTTTTAATTTTACTTTTTAACATTTGATTGATGAGGAATTGAACTTCATGATTTTTTTTCATATTAGATGTTTTAGTTCTAATAACTCGGGTCATTTTTTTTTTAAAGAATTTTATAATCCTCTTTAATTTTTTTTAATAGGTTATTTAAATTTTATGATTTGAGTTATTGATTTGGCAGAATATCCAAGGTTGACTCGGTCCTAAATACTGGGATTTTAAGTTTGTTATGACCGATTGTTTTGTTATTTTTTTAAACCTTATTTCAGTACTTAACTTCATTATATATATAAAAAAAAAATCTAGCCCAACCAGAATTGTATATATCAACACTGGTGTTAATCTAATCAAAGATAGTATATATACACGCACTTCTTTTATTATTAAAGAGCAAAATTTTCATCATCCTTGATTAGATTAACACTAGTCTATATATATATATATATATATATATATATTTCTTTGCCTGGTTTTTTAAATTTTAGCACTGCATAGCAGATCAAAGGGTGGAGCCAGAGAAGGAGAGCAAGCACGTGGTTTAGATTGGATTAGAGATATGTGTCAGTGTGTGCATAACGTCGTGACAGTCACTTGTAGACATGGAGACCTCCCCTCTCTCTTCTCTCCATTTCTCATCTGCTTCCTGTTGGCAGAGCTTGTAAAAGAATAAAGAAGGAAATTAAATCTATTTCATGTTAAAAGGAAATATTTTTTCTTATTTATGATAATTCTTTGCATCTTGGTGTTCTTTTGAGAGATCTATTGTTGCTTTCAAGATGAAGCTTTTCATGAGTATATGTTTTCATCAGATGAGCGATGAGGAACATGATTATCGTGGAAATAACAGGAAAAAAAGGGGACAGAAATGCTTTGATTTCCTGCCTCGAAAATCTACCCAGACGAGAGGGCAACTTTTTTCATCGCACTTTTTACACATGCATTTTCCTCGAGAAGCTCGCTTGTCATGGTCGAAAGAGCAACAACTAACCAGGTGCAGAGCCTACCCTAAAATATATAAATAAAAAAACAATATTTTGACTTTTCTTTCTTGATTTCCATACATTAAAAAATTATTTTATTATTATTTAAAAATGATATTTTTATACATCTGGTAAAAAGATTAAAACACTGTAATAGCATATTTTTTTCACTATTTTTTTTTTATGTTTTTCAAATTTATATTTTTTTTATAAAATTATCATGATTTTATAATTCATGTTATGGGTTTGACCGGGGTTGTTTTTCTCGTTTTTGTTAATTTTTTCTTTTAATTTTAAATTAATAAAGAATTATCAAGTTATTTTTAAACTCGTTATATCAATTAGATTATATTATGATGTTAAAATAATAATATAATAAATATATTAAAATAAATTTGTTTTTCTAAATGATTTTTGAGTGCACATAAAAAAACAAATATATATTCACATTATTTAAAAGATCATATCATCAATTTTGCTTTTCTAAATAACATCCTTTGCTTAGGTACGTATTTTTTAAACCTTATTACTTCAAAAATTAAAAGATAGATCAAAGATTGCTTGCAAGATGGGTCTGGTTCTCCTTTTAACGAGTCCGAATGATACGAAGGAGGAGCCTAGGGTTTGCAAGAAATTAATTATTCATGGAGAGTGTTTACATTGCTAGCTTAGGTATATCATGTGCTAAGAACATGTCCTTGCAATTGCAGCCATAAATAAAAAAGAAAGAAATATACCGCCTCTTGGTGTCAGTATCCACGTGATTTCAGTTCAAAGCTTCCCGTGGGTTATAATATTACAGTTGTTTTCTAATTATTGTTTGGTAGATCTTTGAACTTCAATGGTTTTACTTCTCTTTCAGTTCCTAGGAACTTGACCAAAAATGGAGTCACATATTTTATCGTTTTTGCTTTGGGTAGTTGCCATGGATCAAGGTCCAAGCAGAAATTAATTATTTCAAATATCCCATTGTAAATTTTACAATATTATAATTTTGTTTAGAAGAATGTGCATACACTATTTTAAAATTCCAAATGAAGATAATATATTACTCTCTTATGTTATGTGTAAAGTAACTAACAATACTACGTACAAGTATTATAATCTTTTCTCGAGACTCGTGAGATTAGTCGAGATACACGCAAGTTGATCCAAACATTCACGTTAATAAAAAAAAATATTGTAATCTTGTATGCTAATTTTATCAATCTCTCTACAAGTTTTTTTGGTATCTCTGTTTTTATTAATTGATATGACTTAACATATAACTTCAAACATTATTCTACATGTTTATCAATGAGACATACAAGTTTTTTTTTTTTAAAAGAAATAAAATATATTTTCTATACTTTGATTTCAAAAAAATATTTTAGAGAAAATAAGTTTTTCATTTTGATGAGATTATAAAAATCATAGGGAATGTTTTAGGGTGACTTATTCCTTGAAATCACCCTATATCATTTATGGTATATTCAATGGCCTCCACTTCAAGACCACACATGCTTTTTCTTGAACAAATATTTCTCTAGGGGAATATTAGCTCTTTCTATAATAGATACCTGCATGAAGTCCCTTATAGGTGTTGACGAGGGACCTTTCAAAAATCAAGTCAGTCCCATGTATTTTTTTTATGTAGTAGAAGACATTAATAGAAGTATTAATGAGCTTTTATGAGGATAGAGAAAAAGAAAAGGAAGAAGAAACTGAGAATGTGTTTTGTCTCTAAGTATAAGGTTTTTCGAACCCCGTCTTGTATATTCATGCTTTCTTTTATATTACCTGACTTAACTTGCTTTATACAATATAGGAGGAGTAGATATGTAATCTTGTAATAGTAAAATAATATTACTTTAATGCTCGTGCCATCACATCTAATTAATATAAGCATGGGCTGCTTGTTCATATTTAATGGTATTATGATGAGCATCATGATTATCAATATAGACTCAGGTTATTGGGGGCTCAGTGTAGAGTGACTCTTCAACTTCATACCAAATTTAAGAGATGTTGGGCTTAATTCATGTCCCAAGCCTAGAAGATAGTTGGGTGTGGACGTGTCCGTACCCAATATAGAGGTGGACGTGGTTGCATCCAAACCCAACCGCATGACTAGGTGTGAAAGCGCCCGCGCCCAACATAGAGGTGGGCGTGGTCGCACCCGGGCATAGTTGTGGGACTGGGTCCATGCCCATCTTAGAGTTAGGCATGGTCGTGTCCGGGCCTAATTGTGGGACTTAACACTAAAAAACACATAACCTCATTTTAGGTTATGATTATCCCACGTTATTTCTTAAATGAAGTTGATTTGAGAAACCATTACTCAGTCACATTTTAAATTATCTAGCAAATAATAATGTAAAGTCTTCCCTTTTTATGATCATTTCTCATAACCATTATATATATATTGCGGTAAAATTTATATTGAAACTCGATGTTCACTTTAACATTATTGAATCAATTACTACCAATTCTTCGACAAATTAATTGTAAAATTAAAAGAAAGGAAGAAACATTAATCAGTAATCCAATAGGAGATTGGTCTAAGCATCCTGAAAAACTTCATATTATAACTTTAAGAGCTGGAAGTCCCCTTTAAGGCATTATTTCCGGTTAGCTAGGGAATTCAATGATATTATATTTTTTTTCTGAAGTATTATTATCTAAACCATTATCATGAATTATGTCTAGAGCAACATAAAACGACTCCACTTAAATAATTAAGTCAATCAATATAAAAGAGAAATGAGAAAAGGTCTTATTTAAAATATGGTAAAAATTATGTTTTAAAGTGTTTTTCATTTGAAAATATATTAAAATAATTTTTTTTATTTTTTAAAATTTATTTTTGATATAAAATATTAAAAAGATATAAAAACACTAAAAAAAATA
Source organism: Populus alba x Populus glandulosa (assembly GCA_033617975.1). Taxonomy (NCBI): domain Eukaryota; kingdom Viridiplantae; phylum Streptophyta; class Magnoliopsida; order Malpighiales; family Salicaceae; genus Populus; species Populus alba x Populus glandulosa. The sequence continues at coordinate 10,220,829 of CM066143.1, read as the reverse complement.
TTTTAAAATAATTTCATTATTTTGGATGATAGTATATTTTTGTTTTAATCATCAGGTAAACCTCTCATTATTGAAAGTGGTAGTACTACTTTCAAAAGTTACGGTTGAAATTGGATTTCCTTGGCTTGCTACGGCCACCAAGACTCGACGCTCCAAGCTTTTTGCCTTTTTATCGTGCGGGCTTCATGTTCTTATCATTCCTTCCTCATCCAAATCTGTGCTTGGTTGGATTATAAAACTCTGTTGATCCAACAATAAAGCAAGACAAGCAGGGACAAATTGATACTTAGGAAGGTAAGAAGAATTGTTTTATAGACACATCTCAGTGCATCCTGACGACCATGTACATTAAAGCATTACCTAAACTTTTTTATTATTATTATTGTTCATGTAAATATCCAAACTAACTTGCGTCTACCTCGACTAATTCCACGGGTTTTAGAGTTAACGACCATGTAAACCTCTAGTAGTCCTGAGATTTGTAAAACTCAAATTGATGATTTTTAAAGAGTAAATCTAGAATCTGATTAGTTAAGCTACACCCCTCAGAGTTAACTGACATTCTATTATTATTCATCTAGAAATTAGCTCAGTATTTCTTTATATTTTCATATAAACTAACAAAAATACCGTCAATTGAGAAATTCAAATCTCCACTTTAGTTTATTAAAAAAACGAATTAATATATGATGTTAAAATTCATTTTAATCCATGGTTAATGTCACTGCACACGAGCATTATCTCATGCCGATGCTTAGAAGCTACACATGCATAGCAAAAGTCAAAATGAATCTCACCATAACCTTGCATGAAGCTAAATAATTGTAGAAGCTGCACCTATAAAGCAAAAATCAAATCTGAAATCAAGTTGAATTGGAATAATGAAACTTCCCTGGTTGGGATTAGCACGCACATACAGGTTATTCTGAACCAGCAGTCAGCGTAGAAATTCAAAGACATCTTGCCGTAAGGGGCTCAGCTCGAATTTCTAATTAACGGTCTGGGAGCCACCCACCCAGAACAAGCTGTTGTTTTCTAAGACAACAGAAATATTCTGGAACAGGTTAGCTCAAATCTAGTTTTTCTTCTACGAGTAATAGTGATTTGTAGATCCACCTCTTGAAAAACATGATATATCTCAGATGCTATGTACCAATAAACTAGCCAAGTATACATACTATCTTGTGAATAAAGAATCGCACACTGGGAATTTATGTCAATAAAAACTCTAATACTGCCTATTCAGATAAAGATTCATCCACATTTTCTATGTGTTTGATCTCCAGTCTGCGTAAACGCAGACAGAACACATGGAACAGGTACAGGTACAAATAACAGAGTAATGACTTTCTTTGCTCTCTTTGACCACTTAGATAAAATGCATCACCTTCATCACTAAGTGATTTCCCTGCAATACTTCTGCACCATTTTGAAGATGCTGGTGCAAAATCATGAATTATGGTAAAAAGGACCACACTATTTACTCCATGGTTCTCAGATTGCTGTGAGAGTTGTAGCTGAATTTCTGAAGCCTGGATTTACAAGAACAATAATGAGCTCAAGACGAATAATCTCCATTTAACACTTCCATACAAATTGTGAGAATCTCACAGCCCAGCTATTGACTATATCCATTTACAGAAACCAGGACCGACCTGCATGGGAAGGGGAGAACAGTCAATCTGCTGACTACTACTTTCTCCAACATCTAAATTCTCAGCGATTCGAACAATAGAAGTGGATTAACACATCTTGAAGCTGACATCTCCAAGACATGTAAAATTAGAAGTTAAGGCATGCTCTGTAGGCATATCCAGAGCATCTAAATACAAGTATACAACCTTCCATGCAATAAAATTAGTTGGTTCAACTTAAAAATAAAAAAAGGAGACTAGAAGGTCAAGGCCACGAGTATGTGAAAATCACATCAACAACTATGAGAAAAAGGGGAAACTAAAAGGTAACAGCCAAAACTACAAGGTCATGAGTGCTTCATAAGCCTCAAACTCAGGCTGTTGTTTCACATAAGTTAAGCATATTAAGCCCCTGAAGAAGAAATCAAAATTATCTTTATAGGTTTTCACAAATCGATGGAAAAAGATCAACTAGATCAGAGAGGAGAAAAAAAAATACTTGAAATGAGCCATGAAACCCTTTAAATAAGTAGGTCGAGGATCTCAACATTGTCCCTTTAAAATTCATTGATTGAACAATAGATATGGAACTGCACTGAATTTTAACAATGTGATAAAATGACAGCAAAAGGGACCTTTCTGAGAGACAACAAACACAAACATGTAATAGCATTCGAACTACGCATGCAGTCTCAACAATTTATGGAGACGATAGAAAAATACAGACCAAGGTAAATGCTCAACTGAGCTTCCACAAACAAATGCAAAACTGCACATTTTAGGCAACAAAATATGATAACTGGCATCACTATTTCAAATCAGGTAACTCAAACCCTAGAGATGCAAAGGCTCTTCAATTACATTAAACCCAATATTCATTTTCCATGCAGAAGAACAATGCCCAAATAGGTGATTATGAGATGACAAGTCAGGATAAATGAAATTAGCACAATCACACTATCAAAAGGTTCTCAATGTACTCAACATTTCAGCTAAATTAGAAGTGTGAAATATAATAAATTCAAGCATCACTATCAAGCATGTGGCTGCTATATAATCTAGGGCAACATCATTCTCAACAGTAGCACATGCCAAATAAACATCAGTTGCACATACTGTTTCAGCCGTATTTTCATAGAACCACTTTGCTTAGATCAACTATGAGCTAACAAACATTTCACAGGAACAGGACAATATAAAGGGTTAGAACAAAATGCTTATTCCAGCCACATTTTGAAAAATACAAATATATTGTTAATAAGAGCCAAAACATATGGCCTAAGAACAGAGCTCTTTTCATGTCCTCATGCTGACCTGAATTTTCAGTAAACAGACCTCCTGGAAAATCCTTTCTCCTTCAAACGAGATCCATCTCTTCGGCTCTTCTCTACCAACAAAGCTCTTTCCCTCTCCTTCTCGTGCTTCTCCCTCTTCAATCTCTCATCCCTTAACTCTTCCAAAGTCTTCTTGCCACTCTTCTTTCCCACCTCCCTTTTCCCTCTTGTCGACCCATCATCTTCACCCCTCTCCTTATTATTCACCTCATCACTCCGCCTCTCAAGGTACCAAGGCAACTTAACTCCTTTCCCGGCAACTCCATACCCCAACCTATACTTCTCATCCTCTGCAGTCACAATCCTCACCTCCTCTTTCTTCATAATCTTCCTTTTCTTCTTAGACCCTTCTCCTTCATCACCTCGTTCTTTCTCCAATCCCATAACAGGGTCGAAAATCTTAATCCCTTCAAAGAGATTAATGTGGTTGGATTTAGGTTCCGATATGGAAGCCTCAGCTTCCACCACAGGCACTGGCTCCTCAGGTTTTAGCATGGGAGGAAAGCCACGAGCAGCACGAAGGCGCTCAAGGCGAAACTCAGCGTCACGCTTTCTCACCTCTTCGCGCTTTAGTTGCTCATCTCTCGCAGCAGCTTCTTCATCTTTCCTAACTTTCTCTCTGTTCTCGTAATTGTAAACATTCCATTTCTTTTGAGGAAGAATGTTAAGACCTCCATGACCTCCCATAATCTAACTAAAAAATATATAACTTCCAAATCACCTGCAAAATTTAATTAATTCGAGATTATACAATCCATAATTACCAAGAAAGGAACAATTTTCAAACCCTAGAGCATTGGAATTGAAAAGGTCACCATTTTTTTTTTTTTGTGTTTAGGGTTGAGCAAAGGAAATTAATTAAAAATAAAGTAACTGAGTAAGATCACAGAAAACAAAAAATTGAATGAATTAGGGGAGGGATTTTTAACTTACTCTCAATGTCTGACGATAGTAATATCTCTGATTGTTCAAGTATCGATCGATCGAAGCAACGAAAAAGCTATTTGGAATTTGGTTGAGTAGAGTCCTCCAGGGCAGGCTAGTGTTTTGGGTCTTTTTTTCTTTCTTTGGTTGGGCTTTGCGTATACATTCCAACCTGGCATCTGCCTTGTCATCTTTTCAAAGAAAATTGGATGTGAGTTCATCTCGTATGACCCCGCCAACTCACAGGTGCATTAATGATGTAATTGATCTCGTTAAAATTTTACTTGAATTTTTTTAAAAATAATATCAGTTTAATATTTTTTTATAAAAAAATACTAGAATAATGATGCTTTGAATTCACATTGATAAATCTAAACTAAGCCGATTAACTCGTGAACTAGGTGGTCGCATTTAATAACTTGGCTTTTTATAATTTATTTTTATTTAATTATACAAATAAAAATACATATTTAAAAAATAAAATTATGAAGATAAATATTTTTTTTCAAAATTATTTTTTATGATTTAAGTAATTTTTTTGTTTTGACAACAAAAAGATTTTTGTTATTATCAACATAATTCATTGAATAAAAGCAGCAAATAAGAAAAAATATTATATATATATAAAATAAAATAAATCTAATTTTCTTATTCATGCATTTATTTTTTATTTTGAAAAAACATTAAACATTGTTTTTTTTATTAAGCTAGCAAGTTTCAATTATAAATAATGAATCAATCATCTCTATTCACCTACATGAAAAATAAGTGAGTCACACATTTAACTAATTGAATGTTGTTATTTATTCTCTGTACACTATAAAATTTTTCATCTCTAATTTAATGATGAAGGAAATACCCCTACTACTACTATAGTAGAAATTGATAAGATCAACAAGATGGTTTCTTGTTTTGATGCATGAAATAGTAACAACAAAGGCAAGCTTTCAACGTTTTAGTTCAATAAATAACAAATTCATGAACATTAAAAAGAAGACAACACAACAATACTATTTGAGTTAGTCTTGAATGAATGTTTAAGATATGATTTAGATAGTCAATTGAGTAAGTTTGTATTAATGGCTTGTTTCTACTTATTTTGCTAGCATTATTTCATGATGAAAAACATAATATGTAAACATGTAGATGTTTAGTTATTTGTTTTCTATGAATGATTTTTTTATATTCTACTACATCCCTTTTGAAATGAGTTTAATGCACTTTTTCTCCATTATAGATGTGCACTTGGTTTTTAGATTATTGAATCGAAAGGCATTACTTTTAATATAATTTTAAATTATCTTGGCTAAGTCAATCAATGTCACTTTTAATTCTTTTTTATAGAACTACTCTTAGAAATGAGTTTCCATCTTCTTTCAACTTTTAATAAAGTAAGGTGGCAATGTAGAGAACCACTGAAAGGTTGTTTTAGTCAATAATAAACAAATTAGTCTTAGTTTTATGAAGGGATTTGTTGCACCATTACCATATTAATCGGTGAATTTGACAATGTATTTCCTTGTTGATTGGTTATTTTTCATATAAATCTATTTTAGAATTAGTGATATTTATTCCTCTACAAATCAAGTGCAACCTATTAACCTATTCTAAATATGAACAATTATAAGTAGATCTAGATGTTCATCCAAATTATAGCCCTATTTCCATTTAAGTATTGACCCTGTACAACCCTGTCTATCATTCCTCTTGTTGTTGATCATTAGTAAAAGCTTGTTACACTAGAAGATTGGGTTGCCTCTAGTGCAAAACAATACATGGTATATTAAACTACCTTATAACATGTTATTATAGTTGGTAATAGGGTTATTGAGCCATGTAATTGACATGTGGTTACTTGTATACTTATAAGACAACTTGTGTATTAATGGTGACTATTGTCTAGGCTTTGTTATGGTTGTTATAGTGTCTAATAGATTGGCAAGTGTATACCATACATAAACCACTGTGCTTTGAAACACCCCTTAATAGAGTACTTATAACTACATAACTTACTAAAACTTATTTCCTAGGTATATGAGTATATGAGATTCTAGATCTAGTTTGTCATATCTCGTTTTGAATCTAATTCAATATATCATGTAGAGCTTGCATAGTTTTAATGAGTGACTTAATATTATTATAGTAATTTGTATTCATTGTGTTCTCCATCTTTATCTAAATGATTCTCATATCAATATTACAAAGATTTAATAAAGGATGCCTATGTAGGAGAAGCAATGGCTAGTTGGTACTCGTTATACGCGGGATACTCATAGGCCTGTGTGTTGAGCCACATATGCACCAATATACTCATTTATGGTTGATTGTGATGTTGTCGTTAGAAATGGTAAAAACTTGAAATATTGTACATGGACATCACGGTTTTGTCTAAATGTAGTTTTATATTATAAAGATGAGTTAGACAATAAAGATTCATCTCATATCACACTTAATATTGGTTGTTCTATAAAGACTTGTGGTGATAGTGGATTATCAGGTTCTTCTCAGCCAAAAAAATGATTTTTATTTGCTAATTATAATATATTTTTTTATGAGGTGTTACAACGATAAATTTATTTATATTCTTCTTTGGTGGTATAATTATTGGTTAATAGAATAAATACTTAATCTTATCATATTAGGCATGTTGATATATTAATTTGACACATAATTGTGTGATCTATCATCAACTAATCAACTTTTAAATTATGAATCTTATAATCAATTATATATATATAAAGAGATTGAATAAATTGTAGAAATAAATTCTATATATAGGGTTGATCATAATTCTTATTAGATGGATGATCCTATTTCAATTGGTATATTGTTTGAGTCCTATCTAAATATCTAACTCATATTCTAATTCTAATTATATATAGGTAACCTATATCAAATAATAAAGTATATTAAATCTTAATACAAAATAAACTATTCATTCACTGATAATCACATGAATCATAAACAAGCTATACCACTCAGTTAGTTTAACTTGTTAAGGACTCGTACTTTAGTATTAAACGTTATGATAATTTATGTAAATTTTAAATTTTACTATTGATTATTTAATCAAATACTTTCTAGTTCTTTTTAGTTAATTATGACTCTTCAAACTTGATATATTCCACTTCTTGCAATCAATTTTATCTTTCGTTCTTTTGATAATAAACAATTAGTATTTTTACGTGAATGCTTTTTCTTTTTTCAGGTAAATATCACTGACGCGCCTTAAGCCAACCCTTCCAGAAACAAAAGGTAGATTGACGAGAATTAACCGGAAGTGGTGGATTGCTCCAATAATTTAAAAAAAAAAGGCTATCCCACTTGACCAAAGGTCACGGCACCATATAAAACAATTTGATTCTTAATCATCGAGATTGCCCGAAAATTTGGGTAAATATATTGCAGTAAAATATTCCATCTGACAGCTTCAAGTACGTCAGCCATCCTCATTCTTACAGTAGTGCGGTTCCACCAACTATCATGATATGTCGACCCGCTATCATGATATATCGGCTGAATACTTAAAAAAAAACAACAGTAAAATCATTAAAAAAATTTGATATTGCCGATTTACATTGTCAAGCCGGCAGCCTGGCCCACTTTTAATGCAGCAATGCAAGTAATTGACTTCAGGACCACTTGGACCCAACAAGATAATTTTCAATACTGGAGGTTCTAAAACAGTTTAATCTACTGGTTACCATTACCAGAAAGCCAAATAGAAAAAAAAAAAAAAAAACCCTCCTGCCCTGAGGAATCAAAAGACAATCCATTCCTTGGACGCCAATACAAACGATTGAAATATATCCAACAGTCATTCATTGTCATATACAAATTAACTGGAGAGCATAGGATGTCTAGAATAAAGCAGGTAAGAGAGCTGCAAACCTGAAGCAACCAGCCAATTTGGCGGCAAAACCAGACTCGCTCAGTAAAACACCGGAAGTGAAACATATAGATGGGGAAACTGGGCTGTGGAATCGATGGGGGTCTGAATGAAGCAAAGTTCAGTGAGCCTATACCATGGATTGGTCTCTACATAGCAGTGGCATCTCTGGCCTGTGCAATTGCTATGGCCGCGGATTTCATCCGTGGCTTCCGCCACCAGAAGTTCTGGTTCCCGAGCAAATTCTTCTCCATTAATGCCACTTCACTGACCATAATAGCTGTGGCAGTCAAATTGTCAGTGGATCTAAACACTGCTATGCCTCGCCGCGTTGATCAGCTCGCAAAACTTAGCAGTGGTGCCTTGCTCTGTACAGTAATGGGTAATTCTATGCCTTCTCTAGGAACTATGGACAACAATGATTTATACACAAATATTATTGCTTTAGGAATACTCGTTGTTACTGTTATTGTTAATACGGGAATCCAATTGGGCACTGGTGTAATATATCTTCACTGGAAAGAGCATGCTTTTATTATGTTTCTCATGCTTATTTTGCTTGTAATCCTAAGCTTTTCGGCTTTAGCTGTGCCGGTAAATAAAAAATATTTCCAATATAAATATAATAAGAAGTATGGTATGGCTTTGAAAGAAGACTCGAATGAAACCAGCAAAAGGGAAGACAGGGAACTTAAAGAAGATATAACGAAATTCTGGATGATGGCTCATACCTGCAACCCCCAGTTCGTGGTCGGCCGTTCAGTTACATGCACGGCCGCAGGTGCTTTCTGTCTCCTTGTTGCTATTACTTTAGCGGAGGCCATGCTGCGATCTTACTTGATGCCCTGGTCATTCAAATTTTGCACCGGAGAGTCTGACTATGAGTGGTCGACCATCTTAATTCTTATTACACAGACCATTGCAGTAGGAGTTGGTACTATTGCCCCAGCAATCAGATGGTTCACTGCTGTAAACTTCAGGTGCCCGATCAGAAGGAAGAAAAGCGGCAAAAGAAAATGGACAGTAGAAAGGTACTGGATCCAGTTGCTAGTGGAGATGAAAGAGTGCCCACTAAGCATACGATTCGAGGACCGGTTTTGCAAGAAATTTGCCCATGGTGTTAAAAACAAACTGTTGGACCTCTGTATTGGAATGCAAACGGGAATTGTGTTGGGAAGCAAAGTGATTCAGTTCATTTCAGTTTACTTCATGATCCAGATTTTGTTATTCTGTGATTTCTGTAAGAAGTTAAATACGATGAAACCCAAAAACGGCATTTCATCTGACTCGGGATCAGAATCACGATCGACTCCAAAACCAGATCTCAGACGTTACGTTATGCATCTTGAAGGTGAAGAAGAGCTAGTTGAGTTGATGATGAAGAACAACTTTGATGCCACTGATCATTGGCTGCGAAGGGGGGAAAGGAAACAGCCAAAGCATCTCACAGAACTTCTGGAAAAATCAACCTTTGCAGAAGGATTTAAGGGAGTGAGGGAGTTCGACAGTGACCTAGTTCTCTCTTTAGTTTGTGATGAACCTCCTAACTGTTGGGCTCTTCCAGTAGTAACTCTGACAGCCATTGCAGTTGCACTTCCAAATGTCAGTGGTAGTTTAATGAAACAGTTGATGCGCAGTGTAAATGAAGGCCTCATGTATGTCAGAATCATAGAAGATAACCTGGACGCAAAGGGAGAATTGCTTAACATCAGGAAAGCAGCAAATGTTGCATGGGTAGGAGTCGATCTCTACCACAAGTGGCTAGATGTGGACCTTCGAAAACTGTCCTTCCAAGCAGAAAGCACTAAGGAAATACTCGAGAAACTATCTGATGCTGCAAAGAACAGGTTGGAGGAGTTTAAGAAGACACCCATGAATCAATGTCTGAAGGAAGGACCTTCGAAGTGGCCCATCAAGATACTGGCCGCTAATTCCATGTATAGGATAAGCCAAACTCTTCTGCAGAATTGTGAAAGAAGAAATGACTTGATCGACGAAAGATTATTTGAAGCTTTAACTGTCATGATCTCTGATATACTGGGCGCTTGTCTAACCAACTTACGGCAGGTCATATTCCACTATTTGAGCAGGGGTGTCACCGAGAGAGAGCGTTGTGTACGCAGAGCCGTTTTCATTCTTGGAAAAACAGAAAAGATTCGGAAACTTCTAGATCAGCAACCTATTTTCACTTTAGATCCAGATCAAATGGCCTCCATTGATAAGTGGCGTTCAATGCATGATTTGAAGATCTCTTTGCCCTCCATTCCATCTTCAGCAAAGCGTGAAACAGCCTTATCCACTTCGAGCGACTTGTATATAACCATGGAATAAATTTACTAGTTGCTTGGAGTTGCCAAAGATGAGCAACTCATGACTACGCTGTGTAATATTTGAATTATTACTTGCAACTAATGTCACCATGTAATGAAGTAGAAAGTAGATTTTTTGTGAAACTGAGGATGCAGTAGGCATCCCTTGATCAATTGTAACAGTGCAATGAATCTATATGGTAGTATATGAGTTGAGATTACCACAAAGCATCCAATTGAACGCTTTTTAACTATTAGGTGAAGAGAACTAGAACATGGTGGATCTGTGGAGTTGAAAATGCCATATGGCTCATTCAAAAGCTTCAGAATCTTGTATCACGAAAGGAGACTCGATTTCTTCCCAACTTGTTCAGCCTCTTGAACTTCAATTCTTAATAAATACACAGCCATATGACCTCACCTGTATGAATGATGACAATTAAGCGTGGATTGCTTCTATAATTTAAGCATTTCCATTTTGACCAGAACCAGAAACTTCCATTGTCCACTGATCTACGTTGGGTCAGAATGTCTTGGGCATCGTATAGACAACTTTTGGGGAATCAATATAGCCACAAATGTTAGAAATTTATGCTTAAAAATTCAATTACTTTAGAAATTATCTGGCAACAGCAACTACATTAGCTTAACATAATTCTTCCAACTGTGTCACCATTTACAAAAAGATTGTGATAATATTTACTGCTACAGCATCAAGACTTTCATACACAAGCAGTGGTGATGTAAGAAATTGACATGCAAAAAAAAAAAACAATTCGACGTGCCAGGATTTTTTAACTCAAGCTAAAGTTTAACTAATCAAATCCCTCGGCCCCTGAAGATTTGATGGGAACTAATATCCATTTAAGGAAAATGAAGCCTTGCAGCTTAATTATACAGCAGCATTGTGCCAGCAGGATTTTTTAACTCAAGCATTTTAGCTTTGTGTGACCAGTCTCACCACAATGAGTGCAAATGTATTCTGATTTGGCCTTTCCAATCTCGTAGCTATTATTATGAGGTCACGATGTCCAAATGATAGGTCTTGTACTCATTGATCGGTATATTCTAGGCTTGGCTCGTCGTGCCATCATCATAGATTATTTACCATGATCAATTTCGTTGTTCAGAGTGATTCTGCGAACAGTATCACGACATATGTAATTGTAGGCTTTTTCAAGATCTAATATTGGATTTTTTCTGAGAATTTCTCCTTGTATTTGTTCAAATTCAGCATCCAATCCGTTCAAGAAAATATGTACCCGTAATCTTTCAACAAGTTTTTCTATAGGTAATGACATCGTCAGGATTTTTCATTACAGTTCTATCACGATGATCAAGTTCTTGGAAGATTTTCACAAGATCACCATAGTATATTGATAACGGGCGCCCCATCTGTTTCAAGGAGAAGGCTTTTTTATTTAATGAGAAAAGTTGTGTTTCATCTGATCCAGTGTACATGGAGGCCTCATGAATGTCAAACTCAATAGAAGATTACCTGGATGCGAAAAAATATTTTAGTACATCAGGAAAGCGGAAAATGTTGTGTGGCTAGGAGTTGATCTCTACCAGAAGTGGCTAGATGCGGATCCCCGAAAACTGTCCCTCCAAGCACAAAGGATGTGCTCAAGGGACTTGCTGATGCAGCAAAGAACAGGTTTGAGGATTTTAAGAAGACACAAATGAATCAATGTGAATTTGAAAGCCCTTAAAAGTGGCCCCTCAACGTTTTAGCTGCCAATTCCATGTATAGAATAACCCAAACTATTCTGCAGAAGTAATCTGATGGGTGAAATATTATTTAAGAAGGTGAAGGTGAACTAGTTGATCAGAAACTATCTGTCAAGATTTCTGATATACCAAGTGCTTGCCTCACTAACTTGCAACATGTCATATGACAGTGTTTGAGCAGGACCGGTGTTGGGAGTGAATATTATGTACGGAAAGCAGTTTTCCTCTTTGGAAAAACAGAAAACATCCTGAAAATTATAGATCGATGATCAATGTCCAGTTTGAGGCCAGATCAAATGGCACGCATCGATCAGTGGCGTTCACTGAACAATATGAAGAACCATTTGCCCTTGATTCCATCTACAAAGAAGAGTAGCACAACCTTATGTACCTGACGATTGATTAAAAGTTGCTAGCCTGGAGTTGGAAAGTAAAAGCGGTTCGTGAACATGCTGTGTAATCCTTGAAATTAATCAGCTTTATGCTTCATGTGTGATGTTATATGTTATTTCTAGGTAAATTTTGTTTCAATCAGAATTCAGAAGTCTAAAGCTCTGTTTGTTATTCAATTGTAATTGAACAAACCAGGAAATGTATGCACCAAAAGTAACTCATGCCATCCATGTAAGGAGGTAACCCTCATGAGAATTTAACAAGTCATTCTTATATAACAGCACCATTGAGCGCCATCGTCTAGATTGAAAAGGAGCTATAGTCAGTTGAAAGGGATTAAAATGCACACCAGAAGTGCACATGACTAGTTAGCAGAGCCAAGCACAGCAGTCATAACCTGTAGATACTCTAACAAAGAGATGGTTGTAGAAGCACAAGAGTCGGGAATGGAAGCTGTGACTTGTGAGGTAGAAAGAGCACCAAACCATCCGGTGCTGGAAGGATGCCCCGGTCAAGTTAAGAACCTCTCCATTGCTTGTCAAAACCAGACATCAAGATATTACAGATTCATGAAGCAATTTGTTGAGACGTGTGAGCTAGCAGCAGAGAAAGACATATTCCGGTGAGCCCCAGTGGTGTGACATCAGGCATTCAAACTCAGGAGAAATGTCTCCAAGAAATTGATTAAAATATATACTGTAACAGCATAGAAAATCCACGTCCTGTAATTTGAGGATGCCAACGAGATAAATTGATGAAGACATCATTAAGCTCACAATACCTTTTGTTTAGAAACGGAAGAAAACACAATCATTATAAACTAGAACACAAGAGCCCAATTTTATTTTATCCTTCTGAGTATAATTTTAAAACCGTGCAGCAGTTTTTTTCACCAAAATAAGAAGCATAACTACTGAAATCGATATCAAGCAAGGCAAACAGGTGTCCTAGCAACCTATGCATTTTAATTTTAAGCATCAATTCAATTTATGCATCCCTCAAATAATCAAATTGCGAGCAACAGTACAATTTGTTTTGACATTCATTAATTGCAATCCCAACCACATTTTGTTTTTGCTCTTGTGAAAAGCACTCGGCCAGTAACATCAATTTCCAGTAGTAAGAAACAATTGAAGAATGATACGAAAACAGAAAAATAAAAATTCTATTAATTCAAAATATTGATTAAAACAAAACTGTTCCAACTAGAAAACCCAAGATCTTGCTAATCCCAAACAAAAAGCTCGCAGAACAGCCTACGAAGCACCCTAAAACCACTAAACAGAAAAGAAAAAAAGAACCTGTAATCCAAAAACAGGGAATAAGTAATAAAAATCAATCATCGCCGTCTCTCTTCTTGGGCTTCCTATAAGTTTCCTCGATGTGATTGGCGATTAAGAGACCAGTATTGGTAATCTTCCTTACGTTTGGAACGTTGTAGTTTTGAGCAACGTAGACGCCGAACACCGTCCCTGCGATGAACGAGAACCCGCTCCGAATTATCCCCATCTTTACTTTTACCAAACGAAAAAAGGGTTTATTTATTTAGATCTGAGTGGACCGCGGGAGAGAGAGAGAGAAAGAGAGGGTTTTAGACTTCTCTATAATCTTTATGAAAACAGAGGAAGTTAGCAGTGATGAATACAATGACACCAACTGCTGGTATGAATTTTTTTTTTTTTTCAAAGTTTCATAATTGGATTATGGATTATTAAAGTTTTACATAATTATTAATTTTATAATTTATAAATTAGTTAAAATATATGTAAGATGATTTAAAATTTAATATTAATAAAAAAAATACCGTTCACTTGTAGAAACACATACAAAGAATTCTACTCTCTAGAAAATTTACGTCATCTTTCTCTACTATAGGTCTCAATTTAGATTTTAGAGTGCGGAGAAACCTTATAAAATAGAAAATAAAATCACTCAATGTACTGTCAACCAGGGGCGGAGCCGAGAATAGTTTTTAGGGGGGCAAAACTAGGAAAATATTTCGGGGGGAGGGGTTAAATTTAACTAGTTTTGGTCCTAAAATTTAAATTTTTCTAGTTCTATGAGGGGCGTAATATAAATCTATTTTTTTGCAGGGGAGGGGCGGGGCTCCCACCAGCCCCCCTGTCCCCGCCACCATTGTTAACCCTACCTACCTTGCAGTAAGCTCGGCGGATCTAAAGTGGAGCCTCGCTGGAAAGTCACAAAGCAGAGACGAAAAAGGCTTACGGGTGCCAATATGGGAGGGAAGGGAGGTGCATCCCTAACCTGGGTTCGATCTAAGAATTCCAATCACCAGCTACAAAACCTCTAGGCATAAGATGCGCTCCTAGCCTCGTGACTTTCCTTCCTCTAGCAAGGGTGAGATTCGACAACCCGAGACAAAGGCTCTAGGTCAAGGATAGGTTTAGGATTCCTTGAATTTCCCCTTCTATAGGTCTCTTTGATTCTTTCCTTCTCCATTAAGAAACTTAAATCTTGAGAATATTGTGGTCAAATGTCAACTTGTCTCTATTAATGAAATGTGCAAGATCTATTTTTTCCTTCTTAACTCCAATGAAATATATAATTGATGATTCTTTAAATATCTTTATTGAAACTCTTGGTGTGATTTTATTTGAATCTCTATGTTCTATAAAAGATGATCCTGTAATTAGTAAGAAAAAAAATGCATAAAAATCTTAAATTAATATAATGTTAGTCCTTATCAACTTGCTTTTTGTATCCTGCCTTGTTTGTGATCTACAATAATAAACATACTAATTGGTTGGATGTCGTTTGTAGAAAAGAACACGGGAGGCCATGAAAGTGACCTTTCTACGAATGCTTGTTGACCATTGTTGAGATCACATAAAGTTTCAAAGACAAGGTTGGAAAACAAAGGAGGGAAGTGGGGATAGAAAGATGGAGGGGAAATCTCGGATTTGGAAGCCGTCCAAGTAAGAGTTTTGTGGAACCAAAGCTCCACTAATAAGTTGTATGGTCCAAAGAAAAAGGAAAATGGACCAATATGGCTGTGAAAATGAGATAGAATGGGAGATGGGAGAGAGATTTGAGGCCTGCAGTTCAATTACTTTTTGTCATGCATGAGTGCTAACTTTTGTGTTTTAGCATAAAAGAAAGGGAAATCAAGGACTGCGTTTTTCTAACGCAGACAAAGACATGCCTAAAGAGAGAAAAACAATGGAGGAAACTTGGAGAGATTGGATGGGAGAAGATATGGTGGCAAAGCATCTACAAAAGACAAGCAAAAGGTTGTGTCATGTGTGACAACAACCTGAGCTTTTCTTGCATACGCATAGCAATCAATCCATGTCTTTTTTCCCCTTCTTGTACTTTAGCCATTTCGCCACTTATTGTTCTTTTTTGGCTTCACTGTCATGATTATCTGTTTAATTTAGTCTTATGGTTTGCAAATGCAGAGGCAACGAGGCGTGACTTTCACAAAAGCCTCAGCAATTTATTTATCTAACCAAAAGTCATCGTCTCATGTTAGAAGGGAATTTGAGAGCCAAGATCTGCAGCGGGCTGCTCAGAGACCATTGACTCTGGAACCTGCTTGCATCCTGGCAAGAAAAGGAGGAATGTTGATTATTTCCATTTGCTTATTTAATGCATGTTTACTGCGATTGTTAGAATGGTTTGTTAAATGTGGGCACGGTTGCTATGTTTAACCAGGGACACCAATATTGGGTTTAGAAATTGAATAAGGTTTATTTGGTAAAGAAAAAGGAAGGAAAGATGACAGGTTTGAAGCTTAGATCTAAAGTTTTTGATTGCTAGGTTGGTGGAAGAAAACTGCAGACATGGTTGGCCAATCAGAGCGTTGATTGAGGGTGACCCACTCTCCATTTCCTTGCTCAACATGATCATAGGAGGAGAGCCAATTTCCAGTTCATGAGCCCATCCATCTTGTCCAAACCAAACCCTCACTCCTAGGAGGCTTCCTGATCACAAAAGCATTTTGGCACATGAAAATGAAAAGTGATGGATGATTACACTTTACACGAGAAAATGTGTTTTAGAGCATCAAAAATAAAGCTGGAATTGCTAGCTGGTGAGTTGTGTGTCTCGAATTTTGTCTCTCAATCTCTTCCTAGTACATAACATGTGGAATCTGTATTGTTTATTAGATATGAGCTGATGATGATTTGCCCTGAAAGCTGATGGGTAAAGTTTTCAAGAGCCCCTCACAGAGTGGGGTGTTTTTTTTTTCTCCCCTTTCTCTCCGGCCGTTGCTTCCCCAAAATGTGTAGCGGATTTACTTTTTAATGATAATAATGTATTTAATTTTAAAATTTATAAAATTAATTAAAATATATATAAATTCACCTGGATATCCATGTAATAAAAAAAAATAACATTTTTCCACTTTAAAATATGCAAATGCACTTTAAATTTTGCCGGACCATATTCTTTGATTTACTTAGATTTGAAGCAAAAGGGAGCCACAATGAATCTTTGTTTACACGGTAGCTCTAGCTTTTAAAACAAACTGTATAAACATCATGTTTTGTAATATTAAAAAGTAATTTATTGTTTGTGTGGGATCCATATATTTTATATTGAAACTGCCGATTCGCACGAGGTAGGTGAGAGTTGCTTCTCGAGTCTATGCCAGGTCAATTAAATCACCAGGCACTTGAAGTGAACAGTGTTCATGTGAATTTTTTTCACCTAGCAATGTTCACGTGAATAGTGTCATGATTTTAACTATTTGGCACTGTTCATTGAATCGCAATATTATTTTTTAAAATTATGTTTTACTTAAAAATTAGTGTTTAATATTACTTAATAACACTACATAAATTAGAAGAACATTGTATGATGATGTAGTATTTGTGAAATTTGATTGCAATTCTAATTTTGTTTATGATGATATTTTACCTGATTTTATTGCACGCTTAAAAAACCATGGAAACTATAGCTCTTATAAGATGAATTTCATAAATGATGAAATTGTAAATAAGTTAATGGAATAATAAAACAATATTTGATGTAAAGTATTATTTATTTAATAATGTAATAATAGTAGTTAAATCTACAGTATTTAAATAAAAAACCATCGATATTAATATATGTCTATTTTAGTTATTTTATAACCTCAATTTGAAAAGTATGTTTAACCAAATATATTAAATTACTTTTTATTTAAACTCAATTTCAACTATAATTTTAACCAAACATATATAAATACCAAACCAATCTCAACCAAAAATATTTTTATAAAACAATTTTTTTCAAACCAAAATAATTAAAAATTACTTAATAGCAAATACCCTCTCTTATACTTTAACCAGAATGACAGCGTGATTGATATAGATCTGACATCATTGGGTAATTTTATTTTTTTTTATCTAAGTTCTGTAGTTTTAATGAAGTTCCTTCTTTTAACTTGGAACAATCTTCAAACTCCATCTAACAGGTACATTTACGAGGAAAATATTACATGGATCAGATAAATAAGACTAAATATAAAGCCTAATAAAAATATTGATGATAAAAATTTAAATATTGAATCAGACTCAAATATCAAATATATATATATATATATATATGTTTGTTATTGGATTATTACTTGAAAGTTGTTTTTTTTTTTAATTTTAGTTATTTTTCTATTTAATTTTGAGTTTTAATTAGTTTCCTATCGAACCCTTTCATTAAGGGTTTTTTTAAAGATTTTTATATAAATAATTGAAGTTTTTATTATTATTCAGATTATTAAAAAAAAATTATAAAATATCAGGTATCTTTTTTATTATCATGCAGTATTAAGGTTTGAGAATCCTGATTTTTATGTAACATTATACGCTACACATCATACATATAGACTTAAAGCATACCATGACACTGTTATACCAAGCACTTAAATTCTCTTTCCATTCAAGTTACAAAGGATGCATGGCATAGAAAGCTTCCTTTTGTTCCATGGCATGGAGATACCTTGCTCTCCTCCTTCCAAGACTTGATACCTAATTTGTTGTCTCCTGTCTCCATTTATGTTTAAAGGCTATTTTTTTTATTGAATTTTTTTTATTTTTTTTAATGTTTTTAAACTATGCAAATGCTTCCAACATATTGTTACGTAATTAATTTGTTAAAAAATATGATAATTGAATTATGCTTCCATGGAGTACAAGTAATCGTTTCCTTCAAGCAAAACGCCAGCAAAAATTCTCAGAATAAATAACAATAATAAGGTATTTTAATTGTTTTTTCACAATAAAATGACTATAGTATTATTTATTTTATTTTAAAAAAAAAAACATGAACTGTCATGCATGCTGACATTGTTTCGAATTTTCTCTTTCAATAACACAGTAAAAAGGCTATATATTAGCAAATATCACGAGACACCAATCTATTAAAATAATATTCTGAATGGCTCGCATCGACGAGTCGACACGTCTCTGTCAATCGATGCAGACGTGTACTAACCCGTAAAGGTTACTGGACGCTTTGGCTGGGCTAAAGGTCCGGGCCTTGGATTCTCTATGAACTCTTTTCCCTTCAATCCTAAAAATTAATGTCTCTTTCAGGCAACCTAGGTCAAATGTTTAAAGAAGACAAACTTTTGATTCGCTTGTATCCCTTCATTTAATTCACGTTCTCTAAGACGAAGAAGGTTTCTTGGATTTTCTTTTTTACTGTATATATAAGTTTTCCTTAGGGTTTCAGTTCAGCTGATTCTTACTTCTATTTAGCACTCTAACGAATGATTAGCAGATTATATATATATATACACACACAATCGAGCCGAAACCCAGACATATTTTATGATGTTATTTACAGAAATTTGAGCCTCCATTTGGTTGATTGGCTCATCCTTGACCTTGGAGCCAAGAGACAAATTATTACAGGCAGGTGGACGAAAAATCATTTCAAGAAAGCGACTGGAGCTAGGAAAGGGCACGAAGAATTCTCGCCTTTATTCATGTTAAATTAATGGAAGTTTTCAATCTTCTCTTCAGCGGATCTTGAGCCCCTGTGGATTGATGGAAGTGATGACGAACGCATCAACCTATTATACCAACAAGAGACTTAGTGGAGCTACAAGACCCACACAGCCCCTTATTATACTGAGAAACTCGGGATTATATTTGTTTGATTAGATAAAGTTTACTTTATCAAATTAAATAAATCTCTTACCCCTATCGAGGTTGGTGGCAGGGATTTCTTTAGGAGCGAGCTCGTTTCGAAGAAGCCGACGCTTCAGTAAACAATCAAAATTTATTTACTCTGTAGAATTGGTGAAGGAACAGAGAAGGCATCTTCTCCTATTGCTATGGTTTGCTTTACTCCTCTCCTATTCAATTATTAATGTCCATATGATTTAGAATCCAGAATCAAGTGGGTCATGTTGCTGTTTTACCATAAGGTTGCTTTAGGGAGCAAAAACAACCTTTTTCATTTTTTTTACTATTATTACTGTTACCAATGGTCATTTGGGTATCTTCGAGCTAATTTCTTCAGACGAAAACCAAGAATCCACACCCAAATTAATTTATCCGCAGAGAACTCGCCTGCAGAGACTTGACTCTTCTCACTGTGGTAAAAAAAAGAAAAGAAAACTCCTTTGAGCTATGCTTTTGAATGATAAAAAGACGAAGACTGCATGGATGGCAGGAGGGCGTTCACCAGACACCCAGCCTATTGTCCATGTCTAACCACCACAAAGCATATGTGACTAGACAAGGCAAGCCGTATAGAAAATATGGGATTAAACAAAGCGCCTACAAGCTCAAATACAAAACAAGGACGAGTAAAGTAAGCAAGCAGAGCTTCAATTATTAGATGTAATCCTTTAAAAATAGCAAATTCATTGACAATGAATATGTAACACTTGGGAACTCAATAATAATAATAATAATGTAGCATTTTGATTAAGAAAGAAATGAGAAAGACGCGTTACGTGTTGTTGGGTGCAATACATGCAAAGTTTTCAGACACGACCAGATTCTACAAAGCCATGTGTTGTTATTTTAAATGGTCATGATTGCTTCAGAATGCTAATGCTAATCTTAGGTGTCTTTGTTTTTTTTGTTTTTTATGCCGCTCAAGGTTATGGCATACAATCGCCTCTGTGAATTTATCTATTATCATTGAAAACACAGAAGTCAGCTAATCGAATATCATGCTTTTCTAGCTTTACTTCTCTAAAGCATGAAGGCAATGAAGGAACCCTAGCCAGTTCTAGTGACAGAGAGAGAGCAGAAATTACAGTGTAGAGATGTCCTTCCAGCACGGATTTCCAAATCTATCCTCGGCCATCATATACTAATCAGACAGCAATACAGCCAATCAAGGGATTCAACAATTATAAAGAGTAACTTATCTAGGCAAGGATTCATTTCCTATAACTTGTGATTGAGGTAAGGCATAAACGTTGTGGTTTTTGGATGCTGCTACCATAGAAAACATTCAAAAAGCAGAGTCAAGAGATTGCAATCACATGAGATTCTGACATCTAAAACCACCAATAAACACAGATCACACCGGAGTAGAAAACCCAGAAACAAGCAAACATGGTTTTTAACCACGATCTTCTTTGCAATGCAAGGAATCCAGTGAGGCCAGAAGTTATGCATGAAGGTGCAGAAACTAGTTTCAGGTTTCTAAAGTTGTAATTTGCAGCTAGCTATGAGATATCGATCATGATTTCAAAAGCATCCAAGGCAGCCATAAAGTGTATTTCATTAAGTTGCATAATGAACTAAACAACACAGAGTATGTATATTGATTCACTGAAAGGATAAATAAGTGGTGTAGATCCTGCTGTGCAAGGTCCTTCGCTGCTTCAGACCTTCGCTACACCATCATCACATTTGACAGAACAGACTAAAATTCAGGGCATTGCAACAAGAAGGAAATGGGCTCAACCTCCATACATGGGAAATCTGCAAGGGTTGAGGCGCGCAGAAATTAGAGAGTGCTTCTAAACTGTAAGACGATGAAAGCTCTCGAGAATGATTTTACTGTAGCCTAATTAGACAATATTACAGCAATTTGAGTTTACAACATTTCACTCACCCCTCCAGCGAAAATAAACTCTTATGCCATCCACCTTTAGTGAAGGACGACTGAGCCAATCGACAGCACACGAGCGCACCTTAATTGATAACAATGATCACAAGAACTTTAAATTATAGCATATTTCCCTGCCCGTAAATGCTCAATTTACTTATTAATGGTGAAGCAACCCAAGACACAAAAGTGGATATCTTGAGACTCAAATGATAACAGCACTGGATGTGTATTTCCTTGGTTTCTGGCTTGGTTTATCTCCTTATCTCTCTTATCATGCTCTAATGAAACCTCTACATCATCTCTATTACTTCCTTAAATGCAATGTCAGTAACAGTAGTGACAGCGGGGAAAACACAAGAGTACCAAATCGGTGCACATTAGGAAACATAATGCCATATTGTTCACTTAAAAACGTTAGAATTCTGGTAATTTCACTTTCCATTTCGAATTCTCATCTGTTGTCAAGTACACAACAAAATACAACCATCTTAACAGACACAAAAGAACCATTTTGCCATAATAACATCAAAATACTACGCAGCAGATATCCATTTCCGAAACAAATCATACCCTAGATTGTCTAATTAAATGTTTTGTTCTACTGGGACAAGATAAACACAAGCAGAGGGGACTCACAAGCTAGACAATTCATATTAAGTCATTAACAGAGGGACCAACAATAGTACAAAATTTATTGACACAAAACCACATTTAGTAAATCGAGTTGGAACCTCTAACAAACTGTGAGCTGATAAAAAAACCAACCTCCTTGCTTGTCATAATGTTACTGCTCAGCATCTCCATGCTGAAGCTGACATAAGCTCTCTACGCTGCCAACAAAGCACAAGCAATGCCTGCCGCTTCTCCACATGAAATCCCCTCACCGGAGTCCTCTTCACCACGCATTCTGCCTGAGTTTCGGTGAAGTTACTGAAAGCTACAGGAGAAAAGCCAACAGACGCAAAGATTGTCTTCCAATTTGGCATCTTTTCTGGTGCACGAAGACGCCCCAACACAGTACTTTCAATCCTAGGCTGGAGCAAAAACCTCTCAATCTTGTTCACTGCATCCGCAGTTGCATTAACAGCATCCAATGATTCCAATAGGTTTACATAAGATTGGAGGGCATGGAGAATATGTTGTGGGAACGGAAGATCACTTCTGTCACACCCTCGGTCCAAAGACACCACGATCTTTGGTGAAAGTTGCTTTATAAAGCGCAGCAGTGACGGTAATGCAGATGGTTGATTTGAAGAGCACCAAATAGGGAAATTCACCACAACAGCCTCATTTTCATTTGTTCGGAAAAAGGGAAGAGAATAACAGTTTTGCTCCAAGGAATCAAAGTTAATCACATCAAGTTCAAAACTCAGACCAATCTCATTAGCAAATTGAGTTAAGTTATCACGCATAAGACCAAGTTCAACAGGATGGTGAGTCGAAGGAGAGGCAAAAGCAGTGGTTTTCAACGACCGGACACCTCTATTTCGCGGAAGTTCCTGCATGAAAGAGGCCCATTGAGCGCCAAATCCAATATCAAAGTCCACTATGTGAATACTTTCGGCATCATCAACTGCTTCAAGGAGAGCCTGATTGCAAGTGAAGTTGACAAATTGGATAAGTGGAGAAACCTCAGATAAGACTTTGTAAGCACTCATTTTGAAGATGACATCAAATGGGGTGGGGCTCCTAGGCGGTGGGGCAGTGACTGAGTTATTATTCATGAGAAGGAGCAATTGAAGAGCCTCCTTGAAGTAGAAAGCTGCCCTGTGGAGAGGCTTTCCAGTGGGGGAGAGCTGTTGATTGAGCCGCGCCAATATCCCTTGCGCGTGTAAGAAATTCCCAGTCCCTACCAACTCTGCTGCCTTGAAGAGCTGGTCCAACAAAGCTTGTTGTTGCTGTTGCTGTTGCTGGACTCCTAAATCTTCCTTCTTCACCATCAACGGCTTCTGTTGAAGTTGTTGGTGAAGAAATTGTACTCCCTGTGGAAACCCCAGTTGCTGTTGTTGGTGTTTTCTTAGCAAAAACTCTTGCCCAGGAACAGAGAATGGTGGTTTAGGGATTACATGAGAGATTGGGTCTACACCACCAGAATTGTGGCGCTTGAGTTGGGAATGGAGGGGCCGGTTTTCTTGCTGGGAAAATGGTAGTGGCAAGAAAAGGTTGGGATTTTGAGCGTGCGGATTATGAGACTGTTGCTGGTTCATCAATACCTGTGGATCTAGTAAATGCGGCTTCTCCTCCGAGGCCTCGATTTGTTGCTGCTGATTATGATGATAACCCATACCAGGAGGCAAAGAAAGTGGAAGTGAGACACTGTTAGATGAAGAACTAAAAACTGGGCTTTGCACGCTAGAGTTGTTGTGTCCGAATCCAACATTTTTGTAATTGACCAACCCAGAAAAAGAACCAGGAGCAACCAAACCAGACCCAACATTTGAAACCCCAGGACCAGGAAAAGGAGCCAAATTAGTGCCAATGCTTGACACCCCACATGGAATTCCACTTAAGGACTCAAATCCATGTCCTTGATCAACAATCCCCAATCCACCACCACCGGCACCAGCATCAGCATTGCCATCAAATTCCAGCTGATTGTTTCCACTTTGCAACAGCGGCTTTAGCCCAAACTGCGTGTCATCCACATCCCCAGCTATCCACCTCAAAAAGGATTGTTCTTGGCTCGGCTCTGACAGCATATTCTCCCAATCTTCTAGTCCAAGTCCACATCTTGCTCCTGATGAAACAAACTCTAGTCCACTTGGGATTGGCTGCAACTCTGGAGCCCATTCATCTTTCCTTTCATTGCTCACTGGGTTCACTGCTTTATCTGTTGCCGTGATGTTGGTGGTGTTTCCACCGGCGCCGCCGTTTGAGGAGGAAGAGAGAGTCGAAACAGATGTGGGTGGGCTTTGACTTCTTCTCATATGAAGAACTGAGGTAGGTTCTTTGCTTGCAAAGCTATTAACTTGAAGAGGTTGTTGTTGTTGTTGCTGCTGCTGCTGCTGCTGCTGCCTGTGCGTCCTAGTTTCTTGTTGAGAACAAATTGAAGCAAAACCAGCAATATCTACACCCCCTTTGGCCTGCAAATGAAAGGGCATCCCTTAAATAAAATACCTAAGAAGCCAAAAGAATTTGAAGAGAGATCAAGAAAAGGCCCAAGATTTGTTGTGGTGAAGTAAAGGATTATCAATGGCGTTGGCTCTCAAGAGGGCTAACACTCAGATTTGAAAGAAGAGAGGAACTTTCTTGTTCTTAAACTCAGATTTCTTTAACCCAATATCATATCTCATTGCATGCCATGAATCTCTTCTTTAACTCACCCATTACAACAAAACATCTTTTTTCGCTAGTTCTTGACCACCCACCAATCCTCTCCTTCTACTGGTGAGCTCCATGATCTTTATCTAATTTTCTCCTTTCTTCAACTCCATACGAATTTCTCCTTTCTCTCTCTCTCTCTGTACTTGTTGTGTGGCTGTGGTTGTGGTTAATAGCTCTTTGTTTCTTCACTTCTTCTAGCCCTTCTGTCTCAACAGTACTAATGTACCATCATTCTGTGTCCTGCCATTGATGCGTGCATCATAAAAAAGGCAATAAAGTGTTCCTCTCCCCTCCTCTCATTCTCTCTCTATTTTTTTTTCTTTCTATTTTTTACCCTTTAATATAAAGTTATCAATATTGTTCTGTTTCGATATTCGTTTTGAGTTTTCAACAGATATGAAAATTCTCAACACCGGCTTATTTCCACGTTTCATTTTTAAATTATTATTAAAATATACAAAATAATTTTTTATCAATTTATAAATATTTATTTCTAATATATCTATTGTTCCAAGTTGCTTATAACACTTAATTACTTGATCAAACAAATATTTATCATGATACTTTAAAAACATTCAAGATAACTTAAAAATAAAAATTAAAAAAAAATGTTATGATTTAACCAATAGATTAAATTTTCATAAATATCAAACAATGAGATTATATATATATATATATATATATATATATATATATATATATATATTAAATTGGTTTAAAAGTAATTAATGTTATGAGTGAAGTAAAGAATAGTTTTAATAAAAAATTAAAAAAAAAAATCTTTCTTTAATTATTGGAGTGTAGCAATTGATATACACCCCGTTTATTTTAACCGTTTTCAACTCATCCATGTAAAATAAAATTTTAGATAATATAAAACAAATGAATTTTTCTTTTCAAATGTTATCTTGATCACTCTAATTTTTTGATTTGATTGATTGTTAAATTAAGTTGAAATTTTTATAAAAACATTTCTCAAGATCCATTTACAAGTGAGACACACTTTATTAATCCATTTTCTAGATAGATTTTAAAAAATTAGACTTAAAATATCCTTTTTGGGTCAATTTTTCTTGTTTTTCATGGATTTTATGTTATTTTTCTATATGTTTAAGGATTTTGATTTTATTATCTATTACAAGTCAATTTTCTAGCCTATTTAAAGAGATTATAAACCTTTTTAAAAGACAAACTTTATTTTGACTATAATTTAGAAAATAAAACTATAAATTTAAAGTCCGAGTTAGCAAGATCTTTCACCCATCAATTATGTTTTTGTATCCTTACTTATTGTCCTTTATGCTTTCGCCTACATCATTCTTTTTATAGGATTATCTCGATCTTATGAGTTAGATTATGGGTTGCTTTGACTAACTCGAGTCTTTTATTTAAAAATTAATAATTTTTTTTATTTTATCATTCAATATTGGGTTGAATCGAGAATTGAGTTTTGTAATTTTTGATATTTCTCTTTCTATTAAGTTATCTCGTTCACATAATCTAGGTTATAGGGTTCGGTGGACTTGCCAAGTTTTGCTAGTGTTTTTTTTTTTAATACGTTTGTGTAATTGAGGCTCTCTTTTTTCAGCCCTTCACATTGAGTTTATTGGGAATTAAGCATCATGATTTTTTTATTCAATTCTTATGGTGTTATATTGGCCTCACAATACGGGATATGAGTTTGACATACTAACTCATGTTTAATCGGTAATTTCTTTTGTTTTTATTTTCTTCAATTTCATTATTTAGAATTAGTTTGGGTAGGAATTGAGCTTCATAGTTTTCTTTCTTTTGGCAAGCTTTTTTTTTTCAAGTCATCATGGTCATTTTCTTTTTAATTTGATCGATATACTTTTTTTGTTTTTGTTTATCATGTAATTAAATGAAATCAAGTTTTGAACCAGCTGGGTTTATGACTCAAATTGTGAATTTCTCTTACTTCTTTAAAACATATTTCTAGCACTTGAACATTTTTTGTTTACGTTGGGAAAAGATTTCAATAAAGCCAGGGATTAGTATCTTAACTAATAGAGATGATCGCAACAAATGAAGACCTCTTTAGACTAAGAACAATCAAATAGTATGTACGTTTTCATGGTAATTATAACAAGCAAAAAAAACTAGTTGAAATTGGTGAATCCATATTCTGAGACAAAGGCGAGGATAATCCTCCTAAAACAATCTTGCAATTGTATACCATTATCTATTTCACTTTATTGTTTTACATAGTAATGGAGTAATAATAAATGTAAATTTCTTTCCATATTAAAAAAATACATATAAATTTGTTTACCTTTATCTATTTCACTTGATTGTTTTATCATGTTTAGAAGATGAATGTAAGGGGAAAAAGAATAGAGAGATATTTTGTTCTTAATTGTTTATCATTCAAATAATTCTTGATCAATTATACAATTTGTTCTTTATTTCTTCCTTTAATTAAGGAGAAACTATAATTAGAAAATGAATCTTGAATTAGGATAGATAACAATTTTATAATTCAAATGAAGTGTAGGATTCTCTACTTGATTTTAATAGATTAAAAAAATATGGATAAACTAATATAGGAAAAAACATAAGAAAGCGATAAACGAAACATAAAAGTTCTAAAGGAAAAATAATTTGCAAAATAAAGGTAAATTATAGAAACAAAATTGTGTATATTGGAGTAAATGGATACCATTTGTATAATGTTACAAAATTTAAATCCTACATGAACTATAATTTTTAACCCTATACAAAATATTCACGATGGGTAAAGATTTATACAATCAATTCTAATACAATTTGAATTCATGTCCAAGTGCGTCTCCTTCCTAACAATCTTATAAACCATAACTAGATTATATTTCTTGTTAGTTTAATTTGTTGAGGACTCTTGTTCTGAAAAAGACTTGATTTTTTAGCCAATCATGTGAATTATCATATTTGTGGTTAAATGTCTTTCCTTGATTAATAACAACTTCTAGCTTTCTTAGACGATCATAACTTCTAATTTCATTGATCGACCGCTTTCTAACTTCCTTGATTGATTTGAGTTCTTCCTATACTTTATTGATTTCACTATTGATTGTTGATTTTAGCCTTTCTTTTTGTGTTTGTTAGCGAACAATTATTGTTTTTACTTAGTCGACACGTGAATGTTTATTTTTTATGTAAATATTGTCCATTTATACTCTTTTATTTTAGAATAAATGAAAAAATATCTCTTGTCATTTAAATGCTAAGACTGATCAAACCAATTGATCATGAATGATGTGCAAAATAAGCAATGTTACCTAAAAATATCATTTATTCTCCACTATATGACATTATTGTTAATAAAATCATTTTAAACAAGTATGCTCTAGCTATTCTAGGCGCGATGTTTAGGTTTTAACAAACTATGTTGCAGTTCTTTTATTAATTCTCAATGATACCCAGTTCTTCGCTTAACATAAAATCTCTAATCTTTCTTCCAAAACATATAGATTTGAGAAATTTTTAGCAATAATTTTCATATCAATGTCTTGTGCATTTTCAACCACAAGAATTTTACTACTTTGCTTTTCATTATACCCTTGTTACATACCAGTAATATCTAGTAATCCTCACAAATATTACGTCATGATGATCAAAGATCATTTTATACCATCATCTATATTCAGCCTCATCATTGGCTTTTATATTATTTTATCTCATTGAAAAATAAAAATTAAATTAGTAAACCTTTTGATAAGGCTTTTGTGTCACTATATGGTATAGAGTTAGTGTAAGATATTTACAATTATATTCGACAACTAATTAGTTATAATAAGCATAAAATATCCTATTACTTTGATTGATTATGCCCCTTAAGTAGTATTTCTAGACCTATGATTGAAACCTCATATTTAGCTTTATTATTAGTGTAGAGAAAATCAAGCCAATACGATAAGATCACATTATGACCTATTAGAGAAACCACCACTAAACCTACCTTATTCTAAGTTTTCATTCCAACAAATCATAAATCTCATGAAACAAGTTCTTCCATAACAATGTCAGTATCTCATTCCTATTCATAATTGATATGATAAAAAAAGGTGATCAACTAGAAGATCAATCAAGACTTTTTATGTGGTTGCTTTTTAAGGTGTGTATGTAAATTGAACTCAAGCAATGTCAAAGTATATTTAATAATATGACCTCGTAAAAAAGGTTTAGATAACATGTACTTTATGAAAATTTTCTTGTAATTTACCAACTAATAATATGTACCAATGAAGATTTACATATGTAAAATATAAGGATAAATAAAGCTTTTATATTAAACTATAACAATCTCTAATATCAATAAAAAACATAACAAATAATAAATAACCTACTCATGTACAACTTTATTTTTCTATGCTAACATGATACCAATTGATCCTTAAATAGTAGAAATGTGTAGCTTTAAAGGCTAAACAAGTTTTGGTGAGGCCAACACTAAATGTCAAATAAGTCTTTGTGTAATCAAAGGTAGTTTGTTTCTTTTCAATCCATTGAAATTATTTTGTGTTATTTCCTTTCAATGCTTGTTTAAGAAATTTCAGTATGGTATATGCATTAGAGAATGAGAAGATATCTTGTAAAGAGTTAGAGGTTGAGTGCAACAAGAATATAAAAGTGCTTAGTTAAAAAAAAAATATTGATTGAGGCTATGTTGACCCTTTTGATTATAAGACTAATATTATCGCATAGATAGATTTTTTAAAAGATTATATGAATATAACACATATTGATAAATAAAGTTTAAAAAAATTCAAAGGGGCTTGAGAGCCTTGATTGGACATTTATAAGATGGAGACAAAAACAATTTGAACTAAAGGATAAGTTCTTTCCAACATGGAGAGACTGATGCATGAGATGTTGGTCAAACACGTAGCCTAATGATAATAGACATAAACTTTAATTTGATTTTTGGATCGAGTTAAAAAAATTCTAAAATATTCTAGAAGCCATGTTCCTTATAGAGTAGAATTTCTCTGGTCATCTAAGATCGAGAAGGCCTTCAAATTAGGCTAAGACTATTCTATTTTTATCAGTTTATTATTTTCCTAGTTAATTTTGAATTGTTAACTTATTTTCTAGGTTTTATATTCTTTTTTTTTATTTGAATGAGAGTTTTGATTATTCCTATCTTGAAAATTTTAGTTAAAGACCTATTTGAAAGGTTGTTATCCTTGTTTCGAGGGTAAATTATTAAAAAAGAATTATTTATTAATAAAATTGTTAATTACAATTTATATGTGATTTCTTAAAAAATTATATCTTCCTTATTTTTTAATTTTTATTTCTTAGGTTTGATAGCGTATTAAGTTCTTCTCACAAAAGTAAATCCTTACCTTTTTTAGTAGCTCTTTGTATTATCATCTTGTGTTTAAAATACAAAAGACATGGTAACTAATAAGAAATAAAATTTCAACAATCTGATAAAAATAAAGAGTTGTCTCAATTATGATTATTAAATATTGCTAATATTATAGAATGTAATTATATAGGAAATATTGTAGTCATATTCTTATGTGGTAATCTCCACCTTTACTATTGTATATTGCCCTACACATATATATAGAAAGGGTTGGCTAACCTATTAGGTTAAGCCTCCTAATTATTCTCAACTTGGTATTAGAGCCTTCGGCTGATTAGTACTTAAAAGTGCATGTTTATCAAGGGTTTATATCATCATTTTGCACTTAAAGTATCAATAACTCCTTAACTAAAGCATGTTTTATAATAACAAGTCTAATATTATAAATTACCCTAATATATGGTAAATGTTCATCTTAAATGCAGGCATATCACATAAATCAAAGGATTGATTGATGAATTCAACTACTGAAATTTTGAAGATAAAGAAGGGTGAAGCTTAGAAAAGAGATGTTGGCGCAGTTCAAACTGGAACACTGTTCGGTAATTGGGTCATATCTCGAGTTCTAGATATCAAAATGATCTGAAATTTTTACAGAGATTTGATAAGACATAGGCCTACAACTTTCATTTGGACATCAAGATCTAAGAAGGCCGTTTTCAAGTCCAAATAATAGCAACAACGAAGAAGTCCGAAGCTGTCCTGCAGCCCAACACTGTTCAGTGTTCAGCCCATATCTTGAGTTCTAGAAGTCCAAATGACCTCATCTTTTTTTTGCTGGAAAGCTAAGAGAATTTCGCAGAACTTTCATTTGGACATCTGGACCCAGTTCTG
This sequence comes from Populus alba x Populus glandulosa, assembly GCA_033617975.1. Lineage (NCBI taxonomy): Eukaryota > Viridiplantae > Streptophyta > Magnoliopsida > Malpighiales > Salicaceae > Populus > Populus alba x Populus glandulosa. The sequence goes on along the minus strand of CM066143.1, from coordinate 10,190,059 downwards.
ATGCTAGCATTTTTGTTTTATTTAGACAAGATGATAAGGATTTTCACTAAGTCAAAAGTTGGCCACCCACTCAACAATGAGTCATCAAAGCAATAATTCCGAATTTTGGCCTATAAAAGGAGGCATTTGCCATGTATTTAGGGGCTTGGTTGTTCAGATCAAGTTCATGCTTTTTATTTCTCTCTTTATATTTTTTGTAATTCTTAAGTTTTGCTTTCATTAATTTCTTGTTTATGCTTTTCATTTCCTTTCCTTTCCTTAGTTAACTTGTATTTTATTTATGTTCTTGTTTTGTTTATTTATGTTTCTCTTCTTCTTTATGTTTGGCTAAGTTTATTATGTCAAGGTGAAAAGGTTACACTAATGGTGTAAGAACAAGTATGGTGTAAACTCAATATGGACCTTAATGTTTAATATTAACATGTCTTATCTTTTTATCTTACTAATTCTTAATACCTTGCTTGTTAAATGGTTAATCTAAATTTGTGTTGTATAATACTTGGTATAACAAATGCTTGGCACTCTCATAACCCAACCGTATGGTATTACCTACACCTGGGGCTATGAAAGGTACTTGATTTGTTGTTAACATCAATTAACATCATGAATTCGTGATAATATTTAAAAGTTTGGTGTTATGTAAATGAGATAATTAATATGATCATGTTGATAATTTATAATGAGCTATTAATGACAAATCATCCGAATGGAACCTCCTTCGTGTGTGGTTTCCAAATTGAGTAATAAGAGTTTATACTATACTTGTTTGAAATACCATTGGTGGATCCTCTAACCTTGACATTTATTTTTATCATTGTTTAATCCTTACATTAATCTTCCATCTCAAAGTTCTCATTAATTTCTTCCTCCTCTTCTTTTTATTGTTATTATTATTACTACTATTATTATTATTATTATTATTATTTACATTTTTATTATATTTTATGTATGTTAAGTATGCTCTGTGTTTGATCAAGGATCCTGACATTGTTGGTCTTGTCTTGTTCATTCACATCAGAAATCTGTTTATATTATATAATATATCTCTTTGATCTTTCCATAAACTCAGTATATAGGCTGGAAACCTGTGACCCGATCTTTTAGATCATTCTCAGGTATAACAACGCCACGTACTGAGTATTATTATTATTATTATTATTATTATTATTATTATTATTATTATTATTATTATTATTATTATTATTACTATTAATATTATTATTACTGTTATTGTTATTATTATTGTTGTTATTGTTGCTATTATTGTTATTGTTGTGTTGTTATTTATAATTTATACAATTAACCTCTTTGTGGTTCGACCCCGGTCTTGCCGGGTTATTTATCACTTCGACACTCCTGTACTTGGGAGAAGACATCAATCTTTTGGTCGTGTCATCGGCCGTCAAAACTCTTTTCTCCCTTTGCAGCCGGCCCTAATTTTCTCCCTCATGGATTCTCCTCCTGCTGCCGCCGTTGCCATCTCTCCCTCTACCGGTGCTGCACCATCACCGGCCAACCCTCTTCCTGCTGCTGGCCGAGAACAACTTCCACATGTGTCTGATTTTTCTTCTCATGATTCTGTAGCTCCTTTGCCTCTCATGGGAACACAATCTATAACAATGGTTCCTCTATCAAACACCCATCATATTGTGTCGTTGAAACTTACGAACACAAACTATCTTTATTGGAGAATGCAGATGAAGCCATATCTCCTTAGTCAAGGTGTTTTTCACTTTGTTGACGGCTCCTTGCCGTGTCCCCCATCTCATATGATTGATGATTCGGCTGGTTCTTCCTCTGCCATCAGCCCTTCTTTTCTTCGTTGGAAGTAACAAGATCAACTTATTTTGAGTGCTCTACTCTCCTCTCTTTCCGTGGATGTGCTGCATCTTGTAGTAGATTGTTCTACTTCACATTGTGTTTGGCGCACGCTTGAGAAGGCACTTGCCTCTCCATCTAATTCCCGGATCATGCAACTACATGGCTCCTTTCAAGACCTTCGGCAAGGTGATGCATCAGTTAGTATGTATATGCAGCAAGCCAAATCGTTATTTGACGAATTGGATGCTGCTGGTTGCCCAATGTCCCTTGAAGTTTTCAATCTTAAGTGTTTCGTGGACTTCGCGGTGAGTTCAAAGACTTGGTAACTAGTCTCATAACCAAGGCTGAACCGCTATCGTATGCTGATCTTCATAGTCATCTCCTTACCCATGAGTTTCTTCACAAGAATTCCTTTCACTCCATGGCTGTCGGTTCATCCTCTTCACCTTTGCTGTCTTCTTCTTCTCTGCCGCAGCAGCCACCATTGTTGCCAACACCTCTGAATTCTGCTTATTATGCCATGACTAATCACAGCCGAAACAGGGGACGTTCTAGGGGTAATTGGCGTTCCAACAACAACCGATTTCAGGCCCAAAACAGAGGTCACTCCGCTGCAGATTGGAGGCAAAATCAATGGCAGAACAGGCGCACCTCTGCTGCAGATTTCCGGCCAAATTAGAGGCAGTGATCTGGACATGTACGCTGCCAATTATGTTCCAATCCTGGCCATTCAGCTCTTCAATGCTCTAAGTTTAGCAGCAACACACAACAATCCTCTGCTCACCTTGCTGTTGCGAATGATTCTGCTGCAACGACTTGGTTTCCTGACACCGACGCGAATCAACATGTGACGCCTGACCTTGCAACTCTAACTGATTCTGCTCCTTATCTTGGTAATGATTTCTTGCATGTTGGTGATGGTAAGGCCCTTGACATATCCCATGTTGGACATACTACTTTATATTCCCCCAAATGCTTGTTTACATTAACTAATGTTCTTCGTGTGCCTCATATTACCAAACCGTTGTTATCTGTTCAGAAATTCTGTCGTGATAATCATGTTTATTTTGAATTTCACGATTCTGTGTTTTATGTGAAGGATCTCGTCACCAAGGAAGTTCTTCTTTCCGGTCGGAGTCATGATGGTCTTTATGTTCTCTCCGAGTCCTCGGCTACATCAGTTCCTCAAGCTTTTTGGTCTCCTTGCATTTCCACGACTGCCGACTTGTGGCATCATCGTTTAGGTCATCCAACTCCTCGCATTCTAAATTTGTTAGTTTCTGATAATAAAATTATTTATACGTCTAGACGATGTTTTACTCAATGTCAAGCATGTCCATTAGGCAAGTCATCTCGTTTGTCATTACGACCGACGGGTCACAAAACTTCTACCCCACTTGAATTAATTTTTAGTGATGTTTGGGGCCCTGCTCCAATGTTTTCTTCTGATGGTTTTCGTTATTTTGTTATCTTTGTTGATGCGCACACTAAATATATCTGGTATTATCCGCTTGTTGCGAAATCTGATGTATTTTCCACGTTTCAATGTTTTCAGACACTTGTTGAGCGTCAGTTTTCTCTTAAAATTAAATCTGTTCAAACTGATTGGAGTGGTGAATATCACAAATTAAATAAATTCTTTCAAATAATTGGTATTCATCATCGATTAATTTGTCCTCATACTCATGAACAAAATGGCATAGTTGAACGTCGTCATAGACATATTGTCGAAACTGGTCTAACCCTTTTAGGCCAGTGTAATGCCCCATTGCGTTTTTGGAACTATGCTATGGAATCATCGGTATATCTTATTAATCGCATGCCTACTCATGTTCTTCAAAATAAATCTCCTTTTGCGCGTCTGTTTCATCGCACTCTTGATTATAACTTTCTACGCACTTTTGGGTGTCTTTGTTTTTCATTTTTACGTCCATATCATGCTCATAAATTAGATTTTCGGTCTTCTCCTTGTGTGTTTTTAGGCTATAGCTTGTCTCATCTTGGTTATCGGTGTCTTGATTTAGAGTCTGGTCGTGTCTATGTCTCCCTTCATGTTCTTTTTCATGAATGTGTCTTTCCTTTCAAAAAGTCTGAACAGGTAACAACACCCCCGGTTCCCCCCACTCCACCTACCTATCTTCCATCACTGCAACCCCCTTCCTGTTTTCTGCCTCTTCCTTCCCAACTCGGTAAAACACACAACCCATATTTGCCCCTTGCTGCAACCCCCCAGCTTGCTCCCCTACCCGTTGATTCAGCCGACCCTGCCTCACCACCCCACACAGCCATACTATCACCACATGCTTGTCTTTCCAATGATTATTGTGCAGGAACAGGTTCTGAATTGCAGGATTCAGTAGCAGCACAACCCAGCACCTCCCCGGCTTCACCTCCTAGTCTGCAACTTTGTGTTGATCTCTCCTCTTATCCTCTTCAGCACATTCCAGGTACAGGTGCTGCTACTCCATGTCCAGCTGCTCCTAAACACCCCATGGTTCTTCGTCCGAGATAGCCTAAGACAACGCTGATCACCACCACGGCAACCACATCTACTGCTTCCTTCAGTCGGGTAACTTCTCCTCCCTCGCATGAACCATTTATTTTTCCTGATGCTAACAGATATGAGGCATGGCATAATGCTATGCGAGAGGAAATTCAGGCCTTACGCGCAAACAGAACATGGACTTTAGTGCCATTTCATCCGTCCATGAATGTTGTTGGTAGCCGATGGGTCTACAAAATTAAACGCGGATCTGATGGTAGCATTGAGAGGTATAAGGCGCGCCTGGTTGCTAGGGGTTTCACTCAGCAAGAAGGTATTGATTACTCAGAAACTTTTAGTCCTGTTATCAAACAGGCAACAGTCCACTTAGTGTTCTCCATTGCAGTTTCGAGTGGTTGGAAAATTCATCAGCTTGACATTCATAATGCATTTCTAAATGGAGTCCTTGATGAAGAGGTTTACATGAAACAACCTCTGGGTTTTGTTGATTCTGCACTCCCAGGTCATGTATGTCGATTGCATAAATCTCTATATGGGTTAAAACAGGCTCCGCGGGCTTGGTACACTCGTCTGAATGACTTCCTATTATCCATTGGTTTTCGTGCTTCTAAAATGGATACCTCATTGTTTATCTTCTCGGTTGGTAGTGATATTTGTTATCTTTTGGTTTATGTTGATGATATTTTGCTTACGGGTAATAATGGAACTCTGCTACAACGACTCATTCAGCTACTGAGCTCAGAATTTAAACATCGGGATTTGGGTGATGTTTATTATTTCTTGGGTATTGAAGTGTAGTGTACTGGTCTGGGACTTATGCTTTGTCAACATAAGTATACACTTGATATCCTCACACGAGCTGGTATGTTATCCTGTAAACCAGTTGATACTCCTATTTCGGCATCCAAAGCCACCATTATGCCGGATCCATTGTTTTCTGATGCTACTCGTTTTCGGCAACTTATTGGTGCTCTCCAATATCTCACTTTCACACGCCCGGATATTTGCTTTGCTGTTAACCGGGTCTGTCAATTTATGCATGCTCCTACAGAATCCCATTGGGCTGCCGTAAAACGCATCTTGCGTTATCTCCGTGGTACGGCATCACATGTTTACATATTACTCGCAGCTCTTCTTTTGTTTTACATGGTTTTACAGATGCAGATTGGGCAGGAAGTATTGAGGATAGAAAGTCTACAGGTGGTTATCTTGTGTTCTTTGGTCAGACGCTAATTTCGTGGAAATCGAGTAAGCAACGCACTGTTGCTCGTTCTTCGACGAAAGCGGAGTACAAAGCCTTAGCCGATGGCACAGCTGAAGTTATCTGGCTTCAGTACTTGTTAACGGATCTTCAGATTCCGACTCCTTCTGCCCCTATTATTTGGTGTGACAACCTTGGTGCCACGTATTTGTCCACAAACCCTATATTTCATGCTCGCATAAAACATATTGAGATTGATTATCATTTTGTCCGAGATAGAGTTGCGAAGAAGGAGATTCAGATTCGTTTTATTTCCTCTCAGGATCAATTTGCCAATGTCTTCACTAAGCCACTTCCTGCTGCTTCATTTACTGCTTTTAGATTCAAGCTTCGGGTTGATCCTCCACCCTCAGCTTGAGGGGGCGTATTATAGAATGTAATTATATAGGAAATATTGTAGTCATATTCTTATGTGGTAATCTCCACCTTTACTATTGTATATTGCCCTACACATATATATAAAAAGGGTCGGCTAACCTATTAGGTTAAGCCTCCTAATTATTCTCAACTGCTAACAATATGTTACGTTATATGGCATGAATGATAAAAGGGGGGAAACGGTAATTTCTAGTCAAAGTTCAAATAATTTGATGCTTTTCCTAGTACCTTAAAATTGAGCTCAATAGGATTTTTTTTGTTAAAAGTAGCACAATAAATCAAAAAATTTAGTGAAATAGCATGATTTGAGTTTGTCGTGATTTGAAAACTCAAGATTTCATGTATATAACGCTTCACAATCACAACAACTTATCTTATCTCGTTTCATAATTGTAAGAACTTACCATGTTGTAATTGTGAATCATAACAAATTGTGAAATTTAACCCAACCCTTTTATTCTCCCTTTATAGAACTAGAAACCCTACCCCTCTTTCTCTCTCTAAAAAAACCCAAGAACCAACCCCTTCCTTCTCTAAAAAAACCAAAAAAAAATATTCTCTTTCGCTGTAAAGCACCTATAAATCACATCCATCATTGTCTCAAGCCTCCAATCAAGTTTTTATCATCAGAAATTGTCATCACTAACATTGTCACCACTCATTAGCAGTGACCACTATGTTGCCACCACTTTCCTATAAAAAAACAACGTAAACATTTTAGATTGCTATTAATTTTGTAGGTTTTATATTGAAGTTATGATTGGAATAGTTATTATTAAATTATTATTTAGGGTTATTTTGAAATTAAGGTTTGTTGATTTTTTTGATAAATTATCTATCAATTAAATTAATTAAGGTTGATTTCATGCAATTAAGCATGAAAATAACACGAATTAGGTTGGATTTGATGATTTTACGTTGCATTGAATGTTTGTGTAAGTTGCTAATTTTAAGGATTTTGTATGGATTGGTTGGGATTATCTATAAATTAAATCAATTAAGGCTGGTTATGCAATTCAGCATGAAAATAACATGAATTAGGTTAGATTTTAATGAATTTTACATAGCATTGAATGTTTGGAAGAGTTGCTAAATTTAGAGATTTTGTATGAATTGTTTGAGATTAGCTATAATTTCATGCAATTGAGCATGGAAATAACTTGAATTAGGTTAGATTTTGATGAATTTTATGTTGTGTTGAATGTTTGGATAAGTCGTTGAATTTAAGGATTTTGTATGGATTGTTTAAAATTAGCTAAAATTCATACAATTAGGGTTGATTTTATGCTTCTGAGCATGAAATGACAAGAATTATGTTGGACTTTGATAATTTTTTAGTGATGTTAAATAATTGGATAAGTTAATGAATTCGAGGGTTTTGTATGGATTGATTGAAATTAGCTATGAATTCATGCAAAGAAGGTTGATTTTATGCAATTTTGTTTGAATTGTGTTAAATTGATCGGGTTTGGTTTTATTATTATTTTTTACATAATTTCTTATAATAACTTTATCTTATATTATTATGGTTGTAGTGTTGCTTTTGATGTAAACAATAATATCACTTGTAACAGCGGAAGTAATGTTCTATTAAATGTCATTTGCAAAAAAGAAACAAGTTATGTATCATGAACTTGTGTTGAATTATAATGATATTAAAGTTGATATAACTTGGAGGTGTCAAATTGAAAAACATTAGTATTATTCTGTACCAATTACATATGATGATATTCTTAAGACAATGATTGATTCTTTTGTTTGAAGTGGATTAAACATGATGGTATTGTACGTGGATAGTTGACCAATTCTTTTTTTGTCCTGATTTTTTATGATTTGGTAAAGGAACATCATAATTTATTGGTCTTTCTAAGTTAGTTAAGAGTGGTCAAAACATGTCATTGATGAAAGATTTGCTCAAAATGAGTGTTGAGAGTATGTTTGACAATCCATTCATTGATCAACATAAATATAACTTATTTAAGCCTGATAAAAATAAAAATTATAATATGTCAGGCTTTAGTATAACAATATATAATGATGGTGATTTTAATGATGAAATAATTCTTCTTATTCTTGAATTTGAAGATATTTCTAGATCTACATTTATTGTTTATTATGATTGGGTATATATTTAGTCATAAACATTCCATCAAGGATTCTGATTTGATGCTAGGATAAACATTTGACAGTAAAAGCAAATTAGTTAATGCAGTTAAATAGTAACACATTATATAATTGCTAAAATTATATTAACATAAGAAGGAATGTATTTATTAGTTATATCATATTCAGTCATCTAAATCTCAAGACGTTAATTAAACTAATTGTAGATTTTATTGAGATAGGTAAATAAAAAAAACTCCCCCTCCAAGAGAGAATTATATATGAGAATTTTATCTCGTACAACACAAGCAAAAACACCCAAATACTATGTATAGGTACCTTTGAAAATGAATTTTCGGTCTATGTGAATGTAATCGAGAGAGCTGCCAGTAAAACAAATAGACCAGTTCACGTAAAATTTAATGACAACAACACATTAGTAGGCAATATTAAATATATTAAATGGCATTGCATGTTGAACATGTTCATCATTCTTTTCACCGATTATGACTAAATTCATGCTCAAGTATTTGGTGGGGTGTGCGAGTAGGTCGGGAGGGATTTTCATGGGGAAGTAAATTCGTCCCGGCATTTTTTCTTTTTCCGTCTCTCACTTTCTTTATGTTGGAAAATGTTACAACTAGTAGGATCCACACCACAATAATTGTTAACTAAGTCGTAATTTCGAGATTATTATCATCACCAAGTGCTTTGTTGTTTTAACCTTTAATTAAATATTTAAAGGGATAGATTTTATCGCTTTATCAGAAATTGAAAGACGAGCAGATCACACAGAACGTTCAATTCTTAATGTTATGACATCGTAAATTTTTTATCAATCTACCTTGATCATTTACATGAAGAAAAAATAAAAACACAGTCAGGACTCCCATGGAAGATTGAGGGATCATCGTGCCACCATGGAAGAATATGGGCCCTTTTGTTTGAAGACAAAGCTCCCCGTGTTCTTGAGAGATGGCTATTTATCATCATCATATGCATCTGCGTTCCACTATTCATTACCCACAAATACAAGGATGCATATAAAACGACATTGTGCATGTCATTGTCCAGGCCACTGCTCTATAGAATGTTTTCTCTTTTGTTTTGTTTTGTTTTGTTTTTTTGTTCAAACTGAGATGTATGATTATTAAAGACGATCGAGCCACATGTATACAGAGTTTCAACTTTCAACAAGATCACACGTACCAGGCTGAGGACTTTTTCTTCGCTAGATTTCGTCAGCTTCTAAGATGACAGATTACGTGATTACATTAATCCCTCCCTCCAATGTTGCTGTCGCTCCCTTCTGTTTCTCACTAGGGCCAATCGAGGGCTATAACGATAGGTTGAATGCATCAATGAGGACCCGTTGCAGACTTTGTTGTTATCTCAATCTGGCTTCCTTCATCATGCGCAGAGAGAAAGCGAGCTCCAATTGCATGGTAGCAGGTTTTTAGTTGGTGAGAGGAATTCCGGTCAAACTATATCTCTTCAAAATTAATTAATTTTCTTTTAATTTTATTTTTTATTATTACTCTGAGTTGCGTTGTTAAAAATAACAAATATTATTTTAATACAATTCAAACAAAAAATTATTTTGAAAAAAATACCTCTAACACAATAAAAAAAATATTGCTGCTTGTACTGTTATTGTTATTAATTCCATGGAAGCAAATTAGAAGTACTAGAATTTAAGAAGACCTTTGAAGCTCCCTTGTGATGATAAATAGTTGAAAGGACCATACAAGCTGCACCAAATGCAAAATCTACGAATGTAAGAGATGCATAAATGCCCAGATATGTGAAAGGACCATATCGATGTTTTCAAGTGTTTCCCACTGAAAAATCGGACAGCAACTTCGAAGGTACAATCCTAGTTTGATTGCACTTGTCTTTAACGTACATCCACACTGTCTCTTTTCCTTTTATCACTGTCCAAGTGAAGAAACAATACTAGGAGGAACCCAAAGGGCTCACACAGTATAGGAAACGAAAATTTTGTTTTTGTATGAAATGTTTAGAAAAACCATGATTAGAACATGCCAGGGATAGCTTAGATTGTTTTTGGCTAAAAATATAGTGTTATTTTGTTTTATTATTTATTAAGGTTGAAATAATTTTTTAATTTTTTTTGTTTAATTTATATATAGTCTCTTTGTATTTAGGTTAAACTTATTACTTTTAATTATTTTAATTGCTTTATGCAATATCAATAAAACTCTAACCTTTTTTTTTGGTGTTTCTATGTTTTTTTTATTGTTTAACATGGTATCAGAACTAGATTTCATGGAACGAGATTTAATGTCAAACACAACTTTCATGATTCTAACTCAATTATGAGTTGGCTAAGGGTTTGCAGGGAGCAGTGTGCTAATTGTCTTAGGGTTTTGCTTTCAGTTTTTTTTTTTTTGAGTGATTGTATAATTTTGAGAGAGTATTTGTTCAATTTCTACAATATGGTATTTCATTTTTCTTTTTTTTTTTGTGTGTTCTCTTTGTTTATTGATTATGACTACTAAAAGAAACGAATGTTGATTATGACTATTGAAAGGGATGATTCGCTTTAATCTATGAGTGTGATGTTGGATGTAAAGAATTATTCGTATTGAAGTTATGTAATGAGAAATTTTCTTAGGGGTAAAAAGATGTGGAGATATGTTAATGAAACTTCTGTGAAACCTATAAATATTGATAAGAGTTATGTTGCTTTGAAAGATGTTTTGGAAGCAAACAATGCAAAAATTATTATTTGGATTAACAATTTTGTTAAGTATTCCATAGATACACGGTTGGTGAAGTATAAGACAACAAAAGAGATTTGAGATCACTTGCAAATGTTATTTACTCAATTATATCTTGCAAAGCAATATCAATAAGAGAATGACATGCAAGCTTTTCACCATAAGAATATGAGTATTCGAGAGTTTTATTTTGCCATGATAGATTTTTTAGATTAATTGGCTCTTACATAATCGACAGAATTAAAAGCATGTGGTGTCTATACTGCCTGTATAGAGCATCAATGACTGGTATAATTTTTAACGACACTTCACAGTGATTTTAAAGGCTTGGAGGTTTAATTTTGTATCGTTCTCCACTTTCTTCTATTGACTTAGTTGTTAGTGAGTTGTTGGTTAAAAAAATACGTCTTTAGTCTTATTTTGAAAAGAAAATTATTCCATCTTCTAATTATTTTATCATAACAGTACTTTATAAATCGCTCTCTAATAATCAGAATAAATTATTTCATCTTCTCATTTGGGATTTTTAGCATCCACATGAGTTTTAGAAAATTTGCAAACTTGTGATATTTTTTATTATAGTGGATATAAACTGGTAAAATTTTTCATTTTACCTTTTAATCAAAGTATTTTTGTTTCTTCTTCTCCATTTGATTTGATTCATTCTAACATATAAGGGACCAAGGACCTTCTCTTCTTGCCACAAAAGAAGGGTCTTAATATTATGTTTCTTTTATTGATGATCATACTCATTATTATTGGATTTATTTAATGAAACATCATTTTGAATTCTTTAAGATATATACAGTCTTTCGTGCTCTTGTCAAAACCCAGCATTCTGTTGTTATTAAATGTTTTAGGTGTGATTTGAGTGGGGAATACACCTCTAATAAAATTTATGAGTTGTTTGTCCAAGATAGAACTATTCACCAAACTTTGAGTACAAATACTCATGAACAAAATGGCATTGTTGAAAGAAAATATAAGCACATTGTTGAAACTGCTCGTTCTTTCTTGTTGTCTATTTATGTTCCTACTGTGTTTTGAGGTGAAGTTGTTCTTACTGCTATAGGTTTGATTAATATAATTCTATATTCTCATATTTCAGGTTTTTCTCCTTTCGAAAAGTTATAAAGGTATACCCATGATTATTATTTTTGTAAAGTTTTTAGTTATACTTATTTCATTCTTTTTTCTCATGTAGAATGCAGCAAGTTATCCTCTCGATCTGATATTTATATCTTTCTTGGTTATGGTGAAGGTAAAAAAAAATGTATTGTTATTTTGATTCAATAACTTGAAAACTTTATGTGTCTCAATATTATAAGGAAATATAGCTTGACTAAATTTGATTTTATTCGTATAGATCCATTTTTTAGAATTGTGATAGTTTATCATCTCAGATTCCTAGTACTTCAAATCTCCATTCTCATGTTCTTACCTCGTTACCTTTATATTCTACTCGACCAATTCATATTGATCATTATGTAGGTACTAACACTTTACTTTCTAGTACACTGAAGCTCCCTTTTCTTCCATGACCCCTTAAGCTCTGTATGAGATTGTGGATTACCTTTATGTCAATCCATACACATTCATAAGTCCACAAAGTTACTAGATTTAGTATATTCTTGTTATTCTTCATCTTTTACTTTCTTTTTAGCTTCTATTCATTGTCTCCCTAAGTCATCTTCCTATAAAGAGGCGATTCTCGTTTCTCTTTAACAGCAAACTATAAGACATATACTTGAGATTTTGTTCCTTTACCTCCTAGTAAGAGTGTTGTTGGCTGTTGTTGGGTGTATAAGATCAAGACTAATTTTGATGGATCTATTTAGTGATACAAAGCTAAGTTGGTTGCAAAATGATACTCTTAACAGTATAGTATGAATTATAATGACATTTGTTCATGTTGCAAAAATGACTATTGTTTATACTCTCATTGTAGTAGCTTCGGTTCATTAGTAACATATTTCTCAATTTGATTTTAAAAATATATTCTTGAATGCAAAAATAACAACTAATTGTACTCTTATTATAGTAGCTTTAGTTCATCAGTAACATATCTTTCAATTTGATGTTAAAAATGTATTCTTTAATGAAGATCTTCAAGAAGAAATTTATATGTCATCCCCTCTTGGTGTTTCGCATGATTTTAGGTATATTTGCAAGCTCAAAAAAGAGTTATACAATCTCAAACAAGCACTTCGTGTTTGGTTTGAGAAATTTTTTATTATAATCTCTTTTCTTGAATTTATTTTTAATAATTATAATTCTGTTTTTTTTATTAAGTATATTAATGCAAGTCTAAATCTCTCCTAGGTTCTATATTGATATCCCTTGAGAAATGGATCGATGGGAGCTCTTTGCTTTCGTGACCTGTCCTGCACACAGATGTTTACATCTTCGTAAAAGAAAAAAAAAGGGCGGGGGGGGGGGGGGGGGGAAAAAAACAAGTCAAAGTTTGAACGGTCCAAATTATGTGACTCACGTTTTCCTTTATATTTATGATCACCATCCGTTGGCTCATAGCCTTGCGTCTGGGAAGGATAGTTCCATGTTCTCTCCTCCACCTCCAAGGAACTATAGCTCAAAAACAATTGTGAGGTATATTAATTGCTTCTTGCAATAGGAATCGCATCCCTTAATTATTTTTAACGGGGATTAGTCCCACATTGTGAGCTTGAAATGATACCAAACTAAGCTAACTATCCACAAACGAAAATAATGTATAAATAAACCCTTAATTCTAAATTCTTTGATGGGGTGATCTATGAGTAGTAAAGTGAGTTTTATGAATTTTAATTAATTGATTGGTTTGCTATGAAAAAAGTAACCGCAGCCTATATTTATATATATGAAAAGTTTGTTTTTATAGTACTATTGAATGAAAAAATATTGCATATTATATAATTAAATGAAAAAAGCTATCGCAATAATTGAACAGAGAAAGTGAGAACGGAGGGAAATGAATCAAAAGCACAATCACAACACAAACAGTCAAAACTCTCAATTTTCAAGCTTTTAGAGAAAAGAAAAGCAAAAGGTTTGTTTCATTCATCCGCATCACATGTATCAAGCGAATGGAACATTCCTACAGCATACAAACGACGAGAAAAATGTGGAGATTATGAAAAACATGAATACAAAAACCACTTGGTAAGAATGGTAACATACATGCACGGAGGATGGAGAATTTCAGACCGGATCTATCTTGTCGGACACGATCAGATTCTAGACTGAATCGAACGTATTGGTCGGAAGAAGTTATCATATATATATATATATATATATATATATATATATATATATATATATATATATATATATCCTTCCCATCCCCAGTCCAATCCCATGTCCAGGGGTAATGACTCCTCTAATTCTGATTGGAGGGAAGACGTGAGAGTTAAGGCAAGGCCGAGAAGAACAGGAAATAAAAGGTGGTTGGTGGTTTTCATGTCTTGCGGGCATGGCTATATATGGATAAGAAATGGCGTGTTTGTTGAAATGATGGCCTACAGATATGTTCACTTTAGTTGATAGGGCAGGGTTGTTCTGTATCTCATCGCTGTTGCCTGTTGGGGGCGTTATCAGTCTTCGGTGATCTTAGAACTTCACTCTGGTGCGCGTCTCCTCCTTTTTGGAGATTTTGTAGCGTGGCTCTAAAACCTCGTCCGGTTGAACCGGTAAAAACTAAAGGGAGAAGACAAATATGATTAATTGGTAAAAAACTAGGATTCAACTTGAGACTTAATTCACCTGACAAAACTTGATTAAAAACTTAATTATAATTCATTGATTATTTATTTATTTTTAACAAAAAAAACATCGTTTCAATATATAAAAAAAAATTATTGTCAATTCGGGTGACCCGGTCAAAGATCTATAATCCGAGTCCTGGATCAAGTCAACCATCAAACCGGGATTTAAAACTCTAAGTTGTAGGTCTTGTTTTTGTGTTGTCATATTTGTTTCTTTACCCTTCTTTAGCACCATTAAAAAAAAAAACTCATTGTATTGTGGATTGCAACAGTGCAATGACGTCTTTGCCCTTCATTTTAACAAACAAATGATCTTTCTGAGGTAAATTGATCTTTTTAGAGGGATTCATTTGCTATTATGAAATCAAAAAGGAAAAAAAAATTAAACCTCACCATTTTTTTATTAAGAGCAAGATATATTGTATTATGGATTGTTGTAGTACAATAATATCCTTACCCTTCATTACAACAAACGAATGACCTTTATATGTGGGTAAGATGGTCTTTTCTAGGAGATTCATTTTATATTATGAAATTAATTAAGGATATAATGATCTATTAACCTTTTTCACACAATAAAATTAAATAAATACCCTTAACATGTTAACAAAAAAAATAAAGGATAAAAGGGCTTTTTGCATCATTTTCTATTAAACAAAAAGATAAATACTTCATTGTCCTTAAAGTAAAATAAATAAATAATGGGTGGAAGGGCATTTTAGTATTTTTATCATGGTTTTCCTATTATAATTTATTCGAATTAGGGGCAAATCAATCTTTTAACATATATTAAAAAAAATAGTTGGGGTGTGTTTGGCACGCGCCATCAATGGCCACTGCCCATACCTTTCAGACGACACATGTGACGTCTTTCGACAACCAAAAAGATCCAACCATTGTGTCACCAAAGCGTCCAATGGTGGCAAAGCCGATGCAGTGATGCATGTAGTCCAATTCATGGTGGGTCGACGCTAAGTGTTTTTCTCCCCCCCCCCCTCTCCTCTCCTTGAAATCCGTGTTGGGTTCGTCAAATTTTAGAGTTGTCTTCCCATTTGGTTTTTCTTTCAATTGTGGTCTTTCTTTTGATTGGTATTTATTTGTTTTGGATTCTTTTTAGGATATTTTTTTTAATTTCATTTCCTTCCATTTAGTTTTATTTATTTTTTATATCAAACATGATACTCATCCTTTTTATTGTTGGTTTTTTAATCCTTTTCTTGATTTGTTTATTTTTTTTCAATTCTAATCCTCATTCTTCTATCCTTTTCTTAGTTTTTTTTATTCAATTTTAGTCCTCATTCATGCAGTTGCTCTTTTTTTTATCATTTTTTTATTTTTCAATTTTGTCCTTGAACATTTTATTTCATTAATTTTTTATCCAAATTTGTTCTCCATTCTTTTAATTATTTTTATTTTATTTTTTTTATTTTATGAGGTTATCTCAGGTTGTAGGTTAACTAAGTTAACACGAGTTGTTTTGGATTTTTTTAATTTTTTTAAAAAAATCATTTTCATCCCTTGATATTAGGTCTTGAGCTTTCGTATTTTTTATGTTTTTCCTTTATATGATGTTATCCCAAGTTGCAGGTTAGTCAAGTTAAGCCATGATGACTTAGGTTTTTTTTTTATTTTTTATTTAAATTTAATTTTTTTCTAGGTTATTTTTTGAAAAATAAATATTTTAATCTCGATCCAATGTCGCGGGTGGCAAGTTAATAAAGTTAATCTAGGTTGACTTTTTTCTTCGATATTTTTTTTAATTAATTTTTTATTTCAATTTTGACATTTGAGATTAGGTTATTGAGCCTTGAGTTTTGTGAGTTTTTTTGTTTTTTATTCCACGAGGTGTCCTAATCTCATATCCCTCATGCTTATCGAATCAACCTTAATTGACTCGGGTTATTATTGTTTGAATATATTTTTTTATGTTAAATGTTTTTTAATTCGATCGATGATTGTTCTGTGAGTATAAAGAGACTTTTATGGTTTTTGCAATGGAGTATATTGATTATATTTTTTTTCCAGTGTAGTGTATTTATTCAATCGATTTTACCATTTAAGTACCAGAATGTGTGTTAAGTGGTTATTAATTTTTCCACCATCTGAAGCCTGGCCTTTTGATTTTATATTAACTAATATTATGAAACGATTTTCTTAAAAAAAAAAAAAAAGATCATTATTTTTAAAATAATTCACGCTACCCAATGAATTACTAATCTGGATTAGATTTTATAATTGTCTTGCAAAGATACTATGCTCCGTTAAATAAAATAAGACCAACACTTAAAACTTTATTGGGTAACGTGATTTAATTTATTTTTAAAGTGTTTTTCAAAAAAAATTTTATTGAAAAAATATTAAATTAATATTTTTTAAATATTTATGTAAAATTTTAAAAAACTAATATAAAAAAATTATTTTAATACTGAAAAGCATTTAGACAATGCATTACAAAATCATTATTACCATAATGCTTTGATTAAATCATTCAGGAAACACACACTGTGCTGTATTTATTTGGTAATGCTTTGATTAAAGGCATTCAACCAAAGCAATGATCTGTCATGTGATCTTTTCCTCCATACTCATATTGGAAATCATTATTACCATCGTTCTAAGTCATGATTACCATTTTCTACTCTAAAAGATTTATCACTCTACCGCGAGGACCTTCCATGTTTAGGTAAAGTTTGTTTTTATGTTTTTAAAGTATTTTTTAAAAAATAAAATTTTATTTTATTTTAAATTAATATGTTTTTAGATATTTTTATATATTGATATCAAAAATTATTTTTAAAAAATAAAAAATATTATTTTAATAAATTTTTAAATAAAAAATACTTTAAAAAATAATTATAATTACATTCTAGAACATACTCAAAAATGATTAAAATCTTCCTTGAATCATAAATCCAAATACAAATTTTCTACAGCGATAGCTGGGAAGCCCCCGGCCCATGCAAAAATTCTTCTTTTTTCCCCGCTTTCCCTGGAATAATTATAAATTTTACCCCTTTCTCTAAATTTTTATTTCTAATTTTTACCCCAAACCTAGTATCCTGCCTGTAACCATCCTCCAAAATATGCGCACCTTTTCACTTTTGGGCTATTTAAAGTCTAAGAGACCAGCGTAAGCCTTGGGGCTTGGGGAAAATCACGCTGGATTAAGCCCAGCTCATCAAAATGCAGCAATGGCTTGGACCTTACCTTGCTAGACCATATCCCCAAACTGCAACCTTCACACGAGCCATTTAGCAGGGATTTATTTCACTTTTCTTAAAGAAAAGCATTCGCTGTTTGTAATAAAAGGGTTAATTTCATGAGTATAGCTCAACAGGTAGATTTTAAATTTATTTTTTAAAAATTAATAATTTAAATTTTATAAATCTCAGAATTATTCGAGACTTGTATAATTATTAATTTTTAAATTTATAAAATTAAATGAGATATATATAATATGACCGTACATCTACCTTGATAAATAAATAAAAAGGTTAATTTCATTTTACAAGTATATGGATTCTATCGATTTCTACTCAAATATTCTCTCTTTCTCGGTATTTCAACCATAAGGCCTTTCCGTCCATCTCCGTTAGCAAACTAATAGAAAATAAACTTTTATGAGGTAAATTTCAACCCGCTAAGAATATAAATAATTTTCTTTGAAAAACTTCTCACATGATTGATTATAAAATACATGTACAAAATTTTATTTTATATCAAATCAACTTTGAAATAAAAAAAAATCATGGAAATATAATTAATATGAATTGTAATCAATAAGAAAAACGAAATTCATATAAGTTTTTTCTAAAAAGACCATTGAAATCATTAAATAAATCAGCTTCATTTAAAAATTAATAAATAAATTCTTTATATATTTAGGTCATTTCAAAAACTAAAAACAAAGTTAAAAAATAATGATATGCTAATTTTAGTTGATCTTAATTAAATTTTTTTTCTTCAACCAGCATATATCTAGTTCTTGTACTCTTTCATCTTGTTGCCCACAAGATGCTATCAATTTACTTGAGAAATTAGCAGATGTGTTTTTCAGAGATGTCAAAAAAAGAAAGAAGGAGAAGGTTGAATAATTTTGTTACATAGGAAAGAGAGAAGGGAAGAGGTTGATGAAGACTATTTGGTAACGAGGTTGCGTCAACTTGTTTGGTAAAGAAAAAAAAAAGTTTATTATTTATGGGTTTCACGTCATTTTTGCGTCCGAAATGCTGGGGAAAGAAAAGTAAGTAAATGTTGCTTCCTGCGTACTATTCATGCTAATTAATTAGTATGAACAATGCAACATACTACACTGTTCATGTGAACAGTGTAGCCAGCTCCACTATTCTGGCTGGATCGATTCAAAGCTCAAAATGCATTGAACCAGGTCTGACCCAGTAAAATAAAAAAGAAAAATTATTTTTTTATTTTTTAATTGTATTTTATTTAAAAAACTAATATTTAACATTATTCAACGACACTACATAAATTAGACAGAGATCGCTTAATGATGTAGCATTTGCAAAATTTGATCGCAATCTCAATTTTGTTCATGATTATATTTACTTGATGTTGTTGTGCGCTTAAAAAACCAAAAAAATTATATTCCTTGTCGGATGTATTTCAACGTGATGGAATTTTAGATAGTTTAATGGAACAATAAAAAATATTTTATATAAAATATTATTTATTTCATAATGTAATAATAATAGTTAAATTTATAATATTTAAATTAAAAACCATCAATATCAATATATATATATATATATATATATTTAAATTATTTTATAACTTTAATTTTAAAAGTATTATTAACCAAACACATTAAATTATTTTTTTATTAACCTTAATTTTAATTATATTTTTAATTAAATATATATTTTTTCAAATCAATTTCAATTAAAAATATTTTTTAAAAAATTATAATTATAATAATAACCGCAGTATCATACACACCAGAAGAAGAAGAAGAAGACGGGTGAAAATGTTGCTGTAAGAGAAGAGGAGAGGGTAGGGTCGGCTAAGGTGAGAAAGATGGAAGATTTTAGGTGAAAAGGGGTCCAGCGCAATAAATGAGAAAAGGAAAGACTGTCACATCATCAAGAGCTAATTTAAAGTAAAATAAATTTTTTGATTCAATCATTCCGGGTTGATATTTTTGACCTGGATTTTGTCCTGATCAGCTCTGTATTGGATTATAATAACTATGCAGTTGTTTGTTTGTCTTTGAATTTGAAAGTGTAGTATTAATTATTTTAAAAATAATTTTTATTTTAAAATATATTTAAATAATTTTTTTTAGTTTTTAAATTTTTTTTATTATAAATATATTAAAATAATTTAAAAATATTAATTTAAAATAAAAATAAAAATAAAATTTTTTAAAAACAATTTCAAAACACAATTTCAAAACAGAGCTTGTTTTATAATGATTGTGATTGTTTTTAAAACTGCTATGAAAGAGAGATAGAAAACTGAGCTTGTTTTATAATGATTGTGATTGTGTTTTAAATAATTTTTTATGTTAAAATATATGTGAATAATATTTTTTATTTTTAAATAATTATTTTTGACATCAATATATTAAAATGATTTGAAAATACTAAAAATATATTAATTTAAAATTAATAAAAAAACCAAAAAATTTTAAAAAAATTAAAAAATATTTTTGAAATACAAAACAAACACACCATTCATGTCAAGTTTTCTCGTGGCAAGAATAAGATCCGCAAATGCTTTTGAAGGATATAGCAAGATCATCAAAATGTCATTCGAAGAACTACCTAATTAAGTTGATGAAGCCTGATGATCCATGACAGGGAGGGCCAATCACTTGCCAAACTAAATTAATGGTGTCTGGTTGCCCTCGTCCTCGAAGACGAAGAGGAAGAAGAAGTTTGGCTTGTAGATGAGCTTGCTTGCTGACACTTGTATAAGCTAATTTCTTTTTTAACCTTCCTAAATGATGCAGCAGGATGTGAAAAACAAAAAATTAAATAGAAAAAAAAAGGACACCATGAGCTTGAATGGCAATAACATCTATCTATTAGCTTGTTTTAAAGTATAGTTGTAAAGTAATATTTTTTTATTTTTTTAAAATTTATTTTTAATATTAATATATTAAAATGATCTAAAAACACAAAAAATATATTAATTTAAAATAAAAAAATAATTTTTTTTAATTTTTTTAAAACAATTTTAAAACAAAAAAAATAAATAGAATTTATATATAAAACCTCATTTAATACCTTGCATTAAAAAATAAATAATTACCTCACAATTAGACTAATCTAATTTGATTAAACTTTCTAGCAAACTTTAACAGACTCAAGCACTTTAAATGAAGGAAATCAAAAGCTTACAATTATAGTTATAATCTCTAGTGTTATACCAGATTCCATGTCCGTGGAGCGATTTTAATTATAATTTTCATTTAATTATATGTTGACTAATATCGCATGTGTGCGGCGGCACGGTAATCGTCCACCCTCAAGGAAAAATCGAAATATTTATTCCTGGCAAATCGGGAGAGACAAGGAATTCTTGTCTCTACAAGTAAAAATATGAACTGGGAGTCGCCACTTAATATTCTAGTTACTAGGAACCTTAACTGGTCTTTAAAGATCGGGTACGGAGACTGGTTGCGTAAAGAGAAGGTATTAGCACCCCAACTACGCCCTACCTAAGGTAGGCTGCATTGTTTTAATGTCTGATAAAATCTAAGATCGTGTTGTGGTTTCTCATTGTTCGGAATACGCATTACATGTAATGTCATACCCCAGGTTTTATTGTCTAAAAAAATAAAAGAATTAAATATCCGGAATATGCATTACGTGTAATGTCATACCGTGGATACTAAGAGACAAAAAAATAAAATTTTTTGTTGTTTTTGAAATTTTGGCCAATATTCTCTTGACTTTAATAAACTGGTTATTAAAACCAAAGTGTATGCTAAAACATGGTTTTTTTTTTTTATGAAAAATACAATATAAATTTTTAGCTTTTGAGATACTTGGCCGTATGCACAAAAAACATTTTTTTTCTCTTTTTTTCAATTTGTTTTTGTATTATTAAAAGTTTTGATGAAAATCGGGTATTTTAATACCGGATTTGTATTTTTACAACATAAAAATACTGCCTGATATTAATCAAAATGACATAAAAACTACGTGGAAAAATTATAAAATGCTGAAACAAATATTTTTAATTTTTTTCTTTCCGAATGGGCCGGGTCAGGCCCAAATACATGTGTGAACAGTGATGTTGAACAATACCATGGGACGAAAACCGGGTATTTTAATACCGGATTTGTATTTTATGACATAAAATACAGGGCGATATTAATCAAAATTGATAAAAGAAAATGTGCTGAAAAATTGAAAAGTTCTGAAGGGGAAAAAAATTAAAAAAAAAATTAAAATGTGCGGGACCCGGCCCATATCAGTGGGCTGGGCCAAACCCGGCCCAAAAACCAAATGGGCTGGTTACTGTGCTTAGCCCTCCCTCAGCTGTAGAATGTGAATTAATTCACGTTCTGCATGAAACGGCCAAGCAAAACAGAGGCATGGACGGGGCAGCGAGTGGTTACCTGCGGTGGCGTCGTGGCGGTGCTGCTGGCGGCGTAGGCTCGGTGGAGATGGTGGCGGAGGTGCGGTGGCCGGCGGGTTTTCTTCTCCTTCTTCCTTTGTTTTTTTCTCTTTTCTTCTGTTTCTGTTTTTTTTCTTTTCTTTTCTCTTCTTTCTCTTCTCTTCTCTCTTCCCTCTCCCTTCTGCTGTGTTCTCTCTCTCTCTCGTCCTCCCTCCCCTTCTCTCTTTTCTGGTTCTCCCCTGTTTTTATAGGCAAAAAACAGGGGAGACGTCATGGTGGGGCGGCCACTGTTGGCCGCCCCCTCCACTACCGTTCAATGGATAAAAAGGAGGCAAGTGGGCGTCGAATGGTGGGAGTCTTATTGCGCAAAAAACGGGAAAGAAAGTAGGCGAAAAGTGGAGAAGAAAGAAATTCTTTTCCCCTGTTTTCTGTGTGCGCAGGGAAGAAGGCGATGGTGCCGTTTCAAAACGGCACCGTTTTGTGTTTTTTTTGTTTTTAATAAACAGTGCATGAAACGGCGCCGTTTTGGTCAAAACGCGCCGTTTCATTTAAAAGGATTTTGGCGCCAGAACGCGTCAGATTTAAAATTAAGCCCTTAATTTGCGCGCGTTTTGCATTTTGGTCCCTGGT
Source organism: Populus alba x Populus glandulosa (assembly GCA_033617975.1). Taxonomy (NCBI): domain Eukaryota; kingdom Viridiplantae; phylum Streptophyta; class Magnoliopsida; order Malpighiales; family Salicaceae; genus Populus; species Populus alba x Populus glandulosa. Next base: position 10,167,271 of record CM066143.1, on the reverse strand, counting down.
CTCGGATTTCTTCAATTAAGTCCTTAATTGGCCATTAAACTTCCATATTTATGCAATTAAGCCCCTGATTTGACCAATTTAACTTCCAAAAATTATAATTTGACCCTAGAAAATTAATTTCTTCCAATTAAAGCCCAAATTAACTCAAAAATCAATTTTTCTTGCAATTAAACTCTCCAAAAATTCAATTAAACCTTTAATAAAATTTAATTGAGTCCATAAACTTCTAATTTTGGACTTTTCTTCCTCAAATTGAATTTTCTTTATCATCGGAGCTCTCATCAGTCAATGATATACTGTCAAATTTTAATTTTTATATTTTTGAACATCCTCAATCATTTTTTGAGCATTTTTAGGACGCTCTGGCATTTTTTTACTGTTATATTTTTTTGTATTTTATTATTTTTTATGTAGGGACCCAGAAATGGGTAACAACAGTTGCCCCCCTTTTTACAATGCTTACGGAGCAAAGATTTGTGCATAGTAAGTGTTGTAAAGATAAAACAAATTTGGTTTTCCGAAACGGGTCGTCTCAAAATTTGATTGACTTAAAACTTCAATCGGACCCAAAGTCCTGTGTGTGGTTGGGCTAAACTGAGATTCCTTTCGGCAATCCCCTATAACCAAAACCAAAACCTGCGTGTGGTTAGGATATACTGAGATTCCTTTCGCCAATCCCCTCTAACCATAACGAAAAGTCTGTGTGTAGCTCGGTCAACCTGAAATCCCATATGGAGATTCCCTTTAACCAAAGCTACATGAGATCCCATCTGGCGACCTCATTTAACCAAAACAAAAGAATATGAAAAAAACGGTCTCATTGTAATGGGTGACCTACCCAGATGAAAAAAGGAAGAGTGGTCGTGTTGTAATGGGTGACCTACCCAGGTGGAGGAATGGTCTCATTGTAATGGGTGGCCTACCCAAGTAAAAAAAAAAATGGAGAAGTTGATGGTGAGGGCTCAAAGGCGCACTCAAAAAGAGGTAGGGTTAGAAAACGCACTACCAAAGAATGAGGGCTCAAAGGCGCACTCAAAATAGAGGTGAGGGCTCAAAGGCGCACTCCAAAGGGGGTAGGGTTAGAAAACGCACTACCAAAGGGATAAGGGCTCAAAGGCGCACTCAAAATAGAGGTGAGGGATCAAAGGCGCACTCAAAAGGAGGTAGGGTTAGAAAACACACTACCAAAGGGATGAGGGGTCAAAGGCGCACTCAAAAGGAGGTAGGGTTAGAAAACGCACTACCAAAGGGATGAGGGCTCAAAGGCGCACTCAAAAGGAGATAGGGTTAGAAAACGCACTACCCAAGAGATGAGGGCTCAAAGGCACACTTAAAATGGAGGTGAGGGCTCAAAGGCGCACTCAAAATGGAGGTGAGGGCTCAAAGGCGCACTCAAAAGGAGGTAGGGTTAGAAAACGCACTACCCAAGGGATGAGGGCTCAAAGGCGCACTCAAAATGGAGGTGAGGGCTCAAAGGCGCACTCAAAAGGAGGTAGGGTTAGAAAACGCACTACCCAAGGGATGAGGGCTCAAAGGCGCACTCAAAATGGAGGTGAGGGCTCAAAGGCGCACTCAAAAAGAGGTAGGGTTAGAAAACGCACTACCGAAGGGATGAGGGCTCAAAGGCGCACTCAAAAAGAGGTAGGGTTAGAAAACGCACTACCTAAGGGATGAGGGCTGAAAGACGCACTCAAAATGGAGGTGAGGGCTCAAAGGCGCACTCAAAAGAAGGTAGGGTTAGAAAACGCACTACCGAAGGGATGAGGGCTCAAAGGCGCACTCAAAATGGAGGTGAGGGCTCAAAGGCGCACTCAAAAGGAGGTAGGGTTAGAAAACGCACTACCTAAAGGATGAGGGCTCAAAGGCGCACTCAAAAGGAGGTAGGGTTAGAAAACACACTACCCAAAAGTTGATGTTGAAACAATGATTGTCAATGTTGGAAAGCAAATGCATTATGATTGATATGCATGTATACTTACCTGAGAAATATAGGCCCCCATTTCTTCATGGTGTCTTTGTTTTCTCTTGAAAGTTGTAGTGTTGGTAGTAAACTTCGATGGCTTTTCCACTTTTGCTTACTCGGGTTACATATTGTGATCTTGACCTCTAGGAAAGGTTTGATGTCATCATACATCTTTATCCTTCACCCTTTATCTTAAAGGTTGCCAATTTCGCCAGACAATTTTCTTATAAAAGAAATAATGGAATCAGCCCTACCATGTGTTTGTGATTGCCCCCCAGTTTGATCATGCCCCCCAAGTGTTCAACTTGGGTTTAGTTTAGGGTGAGGATATGTGAAAGTAAGTTTGGATTTTTTGTACAATGAAATGTTTTTATGCAAAATTTTTGGAACTTCCAAGTTATTCCAATCACAAAAATGATTTTGATATTGGTTCAAAATAAACTTGTTCTTAAAAATTCAAGTGATTCCTATGGACAGGTTTCTTGAAGTGATAAAAGCTTTTTGCTTTTGGTTAAAGATGAAGGTGACATCTGGTTGGTCAAAAAAGATTGAAATGTCAATTTGAGGATTATTGAGAACCGAATTGATTCAAAGCATTTATTTTATTTGTATGAATAATGATTTGACTCGCACGAGAAAACACTGCCTACCTATCCAGATTGCTTGCCTTTGATCAGAAAGAGCTTTATCAGGTATGTAATGTAGGCTTTGGCTATTGGTTACGAAGAAAATGGATATGTTGCAGGCTCAAAAAGTGTTTAAGGGATTTCAAAAACTAGGAATCACTTGTGCTTGTTTCCTGACCTTTGTCTTTTGGATTTGTTTTTTTTTTTAAATGATTTGTCCTGCCCCCCAGTGTCGGGTTTTGGCTTTTCTCTTTGTTTTCTTCGTTTTTGTTTCATTGAGAACAATCATATCGGTTGTTTTTATGAGAAGCTCAAATATTTTAACCAATCGCAGTATTTATCTTCACTGTTTTATTTGGATGATAATGAAAGAAGAAACATTACATGATCAATTCTAGCACCCATCTTCACTGCTTTGTCTGGATGGTAAAAACAACAAACTCTCTTATTTTGCCCCCCAGTGTGGGGTGTGATCCTAGTCAAGGTTATTTCCAAAAAACGCTACTAGGCTCAACATGGGATTGCAAAGGATATATTTCAGTCTTGTGAAAGGATTATCAAAGATGGTCTTTCCTCATCTCAAACTCATGCATTGAGGATCGATAGGTGTTGCTTTCATGCGCGTATGTAAAGTGATTTATTCAGTCAAATAAAACTCAGCTTTTGATTCATCTCATAATGTTGTTTGTCTTTGTTGTCTTTTTTATTTCAAGTCTTCTAGGTATATATGTACCTATTTAAGGAATCACTTGAATGTTCAAAATGCATTTGTTTTGGACAAATATCAACACGATTTTTGTTTTTGTACTCACTTTGGAGGTTCTAAAAAATATCCTTGAAAACATATGAGATTAATGTATGGGTTTGGAAGAAAGGAATACCAAATGATTCTTCATGTTGTAGTGTTGTGAGCAAAGTTGCGCTCAAAATGTTATTTACATGTAATAACAACAAAGAATAGTGTGATGTGAACACAAGAAAACACATGATCTTATTTCACAAGAGAAGCTCATTAACAAAGAAAGTCTTATTCAAAAGCATTAACAAAAGGCAATAACAAGGCAGGCTTCATTCCTCTATTTTGGCGAATCTATTCATAGGCTAACCTCCTCTCAAAAGCTTTGCGTAGAGGACTCAAAGACAATGCAGAACAACACCACGGTCAAAATTTGAGTTCTACAAAATTCAAGCCATCATGCTGGACCATTGATGCTTTCCAATTCCCCAAACATTCCATCCTAATATGCTTCAAGCATGATTAGGCAACGAGTTCGTATTCACATTGGGGGCATCTTCCAATTCTATCCACCCAGCCTTGATTAATTGCAGAAGCTTTCTCTTGAAGGCGTTGCAGGTATAGATGTTATGCCCAGTAATACTGGCATGGTATTCACAATTGAGTTCTGGCTTGTACCAATTAGGATAAGGTGGCTGCAGAGGTGTTAGAGGTTCTGGAGCTATTTTCCCGATGCTCAATAGCTTTTGATACATCTCATTCAGGGGTAATGGTAGTGGAGGTAGTTGTTCTTGAACCCTTTGGAAATTTCCAATTTGGCTTTTGGCTTGAAAGTTTTGGGGTTCAGGTTTTCTGATGTTGGCAATTTGGAATGGAGTATGGTAATTTTGGGATGTATTTGTTTTACCCTTGTAGCCATCTTCAACATGGTGAACCTCTTTTCTTTCGACGCCTCTTTTCTCGGTTGGTGCATCAATTCTACCACTCTTGACACCTTGCTCTATGCGTTCACACACTATCACAGCATCAGTGAATTGTTGGGCTGAACTACCCATCATATGTTCGTAATATGGTGCTTTAAATGTGTTGGCAAATAAAGAGACCATCTCTTTGTCCAGCAGTGGGGGATGTACTTGAGTAGCTAATTCTCGCCATCTTTGAGCATATTCCCTTATGCTTTCTTTATCCTTTTTCTCTATATTGGACAAACTGGTTCTGCCAGGCGCAATGTCCATGTTGTATTTGTATTGCTTGACGAAAGCATCCACAAGATCTTTCCAGTTGCGAATTTTTGTGTTATCCAATCTCATGTACCAACTCAAAGTTGCCCCACTTAAACTGTCTTCGAAAAAGTGCATTAATAGTTTTTCATCATGTACTACCTCAGCCATTTTATTGCAGTAGGACCTAAGATGGGTCATGGGGCATTGTGTTCCACTGTATTTGATGAATTCAGAAACACGAAATTTCTTTGGGATAACCACATTTGGGACCAAACACATCTCTACTGCCCGTACCGGGTCATATAAGTCTATCCCTTCAATGGCTTTGAGTCTGGCTTCCAACGCCTCTATCTTAGCTTGATCAATGCTATCAGATGACTTAGCCTTGTGGGACTCATTAGCAGATGCCTTCATGACTGTTGGGGATGGTGCAGGTGTCGTTGACTGCACAAATGTTGGATTTTACTGAGGTTCTTGACCATGTTCGCTCATTCTTTCCTCAGGCTGAACTGTAGTAGGAGCCGGATCAAAGGTGATCGGTCGATTAGAAGGACCTTCATCAGAGGTATTTCTTAATGTTTGCTTGAGTAATCTAGTGAGGTGAGCCACACTTATTTTCAGAGACTCCAACTCTTCGTGCAAATAGGCTTCACGTTGAGCACGCTCTTCATCTTCCATGTTTCTTGCTCGAAGTCGGGTGTTGTAGACTTTTTGGGGACCTATATTTCAATCTGACATGTATGCATGTTAAATGTATGAACATGTAATTTATATGATGAACTCGCCCTTCGAGGGGTGACATATGGTCGCAACTTTGTATGATGAAACAAGAATCTTGATTCTTGCACAAACTCTACAATGAAAATTTTCTGAGCGACGGTCATTGTGTCACCCATAAGTCTAGAGTTCAAGATGCTTCAAGAAGGGCTTGCTCGGATGCAAAACAATGTATACGGAGCATACATCCTAACGGCATGTTCTAATCTTTTTAAGTGAGATAAAAGGTAGGTTTACTACTTGATCTCTAAAACGAGTCTCATATCTGCCGAGTGACGTCCTTCGTAAAGGCAGTATGGGGGCTTGTAGGCAATGAGATGGCACGTGTACCAACTGTTTCCAGTCTAAGCACTCAACGAAGAGTTGGGGTTTTCACAAACTTAAACCTTGACTAAAAGTCGTAAGGTAAGCTGCTAGTCCCCCACTTAACTTAAAGTTTTTCAGTACAAACTCTCATATGAATGATGCATGACACAATCTATAATGCATGAACAAATATATATAAATTTAAAGCATATGAGCAAATAACTAAGGGAAATTCATCTTAAAAATAAAACAAAATAAATTCAAAGAAAAAACTAGACAAAACAATGCTTAGTCCACAAGGTCCCCAGTGGAGTCACCATTTTGTCGCACGTGTACGGCGGCGCGACGATCGTCCACCCTCAAGGGAAAATCGAAATATTTATTCCTGGCAAATCGGGAGAGACAAGGAATTCTTGTCTCTACAAGTAAAAATATGGACTGGGAGTCGCCACTTAGTATTCTGGTTACTAGGAACCTTAACTGGTCTTTAGAGATCGGGTACGGAAACTGGTTGCGTAAATGGAAGGTATTAGCACCCCAACTACGCCCTACCTAAGTTAGGCTGTATTGTTTTAATGTCTGATAAAATCTAAGATCGTGTTGTGGTTTCTCATTGTTCGGAATACGCATTACATGTAATGTCATACCCCAGGTTCTATTGTCCAAAAAAATAAAAGAATTAAATATCCGGAATATGCATTACGTGTAATGTCATACTGCGGATACTAAGAGACAAACAAAATAAATTTTTTTGTTGTTTTTGAAATTTTGGCCAATATTCTCTTGACTTTAATAAACTGGTTATTAAAGCCAAAATGTATGCTAAAACATTTTTTTCTTTTTTTTTCAATTTTTTTTTTGTATTCTTAAAAGTTTTGATGAAAACCGGGTATTTTAATACCGGATTTGTATTTTTACAACATAAAAATACTGCCTGATATTAATCAAAATGACATAAAAACTACGCAGAAAAATTATAAAATGCCGAAACAAATATTTTTGATTTTTTTCTTTCTGAATGGGCCGGGTCAGGCCCAAATACATGTGTGAATAGTGTTGTTGAACAGTACCGTGGAACGAAAACCGGGTATTTTAATACCGGATTTGTATTTTATGACATAAAATACAGGCCGATATTAATCAAAATTGATAAAAGAAAATGTGCTGAAAAATTGTAAAGTTCTGAAGGGGAAAAAAATTAAAAAAAAAATAAAATGGGCCGGACCCGGCCCATATCAGTGGGCTGGGCCAAACCCGGCCCAAAAACCAAATGGGCTGGTTATTGTGCCTAAGCACAGTAACCAGCCCTCCCTCAACTGCAGAACGTGAATTAATTCACGTTCTGCATGAAACGGCCAAGCAAAACAAAGGCGTGGACGGGGCAGCGAGTGGTTACCTGCGGTGGCGTCGTGGCGGTGCTGCTGGTGGCGTAGGCTCGATGGCAATGGTGGTGGAGGCGCGGTGGCCGGCGGGTTTTCTTCTCCTTCTTCCTCTGTTTTTTTTCTCTTTTCTTCTGTTTCTGTTTTTTTTTTCTTTTCTCTTCTTTCTCTTCTCTTCTCTCTTCCCTCTCCCCTCTGCTATGTTCTCTCTCTCTCTCTCGTCCTCCCTCCCCTTCTCTCTTTTCTGGTTCTCCCCTGTTTTTATAGGCAAAAAACAGGGGAGACGTCATGGTGGGGCGGCCACTGTTGGCCGCCCCCTCCACTACCGTTCAATGGATAAAAAGTAGGCAAGTGGGTGTCGAATGGTGGGCGTTTTATTGCGCAAAAAAACAGGAAATAAAGTAGGCGAAGAGTGGAGAAGAAACAAATTCTTCTCCCCTGTTCTCTGCGTGCGCAGGGAAGAAGACGATGGTGCCGTTTCAAAACGGCACCGTTTTGTGTTTTTTTGTTTTTAATAAACAGTGCATGAAACGGCGACGTTTTGGTCAAAACGCGCCGTTTCATTTAAAAGGATTTTGGCGTCAGAACGCGTCAGATTTAAAATTAAGCCCTCAATTTGCGCGCGTTTTGCATTTTGGTCCCTGGTCTCGGATTTCTTCAATTAAGTCTCTAATTAGCCATTAAACTTCCATATTTATGCAATTAAGCCCCTGATTTGACCAATTTAACTTCCAAAAATTATAATTTGATCCCAGAAAATAATTTCTTCCAATTAAAGCCCAAATTAACTCAAAAATCAATTTTTCTTGCAATTAAACTCTCCAAAAATTCAATTAAACCTTTAATAAAATTTAATTGAGTCCATAAATTTCTAATTTTGGACTTTTCTTCCTAAAATTGAATTTTCTTTATCATCGGGGCTCTCATCAGTCAATGATATACTGTCAAATTTTAATTTTTATATTTTTGAACATCCTCAATCATTTTTTGAGCATTTTTAGGACGTTCTGGTATTTTTTCACTGTTATATTTTTTTGATAATATATTTTTTTGTATTTTATTATTTTTTATGTGGGGACCCAGAAATGGGTTACAACAACTAAAATAAATATTTGTAAGAGTTTAAAAGATTTAAATTATAAAAGAGAAAATGTGTTTCTTAAGTTGAAGATCTCATTTCTTATTTGTGTGTTTTTTTAGTTTTGATGAAAAAACTTATTTTTTATTAACAAAATTGTTTTATAATAAAAACACAAGATAATTAAAATAAATATTTTCAAGAATCTCAAGAAGTGAAAAAAATTTTGTGGAGGCAAAATTCACATTTCAAGAATTTTTTATTAGTATTGTATTGTTTTAAGCAAAAAGAAATACCATAACATAAAAAGCAATTTTCAAACAAAAATAAAAAAAATAATACCTTCATAGTTTTTATGTGGCTATATGAAAACAAAATCAAAGAATAATTAATTCATAAAACCCATATTAAAAATAAAAAATTATTTAGCTTCCATTGAATATTCATATGAATTTCTTACAATTTATAACATACTAGGCTCACGTATGATTGTTAAAAAAGTTATTGCAAATATAATAAAAAAAAAGGATCTACTCTCATTTAAAAAGCATGACATCATTTTTGAAATAGCATAATAATTATTAATTTAAATAATAATTTATTTTAAATTAAAAAGAAAGTTTGAAGGATATTTGAGGCCAAACCTACGCGGTTAACCTCAGAAGAAGAAATGCATGTTTGACTGCAACCTAATTTGTACTGGATGAATGATGTGCTGTACACTCAACGTAAAAAGTTTTACAATCACCTGAATCATATGATACAATAGTTTATTATTATTATTATTATTATTTTAATTTCGTTAATCAACTTTTTATTTTATTTTATTTTATTTTAAACTTAATTTCTATTCTTGTGATTACTATCTATCTTATTTTTAATTTTTATATTAATTTTTTTTTCTTTCAATTTAATTCTTTAATATTTTGTTGGTTAGGAATTTAGCTTTGTGACTTTTTTAAATCCGTCTTTTATAAAGTTAGTCATGATCTTATGATACGTGTCACTAGTTCTAGGTTGATTCTGATCTTTTTTTTTTTAAGTTATATTTTAAAATTGATTTTTTTTTAATTGTTTCTTTTAATATTTTGTTAATTAAGGATTGAATTTCATGATTTTTTAAACTTTTCTTTCCATGAAATTATTCTGATCTTATGTCCGGGTCACAAACTTAGTGAGTTACCTAGGTTGGTTAGAATTTTTTTTTATTGTTTTATTCAATTGTTTATCATTGTTGTCATTGTCTTGTGATCATGTCACGTATGTGACAGGTTACTTCGAGTGAGATCAAGTTAAATTTTTATTTTTTAAAATTTTATTATTTAATATTTAATTTATTAAGAATTTATTTTATTTTGGATTTATTATCAAATAATTTCATTGAAATATTTTAATAATATTAAAAGAATATCTTTCTATAATATTAAAAAATATTATTTTTTAAATTGCTAATTGTATTTTTTTTAATTCGATTTTTATCATTATTACTTTTTTCTATTATATTAATAAATTAATCAAGTCATGCTCCTCCGAGTCTCAAATTTTTCTCCTCAAAATCTTTTTTTACGTTGGGACGCGCGGGAACCAATGTGGTAAAAAACCAAACTAAGGCCATGTTTGTTTCCAGGAATTCACTTTCCTGGAAACCATTTTCCTTACTTTCCCATGTTTGGTAAACACATGAAAAGTTAGTCAAAGGAAATTAAATTCTGGTCAACGGAAAATGCTAATGTAATGTCGGGAAAGTGTTTTCCGCTTTTTATTCTTGGAAAACACTTTCCTTTCCTTTCACTTGAAACAAATCTCTCTGAAGCCCTTACAACTGATCTCTTCAAAAAATTAATTTGCGTGGCTGCTGACTGTCTCCTTTTCTCATATCTATTATTGGAACAAAGATCATCTTCAGGTAATTATTTTTCTCAAATATTTTTATATTATCTGTTTTTTTTTCTTGTTCTTTATTTTAATTTTTAACTGGGATTGTGAAATCTTGTGAGCTTGTTAATTATCGGGAAAAACTCAGAACAATTCCATGCTCTGTTTTGTATAGGATCCATCTTGCTTGTTTTTAATATGCGTGTTTGATAATCTCAGATCTTGATAATTACTTTTTATTACATCGCCACATTTCTACTCCACACTTTTTCAATCTTTCTGTCCATATAATTCATTTATTCAGTTGAATCTGTCTGAGAAGAGAGAGCGTGGCTTTATATTCATGCTCAACTTCATCGCCAATATCTTTATGAACCTTGGAGCGGAGTGGGAACCTTGGCCTGGAGTTTAGGAGAGAGCTTTCTCTCAATCAGCTTTATGGAGTTTAGGTGTTGAATAGGCCCTTAGTTTGTAAAGCTGAAATAAACGAGCTCTCTGTAGCATGCGTTGTTCTCTTAATATTCTAAAAGAAAGACAAAACAATATTCCATTAGCAATTGATGATAGAGAAAACGGGACATAAAAGAGCAAAAACAGGGGATTGGAATAGATTAGTGAGCGGTTTCTCTAGTTGAAAGAGTGTTGATTGTAAGTGGACTTAAAACTCAGTTGGAGTTTTAAGTTTTTCACCTCCAAAGCATCCAAGCCAGGGAAATTGCTATACCCACTGGCCAGATTTTCACCATTTGCTAGGACAAGAAACTTGAGATAAGCTGTTGTCGTTGTGGGTGGTGTTGTCCTTGTTGTCGCCGCCGCTGCAATTGCTTATTATTTTCGTGTAGAGCTGCTTCTTTTTGGTAATAGCCTTCAGGGAGTGATTCTGTTAGTAACAATGGCCTCTCATCATCATCCTCAGGCTCTCCATGCACATCTCCTTCATGGTGATTAGCATTTAATTTTATGTTAACCTTTCGAGCTGCATGCCTGTATTGTGAATACAGTGAAAGCTAGAGCGAAGAAGTCCCTACCACCTTGTTTTTGTTTTTTTGCAAACATGGTGTGACCGAGCCCACGCTTATGCTAAATAGAAAAATATCTTAGGGCAAGTGGGAGCACCTCTCTCTCTCTCTCTCTCTCTCTCTCTATCTATCTTCACTCTGTAGAAAGCAGAAATGCCTCTGGTTTCATCTGCTTGTAATTGCATGGGGTGTTTTTGGACTTCCAACTAGGTTCTGGTGGAAGACTGAACCAACCACCCAAGCATTAATTTTGATTTCGTGGTTTATAAAGCAGTCCACTTTGATTTCATGTTTTTCTTTCTTTTCTGTTTATTTTTCTTTTCGTCTCGGTGTTTAGCCCAAATCAAAGTGAGGTTAGCTCTTAAATGCTTGCACCTTCCTAGCCATGTCTTTCAGACTTTTTAATCTACTGCTGAGTTGGCCTCCCTGTAGATGTGCTGAACTTTGACTTCATAGTGTCTAGCAAGAAGTTCCCTAGCTTTACTTAACGAATAACAGTTCACATCCATATTTATAATATCTGTAGTTATGAAATCCACGGCGAGAGTGAAGTCTAATTTTTAAAGAATACGCGAGCTCTGGACCAGTGATGACTCTCCCGTAATTCAACTAAAACTATGCATCATCCTGTGTTAATTCCAAACCTTTTGAGCTAAATGACAGTCCCGCAAGGCACTAACTCAGAATGTTAAATTGCCATTAGATCCACCTCAGAATTTAAAATATAAATTTACCTTTAAAGCATTCAGGTGTTTACCTTTAAATGGTAAAAGAGGGCATTTGTTTTGTTTAAAATGGGAAGTCAAATGTGCTTCACTGCTCGGCCGACAAACGTGCTGGGCATGTTGGCACTTTATATATATATATATATATATATATATATAATTTAAAAAATTTAGTATTAATTATTTTTTATTCTTGAAATTCATGAATCAATGAGTATTAATTAATTATATATATAATTTAAAAAATGTAGTATTAATTCAAGCTGTCTGAAATTCATAAGCTCTGTCATTCTTTATTCTTGAATAATTTGGTCATTCTGCGGGTTCATTGTCTCAAGATCACAAATGATGGATGAGAAGTGATCTTTCCTGTATTAATGCTTGTGCTTCTGTGATGCTTTAACAGGTGTTTCTTGAAGTATATAATTGAGTTTCTTGAAGTATATAATTGAACTGAACATGACATCTAGAATTACTTTCTGAAGTATATAATTGAACTGAACACTGTGTAAGTATTTGATATGCTTTTTGAATGTTTATTTCTCCATACTTTTTAGGTTTCATTATCAGAAAACTTCACTTTCTTATCATGGATAGTAAGATTAATCATGCAACATGTGTGGGAGCAGCTGTAAATGTCATAGCTGCAGGAGTAACTATTATTGAACGAGAAAGAAGTAGAATTTATATACCAAGAGAACCACGTATAAATGCAATTGCTCAACGAGAATTCTACATTGATAGCATTTTGAATCGAAGTGATAGACATTGCGTCGAACAAATTCGTATGAAACCAATTGTGTTTTATAATTTGTGTGATGTTCTCACAAGTTGTAACCTATTACGATCAACTCAGAATGTATCTATTAGGGAGCAAGTAATTGTGTTCTTACAAATTATAGGTCGAAACCAAAGATTTCGTTTTATTAGTGGTATATACTATAGGTCTGTTGAAACTATCCATCGTTACTTTAGAATTGTATTAAAAGCAGTTCTTAAGTTATACAAACACCTTATCAAAGACCCAGGGGATACAGTTCCCGCGGAGATAATGAATAATCACAGATTCTATCCTTATTTTAAGGTATGATAACAATATCAATATTTTTATACATTAATTAATTACATCTAGAAGAAATGGTTATAAATTATTTTTTTCATGTTTATATAGGATTGTGTGGGAGCAATTGATGGTACCCATGTTCCTACAAATGTTCCTGTTGACATTCAAGGAAAGTTTCGAGGTCGAAAAGAGGGAACAACACAAAATATTTTAGCAGCTATAACTTTTGATTTGAAGTTTATATATGTTTTAGCTGGATGGGAAGGAAGTGCACATGATTCCCGGATTTTAGGTGATGCACTATCAAGACCTAGTGGACTAAAAATTCCAGAAGGTATAAATTAAATATTTACAATATGCAATAAACATGTAAATTGTCTAATAAGATAAAGATAATAATAGGTTTTATTTTTTATTTGTAGGGAAATATTATCTTGGTGATGCTGGTTATGGTATTCGAAAAGGAATCATTACTCCTTTTCGTGGAGTTCGATACCACTTGAATGAGTTTACAGACCGTTCACCGAAAAATGAAAAGGAGTTATTTAATCTTCGACACTCTTCATTACGAACCGCTATTGAGCGAGGGTTTGGTATTTTGAAGAGTCGGTTTAGATCAATTGATGGAAAACCTTTTTGGTCTTATGAAACACAAGTGAATGTTGTGCTTGCATGTTGTATTATTCATAATCACATAATGGGAGTTGATCCTTATGACTTTCTTATGGAAGAAATATGTTCGGAAAGTCAACCAATTAGAAGAACAATCAGCTTAAGCCAACGGGAGGAGAAGGAAGAGAATAGGGAGTGGATAACAAAAAGAGAAATGATTGCATCAACCATGTGGAATGATTATAACACTCAAAGAAACTAGTAATTGAGTGTTAATTATATGTGTTTGTTTTTATTATGTCTTTCTTGAGTTTGTATTGTCTTTGTTATATATTTGTATTGTTTGTTGACTTCATTATAATTTATTATGTATTTCATGTGTTCTTCTTTAAATAGTAGTTGTATTTTTTTTTGTATAAAATTAGTTTAATCTAAATATTATATAATTTTATTTTGTATAAATTTGTGAATTTTTTTTGTAGAAATGAATACTGCGAAGAATGAAAAATGCAAAGGTAAGCACTTCACATGGTCTAAGCCTATGTCTCACATGCTACTTGAGATATTAGTCGAGGAGGCACTTAAAGGAAACAAGCCTTCTTCCACCTTTAAAGCGGAATCTTTTGCAAAGGTAGCTACAGAAATTAGCCAAAAGTTCAACGTGTCATGCGAGCAGAAGCATGTGGAGAATCATCTCAAAACTGTGAAAAAAGAATGGGGAATAATAACCCAACTTAAAAATAAAAGTGGTTTTGGTTGGGATGATTGTTTGAAGATGATTACGGTTTCGAAAGATGTATATGATGAAGAAGTAAAGGTATGATAAATAGTGTATTCTATATAATTTTTACATTTACTTTTGTTTGCAAAACTTTATACAAGGAACTGAAAATTATATATTCTTATTTTTATGAACAGGCACATCCGAATCATGACAAGTATCTCAACAAAAAACTTGATATGTATGAAGCAATGACAATTGTTGTTGGGAAAGACATGGCAACCGGAAATTATGCCAAATCATATGCTGATATCAACCTGGAAGAGAACATTGAAGTGCAATATATTTCAATTGAAAATGAAGGAGAATATGAAGAAACTTCAAAAGGTAAAGAGACATCTTCATCTAATACCCAAAAGAGGCAACATAAGAAGAGATATCGAATGGATGAAGATAATAGTGTTGAAAAGTTGTCTAAAAAGATTGGAGATGTAGCGCTTGCAATTCAAAGCCTAAGCAAAAATCAACTTGATGTTAATGAGCTATATACAGAAGTGATGAAAGTTGAAGGCTTTGAGGAGATCGCTCTTGGTGATGCTTTTGATCACTTGGTCCAAAATGAAATGTTGGCAAAAGCATTTTTGGCAAAAAATGCTAATTTGAGGAAAATTTGGGTTCATAATTTTGTGAACCAACACTACTAGAGGCCTGATTGCTAGATGATTTCACTATGATAAGAAAGTTTATGCTTGTTTTTTGACAAGTATGTTTACTTGTTTAATTCGGTCTAGTATGTTTATGTTTGTGAATTTGAATTAATATGTATGAATTTGAACCAAAACTTAATATTTATGCATGCTTTTGTTTTATGTAAGATATTTATTTTTATTTATAAATGCTTATTTGATATATATATATTAAGGGAATATTAAAAGGATAATTGCCTATACCTGTAAAAAAAACAAAAAAAATCTTTATCCAAACAACCCATCAAAATATTTTTGTTTTTATAAAAAAAATTCATTATTATACTTTTTAGATTTCATTTTTTTATTGTAAGTGATTAAATATTTATATTAAATATTATATATATATATATATTAGATAAACCTGAAAAAAAATTTAATTCATTAATAAATTATTTTCCAGTTCATTTTCCATAACACAAACAAACACTGGAAAGTGTTTTCCAGTTCATTTTCCATAACACTACCAAACATCGGAAAATACTTTCCCGGAATTCACTTTCCAGGAATTCACTTTCCCCAAAATTCACTTTCCAAAAAGAAACCACTTTCCTGCAAACAAACGGGGCCTAAAGCAGCTTTTACTTTATCTGCAACCAAACTAAACCAAACTTAACACCCACGAGTTTTTCATCTTCATCAACAATAGCAGCTATTTTTTCTCTTTTGGCTTCGTATTCACAAGGTTAGGCTTGCACCTATTGTTTCACTGTACTTGATTTTCCTAACTTAGCATTGTAATTTCTTCGTCTCCTTCTGAATTATGCAGTTGGGTTTGGTTTTCTTTTATTCTTTTCACGTGGTGGGTTATTGATGTTGACAAAGATGGCTCAGTTAAAAGTTAGTTCTTTTTGTTTCAGTGAAGTCTTAGATTATTGTTGTTTAGGTTTAAACATGGGCTTTTGATGTTTTTGAATAGATGACTGTTATTGTTGTCTGAAACTATTAGTTTAGGGTTCGTGTTGTTTAATTTTGGTTTTTTTTTTTAATTTACTTTTGGGGTTTATTTTTGGATAATTCATTTCTGTTAATAGTATGTCATGTACCGTGATCATTTAGCCCCCCCCCCCCCCTTGTTTTTTTACCTGGGAAAAGAAAGGGGAAAAGTTAAATATTGTGTAAGTTTAGTTATGGATTGAAGCTGATATTCTCATGGACCTTACATTTTGAAGAATTGAAAAAAGGGCTTTAGTTGCTATGTTGCTGATCGGATTAATGGATGCAAGCTCTCATTTTTCTAGAGGGGTGATGGGCAAAGACTAAGATTGTTTACTTATTCCTTGTGCTGTTTTCAGGAGGAATGGCGAAGAGTTACTTCAAGCAAGAGCATGGTCTTGGTATATACTTTGAATTTTGTACGATTTTTTTGTTTTGAACATGGCAAATTGACGAAAAGTGTTGACTTTTTTGTTCTTTTATGTTTTTCTTTTCTTCAGAGAAGAGGAGGGCAGAGGCTGCTAGGATCAGGGAGAAGTACCCAGATAGGATTCCGGTGAGTGACCAATGTTAATTTCCTCTCTCAATTGTTGGTTATTGATTCTCATGCGTGAAATCTTTTGCATTAGAACCAATAATGAGATTATTATTCTTCTTTTTGTAAATTGGTGTCTTGTATCTCCATTTGCAATATATGGTGGAAAGTTGACTGCAGAATGGTGCATTACTTTCCATGTGGACAATATATTTGCTGAATTTATTTTAAAAAATCTTTCGGGGTTTTGACAGTTTAACACATGAATATGATGAAAGTCTTGAACAATAGTCTTTTGTCCAAATGATCTGGCAGCAAACTGCTTCTGCTTTTCTATGGAATCAGGTTGTGCAATGGGTTAATTCTGTTTGCAATTATCATTCATAGGGATGCCTCATGGGTGTTATTTACAATAATTGGTTGGAAAGTTTTAAAAACAAGGAAATGCAGTCGATGATGAATGCATGGTGCATTGCAGAGAAAGTAAAAAAATGGATCTGCTGCATGCTCTGGATACTTCTCTTTTCTCTGGGTTGTATTAAAAAGTGCCTTATATTTATGATCTGGCTTTGTTCCACTATGTAAATAATATTACTAGTCAGTTGGATTGAGTTTTTTTTTTTTTTGCAGGATACAAAACTTAAATGTCTCTCACTTAAGAAAATATTTCATGATTTAATCTCTGACATTACTTTGTAGTTGCTGTATACAATTGCATGAGTTGTGCTTGTTTGTTTTTAAGGTGACCTGTCTCTAATTGTGCTTGTTTGTTTTTAAGGTGATCGTGGAGAAGGCAGAAAGAAGTGATATACCAAACATAGACAAGAAAAAGTGAGTAGAGTGGATAGCTTTCTGATTTCTTCATATCTCAACTTTGCCACCACTCACATGAAGGGGAACCCAACACAAATGGTTTCTAGTTTCTTTGACAACCTTTAAGTATGCATGTGGGAACACACCACCCATTCCTGCAGGTTGCACAAAACTGAAATATAACCTAATGCTCGTAACCTGCTAGAACTTAAAGATGATTAGAAAACTGACGATTGTAAAATTGTTTTTGCATGAAAGGGAAACACCATATAACCTACAGTTTCTATCTTCATTATTTCCATTTCATGATTGCCAGAATATACCAGCGGTATCTCAATACTTTTTTCTCGACCCCCCCCCCCCCTTTTTTTTCTTTTCCAGACCAGCCTTATAACACCTGAACACCTTTATATCATTGTGTAACTGGAATAGTTTATCTTATATCTTTTTTTTATCACTGTGGAATGGTCTACCTTTCCATCTTTTAATTATGGATAAGCTGCTATGATTAATGGTATTGAGCTTTCTCCCTATAAGCTGAACCTGAAAATTGCAGGTACCTTGTTCCAGCTGACCTGACTGTAGGACAGTTTGTCTATGTTATCCGCAAAAGAATCAAGTTGAGTGCAGAAAAGGCAATCTTTATATTTGTGGATAATGTCCTCCCACCCATAGGTAAACTCTTGCATATATATATATAGTCTTTCTCTTAAGATCTTATCATCAGCCTCTGGATCGGTAAAGGTGCATGACTTTGTCATCTGTTTGCTGTTTGCAGGTGCTATCATGTCTGCAATATATGAGGAGAAAAAGGATGAAGACGGGTTTCTCTATGTTACCTACAGCGGAGAGAACACTTTTGGGTCTCAGATTCAACTGTAGACATCTGTGGTTGCCTCGTTTATTTCCTGGTTCCACCAAATTATATAGCATTACTATTGTCTTCACCCCCTCGCGTCAATAGTTCTTTATTCTGCCTAATTGTAAAGATATTTGCAGTCATGTATATAAGCTTGATGAACCCCTTCATTCCCAAGTCATCTTTTAATACTTAAAAAGGGCTTTTTAATCGAGTGGTTTCGATTTCAGCCTTTATCTTGAAAATAAAGCAAATATTAATCAAATTGAAATGTCAAAACGTGGTCAAGTTGGTTGATCCCAGAAGACGGTGAATATATCGAGGCCTTAGTAACAGTCCGATGCCAGGCAATCCAGGAGGGACGGCCTTTCGATGATGGCTTATGTGCTGTCACTTGGAAAAATCTCTGGCGTATTGCCGTTCACGCTCTACTGTTTGTGTTGTGGGTCTCGCTAATGGCTCTCATGGTTGTAACAATGGAGTACTGGGCTTCCATTGTCGTGGGATTTTGTCCTCTTTGTAAAATCAGTATAGACGATGCAGTGTAGAACCCCTTGTTATATAAAATAAATATGTGCAAGGTGATAAATCAAAAAATTATCAACAAATTAAAACCCGAAATCGTTTAATAAATTATAGAAAATCCTAATTTCCTTGCATTATTTCCTTTCTTTCGACAAAGTCCTTGTCATTCTTTATTCAGTGTAGCTTTAATTGTCCTTCCCTCAACTTGCAACAGAATACAGCGTCATTCATCTGTAAGCTGGGCAGAAAAAGAACTCGCCACCAGGTAAATTCTATCTTTACTCAATTTAAGAATCGTGGAAAGCAACAGAATGATGAATGTTAAGCATTAAGAGTGAATTCTTCAACAGTTTTGTTGTGTATATTGTCATAAAACGAACTCAGAAATTAGGTTTAGCCGTTTACATGTGGCCTTGATCAAGCATAAAGGATTTAACTGTGACCTTCAATATTTTTATTTGTTTTTCAAATAGAAATGGAAAGTGTACGAGCAACTTGCAACGTTAGGATCATATTCTTCAGAATGCGTTGCAGATATTAAACAGCTCCATTTGCGAGTTTCTCCATGTCAATTGGATGTCCACATCCTTCCCAGTTGTTTAGGTCAATGCTCCCTCTCCCTGCTCCTAGTTAAATTGACCCTTGAGACAACTGTGAAGAGTGTTTGAAAACATGGTTATACCCGTGTTTTTTAAAAAATTAAATTTGTTTTTTATTAAAAATTATTTTTTTATATTTTTTGGATCGTTTTGATATGCTGATGTTAAAAATAATTTTTAAAAAATAAAAAATATTATTTTAATATATTTTAACATAAAAAATACTTTATAAAATAATTAAACCATAACTATATTTTTAAACCATCCTGAGTGGAACCAAGAGACCACCGCAACATGATTAAACACATTGCTTCGCTTGGGCTACAAATGGGAGGCCCAAGATTCTGACATGGTAATGCCATGTTTATGTGAATAGCACATGGTTTACCTGCCTAGTTGATGCTCGTTGTAGACGGTGAGAGGGGGCTTCGGACCCTCTCATGTCCCAAAGAGGAGGTGCAAGTTATGGTTTGTCATGCACCTTTGTCTCTCCATTTTTCTGTCCCCACCAGTGTCCCTAGTGTTTCAACTTGCTCTTGAAAAGATTTAAGACACCGCTCTCTGATCAGGCCAGGTTTCACTTGGTTTTATATGTACGTACCATATCCATATATATTGTATAATTAACTCTTTTTACCATTGCAGTATAGATTAATCTCCAGGAAAAAAAAGAGAGAGAAAACAATCACTAACACTTAGAATGGATAATTAATGATATTAAGAATCAGAGCTATCTATCAATATTACTTGAAATTAAAGAAATCGATGTGAGAAAAAAAAAAAAAAACCTTAGTCTGATCAAGTCGGTGACAGGATATTGCCACCTTAAATGGTGATACTGTATATGATCCAACATCTGTTACATATATATATGATGTTTCTGTTTGCTTCTGTGAGTTCCAAACAACGCCATGAGCTGAGTTTTCTTTTATCTAGAAATGTCATGAGAAGTCAGCAGCAATTGGTGAACAAGAACAGAAAGCAGATATTTAAAGGACGATCATGTTCTATCAATGCCTCCCCGTCACCGCCCTTCTTCTCCTTCCATTCCTTTCTTTATGTTTTTTTCTGGTATTCTAGCAAGTGATATGAGGTCTATGCACATATATCCTTCATGAGATCGTGTTCTGTTTCGTGCATAGGCGCAGAAAATCGTTATATTATGCTTGTTTATCAATTAATTATTATCAGTTAAATTAATTCAGAAATGCTCATGAATAAAATCGAAATGAAAATGAAACTAATGAAAGACCGCTGCAATATTGTTAATATCATGCCTAATAAAAAAGGAGTAATAATTATGCACAGTAAATCGAAATATTGAACATTGACTGGTCACCCCTTTCACAGGATAGATTAAATTCTCCATGGAAATAATGTCAACAAAGATCAAAAACGTTTGTCTCAACTGACAAGCCCATATGCAGTTACTAAATCCCATGCACAAACTAAGACAAGGAATGGAAATCCTCTGTAGAAACACATGGGTCGGACCTATAGATCGTTATTATATTGCTGTATGTATAGAGCCTCACGTGTATCATGCACTAGCAGTTCTTAATTTACCATGGTGGATCCTATACAGCTGATAGAAAATAGAATCGCCCAACTTGTTTTCTGGAAAGAAAAAAGGAAGAAGACGAAGAAGACATCTTATAGCTTCAGATGCATGGATGCAAGAAGGCATGCAACATAACTTGATTGTCTGCAATGTCAACTTGTTTAAATTATTTTCCCTGGAATATTGTTACTGCAGATCAGCAGAAATTAACATTAGTCATGTGCTCAGAAACCATTAGACTAGCTAACTTGGTTGTCTTCGAGAAATACTGTTGGTATATACAATATTGAACATATATTTAAAATTCAAATTTCCAATAAACCACCACCACCACTACATTTTCATTATGTGGCTCTATAATGATGTTCTCTATTTTCTTGGTTCTCCACAGTTGATTTTAAATGAGAGAGAAAGAGAGAGACAAAGGAGGCCCCCGAATATCTTCGATTTCGTTTTCAAGGTTCATCACCCAAACATTTGCATGTTCTCTTGTAGAACGTCTCTAAGACCATACAAAACCTGCATTAAATGCTCTTGCTACTCCAAGCATTACAAATACTTATGAGCCCTGACGGTGAACTCATCACCAAACAAACCTTAACAGCCATTCATTCTGTGACATCGATTTCCAAGATCATCTCTCGCCATGTCTACTCTCTTTCTTTTACTTCTCATTTGCCTTTCTTTGCATGCATGCAATGCTCGCGTTCTTCGCCTCACTGACAAGGAAACCAAAAAACAAGTCCTGAACAAGGTTATTGATATAAAAAACTAAAAGTGAATGTATACATTTAAGTTCATTTTGCTTTTATAAAACATTTCAGTTTTGGTCTATACTTTTTTTACGTCCACGATAAATATTGATTCAGTCGGATTTTCAGGATTTGGTGCAAGGTGTCGATAAACTGAATATCGATAGAACTACTTTAGCTCCATCGGAGATGATGCCTCCAGTTTCAGAGGAGCAAGGAGCACAAGGACAACAAGTAGTTGGAAGAGATGATACAATTACTCGTAAGATCAGTTTACTTAGTGCAACCACTATGAAAAAGAAAGATAAAGAACCTTTTATGAAGCAAGAAGAAGGCACACTAGGAGCAACTTCAGGTAATTTTCCACCTCAGATGCAACCTACCATAAATAAAACATATACAAACAAACCCTTACTATAACAAACGCGATAACTCGGCCTAGAGGATCCTAAGTTACTCTTCAATGAACTAGTAGCACTGTCGAAAATCAATCATGCAATTCAAGTTCTGTAATCTAATTATTCAGCTTAACTAGGGTTCCAAATATTTAATACGGTATTGAGTCTCTTCAAGTACCCCTAACTAGATCTTAAGATACCCATGTCTTTGCAAAAAGAAGAACTAAATCTTCTACTCCATAATCTATGGAAATGGAGAAATGATGTCTAGCCTTTGTCTTATAAATATTTGTTCAATGCTTACATGCTAAAAGAAAGTAATATGCTCTATAAAACTTTCCTATGTGATAGTAATTAATGTTTTACCTGCAGGAAATAAAGTTATCGTATCTTCACAGGCTGGTTTTCAACAGTCGTCTGAAATAATAATAGAGGTGAGTTAAATACTCCATGATCATTAATTTATTAAAGGATGATTTTTATGGTTGCTGGGCATGTTATGTTCTTGGTGTGGTACTGACCAAGACTCATGGCCCATCTTCCTCGCCATGTCCTCCATCAGGATGGCAAAGCAGGTTGGTTTGCTCATGCATGCACCATACAAGCAATGAGATCATGAGTAGCATAAAGTACGAATTTGCTTAATTACATGCCGTAGCTGATCATCAATAAATTTTGTATGAACATGCATTTATGTTTACATATAATAAATGTCAAGGATATTCAATTAAATGGATGTTTATAGAGATGTTAATTTGGTTGATTGTTTGCCCAGGGATTGAAGGGGCGAGGACGATCTATGCTAGGATCAACAGCAAATGATACCGAGGAAGCTGTGCGATCTGAGGAAAATGACATTGCCGAGGATGTAGCTGTCATGGATTATGCACAACCCCATCGGAAACCACCCATCCACAATAAAAAAACCTAGACCAGTATATATTGTGATAATACATGTACTTAAATGGCTTTCTTCTCCGACCCAGCCCTCCAAATTTCTGTGTAATGGAAGATGATCATATTTCCAAGATTTGCATGCAATAATGTAAAAAGATCAGAACAAGGTAAAAAAACAATTTTCAAGAACACTTTTTGATATTTTCTGTCAGTAATAAGAGCGATACCTGTGGTCGATATTGTTAAGCATTTTCGTTAACAGAATATTCGTCTTCTCTACTGGTTTAAAAGGATCACCAAAGCCTTCATTATACATTAACGAGCCAGGGGCAGCAAACTCTCTCAATTTAAAAACCCTTTCAATATTCATTCCAACCGAGTTCTAAAGCCTTTCAAAACATGGAGATAGGTCTTAGAGACATGCCATAATTTAAATTTTTAGATGGTGGCTTCTTCGATCTGTGACTGGACAACAAGGATCGATGCCCTAAAAAGTCTAAATTTCTGACACGCACAACATCAGCTCGCTCCAACAACTGTGTAATGTTTCAGTGGCTAGCTACTTTAAATGAGGTGGTTAAGTGATAAAAGATATGAAAAGATAGATGGAGGCCCCATTCACTGTATTTTACGCTTTTGTATTAATGGCATTTGTGAATAAAAGGGACAAACTTGACATGGATTTCTCGCCATTGTTGACATTGTGTTGGTTGGTTGGTGTTTCTAAAATGAAAGCAATCGTATCTGTTGCAGTTTGATTTTTCAGTTATCTCTCTCCGTAGACAGCTGCAATAAGGTGAAAACGATAATACGCAAACATCAAGTTATATCAATTGCACCGACGCATGGGGACGAAAGGAAATTCAGCTAACCTCTAGGAGACACCATGAAGAATCATGACTGAGAACCCTCACCTCCAGGCTCCATGGATACTGCAAGGACCCGTGCAGTATTGCTCCTCTCATCATTCTTGTAAAACCTATTTGGATTGGTGTTCTACAAATTGTGAAGGATGATGATAATACCTAGTGGGCGAAGTTGCCAGGATTGCTCTATAAAAATAATGTGCTCCATTTACCAAGATTTTAAAGGGATTTAAGCATTCGCATTCAAAACAACATGGGATCATGTTATAGTTCTAGCTTTCCCCTGGATTAAACGGAAAGAAGGGAGAGAAAACAAAACAGGACACTGAACAGGTACACACGTAGTATCAAGGATTACGCAGATGCTGTCATATTGGCAAAAGTATACTTTTCCCTGCCATATCATTAGCAAAAAACAAAAATTAATATATTCGCTACAGATCTAAAGATCTTCCAACAGAATTTCAATCCCAAGAACGAATGAAGTGTATAGCAAAAGTTTCTACTTCAAATATCATTACTGTCCTAAAAAGACAAAAATAAATCTCTGTAAAAACTTGATGGAAATGTCTGTTCTTCATGTCCTGAATAAATTCCAAGGTCCTTATCGCCAGCTTCAGAGAACCCTCTCCACCACCCAACAAGAAGAAATCAGGTTTGAGTCTTACAATTGCTTCATCCAAAATCACCTGAGATCAAAACTCTTCAATCCAATTAGTAAGACTACAATGATAGGCATAATTCTCTCACCTCATGTATATATATCCATACGCTTGTGTGTCAATCTTTCAGGATCATCCCCTGCTAATCTCAAATATTTTTGAAAGACTTCATCTTTCCCTGTCACAATTTACGATGTTCCCTATACAAATGTATGTGCAAAATCACAGAGACAGATATGCATCTCTACAGCTGTTTGCAGTAAATATTCCCAGCTAGCTCAGGCCTATATCTATGCGAGCAACTCAACGTTAAGTGTCATCCCGAAGTTTATTTTAGTGTCGGACTGGCAGAAAATCATTGATCTTGACCACCATTAGAGTGGACCACTACGTTACATCCCAAATTGACAGTATGATGTTTAGAACCATGGACCACTTGAATACTCAATAGCTGGCACAGCAGTTGACGATTTGATTAATGAAAAAATAGTTCCATGTTAGCATTCATGATACGAATAACAAATCAAGAGTACCGTTTACTTTTCTTTTTTGCCAAAATTTCCATACCGTGTATAGAAAACAGCCACACCACCCATACGCAAAACAGGGATAAGTATCTACCTCATCCATTAATCCTTGGGACAAACTGTCAAAGTGTTCACGCTGCATCAAGCAAGACAGAACACTGAAGCGTGTACTGTCTGGAAAACAAGTACATGTGCACATCAAGAAGACCTTAGGTAAACTTTACACCACAGGAAGTGAGAAGGCATTGAAGTGAAGAATTTGGATCAAAACCAACAAATCTTCATAGAGATTGATCCTAAATTCTCTAACTCTGGGAATTGCATTAAGCTGTACAGCTTAGCAATTAATCTTCCTTCCAAAGATTACCAACATACTTGCAAGCCAGGACGGAGCTTAAAGAGTCATTGAATGCTAAAAGTTGCAATATGAGATTGGCTATAACCAAAGAAACATCCAAGTCAGAATGAGGTGAAATAAAATACTTAACAGAAGAGAATGTCAAGATACTTACTAAATAGTGAAAGAACAGTTTCCATCTCTTGATTTCATAGAAAAAAGACGAGTATTTATCAGAATGTCTGTTTTCAAGCTAACACGTCACTGCATTATGCTCACATCCCATCAGCTTAGCTGGTGTCTCCTCAGGGGCATGCCTCACTGCATGTTAAAAATAAGAACGAAAGAAGACGACATTGCATTGCCTTCTCACTTAAGAATCACATAAAAGTTGATGAAACTGCACTTGTGTTACAAGCCTACCAGGGGAAAAGAGGAAAAAACCAACAAAAATGAAAAAGTAAAGGGGAGTAAAATTTACAGCAAAACTTGAATCTTCTATGGTGCAGAGTCTTACATAAATAAATATTAATCAAACTTACTAGTTCCCAGATGCTTTTAACTCTGTCCAATTCCTACAGATTTATTAGTCAAAGAAACAAAAGGGCATTCAAACATAACACAACATCCATCACTGAAATATTTCTATCGTGAAGACATTATTCAACACTTCTTGGGTAGAGCTCTCAATGACGCAAATCTTTTAGCATTTCCTGTGTTATCTTATGTTTGTTTCATGTTCCCTGTTCAACAAAGTCTTCATGCAAATGACAATTCATGTGACAACCATCATTTTCTCAACTTTTCACGATGCTGTATAACTCTTCAAGTATTTTCTTTATAACCATACTTGGAAGTTTTTAATAGTGCATGCATATAACCACTTAAGCTATAACTTTTGTATGAATACAAGAGCAGATAAGAAAAGATGTCAATGAAACCCGACATCTCATGTCCATTTTTCAAACAAGCCATGTCCTCCACAAATCTTGTCTGTGTTCTAATTTTTACTGACAATAGGCAAATCATGACTACTTATGCGTCTATGAAAGGGGACAACATTCTTATCAGTCAAATCAATTGACTTGTGATTGTTGTTCACAAGCCATTTACTTGGACACACATGCGCACAGAGTCCAATGGGAATCGAGATTCTTCAAACAATGTTTCCACAATCTTGATAATAAAAGAATATTGGAAGGTATATGTAAATTTTAAACAAGAAGAGATATCGGCAACTTATGTTAATGATGCTGATAAAAGATATTGAAATATGATATCTTTGATAAATTGGGTAATTATCATATAAAAAGAAAAGAAATGTCGAATAAATACAAAAACAAAAATTTTGGTGAAATACCACAACCAAAAAGTTTTGGTGTATTAAGTTTTTGAACCATAGTTAGAAATCACTATAAAATTTTAATTGATATTGTAGTTCATAACCATGACATCAATTAAATTTAGAACAAACTGGTCAATTGGTTCATAAAAGAAATCACAAAATTGCTAAAATTAGGATATCCAGACCAAATTTTTAAAATCTAAAAAACTGAAGGTCAAAATAGTGATTTCATAAGAAAAACGATCTCCAAATACTTCTGTTAAAATTTAAGCACAATCAAATAGTTAGATAAAAAATTATAGCCTTTTTGAGCCATTATTATGGTCTGACACGACCAAGCCTTCTATTGGACTTAGACTTGTCTGCATTTTATAGGCTATTCGAGTAATCTGTGAGGCAAATCTTTATTTAGTTATGGTAGACCCACAACTAAATGTTCAAAATTACCAGTCATCACAAGCCCAACTATATCATTGACATTGAAAAACGAAAAACAAAGAATAATTATTGTGTGAACAATAAATTTTTGAGATTTTAATTGAAATCTATTTTTGAGTTTACAGGTTGAGAAAAAAAATATTTTTTGACTTATAAAATATATTTAAAAAAAAATCTGTAAAATTATAATTTTTATATAAAACAATTAACCAGTTCATATAACTAGTTGAATTGGCCAACTGATTGCGTCAAATAATTGATAATAAGAATATATTAAATTGTCACATTTTATAAATATAACATATTTAAATATCACTATTTTAAATATCACTATTTTAAAACACCATAGCTATTTTACTAAAATTTTTTCAAATGGTGTTACACTGTTAAAATTGTTAATTTACTGTGTTAATTTTAAAAATAATCCTGATATCTTCATGTGAGGAAGCATGAGGAGAGTCAGCGTCCCATCTTCGTACTCCATTCCACGGATATACAAAGCATGGAAACTCTTTATTTATTTATTGTCAATTAACCATTGGAAGTGATCTTTACCTTTTTCTTCATATTGTTAGGAAACTATAAGAGTATATTCAAGTTATTTATGCATAAGAAGGAAAGGGTAATGAAAATAGTAAAACATTAAAAAAGACGTATCACTAGCACAATGGATGTGCCATGGCACATCTCTATTGGAAACTGTGATATACTAGGCTCCGTTTGTTTGCAGGAAAGTGAATTTTTTTTAGAAAATAAATTTCAGGAAAAATAAATTCCTGTAAAGTGAATTCCGGAAAAGTATTTTTCGATGTTTGGTAGTGTTATGAAAAATACTTTCCAGTGTTTGGTTGTATTATGAAAAATGAACTGGAAAATAATTTATTAATAAATTAATTTTTTTTTTAAATTTATCTAATATATATAAAATATTTAATCACTTACAATAAAAAAAAAATGAAATCTAAAATGTATAATGATGAATTTTTTTTTATTATATCCTATATTCATACATAGCTTATTTTATAAAATATAACTATATATATCATATTATATTGTAGAGAAATAAGCTTGTGAAATATTTTTTACTATTCTATGAAACCATTTATAATTCCATTACATACGAAATACATCCGACAAAAACTATAGTTTTAATAATATTTTTAGCATGTAATAAAATTGGATAAAATATTAAGATATAAAATTCACTCTAAACTTTTTTTTTTTAAATGTAAAAAAAAAAAAAAAGTTCCGCAGGCAAGTGAACAGTGTACGCAATACACTGTTCATGATAATTGCACTGTTCATTGAACAATGCAATTAACATGAACAGTTAAAAAAACACGAGAACGCAGGCTCAGGAAAGTGTTTTCCAAGAATAAAAAGCGAAAAACACTTTCCTGAGATTAACGTTAACATTTCCTTTGACCAGAATTTACTTTCCTTTGACTCACTTTCCATGTATTTGCCATGAAAAAGTGAAGAAAATGGTTTCCAGAAAAGTAAATTCTTGGAAACAAACATAGCCTAGATCAATAACCCAAAATCTTTGGGTAGATGGTGATTCCCAAAGATACAAGAGCCATCAATATTATTACTTTGCATCAATTAAACTGAATTAACTATCCAGTCTCCAGTACCAAATGCAACACCCACCCACTTCTAATACATAACCAAATAGTTAATGGAGCGTTTTTAATTGTTACCCACCTCTTATGCGCAATAATAACTATTGAATTGTATTGCAATTGTTACTGACTGCAGAGATTATTTGTTCACAAAGGCATAAGAGAATTCACAGAAAATGTATTCATAATGACTTGAAAAGCACTTGCAACCTATATTAATAAACCACTCTTTTCCATCTGAAGAATGATTATTTAAGTTGTTATATGAGCCTTTATGATCATCAAGAGGGTAACAACTTACAATTGATTTTCCTTTTAGATATCTTCCCATCGTTGAGTGCAAACAAATAGTTTTTAACCGCTTCAGCATTGAATCAAACAGTGTGCTGAAATAAAGGAGGTGTCCATATGTAAGATGTCCAGGCATCACATAAATGGAAAGTTGTAAATATGGATTATGGAAACAGCAATGTACCAGAACAACAACACTGTAATACTTTGAATTATTGTGATCATTGCAGTCAATGATTTTGGATGGGGCCTGTGTATTAACCTGAGGAAATAAATGAACTTAACCCATCATTCAGTAAGTCAAAGGATAAATCTCTTGGTTAGGAACTCATACATAAAGAAAACGAAGATAGTTCAATAATGAAATGATTCCATTCAAAGTTATACAGTAGGCAATTGATGAATTGTGGCTTACAAGATGAGTTTTACATACAAGAAAATGATAATACTTTGATACTAATTGCCAAAACATACAGTTCTATTCAGTAACCATCCTAATATCGATGACTGATGAAAAATATTGAATTGACACTATAAGAAGAAGCAGGTTAGTGCTGTTATTGCTAATGGATATTTCCAGATGAGTGCTCGCTTTACAACAACTTTCCAGCAGTCTCAAGCAGAGATTATTGTAAGGATTACACTTAATCATGAGAGACCAGGTTACATCTAAATTGAGTGATGTCAAACTTTTAAGTTTTTGCAAACTAAAACATAGCTAGTTTTCAGATCCACAAAATGCCACTTAATTATTGTTAATTGATAAATGCATGCTCCAAATAGGTATAGTAATATTTTTCACCAACTTTTGTGTGGTGGTGCACGTGCAGTTAGCCTTTTGAATCCTCCAAAGTCCAAATCCCTTACCCCCTTCTCCCATTTCTTACTTCTAGAGCAAAAACTAAATAAGATGCTCAAACTCCTTTCCTAATCATAGATATTGACTATGGAATGCGGGACATGATATTTGTAATGGAATACCAAGCAGAACCGAATTGTCTGTAATTGTTTTGTGCCCAAAACTCAGAACTTTGAAATCCTAACCAGTTACCACCAAGGAATCGAATAGCTAACAAAGAATATCCCCGTTGAATCTTCAGTGACGATCCCCGCATTCTCCTCTCGCCTGCCCTCTCCTTTCCCATGTTTCCCTAAACCTAAGCCATGTGAACAGTACTAAAAGCACAAACATAGCTACCCATTCCATGCATCATTATCTATAATGAATCAAAAAAACAATTAATAACTTCCAAAGATTGCATTCATTTCTAATTCCAAGCTATAAAATCTCATTCCCTCGGTAAAACACACGGGGCATCCTAATTTCATTTGCATAGGAAACAAATTCAACAATGTGTAGATTACTGCAAACAAATTTTTTAACATATCCAATGGAACGAATGCATTTATGCACCATCTTCTTAATCTCTCTTTGATGAATAATCAATCAAATGCATAAAATTTAGTCATCAATTCACACTCAATCCTCACTTAATTCCACGAGGGTAACCATATTAAAAGCATTTTCGCTGAGTCAAAACTTCCTTTAACTATAAAGGTCAGAGTCCAATTTAATTTAAGCCTCGGAAACTTTTTAACATCCAAAAACCTCATTACAGCTTAATAAAGCTATAAATTTGACCAAATTAAGATGGCAAATAAAAAAAAATAGCGAATGTGTTAAATAACAATATACCAAGACGATGCTTTTACAGCGGTGATGAATAGAGGCGGCACCGAGATTGTCGAGTCGGGACTCGATAGACCGGTCGTAGTAATCGGGGGGGAGCTTTTACGAAGACGAGGTCAGCGACACCGTTTGATCGGAGAATGGCGGAGAGACGAGCTTAGGTGGCCCCATGACGTCGTTTGCGGCGGCGGAGAGGTCGTTGTTTGGAGAGGAGAGTGAGATCGAGGTTTGATATTCCATTGAGGATTCCGGTTTGGACTCGCTCCAGCTCTGCTAGCTGCGGTAGTTCCATTTGCGGCTCTCGTTAGACTGTCGCTCTCTCGATCGAACGGTGATGCTCCGTTTTATGTTGTGATCTTCTGTGAGCTTGACGAGGACGAGAATGAAAGGTATGACAGTTTGTGCAGATCGACCGCGTTCGTATCTCTCAAGATAATGTAGATATACAATATGATAATGTATAAAAAAAAATTAAAAAATAGATATCACGAGTTAGAATTTTTAAAACTTAGTTAAACTGACTGTGTGTGTGTGTATTATTTGATTGTTTATAGATTAAATATTTATTTTTATTTTATTTAAAAATATTTTGATTAAATTTATTTAAGGTGACAAAAAATAGATTGTTTTTTTTGTTGGAGGGAGAAGAAGATATCTAGAATTTAATGATGATACAACATATGAAAATTAGATTTATTATTGGGAGTGTTACGGCATCAACAGTCCATGTTATATATCTACCTCTAAATACAAACTCATGAAAATTTGAAATATAAATCAAACTTGTTGATATATGTAATATTTATGAAAAAATTAGTTCAACCTTGTATATTCAACTCACTTAGGTTCAAAAGAAATTGAATGTGTTGGGTTTACAATTTGTATGCTATTAGAAGTTAGTTTGGATACAATTATGTGTCCAAACCCAACCCAATTATATCCAAGAATAACCCTACCCAAGATGAATGGGCTAAATAATTTCTAATCTGAATCGTTATTGTTGTTGTGATTCTGTTAGTAATTCCCTCAGAATAATTTAGCATATCACTGACAGTTAAACCACATGTAATTCCATCGATAAAATTACATATCATCGATAGAATACCATCAGCAATTTTGTTGGTGAGTTAACAATAATGGTGACATTTACAATAATTATTTTCCAACCCTCTAAAATATACTGACATACTTATTTTGCTAGTAAATTAACAGTACAAATGACTTCTGCTGTAATTCTTTTATAACTTTGTGGAATATACCGACAAACTTATTCTGTTAGTAATATCATCTTCAATTATTTTAAAAGATATTTTTAAAAAATATATATTGAACAAAAATAACTAAAATAACATAAAAATTAAATATATAAAAATAAATTGTTTTAATATAAAAATACATATTTTATTACAAATTTAAATATTTATACGTTCAAATACAATGAAACTGAAATAAAAACGGCACTAGAGGAGGATAAAGCTAGTTTTCACTAGGACCATGGGGCCAAATAGAAGGTGCACATGTACCATTAATTTATGATCTTATCTCCATTACCACTTGATAAATTTCTTTATAATCTGCAATGAGTTGTTTATATTTTTTATACGATAGGTTGTCCGATATTGTACTAGTTGGTCCAACATCACCTTAAATTCTAGAGTTTAAGTGCTCGGAATCGATTGCAAATATGCAATTGTCGAAACACTACAAGACCTATATAGGAGTATTATAATCATATGGTTATTTTTTAAAACCTGGTTTGGTTAAGATAAAAAGTGTAACATTTAGAAATATAGTTAAAAAAAAAGACCAAATCTAGGATTACTCTGTGTAATTTTTTCTTATTATTATTATTATTATTATTATTATTTAAGTTTTAACGGTCAATAATCTATAGTCAACTTTTAGACACCTAGACTTTCCCGCGATTGGTTTTTAAATAAAATCTTTGACATTACAATAAATAAATAAATAAATAAGGATTAGGAATTCATTATAGATTAAGAGTGTTTTTACCTTGGATTCAAGCAATGCTTTTTACCTTGGATTCAAGCAATGTTTCTTCTCAGAAATTTTGTTGGATCTCACTATAATTTTGTTCAATTTATTCTCCTGCTTTATATGTCCTTTCTTTTGTTAAAAACATGGCTAACACCTTCTTCTTTTTTTACCTCCTTTTTATTAAGAGACATGACTACTTAGAGATCATAGTTTTCCCTTTACTTTTGGACTTTTTAGTGGCTAAAATCTCATCTTTTACTTCAGCTGCTTCTTCTTTTTTAAACAAACAAATGAAGAAAAACACATGAAAGAGGTTGTAGTGGAGAAGAAAATGATGTAGCGGGAAGGCTTTTCTATCGCGCCATTGACGATGAAAATGGCGGTATTTGCAATGACACTTCCTGGATAAGCTAGAGGCTATGAAAAAAGAAAAAAGAAAAAAATAGGTATATCCTTTGAAATCTTGATTTTTTTTCTTTTATAGGATTTTATTTTTCTAGATTGGGTGTTATTTTTGAGTTATTGTCATGCATAGATGCAGGGCAAGACAAGATTTGATAAAGATTATGAAATGATTTATCAAGAGGATTTAATTATTAAGATTATTGAGTTTTCATTTCTTTCCCTTACTATTTCAAGGCTATATATGGGGGTATGTTTTGTGCTTTTCTTGGATTTTTTCCATCTATGGTGGGAATGTGCATGTGAGTCTTTCTTTTTTATTTTATTTATACGTGTGTGTTTGATCATAACTCCCTGGTTGGTCATTGTTGTCTTGCCAACAATTCAATGTCTAGTTCTGATTATTGCTCTACTTTCTACTATTTTGTGTGATTTTCAGGCTGATTAGCGAGTCTTAGGGTTGTTTTACATTCATTGTTGCTTTTATTTATTTATTTATTATGAGCTTTTCTTTTACTTGTTCAATCTCTCTCTCTCTCTCTCTATATATATATATATATATATATATATATATATATATTGTTTTTGTTATTGTTGTCATAGTGCTTTGCGTGGTCTTATATTTTCTTGCTTGTTGTGGCCTTCAAACTTATAGGTTGTATTTGCACCTGTTTTATCTGTCATGGATTGATATTTCTTTGTGTTATATTTTTTTTTTCAAGCATGGTGGTTTGCACATTGTTTTCTCTATTGTTATGGTTTGCTTTTTGGTCTTGTATTTATTTGTTTATTTGTTTTTGCATTTGTATGTAGGGATTCCTATGTTGATCTTTCTTTGTTTTTTTTTCCCACCCCTTTTCCCTGTAGTTTATGCTTGTAACTTGATGTCATCTGTTATTTTATTTGGTGTGTTTGTGGTCACAACCGCCATCGCTTTCCTTTTGTATTCATGATGACAATCTATTTTTCTCTTATTAGGAAAAACAATTTGTTTACTCTTGATATATATCTTCTTTGTAGCTCTAAAGATTATGGCCTCAAATGGCTATTTAATATTTGGTGTTACTACGATGTTTTATTATACGACAATTTATTATTTTTAGGTTATTGTTAAAGAAAATGCTAAGATGCTCAATCATTATTGTTGTTGTTGTGTGAGTATGTTTATGCTTAGGGTTAGTTTATATTCAAACTAGATTTGACGGAGAGAGTGAAGCTATAGAAATAATGAGCAAATTTTGTCCATCTTTACTGTTGAAACCATAGTTTTAAGACCCGACCCGATGGTCGGCCCGGTCCAAGGCTCGGGTTTTGACCGGGTCGGATGAGTCAATTTTTTAAAAAAAATCAAAACGACATCATTTTAGTAAAAAAACAAAAAAAAAGTCAGCGGGTATGAGGCTGGGTCGCCGGGTCACATCAGGTTTTTCCTTCTTTTGTTTTTTCTTCAACCCGGCCTGGTTCCAACCCCGGGGTGACCTGCCGGGCCGGGTCGGATTTCAAAACTATGGTTGAAACAATCATCATAAAGAAACATACATAACCTGAAATCTTCTGTTGAATTTGCTTTATTCATGTTTAACGATAACTTGTCTTTAAAATACGCAAATATGATCATGGAATTTAACAACTACTTTAACTAATTAAATCTGTTTTTACTTGATCTTGTACATTTTCATGGACATTTCTCCCATAAAAAATAATATGCTTAGATTTTTTTATTTTTTTTTTACCATTGTTGGAACCCAAAACAGTTTACTATTTGGATCTAGTCCCGAGATATAACACAAGCAACAAATCTAATAATATGCATGTGTTTCAAAAATCTCTCGCATATGAATTACTATGATAGATTTATATTTAAGTATATAATTTGTATTATAACTAGTCATTTCTTCTTCTATGTATGCATAGTCCTACTTGAAGATAAAATACTTGATCCTACGTATTTCATATTCAAAACTTTTAAAACATAACAAAGTTTAATAAAATATTATATTAGTCTATAGATACTTGAAGATAAGTTAGGTTAGTTTAAAATACTTTAATAAACATTTTGAAACCCACTAACTTCATTATTATAATTGAATTTTTATTATTAAGGAAACTGGTCATTCTTTATTAGTTTGTGTATAAGTTAATCTTAAACTCTATATAGAGCAAAACAAATTGGTATTATGGAAGAGAGAGAGAAAATAGTCTTTATACTTACTATGGGTGTTATTTAAACTAACACGTAATTTTGTTATATTTGTTTGGGCTTTTAAATGCTTGTATATGTTCTTAATACTTAATATCATAGTTTTTAAACTCGATCCGGTGATCGACCTAATATAATGATTGGGTCACGAGTTAGATAGGTCGACCCAAAAAAATATCCAACGCAACAGTTTGAAGCCAACACCATCAATTCTGCAAATGAAGGAATATCTTATATAACAGAAGGAAGAAAGATGCAAGGACAGAGGATGTTTACTGTATCGAATAAATTGATATTTAAAAGTATGTACAATTATGTTTTGAATTTAAGAATCTTTGATTCTCCTATTTTACTAGAAGTTTGAAACGTAATAATTTCCAGTGAAATTCTAAAATAAATTAGCAAAATCACTTATTATATAAAACTTGATATTTAAAAGTATGTACAATAGACTTCTCCCGTGATTAAATTGTTAGAGGAAGAGATTCTGAGAGGGTGGTGCCTTTTAGCAACAACTTGAACGCAGTTGAGTTTCACAGTC
This sequence comes from Populus alba x Populus glandulosa, assembly GCA_033617975.1. Lineage (NCBI taxonomy): Eukaryota > Viridiplantae > Streptophyta > Magnoliopsida > Malpighiales > Salicaceae > Populus > Populus alba x Populus glandulosa. Next base: position 10,131,625 of record CM066143.1, on the reverse strand, counting down.
TTTAGCTTCAGTTGTTCTCGATTGCAGTTTTAGTTGATTATCGGATAAACAACTCGGTGGAGCTGGAGACAATGAAAGAGCATCTGGATTGACTTTATTGATGTTTTTATCGAGATTCTCTTGATCAGATCTGCTGGGAATTCAAGTCTGGTTGTTGATGTTGCTTCTATGATATTCTGAGAAGGTGGATTCAATTGGGATCTGGGAATTGGAAGTGTGTTGATTGTAGATACAAGAGATTATGTTTTTTCATTTCTGTCTTCTTCATTTTGGCCTTTTATTATTAAATTATTTAACAGTAAAATGTTCAAACAATATATATATATATATATATATATATATATATATATAACATCTGTTATATAAGTCTCAACTAGGTTTACTTGGGTCGTTCGGGTCCTATATCAACCCTTTGAGTCGACCTGGTTTTGCCGGGCCAAATCCCCAGCTTGTTTTTTTCTTAGACTTAGCACGGTTCCAGGCCCTAGACGGTTGAGTCCCAAGTCAACTTGCCATGTCAGACCGAGTTTTAAAACTATACTTAATATTTACTTTTTTTCTTTCTTTATTTTCTATAAAATTGATACAATTGATGTTTACATCTTTGAAAAAAGTAATATAGTATATATAAATTAACAAACACTAGGTGTGTATTATGCTATATGCGTTTATGCCTCTTATTAGTTTACTTTTGAAGATTCAATAGTTTTTGTATTGCATGATAGAAAATGATTTACAAATAAATTTCTCATCCTAATTGTATATATAAAATGATATGTCAATCTATAAGTAATAAATTATAGATTCTATAAGTTTTAAATGACTAGTCTCTCATTAAAAAACAATTGTTAACATGTGTGTGTATCATTACTCTTACAAAATACACCAATATAACCAAACATTCTAAAACAATAATCATGGCTTTCAAAGTGATATATGACTTCAAATGATACATAACAAATACTATAAACAATAATATAAAAAATACAAATAAAAAGAAAAGGGGTGTGCTCATTATGCTCTACCTCCCCATCAAATATTTTAAGATTTACCTAGTAGTAAAAAAGTTGATTCCATCTTTGGATTCCTTGCTTTTTTTCCTTTTGGATTTCCAGCTTTTTTTCAATCTTAGATTGATACCCTAAAAAACCTCTTTGTTACTTTTTTATATATATTCTAAATATTATTCTCTTGACTCTTTTGTATTTTCTTTCTTGTTTTTTTATGAGATTTTTTCTCCATTTTCTTTTCAGATCCTCCTTTTTTGGTGTCCTCGAGAACAACCTTGTTATAAGATAAACTAAACTAGAAATGACAAAACCATGGTTGTTTTGCTAAGAGTTTGTTAGAGAAGATTCTTGCTGATTGTCTCATCTAACCTCCCTGTAAAAGTGTATTCTGGTTTTTTTTTTCTTTTTATAAGTCCAAACCTTTCAAGAGAAGGTATCCACAAAGTTTAAGCAGTCATTGTGATTTTCTTCTTTAATCATGAATGATCGATGAGCTATTTTGGAGAGATCATTATGACAAACTTGTTGTAAATGTAGGATAGGAGTAGCTGATCCTTGTAGAGGAAATGTATACCTACAATAAGGATCAAATCTCATATGATTTGAAGGTTTAGAACTCTACATTCATTAATTAAGATGCGGACTCCAAATCAACTTAAAATTATCAAATGCAAGAGGAGTTAATTAGAGACAAGATGTTGTTGAGTTTGTTAAGCCAAAGCAGTTATAAATGTGTGTTGATGATAATTGATCCTTTTAGAGGAGGTGTTTCTAAGTCCATTAGTGGAGGTTTGAGCCATTTAGGTGGTTGGAGATGTTACATTTATTCGCTTGAAGTTGGTAAGCTGACCAGTCTTCTCGGCTAAAAATGATGACAAATAAAGACTAAACGACATGTCACTTATTCTCTTGATTAAAGATGAGTGACATGTTGTTCAAATTAAAACCTATAAAATAAAATTTTATAGTTAGGATTTTGCAAACTTCAATTTGGTCCATGTTGTTTCAATTCTAGTATATACACCCTCAATTAGCTATGGAACTTCTAATTTTATGCAATTGCATCCTTGAAAACTTTGATTTGATTCCTCTAATTTGAGTGTCTTTTTTAAATTAGCCATTAGTTTTTAATTTTTTTAATTTGACCCCTATCAACCATCAAACTTTTGATTTTTTTTTAAATTGACCCTTGATTTTGACTGATTTTAGTCCCCAAACTTAAACGTCTTTTGCAACTTCACACTTTATTTTATCTAAATAAGCTTGTAAAAATTAAATCTGACCCTTTAAAATTCCAATATCATCAATTAAGCTTAAATTAAGTTTCCAAATTTAATTTTTCAACAATTCAATTCTTAGTAAAATTAATTTGATCCGTTAAAAGTATAATTAAATCCTTAATTAAGCTAATGATTAAATCAAATTAATTTATTAAAAATCCAATTGAGTCTTTAGACTTAATTTTTATATAAGTTCGTCCAAAATTTATTTTGAACTTGCATTGTCTTTAACATTTGGGTTTTTCAAACATGTATTTGAATTTCCACAGTTGTCATACGCTTAGTTTGGTCACTCCAGCTCTTATTTATGCATGTAGATCCTTTTTAAGTTTGTTTTTGCTAACCAAGTTGCTTGTTTATTTGTATTTTGAAAGAATTTAAAATTAGATTATGACATTATCATAATCATCTCAAAAATAAATTCTAAATTGCTTATCCTCATAGCCAATGAATAAACATTATTTTTTGGATTTAGTATAAATTTTACTATGAGTATTAGAATCAATATGAACATGAAAATACAATTAAAAAAACAAAAAAATATATAAAAGATATATTTGGTTAAAACAATGATACCAGAAAGTTAAAAGTATCTCAGGAAAAAAAATGATATCCTAGACTGAGGGATTTTTTTTAGTCTTTTTAAGAGCATGTTTGGGGTTGTGTTTGTACCTGTGTTTTACCCAAATTAATTTTTTTTTTTTTACTAAAATTGAGTTCGGTTTGTACTTTTTGAATCGTTTTGATGTGCTGATGTCAAAAATAATTTTTAAAAAATAAAAAAATATAATTGACATGTATTTCGGCACGAAAAGCTATTTGAAAAGCAACCGCTACCACACTACCAAACATGCTCTAAGTTTTTATTAAAAAAACTATTTTTTAATATAAAGGATATATTTGGTTAAAAAATATATATGTGAATAAAAAAACTAGTTAAAAATTATTTTTTCAGTTCTTTTATTAATATTTATTATAATTGTATCGGAATCAAATAAAAAAATTTAAAAGACCCCTTGACTAGTAACAGTTTCCATGTAAACGCAGGTGGTTTTGAAATACAGGAAAATCTTCTGAGCAAGAATACTAATACGGCCCACAGATTTGGCTATTTTTTCCACGATTCTGGAAACTCCACCCAAAAAAGTATGCACAGAGTCAATAAAAAACCGCTGCCAACAGATTTGTTTCTCTTGAGACCATTCCATTCCTTCGTTGTAATAAAAATGAAAAAGTACGGACACGTTAACTTGGAGCGGACATCAAGTATTCAAAATCTCTCGTGTCGCGACATGCTCGTATGTTTTTAGGAAAAAGCAGCCACCCCCACGTGATCTGACGATTCTTCGATGTACCTACTACCTAATTAAAGTAGGCTTTGTTATTGTAAATTACTGTTGTGACATAGCTTTTTTTATATATATATATTAAATAATATTTTTTATTTTTAATATAGCTGAAGAAGATTTAAAATTATAAAAAAATTATTTTAAAATAAAATTATTTTTAAAAAATATATATCGTGGCTGCATAAACAAACAAGATGATGACATGGTTTAATTTGCCACGTCACCGTTCATATGGGCCCAACTACTTTGTTGGGCCATGAGCATGATAGTATATAATTTCTTCCCACAGTGACGACACCTGGTAAGAATTGAATGAAACCTTGAAGTTCCAAGCGCAGTTGAAGCGCGTGATATATGTCCTCTCGAGGAACCCAAGGTGGAGCAAAGGTATTGGTTTTATTTGCCCAAATTCGTGCACTTGCAGCATGCTTGAGACCAATTTCCTAATAAAACTAATTTTATTTATATAGGTCCGTTTGGTTGTTATAAAATAGTTTTTTTTTAAATAAATTTTAAAAAAGTAAATTCCAAGAAAAATTCATGAATATACTAAATTTTAGATATTAATGACTCCACAAATATTGTTTCAAGATTTCAACGTTAATAATAGAAAGCTTAGCTGATTAATTACTTTGTTTTAATTATATTATTCGAATAATACTTATTTTAATTTTTTTATGCGAGGATATTCTCAAATTAACTTTTAAATATTAAAATTGTATAATTTTCTATTGAATCTAAAACACATATTTAAATGTAATTCCATACATTAATATAAATTATGTTTTGCAACCTGTTATAGCATAGGAACTATTGTCAATAGTTAGGTTTACTTCACGATTTCTAAATTACACAATACAAGCGGCATTTTTACGCTTCTAGTTAATAATTTTATTGTACCTGCGACATTAACTATATAATTTTATGGTTAGAAATAAGTTATCATATAAGGAAATAGAAAGTTCTTAAAGTCAAGATAAAACACACCACGCAAGATTGCAATGAGCCCTGGATACATTGGTAATGTCGATTAATAGTTGGTATAGCTTTAGGCTTGTTAATTTGAAAATTATGTTTGGTGTTTCTTATTTCTTATATAGAATTGTATTAGAGTTATTAATGATATATACATGCGTGCTTGTATATTTACATAAAATTAAATATTATTTACCAAAAAAAAAATTTACCAACACAAAATATAATAACAATATATAATTTACTAGATGATATAATAATGTACATGATATAAAATTTTATCACCATCCCAATTTTCTTTCAAGAAATTTTTAAATGAAGTAGTTATATGTTCATAAACTCATGGAAACTAAAGGCCTACACGTTTGAATTGCTTTTGTGATGAGATTTCTGCATGTTTAATAGAGCTATGAAAGTAGATGCAATGTATCATTAATGCAATGCACATTAATGTAAATGCAAAATAATAAATTAATGCCTGTCCTTTTTGGTTAGTTTATTAGCAATGTTAATTTTAAGCACCGTTATAATTAAATACTTTTTATATGTTTTTTTTAATTATAATTTTAATTAAATATATAATTTTAATTAGACTAACCTCAATTATTTTCACAATATCAAAAACATACCATCATATACTTGGGAGTTGCTCATAATGCAAAAGGTGTATTTATGGCAAATCTAAGATCCAAGAATCTTATGGAAGATTGAGAGGTAGAACTCTTTTTTAAAAAATATTTTTTATTAAAAAATATTTTAAAATAATATATATATTAAATCACATTAAAACAATTTAATAAAATGCCGTTTGGAAGCGTTCCAAACGGCCTCTGACTGTTCCGTAAACATCCCTCCATGACCCCCGCTGCACGCCTCGTCCCTTGCCTCCCAACTTTCCCACCTTAAATACTCTCATCTCTCCTCCCTAAAAACAAACCATCTCAAAAAAAAGAAAAGGAACTCTCATCTCTCACTTTCCACTATGCAAAAGAGCGCTTCAGCTTCTTCATTAGGCCCAGGAGGCCTAGACCTGTCTCAGATCTTCTTCAAACCAATCCAAAACACATCTCCGCCATCACCCACCAAACGCCACACCAAAATTTCTGTTATTGGTACCGGCAATGTAGGCATGGCAATAGCCCAAACAATTTTGACGCAAGACTTAGCTGACGAGCTTGCCCTTGTTGATGCCATACCTGACAAACTCCGCGGAGAAATGCTTGATCTCCAACATGCTGCAGCTTTTTTACCCCGCACCAAAATTCTTGCATCCACTGATTACTCTGTCACTGTTGGATCTGATCTTTGTATTGTTACTGCTGGGGCTCGACAGATTGCCGGGGAGTCGAGGTTGAATTTGTTGCAGAGGAATGTTGCAATGTTTCAGGGGATTATACCTCCACTTGCTCAGTATTCTCCTGACGCGATCTTGATGATTGTGTCGAATCCTGTTGATGTGTTGACTTATGTGGCCTGGAAGTTGTCGGGGTTTCCTTCGAATCGGGTTATTGGATCTGGTACCAATTTGGATAGCTCCAGGTTTCGGTTCTTGATTGCTGATCATCTTGACGTCAATGCCCAGGATGTACAGGTGAGGACATCGATTGATCTTGTTTGTTTTTTTTTTTTTGAGTCATGCAAAATCACAATTTATCCCACCGCAATTTTTTCGAGCATATGTTCAATTTCATTTCATGTCACTTTGTTTGAAGCTTTGGTGCGTGAAAGCCGGCAGATAATACATTGAATTTTACAGAAAAGAAATTTTTTTACAGAATTTCAGTTATGCTCTGTAGAATTTAGAGAAGAGGTAGAAGAACAGTAGATATTTTCTTCATTCGTCTGTGCTGTTGCAGAGTGTTTTTTAAGTAGAAGAAGTTCACAACAGCGTGCATTGAAGTTACAATACAGATTTTGAGAGATTTGATGAAGCTAAACTTTAGGAATCAATCTTCCCCTAAACAATCTCGTAAACAATTATCTCTAGCTGAACATTAGGAATCAGTGATTGTAATTTTCTGATGATATTCTGCAATCTTGCTGTCCTGCTGCTTGATGATTCATGTTTCCATTTCCATCATTTACATGCTTGTGCAAAGTATTTCTGTACATTTTGATTTTTTTTTTTTAAAAGAAGGAAGTCTCATGAGCAAATCATGTGGTCAAAATTGAAATTTGACTTTCGCTATCTGCGTTTGAATTTTTGAATTGTTAACATTTCTTTATAGGAAAAAAGTATTTCTGAGAGCTTGTTTGGCAGTGTGGTTAAATTTTTTCAAAATAGCTTTTTGTGTAAAAATGCATGCCAATAATATTTTTTGATTTTTTAAAAATTATTTTTGACATTAGCACATTAAAATGATTTGAAAACACTAAAAACATATTAATTTGAAGTTAATAAAAAAATAAAAAATTTTCAAATTTTTTCAAAAACGTTTTTGAAACGCAAAAACAAACAGGCCCTGAATCTTTACTTTTTCTTTGGTAGGCCTACATTGTCGGTGAGCACGGGGATAGTTCTGTGGCATTATGGTCAAGCATAAGTGTAGGAGGAGTGCCCGTATTGAGCTTCTTAGAGAAGCAGCAAATACCCTATGAGAAGGATGCACTGGAGAAAATCCACAAAGCAGTTGTAGAGAGTGCATATGAAGTGATTAGTCTCAAGGGCTACACATCTTGGGCAATTGGGTACTCAGCTGCTAACCTGGCTCGGTCCATTCTCAGAGACCAGAGGAAAATCCACCCTGTTTCCGTTCTTGCAAATGGGTTTTATGGCATTGGCGACGGGGACGTGTTCTTGAGCTTGCCGGCACAGCTAGGTAGAGGAGGGGTTTTGGGGGTGACCAATGTGCATTTGACGGATGAGGAGGCACAAAGGCTCAGGAACTCTGCTAAGACCATCTCGGAGGTGCAAAGCCAGTTGGGACTTTGAGGTCAATGGACATTTGTTCTATTCGTTGAGCTTTGTAGGTAGTATCTTGCCTTGTTTTCACTCGTAACTTTTATGTTTCCAGTTTTCACTCAGCGTTGTCATTTGTCAGTATAGATACATTTTTGGGAAAGGTTTCCCATCCATTTCGAACTAAAATGGCTTTGTTTTGCTGTTGCAACAATTATGTGGAGTAATTGCGATGGTGATATCACTATTGCAAGAAGAAGTTGGACTGTGGGAATTTATGTTGCAAAAGCACGCTGGCCTTGAGGCATACTTAGCCAACTGTACGGATTGGAACTCTTTTTGGAAAATCTGCAGCATTCATCTCAAACAAGCCTGGTTAGAGCATCTACAAGTAGAAATGTTATTTAGAAGATTCAAATCTGTAATATAGCTTTATGAATGGGGTGTGTGTGTGCTCTGTGTTGTGTGTGTGTTTGTTTAGAAGAGTCTATTGTATTTTAATATATTTGATATATAATTATTTTAACAACTTGACATTATTTAATTGATTTGGTGGGTTAAAAACAACTTGTAACATAATATTTAAAGATAAAATTAAAAAAAAATCAATTATAAAATTAATGAATTAAAGATAAAATTAAAAAAAAATCAATTATAAAATGGATGAATGAACTCGTTAAATTTATCATATAAGTCATGAGATGAAAATAATAAAATTTTTAAAATAAAATCAAAGAAAAAATAATGCAAATAAAATTGTTAGAATGAAGAATAATTTATAAGGTTTTAGCATTTTTGCAAGATAGTAGTAATAATATATTTATAAAAGAAACAATATTTTATCTTTATATTTAGCATTTTTCTCTTAGCATGTTAAACGAAAAGCTAAATTAATTTTTTTTAGTTTTTTATTTAGCACATTGGAGATGCCTTTACAAGGGAAATTCGGAAAATAGTTTTTTTGTTTAGAAAATAAATTTTGAGAAAGTAAATTTTGGAAAAGTGAGTTATTTTTTTATGTTTGATAGTGTAATGAAAAATAAATTGAAAAATATTTTCCGGTGTTTGGTTATGTCATGAAAAATAAGCTGAAAAATAACTTTTTAATATTTTATTTTTTTCAAGTTTATTAAAATAATGAGGAACAAATCTTACAAATTAAAAAGTTGAATGAGAATAAAATTGAAAAAAATATATAATTTTATAAATTATCTCCAATAAAATAAATAATAATCAAAATAATAGAAATCAAATCTAAAAAATAAAAAAAATAAAAGATGAAGAATGTAAAATAATAATAATTAATATTTCATAAATTATTTCAAATAAAATAAGAAATAATCAAAATAGTGATGACCAAATTTGATAGATAAAAAAGTTCAATTAAAAAATAATAAGGGAAAAGCAAATAAAAATTATAAAAATAAAGACCAAAATTAATATAAAAATTAAATTCTAAGGGATAAAATTAAAAAATAAATATTTAAAACAAAATATATAGCAATTAAAAGTTTAAGGATCAAATTTGATATAATTAGTAAATAATATGATATTTTTAAATTTTTCACAACTTCTGGAAAAGTGTTTTCCTCTCAAAATAAAAGGAAAACACTTTCCTAGAAACCAAGTCAAATTTTCTTTTAACTGAAAAGTGTTTTTCGTTGACCGGAAAACATTTTTCGTTGATCATTTTCTAATGACAAACAAATATGGAAAAAGTTTGGAAAATGATTTTCCAAAAACCAGTTTTCGAAAAACAAACACAACCTTAATTTTTTTGTTATTTATAACTTCTTACGCCCAAATTAATAATCAATTTTTTAAAATTTTGTTAAATAAGAAAGATTCAAGAAAAGAGATTCGAAGTGTAAAACAAGATAAAAATCTTATAATCAATCTCAAATGTACTAAAAAACATTTAGTGCACCTACTTTTATTTTTCTTACTTTGTAGTCCTTTTAATTTTTGAAATTTTAATTTAAGTTCAGAAATTTACTTTCTTAACATTTTAACCCCGAGTTTAAGAAGGGAAAGATGAAGTCGCTTAAAAATGACTAAAAAAAAAGAAAGTTAATAAATAGCTACTTTTTGACCACAAAATACATATTTTTTTGCGTTAATAGATTTCATTTGACAAGAAACGTTTAATGATTATGACTTTTTTTTTTTAAAACAGGCCTAAAAATAGATAAAGTCTCATTTAGAATTTTTTATTTGGTTGATTTCCATTTTTTTTTAATGATTTTGGAGTATTTTTGTATCAGTAAATTATTTATGAAATTTTTATAGTGTTTTGAATCAAAACAATTTAAAAATTGGGTTTTAGGATACAAAACCTTTCACCTCGATTTTCTATTAAGTGGAGGTGACCAAAAAACATAACAATAGATGACTTATTGCTTGCTAAAAAAAAATAAAAACGAATAATTTCTCGCTGCTCTTGACAAAAAAAAAAAAAACATGCACGGGCTTATGCTTCAAAGCCTAATGCTTTTTTTTTTAAGGCCTAGGCCATTAGTGCATGACTTTTTTTTTAATTTATTTTCAGTAATTGTTTCTATTCATTTAGCTTTGTTTTTTTTATTTTTTAAATGATTGATTCTTTTATATTTTTTAATTGCATAATATTTTGAAGAGATTAATTTAATTTATCTTGAATTTTTTTCCTCATATATTTTGTATAGATTAGGTGTATTTATATACACTTTTTAATATAAAAAATAATTTGTTATTAGTAACAACAATAAGCCACTAAGATAAAATAAATGAAAACACTTCAAATAAAAAACTATAATGGATATAAAACATTTGCAAGTACATCTATATTTTATTTCTACTATGAAAACTAACCTTTTATTTTAATATTTAATTAGTTTTAGCAACTTCTTGGCTCATAAATACCTTAATTTATTTTATAAATCATAAATAACAGATCTTGGCTTCTTAATTAAAAAAATCATATTAATAATAGAATTTTATAATTTATCTTGTTTTACTCCATAGAGTTATCATGATTTAAAACAAACATTCCAATATTAGATATTGTTTACTTTTTTTTTAGTATTTATTTTTTTATTAAATAATTAAATAATAAATAATCTCTCTATAAAAAATAGAAAATCTTGATCCCACCCTTATTGCAGCAGAGACCAGTTATCTGATAACGCACTACAACCGCAGTTAAGCGAAGGGGATGTCAAGACTCGACACCAAAAGTCCAAAATCCAAAACAGATGACAATTGACCAGCATCATGGTTCTGGCATCTCATGATTGGTGTTCAAAAATTGGAACACCGCGGTCCGAAGAAAAATAAAATGCAGACTATTCGAGGCCTCTTTTTTTCCACGGCAGATGTGAGATGGTAATTTTTTTCGCCGTCCTAGTGTTTTTACCCTTTTGCAGATACGCAAGTAGGACGGTGAATTTGTGCACTCGCCTCGGAAGACCAATTGGTTTAGCTTTTAATTAAAAAAAAGCTAATCAGCCTTGAGAAATTAGTGTAGCTCCATACTTATTAATAATGTTCACTGTACAATGTTAGCAAAAAATTTAAACATACCGTCAAGAAGCTTCTTAGTCTTTTCACAGTAGTTTTTTTTTTAAAAAAATTATAAAATCAGCTGGGAATACTTTGGTTTTTTCTTGGTCTTTTTTTTTTTGCATTATAATATAGATAGTTAGTGATTTGTAGCTTCTCAAGTTCTCATGAGAGTATGATGTATCATGTTCCAAATCTTATTTTTGGTTTTGAATGATTTGGATTAAGTGAAAAAAAAAAAATTAACAGTTAAATTGTTTTTATTTTTATGATGCATTAAATTCTATTATTTAATTTGAATATAATGATTTATATTTAATGAATATTACAATTTTTCACCACTGTATTCCAGTGCAAATGTCGTAACAATCACTATTATATCTGGTTACAAAAGTCTACTCATCTTGTGAATCAATCCGATGATTCATGGACCTAAAGCTAGTCGGGGTTAAGTTTAACTTTGAAGTTTGAACTGATTTTTTTAAGACCAAAACAATACTATTTTTGTTTTATTTAAACTCTCTTTAAACCATGTTATTATAGAGGGTTTTTTTTTTTTTAAAAAAACTAATTAGCCAAGTAAGGGTAGTTCCAAGAGTTTGAGTGTGTTTATTGTGTTTTTTTAAAAATAAATTTATTTTGTATTAAATAAAGTTTCTTGGCATTTGTTTATTATTTTAATATATTTATATTAAAAAAAAATCTTAAAAATAAAAAAATATTATTTTTATATATTCTCTAATAAAAAAAAATACTTTTAAAAACAATTCACAATATCAAACATTAAATTTAATCATTAATGCAAATGAAAATATTACAGCGAGCCAACTACTGGGCTCCGAGCCCAAAACATTACACCGCACACATCTGAAACGCTATCGTTTACTAGAACTTAACTCTTTCTTTCTAATTGCTGAAATTCATCAATTCACAAACACTCGGGAAAATCACCAGATAGGTAGTGAAGATTGGCTGACAACAACAACAACAGTACCTCAGGAAGTAGAAGAAGGAAGCTAAATCTAAACCTGTAATGGCAGGTAGATTGAGCAACGTGGCTTCACGGATCATGGGAGGAAACGGCGTCGTTAGCCGCTCTGTCGCTTCCTCTCTTCGCCTCCGTTCCGGCATGGGTCTCCCCGTCGGCAAACACATCGTCCCCGATAAACCCGTTAGTATATATTAACTATTTTCAATTTTTTACAAAAAAAAATGAAATCCATAAAGAAAATTCATTTGGGGTTTTTATTCTTTCAGATTTCCGTGAATGATGAGCTGACGTGGGACAATGGGACTGCGTTTCCAGAACCTTGCATAGATCGAATCGCCGATACTGTTGGAAAGGTAACCAGTGACTATTGATTTTATTATTATAACTTGTAAATATCAATTTATTGATTTTCCTTTTCCTTTTGGGATTCTTTGATGGTAATAGTATGAGGCCTTGGCTTGGTTATGTGGAGGTTTGGGATTTTTCGCGAGTCTCGGGTTGTTAGTTGTGTGGAATGATAAAGCTTCTACGATTCCATTTGTAAGTTAAATAACTCATATTTTGGTTATTAGACCCCCCTTCCCCCTCTATCCTTTCATTCGGATTTAAATATTTGATTTGCTCACTTGAATGGAATCGATGTTTGTTGGTATTTTGGTATCAATTGGTGAATGTGTTTTTGTTGGTGTGTTTAATTAAGTGGAGAAATAAATTTCCTTTCGAGTCATTACCGATATTCACACTTAATATTATCAAGTTAAGCTGTCAAACTTGTATAATCAATTTAATTTCATGGTACTTAGCTGTAGTGCAAACATTAGTTAAAGAGACAAAACCTTGATCTCTTTGGAAGTGAATTTCGACCTGACTAAATTACAAGTTAGGACATGATATAGTTCTGAACTTATGCTTTCAGTAATGATGCAATATAAATGGCTGATTGCTCTGATTAACGCGAGACTATCTTGCAAAGTAAATGACCGTCATGGGTGGGGGGGGGGGATTTAAGATCTGCTTGGTTATAGAGCTCTGATTTCTGTCCTAATTCTGTGATTGAAATGTTACTCTAGTGTTTTAGAAAGAAAACTGCACATATTAGGATAGTCATGAATGTTTAAAATGTTAATAAGATTTAGCTTTGGTATTTGAAAGGAATTGGCATTTGTTGCACTTTTGATATCAGTCTAGTAAACTAGTTCTTTGTTATCGAGTTTTGTGATGTGAAAATAGATTGTCTTTTGAGTTGAAAAATGCTGTATGATGACATCTACTTCAATTCAACTTTGTCTTGATGCCATGGTAGAGGACATGTTGGTGGTTCTTGGAAGCTCCTGGATGAAGATTTATCAACTTCATGAGCACATTGTATTTCAATCAACCCTTTCCTAGTGTATTGCTTTTGGTGAAAGTGGGGAAAGCAGATGTGCCTTCATCTATGATGGCATTTCCATTGTTACATTGGATGAGAGCTATTAGATATGTGCTTAAGAAGTTGGTATTCATGTCAAAACTATTATTAAGTTAAGCTCTTGAACTTGTAATAACCATCAAGTTTCTATAATACTCAGCTTCAGTGCAAAAAATATTGAAAAAGATAAAACCTTTGTCTTTCTGGAAGCAAACTTTGAGCTGGCTAGATTACAAGTTAGGACAAAACATGATACTGAACTTAGGATTCAGATGATGACGCAATTACAAACAACTGATTCCTCTGATTACTCATATGACCTTGCAAAAATTAGTGATGGGAGTTGATTTCTTATAACTTTAGGAAGAAAATTCTCGAGTGAGAATGTGATGTCCATGCTCCAAATCTAAAGCCTCACACTTGACAGAGAACCATAGTTTTCCTTCGATGCATCTGTCTTGGTTTTGTCCTTTATCCAATTATAGCCACAGCAGATTACTGCTCAGCTCAGCTTAACTCAACTAAGTCACAGGGGATGAAGGAGTTGAATTTCGAAGTGTGCTACATTTGAACACAGTGAATCTATTTCCTAGTCAGTGCTCAATCACTCCACTTTAGGACAAGTTTTCAAATATCTTTCAAAATTCTGCAGTTTTATACTGATCTGAATTTCCTATGTCTTTAAGTATGGGATACATTAGAACTTGTAAACTTGCAGGAATTGCTTATGCTAACAACTGCTAGTCATTGATAGAGTTTATATACCCTTTCATATTCATAGCACTTGATGATACTTTAGTCTGTCTTGTGTTTTTCCTTGGGGAAGCCTTATGTTTGTTTGTTGTCACTGATTCCACAAGCAGAGGTTTTTCTATCGAGCCAGTTGATATGCCTCTGGATATATGAAAATTATCCAGTCATTAATATCACACCCTATGTTTGTTGGATAAAAAAGTGGAGCTTTCAGGCAAAAAATGTCTATCCTTCTAGGAATTGTGAATCATAAACTTCCACCACCTCACATGATATAGGTTCTCTGAGGTGAGATTCATCTCAGAACTTGATTAGAGTATTTGAATATCACTGGTACCAATATACTTAGACTGGGTAATTCAAGCCCATGTATCAGAGTGGGAATTCAACCTGATCATCTCCTTAGAAAGCTAAACCAATTTCCTGATATGTTTTCCCAAATGTACTGTCCTTGAGAATTATACGGAAAGCCTGGACAAATTTTTGTGCCTTGAATTTTCTTTTGCCTTGGCATTATGCAAAATCTAATTATTCTTGAGAGATAACAATTGTAAGTTCAAGGATATTGATCAAGCATAAAAGTGTTTGCAGCAGAATTTTGAAGGTCCTATCCATTTTAAGAGTATTTCATTTTGGCAGTCTGATGTCTTTTATCTTGTCTATCATTAGTGGAGAGCTCTGTAATTTATGGAAATTTTTGGGCACTTCAATAATGATTCTGTATTCATAGTGAATGACGATGTTATGCTTCTGTTTTGTGAATAACCTTGTTATGCTTCTGTATTCACTTTATCTCATCAGCTGCATGCGTTCTCTTTATAACTTGTTTCATCTTCATATTTTGTTCTATAACTTCATATTTTATGTTTAACATTTTAGGCATCCTCTTTCAAGGCAATTGTGCTGCTTCTGTGCACTAGTGCACTTCAAACATTTTTCTTACTTAGCACTTTACGTTTCTGATACTTGCGCGTGCACACACTCAACATTTTTCCTGTTCCACATTTAACATTTCTTATGCTGACAACAGCATTTTTCTTTTCTTTTCTTTTTTTTATTCTTTTGAGAAGACACCGAAGGTGTATCCATACGACAACCTGAAGGTGGAGCTTGGTGGAGAACCGTAGGTTTGATCTAGGAGTGGTTGTATCCTACTTGCTCTTTCCAATGGCTGTCCTCTTTTGTTCATCATTTTGCCCTTGTGAATTGTGATGGTTAGAAATAATGGCTGTGGCTGAAATTAACATCAAACAAACAGCCTTTTAAGTTTCTCAAAGCTGGTTCTCAAGCAAGATGGCGTTCCTTTTTTCAGATTCCTTTTTTATGTTTCTGCCAGTAAATTGGATTATTTAAAATAAGGGTGACTATCTCAACTCTAAGCATGTGGTTTATGTAATGTCTAACCTCCTGTTTTATTCCTTATCCCTGGATTATATCGTGGGCAATTTTTTGTGAAGCTTCAATTTACTTTTTCGAGAATCATTAAAGGTAGAAACCATCTTTATTGAGTTCCCCATCTACATGAAAATTGTAGTTATTGGTGGCAGGAATTTGGCCACCAACCTCCTTTGAGTTCCCTATCGACATAAAAATTGTGTTATTGGTGGCAAGAACTTGACCACTATCTTTTGCTTAACTTTCTCTCTCCTTTAATAGTTAGAGATTGAAATATAAAAAAATTGAGGTTTTATAACCGAAGTATAAACATTAAAAAGATTAAGGACTAAATAGAAAAATAATGAAACTTGAGGGATCGAAGTAAACTTTTACGTCTCCTTTGAACAAGGTAAGTGGAATGAGTTTTTTTTGTGTTACTTTTGGTCATTGATCTATTAATTTTTTAATTACATCAAAAAATTTTACAATGTAAAGTTTATTTTTAATTTCATATTAACATATTCCATAACAAATCGTATATGGGAGGTGATTGAAGTGTAAAAAAATTAAAAAAAATAAATTAGAGGCCTGGTAAAGAACAAATGCACCCTTTTTAATTATACTGTATAATAATAAATATCATCTTTCTTCTAAATCCACAAAATCTAATCTAAAACTAGGCCATCTGATTTATAACACAATTAGCAATTAGTTTATTGGCATGTTAGAGTGAATTGGTATATGCCAAAGGCTAACATGTTTTTCTAGCCCCCCAATTCAATGCCCAATGTGATGTCTAATTTATCAAAAGTTGTTAAAAGAAGAAAAATTTAATGAAAAGGGGTCGAAGTGTAAACAAGGAGAAACCCCATGGACAATGTAAAATTGGAGAGAAAAATTATTTTCTTTCCTCGTAACTTTTCTTGTCCTACCTTTAGAGTCCCTATAATTTTTGTACTTTCAAATTTGATTAAAAAGTTTATTTCTTTTATATTTTAGTCCTGGGTAAGTGAAAGAAAAGATAGAAAATCATTAGATTTTAATTAAAGAGAGATAAAATCATTGATTAACATCAATTTTAGATATAAAAATCATTGATCTTGATATCAACAAATCTTATTCTATAAGGAAACTTGATAATGATTGTTTCAAACCTTAATCTTTCGTAGAAAAACCAAAGTGGTTGTCCTGGTTATGGAAATTTCTGAAGGTTGAGCTGCTGATCATAACTCTGGTTTTGAACTTTCAATCGCCCTGTCTGGTAATAAATAAGATATCTGCAGTAATGCATGCTTTTAGGGTTCAGACATTGACTTCCTTCCCAAAGGCCATTGAACTGCTGTCCACTTCACATGCTTCAGCAACTGCAAGCATATGCCAGCTCCTCCGTTTGGTCACAACCTTAATGCATTGATCAGTGTTGATTTAACAAATCAAATTGAATGTACTAATTTGCTTCTTATGAGATTAATCCTTCTCCCTGTTTTTTGTCTATGTCGGGGAAGATTAAAGGATAATTTTTAAGGTTTGAAGTGTTTATTATTATTATTTTTATATTTTAAATTAAGTTTTCTTCTGGTGACTATATTTATCTATCATATTTTGATAAAACAAAAATTATATTTTTCTTTTGGTGACATATGAGAGAAAATGTAAATATATAAAGAAGTTTAAAACAATTTTTTTAAAAAATTATTTCATTAGATATTTAAATTGCGAAAGAAAAACCAGCTATAATAAACTACACATCCTAATTTATGTTCAACCAAATTAATAATTAAATATATAAATTTTATAAGAGAGGTGATTTTATATTTATATCAGTGTTCGCTAAAAGTCCCTACTTCTCCCTTTTACTCTCCGATGCCTGTTTGCCTTGGTAATTTCACATGATTAAATTGTTTTTGATGATTGAATTCATAGTTTTTAGAATACAAGGGTCTGTTCGGTTTTTGGTTGTCTTAGAGGTGTTTTTTATTGAAGTTTTAGCTTATTCTAAATATGTGAATCAAACTCATGTTCCAGTTTTTATAAAAAAAATTTCATATTTATTTATTTTGATTTTCTTTGTTTTTATGCTCTATATGTGAATTCTTCTTTCCAAACAAACTAATTCTTTATTTATTATATTCCCCTTGTTTTATATTATAGCTTCCATAATAGATTCTTTGTAAAATCGTTTTATCACTGAATTTTATATTGTCAAGTATTGGGTTTTAAATCTATTATATATATAGCAGCAAAACAGCAATATTCCCAACCAATCCTTTTCTATTAATTTATAAAAGTCGAATTTGATCCCATTTCTTTTAGAATTAGTTTTCATACTTGCAAAATGTGTTTTCAGTTGAGGTAATCGAAACATATAAAATTAAGAGCTCTTCAGTTTTTTTTTTAATACCAACTTTTTTTTTTGAGTTTTGCTTTTTAATAGTTTAGTGTTAATGAATTTTTGTCTACACTTCTGATAACTCATTAACTTGACTAATCTAGGGTTCTAGAGATCCAATTACATAAAATAAAAATAAAAATGGAAGATGGGCTGTCCGCAGTTTCATCTTTCCTGGCCACCCATATATATTACTTTCGCGGTCTTAGGAATTTAGATCTGGGCAGCGACAGTGTGGATGCTATTATGGCGAGGACAAATAAATTATGTACCTTTTCTTTTTTTATGTCTCCCTAGGTTGTATTCCATTCTCGTGACCAGATTTGAGTTTTTTTTAATTTTTCTTTAAGACATGGTTGATCTTCAAGATAGTATTTATCAAGATAATGTTTATCTTGCATATACATTCAAATATTATGTTGCCATATCAATATTTGTACATCTCTAGAAATTAGACAGTAATCGTGCTTTGAAAGGAGTTAGCTGATGTTGTTGATTCTTCTCTTTAATTGCAGGCCTTCTTGCTGTATATATTCTTCTGCTAGCAATATAATAATAGATGAGAATTCAGTATTTTGTTCTTTTTAATTTTTGCTTCATGTTTTCTACATGGTATCAGAGCAAATACCGATCCTTGTTTTCTAAAACACTCAATCATCATGAGTGGAGAAATTCCCTCCAGCACATTCAAAAGTTCAACATCAAAATCGATGTATGAACACGACTCATCATCACCTTATTTCTTGAATTCTTCTAATAATCTAGGAGCAGTCCTTGTTTCTTGTCTTCTGAAAGGAGACAATTATCCAACATGGAGGCGTGCTATAATGAATGCTCTATGAGCCAAAAACATGTTGAGCTTTGTTGATGGCTCTTTACTCAAACCAGAGGAGGATAACAAAGAAATTTAGGTCTGGAAAAAATGAAACTCAATGGTAATGTCTTGGATTTTTAATGCCTTAGCTTCAGAATTGCATGATAGTGTTGCCTATGTAGATTGCAGGAACGTTTCTCCTAAGGAAATGTTCCATGTATTCATGAATTAAAAAGAGAGATTTGTCTAGCACAACAAAAAGATCTTACTATAGCAATCTACTACACCAAACTAAAAGGTCTTTGGGATGAGTTGTCAGCCTACTCTACTGTCCCTCCATGCTCATGTGGTGCTGGAAAAGAAATCTGGACAAAAAAAGTTCATCATTTCTTATGGGACTGAATGATCAATATGGAATCATTTGGTCTCAAATACTAAACATGGAACCCTTTCCTTCAATTAACAAGGCTTATGCGTTTGTAACCAAAGAAGAGAGGTAATTGGTCATTGCTTTAATTGGTCGTGATCAGCCGACAGAGGCAACAATATTTACTATCAAACCTTTCAGATTTCCAACAAGGGATTTTGCAGGAGAACAGTAAAGAGGAGAGACAAGCAAATTCAAATGTTCATATTGTGATAAATTTGGGCATTCCAAAAACAAATGTTTTAAGCTTGTTAGATATCCTTCAGGTTGGCAAAGTAGAGCAAAGACTTCAAATTTTGCGAGACAAAATAAAAACTTCAAAAGGGAACCAGAACATGTTTCATCCAACAATGCCATTGTAGGGTCAAGTCAGCCTACGGGTAAAGGTTTTAATCTCACTCAAGAACAATATGAACATCTCATGTCTTTACTACCCTCTACTAATTAGAATACAGCAAACTTTATCGGTAAGGTCACTCATTCATTTGATACTACAGATTGGATTCTAAATAATGGTGCCTCTAAACATATCATATGTGATGCATTTTCTATCTGTGATACAAAAACACCTTCTCATTATTTTCTTAAACTACTGAATGGAACATCTGTTCCTGTGCATTTTGATGGTCAGATCCAATTGTCAAACATGACTTTAAATCATGTTTTTTATATACCATCTTTCAAATGTAATCTTTTTTCAATAAGCATGTTGACAAAAGCACTATAATGTCCAGTCATATTTTTTTCATCTTTTTATGTCTTACATGACCTCAAATTGAAGAAACTGATTGGAATGGGTGAATTACGTGATGGCTTATACTACTTTCATGGGCTATATTTACCTTTTTTCGTAGCAACATAACTTCCTTCTTCATCCAACTTGTGGCATGAGCGGTTAGGAAATATCTTATTTGATTGATTATCCCTAATTCCAGAATTATCTAGTGTGTCTTTTAAAAATTCAAACAATTGATGTGATGTGTGTCATCGAGCTAAACAAACTTGAAATGTTTTTCCCTTAAGCAATAATAAATCTGATTTTTCTTTTGATATGGTCCATTGCGACATTTGGGGACCCTATAAAACACCATCTATGTTAGGTGCTCATTATTTTCTTACCATTGTAGATGATTGCTCTAGATGCACATGGGTTTATCTTCTCAAACACAAGTCAGAAGCATAAAAATACTTTATTCAATTTCATGTTATGGCTAATACTCAATTTAATCGGAGTATCAAAATAGTTAAGAGTGATAACAATATGGAATTTACTGCTGGTCATATGTTCAAATTCTTCTCTCAAAATGGTATTTCACACCAAACATCCTGTGTTGATACTACGCAACAAAATGGAATAGTAGAGCGGAAGCATCATCACCTGTTAGAGGTTGCTCGTGCTCTCCGATTACAAGCCAATTTACCAATCAAATTTTGGGGTGAATGTGTCTTGACTGCAGCTTACTTGATAAATTATACTCCCACTCTTAAATTGTCTGGCAAAAGTCCTTATGAGATACTGTTTTCAAAACCTCCATCTTACTCACATTTACGTGTTTTGATTGTTTATGTTATGTGTATGATAAAAACTGATCTAATGATAAATTTGATCCCGGATCTAAGACTTGTGTTTTCATTGGTTATCCTATGGGGAAAAGGAGATACAAAGTATGTGACATGGAATCACATAAAATTTTTAGTGATATGGAATCACACAAAAGTTGTACATCCCACAATATCGTTTTCTATGAAAACAGATTCCATTTTCAGTATCATAATCCTCCAAAGGAATCAAATGTAGTTGTCCCTCTACCTATTTTTGACTCATTAGAGACGTTAGACACCATGTTCCCAGATCATAGTCCACAGATTCAAACTTCTCTAGATAATTTGGATGCTGAAGCTGCCCTGCCTACTGTCATTAATTCTGATCATTATGTTGTTCCCTTGAACACTTCACGATCTCAAAGACCTCGACGAGTTCCTTTTCATCTTGATGATTATGTGTGGCAGCTTCCTGGAATAGATAAGTCATTACATCCCACATCTAATATAGTTTCTTCATGTACTTTTTATCCCATAGCATGTCATTTGTCTTATGCTCGTTTTGCTCCATCTCATCAAGTGTTCCTGGCTAATATTTTTGTTGTGAGTGAACCTAAAACATTTTCCCAAGTTGTAACAGACCGACAATGGTGTGAAGCGATGAAACAAGAAATGTTTGCGCTAGAGTAGAATCAAACTTGGAGTTTAATATCATTACCTTTAGAGAAGAAACTAGTTGGTTCTCGTTGGATATACAAACTGAAATACAAGTCAGATGGTTCCAATGAATGCTATAAAGCTCGTTAGTAGCTCAAGGATATACACAAATTAAAGTATTGGATTATACTGAAAATTGGATTATACTGAAACATTTGCACTCGTTGCAAAATTGACTACTGTGAGATGCTTGTTGGTTGTTGCTGTTGCTGTTGCTAAGAATTGAGAATTACTTCAACTAGATGTAAACAATGCATTTATTCATGGGGAATTACATGAAGAAGTCTATATGATTCCTCCCCCAGGTTATCTACCATTAGGTGACAATCGGGTATGCAAGCTCCATAAATCATTATATGGACTGAAGCAGACACCTCGTCAATGGTTTGAAAAGTTCCCCTTGTCCTTAAAAAATTTTGGATTCACACAATCCTCTAATGATCATTCACTTTTTACTTTGATTAAAGGTACATCTTTCCTTACTCTCTTTGTCTATGTAGATGACATGGTTATTGCTGGAAATGATTTTTTACAAATTCAGAAATTCAAGCATTATCTCAGTACATGTTTCTCCATTAAAGACCTTGACACACTTAAGTATTTCCTGGCTTAGAGTTGGCTCGTTTTCCTCAAGGAATATCTCTCTACTAACGTAAATATACTCTCGATTTATTAAAAGAAACTAGCATGGTTGGCGGTAAGCCAACTGCTTTTCCCATTCCTCAACAACATCGACTGTCTTCAGACTGTGGAGAACCTTTACAAGATCTGAGTCAATATCATCACTTGATTGGCGTTTTGTTTATCTCATAATTTCTCGACCAGATATCACTTATACAGTACAACTTCCCAGTCAATTCATGCAAAAACTGTGTTAGCCACATCTTGATACTGCCTATTATGTTCTTCGTTACTTAAAGAGTTCTCCTGGTCAAGGTCTTTTCTTTCCATCAAACAATGATTTTCATATCAAAGCTTATTGTGACGCCGACTGGGAAAGTTGTCCCATGACTAGACGATCGGTTACTGGTTATTACATTTTCCTTGGTGATGCTCGTATGTCGTGGAAGTCCAAGAAACAACCCACAATGTCACATTCCTCTACTGAATTAGAATATCGCTCTATGGCTGCCACCACTAATGAACTGATATGGTTACATAGTCTACTTACTGATCTTTCCGTACCTCATTCTCAACCAATGCTTTTGCATTGCGATAATCAATCCGCTTTACACACTATTGCTAATCCTGTGTTTCATGAGTGCACTAAACATATTGAGATCGACTACCACTTCATTCGTGAGCACTTACAATCTGGCATCATTGCTACACAATATGTTTCAATGCACTTCCAATTAGCAGGTATCTTAACTAAAGTGTTGGGACGTGATCGATTTCACTTTCTTCTTCATAAGTTGGGCATTCAGAATCTTCACGCTCCACCTTAAGGGGGGGATCTTGAAGATATGGTTGATCTTCAAGATAGTATTTATCAAGATAATGTTTATCTTGCAGATACATTCAAATATTATATTGCCATATCAATACCTGTTAATCTCTAGAAATTAGACAATAATCGTGCTCTGAAAGAAGTCAGTTGATGTTGCTGATTCTTCTCTTTAATTGCAGGCCTTCCTGCTGTATATATTCTTCCGCTAGCAATAAAATAATAGATGAGAATTCAGTATTTTGTTCTTCTTAATTTCTGCTTCATGTTTTCTACAATTTCTCATTTTGATATTTCAGTAATTCCAACTTTATTCTTAAACTTTTTATTTTAAATTATCTATATTTTATATTGCGAGAAACAAGGTAATTAAATTAACTTAGGTTAACTTAAGTTAATTTAAGTTTTTTTTAATAGCATCCTTTTGTATTACATTATTGATAGGTTAGCTTTGTGATTTTTTGCTTTTTTTATAGGGTTTTTTCTAGTGTGGATTTGTCAAGTTAACTTGGATTATCTTGTTTATTTTTCAACCTATTTTTATTTAACTTTGGTTTTTTTTTTTTAGATTTTTTTTGAAATTATATTTATCTCGATCTCATACCACGAACGGTAAGTTAATCGAACTAACACTACCAGAAATCGCTAAATACCAACGGACATACCGACGGAATTTTTTCTGTCGGTATTTCTCGGCCGAAATCACCGACGGACAATATTCGTCGGTAATTAGGTCGGTAATTACCGACGGACTATGTCCGTCGGTAATTACCGACCGAATTACCGACCGAAAATTCAGAATCAATGAAAAAAGGGCGGGCAGTGGCGCGGAGGTTTTGGCGGGTGATTTTGCCGACGGAATTAAAAACTGGGGCCTGTACGTGTGATGGGACCTATTCACCAACAAAAAATACCGACGGAATCACCGACGGATTTGAAATGCCAGATCCGTACCGGTGACGTGACGGATGCACCGTTAAAAATACCGACGGAATCACCGAGGGATTTGAATAGCAGATCCGTACGGTGACGTGTCGATTGCCCGTCAGAATTACCGACGGTTTCGCCGACGGATTCACCGACGGAATAAAGCCCGTCGGTAAGGCCGTCGGTAAAAGTGAATATATGGCCCCTCTGCCGACACTCTCCTCCCCCATTTCTCCTTCTTCTTCCTAATCCTAACCCTCCCCATCTGCAAAATAACCAGCCCCCCCTCGCCCCAAAACAAAATCTTTCTCATCTCAGCACAACAAGTTGTATTTGTTTTGTGGTCACAGCATCCGTGTTCTGATTTACCGACGGATTTTATCATTTTTTGTAAGTAATTCTATCTTTTAAAATTTTGACATTTAAATGTTAATTTTATTGTTTTTTTAGTATATGTATTAATTTTTTTAGTAGATGTACATGTTTTATTGTTATTTCTCAAACAAACTTGTAGTATATGAATGCATAATTTTATACTTGTTATGGTTTGTTTTAGATTTTGTAAGATTGTATTTGTTTGAAAATTGTTAAAACTTAATTTGTAGAATTACCGAATTACATGTTGTGTTTTGAAATAATTAAGAGCTTGCTTAATTAATGGGTCTTTTTTATAGAGGTTCGATAGAAGTCATGGATGATCGTTCATGGATGTATCTAGATTCACCCCAAGGATTGCGGAGGATGGATTATTGTAACGGGGTTCAGGGTTTTATTAATTTCGCAATATCTATTCACAGAAATTTTACTGGAGGCGGTATTAGGTGTCCATGCAGGAAGTGTCAAAATAAAAAGTATCTGCATCCAGATGTTGTAATGATGCATCTTCTACACAAAGGGTTTGTGGAGAATTACGAGTGTTGGTATGCACATGGAGAGGTATTTGTTAGTAATAGGAGAATGAGAGAAACGGTGGTTGGGTCAACTTCTAGTGCTAGCAACGTGCATGAAGCGGCAAATGACAACACTAATCCTTACAGAAACATGGTTATGGATGCAATGAGAATGAATCAAGATAATGTCAATCAATGTCCAATCGTAGAAGAAGAACCTAATGCAGAGGCAGCTAGGTTTTTTGTTTTGTTGAAAGATTCTGACGAACCATTATGGGATGGCTGCACAAACCACAGTAAATTATCGGCTGTGGCACAGGTGTTCACCATCAAGTCAGATCACGGGTTGAGTGAGGCCGGGTATGACAAAATTATTGATTGGGCAAGAAGCATTTTACCAGAAGGGAACAGGCTCAAAGAGAACTTCTATGCTGCGAAGTCCATGATGAAACCCCTCGATTTAGGATACTAGAAAATTGACATGTGCCCTAACTTCTGCATGTTATACTACCTTGAAAATGCTGTGATGACCGAGTGCATGACATGCGGGCATTCTCGTTACAAACCCAGAACTGGCAGGGGGAAGACTTTAGTGGCATATAAAAAACTTAGATATTTCCCGATCACACCTAGACTGCAGAGGTTATTTATGTCACCAAGGACTGCTGAGCACATGACATGGCACCAAACACACGATGTCGTTGATGGTGTGATGGCGCATCCTTCTGACGGCGAAGCGTGGAAACGCTTTAACAGTGTTCATCCTGACTTTTCTGCTGAATCAAGGAATGTTCGACTTGGGTTGTGTACAGACGGGTTCAACCCATTTGGGTCATTTGCTGCTCCCTATTCTTGTTGGCCGGTCATTCTCACAGTTTATAACTTGCCACCGGGAATGTGTATGAGGCCGGAGTTCATGTTTCTATCTACTGTCATACCCGGTCCAAGCAGCCCGGGGCGGAATATAGATGTTTGTCTTCGACCGTTGATAGATGAGCTGGCGCAGTTGTGGTCCTCCGGATCTCTGACTTATGATATATCTAGGAAACAAAATTTCCTTATGAGGGCGGCTTTGATGTGGACTATCAGTGATTTTCCAGCTTATGGAATGCTTTCTGGTTGGAGCACGCATGGGAAACTCGCATGTCCATACTGCATGGAAAACAACAAGGCATTCACGCTAGCAAACGGAGGTAAAGCTTCTTTTTTTGACTGTCACCGTCGCTTCTTGCCACTTAATCACAGGTTCAGAAAGAACAGAAAAGATTTCTTTGTTGGTAGAGTTGAAAAAGATGTTGCATCCCCGCGTCTTTCTGGTGAAGAATTGCATCATGTTGTATCAGAGTACGGTGACATTGTGTTTGGCCTTCAATCAGGTAAGCAAAAGTTTCCTGGTTTTGGTTTGACCCATAATTGGGTAAAGCGAAGTATCTTTTGGGAGCTTCCGTATTGGAAGACTAATCTTCTCCGCCATAACCTTGACGTCATGCACATCGAAAAGAACGTGTTTGAGAATATTTTCAACACCGTCATGGATGTGAAGGGGAAGACAAAGGACAACATGAAGGCTAGATTGGATATAGCTTTATACTGTAACCGTAAAAATATGGAGTTGGTTTATGACGAGTCACGGGTTGCAAAACCAAGGGCAAGCTTCGTGTTAGAGAAAAACGCACAACTGCTAGTCTACAAATGGCTTAAGAGTCTGCGTTTCCCGGATGGACATGCATCGAACATATCAAGGCTTGTTAACATAGAGGACTGCAGATTGTATGGAATGAAGAGCCATGACTGCCACGTGTTTATGCAAACACTCATCCCATTAGCTTTTCGTGATTTGTTGCCAAAGGGAATATGGGATGCACTAACGGAGATCAGTCATTTCTTCAGAGATATATGCTCCAGCAAGATGAATGTTGAGCACATTGAGATGCTTCAAACGAATATCATCGAGACACTATGCAAACTTGAGATGATATTCCCTCCTTCATTTTTTGACTCAATGGAGCATCTCCCTATACATCTACCGTTCGAGGCAAAAGCTGGAGGACCGGTCCAGTATAGATGGATGTACCCATTCAAACGGTGAGATATTACAGTTGCAATGGAATTCATATCTTAAAGTATTTTCTATGTTTTTCTTATTTGAAAATACTTGAATTGTACTTCAATGCAGGTACTTGTTTAATCTAAAAAAAAGGTTAAGAACAAGGCGCATGTTGAGGCTTCGATATGTGAGGCCTATATTGTTGAAGAGATATCAACATTTATCTCGTACTATTTCGAACCTCATCTGAGAACAAGACTCAATCGTGTTCCACGGCATGACGATGGCGGTGAAGTGCCTTCCAGTGGGAACTTGTCAATATTCTCCAATACTGGACGACCCACACCTAAAAATGCCGTAAGAGGAAGATATTTGTCGGAAATAGAATTCAAACAAGCACACAACTATGTTCTATTTAACTGTGATGAGCTGAGACCATTTATTCAGTAAGTCTATATATGTGTAATAGTAATTAAACTTTGTCAGTAATATACTGTTAATTATATATTGTAATATCATACACTCATTATCACTTGCAGGAAACATCAACAATATTTGCTCTCCAATAACTCGCAGTTGACCGAATCCCAGATCTTTCAATTACAAGATGAACAATTTGCCACATGGTTCAGAACACATGTAAGCACTATCACAAACTCATTCTAACGTATGCATGTCATTACGAGATTCTCGTTCATTTACCGTGTATTGATGTACATTTAATTACATATATTTACAAGGTTTATCAAATGGGAAGGAGTGTGCCCAAGTCATTGTCTTCACTAAGCCTCGGCCCTGAAAGAAAAGTTAAGTGCTACAACGGGTATTTTGTCAATGGATATGTTTTCCATACTGAAGAATACGGGCAAGGAAGAAAGACATACAACTGCGGTGTTTGTGTTAAGGGATCCACAAGTAGCCAGTTAGAAGTTGACTACTATGGTAGATTAGAAGAGGTCGTCGAACTGCAATATCATAGCGAGCAGAATAAAGTGTTTTTATTCAAATGCTATTGGTATGACACGACGGACAGAGGAATCAGAGTTGATCCGCACCATGGTCTGGTCGAAATCAACTCAAAAGCTAGACTCCGCAACATAAACGATGTCTTTGTTTTCGCAAAGCAATGTCAACAAGTTTATTACACATACACCCCTTCATTTAGAAAGGATCGTTCAAGAGTTGATTGGTTGTCCGTTTTAAAAACGAAACCACGGGGTCGTGTCGAGGTTGTTCATGATGAGAACGAAGACACAAGTGTGCGAGATGAAGTCTTTTAAGTTCGTGAGTTGGTTGAACCATATCGAGTTGCTCCTTCGATTGAATTGGAAGAAAATTCAAATTTTCGAGTTCTCGATGATAGTCTTGTTGATATTGACGGAGAGGAGTTGAATGTTGTTCTCAGCTCTAGCGGACAACCAAATGTCGATGAAGAAGATGATATCCATATTGAAGATTGCGATGAAGATGATGACAATTCAATTGATGAGGAAGAAGAAGAAAATTCCGACTAATTATAAAAATGAAGCCCTATGTAAAAACATTTGTCTCATGTAATTTAGATTATTGATGATGTATTTTGTAAAACAAAATATTTATTGTTTAAGCAATGTGGTTATTGTTTTATGTGATAGACAGTTTATCAGTTAAGTTATTGCAGGAAGGTAAACAGGCAATACAAAGACAACCTTTCCTGCATAATGCCACAATCACCGACGTCAATACCGACGGATCACCATCCGTCGGTATCTCACAGAGAGTTCGAAAATATTTACAACAAAATGCCACAATCATCGACGCCAATACCGACGGACCACAATCCGTCGGTATCTCACAGAGAGTTCGAAAATATTTACAACAAAATGCCACAATCACCGATGCCAATACCGACGGACCACAATCCGTCGGTATCTCACAGAGAGTTCAAAAATATTTACAACAAAATGCCACAATCACCGACGCCCATACCGACGGAATAAAATCCGTCGGCATCTCACAGTAAGCTCGAAAACATAACACCACCATCGATAGGATTACCGACGGCGTTGGTCCGTCGGTAATTTGTCGGTTACACATATTACCGATAAAATTACCGACGGACCGCGCGTTTTCCAAAGTGCGTTAATTAATGCGCCTCTGAACTTGTCAGATTACCGACGGAATCACCGACGGACTGCGAAAATTTTGGAGGGCTTTTAAAAATTCGGGGTGAAATTCGAAAAATACAGACGGAATTTTGATCTGTTATCGACGGAATTTTGATCTGTTACCGACGGATGTTAATTCCGTCGGTGATGCCGTCGGTAAAATTGACCTATAAGTTCCAGCCCCGCCGCTTCGCCTCATTTTTTCTTCTTCTCCCCGCCGCTTCTTCGCTTCTCCTCCGTTTTTCACCTTTGATTTTTCATTTTTTTCCCCCTCAATCCTTAAACACTTTCACCTTTAATCTCTAGCAAGATTTGGTGTTGTAAATCTTCATTATATCAAAAGGTATGTGTTTTTTTTCTAATTTATTTTATTTTATTTTATTTTTAGTTGTTTTTATTTTTGTTGTGTTGGTGTTTTTTGTTGCAATGTAGATAAAGTTTTGAATTTGACACATTATTAAGGTATGTATATTTCGTTCCTTTTTTTATTAATTTTTTGAATATTTTTTGAATTTGTTGAATATTTGTTAATTTAATTGTTGAATAATTGAATTTAATTGTTGAATCTATTGAATATTTTTTGTTGTTGTGTTGTTAGAATTGTTATTAGTTAATTTAACTTAGAATTTGTTAAAGTTGAATATTTGAATATTTTTTGAATTTGTTGAATATTTGTTAATTTAATTGTTGAATAATTGAATTTAATTGTTGAATTTATTGAATATTTTTTGTTGTTGTGTTGTTAGAATTGTTATTAGTTAATTTAACTTAGAATTAGTTAAAGTTGAATTTTTTGAATTTTTTTAATTTGTTGAATATTTGTTAATTTAGTTGTTGAATAATTGAATTTAATTGTTGAATTTATTGAATATTTTTTGTTGTTGTGTTGTTAGAATTGTTATTAGTTAATTTAACTTAGAATTAGTTAAAGTTGAATTTTTTGAATATTTTTTGAATATTTTTTGAATTTGTTGAATATTTGTTAATTTAATTGTTGTATAATTGAATTTAATTGTTGAATTTATTGAATATTTTTTGTTGTTGTGTTGTTAGAATTGTTATTAGTTAATTTAACTTAGAATTAGTTAAAGTTGAATATTTGAATATTTTTTGAATTTTTTGAATTTTTTGAATTATAATTGTTAATGTTGAATTGTAATTGTTAATTTGTTGAAGTATAATTTGTTGAATTTATTGAATTTATTTTTTGTTATATTTTTTATTGTTTTGAATATAATTATTGATTAATTTGTGAATTGTAATTGTTAACGTTGAATTTATCTTAGGATTAATAGTTGAATATGTTGGAATAATTAGTATAGATTGGTTCGATTGGTTGTGGCTATTGTTAATATTTGCATGTTTGTGGATTTGGGTAGTATCCAGTATAGGGGAGGTGCTGCCGATTTTTTTTTAACTTTTGAATTTTATTTTACAATTATTAATATAAAATTGTTTAGATGCGCAAAATGAAAACCAGAGCTGGTCATCTAGTCGAATCAAGTTTGTCTAGCAGCGATGATGATGTTTCCTTAGGTGCCTCTCAAGAAGAGGCACCTACATCACCTGCGCCGTCAACCGATGCTGCCTCTTCCAGCGATGTTTCACATCGCAGACGCGGCATGCCTTCGAAGCGGAATCAATTTACCCGCCAGTTCGAGGCACAGTGGAAGGACGATCTTTCAATGTAAGTTTGTTAAGGTTTTAGTTTTTTTTATATATAAAAAAAACAAATTTAAAACATAATTTATGAAGTAATCACAAATTAATTTCATTTCTTTTCAGGTTCACAAACATTGAGGCCGCCCGAGTAATATCATCGGAGTTTAAAGCGTCGATGGAGATTCCATTGTTTCAATGGAGTCAGATATCCAGACATCCTGAATGGATGCCTCAAATCAATGCATGGTTTCGTAGATTTGAGGTTCGTCTTAATATATAATTTTCAACTTATTTCTAATAAATTCAAGTTATAATTGTAAATAAATTATTAACATTTTAAAAAATTATTTTTTTATATACAGCATCGATTCTGCTGGGACGATGAACATGACAGTGTTGTGAGGAGGGTGTGGGAAAATCACGCGGCAATTAGGTAACATCGAAAACAATACGACTTTTTTTTACATAATTGTTTATGTTTTGAAATGTAATTTTTTCGTGCGTGAATTAGGTTGCGTGATTTTTGGTATGACGTCCAGAAAAAAGCAAAAAAAACAGCGAGGGATAAGGGGTTACAAGGCTGGAACGATGTTGCGGTTTGGAGGGATTTCAAACCAATATACATCCCGGAAGATATATGGCCGCACTATCTTCAGCACGTGACGTCTGAGCGGTTCACTCGACGCTCACAGTCCGGTGCCGGCAACCGGAATCGGCAAATTCATGGCTCGGTTACAACGCACACCGGCGGCTCCGTTCCGTTTGCTGCACATGCGAAACGGATGGTAAGATTAATTTAAATGAAATATATCGTTCAATTAATTTGTTGTTAATACATTTTTTTCATTATATATAGGCTACGTCTCTTGGACGTGAGCCGAGCCCTATGGAGCTGTTTGTGGAGACGCACGTGCGGAGTCATAACCGCCAAAAGGGGACACAACAGTTCGTTGACAACCGTGCTCAACAGTTTGTGGTGTGTTTGTTCAACCATTTTATTTTGTAAGTTATTATTATGTTTATTGAATTGAATATGATTTTTTTTTTTCAGGAGACCTATAATAATCGGTTGAGGGAGAGATACGGGGATGATCCTTCGACCCATCCGGAATTTGATCCGGATTTGTGGATGGAGGCTGGATCGTCAGGTGGACCCGATAAAAATCGGGTTTACGGGCTCTCCAACACTACCGCTGCCAAGTTGCGGTCGACCGGTACTGCTTCAACCGGTGGGAGCTCCCAATCTGTATCGAGCTCCCAATCTAAGGAGTTTGTGGCCTTGTAGCAAAGGTGCGACCACCTATCAGAGGCGTACACACAACTCAAAGAAGAGCAAAGATTGGCGAACGAACAACACAGATTGGCGGACGAACAACGCAGAGCAGAGTCTGAACAACAAAGAGCGGCCTATGAAGAGCTTCGTCAAATGATCATGAACATGACACAAGGCGGAACATGTGCGCCTAATCCTTTTTTGCCGCCTAACCCCCACCCTCCTCCTCCTCCTCCTCCTCCACCTTTATATTAAATGTTTTTTTTTAAACACATTCATTTTGTAATGAATATTATTTAACTTTGAGTTTTTGTTGCTTAATATAAATTTTATTTGCATAATTGGTTTGTATTACTATTAATTTATATTATTTTTTCTAAATAATTAAAAAAAAAATTACACAGGGATTTACCGACGGAATAAATCCGTCGGCATTGGACAGTGTCTAAGGTATGCCATCCCATCACCGACATAATCACCGACGGAAATAATCCGTCGGTATAAAAATACCGACATACTCACCGACGGAAATAATCCGTCGGTATAAAAATACTGACGAATTTACAGACGGATTTATTCGGTCGGTATGAAATATCACCGACACTTTTGCCGACGGAGGTAGTCCGTCGGTATTTAGATAACACCGACGGAATATATTCCGTCGGTATATTCCAAGCGGGAAACTTTTTTTTTTTGCGCGCACGGGCCGTCGGTAAAACCGTCGGTAAACGTGTTTTTTTTATTACCGACCGATATAGCGACGGAATGTGGAATCACCGACAAAAGGTATTCCGACGGGCAGATTCCGTCGGTAATATAGTCGGTAAATACTTTACCGACGAACGTTCTGTCACACACCGACGGAATAGTTCCGTCGGTAAAACTATGAAATCTTGTAGTGTAACCCGAGTTTGTTTTACTTTTATAAATATTATTTTTGAAAATAATCTTTTTATTTTCGTGACTTTGCATTAGATTATTTGGCATAGAATTTTAAATTTCAACTCTGAACTGATTGTTCTGATACTAAATTAACTATTAACTACCACAAAGAGACGGAAAAAAAAAGAGCATGGAAAGTCAACTAGAAAATATTCGATCCAGATTTATTACCTCCAATTTTCCCGGCTGCATGCATATGGTTCACGTCTAAGGATTTTTAAAAGCCAACTGGTGCTTATTCTCCATCTATAAAACGCCTGACCAGCCACTTCTCTACTTCGTACCACCGCCTCTCACTTTCTTTCTTAAACCTTACGGTCCTTGTAGTATCTCTAAAACATTCAAGAGTCATGGATATATGGCTTCAGGAGCACTAGCCTCCAATGCCCTTCTCCTCTCCCTCTACATCTTATTTTTGGCTTTGCTGAGCTCCGCTGATCAGTATTGCCCACCATCACCAAATAGCAACTCACCGCCTCCACCACCACCCAAGGTCAGGTCACCACCTCCACCACCACCCAAGGTCAAGTCACCACCACCACCCAATTAGGTCAGGTCACCACCACCACCGTCACCAATTGTCAAGTCACCACCGCCACCACCAATGTTCAAATCACCACCACCACCCAATTAGGTCAGGTCACCACCTCCACCGCCACCAATGGTCAAGTCACCACCGCCACCACCAATGTTCAAGTCACCATCACCACCACCTCCGTCACTACCAAAAGGCACTTGCCCTAGAGATACCTTGAAGTTGCAAGCATGCGCAAATGTGCTGAATTTGTTGAAAATCTTCGTTGGTGAAAAAGAAAAGGCCAAATGCTGCAGCCTCATTGATGGTCTTGTTGATCTTGATGCTGCTGTTTGCCTTTGCACTCGAATCAAAGTTGATCTCTCGGGCCTTATCAAGTTAGATGTTCCTGTTGCTGTGGAGTTGTTGCTCAACGAATGCGATAGGAAGGTCGCAAAAGATTTCAAGTGTCCTCCCTCCTAAGTCCTTCAGTACTTTAATATTAAACTGCCGCTTATAATCTAGCTTTCCTTGCTATCTCTCCCCACCTCTTTTTATTTTTCTTTTGACTTTAGCAAGGCTTTTGCTGGCTCGTGCCATAAACATTGCTATATCAATAATCGCTGTAATTTGCGATTAGTGTAGGGACTAGCTTGAAAGGCTCCCTTTGCCTTTCTTTCTAGCTCGTAATCTATTTCTATTATGCTGCAATAATACAAAGTTTGATTTATGTTCTCGCGCTTTTTCTTCTTGTAGAACTAGAATTATAATATTATGTATTTCTGTTATGTGTTAATTTCCAAGGATCTTGGTTGAGAATAATTGGTGGCACAGTAAATATATAAATTCTAGAATGAAAACAATTAGCTCTTGTTTGATGATGAAAGGAAGATAAATTGATAAATTTATTAGTTTGCTTTTACACTTTCTTGAAAAGGCAAAGAGAGGAATTTTGCTCTTCTAGTATATACTACTTGGATGTCCACGCTACGCGGTGAATATTTTTTTCATAAAAAATATTATAAAAATTTATAATATAAA
Source organism: Populus alba x Populus glandulosa (assembly GCA_033617975.1). Lineage (NCBI taxonomy): Eukaryota > Viridiplantae > Streptophyta > Magnoliopsida > Malpighiales > Salicaceae > Populus > Populus alba x Populus glandulosa. The sequence goes on along the minus strand of CM066143.1, from coordinate 10,097,264 downwards.
AAATAATATTTTTTAATATTAATAATAATACTTTTTAAAATTTATTAATTATTTTATTAATAATATTAATTATAATAATAATAAATAATATTTATAGCATAAATAATACTATTTTTATATGAATATTTATAATTATAATAAAAATATTAATATTTATCACATAAATAATTATATTTAAAATTTCAAGGATGATTATAACACAAATAATAATATTTTTGATATGAACACCTTGAATTATAAGAGCAATAATAATATTGATAACACACATTATTATATTAAGAAAACCAACGTGGGGTTGGGCGTGGATGCATCCAGAATATGAGTCATGGATTTCATTAAGTTTAATAATAATAAATTCTAAAACCTTTTTTTATTTAATTATATGACAACAAAAATAGATGTTTATAAAATTGAGTACCAACTAAATGTTAAGATAATTGGTTAAGACTGTATAATAAGCACATCAAAACAAATTATGAAGACCAACTCAAAATCAATAAAATATTAAAGTATGAAATAAAAAAAATTAATAAAAAATTCAATACTGAAAGATGAAATTAAAAATATATAAAAAAAATTCATTGCCAAGTCATTTGCCTAGTTTTTAGTAATTATAAACTCTTTTTTATTACTAAATTTTATGGTAATATAATATTTACAGACACGTTTAAGAATTAATAAATAAATAAATAAAAAGGAACTTAAAAAGTATGTGAAGTATCATTTCATGAATATGAAATTTATGGAAACTTTTTGAACTCTTGACCTATTATTGAAAAAAAAAAGTTTGGGATATGAACTTTTGACTTAATATTGAAAAAACTAAAATACATCGCTAGTAAAGAGAATTCAGGACAATCCCTTTGACCACTTGAACATTTCAACTTTGTTGAATATTTTTTCCCAGCTTTTTATTTAGCTAATATCCTCTTTTTTAAACTTACTCGTCACCTCTTGGGCTTCTATACATAATCTGATCTTCATTGTAGCAGCTTAAAAATCAAGGAATGGAATGTTTTGAGTTGAAATATATTATTTTAATCTATTTTTATATAAAAAAAATTTAAATAAACACCATAAAAATATTTCTAAACCCTTCAATAACCCCTAAACACCAAAATAATAGAAAGAAAATCAATCGAATAAAAAATATTTAAATAAAGTCCGATCTATTTTTTCAAGTATTATAACATTTGAAAACCACCACTATGAAATAAAACTTATTGATACTAAAAATAATGAGTTTCTTTGCTAAAAAGCGGCTAAATCAATAATTTTTTGTTTTTTAGTTATTTTCCAGCTTGTTTTTCTTTCATTTCTCTAATAAATAGACTGAAAAATAAATAAAATAAATTTTAAAATAAAATTAAAATTATTGTAAATTTAAGATTGATTATGTATTTTCTTCGAGTTTGACATTTTAATCCTCTTTATTTTAATTTTGTATTTTATAATAATTTGTGATCTAATATCATTTAATTAGTCTATAAAAGAATTAAATTGAAAGAAAAAAAATGTGAAAAAAATAATAATAATAAAAAAAGAGAGAGAGAGAGAAGGGGTTAGTAGCTTTATAATTAAACCACGACATAACCGACCCCATGTCATTTAGCGAATTTGTTAATTGTTAATATGCAACACTAGAACTAATACTAGTCTGATTACAGATATTATTGCCCAAATCGCGCGCACATTTATTAATCATAGCATCATCACGTTTCCAGTTCATCCGCGATTGCGATTCGGCATTGCCACATTACCCGATTTTTCTTCTTCTACAACAGAGAAAAATATATTATAAGGAGGGTCTTTTTAAGGAAAAGCAAAAACAATTGAAACTCAATCAATGGCGTGATTTGCATATTTATGGGCGGAGATTGACATTAACAGAAAATTAATAAATACAAATAAAAATATTAATGAAATATTTTTATTAGTAAATTAGCGATGAATTTTATTGACAAAAATATTCCCTCGGTATATACCAAAGAAATTACAGTTGAAAAAATAAATTAAAACAAAACAAAAAAAACGATGACGTGTCATTTATACCAATGGAATTACCGATGAAATAAATTATATCGGTAAATTCGTTGGTAAACCGTAAACATTATTCATCATGTCAACTACAAAGGGAATCACTAACGGAAAATTCCGTCGGTATTTTTCAAAAAGCTCTGGAATTGTTCACTTCCTAATTACATTGTTAATTACAATTCTTTATAGACAAAATTAGCAATGGATGGAAAAGTCGTCGGTGTTATTTGACGGTTTTATAAAAAATTTTATTAAATTGAAAATTTAAATTAAATATTTCAGACGGAGTCACCGATTAAAAATATTAATATTTAATTATCCGTCCATAAAACCGTCTGTAAACGTCCCAATAAAAAGCTTATAATCCCTAATTTCACAACAGACATGGCTCCTTTGTTTCTCTTCTTCTTCTTCTTCTTTTCCATATGTAAAAAACATCAATATCCATTTCTTTGTCTTGTCTTCTCTCCTCAACTTCTTCTCAATGTTTTTAATTAATATACTTTATGAATTTTTATTCTTCTTATTCTTAGCTTCACTTGCAACCACATTAAGATAAGATTTTTTTTTCTCCTTTTTTCGTGTGTTTTTTCACTATATTTGTTATTTTATTTTATTTTTAATTGTTTTTGTTCTTAATAATTGTATGAATATTGTTGTAGGATTTTTTTTCATATAAGATCAATTTTTAGTTTATTTATTTATAGGATTTTTAATTTTTTAGCAGTCATAACTTTATTTTTTTCATATGAATTATTTTAGTTGAATTTATTTTTTCGTGTTATTTATTTGTTGCAAATTTGTTTGAGCTGATTTTTTTCTTTTTTCCAAGCGTTTTGAGTATTATAGAGTGTTAATTTATATAAATTTAATTATTTTATAGTTTTGTAAAATGGATTTTTTTTAAAAATATATTTTTAAATAATTACCAACGGAATTACATACGGTTTTTTTTCAAGAAAAATACAAACGAAATGAAACAGGTAAAAAAAATAATTTGCGTATTTTTTTCGTTAGTAAATCCATCAGTAATAATTTTTTTTATTATTAACGAACTTACCGATAAATAAAAAATTATTAATAAAAAGATTTATCAATAAAAAATTCCGTTGATAAATAAAAAGATTGTGGCAGTGAGGGGGCTGGTGACCCCTGCGAGATTCTGATATATATATATAGACACACTGTTTTCTCCTTGAATAATTTATAGTTATGGTCTTGAAACTAGTAAAATGTAAATTTTGCCCCATGTAATTTGTTTTTTTTTTTTTTTTCAATCGGGCTTTCTTAACTAAAATTCTTGGCTTCGGTGATTTGCAACAACTTTATTTATTCCAATACATTAACACTTAAGTCTCACTCATTAACGTTGAAAATAGATTATCCACGCCACAGCTACAAAACTCACCATAATTTTACACCATTTTTAACAAGTTGTTTGTTATCGTGTTTTAACCTATTTTTTATTACATTTTAAAAGTATATTTAATAAGAAAGAATATTAAATTAATTATTTTTTAATGTTTTCTAAAATTCTTGATTTGCTGATAAAAAAAATTAATAAATAAATCTAAATACAATTATTTTAAAAAAACATAATTATTTTAATATATTTTTAAATAAAAAATATTTTAAAACAACATCTATTATCATATTATTAAGTACTTTTTGAAGGTTTTGGTATGTCGATATAAAATATTTTTTAAAAAATATTATCTATCACAGTATTAAACACGAATAGCATGCTAGCCATAATATTGCTATTCTACTGCATGATGCTAAGAAGTGAAGCAGTAAATTGAATTGGCTTGCGGAAGTCCAAACTGGGAACTGATTATTCTGTTTTCTGCTGAAGAGAATTAACAGAACATCATTAGCAATTGGGCGGAGAGAAAAAAATTAAAAATGGTGGTCACCAAAAGAAGTAGAATATTCAAACCTGCAAATATCAGATCCTGACTGATGTGCAGAGTATTCTTTTAATCACCATTATAGACATGAAAACGAGAAACTTTGACGAGTTAGATATGTGAAAGATTATTGCATGTGTGAGACAACTAATCAATACAGAAAAATTATAGCAACAGTGAAAGATACTTGAATAAGTCTTCCAAGATCGAGGGAGATCGTGCCAAATCAGTCACCTCCAGTTTTCCCGGCTTCATGGTTCACGGTGAGGATTTTAAAAGCCAACTTGTGCCCTTCTCCCCTTGAATCTCCTCCTCTTCAATTCACTTCGGTGAGATCTACCTATACCTAGCTATAATTGCCTCAAGGATCGATGGCCTAGAGTTGAAAGCATATGCAAATGTGCGGTTTTTTTTTTTAGTTCAAATTGTTTTTACCTCAATCTTGTAAATATCTAATCAAGGCTCTCCAATCTTTTTTCTTTCTTCGTTTCAGTTGTATTATAGTTTTATATTTTAACTCTAATCCCTTTACATTAAATTTTACATTCGAAACATCATTATTTCTCTATCATTGGCTTTTAAAATAATGAATTGCAAACATCAAACATGTTTCATCAACATGTATTGTATTCATATAATTCTTGAATAAATATACCTTTGTAATAATAGTAAACTTGTAGTTAGCATGATCAACACCAACTAAATCAATAACTTTCTTTTTTTGAACACTTTACTTGTTTCCTTTACACTCAACCTCTAGCTTGTAAATGAGAAAACCATTAATGACATCATTACTGTCATTATTTATGTCCAATTAACATCATAATCATACCAAAATAAATATCATAAATTGGTTCAAAATCTATTCTTATTTGTTTTCTTGATTTTTTTCCAAAATTAATTAATTCTGACCCCTAACTTCTAGTCATATTTCCTCAAGTAGATTGATTTATTTTGAGAAAGTTATAAAATAATTATCAAAATATGTATGAGATTCGAAAAAGACCTTTTAAAGCGACCGAGATAGACTTGAAAAGGCTGAAATAGTAGTAATAATACTGGAAAAAAGTTGATAGCAACAGCTCGAGGGATTCCTTATTTGATGCTCAACACATATGACTTTAAGCATAAATTTCACATATAATATTAGACGTTTCATGAGAAATATCTCGGTGATCTATGATTTGTATCGGTAGGCAAAATTAAAAATAGGATTCATCACTAAATTAAGATAATTAAAAATCTAAATTAATTGGTCTTCAGAGTTCTAGGTAATGAGATAATTATGTAATAAAAAGATTACAATCACCCTACACACCCTATTTAAAACAACCCGCATTGTTGCTTGTTTTTAATATTAAAAGAAAAAATAAAATTCATGATCTATAAAAAGTTATAAAAATATCTTCACCTAATATTTCTCTCATGTTTATGTCTCTTTATTATTTTTTTTAAACCAAATTCTAAAAAGTAACTAATAGAATATCATTAGTTATTCTCTAAGTGCTATAAAAGTTATCTTCTTTTTTTTTTAATCTTAAAAATTGATTTAAAAATTTTAAATTGCATTACAATTACTTGTTAAGCATAATATTAGAATTAAGTTGTTATTTTAATTCCAAATCTATTTACAGTATGCAAATGGCAACTCAGTAATGTATATTTTAGGAGTTGGATTCGAAATCCATGGGCTAATTATTAATTCTCCAACTGGACCATTAGAGCATAAAACCACCACATCACTAGATAAGCCTGTTACCCGCCTTTTTCTCAAATGTCCAGAACCCATTTCCCTCCTATTTCCCACTTCACTTCTGTACCTTGCTCAGCGTCTCAAACAGACAAATTATGAACTACAATATACGTTTTCTTTTTTCTTGTGTGACCAGGGAGATCCATAGGTAAGCTTTTTTGCAAATAATCAGTCGTTTTTTTTCTATTTATTTACTATTTTTACTTTTTTTTTTAAAAAATCATATTATTAAAGAATTTAATCAAACCAATCACTCGGGTTTTATATATATATATATATATATATATATATATATATATATATATATATATATTAAAAAAATATATATATTTGTATCGTTGGACATCATGAAGAAGAAGGTACGTATTATCTTCGATTTGAAGAAGTAGTTGGAGCATTAATTAATGAGCTTATTTTGCATGGGTCACAAATTTAGATTCTTTGGGAGCCAAGCCAACTATAGCGCATGACCTTCATCTGTAAAACCCTCGACCCTCTACATCATCCCTCACAGTTTCGTTTCTTAAATATTATCAACCTAGATTACTTACTATTAAAATTTATTGGAACATAAAAAAGGATTTTTTTTAAGTGTTGAGAATATGTTAAAATAATCTAGGTTAATTTAAATTAACTCAAATTAATTTGTTAAACACATGCATGATATGGCTAATAAATTACACTAAATTCAATAATTTTTTTTAATTTAGCTAAATGATAAAAAAATATAAAGACTAATTAAAAATAAAACAAATAATAAAGAATAAAATTAAATAAAAACTCAATATTAAAGGTTGAAATAAGAGAAGAAAAGAAAGAAAAAAAGAGAGGCAAAGTGAGACACACTTATGGGAAAAAAATGAAATTAATTATTCATTAAATATCATAATATGTTAGACAAATAGCAATTGAGTATAACCTTGTTTTAAAAAATAATTCTTTAGCTCATGCATTTCATGTGGTGAATATATTGATTACTATATTTTACATTTACTTTAAAACATAATTATTTTTAACAATTTAAATATATCTTTAATTATTAACTTGGTTGCACATATATATATATATAATAGTTTTTTTTTCTTGTTTTTTTTTTGGAAAACCAAAAATAAATCTTAATTAGCAATTCAAATATCTAATGAAAAAAAAATTATATTCTTGGTCTTAATATAATCCCATTTTCTCTTTTATGTTTCATTGTTTTATGAAAATTTCCCTCAAATCACCAAAAGAAAAGAAGAACTGATTAAAAACAAATATAATAATAAAAAACAAGATAAAAATAAGAAAATTAAAAAACTATATAAAAATAAAAAAATCAGGTATGTGGGCCTAGCTCGAGTGGCCCAACGCGCCTCAACCTTTAAAAAATAGTTCAAGTGCACGGCCTTTCTAGCTTAAGCTCACATGTTTAAGACTGTTTCTTTATAAGGGTGGACAACATGTTATTTATCACTCCTACATTGTTTATAATAAAAAAAAAATAATGTGTCGTCTGTTAGAATATCCAGTCACCATTATAGTTGCTAAAAATTTAAGGGAACGATTTTGTTTTTGTCACAATTTTAATTTTTTATGCCATTTTCTCCTTAAAACATCTCAAAAACAACATAAACTCTTTATGAACCATCTGATTGACTCTAAAATCACTAAAACAAAATCAAAATCAATCGAGTCAAAAAAACTTAAATTGAACTTGATCTTCATTTACAAGAGTGTTTAGAAAGAGAGAGAAAGAAATCATCACCATCAAACTCCTTCGATGAATGAAAATTGTTGACATAAAAAACAATAATTTGTATCATCAAAAAGTAGTTAAATAATGACTTTCTCTCTTCTCACCATTTTTATAAGACTTTATCTCTTTTCTTTCTAACTCAACAATAAAATGAATTTTCATATCAAAATTAAAAAAATAAAAAATATGGGGACTATAGAGAAAGAAGAAATGGTACGAGGGAGAGAAAAAACTCCATACCAAATAAATTGGTAAAGGACTTTCTCTTTATTTTACACTTTGACCCCTTGTTTTTTAATTTTCTTTTTCCCAAACAGATTTTAACAAATTGATCATTAATTTGACCACTAAAAGTTACATTTTTTTTTAACCTATCACATATATCAAACTGTGATCACTAGTGTGCAAGTCACGTGTAGGCAACTTTAACAGATTGATGATAGGATGACATTCCAAACAAAAAAACATGATAAGGGACCAAAATCAGATATAAAAAAAAGTAGAGACTAAAGTTCCAATGTACTGAAAATCAAGGATAGTTTTTTTTTTCTTTTCCAACTGAAATATAATTAAGGCGTAACTATCCATCGTTGCTCGTTTACAGATTGAAAAGCTGGAAAGCACAAGGGATTGTTCACGGGATTGAAACTTGTGTACTTAATACTCATCAAGGACGCAAAATTTATTGATTTCTTAAATGGGTTTATTCTATAACTAACAAACAAACATTTGATAGGAGGTCAAATGACATGTCGTTTTCGCATCATTAGGTCTCAAAAACATACAGAAACATGTATATTCAACACGTTTAGGACGGCCATTTATCATCATTAACTTCTTGAAAACTAAGCGTTTTGGTAAGTTTGAATCAAACAAAACATGGAATCTTTGCCTTTTCGAGCAGCGGGGAAGTGAAACGGAAGGGAATGTTTACTGTTTTTCTTTTTGCATGTGATCATGAAACGCGTTTACCTTAAGCAAAGTTCCCAGTCACGGGCTGAAGTTGCAATCGACTTTATGGAATGCGTTGGTGCTCTTGATCAATTAATGAAGTAATTAAAGAGAACAGTGCTGTCTTTTAACAGCTACTTCTATCAGTAGAAGTCCTCCAAGGAATAATTAGTTCTGGAAAATAAAGACATGCTTGTTGTCTCCACTTAGTGCGATCCAAGCTCGATTATTGTCGTGGCTTTGAATTAGTCTTATTTTTCTTTCGAGTCACAATCCAGTGAAAAGTCCATTTACACTAGGAAAATAAAAACCCCAAAACTTTGCATGTATGTATGTATATATATATATATATATATATATATATAATGCATTGGACCAAAAGATTTTGGGAAATTAATTGTCCGTTTTGGAACTGCACCAGCTTTCATTTGACAGAAAATTGTACAAGTAGTACTGTTATGGAATTTTGCTTAGATCGATGCAAAAATAATGTTCAAAGGCATCGATCTAGGAAAGCTCTTGTTAATATGAATTGCAAGCGAAGGAAATTAATTACATGATCACCAATATTTTTCGACTTGGCTAATTAAACTGGCTCGTTCGTATTCGCTGTCTTCTTCTTCTTCTTCTTCTTTGGTTGATAAGAGATGACATATGTAAATCTTGAATTAAAGACCGCATTTCTTTTTGGAAAAGAAGCACTCCATTGGTATATAGAAGGGTATTTCTATGATTACTTTATAATGTTGTATATATATAACTTCTAAAATAATAAAATAAATTTTATGATGCCTTACTTATTAATTCCTAATAATTTCAAAACATACTTTTACCAGATTAATTATACCTTTGCTTTTACTAAAATAACAAGGTATTTTATAGAGAGAATTATACTTAATTATTTATAAGTATTAAAATTATGAATTGATAAAATAAATTTGTTCAGTAAATATCTTTAATATTTTCTAATATTATTATCAAAAAATAATATAAAACTATTCTTAGAAGTTAGAACCTCATCTAAAATTTAAATTTTAGAATTAAAATGATTTCTTAAAATAATATGAACCAGCTTGATATCAAACAATATCATCTTCACTCTATTTTCAATTAAAATTAAATAGTTAAACACAAGATAATAACAAGAATGAGTAAGTTTCAAATCGAACAGGATTTTCAAGTTAACCATGATTGTTTGAAAATATTATTAATTAAATTAAATGATAATTTCTTCTTCTTCTTTTCTTGTATAAATTATCCCACATCTAATAACTATAAAAATACTTGATAATATAAAAAATTAGGAATGGATTACCAATCAAGAGATTTAAGTATTTTTAATGGAACCCAAACTCAACTATTAGTTTTAATATGGTAAATATAAAAGCCTTAAATAGCTTCAACGAACGCGTCAAAAATCCTAAATTTCAAACCAATTGATGACATCAAAAGGCTGCTAGAATAAATGCATGATATATATAAAAGATCGAAATACTTCAATCTTTTGAACCATCCAGTGCAAGCATACATATTTTATTGCAAATTGTAGACATGGGACATGACTTTACCACGCAAAGATTTCAAACAGAAATAGACAAAAATTAAAGGGTTTATTTGAACAGAAGATTGGACAACATTGCATTTCAATCACGACCATCAACTACTAACAGAAACATTCATTTGGTATAAAAATTAATACATTGGAAATCATCAAGGAAAACTAAACTTATTGGTGGAAACTGAATAAAAGAGAAAAGCACGTAACAAGCGAAAACAAGCAGATGCTTTCCTTACATCACACAAATATTCTTAATAGAAAATCATACTTCAGAACATGCAAAATGACACTGTAATAAAACCATGATGGAAAGATATAAATATATTTAAGGGCATTGGAAGTCTTTGGGAACCTTCTTTCCACAGACGTTGACAAGCAAGCTTAGGGAAAGTGGAATGTTAAGGTTGATGCCCAAGATGTTAGCTTTGATGGCAGTGCAAAGACAAACAGCAGCCTCGAGATCAAGAAGGCCTTGAATGACACTGCAGCAAGGTTTTACTGGGGGTGAGCCAATGGTGACGTTAAGTAATGAACCGAGCAAGTCAGCGCAGACACCTAATTTAAGTGCATCCTTAGGGCACTTTCCACTGGAAGGGCTTGGTGTTGGGTTGGGGTTCGGGTTCGGGTTCGGGCGCTTTGGTTTAGGATTAGGAGAGGGGCAACCACCTCCACAAGCAGTGGCTAGGGAAAAGAAGAGAAGGTTGAAAGCAAGAAAGAGAGCAAGAGATGTGGTTCTTTTGGGAGCCATTACTCTCAAACGCTAATGGCTTTCTTTGAGATTACTAGTTACAGTGCCTTCTAGCTTGCTAATAGAAGCTATAGAAGAGAGCACTTGTAGTGATGAAGGGATGTGCAACGAGGAGTAGGTTTTTATAGAGGTCAAGGAGGTCCAGTCCGTTAATTTGATTGAGACAAAATAACAAGAGAAATGGAAGAAGCCCATGCACCCATGTGTGATCCTGGGAATTTAATTAGCTGGCAGCAGACAGGCAGAATTTTAGGCAAACTCTTGGATGCTTGTGTTGTATAGCAAGGGATTTGCAAATTGCCATGTTCCTCGGCCCTAGCATTATTACCATGGATCTATCTATCTAGTTAGCCAATATCTCGGTCTTTCTGGTTTCATTAATCATGTGCATCCACAGAATAAAGATGTTCTGCTTGTTTGAGTGTCCGTGATGGAACAAAGTTGAGTCGCCATATGTCCCATATCAGAGTTGGTGGAGGGTTGGATTTTCTAAAAAAGAAAATTATTCATTTTCACTTCATTTTTCAAAGACTGCTATTCTTTTCTACTTTCATTCTCATCATGGAGGGTGTTGCATATCTCTTACGTAACCTCCCTTCTATATTAGGCCAGATCCTACGCTGTCCGCTGCCAAGGACAAATCGGTTTTCATGACATTAAGCTTTCCCCAATGGTCACCCTTCAAAACGCCCCTTCTTCACGATTGACTTTGTAATTTAATCCCTTACCGTTGTTCTTCACAAGCCGTATATATGGAATCACTATGAAAACAACGAGGGTGCAAAATATAGCTCACAGGGTGAAGAGCAGACTTGAGAAAAATAAAATAAGCGTGCAAGGAAACTAAAATGACACTGACAATGCTAATCACAACTCATCTTTCACCGTGGAAGTACCGCCACTGATCCGTATCAGGAGATCCATTGCAATCAACCCATGCATAAATTTGCAGAGATAAACCTAGCACCTCAAGAACATTGTTTTTAGTGGTTTTTGTTAAACACGCCAAATAATGGATAGCCATAATTTCAATCACAGCTGGATTTTTCTATGGGTTTTTTCCCTTTTAATTAGAGTTCCAAATGTACTATTTATGAAAATAAAACTTGGATCTTGTCGATTTATATAAATTGTGTAGTAAGGAAACACACTTCCATCTTGGCTTATTTGATTCATGTGGAAGTTGCTTGCTGGATGGAGTGTCACGGGCAACCCTAAAACCTACCATCTGGGGTCCACTGCGGATTTTGATGAAATTATGTCTGCTACAGCCGAAGAAAATATCAACTTCAGCCATTTTTACGATTTCTTAATCTTCCCTCCATTCATACCCTGTGGAGCCAGTTTTAGCTTTAGATCCACTAGCCTGTGTTAATTTGATTGCGATTTCTTAACCAAGTCAGCATCGATCCAATCTTGCAACCGATCCATTATCTTATTTTAATTATTGGTTTAATCACTAATCACAGATCGGTATATGATTCTAATTGGTTTTATCATTGTCCGGTGAAGATGAATGCTTACGCGTTAATGATGTACATTTGGAAATTCGAAGCTAAAACGAGAATACTACGGATTTATATCTGTGCATTTCCTCTGTTAGCGCGCAGGTCGACGGCCATTTGTCAATATTATGTATGTGAACTCACTAGCCAACAGAAAATTAGGGCCTGATCCGTAAGACGACGTCTCTAACTTCTTCGATAGATTCCTGACAAGGGCGAGGGAAGAAGACTAAATACAAAACAAAACGTTATTTGTTACTTGATTGAAGATCTACAACATCGTGGGTACGTTATAACTCTGATCAGAAATTTGAAAAAGAAAAAACAAGAAGAATTTTCCAATGATTTCATTTTTCAATGTTTCGCTAGTAGAGAAGCTTGAAAGGTTACTGCTTTGAAAGTCATTGCATTGGATCTCTTTCTTTGTCTGATCTCTTGCTTGGTCTTAGATAGCCTGGATATAATTGATTAGAGAATCCTTTGTGAAACATGCACGTAGCAATTTTTGACTTAATTGAATCTCTTCAATTAAAAAAATATTGTTTGACCAACAATTACCTTTCCTTTGATTATGGTAACTATACACGTAGAATTTCATATACTAAGATTCATATCAAAATTACAATAAGGACTTTGATTATAAGAAAAAAAATAATTGAGGTGCTCTTCACGTGTAAGAATCCTTTGACAATTAGATTTGAATTTTATTTTGGATGAAAAAATATTCATAAAAGTTAAAAAAACTCTAACTATATGAGATATTAACTTGATTTGATGAAGATGATGAGCATTCACACACTTTATTCATGTGATGTATAATTAAGGCTTGGCTTGATGAAGATGAAGATGAAGCATTCACACTAGCCCGCTTCGACCATATGAGATTTTAAATTGATTTAATTTGATGAAGAAAAAGATTATGTTCCTATACTTCCTTGATAGACTTGAATTTCTTTAAATCAATTTCCAAGTATTTATACTTGTTTTTTAGTATGTTTTGTTTTTGTCTTTTGTATTATATACTTGTTTTTTTAAAAAAAAAAAAAACAAATTGTGGCCTTATTATCTATTTATAGATAGGTTAGATACAATTTACTTAAAATATCCTTTATCTAAATGGTATTTAAAAAAATAGTTTGGAAATTACTTAAAATACCCTTAACTAGAGGGACACTAAAGTAAGATTCATTAAATATATTTGAACTAAGTTTTTTAATTTAATTTGATCCCAAATCCAATAAATTTATTTATTTATTTATTTTGTTATAAAAAGCTTGGGTCATGATGGACATGTAGAAATTTTAGTGTCTAGGAGGCTAATGCTATGCATATCCAAGATCCAACCCCTCACTCAACCCACGATTGCCTTTCTATATTGGTTTTGTGTTTTTCGAGATATTTTATGTATCAATATTTCATAAGAAGTGAGATGGGATAAGAGAAGGAAGAGAAACTTTAGTAAGTAGCTACTAAAATTGAATTTTCTTCCTGAGCCACTCTCCTCAGTGATTGCGGGCTCGTGTTGTTTTCTAGCCATTTTTTCTATCGTCATGGACCCACATATACTGGGTCTAATTGTCAGAGCCTTCTAGTCTTTTCCTGGGTCAGATGCCAGTGGTCTGGTTCTCGGCTTCATGTGCTCTCCTGACCCTCTCTGTGCGGGCTTCTGAACTGCATCTTTTGTATCTCTCTGGCCCATTTATAAAAATGGAAAATCCAGTTTTCTGTACAATTAAAACGATCTACCTGTTGAGTCGCAAACCCTAGCACGAGGCCGCAGGATTATGTTCACGGGGTGCCTAAGCAAACCACTAATCAATCTTGTGATCCGGAGAATGAAAAAACAAATACCTAAAAAACTAATTATGGCAGAAACCAACCTGTATTTATCTTAGAATCTCTTACGTTGCCAGCTAAATTCACATGGTCTCCTCTCTGGTTGTCGACATTTTGTTTTATGCGTGGTGTGTTGTCTTACCAGTTGTAGCAACGCATTCCAAAGAGTCCATTCCACTCTATAAAACGCTCATGCACATTGTTACTTCCACAATACTATAAGCAAATCACTACTCCTACGGCATTTCGTCTCTACTTTCCAGACAGTGAAGTCCGAGGAGATGGGTTCCAAGAGTTCACCGGCTGTTCTCTTCCTCTTTCTCAGCCTTCTCTTCTTTGCCCCGGCAAGAGGGTGCAACACTTGTGTTCAGCCTAAGCCTATCCCAAACCCCAATCCAAACCCTATTATTTCAAGAAATAGCTGCCCTAGAGATGCCCTAAAGCTGGGTGTCTGTGCAAAGTTGCTTAATGGTGCTATTGGCGGGGTTGTGGGGAGCCCACCAGACACACCTTGTTGCACAGTGCTTCAAGGACTTGTTGATCTTGAAGCAGCCGTTTGCCTCTGCACTGCCATCAAAGCTAACATCCTTGGCATTAACATTGATATCCCCATCTCCTTAAGCTTGCTTATCAACACATGCGGGAAGAAGCTACCCTCTGACTTCATTTGTGCCTAATCATGCACTGTATTGCCTTGCCTTTCCTTGCTTCTGATGCAGCGTGTGCTCCTATTCCAGGAATTATTTCCTAGTTATATGTGTTTTCGTTGTGTGACAAGTACTGTTCGATGATCTTTCATTATTGGAATCATTTTCTCATTGTAATTAGAATCGCCCTCGTGCTTGCGGAGCATAAATTCAACTTATTGTTTTTTCAATTGGATGAGATGATCAATGATTAGTTTCATTTAGTTAACTATACAATATAATGCAATTACAGCATAAAAATTACACCAAAGAACCATTTTAATCAAATAACTCATTTTTTTAGACGAGGTCTCAAAAATTGCTTTATAACATTAATGTTTTTGTATTCATCAATTGATTTTTATATTCTTCTTTGTACATATCTAATCTGATAGGTTTAAGTCTATGATAATGTGTTCTTTGTATTTGAGTTTTTAGCATTCTTTTACTGTATAAACTTAAATCTTTTTTCTCATTGTTTATAAACCTTGGACGAATTATTAGTCTCTGTACTGTATACAGGCAACCTGCCATGTAAATTTGATTAATTTAATCCATAATGCAATTCACATTTTTTATAAAGAAAAAAAATTCTATATATGCGCCGGAGTTGAAGTCATTACATTGCAAGTGTTACGCCCATTTGTGCGAGTGTGTGTGAAAGGCAATCATACAGAACTTGTTAGTTCCTTTTCTTTGGTTAAAATAGTGAGATTTCTTTGGTTATAAGCAGCATTTTGAGGCCAAATCACTTGATAAATTTTACCAACTACGCAAGCTCCTCGTTTGTAGTTTCAAACAATCTACCTAGACTTCATCTATTTCAATTATACCCGTGTGGCATGTTATAACTTCTAAGGCTTTCGGTAATTTTGTTCAACCGGCCATTCCATTTTTTGATGGTTGTTATGATCATTGAAATATATGTTAATGAAAAAAAAATTATGATTAAAAGAATATTAGCAAATTGTTTTTCAAGAAATAATTAAACTACTATCCAGATAAACAATAACGGATACATATAAAATAGAGATAGAAGCACAACAATTAAAAGAATTTAAGTTAAATAATTATTTTTTCTAATTAATTGACTCATCAATCTTGGAAACCATTCTTTGTAAGGGAATCTCCAAGTACATTTGGGATTTAATGAGAAAGAAGCACCAAGAAACAACTAGAGCAAAAAAAAAAACATCTTCAAGTATTTTGAATAGAATTTGAATTGCTTAAGATGAATATAGAAGAGTCAGCCATACACTATTTTTCATGAACAATGACAATTGTTAACAAGATGTGAATCCATGACGATAAAATAGAGGATATAACCTTCATTGAAAAATCCCTCAATCATTGATGCCAAAATTCAATTTTATTGTGTGTTCAATAGAGGAAGGTAAGGATATTGATTAATTGCAAAGTTCATTGCTAATTAATGAGCAAAAAATTGAATAAACAAGACAAGAAGGAGCAAGTTTTATAAGTTTCATCTAATAATATTTTTTCTACCTCACAAAAAGGCGTAAGAGGAAGAAGAAGGAACACAAACAACAATAATGGTAGATTTTCATCACATCATAAATATAAAGATAATCAGTCTTTTAATTCTCAAAAATGGGAAAAATGATATGATTATTATCATTCAACATTTTATATGCCAAAGTTAATGAACAAGTCAAAGGTTGAATGCTTTTAATGTCATAGATATGGACATTACAAATTTGAATGTCAAACTAATTTGAATAAAAATGATGGTAGAAAATCTAATTTTATAAAAAATAAAGAGGAAATGTCTTTATTGATGGCTTGTAATAGAAATGAGAAAATCAAAAAAATTTATAGTATTTAGACACAGAGTGTAGCAATCATATGAGTGGAGATAAATCAGTCTTTTTTTATTTAGATCAATCTTATCAAGATTTTGCCAAGTTTGGTGATATTAATGCTAATGAGAAAAGAAGTCTACTTCTTGATTGAAACAAATATGATATTGAAATTGAGTAGAAGTTGATTAATAATGAAAAAAAAAAAGCTAAGAAAGGAAGTCAAACGTTAGTTAAGGATAGATAAGTTGTTTCTAGGTTGCTCAAAAATGAGTGTCATAGTCTTAAACTAGAGAGAAAGCAATATGACATCAACATAAACAAGATATTAAATCACTTAATCATAAAAGTGAAGATTTTGTGAGTAACATAGAGCAAGAGCACTCTAAATGGTTCAAAAAGATTTTTTTTATATATATATATAAAAAAAAGTAAACTTCTTATTAGGCATAAAGATGCATAATAGGGTATTGGAGATAGTTTTTATAAGAGGCATGAAGAGATTTAAAATTAATCTAGTGATAAAGAGAAAGCACATATATATATATATATATATATATATATATATATATATAGAGAGAGAGAGAGAGAGAGAGAGAGAGAAGCAAATTTTAACATATTATTTCTCTAAGAGAAAAGGCAGAAAAAAAAGTTGAAACAAGTTTTCTTAGATATGAAAAAAAACTTAATGATGAGAAAAATGAGAAGCATGTGGAAAATGCATCACAACTAGTAAATGATCATAACATGTTACGAAAAAAAAAACTACATGGATGTATGATTATAAGATAATTGAAATTAATTAATTTGATGATTCGCTTATTCATTCTGTTTTATTTTTTTATTGTGATCATATAACTTTTGAAGATGCTATAAAGAAAATGAAATGTTAAAAGGCTATAGTGATGAAATTGATGTTAAAATGAAAAAAAAAAATATACTTGAGAATTAACAAAACTTCAAAGACAAAAGATCATTTGTGTAAAATAGATATTCAAGATATAATTAAAAAAAAAAACTTTTCATTGATAAACTAAGTGTTAAAAACATAGTTTGTTTAAGAGAGGAGTTATTAGATACTAGTTATAATTCTAGTATATGTAGGAATCTTTGATTAAAAAAGATAAAATTATTAGATTAATTTATTAGAATCCTTGTTTAATTGGGTAATTAGATTCTTGGTTAGATTAGAATAGTTAAAGGTAAGTTTGATTTAATCAATAAAGCTTGGAAGGTTCATCCAAATACTTGTGTGTTTTATTTTCAATTAAGTTGGTGTGGGATGATGGCAATAATACATTTCCTTTTTCTTTTTCTTTTTTTATTTCTGACAGAAATATAAATAAATATCAAAATAAGATTTCCAGCCGATGGCTGGTGTAGTTCAAAGAACTGTAACAAATAGAGAGGGAGAGGGAGAGACTACATTACACAAATAGCACCTTATAGCAGAAAATTACGAATGCTACAAGGAAATGGCTCTATCCTGTCCATCCTCTGTAAACTGAAAAATTAAGGTGCTCAATAAGTGTCCACAGGAAAAACTTTGTCAACCTTGGACTACAACCTTTGAAAGTGGCTGGAATCTGGAACAACCCCAACCAAATTGATGTCCACAGCTTGCTCTGTGACAGCCCTTTCTGCATCATCAATAAGCACAGATCAGTTCTAATAGAAGGAAGGGCTATTGTCTGTGGTCAGTTTTGATTTCCACTTTTTTGCTGCTTAGAAATTTCGTTTTCAACACAAGGAATTTTCTATGAATGGTAAACACAATTTTAGAGGGACCTCGTTTTACTGTATCACAATGCATGTCTACTCCTTCATCGTTTAACCCTTTCACCAGCTAGCATGGCATGGGCAGAGCACATGCCAAGTCCAAAAAAAAAAAATTGGTGAAAGAATTTCTAGACTAGGATATAGTCTCCGTATTGATTCATGCTTTAGGTTCTCGTTTCACCACAAACAATGATGCACCAGCACATAAATTTTTCAAAGAAGTTGCACTTTTAAGAAAGCGTAAAAATGCAGTTTTTAGAATAATATACACCTCCATCAAGTCAAGGCCCTTCAGAAGATTCCACAAGTTCTTCATTGAACTCGCCAAATATATTTGGACATCCATCCCAGTTTCCCCGCTCTCGGGCTTCCCAGTAGCCACCAACATAGCGGAAAGATCCATTTTCACCTTCCTTTTGGAACCATCTTGGCTTCCATCCATGCTCTTGTAATTTCCTTGACTGCATAGAATGAACGAAAGTATAATGACCTCCAATAAGGAATGATGACGGGTCTTTGTGAGTGCACATATAAGGTTTATGACTCATTCCAGCTCTTAATATTCAAATCTAGCCATGCAAAGAATTCTTAAATATTATTTCTTCCAGATTTATACTCTGATATATAGGGGTCTAAATGATGTTGATCGAAGTAACAGAATCAATCAACATCCAGGCATCAGTAAACTAAAAAAAACTGCATAACAGCCTAGTTGTCCGCATCTCATTAGTTCATATGTAGCACAAGCAACAGCATAATCACACCCGTGATATTTAATCTCAAGTTACTAATAGTGATTATGTTCAAATCTTAGCTGAGGCATAAGAGAAATCTTCTTCCATCACCAATAGAAAGTCCAACTCCACACACATGTTCTTATAATTATTCCAACATATCTGCACTAACATTAAGTATGATTAAGTAAAGAAAGATCAAGAGCTCTGAATATACCATTCTTTGCCTCTTCTCCAGCCGCTGTTTCTCTCCATTTGCTTTTTCATATTCCCCGTTCTCCAAATGCCGCTGGTCTGGTCTAAGCCTGGAATCCGTGGGCGGGAGCTTCTCCTTAATCCGTTATCAAATACCCGGGATCAGACATGGCTATAAAACACAATTAGAGATGCAAACGTGGAAAAGGAAAATGGTTACTAGAAAATCTATATGATAAATCATCACTACCTGGAGTCCTGGCGTTAATTCATTTAGAGTTATAGCAAATGATGACAAGTTGTACCGAGTCAGATTAGCAGGTGGCTTATTACTTTTCCAAAGCAAGCTGGCATTAGAAGAGGTAATGCGATCCTTTGACTTGCCAGTGCCATCCCCAGTAGTATAATGCATGCTGTCGTCCCACTTCCCAAATAATGAAGCTACTTTATTACCTGAAACATCTTCAACGAACCCTTGGACCTATAAATACAGGACACTGAATGAATTGGAAAATAACTAGAACTAAGACCAACCATGTTGTATTCTAATGAGGAAACCATATGAAGACAGAAGACCTAACATCTTCTAACCTGGTGAGGATTTCTGTCAAGAATAGATTGTTCTTTGAATTTGAGTTTGCATGAATGCTGTCTATTTCCTTGTATATGCATCATCCCATGGTGATCACAATACACTTTTCCAAGGATAAGATTATAAATCGTTGTTGTGACCTGACAGAAGCAAATATTGTGTCAAATCAAATGCACCATACTGATAGAAATGGAAGCTAGAAGATCAAAAGAATTCACCGGTCATATCCTGCACAGACAGTCACACAGAAGTGTATACCTTGCTCCACTGGAATATTTCACCATCATCAAACTCGAGGGTCAGAACTCCAACAGGGTCGAGCTGAATTGATCGCCCCCAAAATTTTGTGCGGAGGTTGCTGTCACCCCAGAATTTCCACCCTCTACCTTCGCAGTGGCAGGCAATGAGAGTTGGGTGGTGACTAACCTGTTTCAACTCAAAATATCATTGAAATGTACTTCATATGAAGAGAGAAGCATTCACGACCTGACAGTTCCTTTATCTTCCCAAAGAACATTTTGTTTGGCTCGTTTCTCCTATTTGACAAACTAAATGAGCCGTTCTATTTTGTTTACATAATTTCACATAGAATTTTACTCCCAAACCCTGGACAGTGATTTGACCAGCATCTAGTTTTCTTCCCAAGTGTTGCGATTTATAAAAAAATTTAATTCCCCTTTTGTAAAAAAGTGTGGTGCAGGCAGGCCCTTCCGCATTTATTAGGACACTAAACAGTCATGTTTTTCCTAAAAAATTTCCTATGCAATAAATTGAAACTCTGCCAAAGTATATGTCATAATCTTTCATTCAGTATAGAAAAGAAAATAGTATATCTCAATAAAAGCTCAGGCAGCAGCTGGCGATCAATCTGAGTTCAATATAAATATTAAATACAGCTTAGGTTAAGTCACCCTGTTCTGTTGTAAATCGGAGAAGATTACTGACCTTTTCAGAGAAGAAACGAACTCCTTTATCAGGAAAGTCAGCTTCATAAGTTTCTCCTAGCAAAGGATTAAAGGGTTTACAGTGCCGGCCTTCAGAGGAAGCATATCCAGAGATGGCAAAAGCAGCAACATTTAGGATCCTTAGGACACTGTTCCCCTGAAAAATAAAACACATCGGAACAGTGAGGACCAAACAGCAATCCAATAAGATTTTCCTTTTTCATGAAATATTTGATGCTGAGACTTAACAACGCATGCATTTCACTGCATGCCTAAGATTTTTTATACTAGCAATTATAGAATTTAAATGCTATCTGAAATCCATCAACGTCTACTGGTCAAAATATGTGAAGGTTTAGCCAAATTCCATGCATGGAATTCAAGAGATATTTGTTTGATGGAGTCAATTATATTTACTTGGGGGGGCACTGGTTTTCCCATAGATCTTAGATCGGCTATTGTTATTTCACATGGCACCTTAACGTACGAGTCAGTATCACAGCAAGGAAACATCGTCAACAGAGAGGAGATCAGTTGCTGAAGTCCTCAGGTTTCCTAATTACTCATAGATATTTAAAATGCTTATAAATACATTGATGTTTGTTACAAAGACCATAATCTGTGAGAAATGTCCAGATATAAAGAAGAATAAAATCTATCACTTTCCATAGAGAATCCGTGATGTTTACCATCTCATTGTTGACAATAGAATTGGAGCGTGCATAATTTATGAATCTCACATGCAAGTGTAAAAAACATTGGACTGCAATGTAAAGAAACACAATAAAGAATTTGCAATACTCAAGACACTTAGATATGTGCATTGTGTAATAATGAAAAGGTTGTTCAATGTGAATCAAGACATGAGGAGCATCTAATAAACTAAAAAGTATGCAACTCTTACTGCTTTTCCACACTCATAGGCTCTGTCCAAAAGATAGGAGTACTCCAAGTCCTCAAAGCACTTCTGAAGAGAGGATATTGGTTCATTAAAGTAAACAGGGAGACAAACTCGTGTGAGATCCTTCCCCACATTGTCTTTGATCATAGACCACAGACTGACCCCTTTCTCTTTCTCAACCGGGTCAGGAAGCTTTTTTCGCCTTTCAATATGTGGATATCCAGAACTACAAACTTGCTTATCAGCACGCATTTTCTCTTCACTATCAAGTTGATTAAATCTCCTATGCTTCTCTGAGTACTTTGCAGCTTCTGTCATTGATGTCGGTTCAGTAAAATATTCTTTTGTGTCGTGAAAGGAGGTTCCATCTTCATCTGACACTTCCTCAAGCTCTTGTTTCTCGATATCATCAGATGATTCAGTTGTGCTATATTCTGAAATTCAAAATAGGACACCAGGGATAAGACTACATGGGAAAAAGCCTTGTGAAATATAGTTATTGATGCAAATTTGTTGAGCAGGAAACCTTTTAAAAATAAAAAAGATAAATAAATAAACATGGCAGAATATTAATGAACTATTGCTCAATAAATACGACACAACCAATTAACATCACTAAAATCAAGAAAGAAGTTGTATAACATTCTGTATTTAAAATATTTCAACTCCATGAAAATACACCAGATCCCCTCAAATTTTTGCTGTGCAAGCAGTAGTTAACTTCAGTGATCAGAAGAAAGACAAAAGTCTAGTAATTTGTACGAGTAATGTGTTTAAAATAGGAAGATCAAGTGCCAGGTACCATACCACTATATTTTCCACGTCGTAAACTTGAAAATTCATGCTTTGTCAATTGATATTCACCATCTTGAATTCCTGTGGTTTCAGCCTCGATATTAGCTGCCTGCATAAAAAAGTTAAGAAAAAAAATTATTATTTGGGTTATGCAATGCAAGCTTATTTCAAAGCATACATACTTCACAAAATAATACCTGCAACCATCCACCTTATAAGGAAAACAAATAGTTATATCCAGAAATATAAGATCTAAAGCAAACATTAGAGAAGCCATGGTACCGAACATAATATTACAATTCAAATAGTTTTTGGATCAACTTTGTCAATTGTCACAGACTGTTCATCACTTGCAATGCAAAGACAAAAGTATCATGTCAGTCATTATTCAACAATAATACTAAGAAAAAAACGTGAACCTCTATGTTCGAAATTAATATTATATTGGTCTATGTTTGGTAGAATATATTAGTGATTCTTTATTCCATACATTGAAAGATGTAGCAACTTATTTTGTCCAGGCACTCCCATCAATTACAAAGCATTCACACTTTTCCAATATGCTGTAATAGTCTCAGATTTTACAAATGAACAGTAGAAATTGCATTAACTACCTGCAAATTATATTTTTTTTCAATTCAAAACCCTATCGGCATCATCATGTGTCGTTCTATTAACTCTCTGCTCTTGCTCGTGCACTATAATAGTAAGTTTTCAAACAAATTTCAAAAAGAGATTAGAAAGCATAGTACATGTTAGAAGCACGTAGGACATACTTTTACCACTCAGGAAATGCTAAGCTGCTACTTGATCCATGAAGATATTGGAGATGCACAAAACCAAGGATTTTCTCGAGAAATACGCTAGTCAATAACATTTAATCTACATGAGCTAGGGTAAGTTTGTATTGTTAAAGAGATGAAGATTTGTTTGGCCACCCTTAGTATTTTTTTCACTTGAAGACGAACAAATACTTAAATCCATCCTCCCATTAAATAATTTGTGTTCAAGAAAAGGATCGATCACAACAATTTTAAAATTGACATGATAATGCAATGAACAAAAAAGAACAATTCATTCAGATGTGTAAAAGAGCATAAATATACAGAAGATGACTACCAATATCTCCAATAGAAAGTTAGTGGTTATTAGTTACCTCCAATTGCCTTAATGTGTCTAGCAAATTGGACCGTTCTTCACATAGAACTTTAACTTGTCCTTGTACTTCAGAAAACTCGGATAGCATGATCTGCTCGCAATCCTTTACAAGGTTCTCATTGATACCCTCTTCAAGTAAACGTTTTTTAAGCCTGTCAGTTGAGATAGACAAATCATGTGATACAAGGGAGAGACTATCATTTAGCGATCTTGATGGAAAGAGGCTCCGGGTTGAGACCAAGGCTTGTATCCAAGCTACTCTATCTCTCTTTGAATCAGTCCTCAGATGAAGTGTCTTTGTAGCTGTAAATATATAAAACCGCCTATCATCGGACTTGCTCTCACGAAATGATGAGATCTGCTACACCAATTCAGACAACATCCCGATAAACATTCCCAACAATATTACATATCATCACATTGTCCAATATAAACATACTAAAAATGCTATCTTTATTCTTCACAACTAAGATTGTAGCATGGTTGTCTAACTAAATCAACAACAAAATCAAAAATTAGGAATAAGCTCGAATAATGAATGTGTTCTTGATTTCAAATGGGGATAACATTTCAAAGATTCATTTAGATAAGGAGAAGCTATAATGTTAAAGGACAAGGCTCCCCATGATAAGTAACAAATCACTGTAACAAAAAAACAGGACACGCCCAGAGGAGAAACCGCTAAGACTCTTGAACCGGGTCCTGCCCACCTTTCAGCTAACCAAGAAATAACCCAAGTAGAAGCAAAAGCCTTTAACTAGTTTAGGGCCAAATGGCGCCTCAAAACCACCAGTAACGGTAAAAACACGGACTAATGTTTGGCCACGAGAATATAAATCAGGTGTAAGAACTCAAAAGCGATGAACCACCGCTCAGATTCCAAAATGTTTTGGTCAAAAAAAAAAATGAGACCCCAAATATGCTAAAGCTTGTCACTGGTAAGAAAGAGGCATAAAATTGGAGTCTGCTGGATCTACTGATTATAAAAGAATATGCTTAAAATGCTTGCAAAAAAGCATCATTTTTTTCTCTAGGTTATAAACACTCGCAGTAGAATTAAAATTAATAAACTCTGAGACTTTCAAAATAAGTGAAGCCGGCACCTACCTGTCTCAAAATTGTTCAGTGACTACTTCAATATCAAAACCATCAACTCAAGTAAAAAAAAAAATCCAGTAGCTTATTATATAAAATAATAATAAGAGAATTACCCACGTAGCCACTCAAATCCGAAAAAACAAACACCTAAATCCAGTAACAAACAAAACCCACCTCATCATTTCGGAGAGACACGCCATCCCTACCATTTGATCAATGCCATGTTCATTATTTTAAAGACAAAAAGAAAAGGAAAGAAGAAGAAGTAAACCTAGGTGTGAAAAATACAGGGCGGTAAAGAAGCTAGTGGATTTGGCATTGGATGGGATGTGTGTGAAAACAAAACTCAAGTCAATGATAAAAAGCAAGAAATGAAAGATCATTTGATAGTTGCTAAAATCCATCCATTCATTCAACACCGTTGGTGTGACCGAAGCTTTAAATACCTAACCTACACCGTACCTTATTCTAGCTACACCACCCACCCACCCCCACAACACACCAAAACCCCCCCTGCTGATGTGACCCACTATGCATTAACAACCAGTTGAAACTGTAAAAACACAAACCAAAACAGAGTACTCCATTCCATACATTAAAATCAACAACAAAAGGAAATTAAAAAGGAAAGGGAAACATCTCCTTCTTTTGCTCACCCAAGTATGAATCCAAAACCAATTTGGCAAGATAAATAAATTGATAGAATTGGTAAAGAAAAATAAATCCAATGTAAACTTCTTTTTTTCAAAAACTTTCCGATATCAGCAACAGTTCCTCCAATACCGCCCAAAAAAATAAAGATAAATAGATGAATGAACAACCAAACACTTTCACTTCATTGATCCATAAATATTAATTTCCCGTTCCTGGTTTTCAATTTACTCATGATACCTTTAGATGGACAGTGCCAACAGTTTTTTGCGGTTTCTGTCTTCCACTGCCACGACTATCCCATCTCAATAATCGATTCGTCGATATTTCTCCAATCAATCTAACATCATCACACAGATTAATACTCTCCGGCGGCCGACGAATCTTCGAGTAAGAAAGCACACCATTTTTCAACAAGAACCACCGCGATCTCCACCCTTTCCCATAATTCGTCCACTTATACAACACCCCAGCCACCGTCGCCTCCGATCCCGCCGCTTTCCCCCCTACATTGCCGTTAGATCCGCCGGAAAATGTCGCCGGCAACGATCTTGCTCGAGTCAACGTTGCATCCGGTGATTGGCTCCCGATATCTGGACTCTCTAGTGAGATGCAGCATAATGGATGCAATTCTCTGACCCTCATCTTTAGAGCCAAAAACAAACTTAATGCTAATTCGCTACAGATAACAAAAAGAAAGGCAATCCCCACATCAAGCTAACACTTGCTGCATTGACACGCACAAAAAGAGAGACGATAATCAAAACAAAACAACAGCATTAATAATCAGAAGAGAAATAGTGAGAGAATGAACAGAGTGTTTGGGCAATACCTGTGAGAGAGAGAAATGGTGAAAGAGATGATTCTGGTTTCTGGGTTGTTTATAAAAGGGGTCCTTGAGGTATAAAATATTTATACTGGTACAGAAGAGTTGCAGTTTTTGTGTTATATTTATGTATAGTATGTGTATGTGTGCGCGCAATGCATTGAAGGAGGGGAGTGAAACTGAGGGAGAAGGGGTAATTATGGAAGAGAGGATGATGGCAGAATGGTAATTCAAGTGCCAGTTTGAGCTGCTTCTTCTCCGCTCTCTCTCTCTCTCTCTCTTTTTTTTTTTTCTTTCAAGAGAACATTAATGAGTATATTAATTTATTTGATTTCTGAGAGTGCAAGCAAAGACGAGGATGGAGGTAGTTGCTGATTTTTATCGTACTCGTTGCATGGTTGGGATAATTAAACTATTGAATCGATGACGTCTTATGTTAAAAGTCATTTAAATCTCCATTTTAATATAGTTTTTAACTTTAACTTAAGAAACAAATGATAAATAAAAAACTTAAATTAAGAATCATAATTCAAATATCAAAATTATAAATCAAATTTAAAATCTTAAATATCTAAATTGCAAAAACCACAATCTATAGTAAAGAATATACATATATATATATATACACACACAAAATTTAAAAAAACCAGTGGATAAATCTTGATTGGCTCAATTACCAACCCGGTTTCATCGATGAAATTGAAATGGGTTGCTAAAATAATTTACCGAGTAATCGTGATATTTGTTTGCTCAATTTTTTTTAAGAAAATAGATATAGGTGAAAATAATATGCGGTCCTCTGTTTTTTATATTTTATCAATTTTAATTGTGTGCATTAAATTGGATGGAAGCGGTAATTAAAATTAGTAGTGATTTTTCTGCCTTTTCATAAAAGAACTGTAAGTAACTGAGCAGCAAAACACGAGATATAATTGAAAAACAATTCTTGCTTTGCATTTAATATATGTTTGGAAATGTAGGTTAACCAGTATTTTTAATAAATTTAATTTTTTTTGAAAAAAAATTAATTTTTTTAATATTTTTTAGATTATTTTGATATACTAATTTTAAAAATAATTTTTTAAAAATAAAAAAAATATTATTTTAATACATTTCAATATAAAAAAAAAAAATTAAATAACACCAACCAAAATTTCAATTTTAAAACCGGAAGTGGAGCAGTTGATTTGTTAGTCTAACATAAAGTGCAAGTTTGGTTTAACTGGAGAAGCAAGAGGAGGGACCACATGTTAATTTACCAAGAGGAAATTAATTTATTATTATAAACAAGGAATTATTTGTAAGGAAAAAAAAATGCTTGCGTCAAAAATAATTGATTGTAATTCACGTCGAGTAAACCTTGAAAACATGAATGGCTCTACTACACACGTACGGATTGAGATATTAATTAAATCATCTCGAGGATGCTTGTAGTGAGCTCTCAGTTGCGTACAAACGCAGGCAATTAGGTGATGACTCATCAAATAGCAATTTCTATAAATTAGTATATCTATTTAGTTGATGTGTTGTGATAAATTAATTTATAAATAAGTAGCGTTCTTTAGATAACGAAAAGAGTCTGTTTGATTTTTTTCAATGAAAATGCTTTTAAAAAATTTTAAAAATTTTATTTTTTTAATTTAAATTAATTTTTTATATTTTAATTATTTTAATAACTGATACTAAAAATAAATAATTTTATCTGATTGTTATTTTTTATTTTTTGTTTTTTAGGCTTGAATGCAATAACATTTTTTTCTCCGACTTTTCAAGTCAAAATCAAAATTTTGATGAAAAGACTAAAATGTCCTTAGATTTTTCTTCCTTCTTTTTTCGATACCTTCCTTCTCTCTTTCTATCTCCACCAGCCACCACAGTCACCCCCCTCCTCTCCTCTACTCTCTCGTTTGTTTCCCCATGCCATCATCATAGTGAACCATCACTGTTTCTAAATTGAAAACTTCATCCTTGATCCTAAAACGATTTAAAGCTTGCTGCACATTTACCCACAACGAAAATCAATGGAAAAACAACGACAACAACCCTTATTTATTAATAGCAATAACAATTGTGAATGAATGGCAACCTCATTGTCGAGATTCTCCATAACAACTAGTGAGTGACACAACAACCAACATCATCACCACCAATAATAGCTCCCGTCAAACATGACAATAACAACACTTGTCATATTAGAGGCTATGATGCCCCTTCTCCAAGCAATCGTGACCTTCACAGCCACTAAAATCAAGATGAGAGAAGTAGGGTGGTTGGAATCATGTGAGGTTGAGGTTGAGGTTGTTTTCTGGCGAGGGAGAGAGGGGATGTTGCTAGTTTAGCTGGTGTGGTGCACAGGCCAGATCTGGTAGTTGCTGGTTCAATCAGAGCTGGTGACTGTTGGGCAATGAAGTGCTAGGCTGGTGTGGTGGTGCTAGTTCTGGCGTTCGTGTGGTTCAGTTGTGGTAGTGTTGGGTTCACTACGGTGGTGGAAGAGAGAAAAGGGCTGCTAGGTTACGAAGAGGCTAGCATGGTGGAGAAGCCTGCAATGGTGGTTGATGGGGGGGGAGGTGGTTTGAAGTGACGGTGCTGCTCAGAGATAGGTGAGTAGTATGTGGTTGCTGATATTAATTAGGCTTAATTTAGGTGGTTTTAGTCGTTGATGGTGAGTGGAGAGAGTGAAGGGGAGTTTGTTAGTGATAAGATTGGTGGGGGAGAGAAGAGGAAGACCGGTGATCAGTGGTGAAGGGAGGCTATTGGTGAAGAGAGTGGTGTAGATCGATGATTTTTTTTAACAGCACTTATAAGACTTTTTTAAACATTAAATCAATTATAATTATAATTAGTGGTGCTAAAAAAAAACATGTGATATGATGAAGCCATGTAAAAAAAACATGGTTTTTCTATGCATCAGTGTTTACTGTTGTTATTTTCCCAGAGCCCTTCATCATATCAATTGTTATTATAATTATAATTAGTGGTGTTAAATTTAATTTTTTTTTAAACACGGATTTACCCGCATTCCCAAGTAATATAGAAGTGTTTTGAAATTATACCTTGCTATTGTTTTCTTTTCAAGTTTCACACTACCACGCTTCACCAGCAGACAAAACCATATTATCTGGTGATGTTTGCACGGATTTGTTCTACTTGTACAGGATATGCGTGTGTAAAGAAAAACTCTGCTTATTTAATTAGAATTAAAATATTTTTAAATAATATATATATTGAAATAATATTTTTTATTTTTTAAATTTATTTTATTATATATAACGATCTGAAAAAATAAAAATAATAATATTTTTTTTTAAATACTTTTAAAATATAAAAATAAACAAACTTTTGAAATTGAAAAGCAATTTACTTTTATCAGTTGCCTTCGCTGTGTTTAGCTTTGAATCATTTTCTTGCTGTAGCGTCAGTGGACAATTTGAATGGAAGAGATCGATCGTTTGAAATTCAAATTTATATTGAGGTGGCGCAAAATTGTAGCGAAAATGGGTAAAGGAAGGAGAAGATACTTGTCTAATTAGTTAATTAAAAGGTAAAGAAAAGAAAAAAGAAAAACAATTTAACACAATGAGACAAACTCAAATATCACAACACTAATCATATTGGTATGTGATTTCTAAAAGGTGATTGGAAACAGGGTGAAAAAAAAACCAAAAAATTAATTAAATTGAGAAGAATAAAAAAAATTATTGAAAAAAATAAATTATGAAAAAAACTGATAAAAAACCGAGCCACACCGGTTTGATCCAGTTTTTGTTTAAAAAAATCAAACCGAAACTAATCGGTTTGAACCGATTTCAGTTTGGTTTTGGTTTTTTTTTTTTAAATAATCGGTTTAGTTATTTTTTCTATAAAAACCAAACCGGACATAAAATAATTATCCCTAATTGAAAATGTGATAATATTTGATTTTTAAAATATATTTTGATTACAAATTTATTAAAAAAATAAAAATAATTAAAATTTTAAATTAAAAAACACAATTTAAACATCATTTTCAAACACAGCTTGCTCACCATTAATGCTTTTCTCAGCTCTCCGGAGTTTTATATGTGTAGCATGATAAATGAACTGTTTACGTGGATAACATCAAATTGGAAATCACCACTTGAGATCATTCACGGCTGAGGTTGAAGATTGACGTTCCCCTACGGGTAACAGGGTCATGTTTGGATTCATTTACCATGTTCTGTGCGTGGAGTACAGAGCCACCTCCACTATCTCAAAACTCATGGGCATGGAGGCACCACCTCGCGGGGAGGGGCTAAAAAACAAGAAAATATTGGAACGCAAACAGAGGAATTGGCGGTGGTTTCAAATCTCGCTCGCAGCTCCAGTAACCACAGACAGAGCTGAGAGTACTGAGTCCGTAGCCATGGATAGGACCAGTACTTAGTATACTATTCCTACTTCATCCTAGTCTCTCTTGGCTAGAAAGTGCTCTTGACTCAACTCTAATAAAGCCTGCGCAATGAATTCTTAGGACCATTATTTCTACTCTGTTTTTCTTTGACCAAGATTTACTTATTTGTTTCGTGAGAGTGACAGATCAATGCGAGCGATAAATTCCATTTCTCGAAAATGAGGCTGGAGATCCAAGCAAGATGGCAAGGGGCTCGTCGACATGTTCCATCCACTTCCAAGGAAATTTCATGGAAGAGGCAAAGAGGTGGAGTGGACGGTGGAGTGCCTCTTGGAACATGTCAATCAGTCAATTGAAAAACAGATTGATTTTTTTTGTTTTTTAGGAAATTATAATTTTTTTAATCCAGTATTCTTCGTTTAAAGTATTTAAAGACTTTTTTTGTTTTCAAATTTATAAGTTTACAAAATACTAGATGCCATGGGCTCGTGGTATATTTCTGCGTTGTCATGGGTTTATAAAAAAAAATATATATATATATATATATATATATATATATATATATATATATATATAGAGAGAGAGAGAGAGAGAAACTGTTGTAATTTATAGTATTTTTAAGGAAAAAACTATAAAGTTAAATTTTTAATAAGTTTAATATTAAAAAAATAAAATTAATAAAGAAAATTTTAGAAAAAAATCATAACAAAAAAAAACAAAAGGAAAAAAAAATCATGCATGAAAATATTGTAGAAATCTATAGTGTTTCATGAGGAAATCTATAGATGTAATTCTTAACCAGCTCAACATTAAAAATAATAAAATTAATAGATATATTTTAAAAAAAAAATCATGTGGAGGAACACTGTAGCAATCCATAATATTTTAAAGAAAAAACTACAAAGCTAAATTCTTAACCAGCTCAACATGAAGAAAAAAAAATCAACAAAGATAATTCTGGAAAAAAAAAACAAAAAAATCATTAAAAAAAACCATATGAAGAAACATTGATTCTACGGTATTTTAAAGAAAAAAACTACAAAGCTAAATTTTCAACCAACAACATATTTAAAAAAATAAAATCAACAAAAACAATTATGAAAAAAAAACATAAAAAAAGAAAAAGAAATTGAAAAAAAAAAGAAGATAATTTTGGGGGAAAAGCAAAAAAAAATTAGAATAAAAAACATGTGGGGAAAGTTAAAGCTAAATTCTCAACCAGCTCGATATTAAAAAAAAATTGACAGATAATTTTGAAAACAAAAATGGGGAAACACTGTATCAAAAAAGAGAAAAAAACCATGTAGCAAATACTCTAACAATCCACAGTGTTTTTTTTAAAAGTTACGAAGTAAAATTCTCAACCACCTCAATATAAAAACAATAAAATAGTCAAAGATCATTTTCGAAAAAAAAAATCATGTAGGGAAATAATGTAGCATAATGTTTTAAAGAAAAAAACTACATAATTAAATTTTCAACTAGTCAGTATTAAAAAAATCAACAAAGATAATTAAAAAAAAACACACAAAAAAAAATAAAAAAAAAAGAAAAAGAAGAAGACAATTTTGAAAAAAAAAACATGTAAAACTTTAAAAAAAGGAAAAAAAATACAGGGAAAAACAAAAAAAAAAAAAAACATGTAAGAAATACTATAGTACTTTCCCCCAATGTTTTAGAGTATTAGTTAATAATTTAGGGACTCTCCACTTTTTTATATAAGTATTTTACTGTATTTTCATAAAGAAAATGACATGGACAATAGATTTTTTTGTTCTTTATATACAAGTACTTTTTAGAAATGTAAATGATTAAATTGTTTTTTATAATTTAGCAGCTAGTGTTGTAAATTTATTTTTTATTATAAATATAATATAAATATTTTTTCTAAGTTAAAAATATAATTTTTTTTCATGATAATTCTTAATTTAATTTAAATAAAATCAATGTCTTACAATTAGATCATCACAAAATTAAATATTAAGGTGATTATTATACATTTTTGCATTGGAAAAATTTGTCTTTGTTCTCGATAAATGAATGTATTTTTCAATTTTTCATCAATAAAAAAAAATGGAAAAGAAAAAAAAACAGAAATTAAAAAGAAAAATATGTTTTGGTGAACAGACCCTAAGATATGTTTTTCAATAATTTTCTTTTTTTTATTTTAAAGAATAGTAATAATTATTTTCTTGCTGGAAAATAAAGGTGAGCGGTTTTCTTTATTTTATTGAGAAAAACATGTTTTTTTTTTTAAAAAAGGTTGAAATAGTAAAAAGTGAAAATGAAATAATTTAATGGAATTTGAATATTATAGAGGCTTGTGAGCAAGTCACAAAAATGTGTATATATGGACGTCCAAAAAGAACATCTGTACAGTGAAAGCGATGCAACAATGTCAATATCTCACTAGCTGGGTACTGCCGCTACAGCAAACAAAAAGTAAAAATTATTAATTTTGGGAGCAAACCTTTAGGAAGAGCCAGCCGGCCCGTGAAAATTAACCACGCTGTCCGTACGGATCTCAAAGCCATAGCATCTGAGAGAGTGGTCCGGCGTGACGTAGAGGGGCCGAGAGTGGCGGACAACTCTATATCTGACACGTGTCAGCTATCGATAAAACAGGAGGAATAATCACCAACTCTCACGTGTAGTGGTTTTTACTTATTGGTACTTTTTTTATATAAAAAAAAACATTGGCAATTAAAAAAAAATCGGTAAAATAACACATGTATTTCTTGATATGAAAATATTGTTTAGAATAAAAACTTTTAAAAAAATTATTAAATGAACAGGAGAGGTTAAATGAGAAAAAAAAAACTTGAATATATATTAAAATTCCAATTATAAAATCATTGATATCATTAAAAAGATATTGACAATTGACAAAACAAATCTAATAATATTAAAAAAAACCATCAACAATAACTTGAGTGTATTATAATTGTCGTTCAAAAATAATAAAAATCTCGCATATTTTTTGAACAAATGTGACCCTGTCATATTTTTATTGGTAATATTTTTTAATGTTATTGTATTTAATTTTTTAAATGATATTGGTAGTATCTTAATCAGAGGTTAATATATTTTTATAATATATTGTTTCTTTCTTTTCTCTTGTCCATTTAATAAAAAAAAATAAAAGCCATTAATATGAATAACAACAAGGTATAAATCTCATGTTTTTCAACCATGCAAGTATAAATTGTGCTACTATTCTAATTATTTTTTAAATTATCCTATTCCACAAATATTTTATTGTGTTATTCCAGGAGTATTTTTAATTTTGTGTCCTTTTAACTTTTTTTTTTTTTAAATAATCACATGTAACAGCAGTAGCAGTAGTTTCGGTACGTGCATTTGGCTCGCTCTTCCATTCCCCACGCTTCCTCTTTCCTTTCTTTTGTCCTATCGATGTCAATAATTCCACCTATCCTACGTGCGAAATGCTAGTCATGCTACATGATAATATTTATATGGAATAGATAATTTGATACATAGTGTTAGATAATTTTTAAAATTATTTTTTAATTAAACATATATTTTAATGAATTTTTTTTAAAAAATTATTTTTAATATTAATATACTAAAATCATCTAAAAATACTATGTTGGTGTTATTGATGCTATGTTTGAAAATTAGACACGTAGTGAAGCTTAATTTTGGTTTCACAGGCTCTCTCTCTCTTCCCCTTGATAAAGAGCAATTATTCGACTATTTCTTCAATGTCACTCGTTTGAACAGTCAAATAAATGGTTTCTGTATATGTATTTAATTTATCGTTTCATATCTTTTTATTTCTACTTTTTTTTTATGAGTCAAAAATATGATTAGTCATTGAATATTCGTTGCTATTTAATTAGGCATATTGTTTTCAGCTGGGTATAGTATGGACTATACATGAACTAGCCGCCATTTCATCCTTTACAATTAAAATGTAGTAGTACACATTCTCACCAATTAGTCAAGTAGTTCCTTGCTAATATAGAGTTACATGAGCGGTACTGAAGAAGCACTTTTTAAAATTTATTTTTATTTTTTTAAAGGTGTATAAGTGTAATGAGTGTGAGATTTTATACATTATGATAGAATATAAATATTTAACTTGGCACAACTTAGATTATGTTAGGATTAATAATTTCTAGTTGGTTTTTCTTTTTAAATAACTTTTATATTATGTATGTTCATAATCTATTTTTTTAATTTTGCTTAAAAAAAAGCTATATATATGTTTTCAAAAAAAATTAGTTGTTTATAATCGTTGGAATGCCTCTGACGGCTAAAGGATGAACCGATTTAAATGACCATATCATTCAATCGATCGATTTTTGTAAAATTCCAAGATGTTCATTAGAGATGAACAAAGATCGACCGATTCAACTTAAAAGCCAGTTTGACAGTTTTAAACTTGGTAAAACTTGAACCGATTAAATATATATATATATATATATGTATATATCTTATTTATACGTGTAATGTAATGTGTGTGAATTCATTTTAGTTTGATATTGAGTAAGATATAAAAAATTGACAATAAGCTCTAAAATGAATTCTTAATAGCTAAGTCTTCAATTGCTTTGCATCTTAGATTTATTAATGAATTTTTGCATTCAATTCCATATACTTGTTGATATGATCTTTATCTAAAACTTGTTTAAACTTAATCTCATTCAATTATATTATTAGTTAATTTTTCATTTAATTGTTATCATGAAAAAACAAGATATTATAAATATTAATATGTGACCCATAGGTTAACAACTGGTTAGTTCTTAATGGGTTGTTGCTATAAGCTTTTTTTTTTTTTTCATTTCTTAAAATATGCACTGGTCAATTAAAATTTTATAGTAGTCCTTTTAGTTGTGAGTATTCAAGTATCGGTCCTCATTTTTTATTTGTATTTTTTTTATTAATTTTTTTAATAATATTTTTTTTTTAATTTCATCATTCTATCTAATAATTATTTATTTTTTCAATGTTGGTCTTGATTCTTTTTAGTCCTTAATTTTTTCTTTGCGGTTCACTCACTCAACTAGTCCTCCTTCTATTCAAATAAATGAAAGCATACCCAATAAAAATGGATACAATTATAACGTAACGACTCATCACAGCACACGATAGGCAGCACATTACATGGCTCATGACGTCGTCCCTTACATTGTTTTATCGCATTCATCGCCTTATTGAATCTACATGGTCCTACAATCCATGCTCCTCTCTCTTTTTTCTATTCCTGTCCTCCACAATCCATTCTTTTCGTGATGTAATTTTTGCGCAAGTCCCTAAATATGCTTTTGGTTTTCCAAATTTACTGACGCACGCAAGAGTTTTTACTGATTGTCTGGAATTATAATAATAAAATATATTATTTTAATATATTTTTATTTTTAAAATTAATTTTAAAATCAGTACATAAAAATATATATAAAAAATAATTTTTAATAAAATAAATAATTTTTTAAAAAATACAGTTTTATCCGCGTTTTCAAACACGAAATTCATGTATGTTTGCGTCTGTATTCCCTGTAGTCATGGAAGTCCACCCTTGGCAATTAGCATGTAAAATACAAATATACGGTGAAATGATGCAGGGAACTAAAAAGCTTCCATGAAATACCATACTTTTAGATATCACTATTAGAAACCATGATATCATTATTACAAATCATTATATTTATTTAAATTTACATCTAATTAGTTTACTGGTTTAGAAGTAAAATCACAAAATTACTAAAAACTAGGACCCTTAAGCTAGATTTTTAAAATCTAAAATTTAAACGGTTGCAGTAGTTATTAAAGAAAAACAATATTTAAAAACTTTTGTGAATTTTTATTTAGTTATAACATATTTATATTTAATTATTTAAAATCACATGTGATTATATGAACAATAACTTTTTAAGATTTTAATTAAAATCTTTATGTAGTCTACAAGCTGGATAAAATATATTAATTTTATTTTTATAAAATTATAAATTGACCAATCAATTAACAATGATCATGCTTTTGAAAAATAATATTTATTAAATATTGTTATTCTGAAGCATGATAAAATAACTATTTAAACAATTGTGTTTTCAAATAATATTATTCTATTAAACTTTTTAATTTATTATGCTAATTTATTAAAAAAATCCCGGCAATCAAGGGGTGCCTCTCTATAAATTGTGACCCCGATTTCAGTTTCAGGTAGATTTTGTGGTTATATACATGGTCACTTTCCTTACACTTCACCGGTGCTTTAATCATATACGTGTCAAACTCAGCACCGATTAGAAAAGGAAAGAAGGAAAGAAAAGAAAAATGTGATCACTGAAGCTGGTCAGAAAGCAGGCCTGGCGAGTTGCTAACACGTCGATTCGATCATGCGGAAACAGAACCCGACCACACTAAATAACTAGCTTAATCCAATTATCAAAGAATTAGGGTATGCAAAAACTAGCCTTAAAATACGTATACCATTAAAAGAAATAATAAAAATCGAGGGAAAATTAATATTGATCTCATATACATGACATAATATATAATTTGTTTTTAATTTTATGGTTTGTGATATATATTTTCACAAGATTTACTTATCAAAAGTAAATTCGTTTCTCTAATCTGGTAATATATATATAACATGATATTTATATTAGATCAAAATTTATGAAATAATATTGGGAAAATTACACTAACTTGTAGTTTAATTTATATTCCAATTACCCACTATAGTTTGAAAAATTACAATTAAGCATCCCAACCGAACTCCAAGCTTGTTTTGTTGTTAATAATTCGATGAATACAACTTAATTTGTAGTCTAGATGTTTCAAGTTTCAGTGCATCAGAAATTGAGAACCAACAAAGAAACTCCTTTTAACTTGCACGATCCTACTGTATTTGTCATCTACCATTCATATATAGAAAATTATATAGAAAGGATCGATCGAGCAGAAGGTTTGGCTGTGCACAAAGAAGGACTTCAGCCATAAGTGAAACTGCTTTCACGAGTTCCCGAGCACAGCAAATTCATTAGGTCCAGGGGCTGAAAGGGATGAATTCCACATGTCTTTATGATCAAGAGGAGCTTTGTCGGCCACTTCCTTCGCTATAGATGGCTATTTGTTTTTATTTTTTTTTGAAGTCTCGCTGTCAATAAAGTTGGGGTTTTTTAGGGGTGGTGTTGAGATTGGTAATTAGGGTTTTTAGGTAATATTTTGTATAAGAAAGTAACTGGTTTGTGTCTTTTAGGTTTTTGTCTGGGAATAAGACGGTGGTGTTTTGGGAATTAATTCGCGTTCATGGCTCTCAACGAAGAGAAATCAAGGAGGAAGAAGACACTTTTGATTGCATGGCAAAGCAGGAAGGTCACAATACAGGGAATCTAATCCAAGCAGGAGAGGGAGAGGTAGTTCAATGAAAACATGAAAAGGGAGGAAGCAAATCAAATCAAATCACGAACCCCCACAGCTCCGTGAAATAATGGTGTCAGGTCTTTGTGAGACCAAGACTCTCTGCGTTATCCCCTAGCCATGTGTCTGCATTAAGCTGCGTTAATACCCCATTACACGTGGCCCCACATTAAGCTCCAGAATTGACATTCCCAATTAATCGCAAGTCGCTTCCAGGCACCATGTTGAAAAGGCAAAGGCTGTTTAATTTAAGTGTCACGCAAGGAACCCTAATTAAATCTCACTTCATGCAAAACCAAAGTAAAGCACCCCTTCTTTTATCTTTTATTTATTCTATCTGTGGACACCTTAACTTTATGTATTAGTCGTTTTCTCATTCTTTTCGAAGGTGTTGCTTGCACTGATTGCCATGAGCACAATATAATGTTTGTTGATCTTCTTCTACAATATATCTACTGCAACCATGCTCTTCATAATTAATTATATTAATATATAATATATCATGCTTGAGAATAGTGTAGTTTGTCCTTCGTTGTGTGACTATGTGTGGGGATCCACATGCTCATGTGTCGAGGGAGAGGAGAACGCCTTGACACAAGGGTTCATAACATATATAGTCTTAATAAGACCACTACGCTAAATAATAATGATATTTAGAAATTTAGTTTAATTAGTTAAAATTTAAATTTAATTTTTATAAAATTATTAAAAGTTTACATGATCATTAATTTTAAAACCTATAAAATTAGTTGAGATATACACAAACTAACAAATATTCATATTAATAATAATAATAATAATAATAAAAATATATCTTAAACACACCCACCTCTCTCATCAATTCTACGTACCTCTTGAGTCGATCTCTATACCAACGTTCAACTCTTTATTCTTGACTGATTACAGCTGCTCCCACGACCTCCTCCCATCTCTATTTAGATTCTCAAAGAAGAAAAAACATGAAGTTTTCATTTCAAGTCATCAGCATCTAATTCGCACTCCCACTGCAAGCAATAATTTAATTAATCCAATATGTCCGTACATGAATTAAATGGTGGAAATTGCAGCCTCAACTTTGTAAGGACAAATAGTCAAGTTAGCCTGATTGATGGTGGTATTTTTATTTTTCTATTATTATTTATAATCTTGAGATTATACAGGTCTCGACGTATTATTTGGTTTGGATGGTCGATGGTACTTTTCAAGATTTCTCAAGTGGGTCCAATCCAATACCCTCGTGAGTTCTGAATAGTTGTCCAAAGGACACAACTTCGTTTGTCCTGCCAAGCGTGGCCATATATAGTATTTCCATTTGATGATTTTGTAGCAAAATGAATTAGGTAATAAATCACTACAAAAAATAGCAAAACACCAATGCAATATTCTGTCGGTGTTTAAAGCCAGAATCTATTGAAAGTACAGTTATCTACAAAATGATGGACCAAAAAATATCATCACAAAATATATTATTTGTAATTTTTATTTTGATAATCTTTCTGTCAGTGACACAATTACTAATAGATTTGTTAAAAAAATTACCTCATAAAAAAAATTACTAGCAATAATTCTATTGGTAAATCCATAAGTGGGTATATTGCCGATGTAATTAATCCATCAAAAAATTACATTTATATATATGTTACTTATTGTAATTCCATCCGTATTATATATAATTATTTTTTAAAAAAATAAAACATAAATAAATTAAATTAAAAAACCAAATTTATATTATTATTTTTTAAAATATTATTAAAGACAATTTATTTATCTCCTAGCCACGCCTTTGTCAGCTCCTCTCAACAAATTTTGTCCTTATACATCAATTTCATAAAATAATTAGTTTATTAAAAATAAAAAATTAACTGAATTAAATATTAAAAAAATAATTGTTATGTATATATTAACCTTGAATTTTCTAAACTAGGCATCAATCATAGGCTTCCATTCAGGATTATTGAAAACCTAGCTCCATTTAAATAAAGATACTTCCATTGATGATTTCTTCGTCGATGTTATAGTGTGGGCAACCTCAATATTTATAGACCTGAATTTCAATCTAGTCAATAAAATTAATTATTCAGACTTTATCTAGTGTTGTTTAATTTCTTATCATATAGGTAGGGAAAATAAGTTTACATGTTCTTGTCGGATTTCCATTGAGCAATATAATTCCTAGTGTATACATTCTGCTCAAAATAGATACTGGCTCTGTAAGTCTCCCTCGCATTCATCGAGCCTGCATTGAGGGAGGGTGCTTGAAATGTCTTATCATGGTTGGCATCTAGTGGCATTACCTGTATATGTTCATCTCTGTCTCTACTAATTTTCTTTTTCCTTTCTAAACAAATTTGATAAAAAAAAAAAACATTATCACTATATTTTATTTAAAAAAAACAATTCGGCAGCATTTTTCTTATACGAAAGTCTACCCAAACTTTAAAACTTGTAAATATGCATCAATAACTTGTGCCGCAAACCAGTTTTATTTTATTTTTTATGTGAAAATACTGTTAAAAGAAAATCATACACAAAATGTAACATGCTAATAATAAAAGCAAGCATATACACAAAAATCAAGAGTTGAAAATTTTACCGAAGAAGTAAGTTCATGATTGGCATAAAACAGTTTCTTTTTCCTTAATAATTTTATATTCTTTGTCTAAACAACCTGCATATACAATAAAATCACAATATAGTAACACCTAATAATAGTTTATTATAAAGCAACAACAAATAAAAAAATTATATTAATATCAATTTCATTAAACATTAATTTTTACATATAAAGTCACTTTAAAATATTTTTATCCAAAATTATCTTCTTCTTTAATTTTATCATTGTTATGTCAATCATTTTCTTCTTTATTAATTTAAAATTAGCTAATCTTATTATTTTTATCGATTTTTGCATGTTCACTAATTATTAAAATTTCATTTAACTTCATAGCATCAACATCAATAAAAATATTTTTATCTATATACAAATTTAATATTTTTTTTAATTTAGTAAACAAAACAACTTTATATTAATCAACTAACTCACTAAATTAAAAAATATTATCCCCCGCATAGTGAATGTACTGGCACCTTATTTTCGTTATGGACCGTAGCTGTTTGTTTTGGTTTTCCATATTAATTGAAGACAAAAGCAGGAAAAAACAGAAGAAAATTAAATAAAAGCTTTTTGTGGTTTATTATATGCGGGCCTTCATAGATTAGGCTTATAAAAATTCCCCTTTCTCAAAGAAGATAAGGTGTGAGTGTCTTTGTTTGTATCGTGGCATCAACTTGGTTTTATTCTTTATTACTTCCGTGGCCATCAACTAACATACAGTTTTTGTTCGTGTATTTGGAGGCAAACAATGAGGAGCATCACTTCCAAGTTATGTGGGGTGGTGTTCTCTAATAATTAATGTAATTAATAAGCAGATTATGCATAATCACGAGAAGCTTTATGCATGACATGTTTTGGTATACAATCATGCTAGCACGAGGAATATTCAGGTTACAAGGAGTCAATTAAAAAGAAAAAAGAATATTCTCGGTTTGAATTTTATTATTTGTATTTTTCAATTCATATATAAATATGCAATTGATTAAGGATCTCGATTTAATAAGTTATATATATATATAAATTAGCTCTTGAAAATGATCATAGTCTAGACGTGTAGGAATAATATAAAAGAAAAAGATAATGATGAAGCTAGCAAGTGATGACCCAACTACAACAGGAGACAATTATCAGCATGTAATAAAATGAGAAAAGCAGTAGTAGTTTTACCTGTGTTTTTAAAAAATTATTTTTTTTATTAAAAATTGATTAATTTTTATATTTTGCATCGTTTTAATATACTAATTTTAAAAATAAAAAAATATTATTTTAATATATTTTGGTACGAGGAATATTTTAAAAAACAATCGTAACTACATTTTTAATTTTAATTATTTTATGATAAAATATTAACTAAAATTTTAAATAAGTATTAGTAGTAGAGTACTTCAGGTCAACTTAATTAGTGAATTAAATGTTACTAGTTGGCAACTAATTAAAATAAATGGAGCTAACCTTGATTAATGCGGTTAAATGGAATGTGAGCCGTACAACATCGCCAAGGAATCTAATTGGATCAAGGCCTCCCACCTCATTATAGGGGTCATACCGCTTATAGCTGCATATAGGTGTCAGTGCATGTGCTAAATAAATAGAGTTGTCACCGCACTTTTTTTATTTTTTTGTGTTGACTGAGGGGTGTCGTGTCACCACCTATATCTATATATATATATATATAGTCCAGTTAATATTACACAGATTCCATCCCATGACAGCCGTAAAGAGTACTTTCTCTATTTCAAGTTTTTAACCACCGGAACTTGTAAATGAATTCTTTCGAGTTGCAGCACAACCCTATTTTTGAAATTTATTTTTTAAAATTTTTAATTATTTTTTATGTGTGTTTTTGATAAATTTTAAGAAATAAAAACATTATTTAATATATTTTTAAACAAAAAAACACTTTAAAAATTAATATCTATCAAACAAGGGCTTTAACATGTCCGAGCTCGTACGAGCATTCATTTCATGGCGGTAAAAAACTCGTCACAGAAGGGAGGTCCGGCAAGATCAGACGGTACCAAATTATGCGCAATGGAGCTAGCTGTGGTTTGTAGTTCAGATATTAGGCATGGATATTTGTTGTGGGTGTGGGGCTTCATAATTATTCCAATATTTAGTCGTGGTGAGGAATTCAAGAGCATCAAGGACAACGATGAAATGGCAAACGCTCGCTTATTCAAAGGAGAAGGGGGAGGGTCGAGGAGAATTGCAAAGAAACCAACAACCTGCAATCACATCCATGTTTCTCAAGCACTTGACACTGAACAATATGCATGGAGATCGCCACTTCCAGCTGGGAAACAACTCATTGGAGCACTATAAGAACGCCGTCCCCCGCCGGCCCCTCGCATCCCCTTCGTGTCATCTGTGCATGGAGCAAGCAACAATTGTACTCTCCCCTATCATTTCAAAATTTATATCGTATCAGAACTGTGCCTCACCAGCACTACATGTGTGCCTGCCCCTACGTATCGTCACCCTTCCGAGGCAAGAGTTAGCTGTGGGCTTTTTTGTTTTCTTGATTTTTTTGCCTTTTGTTATCGATCATGTTCTATTCTCACTTTCGTCGAAATGAATTTCTCTTTAATCCGAAGAAACGAATAATCCGAAGGCTTCCATTCGAAGGAAGACAACCGTCGAAGCTGAGCTTCAAAGGAAGAATATCTCGGAGTCCGATCAGTTTTTCTTCATTTTCATTTTTACCAGTCACGAATATTCGATAGCATGTCTCTCTCATCTGACGGGGAAAGCCTTGATTTTGAGTGGACTTGGCCCATGGTAATTAAGACCCTTGTTAGGCCTTCCATGGTGTTAATTAAGACCTCGAGAGACACTAGATGGAAGAATCCGTCTTCTTTCTCACTGTAAGAAAACAAAACTAGTAGAATTAAGCATGAAAGATTTGTGATTACATCCTTAAAAAGCAAAGCAAAAAACACAGGGAGAAGACATCGATTGCTCAGGCACATGACCCACTTGAAATTGTGGCCGGTCTCGATGATTCTATCAACAGAACCGTGGTATTATTGAGTGGGGATTTCCGGTGTGAATGGCAAATGATTATTTTGGACTTTCTTTACGAGAAATACAGGAAATGCTAATCACATTGACTAAATGAACAATAC
Organism: Populus alba x Populus glandulosa; assembly: GCA_033617975.1. Taxonomy (NCBI): domain Eukaryota; kingdom Viridiplantae; phylum Streptophyta; class Magnoliopsida; order Malpighiales; family Salicaceae; genus Populus; species Populus alba x Populus glandulosa. The sequence continues at coordinate 10,053,546 of CM066143.1, read as the reverse complement.
AAAGATGTTAGAATTATTGCGTCCTTGAATTTGAATGATGTTTCATTTATAAAAAAACGCAGTTGCAATATGGAAGCGCTTTATCAACTGCAATTATGAAGGTGCGTGACCGACTTGTACCGTACGAGAAAGGCATCATCTTTTATTTTTACCACCTCCCATCTCCCTCTTTGTAATCAACCCTTGCTCCTGTTTCTAGGCATTTAAGCCGTCAGAAGCACTTTTGTATTCCAATTTAATTTCACATGACAATCGGTGGAAATATTCCGGGGCCCGCCGCAATCAATTTTTACAAGAAGAGATCATGGTAACTCACAAATTTCTCATCTGACTTGATGATGATTGCAGCGAAGATCTTAGTCTTTGTTGATTGGGCAGGTTTGCTTGATAGAGATTTGAGTTGTTTATGAACTGTTGTCTTGTAGTTGTGTCCAGCGTGTGTATTCTTGAATTTATATTGGTGGGGACTTGCCACCATTTTCTCTCGTCTTTTCTCAATATGTTTTCAATGAATATTACTTCATGAATACAAATTTCTTCTTTTTCAACGTGTACACACACTAGTATATTTTGCAGCAGGTGAATAATAATTTTTTAAAAAATATAAAAAATATATTAAATATTTTTGGTTGGATAACAAAGCTACACCCAGTATCCCTAGATCTGATAACAAAGATATTCAAAAATTACTGGGTATGACTGGAGGTAAGATCTAATGCTATTGAGTCTGGTTGCCAGACATGACTAAATGCCCTTGGATCCTGCTAAAGGCTGAACCAAACACTATTGAGTTTGACTGAAAATGAAAAAGGTCTCATTAATTTATTCTCTCTTTACTATATGAAAAAAAATTAAATAAAAGAAAAAAAAAATCTAAAAAGACAATAAAATTAAAAATATCTGGCTGCCCAACCAAACCTAGTATTTTTTGAAAGCAATTTGGCTATGACTTTCAAATTAGACCCAATAATTTTTGACACAAGAAACATAAAAAGAAATGTCCGTTACCAATATTTTTTTACTAAAAAACAATAAAGACAAACACCCTAATAACACTATAATGTTATTCATAGTACAAATAATTTATAATTATAGTATGGTCCAAAGTACAATAAGTATATCTAGATAGTATTTTTCCATGTCTTTTAATATATATATGGGTAGTAGTATCATTGACATTGTCACGAATCAAAATCTAAAATTAAGTGTATGTGACTATGTTCAGTAATATCGTACAGAGTGTTATTGTAAAAATGCAAGATAAGTCAAAATAATATATCAAAACTTAAAAAGAATATATTAATTAAATAAAACAAATCACAGAAAGAAAAACTTCCTTATTAATAACTCAATAAAAGTAGCCATATAACCACCAGAACTGCAACTACTGTAGTAAAATTTGTAATAACTTGAGGACAAATTATAACTAATAACCCTTCTATTTGCTTTTCTTGGATTTTATTTAAAATTGTGATAATAATTATTTTTTAAAATATTTTTTATTTAAAAATATATTAAAATAAATATGTTTTATTTTTTAAAAAATATTTTTAACATTAAAAATACCAAAAATATATTAATTTAAAATAAAAAAATAAAAAAATTTCATTTTTTTTTCAAAAATCTTTTAAAACTATAAAACAAACACGCTCCTTGGTGTTTCAACTTATAACAACATCCAAATTTGCAGAGGGGGAGGCAAGTTAAAAAACATCCTGTAGGAGGACAACAACCATCATGTTCTACTATTCTTTCGCTTTTATCATTGAGTTGTAAATTCATCCACCGATCCAATATTCTCCTGCAGAAAGGAAGAAAGAGACATGATTTCGATCTTGAAGGTTTTTCTCCGAAATTGAAATCAAGGGAACTACGTAATGATAGTGATAGGAATTAAGAATAAATGATCTTCCCAAGTGGACATGATCGATCAGTGTGCATCCCATGGAATCCTACTGCTACATTTAGAAAGTACTGCATCCTCGCGCAACCCAGAAGTCAAGAACACACTTGATTTCTACGGGAGTAAATTAACCGATCAGATGATGCAGTGGTTATAAGCATGTTTATATATTGATATGTTGTCGCTTAGATGATGTATGGTCCATGTATTAATTGACCCTCTTGATTTCTTAATTAGCAAACCTGTTGGCGTGTTGTAACACCAATGATTATCACTGCAATAATAAAACGACGGGTGCATGCATGGTGAAGAAAGCAAAATCTAAAATCTGCTAAAAAACATACGCATACATCCGCCCCTTCTCTCTCTCTCTCTCTCTCTCTCACACACACGAAAATGAAAAGAGCTTCGTAAATTCATCATTATTCATAGCAAGTGGGAAAAAGGGAAAAAGTCATTCAAATGATGCAGTGCTTTCGACTCCATCCCTGCGAACTCTTACCAGTGTATTTCTCTTCCAATTTGTCAGTCTTTCTCCTCTGGCTCTCTCTGCCCAGGTTATCTGACTGTGCCAGTGGCGATGACCAAAAGGGTAAATAAAATGGTGAATAGTGGGGGGGGAGAAAGAACCACAGCCGTAAGTAATAGATCCGACCCCAAACCTTCACCACTCCAAAACCCAATTTGGTCCGATCCTAAATCTTTTTGGAAAATGGAAACATAACCATCATTCAGCCAGTGACCAGAATATGTCCAAAACTAGTCCGTATCAGCCAAGGACCTATGCAAATGCCAGTTGCCAAAGCCAGCCTCCCAAAATAATTTCAAGTGTACATGTACCAACTGCAAAAAACCCAGTTATGCCTCACATGTTTGCATCACTTTCTTGGGCTTCCACTCACAAGCTAGCACGAAGAGAAATATGACAGTTACTGATCAGTGTTATCCATAACAGGCTTTCTCAGCACAACTTTTGTCTCAAATTTGGTCATAATCATAAATGTTCGATTTGACTGGTCTAACATTTCAGAGGCAATCAGGTGCAAGGTCGGTCCATGAAGCTTGAAGGTACATGGGTGAACAACCACATAGCCTACGGTGCCTTTCTATCCATGGTTCTTTCTGGCCATTAATTTATTTCAAAACTTGATCTGGGTGACGATGCAAGGGAACTTTAAATAATTGCCTCTCAAGTCTCCAAGAGAGCAGTACAAGAAGAGAGATTGCTTGTAATCTTATCATCTGCAGCTCTAATCTTGTTGTACGATAGTGAAATGAAAACCTGGCCACGATATAGAAAATGACAGGGTTGTTTTTGTGGACTTAAAAAGTCGTAAAACTTGATGTTTCATGTCGATCGTAGAAGTACTGTAGGCGGGCTTCTATAGCCTATACATGCATAAAATTAAAGTGGTGTGTAAACAAGGGTTTCTTTCTGTAAACTCTCCAATGGAGCGCTTTGGCAAATTCAATCTCACTGCACTCAATGCGACTGGGGCATTCGTGTTCCTGAAGAGTTTAGGGTGCTTGATTTAACGGGAGAATCAAGAAATGGTAAATGAAGAGAGTAAAGCACATACAAAAGCAGCTGTTATTTTCGCAAATTGACAAGCTCCAACAGCATCTCCACAAAACCACAACAAAATTACGTAATCATCAAAACAGCAAGCTAGCAACCATCATTTTCGGTCAATCGTTAAGCTGGGGACCAGCCACAATGAAAGACTCAATATACACAAACATGAAAACAGGTCACAGATTCAAAGGGCTTAATTTCCATGGTAGGACCCTTCCATTAGCAGGCTAGATAGAGACCATCTTTAGATTCTACAGCAACAAAATGTGATTGCAACTCGAAACGACGTGCAAACATATACAGAATTCAAAGAACGCATGTGCATATCTTTTTCAGCAACAGCAATTAGAAATGGACTTAAGAAACAATAATGACACGGATCATGTTAAAACCACCATCCAGTATTCTACAACTTGGTTCTCTATACAACAAGCTAACATACAGTACAGTATATCCTTTTGATCCCCATTGGTGTTACCAGATGTCAGTTTCGCATGTTAGCACCAAGCATTGAAGCTCTTTTTGCTTGGATGTGTTCCCTGTTTCCATCATGACACTCTAACAAAACAGTGATGCAACTAGAGAAGTTTCAACAGTCGCTGTCAGCACTAATCTAGCAAGTTTACCATGTCCCTTTTCCTGATTGACTAAAAGCAACACGAAATACATCAATCAATCAAACAACAAACATTACCTTATCGGATAGTGTTATCTTATCATAGCTAGATCAAAAAACAAAACAAAAGCAAGTTTTGCACTTGCATAAATCATTGAGCTGACTACTTTCTAAACTTTTTCATTATCCTTTGGAAATACAATACTGAATACGTTACAGATCCTGCCAAGAGCCCCCCGCCCCACCCCCTTTTTTCTTTTTCTTTTTTTCCTCTTCGTTTTTCATAATGAATGTAAATTATGTAATCCCCAAATCCCCAAGTTAAACCGGCTCACATGCCAGTCAAGGACAGTCGGGGCGTTTTTGGGCCACCAATGACATTTAGACAACATGGCCTTTTTTTGAGCCTCCACAAGATGCATGCACAATTGTTCTGAGACCTGAAAGTTAATGCACTCCTTGGCCTTCGCATCAGCATTATAGTGAGACGCAAGAAGACTCGAAGAGTAGAATTGTTTTCATTTTTGTTTTTGCTTTGTTGCAACAGAAGTGGATTTGAACATATTTAATGCCAAGTACCACTGAACAACTTCCACTAATCTCAGTATGTTAATATTGTGGTGAACAGCAATTGCATTCAGAACTCAAATTCAAGAGATTAGAGAATCATATTTAACGCCAAGTACCAATGAACAGTACAAATTGAGACAAAACAATGCTACAAATTAGTTTGGCAACATGGCAAAAGCCAGCAACAGCACATTCCAGTATTTTATGGTTTCAGTGAACTCGCACCAATCATCTCAGAATTCTGGAGCTTCGCATCGAAGAAAGTGATACCTTGAATATGGATCTTGCATCAAGATAAATCCGGAAAGGTCCATCTTATGCGTGCTAATGGATTCAATGGACCATCTACCGGTGCATATATAGGGAAATGTAAGCATAAAAACTGCGTCAATATTGTACTGCGTGGTCAACCAATTCCTGTACACCGTGGTCGTATATTAAAAGACATCAGTAGAGCTGGTAATTCCTGGGAAGATTTATGAGAGAGCATGAGAATAAACAGTGGAAGTCCAAAATCAAAAGTTGAGCACCGATCGGGGTGACTAAGCCTAAGGGCTACACTACTTCCAAACACTTTAAAATAATTTTTTATATCAAAAATAATTTTTTAAAAATAATAAAAATAATATATTTATAAACAAAAAATAAAAAACAACATTACACTACTTCTAAATACCGGCAAACCATCCAAATATTGAAAGGATTCATTGATGTATGTAATATTATCATTCACACCACTAGCATTGTCAATAATTTTTTCGCATAAAAACTTATAATCTCTTTCAATTTAATCTAAAAATGGTTATTTTATTTTTTAAGGAAACACAGCTTAATCTTGATTTATTATTTTTTACATCAAGAAAATGGGCTAGTAGTGTTACTGTTTTTAGGATGGGTTTTAACTTTACAGTGCCGGCTAGTATCCATTACTAATGGGCCTTCTTACCTTTCGGCTCTTTTTAACAATAATATATAATGGGCCTTCTCAGCAATTTTGCCTCTTAAATGCTGGGTCGAGCACCTTCTCTCAACTGGAATGAAATCCATTTCTTTACACAGTTTGGAAAACAGGGGGCTCATGGGGAAATCCTTGCATGGATGAATACGACGGGACAAATCAAGACATTGCATCATCATCAGATACTGCAATATTTGTGCAAGAAACGAACAACGAAATCTTCAATTATGGAAGTAGAATACTCATAGTGAGGCAGCAAATGGTGATGATACGATGGATGATAATAAGATACTAGTAGTAATTAAACAGGATGCTTGCCTGCATTAGCACGGGTGGATTCAGTCCTCCTGCAATGATTCGTTAACTATGGAAGACGACGCGTGATTCAATGGGCGGGCTAGTGAAGTGATTCAAAAACACCTATGCTGAGATCGTGCTTAAATATGCTGGTGTTAGGGAACAACATGGCCAAACAAGATCTGCTGTTTTTTTGGAGGAAAAACATGTCAGGAATCGAATTTGATCATGTTCTGCTCCATACATTATCTGTGCTTAAACATCACATGATTACGATGACGACCTATCCTACTGTTTTGAAGTGTTTCGAGAGAGAGAAAAGGGGGAAGGACAGCTTCTGACGAAATAACAGAGGTCAACTTTCAGTTCTTAAAGCATCCCTCTTGGTGCCGGCACTTGTTTTACAGAACTTCACAATAAAACGGCTATCTTGGCACAATAATACTCAGCTTATACGTAGGAATCGTTGATCTTTTGCATCAGGATGCGATTGGGATAGCTATTCTCACTGTTTTGTTTTGTTTTTCGTGGACTCTTGGCTCCTGAATCTACGAAAAAAAAGAAAAAACTAGCTGATTAACCTCCATATAGAGTAAGAGATTTTGGGTTCAAAACATGCATTCCAGCTGTGTACGTATATACTACATGAAGAGAAAACCTCATCGGCGCCGTGAAATGGTAACAAATTTTTCAATTTGGTGGCCAGCCACCGATTAATTACCAAGCACAGGTTCCCCAGCAGACATACCAAGCCCGTAAGGGTCCAAATCTGCACACAAATTTGTTTTTTAAAAAAGCCACCATCATTTGGATACTAAAGTGCTACCGGAAGGATAGAAGATCCAAAATGGTGGTAGGGCAGATCAAGGGTGGCTGTCATGGAAGTTACCGAAGGTCTGAGCGGGGACCAACCTCTTGAAATGGGGCCTGCAAATAGCGGTTTTCCATGCCCAGCCAACCTTCCCTTACCAGCCTGCCAAATCCTAATGGCCAAGAAAATCACATGATGATCAGAGTCCTTTCCTTGTCACATCTTGTTTCCATTTGGACTGTCAAAACTAAATTGTTCGGATTTATCCGATAATCACTCAACTGATCAAGAATTTCTGTGGCTTCTTGGACTTCCTGACCTTGCCCCACTGTCCTTTTCCTTTTCTTTCATATTTGAAGTTAATTGGCAGTGTTATTATTTTAAGTACTTTTTTTTTTTGCTTTTCTATCACCTCAGTTCTTGTCTGGTTTATTGGGTTACTGTTTAGTGCAATGGTTGCTCTCTTTCCTTATATACTTGAGTTGCTTATAACAATAGTTTCAAGACTCGGTTCGAGGACTGGCTCGGTTCAAGATCTAGATTTCAGATTTTGACCGGGTCGTCAGGGTTAAATTTTTTTTTATAATCAAAACGACATCGTTTTAATAAAAAAAACAAAAAAAAAAATCAACGGGTTTAAGATCGGGTCTAACCGGGTCAAGCCAGGTCAACCTGCTGGATCAGCCAGGTCACATCAAATTTTTTCTTCTTTTGTTTTTTCTTTAACCTGATCCGGTTCCAGCCCCGGATCAACTAGATCTCGAGTCGACCCACCGGATCAGGCTGGGTTTCAAAACTATTCTTATAACTCTTATTCTCCAATATAATCATAATTATAAGAAAAACCTGTGCATGCTCTGACCCCAATTCTGAGTTCCATTTCTAAATTAGTTTAAATAAAAATAAATTAAAATTTAGATTTAAGACTAAAAATACTCGGACCCCAATTTTTGTTATAGTGAACAGCATATCAGTTGCCCAATCAAATAGCGCTTGAGTTTAAAAATTAATGAATAAGGCACGCGAGACTGACCTTATTTTTTTAGGACTCTAGTTTTTTTTTTAATTATTTTATCATTTATAATGAATTTTTTTAAAATAAAATTATTAAAATAATATTTAAAAATCATCCACTTAAATCTATATTCGAAAAAACCATGTTGCTAATAAAAAAATAATTTTTTTTATCAAAATAAAAAAGCTATGCATGAGTAAAAAAATAACATCTTTTTATGCATGAATACATTTTTCTCCGAAATACAAATCGTTTTTTCTCACTATAAATTATTTTAATCAGCACATAATTCGATAAAAAAAAAATCCATAAACTCGCTAGTTCTTGCTATATAACAGAGCTAATACAGATGTAAGGATAATAAAATTATACGAAGGGGTCACATGTTCCTCAGGAAATTCGTGGCAGGAAATGGTAAGAATTGGATGACAACGAGGCATTAAAGGGAAAACTCCAAACCGGCATTTATGAGGCTTTGAATGAGAAATATAGTAGATCAAGAAATAATATCTCATTTATTGGGCGAAGGAGGGAGATCTTAATGCATTTAATTCATTTGCATTAGTTTTCCTAAAAGTGCTTTGATTCTTTCATGCCTCCAAGCTGGTCAAAATATTCATCAACTCAATAAATTTAAGCCTTTGAATATTTCTACTTGTCAAACCTTCCTAAGAAACGTTTCTTTTTTAGGGTGTTGATATAGATTGGTATTTAAAGTATTGTATTAGAATAATATTTTATTATTATTATTTAAATTTTATTTTTTATATCAGTATATTAAAATGATTCAAAAATATAAAAAAACTAATTTAAAATAAAAAGAATTAATATTTTAAAAAAATATAGTTAAACCACACTTCCAAACATATCGTAAATTAATAAAAAGTTTTATAAACAACACAACATACTTAATTTGTAGGTTTTCTTCAACTGGTATCTTTCTTTTTCAACCCAATTAGGTTTGCTTCAAGCCTAATTAGTGTCGTTTGTAAGAAATATTAAACAAGAGTCATTTCACCTTTTTTTTTTTTTTTTTTGGAAGTTTTCTAGTTTTTCTCCATATCAGATAACCCAAAAACTACAAGCCATTGGAGGGTTACAGATCTCCACGTCATAAGTGCCCCATCAGCATCTTCAAATCTGTGTCAACTAGCCCAACAAATGAGAATGCGCAAAGAGACTCTTTTGGCAACATAAAAGCAGCTTACGTTTTTGTCTCTTTCTTACGAGCCTTAACTTTACCTTTCACTGTTAAAAAATTAATAAATACAAATAAAAATATTGACGGAATATTTTTATCAATAAATTATAATAAATTTTCTCGACAAAAATATTCCTTCGATATTATATACTGATAGAATTATGATGGAAAAAAAAATTAAAATAAAGTTAAAAATTTAATAACGTGTTATTTATACTAATAGAATTACCTAATGCGATGGTGTACGTGGTTGGTGGTGACGCGATTTATCATCGACAATGCTTTTTTTTTCTTTTCTCTCTCTTTTCCGTGAAATTCATGTTAGACATGCAAAAAATCAAAATTATCCTCTTATCTATTAATATTTCAACTCTGATTTTTATATTTTTAATTTCTAATTTTTGTTGGTTGTTTTATTTTTTTTTCAATTTCATCCTTTAATCTTGATTTGTGATGTGTTATTTTTTTTCAATTTGGTCCTCATTATTTTGATTTTTTTATCCTTTCGTTAAATCGATTTTTGTTTTCAATTTCACCTTTAAATAAAAAATAGATTTCCTATAATGTATTTTTTATTTAAATATTAATTCTTATTCTTTTAATTGCTATTCTTTGGATTATTTTGTATAATTTAATTTCTTTTCCCAATTCAATCCCTTGGTATTTGATTGGTTTGGGATTGAACTTCATGGTTTTTCCAGGTGGAGTGCTTTCTGTCTAATGACCTAGATCACAGTTTTGGAACGTTAACGTAGGTTGGCATCTTTTTTTTAGACTTATTTTGTTTTTCAATATCATCATTTGACATTGATTTTCTTAAAAAAAAAAATAGATTTTATAATTTTCTTCATTTTTTTTATCGAGTTATCCTATTTTCATGACCTGGATCAAAATATGAAAATATTTAGGTACTAGTAGTGTTCAGGAAACTTAATCAACCTGTATACCATATACTTTTTTTGTCTTTATATTTGATAGTTTATGGATTGAACATTTATTTTTATTTATTTTATAAATGTTTCAGCTTCGAAGCTCTTGTTAGTGAGTTTCCTATTATATTTATTTAACGTAATAAAAAAAAGTTTGTCTCTTTGTTGAAAGGGAAGGGGGTAACTAAAATTTAATGGTGTTGTAAAGTATTAAAATTAGACCTAATATTGGAGGTATCATGACATCTACAATCTATAATGTAGGTCTGCCTGTAAATACAAACCTATAAAAATTAGCAACATAATTTCATTTCACGAATATCTATAATATTCATTAAAAATACACCAACCTGAAATATCTAACCCGCCTGGATCCAAAACAAATTAAATGAGTTGGTTTATTATTTGTAAAATATAAGATATTATGTTAGATACAATTATGGATTCAGATTCAACATAATCGCTAATGATAACATAGAATGCCTTACCCACCGAGGTAAAAGCAAAACACACAAGTGCCCACTACGGGCACAAAAGCTAAGAGGTAAAATCATTTAGGTCTCGTAAAGTTCATGAAGGAGACCTAGAAGTTTAGAAGTAAAGCGAGCAGGACTTCTGGTTGGACAAGCTTCTCCAAGAAAACTAAAACATGCATACCATTTTCGAAACAAAAGTGGTGAAGACTGAAGAGGCTAGAAAGTAGAAATTCTGGGGGCTTGTTAAAAACCAAGCACGCCACATTCAACGCAGTTCCCGGAGTTCAAATAGATTCTACAGGCGTGAGAGCTAAGGCTGGCGACCCAACCCCAACCCCACCTTCACCCACCAATATTTAGCTTTTATGCCCTAACCATTTCCTCTTGCACTTCTTTTAATCAAATGAGCGTATGGAATCTCATTATTACCATATAATCAAGACTCGCTTGATTCAAATTTCCTGCTACGATAGCTAAACGGGTGTCCATATCCGTCACCAGTTCTAAATACTTGAGCCTTGTAAGTACTGTTTGCCATGGAAAAGATGGATATAAAATTATTGTTAGGGTTACACAAATCAATGCTGTCGCCTCCTAACATAACCGCTAGCCATTATCCCAAGGAGCACCAAACATTTTGAATAGCGACCGGCTACCTATCTTGAGTCTAGCTCATGATGCTGGTTGATATCAGGAATATTAAAATCCAAAAAGAAAAATAAACGTGGAAGACAAATTGTCGTTTTATTAGTTTAAATTTCAGTGCTTTTTTAGATATTGCGTTCTCTGCAGTTTCCATTCTCTTTCTATTCTTCTGTTCCCTCACCTGTACCATTTCAAACTCCAATAAAAGATTCCACCTCCTTGGTCCTCCATACTCTTCTTTTTTTAATGCAAGGAATTAATTTCTACACGCAAAATAGGAAATTGCCACCGGAAAAATTCTTGGATTCCGTCGTGAACACAGCGGGGATTACTTATAACGGAGGCACAACCCTCTTAAGTATATCATTCAAACAGGTCTCTGTAACTAATTATTTCGTTAAATCTTTGATTGAGAAACTTGGCAAGGCTGCCTGTATATGTGCAGGTGAGTCAATAATGCATAAAGAACAAACCTGGAGGGGTCCCATAGGGTTTCCTATTGCATTGAAACTTCAGCCCCACCAAGAAAACTGTTTATAGTTAATGTTCCTTTGATTTGAAGGAGAAACAAAGCTAGACGCGAAGCATTCAAAACCAGGTGGCAGGGCTGGCCTTTAATGGAAAATGACTGGACTGGATTGAGTGCTAACTAATTTATACTTGTTGATGCAGAATAATTAAGTTTTTTTATGTTTAGGGCAGATGGATGGTACGCCCGAAACGAGAACTGATCATGAACTTCAAGCTACTCAGCATTTTCTAATAAAAATGTCCACAAGGTTAAAATGAGAAAGGGACAGTATGATATTGTGGGATTTACCAAATAAGAGAAGACATATGTAATATTTCTTTTCCTTTGTTGACAGGTGATCTGCGATCATATAGCTCGAAGGCAAGCAACTTTACCGATCGATAGGGTGATGAACTATTATTAACAAACCAGCGAAAAAAAAAAAACAATATTTGAGCATTATAATTTTCTTTCTCGTTGAGCACAGATCAATTTGCAAAATGCTATTAATTATCTAAGACTAAAGAAATCTTCGAATACAGGGTTGATATGGCTTGACAGATTCAAGCGGGTGTGGGTTTCCAAACTCCAAAGAAAGCCGTAAATACCTCCCTGCTTTTTTCTTTTCTAAAAAAGAAGTCAAAACCAGAAAACTATCCTTTTTTTGTTTAAGAATGAAAAGAAGCGAATGCATATATATATATATATATACACACACACACACACACACACATACATACATGTGGTTCACTTTTATCTCCACGGTACATTATCAAAAGCTAAAACTTATTGGGAAAACATTGTTCATTACAACATTATAATAACAGTTTTGCTCTTCCCATAAAACTTTTTTTAACCGGTTATGGTTATAGGAGGTAATTAGATTTTTTTACAAAATTTATTAGTAATTATATTAAATTATTTGAAGACAAATAATTTTTTTTTTATTTTAAAAATATAGCAAAACAATCAAAATACTATTAAAATCAAGATTTTTGTATCTTTCATGTGTGTAACACCTCTCTTAGCCAAAATCTCTATTCTATCATGTCATTGGAAGCGTTGCGCGAATCTCTTCTTGTTGGGGCAACACATGTCGGTGTTGGTGCAATAGTAAAATGTCAAAGACACTTTCTTTCTTTCTTTTTCCTATCTTTTCTCCCTCATTTTCCCAAAATTTGCGCTAATCATGGAAAATTTTAGAGTTACCTCCTTATTTACTGAGAGTTCAACTTTGATCATTATTCTTTTGATTTCTAGTTTTTGCTCTTGGTCCCTTTGTAAAATTTTAATTTATTTTTAATTTTATCATCCAATCTCAATTAGTGATATGTTATTTTTTTTTCAATTTCATCCTCATTGTTTTGAATTTTTATCCTTTTGTTAAATTAATTTTTCTTTTTAATTTCACCTTCAATAAAAAAATTATAGTTGTTCTCAAATTTATTTATTTATTCAAATTCAATCTTCATTTTTTTAATTGTAATTTTGTTAAATTGATTTTTCTTTTCAATCAAAAACTTGTAGTTGTCCTCTAATTTATTTTTTATTTTAATTTTTATTCTTATTCTTGTATTTTTTATTTTTTATCCTTCAATAAAAAAATAGTAGTCCTCTAATTTTTTTATTTCAATGTTGATCCTCATTCTTTTAATTGTTATTTGTTGTTTTGGATACTTTTATATAGTTTAGTTATTTTTTTCAATTTTATCCTTCAATATTTGATTGGTTGGGTACTGGGTTTCGTGGTTTTTTCAGATATGATGCTTTCAGTCAAATGACATAAGTTACGAGTTTGGAAAGTGAGTGCAGGTTAACGTTGTTTTCTTTTTACTTATTTTTTTTAATTTCATAATTCGACATTGTTTTTAATTATTTTAAAAATAAGTTTTGTGATTTTCTTTGTTTTTTTTATAATGGGTTATTTTAATCTCATTGCAAGGGTCACGAGTTTAACAGATTATCTCGGGTTAATTTAGTTTTTTTTATGAAATCACTTTTAAAATAAATAAAAAAGTAAATATTTTTTCAAAAATTATTCTTTATAAAAATAATAATAATTTAACCCCACAATGTATTGCGGGGTATCTAGCATAGTTATTAAACCCGGCCCGGGGGTTGACCCGGCCAAGGGGCCGGGTCTCGGGTTTCATGGGTCAACCCGGGTCAACCCGGGTTGACCCGTAATAATTAAAAAAAATTAATATTTCATATGAAAAAATTCATGTAAATATAGATTATATATATTATAAATAATCAAGTTTAAAATAATATTTTAAAAAGTTTTTTATCCCACGTTAAAAAGATATTATGTTAAGCTTTTAAGTTGAAGTATTTTAAGTTGAATTATATTTTTTCAATGTGGGATTTGAAACCCATTAGTATATATACTCTATGTTCCCAAGGAAAAAATCATGTTTTTTCAATGTGGGATAAAAAACCTTTCGGTTTAAATACTTCAACTTAAAGGGATAACATAGTATCTTTTCAATGTGGGATTTGAAGCCCTTTCATATATATACTCTATGTTCCCATGAAAAAAGTTATGTTTTTTCAATGTGGGATTTGAAACCCATTAGTATATATACTCTATGTTCCCAAGGAAAAAATCATGTTTTTCCAATGTGGGATAAAAAACATTTTGGTTTAAATACTTCAACTTAAAGGGATAACATAATATCTTTTCAATGTGGGATTTGAAGCCCTTTCATATATATACTCTATGTTCCCATGAAAAATGTTATGTTTTTTCGATGTGGGATTTGAAACCCATTAGTATATATACTTTATGTTCCTAAAGAAAAAATCATGTTTTTTCAATGTGGGATAAAAAACATTTTGGTTTAAAAAACATAACTTTTTTCATGGGAACATAGAGTATATATATGAAAGGGCTTCAAATCCCACATTGAAAAGATACTATGTTATCCCTTTAAGTTGAAGTATTTAAACCAAAATGTTTTTTATCCCACATTGGAAAAACATGATTTTTTCCTTGGGAACATAGAGTATATATACTAATGGGCATAGTTATTAAACCCGGCCCGGCCCGGCGGGTCGACCCGGGACCCGGTCGACCCGGTGGCTGGACCGGTTCGGGTTTAATAAAAGACCGGCTGTGGCAACAGCCCGGCCAAACCCGGGCGACCCGGCGGGTCGACCCGGGACCCGGGTGACCCGGGCAAACCCGGACGAGACCCGGGTTTTTTTAAAAAAAAAAATTTGGGATAAAAAAAAATTTGATTTAAATATTTCAACTTAAAATGATAACATAGTATCTTTTCAATATGGGGTTTGAAGCCCTTTCATATATATACTCTATGTTCCCAAGGAAAAAATCATGTTTTTTCAATGTGGGATAAAAAACCTTTTGATTTAAATACTTCAACTTAAAGGGATAACATAGTATCTTTTCAATGTGGGATTTGAAGCCCTTTCATATATATACTCTATGTTCCCATGAAAAAAGTTATGTTTTTTCAATGTGGGATTTGAAACCCATTAGTATATATACTCTATGTTCCCAAGGAAAAAATCATGTTTTTCCAATGTGGGATAAAAAACATTTTGGTTTAAATACTTCAACTTAAAGGGATAACATAGTATCTTTTCAATGTGGGATTTGAAGCCCTTTCATATATATACTCTATGTTCCCATGAAAAAAGTTATGTTTTTTAAACCAAAATGTTTTTTATCCCACATTGAAAAAACATGATTTTTTCTTTAGGAACATAAAGTATATATACTAATGGGTTTCAAATCCCACATCGAAAAAACATAACATTTTTCATGGGAACATAGAGTATATATATGAAAGGGCTTCAAATCCCACATTGAAAAGATATTATGTTATCCCTTTAAGTTGAAGTATTTAAACCAAAATGTTTTTTATCCCACATTGGAAAAACATGATTTTTTCCTTGGGAACATAGAGTATATATACTAATGGGTTTCAAATCCCACATTGAAAAAACATAACTTTTTTCATGGGAACATAGAGTATATATATGAAAGGGCTTCAAATCCCACATTGAAAAGATACTATGTTATCCCTTTAAGTTGAAGTATTTAAACCGAAAGGTTTTTTATCCCACATTGAAAAAACATGATTTTTTCCTTGGGAACATAGAGTATATATACTAATGGGTTTCAAATCCCACATTGAAAAAATATAATTCAACTTAAAATACTTCAACTTAAAAGCTTAACATAATATCTTTTTAACGTGGGATAAAAAACTTTTTAAAATATTATTTTAAACTTGATTATTTATAATATATATAATCTATATTTACATGAATTTTTTCATATGAAATATTAATTTTTTTTAATTATTACGGGTCAACCCGGGTTGACCCGGGTTGACCCATGAAACCCGAGACCCGGCCCCTTGGCCGGGTCAACCCCCGGGCCGGGTTTAATAACTATGCTAATGGGTTTCAAATCCCACATTGAAAAAACATAACTTTTTTCATGGGAACATAGAGTATATATATGAAAGGGCTTCAAATCCCACATTGAAAAGATACTATGTTATCCCTTTAAGTTGAAGTATTTAAATCAAAAGGTTTTTTATCCCACATTGAAAAAACATGATTTTTTCCTTGGGAACATAGAGTATATATATGAAAGGGCTTCAAACCCCATATTGAAAAGATACTATGTTATCATTTTAAGTTGAAATATTTAAATCAAATTTTTTTTTATCCCAAATTTTTTTTTTTAAAAAAACCCGGGTCTCGTCCGGGTTTGCCCGGGTCACCCGGGTCCCGGGTCGACCCGCCGGGTCGCCCGGGTTTGGCCGGGCTGTTGCCACAGCCGGTCTTTTATTAAACCCGAACCGGTCCAGCCACCGGGTCGACCGGGTCCCGGGTCGACCCGCCGGGCCGGGCCGGGTTTAATAACTATGGTATCTAGTACTTTTCTAGACCCATTAAAAAATATTTGACACGATATAAACGAAATTGTACTGCAAAAAAGGCATTAAAGATGAAATTAAAAAGCGTTGATAAGATGAGATCCTTTCCAAAGCAACCACATTTTTTTACTTTATATGGACATACATACATACCGAGAGAGAGAGAGAGAGAGAGAGGATACTTAACTCGAAAAGATATGGCGATTTCATTCTCATGATCAAAACGACAGCATTAAATTAAAAACCGGCAAGTGAAGCCAGTCTTGATAAAAAGTTTAAACCTTTACCTTCCACCATTCAAAACCCAAAATATTTACCTGTGGTAAAAAGAAAATTCACCTGAACCGCATCTCTTCTTCTTCTTTTTTTTAACCGGAAGAAACCACATAAAGCAACGTTCGTTTTTCTGTTCCTTCTCTATCTATCACGTCAGGAAAACCAAACTATGCAAAACGCGCGCGCACGTGGGCAATCAGAGATCAACCCTATCTAGGTCATTATCGTCATTTCAAAAACATACCCCATGAGAGGCAGGGGCAGGGGCAGTCCATTTATTATCGCGCCATGTCCCTTCCATACCATTCTTTACATTACACAACACAAACTCCTCACCTGTGTCATGAAAAAGAAAACCAAACACCAAACACAACCCCAAAAACTCTAACCCAGGAAACCCAAGACAGAAGGAGAAAGACAAGAATTCAAGAAACCCTTCTCTCCCTCTCGTTCTTGTTCTCTTTTCGAGTCCTTTAACTTTACAGCAAGTATTTGCTTTGCTGGAAGTAACCATTAGTCTGCAGGTTGGTCCGTTCAATGGCGAGCGGGTGGGTTAAGTCATTGCAATGTAAGTCAAGAGCATTTGATGATGTTTTTAACCCGAACCCCAAACACTTACTGCCCAGTTCCAGTTGCAGGAAAACCTCTTCAAAAATCATTAAAGATGTCATTATTGAAACCAAAACCAGGAAACCAAAACCTAAACACCATCCTATCAATCAGAACCAACAAAAGCCCAAACCTGAGCACGTTTCTACACCCCCGACGCTTTCTCGGTCAGCCCGCAACCCTGACCCGGTTTTCCCTGTCCTCGCCGAGCTGCCCGAGGGACACCCTTCGAGAAATGTGGTAGAGATTATCTTTCACACGAGTTGGAGCAATAAATCATTTCCGGGTCGGATCGAGATGATCTTCAAAGTGCAAAACGGGCCCAGAACGGTGGCCCGATTTGAAGAATACCGAGAGAGTGTTAAAACCCGGGCCGGGTTGTCGGGTGGGACCACATGGGAGGAGAATGCAAGGTGCGTCGCGGATGGAAACGAGATGATGCGGTTTTATTGCCTGGGTCCCGCTGGAGGTGTTCAGGACGCGCGTGGTGCTGCGTGGGTTTTCCCAGGGGGAAAGGGGGCAGTGGTTTGCACGTTCTCCGGCAGTGGAGGAGCTCATGAGAGCGCTGGTGCTGGTAGGGGAAGGAGAGCGATGCTTGTTTGTCGGGTCGTAGCGGGTCGGGTTACAAAGCAAATCGGTTTTGATTCGTTGATAGATGACTGTCGGGTCGGGTTTGACTCGGTGAGTGGGGATAATGGCGAGTTGATGGTATTTGATAGTCGTGCGGTGTTGCCTTGTTTTCTTATTATCTATAGATTGTAAAAATACGTGGAAATTATTCTCTCTTTTCTTTTATCTCCAGGGAAGATCCTTTTAAAAAAAAAAAACACGGTGCATTTTCCAACACAATTTTTCTTTGCTTCTTGATTTTTAAATGCTGAGCTGTGGATAGTTTTTATTTTTATTTTTATTTTTAATGGTGTGGTTATTGTGAGAGAAATTGGGTTGATAAATGCTAATTAATCTACCCACCTGTTCTTGTTTGAATGCACTAATAATTGCTATGATTGCTCATTAACCAGCCCACCAGTTCGTGTTCTTTTGTAACTTTTTTTTTTGTGATAAATTAAGAGAGTTTGGTCAAAAGAGTGTTAGTGTGTGGGTGGGGGGTCATTAGTCGTTTTATGACTATATATTGATGCTGCTTTGTTAAGCTATCAACTCATTTTATGTTGGAGCTCTAGTGCTGACAACAAGACAAGGCAAAGTCGGGGTAATAGTTTCTTTCTTAAAAAGACAAAAAAATGAAAATGAGATTTGACTGTGAGAATTTGTTTGACATTGTATTTACCATAAATTGAGATGAAATAACAAGTTTAAATAATGAAAACTAAATAATCCTTAAAGTTGTGATCAACCTAAAAATATCTCAAATGGCACCGTATTATCACAATGCTAAGTGGAATCTTAGTTATAGATAGAGTTATTTGCACATTGATGAGCCATGGGAACTATAAAATTATGATAATAATATTCAAGTGTTGGATTTTTTGTAGGGTTCCTTTGAAAAAGAAATTTATTGAATTACAAGATAACTCCAATGCAGGATATAAAATAAAAGTCAAAACTAAAAAAAAATATTAATTTAACTATTATCCTTTTTTTTTGTAGCTCTAATTGGATAACTATTTCAATAGGCAAAATCCATTTTCTCTCGTTGAAATGTAAAACAAAAGGCATGGAGAAGATAGATACCGCAGTTGACCAACGATACTTTCATTTATAGTTGCCTCTTGCTTCCCTCTTCAAAAACAAAACAAGAAGATCAAGAAGCCCACATGCCTCAAAGCCCTCCCTGTGCCTCAGCTTCTTTGTGATTTTCTAAAAAGAACAAGAAGCGATTGTCCTTACTCGTTGGTCTCAGTCATGCCCTAGTTTCTTGTTTTAGAAGATTATTGTCTTTGCTTCGTCAATTATTGCTTTACATTTTCAATTGACTTGCTTCAATTATTTTACCCTTCGAGACAGTTCTCATAATGTGTATTTTTAATTGTGATCTAATTGATGATTTTTTGTTAAACTTTACTTTGTAAAGGAATGAATTGCTTTCTATTATTGGTGGCTAGTCTCTTTGAATTTAAGTGTTGATTTTGATTATTTTTGTTTTTTTTTTTTGTTTTAGGAGATTTGAATCTAGGTTTTATGGGCAAGATGTTAAGGAAGTTTATTGCTAATGATAATGATGGAATTAGGGAATTCTTATCTTAGAGGCTATAGCCTTGCTTAGGTCCCTAGATCGATCGATCTGGTTGAGGGATATGCCTTCCTTGAAACATCAATGAAGAATGTTGATTATTTGATTAAAAAATATATAAATCTTCTATTATTAAACTTGATTTTATTTTATTTTTCTTATGCAAGAATCAACAGACGTATTTTTATAGTTAATGGCAACGAATTTAGAAAATAATGAAGTACATTACAAATTTAAGACAAATTAAGCTTTCTATAATCTTAAAGAAATTAGAATCTGAACTATGGAATAATGTTGTCATGAAAAAACCAAGTTTGGAGGCAAACCTTAATCCGTTACAAGGGATTAAGCTTTGCAATGAAACAAAAACATTATTTTCTAGGTTGATGCTTAATGTATTGACATGATTAGTTTAGTTTACATGTTTTGTTTTATGGTGCTAAGTCTAAAAATGTTTATCATTGATCATGATAGGAGTAGTTGAAGAAAAAGGATTGAGTTATTAAGAAATAAGGTGTGATCAGTGCCAAAGGGATCAAAAGACATTTAGTGTTTACAGGTTAAAAAAACACAACTTTTTTTTTTGCAAATTAATGTCGTGCTAGATTGAGTGTTGGTAAGGGAGATCCATAACTTTTACAGCAAAACATGTTAGGTATTGTTTTCAGGAATAACACTATATATATATATATATATATATAATAGATCATCATGCAAAAGGTTAGTTATGGGTTATGTCAATCGAGTTATAATATTAATTTATAAGTTGTCTTGTCATAAACATAGTTTATGAGTTTTTATACATCTTACAAAATTGTGTAATAAATATCCAACAGTTGATGATGTTGTATATATAGATTATTAGAGCTATGTTAAGTGCAGATGTCTAAAATAACAAAGTTTGATTTCTTTTTAAATAGTTGTATGCAATAACTTATGACTTTGAATACTTTTAATTTGATATTTATTAGTGGGCTGCAAGATAACGTAGTAGCTTGGTCGGTGATTGGGTGTGGTTTCTTAAGATAAAGCCATAAAGGATGTTTTATGGTGGTGTTGTGTTGAGTCATTGTGGTTTTGAATTTTTGTACCTGCAAAGCAATATTTTTATATTGCCTCTTATATTGTAATACTATGATTAATATTTCTTCGGGTACTCTAACAATGGACTTGCCATCCAGCATTTTTAACAAAAAAAAAAAAATTGTCTTTGTTATCCAAGCTCGTTATAGATAATAAGTCTATTCATACAACATGTATATAAGCAGTTGTACCTATTTTAACTGCAGTGGTTATTATAATTGTACGAGAAAAAAATATAATTATATATTAAGAGAATCATATATAAATGTAGTTGCTCAAAAAGAATTCTATATGAATAACATTTTGAATCGAAGTGATAGATATTGTATCAAACAAATTCGTACAAAACCACATATATTTTATTGTTTGTGTATCTTCTTCACAAGTCATGACCTATTATTATAAACTAAAATTGTGTTTATTAGGGAGCATGTGATTATATTCTTACAAATTATGGGATGAGACCTAAGATTTCATTTTGTTAGTGGTATTTACTATAGATGTATTGAAATTATTCATCATTACTTTAGAATTGTTTTAAAAGTTGTTCTTCGGTTGTGCAAATACCTTATTAAACACCCAAAGAATATGGTTCTTGTAGAGATAATGAATAATCAAAGATTTTATCTTTATTTTAAGGTATAATAATGATACTAATATTTTTATATATTAATTAATTATGTCAAGAAGAAAAAGTTTATCATCATTGTTTCATATTTTATAGAATTGTGTGAGAGTAATTAACAATAACCATGTTCTTTTAAATATTCCTATTGAAATTCAAGAGAAGTTTCAAGGTAGAAAAGAAAAAACAACTGGAAATGTTTTAGTAGATATAAATTTTGATTTGAGGTTTACATATGTTTTAGCTCATTAGAAAGGAAGTGTAAACGATTCATGTATTTTAGGTAATGCAATATTAAAATCAAGTGATCTAAAAATTCAAGAAGGTATAAAATAAAATAATTATTAAATGAAATAAGCATCTAAAATGTCTAAATTAGAGAAGAAGAAAAACATAGTAATATATTTTATTCTTATTTATAGATAAATATTATCATGGTGATGTCAATTATGACATTTAAAGAAAAAGCATTTCTCCTTTACATGGAATTTGATATCACTTCAATGAGTTTACAAACTATTCATTAAAAAGAATAAAAAAAAAGTTATTTAATCATCAATGTTCATATAAAACACTATTGAGCGAGAGTTTAGCATTTTGAAGAGTTATTTAATCCTCAATGTTGGATTTTTTTTTAATAATTAATAAACTTAAATTTTATTTTGTAATATCAAGCTTTAATTTAATGTCATGATATTTTTTTTTATAGCATGTGAATCAAAATAAATTATTAAGCTTAAAACATTATAAACATAACATGAGATGATGAAAACAAAAACAAAATAAGTTTAATAATTAAAATGAAATAATTATTCAAAGGCTAATAAAAAAAAGAGGCGGTCTCGGATGTGCTGTAAAATAAACTGTGTAAACATATACATTTCACATATGAATTATTTAATAATATTTTATCTAATATTTAAATTATTTATAAATAAAGAAGTTTGAGTAGTTATTATATTAAAATGTATGATTTAAAAACATAAAATCAAAACGTCAAACTTTGAACAAGTTGATTGAGCAATTGCTTCCCTGGGGAGAAAATGAACGGCAGATGGATGGTTCGTGGTCACCATCTTTGATAAACACTTCTCATCCTATTGTTTCATAAATCTAATTCCGAGCCTATGACCCCCTACCATACACTTACCTGCCTATATGTTTTGGTAGTTTAAGTAAAGATTGTAACTCCATAGCTGACACAAATTCCATGACATGGTTGCTTGGCTATCCAATACAAACAACAACAAAAATCAAAGATTTCCGATTTAGACTTTTGGGGTTCAAGGAGTACATGTCCAATCCAGTTAGATAGATCCCATTGGAACCAGAAACTGATCATGACGACTCATTCTGCGAGCAAAACATCAACCTCTTATCATGCAAGGTTCTTCCTCTCCAAGGAAGAAGACCGCTTTTCATCCTGCGAGCGTCAGTAACAGCAAAATATCATAGCCATGTGTTCAGGAAAACTACGCTAACACAGCTAACTCTGGAGTGGACTCTCTACAAAATCCATCCATGTTAATTGAAGTAATATTATGGAGAGAAGAAGTGAGCAAGGAAAGGATTGTCGTTTTGACTCGTTTCCGTTTGTCTTTGAATGTTCCATTCGTTGCCTTGTTTGGCAGAGAATAATTGGATTGCAACATAATCTCTGTTCTGAAAGTTGATGTCTGGACCTCGGATTAACACAAGACAGGTTGAATTCATCTTCCAGATGGAAAAAAATAGAGAAATTCCTACAATCATTTCCTTAAAATCAAGCCCTTCATATAAATTCGATGTTTCTGCATTACATGGTAAGGATCTCAACCACCATGATTTATCAAAAACCCACTAAGAGTCCTAACAATTGGGCTAAATGAAAGGCGAATTCCAGCTGAAAAATAACAAATGATATCCCTCTAATGTACATTTATCATTCTGCATCTGCCATGATTAATGGGACTCCACGAGTACATACAATGGCTTGCCATTCAATCGCTCCCGACCCTGAAACATCAGACCCATAAATGTGATAATGTAAAAATACCATTTTTGTAGCAGAGAATTGTTAATTGTCATAAAATTCAAAAATGCATTAATGAATGAGAATTAACACCCATGTAAACAAACTGAAAAGACACGTTAGGGTGCAACTGCAATTTTTACACAAGTGATGCTGCTCAAATAGTAAGCATTAAGTAGACTTAAAAAGAGAGATAACAGCATCTTGATTTAATATATTTCACTGCATTGCATCCAAGTGCCAGTTTCAAAGTATCAATAAACTCAGCAGATAAGCGGCACTACTTTTAAATTAACCATTAGAGTTTAAGAGTAAAGCCATTGCCAATTTAAGCACTTGCTGAGCTTCAGGACCATAGCAAAATCAGCATTTACATCAAAGTCATGCTGTGATGCTACTCTAACCCTGCTTACAGAAACTTCATCTCAAGCCTATTTTCCATGGAAACAGAACAAGGAAAAAGTAATTTTCCTGGAAGCACCTGCACTTTACAGACGAGCATAAAAAGGCAATTCTAAGGGAAACAACCCTGAAGTTGCATTATTTGGAAAAAAAATAATATTGGAATGCATATACTGCTCTGGGTAGGTCTCCATTAACCCATTATTTTTGGACACAGTGGAGCTCTAGGAAAGACACGATTAAGGTTCTGAAGTGGTGATCAAAACCTCTTTAAAGGTTCTTTACATAGTGAAGAAAACTCACGTCTTAGGAATCCTCTTCCATTTGAGACCATGAAGTCAAAATTCTAATCTCACAAGGACGAAATTCACTTTTATACGAACTTAGTAGTTCCATTATTTCCATAGAAAGTGACGAGCAAAAGATCTCTCGTAGACAGGATTGGAACATAATGGTTTCACCCCATGCAAAATCAGCAGAAAACTTGCTTAGAACCACTAAATTATCCAGGCCAATTTTGCCACGGAACCTCTAAGGTACCACTAAAAAATTATTCTCAAGATTGTGAAAGGTAAATAGCTTAATCTATCCTTGTAACCTTGTATAATTGGAAAAGTCTGTATGTACCCCTATCTTGTCCATTATGTCCTTGTACAGTAATTCTTCAATCTAACCTTCCAAGTTTTTCCACTCAAATTGACAAAATTATATTTTTTTCATTCCAAAACTAACCTTGAGTTATACAAGTATATAATAGAAAATTTTCTCAAAATGTTTTAAGAATAAAAGAGTTTTAAAATTACTCGATCATTAATTTAAAAAAAATATATATTTTTGTATAGTTTACGGATATTTTAAGAATGAAAGGTATAGTTATGTTAATTTACATTGGAGAATTTGATACTATACGAGGACATAATAGATATAATAAAAAACATAAAGACATGTTGAAGACCTGACCATTTATACAAGGGACACATTGAGCTATTTACCCCAGAAATTCTATGCTGGTAACTCCCATCTTTAAAAATTATGATTTCGTTGAAAATCTTATATTTGAATATCCAGACCTTTTAACTGGTTTACGCGGCAGAAGGCTCGGGAAATGAAACCAACAACTAAAGGGAAGCTGCCACCGAGAGACGCAAGTAGTAAAAGGATGACCTAGAGAGTTCAAGCCATAGGTCAAAATACGGCACTTGACGTCAGTTAAAAGGGAAGTCTTTTCTTGTTCCATTTGAAAATCCTAGGATTACAAGAACATAGATCATCAACTGTTGAATTATGCAACCCATCTTCCGTTCAAGTAACTAAGACGATTAGCTATAGAGTGTGTGTGAGAGTGAGAAAGACCGACAGAGGACAGAAAAATTCAAGACATCAAAGCGACTATCCTGTTTCTAACAGAATCTCCAAACACAAAGATCAACAGAAAATATAATGAAAAATAAGAAAATATGGAAGCATACACACCTTCAAATCTGGTAATTCAATTACACATGCACATTCAACCACTTCTGCTCCAGCACGTTCTGAAAGATAATATTGTCAAGCCGTGCACTCAATCAGAACAAGGTTTGGATAATACACAAACAAAATATATCGCAAGGAATTGGATCACGCTTCAGTGAAATTTCTGGGAAAGCAATCAACAAGGAGACAAATTTATCAAAATATTAGCCATTGATCAGATCATAAAACTATCACCTTGTAGTAACTTCTCTATCACATGGGAAGCAATGAACCCCTGGTGAAAATTGTTATCCAGTATCTTCTTTTTTATAGTACAGCAAAACTTGGGTTTCTAATTTGTCATGTAAATGGATCTACTGTTTATGAAGACTTGAACAGCTCTGCAACCAACATTTACAGCATGTATAATGCAAGTAAACGCATCACTCCTACTGTAGAATATTGCCATTAAAACTTGTTTACCATTCACTTCCAGATAGCATGTTTCGTTGCTAGTTTATTTGGATTGACATTTTAAATGTCCCAGATGAGTGGATCAGAAGCTGAATTTGTATTTTAATCAAACATAAATATTTCAGTGTTTTTGGATCATTGTACTCTTATCACATTTAAGAATGAATAGGACAATCTTGCGTAAAAACACATACATGAATCTAAGTCTTTTAACAAGAAATAGGTTTACCGAGTAAATTCATGGCAGCACAAAGAGTGCCACCAGTGGCAATCAAATCATCTACCACCAAAGCACGTTCACCCGATTTGACTGCTCCAACATGCATCTCAAGACAATCTCTTCCGTATTCTAGAATATACTTTTCTGAAATAACTTCGCCTGTCAACACGACAATAATTATTAACAAGATTGTAAACAGAGAAAATATGAATTTAAGTATCACATGTAGCGTGTTTGAAGCTGAGATTTCTAGTCCATATAAAACAGAGACATCTACAGAATTCAATGGCATCAATACTTATGTGTCTGAAAGATTCTCTGATGTGACAGATGATATGGAGTGAAAATTAATGTGGACAAACTCACTCCACACAGCTAAGCTAGCAGTGGGGGAGGAAAAGAAAAGGAAAATGCGAATCACTCAAGCACTTATACTGGTTGGGTGGCTAACAGTGCGAAGAAGACAGGCATTCTGTTAATACAGCAAACCATACCCACTGTGAGGAATATATTTGGCTTTCTAACGCAGAATGGACATCCACGATCACACCTAATAAGGATAAAACAAAGCACATTCGATACAAGGGTGCTGATTTACCAAATGGACCAACTGTATGGCACACCCATTAACTAACACTCTAGCAACTATAAAAATATAAAATTAAGATGCAAATCAGCGGCTGATTATTGATCCACATGAGCGTAGCTCCAAGAATATAGTTCAAGGAGTAGTGCCTATATCCACTAGCATAAGCAAGAGGGGTGAGGTCTTAGTTTCAAGTTACACCTTTGACGATTTAACTTCAATAAAAATTGTGAAGCGCCATTAAAAAAAATATCAGTATCAATTGTAGAGTCCCAGAGCATGCAGAGAAGAAAAAATAAAATGCAATACAGTGATCAAAAAATGTACGATCAGTATATAGCTTGATATTTATCATGAGCGTACCAAATACATCTTGAAATATAAACATGTTCATGCCGCTGTAGAAAAGGTTATTAGTAAAGAGACGAGGAGTACCAGGCAACTTCCTTGGTTTTCTCAGAGGAACAAACTTTGCTCCAATTGCCAAAGCAATGGGAGGTCCGAATATAAATCCCCGAGCCTCTATTCCTGAAAAAGACAATTGCTCACATTTTAGGTCCAAATTTCTGATGCGCTAAACAGATTGCTGAGCTGAGTTCTTTTATTAGTTAAAACATCAGTCTTGTATGTGTGTATTAGGGAGGAGCATCCATTAATTAAGATTTCGAATCTTGAAATAGTACCTCACATGGAAACTGCTCAAAAGTCAACGAATCTTGACTACTTGTAAGTAATGATAATAATAAACAGTAACAGGAGGCAAATACAGACTTTGAGGCAGAAGTTAACAAAATTTGCAGGAGAACATCAATGCAGGCGACAAGATATCTTATCAAGAAACATATTTAAGATTTGATCACCATGGAACTTGGAGTACTTCAAGTGATGAAAACCATAAAATGCCCCATGGCAGTTGAACGACACAAAAGCTAGGACACGCAAATGATGCAAAGGAAAACTTTCTGACCAGCAAATTGTTTTTATCAGAACTTCTATCAAGGAAAAAGAATTATATGAGCTGCAAAGCATTATATATACAGTTTTGGAAGACTCCACATCTAAAATATGATGAATAGGACTTTGCAGAGAACAACAGAAATCATGATGAACGTGATTATTTTAAGCTCAAGTGGCAAGAGTCAATGCCCGTAATACTTGAATGTGACATGAACCTGCACTGGAATTTGATAAGCTAGATCTCCAACTGACCAAACGCGGAACACATGCACTAGAGCTAATCCAGTGGTAGCATCAATAGACTGGTGACAGGTACGAAAAACACAGATAATTATCTGGCAAGGGAAAAGGCCGAAACTTTTCCATGTGAAACTAAAATCTCTAAAGAAGATTCCACTAATGTATAAAGTTCCACATAAACACAAGAAGACAAAATCCATCCACGTGGTCTTACAAAGAGACAGATTCTAATGCCCACACAACGGGACAAAGCAAAGTACACTTAAATGCTGACCGAATCCTTCATCATCGAAAAGCAAAATCAAGATGAGGTCTAACGGCACTATCAGTAAGAGATCATGAAACCTCTTCAAGTATGCATAGTTTGCTATTATTTGTAAGAGCAAGACCACACATTACGTGCGGCTAATAAAAAAATCACTCATAAGCGACTTAAGACCCTAGAGTTTCTGAATGAACATGACCCGGTTAACCAAAGCGGGATGCGACCGTGGGCATCTTACAAAATCACCCATCGCAGAAGACAACCTAAAACCACTATAAGAAAGACAGCGGTTCGTCATTTAAGACCTCACAACGCCATCAATTTCAGGTGCGAAACTGGCTACTGCAAAAGGAAAAATAAAAGGATATGACTGAAAACAAGAGACAATAAAACCGAGGTCTGGGATCAAAACATCAAACAGTAAAATGGGGAAATCTACGTTACAATAGAGCCAAAAGAAGCCGGCCCATCTTAACTTTAGCATCATTTGGGTCCACCTATTTTTTTAACAGGGTGGGCATCCATCACCAACCACAATCCACCCAAATCAGATCCTAGCACATGCCCACAACAACAGCAACAATAGAGAGAAGTAGAGTGGTCAGATGAGAGCCGCTAAGGGGAAAAGGATGAACAGAGAGCAATCAATGGCATACCACACTAACAAAGCCCATTAGTCAAACAAGAAATCACTCTCTAGCAGAAAAAAGGCAAACAAGAAGAATGAAAAACTAAACATCACATACACTCAAACAGTCACTTCCATTTAGCATTTAATGAGCCCATCAAAAAGCCACTCATAAAAAGAAAAAAAGAAAAAGAAAGGAAAAAAAGACAACCAGAAACCTAGGCAGTGGTGCATTTTGCTCTGTAAGCAAAAGGACCACACCACCTTGAACCCAAGATCAGTTGTTAAAAGGCCTAAAATCAGATCTTCTAATTACACCTCAAACAGAATGAAAATTTGCCTAGGAAAAAAAAAGAATAAAAAGCAGAAATGGGGTCTTTCACTCTTTCTTGTGAGTTTTGTTTTTGTTTTTTTTACCTGCAACAACTGAAATGTTTTTGCCTTTGTATCTCTCAACAAACAAATCAATTGTGTCCTTGAATGCTTTAGGATTCAGTAACAGGGTGGTGATATCTTGAAACATAATACCTGCCATAATAAACCATCACTTATAAACTTATAACCAAAACATGAAGCATAACCATAGATTCTCTGCTTTTCACCGCCAGTAGAGTAGTATATATACATGGAAAAGCACGTACAGTCTTGAATCATGAATCTTAAACGTGTTTTACCAAAACAACAAAAGAGCATAAACATTCGGTGCCGTTCAAAATGGAAATGAAAAGAAAAACTCAAACAACTTGGTGAAGGTTTTAAAAAGGAACAAAACTTTGAATCGAGAAGAAACTTCGTATGCGAAACCCAGTTGCAACAACCGATTCTTGAATTTAACTCTAAAATTCGAGATCATAAAGCTATTTCCGCCAAGTCTATGATTCTCAACAACCAAGAAAAAAAAACAGAAAAAACCTGGTTTTGGAAAATTGGGAACAACACGAATCCTAGTTTTGATGTCATGAATACGAGGATCTTCATCTCTGTAAGCCGACATTGCAATGTAGAGTAGCAGTGGTGGTAATTTTAACAACTTTGATGTGTCTTAAGAAATAGTAATTCCACTATAACAAGGAAAGAAAGAAAGCCTGTGTGTCTGCCTCAGTCTCTCTTTGGCTCCTCTAGCGGTTTTTCATGGTAAAAATAAGAAGAAAAATACAGAACAGGGAGAGATAATAAAAGGTGCGTGTGAGAGAAGGGGAGAGAGGCTACACACATAGAAAGTAAAGTGATGTATTTATAGAAAGAGAGAGGAGGAGGAGGAGGAGGAGGAGGAGGAGGGAGCTCTCTGCACAAGAAAAGGAAAGAGAAAGAGAAGATTGATAATAACAAAAAAAAAAAAAGAGGTAAACGGAGAAGGGGGGAAAAAGAATCACGAGGGCTTTCTATTTATTTATTTATTTACTTTTTCTGTTGGTGCAGTTATTTTCCTTTTCCTTTAATCGCTGCTGTATGAAATATAAATAGCTCCGTACGCAGCTTCTATTTGGTCTTTTGGGATTTGGGCGCCCAACACAAGATTTTACGCCGTGTAATATCTTTATTCGCTTTGCAACTCCTTCCTTTACAGATTTCTTTTTTCTTGAATTCATTTAGGATTTTGTATAATCATAACCTTTTTGTTTATTTCCAATCAGTACACGTGGCATTCATTTCTATCTTATCTAAGAGCTATAACACCAGCCTATATTCAGAATAGATGTTTTGTATTTTTTTTCAAAATTATTTTCAGATTATATGTTTTGAGGGACATTTTCAGGACAATACATATAAGGGACGGCAAGATTTATTTATGGTGTCGTTTGGTATGGGGTTAAGAAATAAAAGTAAATTGTTATAAACATAATTATTATAAGAATGAGTTTTAAGGATATAAAAGTTTGATTTTAAGAATATTTAGTGCGCTAATGAATTAAAGGGTGAAATATTAATAAAAATATTTAAAACAATTAAATTATCAGTGATAATTAGCAGAGATAAATTTAAAAAAAAATGTTTGATATTTATTTAATTTGGAGGTAAAGAGGGAGGAAAATAATATTAATGATAATAATAAACTAGCCTTGGAGGTTAAATCTTACCCCCTAAGTGTTAATTTCGCCTTCCCTTAAAAACTCACCCAAATAAAAAAATTATTTCAAACTCGCTTAAATTTTGTAAGGACAAATTCTACCTCCCCTACAAACCAAGCCTAAAGGAAAGTAATTCACTCGCGCCCAATATCACCACACAGTTTGTTTTTTTTTTTTTTTGGGTTTCTAATAAAGCACTTATAATTCCATAATTTAACACTTCAAGTGTCCCTTTTATCATA
The DNA here is from genome assembly GCA_033617975.1 of Populus alba x Populus glandulosa. Lineage (NCBI taxonomy): Eukaryota > Viridiplantae > Streptophyta > Magnoliopsida > Malpighiales > Salicaceae > Populus > Populus alba x Populus glandulosa. Next base: position 10,022,786 of record CM066143.1, on the reverse strand, counting down.
ATCACCTAATAATTATAAATCTAAAGGATAGCCTTGGCGGTCAAGGAAGTTCACGGCAGCCTTTAACTTGAAGATTAGTTTAAATATTCTTGATATCAGAGAGAAGAGTTTATATATTTAAATACATTAAATTAGTACAAATATCTTACATGAACGTGTGTGATGCGCGTGAAAATTAATATATTAAGTAACTAAATATATCTTCAATAGTTTTAAAATTTATAATATTCAAATTAGTAATTTTAAAAAATATAAATTCGCAACCTTACCAATAAAGCTACCCATTTAAAATTTCCCATAATTTTTTGTATGCTGCGATACGGGAACTAGTAGTGAAAACCTCTAAAGATTATATGCTCTCTCATATTGTCGCCGGAGCGTGGATATAAAAGGATGGGAAGAACACGTAGAGGAAATGTAATGTAATCGGAGAGAAGAAGGATGACAGGTAACCTTCAATGTCTGCTAAAATGGCATGTTAAGATGAAAGAACATCTGATCATGTTAGGTCCTACCTTGTGATATTTGCACTTGTCATGCCTTTAGAATTCATCCTCTACCAAGCAAGGTCTCCATCCTAGCTCAACTAGTTGCTTTCAGATTGGTACCTGAATAATTCTTGCGAGCGGGTCTCCGCCATGAGTTTGCTTCGGCAATAACCAAAAGATACACTGATGGCGAAAGATGTACAGGACTCTGGATATTATTGATTAGCGCTCCTTGATTTTTTTCAGAGACCAGAGGAAAAGGAAAGGGAGTACTCTTTGTGGGCTACGGCCGCATCAGTGTTAGGAAGCTCTAAAGCAGGCATAATAATAACTTCCGATCATGTATAGCTGCCGTATACTAGAGGAGCTAGGCTTTTTAATCGGCTGCTTAATTAGGGTTGTTTAGACGTCCAATTCAGTTCATGTGTATGTATGATGAAGGTATTTATTGCGACATCCAGCTCTGATTGTCAACAGTAAATGAGCAGGCAAGTGTGCTTCCAAACGAAGGATTTATTTATCACTACTGTTTCTTTTCTTGTCTCAAGTCATTTCTCCTCGACAGATCTAAAAAATAGTTGTTGTGGAATGCTAGAATTGGTTTTTATTGTAATCATGAGTTTTTTTAAGGATATATATATAAGGTCTTGTGTTTTTCTTAGAAATTGCATAATTATGATTTGTTTTTAATATTTTTTTATTGTAATGGGTACTGTAATTGTTATTTTATTTTTCTACTATGTTCAAAATTAATTTAAAATTTTATATATTTTTATTAATAATTTTCATTTTATTTTATTATAAATAAACATTATTTTTCTTATTTACAATTATATTTTTTATTTGATATAAAAAAATTGTTATTAACATTTATAATGAGACGAGTTGAATAATTCTCAATTTATTTAATTAAATAATAAACTTTTCAATATATAATTATAATTTTTTTTATTAAAATAAATTATTCGATTTATGTCAAAACATTAGTCAAATAAAGTACTAATTTTCAGAGATGCAATATGGATACTCAAATATATTTCTTACGCCACCCTTAGTTTTCAAATTATTAAGTAAAACTAATTAAAAGAATAATATTATTAAATTTAATGGAGTCCATGATCAATATTAAGGATTTATCAGGTAAAATTATAAAATCTGATTTTGTTCTTTTAATTAATTAATTATATAATTAAAAGAACGCCAATAAAAATTTGATTAGAGTGTTAAATTAAGAAGAAAATCAACTTTAATAAAATAAAAAAAATTAAAAGAATGATAATTAAATTTTTAAAAATAGTACATCATAAACTATTAAATTTACATTTAATTAATAATTCTTGATATTATCTTACTAATACATGCACCCTGAGAGAGAATTAACACTGGATTAAGGAGCCAGGTTAGGGATTCTATTTTTTTCTATCCTGATTCAGAATGGCTGCCATTGCTGTGTGCTTACAGCTCTCATTTCTGTAGCATTAACAGAAACATTATTAATTTAATAGATATAGCAGTACCGCATGTGCCTAGCTCCCGGTATTCTTTGTATTGAAGACTGGCTTTGACAATTTGTGGACTTCTCGTGTCTGGAAATTGGATGAGTACTGTTGTTCGCTGTAAAGGGTTTTTTTTTTTTTTTAAGTCAATTCCATAGAAAAAAATAGCTTCTAAGAAAAAATATTATTTAATGACAGCCGCTTGTATAAAAAAATTGATTTGAGACCATTTGACCTAGTCGTGAGAATGGATTGTTTTATGATATAATTGGGGATTGGATGATTAATTAGAAGTTTAATAATAGAGCTCGTGCCAATAAACTCGATACGTGTGGAGCCAGAGCTCTAGAGCATGCAATTCGTAAACCTCGTAAAACAGAGTGCTCGTGAAGATCTTATTCCAGGAACATTGTAAGAATTATTATTATTTTTTTTTTTTAGCCATCTCTGTTTGAATTTACACTGTGGAAAGTATATTAAAAATTGGCACAAACTTTTTCCCTTTCTCCTGGCTAAGAAAGCTCCTTAATTTTGTAATAAAAGATGCAAACAGGTCGTTTTTTGAAAGCTAGAAGCCACAAAATTACAAAGCTAAGACAGCTACAAAGAGTATGCCTCTAAGCAAGAGGATATAGAAGATGGACCCTTGACAACAATGGTGTAGTATCCTTTTCTTTGATACAAGTGTCCTTGTAGCAATAATCACGCAATGGATTAGAAGATTACATTGCTTTTGTATTTATTTAATGATTGATGGTTCTTCCTTCAAAATGGGCAACAAAGTCTTTCTCGTCCCGATGTGTTTGAATTTCTTCAAGATTTTTGCAACTGATGTTTAAGAAAAGAAAAATGAACAAGTTGGTTAGTCAAATTTGATTTGCATGTTATGATGGACCACAAAGACGGTTAGTTTATTGATCGCGATCTCATCGTCATTTTGATCAACAAAGTTTTTAGAATATAAAAAAATAATATCTAGATTATTGATGTTTTTGGTATTGGCATTAAACTCGATATAATAATTTAAACTTAAAACATCTCGACCGAACTATTTAAATTATATTTTAAATTAAATCATGTGAGAATTGATTCATTATAACCTCGTCAATTGGATAGTTCCCAATATAAAAAATCAAAGAACAAAAAATAAGCTAGATCCATCATAATCAACCCATCAAACCTGCGATCTAAGTTATGAACTCGATAGATTAAATATTTTATTATTACTATATAGTAAAAAATACAAAACCAATTCACAATTAATGATAAAATTAAATAAAAAAACCAAACTGAAGTATTTTATTTTTGATGACTTTATCTCTCATCTTTTAGTATCTAGGGGTTGAGATATGATAAAAATAAAGTTTAAGACCAAATTATAAAAACATTAAAAAACATATATCAAATATAAAAAATAAAAACTTGAGGAATCAAATTGTAGTTTTTCATGACCTTTAATGAGAAAGGCTTTGTTTACCTGGTTTTTTTCTTCTTCTTCTTTTCACAATAATCTAAAATTATATTTTATAAAATCAATCTATAATTTAACATTAAAATATTCTACTGCACATTTAATAAGCAACAAAATGCAAGTCAAAACAAATCTCAACTATATCACTCTACTTTTTGAAACACAATTTTTGCCTTAAACATAGGATCATGCAAGTGAGAGGAGTGGTTTTATATATATATATATAATGAACCAAGTTTCCTTTAAACCAGGCCCTCCCAATCATGTACTCTACAAATACAAATCAAACATCCAAGAGTTTTCCATTTTATTTTAAAGGATTCATACAAATTTAACAAAAATTTGACAAAATTCCCCTTGTACAAGCTTCTCTTCAGTTTTCAAATATAATATTATACCTAGTTCAAAAAACATATTTTAAAGATTCTCTTCAGTTTTTTAATACAAGTTTTCACTGTTTTTTTAATTCAACAATATATTTTTTTATTCTATATATAATTTTTTTAGCAATGTAAAATATTAAAATTATTTTTTATATATTCAATTAGTGTTGTGAATTTAATTCTTATTATAAATTCAACACAAAGATTTCATTTTTTTTGTTAACAATATAAATTCTTATTATAATTCTTAATACGAATAAAATAACATTATGGTTTTAATCTTTTACAGAAAAATAATTGTTATCTTGATATATTTATTTTTTTATGAGAAAATCTTTTTGTTTCAAACAAATAAATACTTTTTTAATTTTCTACAAAAACTGAAAATAAAAAGATAAATATTTTTTTTCTTGCTACTGAACACATCATTTTTTTTTCTTTTTCTCTAAAAAAACAAAAAGAAGAAAAAACATAGAGAAAAGTAATGGTGATATTTGATTTATTACTAGGATTCTTGGAGGCGACTTTGATAATTCTGAAAATTTCGAAGGATTGAAAACACACTTTGTCATGTCCGCGGGTCTATAGCCGGAGCTATTCAATATTCAGACATGATTCGAAGAGACATGGGTTGATGCTTGTGTGATTGGTCATAGATCAAAACTATAATTTTCTGTTCAAGCATATAGTTTTTTATTTTATCTTTTTCGATGGCTTTTTTAAATATTTTTTATGATGAAATATATTAAAATATTTTTTATTTATTTTTAAAAATTATTTTTAAAATCAGTGCAATTCAAAACATTTTAAAAAAAAATTAATTAAAAAAATAATTTTTTTAACCTGAGTTTTCAAACCCTCTTTAAATTATCAATTTTTTTTCCCTAGCGTATACCATTGTCAACAGTCACCTAAGACTGTTAAATGTTGACGTGACTAACATCAATTAATATGTGTCTATTTTATATTGATACATAGCAAAAAGGTTTTGCTCAAAATTATTGAAAAAGAAATAAAATATATATACAAAAAAGAAAATTGTGAAAATAGTAAATCCATTATTTTGTACTAGGCTTCAAACGAATATATATATTTATATATTTCTTAATAACAAATCTTAATTTCAAGGGTTGATTAAGAAGATTCTAAATTTCAATTACAGTAAAATATTATTTTATTTAAGAATACATTAAAACTTTTTAAATATTTTTTAAAATACAATTACAAACAATACCATGTTTCCGCTCGACAACAAAAGACTCTCTTTTTTTATTTTCATTTGAAATCGCTCTTCAAGATCATTAAAAAAAAAAAAAAAAAAAGAAGTCATGCCATGCGTGTTTTGTCTCAAGTGGCGGCAGAAGTGCTGTTTTTGGTGCCCTTTTGAAGTGCCAGGGTTTGGTAGGGACTATACATTAAAAATTGAAAGAGTACTTGTCCCCAAGTCCCAACCGACAGCCTTCTGTTTCTCAATCTTCCCTGCGCTAAATGTCAGGGGAAAAGAGAGAGAGAGAGAGGCAATGCCTTCCCTTAAGAATGATTATGGATAATATTGTTTCTTATTTTAAGCCCCTATTTAATTAAACTTATTAAAAATCCTTAAAGACGGAGACAACAAGTGCATTACACGAAGGATTGTTCCTTTCCGGGTCGGTAAGGATAATATCATTATTATCATTACACCAACGATTTCTTGGTTTAGGAACTAACCTTGCATTATTCGCCAAGTTGGATGTGTTTTATTCCCCGGTTTTGTTCTTTTAAAAAAAGCAAGGGCCATGGATTTATTTATTGAAATGGTTTTGAGGATTTGATCGTGAGCTCTGCAACTCCTGATATTTTAATCTCCACCTTTCAGCCACCGCTGCTTTAATGCTTCATTATCACCGGAACACATGGTAATTGCCGGTCCTGGTTTTTCTTGTTAATTAAGAATTTGGGTTTCTTTCCGTGCGGCAAGGAGCACAGTAAATCATGTCATTCCACTATCAATGGCCAAGGTGAGGTATTATTGACATGAAAATTCTAGTTTTTGTTTTCTTGCCTAGCAAGAGGAGTTTGAATCCCACGGGATGAATCCGCCGTGCATTATCCCAATGTTTCTCCAGTCCTAGCCCCTCCCTACCTAGAGGTAGGATAGACTCCGGTAGAACGGCAGAGCACAGTAGGGTAGTAGTAATAGTACAATGTAGGATATAGTGCCCTCAAACCTAAAATGGCCAGGAGTGGCAGCTGTTGGATATGGTACTTATTAAATGGGATATCTCCATGGAAGATAGTCCAGAGATCTTGTTGTCCCCGCTTTCTCCATACACTTACCTCTCTACAGCCCATTTAGAGTGTGTTTGGCAGTGTGGTAGCGGTTGCTTTTCAAATAGCTTTTTGTGCCGAAATACATGCAAATGATGTTTTTTTATTTTTTAAAAATCATTTTTGATATCAGCACATCAAAACGATCCAAAAAGTACAACCGTAACTTAATTTTAGTAAAAAAAAAAAAAAAAAAAATTTGAATTTTGTTAAAACGCCGGTTTGGCAGCAATGCCAAACGGGCTCTTAATAAGGTACTAAAGCACCTTTTGCTATATTTTTGGGCAAAAACTGAACAAATGCTCACACAATGGACAGTCCCTTGTTGTTGTAAGCTTGTACCTACCAAACCAGGTTGCTTGCTGGGAACGATAAGCTTCACAATTGCTTAGTCAGGGCATCTTGGGACTCTGGCCTGTGAGTTCCTGGCCCCTTCGTATAACCTAATTAACCTCGCAAAAAACTACGAAGCAATAAGTTTGCAAATCGCTCTGTTTTCTAGTACAACCCCAAGCATTTCCAATAAGTTTTAATTTAGCCCTTAACTAGCCCTAGTATCCATGCTTATATTTTATTTTTCTATAAAAAATAATCTCTAGGTGCCCAAGCACTCTTTAAAGAAGGGATAAACATATGCCGCTGTGGTTATAGACATTATTGGGTCAAATAACTTAGTTTTATTTTATTTAGATGAAAAAAGATAATGACAATAAATAAATCAAATAAAAAAAATGATTGATAACTTGAAACAAAAAACATTTTTCTTAAAAGGGCATAAATAATACATGTCAATTATTAGCAAATTAAATATGAAATAATAGAATTATGTTAAAAAAAAAAAAACCCAGCTCAAGTCAACTTGAGCTCGCATAACAACCTTGTAACCTGGGTAATAAGTGTCGAGCTAACCCGGGTTAACTTGTCAAATTTATAACCAAAATCATGAGATCAGAATAACCTGATAGAAAAAAAACGGAAAAAATCACAAAACTCATGTTTTTTATTTTAAGAAAAAATGTTCAATGATAAAACCGAAAAATAATGATATCAATTCGTGTTATCTCTTTAAACTCATGACTTGAGTTACTAGATCGAAAGCACAAAATCTGGAAAAATAACAAAGCTCAATTCCTAACAAATCAAACCTGATATTGAAGGATGAGATTAACAAAATATTTAAATCTAAAAAAATTATCATACTAAAACAAATAAAAAAATAAGAACCGGATTTGACATACAAATAAAATTAAATGATGGGGATGAAATTGAAAAATAAATTCAATTGTTTTTTTTAATAGCAATAAAAAATAGACACCAAATGTGACATGTGAAAAAAATTAAAGGAGGGTGAAAATGAAAAAAAAAAAATTCTATAAATAATTTAATATAAAAATAATAAAAAGAACATTGATCAAATTTGAATAAAAAAATAAATTGAAGAATTGCTTTAAAATTATGATCAGTATTAGTGCTATCATCATCATTATTGTCTTTACTACTATTACTACTACTACCACTATTACTGTCATCAATATTTTTATCACAACTAATAATATCATCACTATTATTATTATTGTTATTACTACCACCACTGCTGTTACTACTACTATTATTATTTGATTTGAAGGATAAAATTAACTTTGATGCATATCAAAACTTTGATAAAAAGGCAAAAAACTATAAACTTGATTTGAATGACATTATCAATAAAGTTAAAAGGCAAATTAAAAAAAAACTTTAACAAAAAAAAAACATAAATCAAAACTAAAATAATCGAATCCGAAATACTAATAACAATGAGAACCATGGTTCATATTTCGGGCTAGAAAAGAGAAATGAAGGGGAAAAAATGTCATCAACAATAAACCAACAACATTTATATGCCACTCCAAATGGAAGAGGAGATAACGAGGAATAATACGAGACATTAGAAGCTCATTTTTTAGCACCTAGAGCTGTTGCATGCGTTGCCTACAGGGTGTGGACGACCCCAACACGCTAGCGAGTGCACTACACACGCCAATAACTTTTTCAAATTAAAAATATTATTTTAATGGTAAATTAATTAACTACTCTTGATCAAACTAACAATAAACAAATAAATCAAGTTTAAAGGACTATAATATCCCTACCCCCAATGAATTAAATTTCTTAAATCCAAAGGCACATGTGTAACTCTATTATGTATGAAAAAAATACAAATATCAAAATACCTCCACATGGAACGCTTCCTTTTTTTTACACCCGAATATATTTTAGTTATTTTATTGTTTATAAATATATTGATCAAAATACTATCAATTAAATACATAATGTCTAATGCATTGTATAAAAAAAAGATAAAAATAGGCAAGTAAATTTTCATGTGAAGGACAAAAAAGCCACCATATTACACTGATGAATAGAAAAATACAAGCGGGATTACAATAACTATACCTTTTAGTATATTTGTTATTTATTTATGAATTAGAAAAAAGATGGGTCATGTTATAACGTTTTGAAACATCAAAGTTAATAATAATAGGAAATGTTATCTTACACGGGGTGAGTGAAATATGGTCGAATCCATGGGCAAGTTATGGTTATGGTGAAAATTATTATTATTAAAAGAAACTAAAAGGGCAGAGGAATTATAGTGACAATAAATACTGCAACCTAGACTCATTTGTATTGTGAATTAAAATAGTAAAATATATATTTTGTCCTTCTCGAGAAAAACAATTAATGTAATGTGATATTTTTATATATTTTTTTACATGGTTAAGTGACTAACTTATTTTTCTAAAAAATATTAAACAAGCATTTATGGGATGTTTGGACGTTTTCTTTTTTAAAAACTTTGTAAAATGACTAAATAATTCTTGAAATCAAATTTTATTTTACATATATCTAAAGATTTTTCTTATTTTCATCATTGTTTTTTCTATTACAATTAACTTAGAGCAATTTCGTATTTGAATAAATATAAAATATTATTTAAAAATAAAAAATGGTTGACCCGTGTGTTATAACCAGAAACACATGGGCTACACCCTGGCTTTTTAGATGATGTGTGTGGTGTCACCCAATTACCAAACGCTAGCTTTTGCAAATACATTTGAATCATTTCAAGTCTTATTCATCCCAGGAATGCGTCTGGTCAATAGATCTTTGATTTGGTGTCGACAATTTTTTTTCTTTTTCTTTTCTCTCTTTTCTTTATTTTTCACGCTTAACCCTCCAAATTTCCTACGTAACCCTTCAATTTTGTTTTCTTTTAGATCTGGTCCATCTTTTTTTTTATTATTACTATTTGTTTTATTTGAAATAACCCATAAAATTAGATTTTTTTTTTCAATTCCATCTTCCTTCAATTTTTTCATATGTGAGATTTGGTCCTTTCATTTTGATTACTATTTGTTTTGTTTTTAATCATTTTTTAATTGATTTTTTTTATTTTATCCCTCAATATTTTATTTCATTTTATTTTTATGTAAAACTTGATTCGTTATTTTTTTTATTGCAATTTGTTTTGTTCTATATCTTTTTTTATTGAAGCTTTTCTTTTCAATTTCATTCCTCAATATTTTATTGACCGGGATTTAGGTTTCATGAATTTTTTTTGAATTTGTTTTCTATGGAGTAATTCTGACCACATGACTCGAGTCATGAGTTTTAAAGGTTGGCTCAGGTTGATTTAAGTTTTTATTTCAGGTCATTTTTACAATTGATTTTCTTCAATCTCATTCTTCAATTTTAGATTTGTTGGGTTTATCCTTCGTTATTTTTTTCTTTTCTTTTTTACGGGGCTATCCCGATTTGATATGCTCTGTCGTGGATTAACTTGAGTATAGTTATTAAACTCAGCTAAGAGGCCGAGTCCCAGATCACACGAGTTGACTCGAATCAACCCAAAAAAATAGAAAAAAATATATATTTGAGGTTTTAATATTTCACACGAGAAAGTTTTAAAATAATGCATTTGGATGTAAACTATAAAAAAGAAATGTGAAGCATGAAATGTAGTATAGTTATCTCACATGAAAAAAGTTAAGAAACAATTTATGTGGATATGAAATATAAAAATAAAAATGTGAAGTGTAGTATAATTATTTCACATTAAAATGTAAAGACACAGCAGGCTATAAAAGAAGGTACGTGAAACTAAGTATTTATAAATTAATTATATATATTTTTGAGCTTATTAAAAAAAAAATTGGTATTACTCAGGTTATGCTAGTCACCCAAGCTTGATCGGGCTAATTGTTAGCTCAAGTTTTTATGATTTGAAATCTGGCCAAGATCCACGCTGCATGGGTTGTTCAGTAAGTGTTGAAAATTTTTCTTATTAAGTATAATTATAAATCCAGGTTGACCTATGTTTTTTTTTTAATTTATTCATTATCAGAATTTATTTTTTTACCATATTATTAAATTAACTAAATTTATTTAATTAAGTTATATTAATTATCTAATTTTTGAGTTTCTCTTGCTTCTTGAAAAAAGTTACCATTAAGTAAGGTTTTTTTTTACGTTAAAAAAAGATCGTTCTGCAACGTGCTACCGATCGAGTAAATAACTGTATTGGATTCCTGGAGAAGAGTCGAACTGAGCAGTTGCCTGCAGAGACTTAGGAAGGCAAATGCATGGCAATCAATTTTCCTGGCTTGGGCAGCGCCCGTGTCTCTTTCTCCTAGAGAGAAATTCATATTCGGAGATCTTCTGTAGAAATTGATGGTTTGTTTCTCGGGAAAAAAAGATGTACTGTCTCGCACATACTGACAAAATGTCTCATGGACTTGGAAATGTCACACATTTATGAAGTGGTCCTAGAAGTTAGGTCTGTGACTAATTATGAAGATCTTCGCAATCTTATTGTGTTGTTGACAAATATCAAGTTTGTAGTTTGCATTGCTTCTAATGCCATTCCTAGTTACAACAACTTCATTTAATTTATCACACTCGATATATGGTTAGTGCTGTAATGATATTTTTTTTTATCTTTCTATGTTAAAAAAACAAGATTTTTTAAGATTTGATGGGGGTAAATTTAACTAATCCTTTTTATCCTAACATAAAAAAGATGGTAAGGGGATCATAGTATTTTTAAAGGAGTAAAAAAAAATCTGTAACCCGGGTTATTAATTCAAACGAATTCAATAATCTTAGTTAATTTAATAATATAATAAAAAAAACATCCTAAAATATTTTTAGATTTGATGGCGGCAAATTTTATTAATCCCTGAAAAATAAGTGTGAATATTTGAAATGTTGAGTTCCATACTGTTTTGTGACAGCTTTAAAGGTATGATTCCGTCTAGGATTTATTTTTATGGTAAAATAAGGTTGGAATCAATGCTTTATGATTCCGTCTAGGATTGATTTTAGTTTATCTAAGACGTAACAATTTAGTTTTGGTGTGAAATTTGATGTGTTAAAATTGATTTTAAATTGTTAAGTTGTGTATAGATTTTTTCCCCCATTTTTCATGTTATGTGGTAAGTTATTTTTATTTGTTAAGTTGTGTGTTCATGAATTAATACACAATTTTGTTGTGTATTAATGTGAATAATAGTATTTCTTAATACATTATATTACTGTAGCTTCAAAGTACTCTTCCTTTTAATTTTATTTTTTAATTTTTTCATGTATTAGTAAGTTTATTATTCATAGACCTACCAGGATTAAATGGATTATGTTTGGGCATTGCCCCAGAGCTTTGATTAACGAGTAATAAAATATATTAATATTATTGTATTTAAAATACATTAAAATATTTTTTCTCTTTTGCAATGTTGTGGTGTATTAATGATTTATTATTCATTGACCTAGCTAGGATAACTGAACTATCATTGGGTGTTGTCTTAGGTGTCGATTGATGGATAATGAAATTATTTAATACATTATATTATTGTCTTTAAAAAATATTAAAATATTATTTTCCTTCTATTAATGTTATTTATTAATAGTTTTATTATTCACTGACCCATCTAAGATAAATGAACTGTCATTGGACATTGTCCTAGAGTGTTGATCGGTGGGTAATGAAATTGCTTAATATACTAAATTATTGTGCTTAAAATAGTTTTAAGATGTTTTGTTTTTATAAGAAAGAAGGCATATACAAAAATAAATATCAAAATAATAATAATAATAATTCTTTTGTTGTGTGAATTTAAATTTCCCATGATCATGTGTTGAATTTATTTATTTTTTCTTGTTTCGGGATATCTTTGTTTGGTGTGACAAGTGAAATTGAGTTGGATCAGTGTGATCCCATATGGACCCATGAAGTGTGAGTGGTGGTTTTTGGATCCGTTTCAATCAATATAATCTTGAAGAGGTATATGTCTATTATTTGCTTATCATTATTGTAGGTCTAACACCTGTATTCTAAAAGTGATGATTAAGCTTTATTATTGGGCTGGATCTTAAACCATTATCTTAAGTTATAATAGTATGTTATCTTTAATAACAAACATACATACACTAATTTAGGCAAAGTCTTAACGTATAAGAAAATAAGACCCCTTTATCATTACAAACAAACATGAAGAAACCTACTTAGAAACTTTAAAAAATAGTTAGGGTTTCTAGTTATTAAAGGATGACGACTTTTTTTTCTACTTTAGTTCGCATAACCTTTTTGACATATAGTT